>OW618048.2:11857124-14257124 GCA_939531255.2 Thera britannica
TACACCATTAGTGAATGGACGTAAGTACAAGAGGCTTATGGCGCCGTGGCACGCAGCGCGCTTGTAAACACACCGGTACCGATGCAAAGGTTCAACGTTTTTAGCCTCATTTCCTTTGAATTGCAGATAAGATTGGGTACTTTATTTTTATTATTACAGCCTGAAAAAGTCTACTGCTGGATATGCTCGTACATTCCTAGCAGGAACGATTTTGGTGTTTTTTTCCTACGCCGATTTCCTACGGTCCATCGCGAAACAACGTACAAGTATTTTCGTACATGGTTCGAATTTTCTAGCTATTTTATTAGTTCTACTGTAGGTGGCAGTATGGTCATGTGGGTACTGCCTCGGGAGTATATGTATAAATAAAATCCACTCACTGTTTATGAGGTTATAATATCGTCCACAAGGTTCAGAAGGCACAGAGGATTATAAAAGACGCAAGCACAAGCACCAGTATATGTTCTAAAGCGATAGTACGGAAAGTATATAAGGAGAAAGCAGAAGCTTATGTAAATACTGATTAGCGGAGCAAAGGGACGTGCGTCCCGCGTCGTGGTTAAGCTGTGACTGATTTGACCGCAGCGCGGCACTGACGCTGCGTATGCGCACCGAGCGCAGTACATAATAGCTATGTGCTCGCGCGGCACTAGGGATGGGGTAGTGTCGATAAATATACGTAAAAATAATACTTTGAATTTATGTTGTGAACCTGTGTAACTAATATATGAGATAAAGTGGATGTGTGGCAAAGTCACCTACACCACGATATGGCCTGCTATATTTCATGTGTTAGCCAACGCAAATTATAGCAATGATAATTATGTTTACTTATTTTACACATTAGGTCACGTGCACAAAAATTGAATTTAAATAAAAAACATAAAAAAAAGATGATTCTGGGATTTCTGATCGGGTTTACTGAACGATTTTTATAGAAGTTTTATGTGTTGGAAAAAGTTTTCTAGCACTACATAAATCAATTATAAGCTTGTGCATTTTTACCACAAGTTAAGGTATATCAACATTAAAATGGTGGCAAAATAACTTATTTTGAATGATTATCTCGGTCAAGTGAGTATTTTTTACCGCGAATACAATCAGGTGTATAAAAAGACGGCCCCATCTATAAATACAGGGATCGGCCCCATAACTTGCTTACACGCCCTACTGGACAACACGTCACTACTTTACGGATGATCGATGTTCGAGTACTGACGTTCTTTAATTTTTAATGTTATTATTATGTCCTCCAGCAGCCCTATTGTCTAACTAGAAATCCATTATCAGTGAACTTTAAGGGGCCGGCGGAGGGCGAATTTTCATACAAACGTAATACCAAAATGATTACTAATTTAAGCAGATTTTCACTATATTATTGTAATAATTGTATTTGTATAGTATTTATCTAGGTTCCTGAACAGTTTTAATTTTGAATTACTTACCTCAAATAAAATTAAAGCCAATCACATTTTGCAATGAAAAAAATGTGTAAAAAGCGATTGGTATTTATTTCATTTGAGGTAAGTAATTTAAAATAAAAACTAATCAGGAACCTAGATAAATACTACACGAATACAGTTATTACAATAATATAGTGAAAATCTGCCTAAACTAGTAATAATTTTAGTATTACGCTTGTATGAAAATTCGCCCTCCGCCAGGCCTCTTAAGTCGATTGTCACTGGTCGATCCAGTAAGAATTTTGTTTGTATTGTCTAAGGCAGGGATGCTCAAACGGTCGAGCGCGATATGCTCGCGATACGATCGCGCGATACGCCTAGAAAATCCAGTCCCATTTAAAATAGGGAAAGGTAATGTCCAACAGTGTAAAAGGTATTTGGCAATCATTTCTGTCCAAAGCAATAAACGAAAACTTGAGATAAGTATTTTCGTACATAAAGTGAAGACAGCAATGCTTGTTTTACTTCGAAGGCGGAAACAGAATTCCCAACCACATAAATAGATACTATTCATATAGTTAATAATACAAATACGACAGCTAAGCAATGTCCCGGATAACCTCGAAGGAGCCGTTACATCCGTGGGTGTTACGTATCCTTGGCGCCGCGCTGGCGACTACAGGATCGAACGACAAGGCTCTGGCGACAATCCAGCCTGCAGATCTATTAAGACTATTCATATTTCTGCATATATCAATATAAAATAAGCATCCATTTAATCTGTCTAGATTGAACTAGGCTACTGTTGAAGGAAAAAATAGATTGTTCCCAGTTGTAGTAGGTATAGAGGGCTTTTGCTAATGGCAAGCCCGGAAAATACACTATGCCTATTTCTGCCTATTCTGGTGTTGGTGTAATTTACTGACTCGTGAGGCTAAAATCTGCATGTCTCAAGTTTTTTTTTTATGTAACTAGCTGATGTAACAAGCATATGGCCCACCTGATGTTAAGTGGTAACCATCGGTCCAACCAACCAGGTCACGCACGTCAGGAACGCGCCCTACGATGCACTGCCCTGCGTCCATCAACTGGAGGCATACAGATATTCAGCCTCACGTGCCAGTAATTTCAGTTGATGGACGCATCGCAGTGCATCATAGGGCACATTCCTGACGTGCGTGACATACGAGGGAATGATCTTTATTAGACGATGGTTACCACTTAGCATCAGGTAGGCCATATGCTTGTTTCATCAGCTAGTTGTAAATTAAATATAAAACAAATTTACAGTACATTAGCGGATTAGTACTAAGTATGTTATTATATTTCTTCTCGTTAATTTATGTTTGGCAGTTGTTTAACTAAAAACAAAAAGTCAAATATTTAATTCTTATAGGGTCTTATTAATAATCCTGGCGTAGCGTTAGACTGGTTGATCCGTGTTTTGTCTCTTGCATTGACATGCAATTGTCAACTCGAACAAATGTGACAAAACACGATTTAACTACTCCAGCGTTGCGCCAGGATTATTAATAACACCCATAGGGTGTGGGTTCTCTTAAGTTCAATGATTCATGGTGCTGTTGGAAACCCACGCTTGGTGTATGCGTATTGCGTAGGATTGTAAAAGGATCCAACCCACATGAATAGCCATTGTAGATAGCTCTCCAGAGACTACCACAAGTACTTTTTCGATAATGAAAGTACTTACTTTTAGGTTTATTTACATCTTGCCTGTAATTGATAGTTTTATAGATTTTTTTTCCGAGCCTTAGAGACTATTAAATCAAGTAAGTAAACTTTATTAAAAGGTCATCTTTTACTATATTTATTGCAAGGAATTAAACAGAATATTAAAACCAACAAAACGATAAAAACACACATTTTCTGTCTCCAGAATAAAGCTAAAAAAAAACATAGAGGTAGGTATGTAAGGATCGTAGCAAGTGGAAATCCGTGATCTACGCCTACCCTCATAGGAAAGAAGGGTGATTTTTTAGAATATTTTTTATGGCAATTGCCTGTCTCGTATCATTGAAGTCCTCGCCTGCGGCTCGGCCTTCAAACTCATACTCGACCTGCAATTGCCTATTTCGCTGCCTTTGCAATAATGTACTATTATTTGACGAATAAATGTATCTAAGTATACCTAGATTGAAAAATTTGCTCCTAGTAATCTATTTTTTTTTAATCTAATCTCTATCTTTTTATTTTTGGGATAGTTTAGGATGTAGTAAAAATAATATTACGCCTTTAGATAGAAGCAGGGTTGTGATAAGGCATGCATGTTTCTAACGTGCGAGAACTGCGAGGCAATGCTTTGTTACAGGTAATGGTTACCACTTCACATCAGATGAGCCATTGGCTTGATATATCAGTAAGTCGTACTAAAACAGCTTTATAATAAAGTTCAAATTCACATGTCATATGCAGTTTTCAAGATTCCTTTTCAAGTCAGTGCACCTTGGGTACATTTCCAAAAAAATGGTCGTCAAAAATCACATCTTCAACTTTAATTTAAAGGTTAGTTAAAAGATCAGAAATAGGTGCTACCAGATTACCAAGCCGATGGTCAAATAAACTAAAAGCTCTCACTGGGGCAGTATGGAAAAATCTTGTCAACACCGCGATTAGGGTGTTTCAAGACTGGTACAACCTTCAGTAGTCAAGAAAACGAAGTACAAGAGAGACCTTGGTTAGGTTCTATGAAACACCTACTTCAGAATGCGTCACATCTTTGCCAATTTCGATGGTGTAATTCTGTTGCAATCAAAAGTGTGATACTAACAAATAAATGATACTAACAAGGAACAGCGATCACGTGTCATATCTTGTTGCCATAATTTTTCGACCACATCTGTTGCCATACTAGTTTTAGAAAGCGAAGTTCCTATTCGCTATCGCATGTTTTTAACCGACTTCCAATCAAAAAGGAGAAGGTTCTCAATTCGGTTGTATTTTTTTTATTTATTTATTTTGTATTTTTAATGTTTGTTACCGCATAACTTCGTCATTTGTGAGCCGATTTGAAAAATTATTTTTTTATCCGAAAGGTACTGCTTCCAGATTGGTCCCATTTTAATTTTATTAATATCGGTTTTGCCATTTTTATTTAAATAATTTTTAAAATGTTTGTAACTGCATGCCTCCGTCATTTATGAACCGATTTAGAAAATTATTTTTTTATTTGGAAGGTTATTCTTACGTCCAGATTGTCCCAAACATATTTGATTAAAATCGGTTTAGCCGTTTAACAATGAAGTCGGTTTCTCAAGTTTTTTAAACTTATAATTATTACGTCAACATTCAGACTTTTGCAATCGTTCCTTGTCAAGATTAGTTTTATTTAAGTCACTTTTAAATTGCAGTCAAAGCTCACAATAATGACAAAACCAAAATCAAAAGTGTATTTATTCAGTTGGATTGCAAGAATCACTCTGAAACATCTTAAAGCTAGGTACCAGTTCCACGCGACCAAGCCTAGAAGAACAGGCAACAAACTACGGCTCGGTTCCTATCGTTGTTTTATATGATCCTTTTACAAATCTAAAATAATAGCAAAAATGACAGATGCGTCTATATCAGTTTTGATTGCAACAAAAGATACGCAATCACCCCACAGAAGTAATTCGCTAAGACCCCTTCAAACGGGCGCGGGCATGCCTCCGCCGGCATAAAGTCTGCCACTGACGTAACCGCTACATTAGTTTATTGTGCTAGCAATTAATTTTATTATTTACACGGAATAATAGGGATTTATCACCTGACATAACGTTTCGCCGTGAAATATTGGGGTAGAAAGGGTATTAGGCAAAGTTTTGATACAGACCTAGTTGAAATACGAATTTACAATCTGACTTTGAGGAAACAAAAAACAGGTAATTAACTGGCATAGATTCCTGACGTGCGTGACCTACGAGGCAATGATTTTTTATCGGTAATGGTTACCACTCAACTTCAGGTGGGCTATATGCTTGCTCCATCACACACTAGAACCCTGCGTCGTGTTAGTAACATTGTCATTTTTACTGTCTTTTTTGTTGTCGTGTACAGTTTGTATAAATAAATGATTTTCTTTCTTTTTTTTTCCATAAAATCTTACCCATTGTTGTGATATGTAGGTGACATAGTATCTTACCAGTTAAATAATTAATTTGTTAGGTATGTAATGCACAAGTTCTAGGTCTATAATTTTATCCTCTCTTTAATTCTTGTCTTTTGTTTTCAGTCTTGAGTTGGTGTTATTAACATTTTTTAAAGAAAGTAACTACAAGCAGGTCAGAAATAATCTAAATTACATACATCGTGAACAGTCCAATAATCATAAATACAAAGCACAGTGTCCATAACCATCCACAACCTGAGCCAGGGTAATCCAGAAATCCCGATAATCTCAAACTAATTACCATCCCCTCAATCCGAACGGTACGGTGGAACAAGTAGGGCGGTCTCACGTCCCATTTCGGTGGCGCCTGGCAGCCGGCAGCGGCGCCGTCTAGTCTATCCAGCTTCTTCAAAAAAGCCTCTTGGAACCCTCCCAGATTATTTTTTGCCTATTGATACAGCGAGGTCAAACAGGCTGTTATGTTAATAGGACATAACTGGGGAAGCCCTATGTAGGTACTCTCGTAATTTGTCAATGTCAGGCTTTGGGTCATTTTTAGCTGTGTCTTGAAGTGTTGTTGAGTTCAGTATGTTTATTTTTCAAAAATATAAGCAACTTAAATTTATAAAATATCAATAACGTATGTTTACATAGCTGAAAAGGTAATTTTAAAACAAGATTTTACTGTTATTATTTCTTAAGAAACTCTCAACAGGTAGTTTCCTGTTTTTATTTCATCAACCTCAACCTGTATCTGTCCACTGCTGGACGTAGGTCTCTTCCAAGACGCGCCACTGAGCCCGGTCTTCGGCTCTTCTCCCCTAGTGCTTGCCAGCTACATTTCGCAGATCGTCGCTCCGCAATGCCGGAGGGCGTCCTATACTATACGCTTACCGCGTCTTTATATACTTTTCTTTTATTTACATAAATCAAAATAATTAGCATCTTTATAAGAAACGGTTGCAAACATTAACATTGCCTAAAATTTGTGACATTCTGATAAATTTGCCTTTTAGTGGAGTGATCTTAAAACAAAACACCTTGCAAGTAAACATATTTAAATTGAGTGAGCGAATGAGACACCTAACCGTACACCGTGAAACAAATTGTGGCACATTGTTCAGCGAGGTATCGCGGTGTTTCAGTTCAATGAACTTGGCGTTAAATTCGTTCAAAAGATTGATTGTTTTCTCTTGGATGCGATAATCTATTAGCTTACTGTATACAATATTCAAGTTTAAACATGTGCTATCAAAAATTACGTACCTTCTTATTTTAAAAACTAGGACTTTGCGTGGAAACGAATCATTGACTGAACTCATTTCGATCTTTCGTCCTCCACTGACTTTCCGCGAGGCAGTCTTTCGATTCGTGGACGTAATTCGAGAACATTTACTCCACAGCTGTTGTTGGTTTTACATGATATTCAACCATCAACAGTGTCTTGGGATATTCCACTTATTGTTAATTTTTAACAAAAACTGAAAATAATTTCTTTAGAAAACCAGGTATGGCAAGTATGTTTATTTTGTGAAAACAACTGTATGATATTATTTATTAATAAAAAATAAAGTAGGAACAAAATCTCAAAAAATCAGAAAGTCAATTCGAAATGGAATATCCCTAGTAGACAATGTTGATATGGTAGCTCCCCGAGTTTTCTAAGAGCTATGATCAAGATCAAAAGCCAAGATGGTATCATGTCACTATCCATATCCACTTTATTAGCCAGTTTTGCTGACATCATTTTATTGGGTATTCTTTTTACGGCACCATGAAGGCAAGCTTTTTGGCCTCATGCCCCCTTTCTGTAAGTATATTATGGCTGTAAATTGCAATGGAAAGTGGCCAAGCAGCAGCCCATTCTAAATTATTGAGTGGGTGTACATACTTGGCGAATCCATGTTTATACCGTACATCACATTGTTTCATTACCTCTAAGAACTTGGCACGAAAGCTAACACGCTTTTCTATGGCTTTATAAATTACATCAACACATTTATCTAGAAAAATCACAGTTTTCTTTACAAACAATATTACACAAGACTACAATACAACATTTATGTGGCACAGTTTCGCATTAGTATAAGATTAAAATCATTCTTAGAAATTATTCTGCGAGACAATGCTTTTTTATAGGCGATGGTTGCCACTTAACATCAGGTGGGCCATATGCTTGTTGCAACAGCTAGTTAGAGCGCTAGTGGCCTAGTAACGACCCGTCTTCCGATCCTAAGGTCGTGGGTTCAAATCCTGTCGTGTACCAATGAGTTTTTCTGACCGAAAATGTATCTATTTTATTTACCTAAAATAAATATAAATAATAAATAAATAAATATTGTGGACAATAATCCTTTACCACACTTGGTTTGAAATCAGTTACACGATAAGAATAAGATCAGCTAGTTATATTAAAAAAACCCATGATGACATTAACGTGGCCGTCGAAATTAATAAACTAGTAAATAGGTTTTTAATTGTGTGCCTACTCTTATGTACAAAAAATAGATTTGACAGCAATGACTGCGTTGACGCTTGTCACAAAGTACTTAAAACGGGGGTAGACAATATTTTTTTATAGTCTTGAGGGTAGGCTGTTCAGAACCGAATGTCATTGTCGCAAGAAGTGAAGTAATAAATTGTCTGTATGATTTTGTTTAAGTTTGTAAAATTTATAGACGAGTGAATTAAAAACATTGTAGTTACTATTATATGATTTTTGTACTTAATCAGAAAAACTTAACGACTTGATGTATATTTTGTATAGCGATAAACAATTATCGCTCTAAAGAAATGTAAATATTAGACATCGTTCAAACATTGGGGTTCTCAGTTTAGTGTACAAATGCCCGAAGAATGGATATCATGTAAGTTATCTTACGTAATTCATTAGTGTTAGTATAAAAATAAACCGGATTAAGAATTAAATTCAAGTATTTACAAAATAGACTATTATGCGACTTAGGAAAATAAATACCTGAGGAAACCGAACTTAGTTCAGAAAGTTTGGTTATTTGTTTATTCAATTATTTGTTTTTGACAATAGTATTTATAAGAAGAATTAGTAAGTTGAAGTGGCAATGGGCAGGCCATATAGCTTGAAGAACCGACAACCGTTGGGGAATAAAGGCTCTCGAATGGCGACCACGAACCGGAAGACGAAGCGTAGGGCGCCCACCCACCAGATGGACCGACGACATTGTTAAGATCGCGGGGAGTCGATGGATGGAAAGGGCTCAGAATCGTTCTTTCTGGAAATATGTAGGGGAGGCTTATGTCCAGTAGTGGACTTCTTCAGGCTAATAATGAAGTAATAGTGAAATGTTATGTAGTGAACTTTAGTATTAACAAAAAAAAATGCGCAGATGCTTAGGTAGTCATTGGTTTTCCTACTTCAATATCAAAACACAGGTAAAAATAACCTTGTTTATTTACTCTCTAAACACGTCATAGTCTTGCTACCAAATCGCTTGGCGGTAAAAATATTATTGTTGTTTGTATGCCAATAGACTTGACTGTATATTAAGTATATCAGCTATCTGGTTTCTATAGTACTCTGCTTAATTTGGGGCAAGATAGTGTTGTGTTGATTGTCCATAATATTTAATTAGAAATTATTAAGTATAAGAACCTGGTGTCCCACTCTAGAACAAAAACCTCCCTTATCTCCAGATGTCTATATATCTTGGGAAAACTGAGGACCATCCTTTAAAAAAACTCGTATATCTATTACTAATACTGCATTCTATGATAAAAACGAATGTACGTGAACGAAATAAACTCAAAATCAAGATTTTTATAATGTCCCAAAAATTAGGAGCCGAGCGGGATTTGAACTCGCGACCTTCCCCTTAGTACGGGGCTGCGCTGACCGCTGCGCCATCGGATCCTAATAACACTCGACGACTACGACGACTTTTGGGTCAATTTTTGGGACATAATAAAAATCTTTGTGATTTCCTTCAGTGTAGTAAACACTATAAAATCAATAAAAAACTCAAAATAGTATAAAAAGTATATGAATCAGCCCTATTCTCGTATCTAAGCGACATAAACTGGAGTGGTTTAGCTAATGAGGCTGGCAAGGGCAAGATGCGCCGATGTCCTTAGCCTCGGCCGATCACTCGACCTACCTCCCCATAAGGGGTAAACCCACCCCAACCACACCCATAAGCACCCCACGGCCCTTTGTGTGCTGATTTTCAGGAGCCTATTCTTTCATCGAAATTATTTTACCCAGTTATAATCTGCTTGTCATTCAACATTTGGTTTTGTAGAAATTCGTTTTGTTTTGCTAAATGATGCAAATACCAATTCTCTCCTACTTTTAGAATACTTAGCTATGTGCTACTACGTTTATGAAATTAAAGCAAACACGCGTACGGGCCGTACTATTATATAAGCTGCATAAATGTTCTATTTAATTTAACCAATAGCTAAGCTAGGTTTTGCATCGGATTTTTAAATCAATGAATCTTTGAATAGTCATCATCATCAAAAAGTGTATTTCAAAAGTCATCATCATTTCATCAACATCAGAGTGTCAAGAATCTTTTATGGATAGTGCAATCCACGAAGGCGCGCCCCACTATTCCTCCTAACCGTTTATAGTATATGTGTGCAAACTTCCGACAATGTTTGAGTGTTATCGGTACACACTAATTACCTATGAGTGCACACGCACACTACAATGAATAGACTACGGTTGGCGACTGCCGCTCGGAGCACACTCCCCGCACCCCGCGAGGGGCGCGTCTTCGTGAATTGCACTATCTATATCGGAGGTTGTCATACACCTATATGCTATTCAAAAGATTGATATCAGAATCGCTTTAAATAACATCAATGAGACATGAACTAGCTGAACGTCTGCGAACCTACGATACCCAAATAAAGGATAGACCACACCGAGAGCTAAACTAATATAGCTTAGCTCATGGAAACACAGAATACAATCATGTGTTTTTATCAACCATGGTACTGAATAACGTATTGTAGTTACATTAATACCCCACACTTATAGGTTTGATGAAAAAAAGTTTTTTGAATTTCAGTTCTAAGTATGGGGACCCCCACAATTTATTGTTTTTTTTTTTGTGAGAAAATCTTAATGCGGTTCACAGAATACATCTACTTACCAAGTTTCCTCAGTGTAGCTCTTATAGTTTTGGAGAAAAGTGGCTGTGACATACGGACGGACAGACATGACGAATCTTTATGGGTTCCGTTTTTGCCATTTGGCTACGGAACCCTAAAAAAAACTATCTATCAATGGTAAGCTACGGAAATAAGTTTTATTTCCGTTATAATATGTAAATCAACACAAATCGTATGCAAGTTGAGTTTTTACAAAATCCTACAAGCCCAGTAGAAAACTAGTTATGTTTTAATCCGCGCTTTCCTCATCCGGCTTAATTTATAATACGAATTGAGACATCGCGAAATGAGTTCGTCCATGTTATTCCCGGTATGTGGTCCGCTGACCCAGATCTAAAGGTCAGTTACATTGTGCCACCGATTTCAGATGAGACACTCCCGCATGAGTGAGCTATTGATACGACAGCGCCAAGATTTGTTACTTTTACATTGATTGCACGCGAGCTGCAAACAACATTTGTATATTCTTAAATAATAGAAACAATAACAAACTGGTGTAAATTAGCGTGATGTACCTATTGCCTCTCAACCAAGAAAGTTAATTCTCTCACTGACTCATCACCGATTTCAGATGAGACGGTCCCGCAAGCCCCGCATGAGAGAGCTATTGATACATCGCCAAGATTTGTTTTTTTTTGGTAGATTGGTTGCACACGAGCTGCAAACAATATTTGTGTGTTCTTAAATAATGGAAACAATAATAAACTGGTGTAAATGTGCGTGATGTATTGCCAATCAACCAAAAAAGTTAATTCTCTCACTGACTCATCACCGATTTCAGATGAGACACTCACGCAAGTCCTGCTGAGAGAGCTATTGATACGACATCGTCAGGATTTGTTACTTTTACATTGAAATGAAATGAATGGTTGTTTGCGAATTTTCATAACAAAGTTCAGTGATTTTATGTTTTTGACCGACTTGAAATACAAAAGAAGAAGGTTCTCAATTCAGTAGCTGTTTTTGACGTGACAACGTCTTATAATTCGATGGAGCCGGCTGCACGCACGAAAAAACATGACTCATGCGGCGTTACCTCGCTCTGACGCATACCATAATTTTATTATAAGGCTTGAAGTGCAAGCGAGAGCGCGGAACGAGCGACAAAGAGGCACAATCAGCCACCGCGTTCGGAAGCGTTCGACATCTGTCTCTCTCCTACTTGAGTGAGCGATGCGTCCGCGTGGACAGCTGTATGACGTTGTCACGTTCAACTATCGTCAGTAAACCGACATTACAGACAACCGATTTTTTTGATGTTTGGTAAGTATCGCGTAATTTCGTTATTTAAGAGCCGATTTGGAAAATATTTTTTCATCTGAAAGGTAAATATTTTCAGATTGGTCTTACGAATTTCACCAAAATCGGTTCAGCAGTTTGACCATGAAGTCGGTTTTTCAAGTTTTATAAACTTATCAAAGTTGACGGCCCAGCCTCTAAAGCTTATTGCAGACTGGCTGAACTGCCTTGATTTAAAGCTACATTTTCTAGCGACTGAACTTCATCAGAATCATTTGTATTCGCAACACAACGTGCACAATAAACACACGAGTGTGTTCTCACTGCAGGTTTGATCGCATTGCAAATTAGAGCAACGGTCTTTGTAGGTGAGATTTCATTTGTCTGAATGAAACAAGTTTCTATATAAGCTAAGCATAGATGAGTTTTGAGATTTACTTTTAGTACATTACGAATCCATATTGGTCCATTATTATGGTTAATTTAAGTTTGTGAGGTTGTAGGGTCTACTAAACTGATTTAAAAAAATAATTTGACCAATAGAAAGCCACGTTATTTTGTGAGTGTCATATATTTAATTTGGCACGGTTGTAATTTAGAAAACAGAAAGTGAAAAATGTGAAGAAACCTTGCTTTTTTTTATTTTTCCACCCGTGGGAAGCCGGGGTCGCTATAGTGTTTGATAACTTTATGCGAATAAATATCCTTTTTTGAATGAAAATATTGTAAAGCTGCTAATGCATCTTAGTTTAAAGGGATCTTTGTGATATCACTGAATAAATAAATATTTGACTGATTGACTGAAGGCCTGCGCACACCGAGGTCCCTGGCGATGGCGATCGTCAGCGACCTAGGTGTGCGCAGGCCTTGACAGGGGGCACAAAAACACATTTCTAAGAACTTGAATCACAGATTACGTAATTGGAGTAGGTAACTACTGTATGTTTTTCAAAAACAGAAGTAATATTTCGTATATTTTGCGATTTGAACCTAATAATATTTATAACCCTTCTAAAGTAACAAAGGTTGAGAATGGTAATCAAAATTTCACCGTAGATTCGCGGAGGAGAAAGTTACTTCGTATCAAAGCTTCCGTTCTCCGTTCACTAGTTCATGCAAAGTTAAATCAAGATTTCTAGCACAACAGATGAACCTCGCGCCAAAGTCAGAACTGATCAAAGGCCTGCGCACATCTATGCAATGGCGATGGCGATCAGTGAACCGCTGTCAAATATCATTGTCATATTTAACAGTGTTTCAGCTGATCTTTATCGCCTATATGTGCGCAGGCCTTAATCGAATGCACTGCTTTGTAGATACGCCCTTTGCTTTCGATCTGTCTAGTCACGTGGTGAGAGGCATTGACCTACATTCAGCATGTAGTATCCGTCCTCGTACCAGCGAGTGTTTCACTACTATGGAAACGCTGAGCTACCGTTGCGTTGTGTTGTATTTTATTACAAAGAGATCCTATACAATGACGTTTACTGTAAATATTATAACCAATGTAATAGTATAAGTAACCAAAGATCGTTTGATCTTCAAACGACCACCCTTCAAAAAGAAAAGTAAACAGGCATTTGCATCTATTGGAGATGATTTATATGCATAGCGTCAGGGACTCAAGCCTTACTTGCGGGACGCTATAGTAATCTTAGTGCAGATAACTGTACCCTATCCTTTTTACCATAAATAAACGCAATAAGGACAAAAAATTATATAAAATATAATTAAATAAAAACTTGACATTTCCTCTAATTATATAGGTAATCCAACTTTGACATGATACCTGCATACAATTTTGACACCAAAAACTAGACAATAACCGGCACAATAACTACCTACCAAGATAAGGTACATCACAATCCTAAATATCAAGATAACTACATATATATATATAATTTAATCGAAAGTACCTACTTACCTTTAAACCTCGGCCTGCCTCCATGTTTGCTATACCCTATGCAGGGTCCATATGATACCTACTTACACCTAAAAACTATGTATGTACAAACTTAACCATGTGTAAAGCAATATGTATTGAATATTGAGTAAAAATACAGTTGTGGTTTCATCAAGGTAGATTGAAACCAAAGGCTCAAGACCTCTTGAGTAATAGTGTTCTGTACTCAAGACGATCCAAGCATAATAAAATTGACTTCCAGGTAAGAACAATAAAAATAGTGGCACAATTAAGCATATTCAGCAGACATTAAAGCTTAATGCTAATGATATTAACTGATGCTAAGCCTTCATCAAGCAGAAAGTTTAATGTGTTTATGACACGCTACGCATCCGGTGTCCAATTCAATTTATCGAACTTTTGTTTGTCGACTTCAGCTCATGTACCTACATCAGCAGTCAGTCTCTCTCTTATATTATGACTCACATATGAGTCAATGTGAGTCATATTACTCAAATGTGAAGAAATAGTTTCTATGTAGTTTTCGTTAGGTAGTTGACCGTATACCTAATAAACTATGCTAAACCAGAAATATAAGAACTTCCTAGAGGTGGCTGGTAAACACGGCTGCGAATAGATTTTCATATAAAAGTATCTAGACTAGAACATAAGTATCGATTGAATTTTAAATCAGCCAATGTTTCTGTGTATTGTTGTCGAAGGGTGAAGGGTTAAGGGGTCTGCGAAACCGTGACAAAAAATGGAAACGCAATTTTTGGCTGTTTTTATAGTGAAGAACTAAAATGTTAACTTCGCCCATGAATACATTAATGTACCTGTCAATTCTTACTCTTTTCGAAAAATGTGGATTATGGCTAAGCATGCTCAATCTTAAGCTGCATCCTCACTTTCCATCAGATGTGATGGCAGCCAAATGATTAGCTATCTATTTTAAAAAACAAGGAGGAAAAAAAGGTTGGTAACCTCTGGTTTAAATGCTTGTTGTGTCGGTTCCAGGTTGGCGGCAGCGCAGGAGGCCGCTGGCGCGCAGTCTCGCGCGGCGCCAGCTGATAATATGGGCGGCGCGCAACAGCCCGCTACTCCAGGGCCCAGCTCACTCTTTATATTTTCCGACGAGAACTATATTCGGAGGTGAGTCCAATTTACATAATCACGAGCCGGTATGACCGAGCTTCGCTCGGGTTTAAAAAAAATAGTTTTATTATTTGCCAATAGATGTCAGGAAGAGTCGTATCTTTATTGGCTTATTTTTAATTAACAACGCCATCTAGCTTGCAGTTAGTTGCTCACAATCGCCAATAGATGGCAGGAACAGTCGTATATTGAGTTTATGTTTGATTATTGCAAAACACCAACTTCTCGTCATTTTCTAAAAATGAATCCTAGCTAGATCGATTTATCGCCCCCGAAAACCCCTGTATAGTAAATTTCGTGAAAATTGTTGGTGCAGTTTCCGAGATCCTAAATATATATATATATATATACAAGATTTTCTCGTCTAAAGGTATAAGATTAGTACCGTAGCTTAGCCGGTCAATCTGCCTACAAGCGTGGAGACTACGACAGACCCCTCCCTCAAATACATTAATGGAAGGGCCACGTCCAGTAGTAAACTAATTATCTTATGATGATAATGAGAAATAATTATAGTAATCTACTAATGATAATTAATTAGACTAAATAAAAAAGTTATCCCAAGATCTTCCGTTGTTCTGTCTTCTTTTTTTGTTTCTCAACGTGCACCTAAATTACTAAATAGAAATCTACATTATATATAATGTAGATTTCTATTTAGTAATTTAGGTGCACGTTATATATACCTTTATATATACCAAGGTATATATACCTTTCTTTGTACCTTAACGGATTGACTAAAATAGCTGTACTTTTGTAACCTTTTTCTGGAAAATAAATGTTATTATTATTATTATTATTCTACATATCTATACCTACTGGGTATAAAGAAACTCTTCGCTACAAACTAGGTTTTACGGGTGCAATGTTCATCGAAAAGAAAAATCGGTTTATGCAATATCGGATTCCATCTTACAATAATATGGCTTATAGTCAATCCCATTATACCACCGGTGTCCTTACATTCAAGTCTCTAAAGGCAAGTAGGCGTTAAAGCCTACGCACATCTAGGCGATGGCGATAACCTGAAACGCTGTCAAATATCGCCGTCATATTTGACAGCGTTCCAGCTGATCGCCATCGCTTACATGATCGCAGGCCTTTAGTTATTTAACAGTCAAACTTACCCTGTAAGTGATGTTTGACAGGAATTATGGCACGTTGTATCGTCGACGATGAGGTACCCATAACATGGTCACATTACATATTTAACTACCGTAAAATACAACATCTGCTTAGAAATTAAAAATTAAAAATGTAATACCTACCTTTATTGTAGCTAGCAAGCAAATTGAGTTCAAAGAAAACCTAGGTACTATTTCTTTGAAACTGCTAATAGTTGCTGCAGCCTAGTGAAAATTAAGTTCTCTGCAGAGGTGAGCCAGCCAATTGAAAAATAGTTGACTATCTTACAAAAGTAATAAATATTGCAATAACCTACGTCAAAAACTAGTTTTTGTTTTTCGCAGACTTCTGGCCAAAATAATTCGTTTACAAAAATGCAAATCTTGAAATAAATACAAATAGGTATACAACGTGTATCAAAATATGTGTACTATCCTGAAGGGGGGTGAATTTCCACCCCCCGGGGAGCAACTTTTGTTCAACGACTTTTCGAACTTCGATTGGTATCTCTGAAAAAAACTACAACGAAGTTTCAACATTAACAGCTGACTTTATACAAAGTGACAACCCTAAACTCAGCTACAGAGGTAGTAGGTAGTAGTAGTAGACCTACAGAGGTAGTAGGTCAAGGGGTCAAGGGGTTACAAGGATAGGGTTGTCAATTTATTTAGGCATTATGAAATTAAATATTTTTGTATGGGAAACTGAAAATAGGAATTTTTAATTATCTCCCCTCCATAACTGATCACCATTGTGGTCTGAAACCCCCCACCTTCGCATAGTACACATATTTAGATACACCTTGTATTGCATTGAAAAACTTGTATATTTTTTTGAACACTTTAGTCAAAACAGTTTTTTTTCAATTTCTATCATCAAAGAGTGCCATAGAGAAAGAGAGTTTCAGATCTCGCATTGCTCTGATCTTATTAGAAGGTCACCCATATCCTTAAAATTGGAGCAGAGCAATATCAGGCACATTTACGTGTCAGTGACGCGCTGTTCAATAGAACGTAGGGCACGTTCACTTTAGACGTGATATAAGGAAGTAACACAATTATTCAAATTCAAAAATGTATACATTCAACTGTATAGCAAAGATCACTTTGAAACGTCTTAAAGCTAGGTGAGCCTAGGTGCCAGTTCTACGCAACCAAGCCTAGAAGAACAGGCAACAAACTGCGGCTTAAATGAGACGTGGGCAATACAAAAGCAGATGTTATGGGCAGATGGACAGCTATATAAGAAAATACAATACGCAGAGGTAACCAAACAAGTGGAAATAAGCCACACAAGTAATTTTTTCGTTATTTTTCTTCCAAACGAACAGAAAAACAAAGCCTACTAACCTAAAAAGCCGACCCTATGATGCCTCGAAATGCGCAAACCGACATGGAATGGTGTCTTTTCTATGACAGTTTTAGACCTGGACACGAAATTCTTATTTTGCTACTGTAGATCGATGGCCATATTATATTTCTGTTCTTTAGGAATACCTTAGAAGTCGTTGCCTGTTCTTCTAAGCTTGGTCGAGTGGAACTATCACCTAGATTCATTCACCATAAAATACTTTTTCAAAATTTCAATGTGGAGATATCGGCAAGTGTTCTTACTTTTGTTTCTGGCTTTTGTACTTCTTTCTTCTATTATTATGACTTTAATGTTTCGCATGATCAATGAATCCTTCTTACAAAAATATACAACTACAAGGGTAAAAGGTTTGCTACTGAAACGAAGAAAGGATACAAAATGTATGCAGTGAACACAAGGTTTCGTGTCCAAGTACTGGAATCTCAGGGTTCAGGCTCAGTAATTTGCGCGGGAGCCCGACTATTGCCTTCTTATAAATATTGAACGCGCACCTTGTTCGCCCCTTATGCATTTTGTAAACAAACGCCCTAGCCAGACCTGCGCCAGTCTTTCAGCATCACCTCTCGACATAAAATGAGCTTTATCGCAATGGATTTAGATTCAATATACCTAGTTCCGTAAAATATAACGTATGAGAAATAATACAAGATTTTCTAACAGATGCCCTGCTATTCCTGCAACACGGCTCGTTCTGGCTAACGCTGATACCACGTTAAATTTTCAAATTTTTCAAACAAATATTGAAAACTCACAGTGTTTTCAGCGATTGCCTGAACGAATTGTGCTCTGGTTAAAAACCTACAGATTAAAAAAAAAAGTTAACAATATTACCTGATAAATGATGTAAGCAAGTAATGGAATGGTAAAAATTCAGCCAACTGCCATCAAGTCAAATAATTACTGTCACCATTTTCTTTTTCGGCCAACTTTTGACTGACTTGACTAAAAGCTATTTTATTTATGTAATATATCCACACTTGATATTGGCAAAAGTGACCGAATGGACAGATACCATTCATTAAGGAAGACTTATATGGAAGTAACGGGTATTTATCGCGATTACCTTTAATAATGAACCATCACAGCCTAGTGTTCTAGTGACTATACACGAACCAGAGATTAAGGAAACTGCCTGCTGCGGGATGGGTTTCCAAGCTCTTTGCTATCTTTTGTTTGAAATTTTAGTATTAGCAAAGAGTTATTGTAAACGTCATTCACATTGAAATGAAAGGTACTGAATAGGTTTAATGAAAAACGCTCCAAGGGTCACATCATAGAACTAGGTCACACTGATATCACAACTTGTCAACGCCATCTACCATTATATTTTATGAATGTGTTTTTGAGCTGTCAGAAAATCTCCCATTGACCAACACTACAAGAGCCGAAAACGGGGCTAAGGATGCCGGATACCACTATCCCGCTCCACGCCAGATAAAATTGAGCTGCCACTCACTGAGGTTAAGGTTCAATATTGTGCGTATATTCCAGAAATATACCCTTATTGTAAAATTGTTATCGGACTGCAGTTGTTCGCAATTTTTAATAAATAGGTAGGGATCATCCAATCTTAAACTGCACGCCTCACTCAGCCAGTCAAAGTAAATTGTTCTTTATTACCTACATCACAAAGATCATTTTGAAGTACCTTGCTGTGAGCCAACGTCAAGAAAACGTGGTGGAGGGGCGTGCATCTTTAGACTGGTTTATCTATGCCTAATTTTTTTTTTATGTTTTTCTATATTTCAAGTCAAGTCAAGTGTGCGAGTGAGGAAGTTGTTTCATATAGTTGTCGTCATCTTAAACGCGGGAAAAACTATCGTTCATACATCCTCGAATGTTCTAAAGAAATTGTTATACAGATGGGTTTACGAGATACTAAAGCTTTGAATACACCGGAGAGGGTTTGGCAAATCCGCAATTGAAATATTTTCGTGTTGTCACGAAATACTTCGTAATGGAAGGTTTAAATTATGTATGTAGGACGGGTCAGGGGAATATTATTAGCCAAATGCAGCAGTGTTTACCGAAGTTCTGTAGAGAGGTTCTTACTGCAAAACAATAAAAATCGATTATTTGTATTATGTGCCCTGACGACTGGCCTAAGCTCAATCGTTAACAAACCCTCTCTCTCTTTGTCTCTGAGAATTAATATTTGTATTCTAAGTATGTAGTAATAGGTCGAAAACTCTTCACTGAATATTGCTACAACTTCGGTTTGCTTTTATTACCCGGCAAACAATACAACTACGCAAGACGTCATCTTATCCTTTTTCTTTTCTTCTTCCTACTCTAGGGATGTGTCCTATTGCTTGAAAATATAGATGTCTTATTCCCAAAAAAAAAAGGGGAAAAGTATCATAAATCAGCTATCTAGTTCCCATAGTAGTAGTCAGCATGTTCTTAATACACCTACGATTATAATTTACCTTCGATAGATGCATTATCTATGATCGATCACCAATTAATATCGATAGCGGCGCAATAGCGATTATAATCGACAGATAATCGAGTGCAAAATTAGTGACATGGTCAAATTAATACAACAGATTACGTCTATAGTAGAATAGTATGGTCTCGGTATTGTTATCAGGTGGTTGTGTAATTCTGTTGACAAAACTTTGATACTAACAAGGAACAGCGATCACATAATCTTGTTGCTATCCTAGTTTTACAAAGCGAAGTTCTTATTCGCTATCTCATGTTTTTTACGTCTTGTTGCAATCGTTCCTTGTCAAAGACAAGTTTTGTATCAATTTGTTTTAATTGCAATCGAAGCTCAATGTCAAAACTGACAGATGCGACTAGGTTTTGATTTACCCACGTACAGCCAAGACAAGACGAGGCAGATCAACACACGCACGCCACTGTCTTGGCCAACGAAAAGCCTAAGGAGCCGCCTGGAAAGGAAGGCACAAATGGCTGAGCCCCGCGACCCAGGGATCGTTGTCCCTGCGAGTAGCTGCCAGGGCAATGGGTCACACACCCGAGGCCCTTACCTGCAACTCCCATGAAGAGCGAGTTGTATGATGATGATGATGATGAGGTTTTGATTGCAACAAGAGATACGCAATCACCCCACATAGCTCCCTGTTTGTTTCAATGTAGCGCGATATTTCATGAGTGTTTTGGTTTTGCATGGGATTACGATAGAACGACGCAAAAAATGACCCCATGTCCCCACATAATTTACTTGTATTGCATGCATTTAAAAAAAATATATTAGGAGATGTAAATTTTTATTTGTTTTTTTTCGTAATTTTATGAATTATGATGATTGAGTAAACATCATACTACATTTGAAACGGTCACTTTGAAGATGACATGTTAAAAACACGTGCTAATTTATCAGTTCACTTCTACTTTCTTTATTTACCAAGGGGAGGAAAAACAGCGCAGGGTAGCGAGTTAGGTCAATAACTGTTCTTAATAAGTAATGGAAGCTTCAGAAGAATAATGGAAACAATAACAAAGGTGTACTGCAGATGAGAGGTCCAGGTTACATCAGTAGTTATTAAGTTGGTAATATAATCCAGTGCTGCATGTCACTGGAGAGCAGTATAACGTGTTACGCGTTGTTACAAAGTGGATGGTAATTTATTGGCTTCGTTGACACACATCGCATAGTTCATCAATAAGGCAGTTAGTTCACTGCATACTGCATGCAACACAATTTATTGTGTATCATTCAAGCTTGTAGTAGTAGAGCTCTTTGCGAAGGGCTCGTCCAGAGAAGTACTTACACCATGCATATTTCTACCGTGGAGCAGCATTGCTGTGTTTCGGTTTGAAGGGTGTGGGTGCCGGTGATATTTCTGGCACGTTAGGCTGAACATCTGTATGCCTACAGTTGATGTACGCAGGGCAGTGCATTGTAGGGCACGTTTCTGACGTGCGGGACCTACGAGGCAATGGTTTGGTATAGACAATGGTTACCACTTAATATCAGGTGGGCCATATGCTTGTTCCATCAGCAAGTCACATAAAGAAAAGCTAGTTTGGTGTCATTGAACCACAAACTAATTTTTCAAATATTTTAACTGTTATTCTAGACTTGATCGCGTGGATCTGCCACCTAGATTAATCTAGCTTTAAGACGTTCCAAAGTGATCCTTGTGATACTAATAAACATATGAGAATTTTGCTTCGACTGTCTCTTTTTAAAAACCACTGTACGCACGGGTTATATTAAACTGCCTCAAGCTTACCAACTTATAGATTTGTTTACGAATCTATTACTTATGTCTAACGAACTAAAACCCTGCCTCATTTGTAACCACGGTAGTTTTCAAGGTTAATGTATAAAATATTGAGTAGGTCTGTGAAATGTGAATTTAACGAGCTTCAGTTAAACATACCAAATCGAAATAACATCACTTGACAATACCGATAATTTCCACAATTCATACACCAGCACCTTTCAATTTAGTTATCTCGCATTTTAAATAAGAAAAAGAATAAGAAAAAGATTATCTTGATGACGTGTGCGTTTTAATTTAAATTTCTCACGTAACTTCCTTGAAGTTGGAAATAACACGCACTTTCTCACCAGTACTTACAACCGCTGTAAGGTTCAAAGTGTGAATACAGCTTGCATAGTTATATTATGATTTTAAAATCGGTCTTCCATTCATTCTTCATTCATTCTTAAAATCGGAAATGTATAGAGGAGGCCTATACTCAGCAGTGGAATTCTCAGCCACTGCTGGATAGGGGCCTCGTGAAGAATGAATGGAAGAACGATTTTAAAATCTGCAAAATTATGATTGGAACATCGAACAATTCCATCTTAATCTGTATCTATACCATAGACCATTATTATTGTCTAAGATCTATACTGATGTTATAAAGAGGAACGATTTGTATTTTAGTGTGTATGTGTTTGTAATGAATAAATTCAAAAACTACTGTGCCAATTTCAAAAATTATTTCACTGTTGGAAAGCAACATTCACCTTAGTACAGTCACCAGTAATATAGGATATTTTTATGCAGGGACAGGCCGCTCTAACGCTGATAACAAAACTTTAAAAAAATACAACCGAATTGTGAACTTCCTCCTTTTTTACTATATACTCAGCACGTTGGTAATCGATAATGTTCTCTAATTCCAGGTATACAAAGTTCATTATTGAGTGGCCGCCCTTTGAGTACGCGGTGCTGCTTACCATCATCGCCAACTGCGTGGTGCTGGCGCTGGAGGAGCATTTGCCCAACGGCGATAAGACCATCTTAGCACAGAATTTGGTACGCACAACTTTTCTCATCCAAATACACTGCTGGTCTAAAGTCTTCTTTATTGACACACTTTCTTTTGAGATAAAAAGTGTTTATTTTTACACATAATAGATGATGATGATGGATGTAGATGGAGCCACGGTCGCGTTAGTACCGAACAGTGTCTAAAAGTTATTCGTCGTGTGTGATAATAAGAATCCGATGGCGCAGCGGTCAGTGGTACAGGGCTACCAAGGGGAAGGTCGCGGGTTCAAATTCCGCTCGGCTCGTAACATAAGGGACATTATAAAAAATCTTTGTGATGTACTTATTATCTTCATCTTGATCACTTATCACAAATTGTGGTGTGGCAACTGAATCACAGATGGCACAAATTAAGAAGATATTATATTCAATTAATAACGTATATTCAACCCAGGACTTTTAAATAAATAAATTTAATTTTTACCGACAAACGTTGGGGACATTGTTAAGATCGTGAGAATTCGTTGGATGGAAAGGGCTCAGAATCGTTCTTCCTGAAAATGTATAGGGGAGGCCTATGTCCAGCAGTGGACTTCTTCAGGCTGATCATGATGAATCAATTAAACAATAGAAAGTGAAGTATTTAACTAACAAGCCATCACATCCCCGTATTAAATCAATGCGAATTCCCATATTACATACTTACATGTTTATATTTGTAGCGATACGTTTGTTTACCTTAGTTCTATGTTTAAGGTTTGACTCAGACTCAAGCACTGTTTTTGAATACGGGTCTTAGTTTACAAACTTGCTGGTTTTACCTACCCTTGTACTAAACGGGAAGATCATGGGTTCAAATCCCAGTCAGCTCATAATTTCTATACGATAATAATAAGTCTTTATGTATAATGTATAAACTACTTTATGTAAAGTTGCTGATTGCTAATTTATGTTTTTCCATTGTTTCAGGAAAAGACCGAGACATACTTTTTAGGAATATTTTGTGTAGAAGCGTCGTTAAAAATTTTAGCATTAGGTTTGGTTTTACACAAGGGATCGTATCTTAGAAACATTTGGAACATCATGGATTTTTTCGTAGTAGTAACTGGGTAAGTTGAATTTAACTAAAAGTTTTTTATTAATTGTAGTTTAGATTAGTGAATATGTAACGTTTTCTTCAAAATAAACGGATAAATATGATAATCATAGTTAATATTGTATTTATGCTCATTCATAGTCATCATCATCAGACGAATCATTGCTGGAAACCTCAGCTAGCGAGAGAAGTAACTTTGGTATCATACCACAGACTATATTTCATAACTTTATCCGTATATTTTGACGAAATAAATAATTTTACACTAGTTTTTATTTTGAATACAACCGTATTTAAATGGCTGTTTCTATGTTTGTTTTAAATAATGTAGTTTTGAAAATAATTGGACTTCTTTGTGAGACAGCCTGCTATCGTTTTCGAAACAAAAACTTGCAAATTAGGCTAGTGATATTGATAGTAGATATTTTTTAGGATATTTGTGCCTCTACCAAGAGTTTACTAAAATCGTTTATTAAATCATCTGCGTAAGTACTTTCACTGTATGAACACGCATCAGTACTTTGAGCAGCGACTTGCCTCAAGTCAGACAAACGTTGAAATAACATTTTGAACAACTCAAAACACATGGTAGAGGTACCTTCTGTAATGAAGAGTGTGGTGATGGAAGTGCCATATTGATTATGCGCTGACTAAAACTAGGTCGATGACGGTATTCGCCGAATCCAACGTGGACTTTGACCTGCGGATGCTGCGCTCATTCAGAGTGCTGCGCCCGCTCAAGCTCGTCTCGCGGATACCAAGTAATTCACAGTAATAGGCGAACAGTTCACATAATACCTAACCTTATTTGTAATAGAACGTTCTCGCTAGATGTTTTCCAATTTTAAACTTTTTTAAACAGTAGCTAAAATAACGCTAGACTATCGAACAATAGAATTTTTAAATCTTTCATTTTAGTAACAACAATGTAGCATCGTATTCTCGATTTTTTGAATAGATTTTTTTGTAAAATTAAAAATGTGTGTGACTTAATGTAATTTTATGGAAAATGTTTAATGTATTTTTGACGGCTACGTTTTTGCATAATAGTTAATATTTATTTTTATGTAACATGTAGGTACTTCAAATACGAAAGCTAATAAGTAAGAACTTAGCTAATGAAGACTATAGGTGTGAATAACTGGTATACTAGATTAAAATGTGTATAATTAATATAATTAGTCAATAATGATGTGATTTAGATTGTAGCTTATTAACATTTGAATAACATTCTCAGGACTGTGCTTTATCGACCTTTTTACAAAACCTTATTAATCAAAAGCCATAACTTTTTAAATTTCGAATCAAAAAACACTGGCCAGTTAGAATGTATAAAAAAATAATAGTTTAAATAATTAGAACAGATCGAACAGCACAGTCCTACGTAGTTGTTTCTAAGCTAGTTGCTAGTTCAAGCTATAGTATCGAGTGATATGTGTTTGGCAGTATCATCACGCAGCTGCCGGTCGCGCCCGACGTCGACTTCAGGACCTTGCGTGCCATTAGGGTGCTGAGGCCCCTTAAATTAGTTTCGGGCGTTCCTAGTGAGTTCTAGAACATTTTTAGCTAGTAAATTGTAGTGCCACTAGACTATGCCGTTGCATATTTACCAATTGCATAGAACTCTTTTTTTGTACTTGATACACCATCCTTTTGGCGGTTAATAACTGTAGCAATTCATATTTAAATTTAACTATAAGTACCTAAATTGAACTAAAGAATATTTTTAGCAATATAAACAGTACCTACCAAAGTTTCCTAGATGATTTCAATCCTTGATTGCAATAAAACCTTTTCTGAGAAATAAAAACCTCTTTCGTTTTAAAAACAACAAGAAAGCACTGGCTGTATGTAAAACACTACCTTTTTTTCATTCTTCTCTAAGCAACAGTCATTTGTTTTTCTTCCGATTTGTGAAAATATGCAACGGTATTATCATTTTTTTCTGCACGTTTATTTTCCGTATTTATTTTGTTATGTATCATGTTTCATTGATAAACCTAAAGTAATAGGTGATTTACTTCCTTCTTATTTAGATAATATTGCATTTAGTTCGTATTTAAATATTACCTATGTATTTTTAAATAATGAGATCTTTATTCATTGTGACAATGAAAAAGTACAAATACAAATCCTACTTATTTTAAAAAATCTATAAAATCAAGCAGCCAAATGGTAAATCAGTAAAATAGTTGAGATTATTTAAAAAATTTAGCTTTCTGATTAAATTTTGATTCATCATAAAATCTAAACTCTCTATGAATTCATGTCATTGGCAATTTCTTGTCCTTTAATTTAACCTTCCAGAACTTTTATTTTACACTTTTGTTTCTAAATGATGTTCATTGTGATTTGATATTTTGGTGTGAGTAATAAGTGTTATTTTTCCGTGTAGGTCTACAAGTTGTGTTGAAGTCGATCATCAAGGCGATGGCCCCGTTGCTACAGATCGGCCTTTTGGTGCTTTTCGCTATAGTCATCTTCGCCATAATCGGCCTCGAGTTCTATTCGGGGGCGTTACATAAGACTTGTTACAATTTAGAAGATATAAGTGAGTATTTTTATCTTGAATAACCCTATATTTCTAAAATAAATTCGTGTTAGTTACACTATTTATAACTCAAGAACGGCTGAACCGATTAAACTAAAAATTGGTGGAGAAGTAAATTAGAACTGGGAAAATAACATAGGATACTTTTTATCCCGAAAAAGCAACGGGAACGGGGCGAGCAAAGCTGCGGGCGGCCGCTAGTAATAGCGTAAGATTTATGTAGCAAGTAATATTTCTTCAACTAAGCATGTCTTACGAACAAGTGTGGTGAAAGGATTTTAATTGTACGTCTCAAAAATAGCAGACGTTTTAGAGAAAGGCCAATAGGCACGATAAATAAGACCATATTCATAGTTTTCTAATAAAGGAAAAGTCTTAACAGGTATGCCCCAGCGAGAGAATGTTAATTATACAAATCCTAGTTACAGAAGTTAAGCTATTATATTGCACGCTACGGGGCAGTTTCGATATAAATGCAATCGCATTTAATTGTTTCATGAAACTTTTTTATTTGTAAGTAGGTCAGTTACGTTCTGCTTGTACGACAAACTTTGGAATTGTTCTGATAGCGGAAATTATATTGAATAAAAGTTGTTAGTTTCTGAAAGATTGTTCGTAACCTTGTTTTCAGGGCATAAAAGTAGGCTTTTTGTATAAATATGCGCGTCGTAAGCATTCATTTTTCAACGCGTTTCTACTAGTTCTCTCAAATATTTAAGGAAAACATCATGAGGAAACCTAAAAAGTTCGAAGCCTGTGTCAAGTTTACCTACTAAAATTCTCTTTACATGCATACACATACATAAAATCACGCCTCGTTCCCATGGGGGTAGGCAGAGATCACGGATTTCCTCTTGTACGATCCTAACATACCTCTTTCGCTTCATTCACTCGTATAACATTCTTCATACATGCACTTCGGTTTAGGGTACTCCTAACCTGTGTTCATCATACAAATATTTGTTCTCGGGGATCGAACCCACGACCTACGGCGCAGAAGCCAGGGCTATTACCAACTGAGCAGTGACGCCTGTTAGAAAAACATTTTTTTTTATACAAACTGCTGATGGAACTAGCATATGGCCTACCTGTTTTTAAGTGGTAGGAGAGCGCTGGTGGCATTCGCACTAAGCGTTTTGGCTCCACCTTCATTTTGCGAACCTCTAGGGAATAGAACTCTTTGCCGTGGGCAGTTTTTCCTGTCAACTACAATCTGGGCCTCTTCAGGCAAGAGCGAATAGGTGTCTTATAGACGATCCTCCTTCATCGTCGGCTACATCGTTGCTTACCATCAGGTTAGATTGTAGCCAAAGGATGGTCTATAAAATGTAAAAAAAAAAGATGCATATAAATAAGTAATCAATAAATGTGTAAGCTGCTTAATTATGTCTCCAGGTGAAATATTAAATGAAGACGACAGTCCAACGCCGTGCAACGCGGACGATATAACACTAGCGCCATTCGGGGCCAATGTATGCAACAGTACAAGTAGCACGTGCTTGGAGAAGTGGGAAGGGCCGAACCGGGGGATCACCTCCTTCGATAACATCGGCTTTGCCATGCTCACCGTCTTCCAATGCATCACTATGGAGGGTTGGACGGCCATCCTCTATTGGGTAAGTGCAAATCAAGACAGGGAGATTATTTCGTAGTAGTAGAGGTCTTTGGGATGGGCTCTTCCGGGGAAGTATTACCACCATGCCTATTTCAGCCGAGAAGCAGCATTGCTGTGATTCGGTTTGAAGGGTGTGGGTGCCGTGGGTACCTCAAGTTGATGGACGCTGGGCAGCGCCCAGTGGTCTGGACTGACGTCCCGCGATAGTCTATTATGCATTTTCCTCTGCTTACCTCACCCCAGCCAGCCCAACCCCTTAAAATGGGTAGGAGCTAGGGTTGATGGCAACAATGCTCCAATGGACCAAACATACTAATTCTCACTCATATACTCAACATATTAATATGTAGCTTGTAGATTTTTTCCATAGAAAATACGTGATTTGGTTTTTGGCATCCACAGGACAAATAAAGCTGCCTAGTGTCAACATTCAAGTGTAGTAGGTGTGCCCATTGTTGGTCTATGCTATGACTTAATTTTTATGCATTTTAATCGCGATATGATCGAAAGTGCGATGTGTATACAACATCATAAAGGTCGCAGGAAACACCTGGACAAGAGACGCACAGGACAGAAGAGGCGGGTATAAAATGAAGGAGGCCTATACCCAGCAGTAGGCGACACCGGGCTAAGATGATGATGATAATAATGATAAGATTGATGAAGCCGATTGTGGACCGAGGGTACTGGGTAAAGAAGCGTTGGTCGTCCAGTAGCACGATGGGTTGACTGACATTGTCAGCGTCGTGTGCCGCAGATGGATGAGGGTAGCCCAAGATCGTGGTGAATGGCTAGAGCCTATGACCAGTAGTGGGTTAAGTCAGTCGGACTGCGGATGATGATAGATTAGTACTTTATTGTACACAAAAGAACACATTTAAAAGAAATATCTATATTTATAAAAGAAAATCGTGTTAGTTACACTATTTATAACTCAAGAACGGCTGAACCGATTTGGCAGAAAATTAGTGGGGAGGTAGCTTAGAACCTTATCCCGAAAAAGCAACGGGAACGGGGTGTTACGGGAACGGGCGAGCGAAGCCGCGGGCGGCCACTAGTTAAATATAAAGATGATGATTCTAATCAAGCTTTCGTTTGTTTTCAGACGAATGACGCGCTAGGTAGTGCGTTCAACTGGATCTATTTTGTGCCTCTCATAGTATTGGGTTCATTCTTCATGCTCAACTTAGTTCTTGGTGTCCTTAGCGGGTAAGTCAGTCTTGCAATATTTTATTAATTGAAGACTATTTTTGATAAGTTCTTCCTCTTGTCGTGTCACTAGTTCTTTTGACCCAGCAGTGTTGGGAAATAATTTTAAATGCGTCTCAGTGAAGTTTCTTGAGACAACTAAGGAAATAAGATCTTTCATACCCCTGAAAGATACTGTAAGAAGCGAAGGGAAGGAAGAAAGGGAATGCACCAGGGAACAGGCAGTAGAATCTTTAATATTATGTTCAACAAACCTGCCAAACATCCTAACAACAACAAAACCTCGAATCTGAAAGAGGTCCAAGTCCAGCATAAGAAGGAAATGTAAAGAAGTGCTCCTAAAGTAAATACATACTTCCCTTTTAATGATAACTCATATTGTGATTTAGAGAGTTCTCTAACGAGAGAGGCAGAGTAGAGAAAAGAGCCCAGTTTCTCAAAGAGAGGACTGAACGACTGTTTAATCAGGATTTGGCAGGCTACCTAAGCTGGATAACCGATGCAGGTGCTTTGTGTGAATTGCGCTAACCATTTCTTAGATACTTACCGCAAGCAAAATCATGAATAACCGCTATTTGAGATCCTCCCTTAAGACGATTATCAACATGAGCTGGGTTTTTACCAAAGTGTGGCTGATGCTAGATGTAAATAAGATAAGCAAGTATAATATATATATGATCATAATTTGTAATCAGTTGATGACTTACCTATGGGGATCATATATGATCCACTTACCTTTAGTGCTTCTACGAAACGAAACCAGCTACGAAAGTGTAAAGGTTATCCGGGTTATGAACTAAGAAATGAATGACAGAACTGTTTTATTGGTTGATAACACTTCTAAGTAGCTGGTTATGAAACGTGGTTACGTAGAAGCACTAAACTACTATACTACTATCCACAACGTGGAATTGAAAGGAAAACAAAAGCTAGTCGAACTACCTGATTTCTTTTGTTTACTTAGATTAGTGCTAGTAAACTCCACGCTAATAAGTAAAGGCCAAAAATGGTGCCTCACGAACTATTGTAAACGATAATTTAAAGTGAGAAGTACTAAATGATTGTTTTTGAATGAGTGTTTTTTTTTGCATGCGTTTGTTTGTACGCTAGTATTTGTACCGCTATCATGTATGTTTGCAGTGAGTTCGCTAAAGAAAGAGAGAAAGTAGAAAATAGACAAGAATTTCTAAAATTAAGAAGACAGCAGCAGTTAGAGAAAGAACTCAATGGTTATGTTGAGTGGATTTGTAAAGCTGGTAAGTGTGACGGAATCATTATACTATCAGACAATATGAATAATTTGCAACAGTTTGTTGATGAAAACGATCTTTTTTTAAATGAAAGTAAACGGTTTGCATTTGGTTAATTTATTCTAATGTGTAAGTACTCTTAGCTGAGCGCATCGATTACTGATTAATATGAATTTACAGAGGAAGTAATATTAGCAGAAGAAAGAACGACAGAAGAAGAAAAAATGCACATAATAGAAGGTAAGAAAAGTACGTGTTATCCCAATGTTTTTCCCATAACATAGTGCCCGCTAGGCTCTCCTTTGCTAGTTTTGGTAATAATAACTATTGTATTAAGTATGCTTAGAGCCTAGAGGACGCTAGTCTTTGTGAAATTAGTTCTCAAAAGGCACAAAGACTGAAATCATGTTTTATTTTAGCTCGAAGAAGAGCAGCCGCAAAAAAGAAATTAAAAAACTTAGGGAAAAGTAAAAGCACAGATACAGAAGAAGAAGAACAGGATGAAGACTGCGGGGACGACGGTCAGTATAACGATGAACCATTTATTTTACTCATACATGTATTTTTTGTGTGTACCTAGTGTCTTATAAATTCAATTTAATTTCAATAGTCGCATGTCCTTTTTATTTCAATTATTCTTTTTGTGTAAGTCAGTATTATTCTGTTGATATTTTTCGAATTCTAATGTCGTAGATACATAAACGAAAATATGTTTCTTCGAATGTTGCATGATACTGTCGATTCATTCTTACATTTCGTATTCGTACTCTATTTGTGTGTTGGTTGTTTACAGTTCCAAAGAAAAAGCAAGGTATGGGATCAAGCGTGATTCTGGTAGAATATTCCTTTTCATCTAAGTAGACAAAATAGTCTAGTCATAGATTTAGGAATAGATGTACCTTTTCCGATCCTGCCCGTTCAGACGCCTGTACGCTAGTATGATTTCAAACTTTGTCATATAACAAAAAAAGAGATCTACTATTGTTAGCCTGATTAGCAGAAGGCGTACAGACGTAATTCTTACCCCTGTTCTTTTCCGAAAGCTATTCTTCAACCCTCAAGCCCCCACTTTTCCCATCTGATGCTTGGATCCTCATAATTATAGTGTAAAAGTTACCTTAATACGTGACTTAAGAATTAAAATATACAAGGTCTGGTGATGATTTGTTTGTTCAAATACTATTTTGGACGGTACCGGAGCAGAAAGTTTAAGATGGTATTTGACAAACTGGGTTAGAATGCTGTAAAATGCTAGTTGTAATAGTTGAATGTTTACCCACCCCTTATCGCTAAAAGAAACAAACTATGGGAATCAATTTTAAAGTTACAGCTTTTGCTGTCTTATGAAATGAAAACCATTATAATCAATGTATAAGCTACGGTCCTTATATATTTAGAAACAGTTGATCTTGCAACGAGGGATATAAGTTGCACCACAATACAGATCTCCTCCGGTGATGACTCTGAAACCCCTGTGCATGGAACTTCTAAATTAAATACTTTTATTAACTTTGCATTCCGCATGGGATTTGTTTTGTGGTTGAAAGATTAAATAGTTTCTCAGCTATCAAAAATAATAAATATTGCCTTATTTTAGGTTTTCTGAAGAGTAAATCGAGGACAGCAGGGAAGCATGCGAATTTTTGGAGAGCGGAAAAAAGGTTTCGCTTCTGGATTCGGCACACGGTGAAGACCCAGTGGTTCTACTGGTTCGTCATAGTGTTGGTGCTCTTCAACACGATATGTGTCGCTGTGGAGCATTATAACCAGCCACCTTGGCTTACCTCATTTTTATGTAAGTAATGCATCCAACATAGCTACTGTACCGTGCACTACGCACTTATAAAATATTTTTATTCATAACTCCATGTTATTCATGACATGAATGTATGTGGATGGATATGTGAGCAGAGGTAGACCAAAGAAAACATGGATGAACTGTGAGATGACATGGATAAGAGAGGAGTAAATGAAGGAAGAAAGACATTGCCGACCCCACATAAAGTAAGATAAGGGGAGGACGAAGAAGAACAATAATCCCATGTTAATATTTCTTGTCTTCTTTCCAGACTATGCCGAATTTGTGTTCCTCGGTCTCTTTATGTTGGAGATGTGGGTAAAGATGTACGCGCTAGGTCCGCGGATATACTTCGAGTCTTCGTTCAACCGGTTCGACTGCGTGGTCATATCGGGCTCGATATTCGAAGTGGTCTGGTCGGAGGTCAAAGGAGGATCCTTTGGGCTTTCAGTTTTAAGAGCTTTGAGGCTACTGAGGATATTCAAGGTACGTATCTTAAATAAAAATGAGGTTATAGTTTTCAGAAATGACATAAAGAAAAATATTTTCTATACTATACGGTGAAGTAACGGTATATTCTGACCGTAACTTCAACATCTTCTCATTAGATGGACGAGCGATAATAACCATTATAGTGATGAAAAAAGTTTGCATGACTCATGAGACTACGAGTAAACAACTCTGGCTAAGGACAGACTCGTTGATTCTCTGTATGATTTCAATATCATGAAATTATCTTTTCAGGTCACAAAATACTGGTCATCACTCCGCAACCTGGTGATATCTCTCCTCAGTTCTATGAGATCCATCATCTCGCTGCTGTTCCTCCTGTTTCTGTTCATTCTCATCTTCGCACTTCTCGGCATGCAGCTCTTCGGCGGCCAGTTCAACTTCGAAGACGGCACTCCTCCTACCAACTTCAACACATTTCCCATTGCGCTGCTTACTGTCTTCCAGGTAAACTACTTTTTGTACCCATACTATATTAGTGTCTTTTGATTGTTGATTCTGGCTGATGGCTATGTCTTGTCTAGTATTACCAAATTATTTCTGTAATTTATTTTAATTTGGTTTCTTTGATGCCGTTTACAGATCCTCACAGGAGAAGATTGGAACGAAGTCATGTATGACGGAATCCAATCTCAAGGTGGCATTCAGAGAGGCATGCTGTACTCGCTCTACTTTGTCATCCTCGTGTTGTTTGGCAACTATACGCTGCTAAACGTGTTCCTTGCCATCGCTGTCGACAACTTGGCTAATGCCCAGGTCCGTGCTGCTATGATGATTCTACGGTAGCTTATCCTCGTGGGTCTTTATTCAAAATATTAAAGGAAGTTCCAAAAGTTATTGGAAACATGCAAGCTAAGATTTGAGGATCAGCTGCTGTAAATGTAAATCAATCCCATGTACAAAGATAATGAATGCTACAGACTATGTTGAGTGTATCTCTGTTAACGCTGACTTGTAAATTTAATGCCGCTTGTCGTGTAAATGTGCATTGGATATTCCAGGAACTGACAGCGGCGGAAGAGGAACAAGTCGAGGAGGACAAAGAGAAGCAGTTGCAAGTAAGTCCTTGGGCGCTCGGTCCCAATCATCTGATGCTTTCTGTTTAGAATCACATTTTGTGTCACAGCATGCTCCACTTTCCCACGAGCATCTTTCAATTGGAGTCCTATATTTCATGAAATTTTCCGACAAATTAGGAATTGGAGAAAGAGATGGGTGCGTTACACGCTGTGGACGGGACCCCAACGCGGGTAGATCTAAGTCCCTCGTCGCCAACGCGTAGGAAGGTAAAACTATGCTCGGCGGTGTGGTATTATGCTACGCTTCGTCGTGTACATTCTGATCGGTACAAAATATTGTTGATTCAATAGAGTTCCCTATAATCCCCTCTGAAGCTTTTATTCACTGCATGAAGTTTTGCACGCTACGTCTCTATGTCTTCCACCTTCTTCTACTTCAATGATATCAACAATATTTTAAGGTCGATAGTTATACTTATCAATGTCGCTTCTGTGGGTTAGTAGGTGTTCTATACCAAAATTATCAGCGTTTTATCCATAGTTGGCTAATTCATAATATATTATGTTCTAAATGATAAATAAAGATAAATATGATCGCAGATATTAATGAATGTTAACAAACAACTACACTTGTTTCTCATGTAGTGTTTTTCAGCTTACATTTCCATAGTACTAGAATACTCGATTGAATCACTTACAATTTTTACGAGTAAAATGCACGCTAGCACTGTATAACTTGTAATCCTAACAGCTAAATCCATATCATAAATTTAATTTGCTAAAATATATCCACATATATCATCATTTTATATCCATAATTTAATCTATACCAACTAATGTATAATCACTAATGAATTCAACCTTTTAGTCTTTTGTTTTGTATTTCGTAATAGTTTAAAAACAATTTTAGTCAAATAACATCAGCAAACAATTGATGGATTTCAGAACAAAAAGAAAGAAGAGGCCAAAAAAGAAGAAGAGGATCAAGCAGATGGACCAAAACCAATGCTGCCATATTCATGCATGTTTATTTTATCCCCAACTAATGCGTAAGTAATGGCTAATAACCTGTTTGTATACCGACTAGAATAATCATTATGATTCAAACTTTCACTAGGTCTAGCATTTAACGCCATAATCAAATTACTTTTCATCAAAGCTATCATACAAATCTGTAATGTATATTGTTTTTGTTTCAGAATAAGGCGAGGTGCACATTGGGTTGTAAACTTGAAATATTTTGATTTTTTTATCATGGTAGTTATCTGTTTGAGTTCTGCAGCTTTAGCAGCTGAAGACCCCGTAGTCGAAGAAAGTAATTGGTGAGTGAATTTTCCAAATTTGTTTTTATCATGCAATGCGAATTTTGACACATCATAAATAAACTCTAAAACAGTCTGTTTGTTGGTTGTAACCAACTCTTGCCATTTGTATGTATCGAGGTAACTCATGTTTGCCTATTTTTTATTGTCGTTATAATATTATGTTTGTTCTTAATTTTATGTAGAAGGCAATTCAGAAATTTCTGTGTTACAAACAAATATTAACTAGTATCTGTACTGTCTAGTTTTGATACCCTCGATACAGGGAATCCTAGTATGAGGTCAAGACTATGTATGGGTACCTATTACTTGTTATCAGGTTTTGTGACCTATGTATGTACTCTCTGCCTTCAATGTTGTATCTACTTATTTCATGCTACATATTATGATATATATATCATATGAATTAGCTTCAATTTTTCTTGTCTGTTATTTGTTTAAAATAAATAAATAATAACAATAATAACCTTTCGTCAACCGGTGTCATTCCAAAGCAGCTCTCTCTATCTTTGTTACATTTAGATTTACCAAAAAATACATTTATATATTATACTGTTGCAAAAAGCTGTAATTTTGAATACGCGCTTCTGCGCGTATTCAAAACAGTTCATTCAGAAAGTTTCTGCAAACAGAGGCTTAGGCCCGTGTAGGTACTTTAGTTAACCTCAGCTTTTTTCTGAAGCCGAGTAGTTTAAAACTAGAACCATAATAATAATAGTTAATTCATCGACAGGAACAACATCCTAAACCTGTTCGACTACGCGTTCACCGGTGTGTTCACCGTGGAGATGCTGCTGAAGATCGTCGATCTCGGCATCCTGTTGCACCCGGGCGCGTACTTGCGTGACTTGTGGAACATCATGGATGCCGCCGTCGTCATATGCGCACTTGTCAGCTTCGGTTTTGAAATCGGGTGAGTTTTCATCCACGTTTTTTTGTTCGACACTTAACGGATTTATAGGTCTCCCGCGATACAGGCTAGTCCTAGTGCGGGGTCCATTGTATATCTTGATTTTTGAAAAACAGATTTTGTATTTGTATTTGATCATTCTTCATTTTTCATTCCATTCCATTTTAATTCTATTTAATTAGCCTGAAGAAGTTCATAGCATTCTTCATTGTTGTCAGTGAGAATGGTTTTGATCCTTTTACTGGCTTCCCGCGATTTGTAGATTTTTGGGGATTTTGTTGATGTGTGTAGAAACGCTTTAGATTTATATATTTGTGGTTCTTTAAATCAACCCTTTTATTTGTTTCAGAGGTGTCAAAAAGAGTGCGGGGGCGAGCAACTTGTCCACAATTAAATCGTTAAGAGTGTTAAGAGTGCTCAGACCTTTAAAAACTATAAAAAGAGTTCCAAAGTTAAAAGCAGTGTTTGACTGTGTAGTGAACTCTTTGAAAAATGTCATAAACATTCTCATAGTGTACATATTATTTCAATTCATATTTGCTGTAATTGCTGTTCAACTTTTTAATGGAAAATTTTTTCACTGCACGGATAGCAGTAAGAATACATTTCAAGACTGCCAGTGAGTATATTTTTTGCTTATTTGATTATATGGGTACTAGTTTAATATTCTTGTGAATCCTCGAGTACATTGTAGGATATAAAACAAATCGAATATTGTAAGAAGACATTTTAAACTTGATTTATATTTTCGCGATCTGTAATGCCAACTTTTACAGCTATTATCGTTAAACATACCTAATGTTTAATTCCAGAGGGTCGTATTTCGTCTACGAGGCCAACAGCCTGATGCCGAAGGTGCAGAAGCGACTATGGAACACGCAAAGTTTCCACTACGACAATGTTGCCTCTGCTATGCTCACGCTATTTGCCGTGCAGACGGGAGAAGGGTGGCCACAGTACGTATTTTTGATAAAATATACTTTGTCTCAAATATTATGCATGCTAGCTAATTTATTAACCTAAATGTATGTATAATATGAAGTCTTTGCGTTGCAAAATCAAAGATAACGTTCTTAAGTAAATAGATGACGCCGTTGAAAGCACTGACCAGTGATCATACCTATAAGAACCTACGATAATTAGTATTGAAGTCAGTGCTGGTAAAGCCTTTAACTTTTACCACGTCTCATTGCACAATTGCACATGTGAAGTTAAAAGTCCCGTGTCATAAATATTTATTAGAGAAACGATTCAGTAAGTTGATCTAAACCTTCCTTTACAGAGTATTACAAAATTCCATGGCCGCCACTTACGAAGACAGAGGACCCATTCAAAATTTTCGAATAGAAATGTCCATATTTTACATAGTTTACTTCGTGGTGTTTCCTTTCTTCTTCGTTAACATATTCGTAGCTCTGATTATTATCACATTTCAAGAGCAAGGTGAAGCAGAGTTACAAGACGGTGAAATTGATAAGAATCAGGTATTTTACGACATTTCAACAGTTATACATAATTGGATGTTAGGAACAGATTCGTTAGTAGTAACATTTTATTTTTCAGAAATCATGTATAGACTTCACGATAGAAGCGAGACCTCTGGAGAGGTATATGCCAAGTAAAAGGACAAGTTTTAAGTACAAAGTGTGGAGAATAGTTGTCTCCACGCCATTCGAGTACTTCATCATGACCCTTATTGTCTTAAACACATTGTTGCTCATGATGAAGGTACGTATCACATGCTGCTATAAATGTTAGATTTAAGTCATTCCGAAACAATACCTAAGAATATCATCCATCATAGTCAAATACAAACACTTTTGTAAGGAAGATCACTACATACAAAACAAACGAAGCACTATAAATGTGAAAGTAGATAAAAATCACAGATTTGAGGTAGCTGTTGAGAGAATTAGACAAATTCACGAGGCACTAACAAATGACAAATTAGATTAGACATGTCTTTGAATTTCACTGAAGCCTGCACTTAACCACATTAGAGAGCCAACTAAATTACCAAATATATAATTATTTATAAGACCGCTCTCTTTTTAAATGATTCCCACTTCAATAAAATATTGTGTCTAATATTTTTTGCCATCCTATCAGTCATATAGATCAGGGAAAATTTCATATAGCATCATAACTTCTGCTTATATATTTTATTGGTCTATTTTTCAACTAAATGTGTATTAGTACTGCCTAGAATTTAAGATTACATTACACGCACACAATTACACAAACAAAACAAATTTTGACCACTATTTTCGGCGTCAGTATACACTGCATTGGAATGCGCCGTATTTTATACAACTGAGCCTTCCTGTCGAGTGTACCGCCGTGTTATTTTAATTTATCCTATATTTTGTTCCTCCTTCCGTGACTCCTCGCTTGCTGTTCATTATTTTATATGTAACTATATGTATCAGTGTCTACTGCACGGTATACCTGTCCTTCCAGCACATTTATGGCACAAGTTACACTAACATTTTATTCGGCCGTTCGTGCTTGTGAATGCACAATGTCTCTGGAATCTGTTAGGACGTGGCATGAGCCATATATGTTGTTCGTGTTGCATGTTCTAATTTAAGTCCTCCTAAATTGTTTCTATGTGGAAATTCTGCATGCTTGGTGGAATGGCCTACTGCCAGGCGTAACCATGATGTGGCTATTGGCTGCTTGTATTTATATTGGAAATATCAATTTTAAATTTAAAATCAAATGCAAAAGAAAAGTTACACAAAACGATATCATTTCGAGTACATTTTTAAAAGTATTATGTTATACATTATTCATATTTATATCTTGTTTTGTATTTATTTCATTGTGACCCGTTATGTATCAGTTTATATAATGCTATTCAGCACAGATCCCCACCATGTCTTAGATCACCTCCTTATTCCTCTTTAACGATTAATAATAACTAAAACTGAGTTTTATCTTGTGAGATCCATTAATTTAACAAATAAAATCATACCTTACATCACATTAGCTACATATTGTTTTAAAATTTTATAACCGAAACATTTACATCAGGAATTCGTCAAAACTTCTCCGTTTTCTATTAAGTTTTTGTTATCAAACGTGCAGTATAATTTGAGATTATTTTATACCGGACTCCAAACGAACATGCCGTAGATTGGTCTGGCAAAACAAACATAAAACATTTTGCGCAATAAAAACATGCTTTGATTTTTTTTATAAAATAATGTTGGTGAATGATGGTGTATGATGGTGTAACACCATTTTTTTCAATGATGTCTAAGCTTAAATCCTCATAACGCAATGAAAGAAAAATGTGGAAATAACATAATCACAAAATGATATACACAACAATTAAATTGTCCATATGTACTCCTTTATAACTCTTTTGAATACATTGTATAATGGAGAACTGCAACTTTATCATATCGGTCTAGGTTTGACGAATTCCGGCATAAATACATAGGTACTTCTGTCTTGTTGTTGATTGTTCTAAGTGTAATCGTTCTCTATAAAATAACAAAATATATATTTTCATTGCTATGGGTTTGTCCGTAACTCCCCGGCACTTCAACACAAAATGGCAGTACTATAATCAAAATGACCTCTACGCGGATATCCTCAAGTATTCGAATATGGGGTTTACTGGAATGTTTTCCGTGGAAACCGTGTTGAAAATCATCGCTTATGGTGTCAAAGTAAGTACACAAACACTGACACTTCGGTATGATATTGATCAAGTAAATTGCGAACAAATGTACTCTTTCTATTGCTGACGACTTGGTTGTTTGTTTTACATGACTGAATGGGATCCTTTGCAGCCGAATTAAAATATACCCTGTCCAAGTACCCAATAGTATCTTCTCTCTGATATCTGATATTTATTTGCAAATAGCAGTCGAGCATGGCTTTCATTACCTGCGGCATGAGACTGTAAATTTGAAATCACTTGTGTGTCTATGTTATCCGTTTTCACTGTCAAACCCTTCCACCTTCAGAGCCTGAACGTAAGTACTTGAAAGTATAATTGTGGTTGCAGCACCCTGCAGAGCAACGGTAAGTGATTTTTTAGTCTTTTTATGACAAGCACAAATTGTAGTAAATGTGAAATTAACTGTTGCGAGAATGTGTGATGGCATAACGCATGGTTGTACTATATAATCTGCATGCATGCACGAGCACCTTGCTACACATCTACTGAAACATGGCCGTGTTAACGAAATGCAACTCGAAGTGAACAGTACCGACACACACATAAACACTCACCTGTAATATTATGATGACTTGTAATATATGTATCATTAGAAAATAACTACTAGACAATATTTTTACAATATAATTCAAAGTTAAATGCAGAATGAAATTTAGATGGGACTTATAAATTTAAACTTAGATCTCTATGAATAACGATCTCGCATTTGGCTTTAGTATTTATTAATTAAATTTTCAATTAATGAAAAATTGGTATATATTTTGTGGTAGTTTCACGAGGCTCCACTACAACTCATGGACACGTTAACATTCATGAACATCGTCTTTACGATCTTCTTCTTACTCGAGACCGTATTGAAGATGATCGCTTTCGGGTGTACGGTAAGAACTCACTATATTTTTACTAGATTAACATTAAAAGCTAACAAGTTTTTGATTTTCACTGATGATTTTTGGAGTTACTTTTAAAATATTTGCATAATTAAGTCGTGTTACAGACTCAAATATTGAAGTATCTACTAGTTCTAAATAATAACTAGTCCTTAACATGAGACAGATTGCAGTGGAAGTATTTCCTAAAACTGATGTATTTGCGTTTGAAACACGACACACTTTCATAATTACTGAAAATAAAATAGATTTGCATTTAATATTCAATACTGACTTGAATATGTTTTAAAATTAGAAATCATTTCGATAGTCTTTAAAGATTTATGCTTTTTGACATGAGATAAATTTTGATAGCATTTTATAGATTTTTGAAGTTTTTTGAGAGAGCCCCCATCCTACTCCTATTTAATTGTCCTTTGTGTAAACAGTCTATTTAATAGAAAGTGTACATTTGTATACTGCGAATGATATTATTGTATTGGTATATGAACAATTGGTTACGTTTCTAGTATTATAAAAATCTTTTTTTGAACTAATAAACCTACTGTATCTACGTAATCAATTGTTAGAAACGTTAATCTATTTAAACTTAAGCTAATCATTCTTTCTATATTCTATTACATATACATGCTAAACTATCAGAATAGACAAACATCAAAATAATTTTGCCTGTTTCCAGAATTTTTTCAAAGATCCTTGGAATACATTTGATTTCATTACGGTCATTGGAAGTATTATTGACGCCTTAATCATGGAGTTTGGTGTAAGTATACCCGCATAACTTTACATCTTTATTTGATTTTGTTTGTCAATAATCTTGTATTATCGTTTTCCTTACCTTTGACTGTCTTATTTCGACTGATGGTTATGTTCAGAAACGATAAGGGCGCTTGTACACGCTAAGAAAAAACGCCGGGTCTACCCAAGAATTCGTGTCGTAACTAGAAAATAACTGTGTACACTGCTCGCAGCGGTGCACGAAAAAAATCTTATCTGCGCAAGACACGACGCGGCGAACGTTGTTGCGTTTTCGTGTGTGGAAAAGACAAAATTCTTGTCTTGCGCAGATAAGATTTTTTTCGTGCACCGCTGCGAGCAGTGTACACAGTTATTTTCTTGTTACGACACGAATTCTTGGGTAGGCCCGGCGTTTTTTCTTAGCGTGTACAAGCGCCCTCAAGGGTATATCCTGATTACAGACCGACCTCGGTGAAAACTGTGCTGACATATCCTGTCAGCAGGTAACATATAAACAAATTTAATTGCTAGGAATTATAGATTTTTGTAAATAAACTTGGGTTTGTAGGTTGTTCATCGTTTTTGGTATATAAAGGTAAAAATTGTAGATTTGCTAGAACGTATTAGATTAAATTAGGATAGATAGAAGATTTGTAGATCAACTTCAAGAAGAAATGTATGCTCAACTGTATAAATGTTTCTATCATTAACTTAAAACTAAACAAAACTAGATATTATGTATTTAAAATGTTGTGCCAATTCTAGATGTCATTTATAAATTAACTAGTGAGCGAGGTGTGACTAACTTTTGGAAATTGTATTTATTGGGAGTATTGAATTGACTCATTGTAGCAGACTCGAGAAACAAATCGTCCCGTATTTTGGATAATAATGTTTTTAAATCTTTTTTTTTGTTACATAGTTTAACTTATGAATCTTTATCAATTTAGTTTTTGTATTTCTAATTATGATTTAGGAGTATTTTCACTATTGCTAGATGATCTTTTTATATTAGTAAAGTGTGTGTTTAGGATTAGCGTCTTTAAATAATTTTGATGTAATTTTTGTGTGTTGTGTTTTATATTAGAATATTTCGTCAAATTTCATCAACTATCGCACAATTCCCGGCTAAAATGATTGTTATTTTCTAGGAAAACACATTCAATGTCGGTTTCCTTCGCCTGTTTCGAGCCGCGCGACTGATCAAGCTACTCAGACAGGGGTATACCATTCGAATATTATTGTGGACGTTTGTACAGAGTTTCAAAGCCTTACCCTACGTGTGCCTTCTCATCGCGATGCTATTTTTCATCTATGCCATCATCGGGATGCAGGTTAGTTTAATTATGCGATAAAATATCTATAATATTTTTTTCTGTTATTGAATAACTCCTAATTTATTCCGTTTTAATAAATGTAATTTCTTTACAGGTGTTTGGCAATATAGATTTATTAGAATCACCGGACATGAATAGGCATAACAACTTTCAAAGCTTTATTCAAGCGCTTATGTTGTTGTTTCGGTAAGCAAAATATACTCATTTCATAATACTAGCGCTTAGAAGCAAGCCACCCTATAGTGGTCTACTTGTTTCTTAAAGGCATCTCGTAAGAGGTCTACGCATAGAAGTTAGATGTTGCTAGATACAGTAGTAATATGTAGAGTTTCTAAAACAAAGCTTTTGAAAATATAAAATATTCTTAAACATTTTCACACAACTCTATTCCCGAACTAAGTTAAGCTTGAACTTTGGTAACCAGAAATGTATAAATATAATAAGAATAAACGGTAATTTTTTGTTATTTTAATCCACAATTTTTTTAAATTTCTAGATGTGCTACCGGCGAGTCGTGGCCAAACATCATGTTGGCTTGTATCAAGCCAGCTAAATGCGACAAGAACGCCAACAAGCCACCGGGCGAAGAGTGTGGGAGCACACTTGCCTATGCCTATTTCGTGTCCTTCATTTTTTTTTGTTCCTTTCTTGTAAGTACATGCTATCTTGGTGGAAAAAAACACAAACATAATTGAAAAGAGATGTAATTTATAACAAACTGTGGTCTTATCCGTAACAAATATGACCGAATATCCGTACGATGCGCCACAAATGACAACATTATTTCATATAATTATTTCTAGGCCTTAATCCATTAGTTTCAGTCTTAAATTTACAGATCTATAGGACATAGAAGTGTTATTAATACATTTATATTTTTCAGATGTTGAATTTATTCGTAGCAGTCATTATGGATAATTTTGATTACCTTACGAGAGACTCGTCCATTTTAGGAGCACATCATCTCGATGAATTTGTTAGAATATGGGCAGAGTATGACCCAAACGCCACGTGAGTAGTTCGAGCAGGTTTCATTCTAAAAAGAATTGTTCTTCTTAAACTAATAGAATTCTGGCTTGTTTCAGGGGAAAGATCCATTATGCAGAGATGTATGATATGTTGAAGAATATGGATCCACCGTTGGGGTTTGGAAACAAATGTCCAAATAGGCTAGCGTATAAGAAATTAATTAGGATGAATATGCCGCTAGATGATGATGGGAAAGTTAATTTTACTACTACACTGTTTGCCTTAATACGGGAAAATTTAAGCATCAAGATGAGATCTGGTAAATAATTATGCTTCCAGTATAAAAGAACTGTCATTTTGTGAACAAGTTTTTTCTATATTTCTCACACGATTTTTCTTACAGCGGAAGAAATGGACCAAGCAGATTCAGAGCTAAGAGAAACAATAACACACATATGGCCACTACAAGCGAAAAAAATGCTGGACTTGCTGGTGCCTCGAAACGATGTACTAAATGCTGGAAAGCTGACTGTGGGGAAGATATATGCAGGCTTATTGCTCTTAGAAAGTTGGAAATCGACGAAATTCGGCACAAATGCACCGGCCGGCGTTCCGGTGAGTCAACTTTGTTTTTTATGCACTTCTATCAATACAATAATACGTGTATCTGTCAGACAATTTACTCTATTAATCCAACAGATTTGTATGAAGCCAGAGTAGGCCTGAGGCGCTATAGCCCAATTTGTATATACATCCTTGTCTGTATCTTTTGAGCCAAATGTAACAGTTCCGTGGTTAGGTAATACACGTTTAGTAGCATTGTTGATGGCCCCTTATGATCCCCACATTAGTACTTAAAATGTTCTAGTTAGTTATATAGATTTGATTGTGTTGTCTACCTGTGTATGTATTGTTGTGTTACCTATGTGAAATGTATTCCTGTAAACGTTCTAGTCAAAATTGATTTTTAATATTGATTGGCTGGATTTTACAAAAAGAACGATGCATTTACAACAATACAGAGTCACTAAAGTAGAAATCGACTCGAACGAGTCGACTACAACAGTGATTTACTTTTCAGGCATTCAACGAGAATAGCCCTACGGCCATTCAGCCGGTAGTATTAATATATTTTACGGAACGATACTTTTTATTGCACTACTCTAGAGTATTTTTTTAGTTTATCATGAATTTTGCATCGTGTTTTAAATAATGATATAAAACGCGTTTTATTGATGATCAAGCTTTGATCAATTAAAGAAGTGTTCTTAAATTGATCACATTATTAAAAGTAGTTTAGTTATTTGAAATTGATAAAATAGTTATAGATGATAGTGACGCACTTGATGATGTATTAACTAGTCTAGGCAAACTTATGTGAGTCAAACTCAGTTTTTGCTTATCGAGTGTCCGTCAGGGCTTCGTAAACCACAAATAGTGACCTGTCCTATAGTTGCAAAATAAACAGTAGCCGAGTGTGTTGTCCTAACGTTGATTCTTGTAGAGTTAGTTATCTCCTCTTAGTTTATGTGTGTCGTCTCAATTTCTCTCACTTCTATTTTTATATTTCTGAACCGTCCGCTATATTGTAGTTTTTATAAGTACTAAACTTAAACACTTTTGATTCTTTGACCCTAAATCGTATTTTATTTATTCGTATTATTGTCTTCCTTTAATATTTTGCATGACTATTGTAATAAAACTCCCACTGTTGTCCAATCAAACTATATTGTTCACTTCCTTCTACGTTACAATCTCTCTAGTACTTCACAAATTACCAACTCTAAGCCACGTGGTTTTGCAAAGTAGCTTGCATTGCATGCGACCAACTCTTCCGAGCGCTCGTTCCAGAATGGCGATCGAGCAGTCGAGCCCGACCGCCATCTTTTCCGCCGGAAGCGTTGCCAGTATGCAGTGCAGACATTTTGAATCAATCACCATTAATAATACTTTTACATAAACTAAACAAACAAACTAGTTCTTAAAACAGTTATCATGATTAATGACAATTAAAATCATTATTTATTTACAAACAAATTATTCAGATCCACAGACATATTTTAAATCAATCGATTCAACTGACTAACCATACATAATTGCCAACGGCATTTTCCATGAAGTTGACAGATTATTTTACAAACAAATATGACAAGTGTCATCAAATATCATAATAGTAATTTCTATTAAACCATTAAAATTAGAACCATTATTGAAATTCATCACATTCGGCCATCCGATATTGTGCTTACTCTGGAAGCACATGCTAAGTGCACAATATAATATGATAACTTAATAAACAAAGCTTGAATTTAAAACAAATAATGAGAAAAGATGACCATTCAAATACAATCTAAAAAAAATCTAATGTCTATCAAATTCGGCCATCCGACAGTGTGCTTACTCTGGAAGCACATGCTGAGAGCATAATGATAACATGATAACTATGTATATGTATGAATAAACAAAACTTGAAACTTGAATGACTACCAAAATTCAAACAACTAATAAGAACAAATTAAGACAAATCCAAAATTACAATATTAAACTTGTAAACAAAATGAAATTATTAAGTAGAAGATACGAAGACACCCAAATAAATCTTAGTCATTTCTTAGAATAAACAGATATTAAAAATATAATTCTATCTAAAAATAACTAAAGTTAAATATCCCGTTTACCATATTCAAAGCCTGTATGCAAAAAAAAATTAACTAAATGAAATTTCTCGTAAGATAATAATAACAGTTTTGTATGAGAAAAGTCTTCGCATCCCAGCCATAAACAATCCATTCGGGTAAAATATTATTTAAATTAAATATTCCAATAACATAAATTATACTCAGATTGTGATAGGAAAACATGTACATGGTTAAAAATACAGTCAAACAGTTAATTGTTTTAAAAGTCAAATAGTAATTTGGTCTCCCTACTACTATATTCACGTTGACCGGATTGAGAGGGTCCAGAAAAAGTTTCTGAATATAACTATACTGCAAAGCTCCATCATTTTCATTTAATGTTATTAGAAAATCATCGCAAATATCATGATCTACTGTATCTTTTCAAAATTATCCACTCGCATATCGACTCTCCTTGCTTACTTTATCTTATTAATCTAAATATAAAGCCTAGACCTCGGCAACCCTTTCAGAACACTTTCGCCCTACAAGTCCATTCAAACAACACTTCTTATTATAACCCCGTTGTCAGAATGTGTCGCCTATTTAACGATTTATTGATTAAATACAGTGATAAAATTGATATCTTTAACAATAATCAAAATAAATTCAAGAATGCAGCTTTGGCCACTCTTTCATTAGAGTGTGCCGAAAACTCTTATTAGTTAGTTCATTAATTCTGCACTCTCTTCGAGTCTTAACTCGAAGTGACTTACTGTAATAAAATAATTGTATGAGTACACCTAAGTTCCAAGTAAATGTTAACTTTAATCACCTACTACTAGTTAAGCCTGGTTACACGCTATCTACATAACTTTCCTGTTCAATGCATTCTGTGTACGCATGTTTTGGGGTACTGTCTAGCTCATAATTTAATAGTATTTATGCCTGTAAATTATCGATTGTACTCTGTTTTGTGTACCTAATAAACAAATAAAATAAAATATAAAACAAAATGAAATTGTGGTAATAAACTACATAATTCTTCTCCTTAATACGGAACTCAGCCTGTTACTGCGGCACCTTCAGAGGCGCGTCATGGCTCAAGCTGCTGATGTGGTGCCTTCCATGGCGCATCACGGCTCAGACCACTGATGCGGCGCCTTCCGTGGCGCATCACGACTCAGGCCGCTGGTGCGGCGCCTTCTATGGCGCATCCCGACTCAGGCCACTGCGCTGGTGCGGCGCCTCCCGTGACGCATCACTGCTCATGCTGCTGATGCGGTGCGTCACGGCTGTGTCCTGTGGCACCTTCTGCGGTGCATCGCTACTAACTTTGCCTGGAGTTTTAAGGATCTGAAACTCGTCATAAAATTTACAGATCTGCAAGCACACTGTGAATAAATCTATTATCATTCATCTGCTTTATATCTAGTTGAAATGAATAGGTTTTCCAATTGTGAAATAATTAAAAAGTAACAATGTATTCCAAAAATATAAAACACTAAATGTACACTATCCACGGCATTTGGACGAGTTCTCTGTACTTAGTCTTGCGCTTTAAATACTACAAAAGATACGTTTAACTTAGCTCAGTAAATGCATGAAAACGCCATCATAAATTCTGACAGCGAAGAACTTATTTACTTGAATTCCTCCATGCCATGCCCTGCCATGGTACTGCAGGCACGAACATGATTGTACTGTCATATTCTCATTGTTTTTGCTGAAATGTAAACATCTTATCGACAGAGACTGTTTCGGTGCGTAACCAATCTAATGGTTCAGGTTTATGGCGTATTAACTTAATTTGGAATCTTGGTTCAATTTTTATTTTTTTATTGAAAACTGATTCAGTTGTAAAGCTGAACTGTAAAATTGTAATTGAACTCCTATAACTGCAATTCATCTTTAGTTAATCTTAAGTTAATATTTTATAAATGTTTTATAAATCGCTAATCTTTAATTTATAATTAGTTCACATTTATTGTATCTTTAATTTATATTTAATTCATCTTAAATTCATCTTAAATTCATCCTAAATTCATCTTAAATTCATCTTAAATTCATCTTAAATTCATCTTAAATTCGTCTTAAATTCATCTTAAATTCATCTTAAATTCATCTTAAATTCATCTTAAATTCGTCTTAAATTCATCTTAAATTCATCTTAAATTCATCTTAAATTCATCTTAAATTCATCTGTAATTCATCTGTAATTCATCATTATTTCATTTGTAATTCATAATTAATTCATCGTTTTTTCATCTTTTATTATAATATCCTCACTCGACACTGGCAATACTGAACGAATTTGTATACTTGGAATCCAAAACATTAATTTTAAACTCAAATAACTTTAACTCTAATCCAGCTTAACTTTTACTCATATCCAAAAACTTATATAATCTTAACCCAAAATCTTTACTTTTAATCCAAATCCAAAAAATGATCTTCAGCTTTTCAAACATTTTTTCTTTTAAACTTTTTGATCAATTTGAACTTTTTGAACATTTTGAACATTTTGAACATTTTGAACATTTTGAACATTTTGAACATTTTGAACATTTTGAACATTTTGAACATATTGAACATATTGAACATTTTGAACATATTGAACATTTTGAACATTTTGAACATTTTGAACATTTTGAACATTTTGAACATTTTGAACATTTTGAACATTTTGAACATTTTGAACATTTTGAACATTTTGAACATTTTGAACATTTTGAACATTTTGAACATTTTGAACATTTTGAACATTTTGAACATTTTGAACATTTTGAACTTTTTGAACTTTGACCAAACAGATCTCGCATGGTTCCAAACATAATTTCAACTTCTAAGGCGTACATAGTCAAACTGAACTCGCTTGGTTTCAAAATCAATTTCAACTTCTAAGGCGTACATAGTCAAACTGAACTCGCTTGGTTTCAAAATCAATTTCAACTTCTAAGGCGTACATAGTCAAACTGAACTCGCTTGGTTTCAAAATCAATTTCAACTTCTAAGACGTACATAGTCAAACTGAACTCGCTTGGTTTCAAAATCAATTTCAACTTCTAAGGCGTACATAGTCAAACTGAACTCGCTTGGTTTCAAAATCAATTTCAACTTCTAAGGCGTACATAGTCAAACTGAACTCGCTTGGTTTCAAAATCAATTTCAACTTCTAAGGCGTACATAGTCAACTGAACTCACTTGGTTTCAAAATCAATTTCATCTTCTAAGGCGTACCTACATAGCCAAACTGAACTCACTTGGTTCCAAAATCAATTTCATCTTCTTAGGTGAAAATAGCCAAACTGTACTCACTTGGTTCCAAAATTAATCTTTACTTCTATGGCGTACATAGCCAAACACCGATCCCAAAACACTTTCTTTAGTCGAGCAGTAATTACGTTCAATGGCCTGGTTAACGTCCCCAAACTAGATCTGTTTGCTCAAAACCACCAAGAATTGCTACTAACATTTTGTCAAAATGCTGTTTCGAGGAGACTCCCCAGGTTCCATATTATTATGCTTTTTTTTTTTTTTTTCTTATTGTACTTTTTGTTTTTCTGTTTTAATTGTAATTTCTTAAAAAAAATTGTATCTTCATTTTATAGTTTGTCTACCTTAGTCTCTCATTACTTAATATCATTTTTTTTTTTTTTTTAAGCTCCAATAGTCTCACTATGTGAAACCTGTTTAATGGACCCTAGTTGTCGTTTTAAATTATCAATTAGATTATAAGTATCTGCTGATTGTTTACCTAAGAAATAAAAATAAATAAATAGTCTACAATTTTGATAGCATTAGCTCACTTTGCTTCAAAAACTCGCTTCGGTAGGCTTGATCATGATCATTAACTTGCTTATTTTAAATCCAGCATGGTTAGACATTTGCAGTTAGAGGCTACTCAAACTTTACTGAGCTGCTATGGTATTAGCAGTACATGAATAGTTTTAGCACTATCGGATAGCCCCTATATCAAATTTATGGTTAGGCCCGGTCCATGACAAAGACCGTACCGGCTTTTATGAAATTCAAGATTGTGCTCGGTCTTTGCTATTTACGGCCACTTTATTATGAAACTTTATTCAATCACTCATTTTTGATGTTAAGTAAATTATAAGAAATAAATATTTCCAGAAACCTACCAAATAATAATTTCAACATAACCCAGCCAATAACACCCTGCTTATGCCAACAGAGATTCTAATTTATTTAAGGGTATTTATTTAATTTTGTACATAGGCTACATCGGCACAATGGCGACTATTAGCATGGACATAAAAATGTTTGTTTATGGTTCTAGACAGGAAAGTAGGCCTTGCCTAAGTACCCAACAGTTCTGCATATCAAAAAGTAACAAGAATGCTACAGAGGACTGACTTGCGTTTAACACTCAAGCTTGTTTTTTACACTCAAGTACCTTCACTTAATTTCATACACGGTAACACGAGTCATGTGTTATCAGAGGCTAACCAATAAAATGATCATCGTAATGCATAATAATGTAAAACTATTTGCTGTTATTAAGTTCGTAAATATTTTTAAAATATCTTTCGTTAAACTTAGCGTATATTCCAAAAATTAAGTGAATGTCAATTGATTGAAATGGAACAGCTTAACTAAGTAGTCAAAGTCGTTAAATATTAGGTGCAGGCCATTTCATGTTCGGATGAGCGGCTAATATCAAATTTCATATGATTCCACACACATTTTAGGGTAGGCATAACCTAATAAATAAATTTAAAAGAAAAGACCGATAATCTAAGAATAATGTTAGATTGTGGGTATCTCGTAAACGGTGCGTCGTAGCACAAAAATGACGAAAATTTCATCCCCCTATGAAACCCCACAACACATGGTAACAATGCTTCAGAGCAAGTTTTTTTTTTTTGTTTGAGTACCCTCTTTAAATTTTCTCAAGAAAAATTTAAATATTTTATCAAAGATCCATTAATTCAATTAAGTTTAATTACACATTATCCATCATGCAATAAACGTCATCAGAACAATAAAATTGGGCGTGTACTTACCACTTCGGAGATGTAATAAAACTCCCACTGTTGTCCAATCAAACTATATTGTTCACTTCCTTCTACGTTACAATCTCTCTAGTACTTCACAAATTACCAACTCTAAGCCACGTGGTTTTGCAAAGTAGCTTGCATTGCATGCGACCAACTCTTCCGAGCGCTCGTTCCAGAATGGCGATCGAGCAGTCGAGCCCGACCGCCATCTTTTCCGCCGGAAGCGTTGCCAGTATGCAGTGCAGACATTTTGAATCAATCACCATTAATAATACTTTTACATAAACTAAACAAACAAACTAGTTCTTAAAACAGTTATCATGATTAATGACAATTAAAATCATTATTTATTTACAAACAAATTATTCAGATCCACAGACATATTTTAAATCAATCGATTCAACTGACTAACCATACATAATTGCCAACGGCATTTTCCATGAAGTTGACAGATTATTTTACAAACAAATATGACAAGTGTCATCAAATATCATAATAGTAATTTCTATTAAACCATTAAAATTAGAACCATTATTGAAATTCATCACACTATGGTTTGATATTAAAACTTTTTATTGTCTTTGGCTTTTTGAGTGTTGTTTGTTAAAATTACATTCTGGCTCAATAAGCAACTACCATTTTAGAAGCCTATGACAAGAATTAAAAAAGCTTGACCAATTATATTATTTGCCTACTGACTACCCTCATGTAATATAATGTCACCGTTTGACAAGGGAAAACCTGTTTCTCAAGTCTGCGCATGCTGGAAAGCAAATACTATGAATACCGAGTCAGTCAAATTAAACCTTTCACCAACCATTATGCCTCTGGCTTCAATCTTATTGTAGCACAATATTTTATATTTAGCACATTTTCTGATAAATAAAGCTTTGTTATTTACAGCTGTTTTGCCTTTTATCATGTGATGTGATCCTGGTCTGCAAACATTTGATTCGGCATAAACTAAACATGATACTCTAATACATCTAACAACTTATAGATATTCTCAGATTTCTGTAGCCGCAATCATGTTCACTACTAACATAAATACATTGACTGGAGATTTAATCGTCCATTCGTTGGATTTCTCGATACACATAACACATAACTCACACTAAAGAATTCCAGCATGGACGTATGGGGTTTGCGCAAACTCATGTAGGCTTTAGCCGTTAGTTGGGAAGTTTTTGGGTCGTGACATGAGCATGCGCAAGTGTGCGTGTGTGGGGTTTGGGTGCGTGATCGGGGTGCATGGTGCAGAAGGCGTCCATCTTTAACTGCTTGATGGACGTGGCCGCGGGACTGGGCCCGACGGGCTCGCGTGCCGGCTCGCTGAGCCACGAGCCAGCCGCGCCCGCCGCCACTACCGCCATGGAAGCACATTCAGACGATCCACATCTTTTAGCCAATCTTGCGAGACGTGGAACCAGAAAATCGCTCAAGTGAGTAACGTTTTTATCTGTGTAACATTCTATTTTCTACTACGAGTAAAAGCTGTTTGGATGATTTTGATTTAAACGCAACAGGTGGACTAATTTAAATTTAACTTGGAAAATAATTTGGTTAGCTGGAAGAAAATAAAAACCACTGTCTGTACCAAGAAAATTAAACGATCTACACTGTAGATCGTTTAATTCATATATCCTGTAGATTCTACAGGATAGATAACGGGCTCTGGAGGAATAGTAGCAACCGCGGGTGGCAGCCAGTCTACTGTAAATACAAAATTTTGCCCGTTTGGTGGATGTACCTCCGTCACCAATTTTTTTCTAAGAGTTGTTGTAATTATGGTGTTAGGAGTTTTTATCACGTCATTCATAAAATGAGCCTCTTTGAGACGAGCACTTAAAATTCTTTCACCACAAGAAGATCACGCGATGTTTCTCGTATAATCTAAATTTGCTCAAAATATGTTTTCTATTGTTACAGGAACAATAAAAAGGTGAATACAGCCCGAACGTTCAAAATGTTGATAAAATCATTGTCGAAAACCCAATCAACCAAACCATATAGCTATTGTCAAGTGCAATCGATGTATCCACCAATATCATTCCACTACCAAAATTATTTGAGTATATTTGAAAGATTAGTTAAACTATTGGCGATATTTTAATGACAGATGTGATATTGGTATATGCTATGTCCTATGTGTGTACGCAACTGGGTGTGTCCCTAAGTAACCGATCACATCGATGTACTGTTTCATAGATAGTTGATATTGTAAGCTTTGTTTGAGTGTTTAATGTCTAAAATGTGATAATTATTACTATTTTGTTGTTTAAACTTAGATTGATATCTGTTTTAGGTGACGTTGTTGGTAACAAACTATAAACTAGGGCCTTAGGCTCATAAATTAGTTTTTATCGATCTGAATGTGTTGTTCTACGAGTATTAAATTGTAAACGTTTTAAGTTTACAGATGGTTGTTGATGTGTAGGTAAATATTTTGAGTAATAGTTGTTTAATAGGTAACCGTAGTTCTATGTCTGTATTTTTATCTCGAGATAAAATAGGGAATGTCTTTATTTGTAAACAGATAGGTATACTGGTCTACTTTCCCTAATCCATCAGCACTCTCACTCAAGCATACATAGACGATGACATAACATTAACATGACACCAATACATAACCCGACCAACACAATCTCTATCCTACGTCTCCTGTTTTAGCTATCTTAGCATGTTATCAAAACTAGCATGTTAAACCCTAGAAATAGATAGTAAAGGAACATTTGGTGAGTAACAAGTTTTAATAAGCACACCAAGCACGGTTTGTTGCATGAACTGCAATTACACGCACGTCAGCAGCATGATTTAATAAACATTTTGTAAATATGGGACAGCAAATAGGCTCTAACATATGATATTACAATGTTTTATTTGAAAATAAGATTTTAAAATCATAATTGGTTTTAGGTTTTGGAACTTCAAGGGTCACATCATGCCTCTATGGAGTCATTAGATGAGCGAGGACACTTACAACCGCCACACGTAGCTTATCAGAATGGCCACCAAGGCAGATCTTCAAGTTTAAGGTAGGTACCGATCATATCATAAGGCATAAAATATTTTTTGTTTTATTTATCAGTTTTTGTTATTTCCTCTTTATTTTATAGCGCCATCGATGAAGAGATTGATATCAAAGTTATCGTTATCAAAACTGGTACGTCCACCATGCACGATACTCTGAACCACTAACCAAAATGTGTATTCATCGGATCTCTTTTCTAACCTTTCTTTTTCGTGCCCTAACTGTCGCATGTTGTGTAATTGGCATGCGGGATCGGTTTTTGTTCTTCTTCTTGAAAGGTATATTTGGATGTGATGGGTTCCAGACGAACGCCCAGTCCTCGACGGAGAGGTCAACAGCACTACCCCCCGGGCTATCACCACGACATCGGGTTCTCGGATACCGTCAGTAATGTCGTAGAGATAGTCAAGCATGAACACCAGAGGCATGGAAGACCGCACAGAGGGCCGCATCAGTACCACCCACATGGTAGGTATCGTTTGCGATTTGTGCAGCTATAATACATAACACAGCCCTCTACTTTCCCTTTCTGTGTGTGTTTGTTCAGAACAATGCCTATTTGTTTTCCTAAATGTATGTAGATGAATTCTAACAGTAGATGATCCTAGTCATTCTTTCTTGTTTTTTTCGTTAGTTTTCAGCAGATTCGTTTTAGGTGGCTTAAAACCATCGCCAAGTTAACTAATGTATAGAACTTCAAGAGCTTCTATTTATTTATCATTTATTCTGTAGTTTATTTATTATTTAATAAATAACCAACACGTTTGATCTAATCCTATCGATTGACCGATTCGAAACAGTTTTGCAAACATTTTTCTTTTCATGAAAATGCGTTAAAATATTTGTGGGAAGCTATTGGCTTCGTTTAGCTGTAGGTAGATTACCTACTCATGTTCAGTAGATGTAGTAACTACATCATAGTCATAAGAAATGTAATAAATTAGCCCATTCCTGAATATGCATTCATAGTTCAAATACTTAGATAAACATTGGTAAAAATATTTTTTTTTTCTATAAAAACTGATATAGCTATTTTTTTAAGAACTATGAGTAATATAATGACATTGTTAAAGTACCAATTGGCCTTGTTTCAAAGAATCCTAAAACTGTAATTTCATTTTGCATGCTGCATGCCTGATCTAAACGCTCAACTGTCAAACCAAGCCCTTACTTGCACAAAACTGAACTGCTTCAATCAAGAATTCCTTACCACACAGGACAATGTCACAGAAGTGATGTTTAATCGCTTGCACACCATGATAACATCACCATAATTAACCATGCAGCATGCACAAAAGCTTGACAAGGTTTCTGTAATACTTTTTGTATCCCATACCTACCGAATACTGAAATATTTTAACAAAATAATAATGTTTAATGATAATTTCAACGAACAATAAAGTTCCATTCAGACGGTTTCTGTTTTGAATGGTAATATTACGAAATTGTGTGTTTATATTGTGAAAAACATGGTTTAAGAACACGATTGAGCCGAGCCTATTTGACAAGTGCACGTCTACCGACGTTGGGTTAGGATAATAGAGGTACATGTGAAGGTATTGGTGACAGGAGAGAAGCCGTGGCGGACGGGCTATCCCACGACCATCCTGAGCTATCCCTCGAGGTCGCCCACTCCGCCACATCGACCACACCACCACACCTACGGTGAGACTCACTCGCCACACACTACGGACGCACAGACACTGGCCAACATCACCCAATGCCGTAGACGTAAAGTATTATAAAAGCTTTTGCTCTTGGGGTGTGTTTAACGCCCGTATTCAGAAACAATGCCTGAGTCTGATTTGAGCCTCAAGCATAGATTTTATGACAGTTCTCCATTAAAGTGTCACAAATCTGGGTGTCGATTCCAGCAACATGGCTCGATTGAGTGATCACTGAATCCGCGTTCCATTTTTAAATTTTTCACACAAAAATTGAGAACTCACATCGATTTACGCGATCGCTCGAGTGGTTTTTGAAGCTGGAATCGACGCCCTGAACTTGAGGCTCGACTCAGACTCAAGCTTGTTTCGGAATACGGGCCTCAGTCTCTGAGTAACGCTTTCTTTCAGACCAAAATATTGCCATCTTTGTTTTTGACGAGTCTAAAGTAGAGATGGAAATTATTTGACGAATAGCGTTATTCAGATTATGATGAAACATGCACTTGATCTAATGAACTATGTAAGTCATGGTACAAGAAAAATGGAGATCAGTACAAAATTAATCGTATAAAATTAATGTTAACAATTTACGATGCAGTTGAGTTTGAATAAGGACAAATTGTAAAGCAAAGGGTCTGAATCAAAACAAAAATAATCTATACTAAAAATGACTCTTTGTTGTGGAATAATCAGTTTTGTACTCTCCCAAGGTATATTGCTGTAGTACGGTAAACGATTGGTTGATAATTTGATATAACTTCTCATACGCAAAAAGAAGAAGCGCTTAGTCATAAAAGAAAATTGTTTGCACATCTGTTGGTAATGTTTTGTACGATTATTAATTTGCTTTATTTGGAGTATTATTTATTTTGATTTGTGACGTGTGATTATATGCATTGTGTGGAAGTGCATGAAAGAGCCATAATTCGCAGGCCAAATTCGCTGGTTCTAAGACCTTTGATTAAATGGACAAAATAAATACAATCCTCGTAAGTTTTACTTATTATTAGACTTACGAGGATTGCCAGAATAATACCTACTATTATATTTATTTGTCTATCTAATATTTTGTAATAAACATCCTCAAAGTCGCACCTCCGAATGCGATTATAAACAACGAGTTGTGCGTGAATTTTGGTTCAAAGAAGTGACGAAAGACGATTGTGGAAGCGACAACATGGAATGGAATTTCAAAATCATTCAAGATACAGTTTGGATCCATACAGGCGGCGAGCGCGACCGCGAGTGGCGAGAGTGGCGCGACCGGTCGTGGGAGCGCGACCACGCCCGGCGCGGTCGCGGTCGCCAGTTGCCGCCCACGCCCACCAAGCCGTCCACGCTGCACGTCAAACAGCAGCCGCCCTTCAACAGAATCAGCCACAGTCCCTCGCACGTCAGTATCTAACCCTCTTTTATAATTATTCTTCGAAGCTTCATGATATCTTAAACTATTTTCCCAACTTTCAAATCGTGAACTTCAAATATTTTTCTAAACTACCTAATTTACTTAAGGCCTGTGCACATCTAGACTATAGCGATAGCGATCAGCTAAAACGCTGTCAAATATCACTGTCATATTTGACAGCATTTCAGCTTTTCGCCATCGTTTTCGCCTAGATGTGCGCAGACATTTAGTTTACTTCTTAGACGTTTTTTTACTATCATAAATTTTATTCACTATGTGCACACGTTAGTATCTTATGTAGCTAGTCATTACATGTAAACACATCAATTTTTACACATAGATGCAATAGGTGTTTTTGTTTTCATTGACCAAATTTTCATTCATATCCCAAATGGTTAATTATTGTAAAATAAATAACAATTTTGGGTTGTAGCAATTTTATTTAGGCATTTGATCTCAAAACATCATCTAACTGAGATCGGGCCTACCACGACGTTTACAACAACGATTCAGTTTAAATACAGTTCAGTACTAAAAAATCTAAATTGAACTGCCAAAAATTATAGTCAAAATTTGTATCATAACATAATAATTGATTTGAATGTGCTTTTTCGTTCAATTTTTGAACTGAATCGTTGTTCCACGTCTTGGTAGGACGCGGAGCCTTTAAATGTGTGTTTTCCGTATTGTCCTAGGCCAGACTGCTTGATGGTTATGATGACCAAGAGTAGAGCTGAGTCAACATTATTGGTATTTCAGTTATCACTGAGGCATACCCACGCGTATCGCGAACCCGTGGAGCCTGTGCACGACGAGTACGAGTACGGCCGAGAATTTGAAAGACTGATACACCGAGACTATAGATCTAGAGAAAGGTGAGGATATTTACTGCCAATATTACGTTCGAGGCACAATAGAAAACCTTTTCATGCATTTATTTAGCATTCTTATAGTGCGGTAAATATGGACCGCGTAGACCCTCTACGACGTAGGGTTCTTGCTACGTCAGAGGTAAGATCACACGATATTCGTATCTGCAATATTAAGGCGATATTATTTTGTCGATAATTTCGCGTATTTCGTAGACCCTCTACAACGTAGAGCCCTCTACGGCATATAGTCCAATAAAAATAGCATAGTCCAATAAAATTCCAATGCCAGAAAAATTTACAAGCCACGGGATAGATGGGTAATTCTTAACGTCTTCAGCAAGTTACGAGTAGCAGATAAGCTATAGCTCATTTCAAGTAGAACATGGGTAACACTGGTGGGTGACGTATTGATATGTGTTGTAGACGCGGTAGAGGTGTCGGGGGTGTCGGGGGCGGTGGGGGCGGTGGGGGCGGCGGTGTGGGGGGCTACGAGGTGTGCGAGCGCGCGTCGCGTCCGTACGAGGCGCCGCTGAGCTACGAGGCGGCGCTGGCGCTGGGGCGCGGCTGCAGCCTGGCGCGCGCGCTGCCGTCCCCGGCGCCGGCGCGCGTGCCCAACGGCTACAAGCCGCGCGCGCGACACTCCGACTCGGACGAGGACGACTGGTGCTAGCGGCGCCGCCGCGCACGCTCCCACAGAGACGTGCGCGCGCACCCGCCCCCCCCGCACCGCGCCCCCTCGCCACCCGCCTCCCCCATGAGCACCATCTGACGTGCTCGCACCGCACGGCGCATGCCCCCACACCGCATCGGACGATATCGTTTTTTACTCGGCGGACGTGTGTACAGACGACAATCGTTGCTCAGGATATTGGAAGTGTCTCGCGGAGAGCGCACGCGCGCGTTAACGCTCCGAGACCGGTGTCCAAATTCTAGTGTTTACAAAGTTTTGGAAAATTTAATTTTTAATTCGCTAAAATTTTACTCTTTGATTTATATTACGGTTAAGGTGGTCGAAGTATGAAACGGTGTCAGGCGAATCGTTTGCGCTAGGATTTTTACATAAATGAAATTATTAGTCTGTATCGTAAAAGTAAACTTTCTATATTAAATTTGCACTAATAAAGTAACATAATATCGGCTGTTGGGGGCGAGGGCGAGCTCGTCGATGGCGGCGCGACGCTCGTTGCACTCGACACCGTTTCATATTGCAAAGACGTTGAGAGAACACTAGCGAATCATCGTCAAACAAATTAATACTAGTATTGTAAAAATATTTACTTAGTGAATAATTTTTACTTAGTTAATATTGTACTAAATAAATAAACATTTTTTATTGAATTTGCTGTCCTTCCCCCAAGTGCTTTATACCTACGTTATATTTTAAATTTAAATACGATTAACTAACTAAAATGAATTGTATGTAAACTATAAAATATTATATTTCCGCATTAAATTTAATAACTACCCCAGTTGTTGATCTTAAACCATTTTTATTAGTTAGATTTTGTCGCCTGGTTTCACTAAAAATAAAAGTAGGTAGTTTTATAAAATCTATCATTATTAAATTGTACCATTATATTATCACACCTTTGTCATCAACGGGAGGAAGAGTATAGTTTTTTCAAAACACCATCAATGCAAGGTTTATTAAATTCACAATGTACTCGAATATTACAATGAAAATGCAATTTATCCAAAATTATTGACTCTTAAACATTATATTGTTACGTAAATAAAAAGCCTGCACGTGAGCTCAGTCGTTGACATAATGTAATAATAACACCTTGCTTACATTTTTGGATTTAGCCAATAACTTATGATAATAATATATATGTATATTATAGGTACGCAGAAGCTATCATAAATGCTATTATGCAGTTGTAAAAGTAGCGGTTCTGTGTGATAGCTTAAATATAGATTTTTACCTTTTATCTATGTCCATGAAAAGCCCCACGTTGTCCGCCAGGGTTGCAAAACTGGCGCCCAACCTTAGGCTGAATAATTTTACACGAAACTGCAAATTGTTTATTATGTCAACGAAAGACATAAAAATAAGGTTTGGTATTAGCTGATACGTTACCAGGCACAAAATCTGGTTATGTAATGTCTACAAGAGAATCGGTTTATCATCATTTTCAATGTATTCTAATAAGCTTACTAGAGCTTGGTTGTGTAGCACAATTTTGTTATTGAGAAAATAGCATTGATTGCTTTTTAACTTGTGGATAGTTCCAATAACGTGATCCTCAATCCGAGATAGAGGCCAATGACATAAATTCAATACATTGTGTATTTCACTTAGATTGCGGATCCCACAAATGTTATTGGGATGATGGACCGTTTGCTTTAGTACGCGTATTGCTACCTGTAGATAGTGAAAACATTTGAGGACATTTACCGATTCTGCTGGCGACTGATATTTAAATCTATGTCCGTTAGACTCCTCGTCCCATTTTGTCATTGTCATTGATAGTCATGTTAGCTATCCACTCTTGCGACTATTGTGTTTTATAGGATAAAATCGGTAATCATAAGTTATCAGTTAGTATATTAAACAATTTTGTAACCTACAATGACTGAACTCAAAAACAAAACATGCCCTGCAGATCTACTTTTTTTTTCAAATTAGATAAAGTACATTTTTGATATTTTTGCAGATGAAACACAATAGTCGATTTAAGGGTCATAATCGTTCAGTATCATGCGGTACATTTGTTGCGAGACAATGATAAGGCGACTACGTACGTCAGTTAGTACGACAAAATTGTAAATACATAATTTTCTGTGATAACATGAGTAAAAATGGAGGATATAATTAGAACTGTGTGATTGCAAACGAAAGTTGTTCATTTGTCATAGAAACGCTGCGTGTTTGGGAAGGAAATGTCACTCGCTTCGATTGAAATACATTTTGAGTTTTATATTTATATGCTGCGGTAGATCTTTTAAATCTTTCTGTCTCTTTCTGTCTATCTTTTTCTCATTCTTATTTTTTGGAGCCTGTTTAATTTTATTCAAATAGTTCACTATTCAAGGCATTTCAAGCAATGATTAAGTATGTTTGTACCTGAATCGATTTAATCATTATTATTATTATTGATTTATGATTATATAAGTGAAAAGAGATTCCTTCGCAAACTCATGGCGAGGCTGACAGTAGATTTATCTAGTGAAATCAGATATTACATTATTCTCTTCAATATTTTGATCGTTGTTGTTAGTTGCGAAGGGCAGGAAAGGGTTATAGCTTTATATATTTTACCTTTGTTATTGATTAAAATATGAATAGGTACAAAATGTTTAAGCTCGAACGCAACTCTTGTCGTTTTGTCCATTTATTGATTACGACACATATTTTGTTAAAATGCCTGTTTTATAATTCCGTTATCACCTACGAATGTGAATCAGAAGTTTTGAATAATTGATATTATTAATATTACAATGGCAATGATAATCTAGTCGTAATTCAAATGCATTGTTTTTTTTTAATGGTTGACGCGTTTCACAGATATAAAGTTGTTGCCCACGATCTCAGATTGTTAGATTTCTTCTATAGTAGTATTATAATTTATCGAGATTGACTCATGAAGACATTTATATTATTGTTATTTTATAGACGTATGAGTATTTTCGTTCCGTCATTTGTATTCGTGGTGTTAGGATGATACAATAAGCCGATGGACTTTCGATGACTGAGTGGTTTAGCTAGCTAGAGTAACCGAGTGCGTACAGCTGCAGTGTTTGTGTCCCCGTATTCGTATCGAAGCGACCATTCATATTCGTTTGTAAGAGTTGTAAATATTGTACATTATAACGCGGCCGAGTGTAGGAGGTCGCCTGTGAAAATGTCTAGTGATATGTTAGCTAGGTAATCTCGTCCCAACTGTCCTTGAATTTATGTTGGGTGTTTCACTGCCTTAAATAATAATTATTAATGTGTGTAATAGTTACCTAACTACTACCGATAAGTGACATTTCAATTATCTTGTACGTTTTCACTACACAACTTCCGTAGAGTAAAGGTTGAACTGAATTTTTCGTCTTTGAATTTCCTACTTTAGTAACAGTATAAGTAACAGCAGCATTTATGAGAATAACGTTTGTATTAGTACGGGTTTAATACTGAAACTATTACACGGGTATTTATCGCGTTAATTACCTTATTTTATAATAGTTATTGTGTTGTGTTGTGTTATTGTGTAATAGTTTCAGTATGTGTTATGATCGCGAAAGTTTAAAAAGTACTACGGGTTTAATGTTCACTCTCTTAGCTCACTTCGTTACTAAGGTGCAGCGAGGCCGCTGCCGATTCTTTATTACCACACAAGATAAAAGCTTCATTAATGTTTGTTTTAAAGTAATAGCTACAGCGCTCTAAAGCTACTTTAACGTGTCAAGTATAAAATATTGAAGTGAGATGAGAAAGTCTGAATCCAATAATCTAAATCATGCCTGCCTCGTATCAATGTAATTCGGCTTCACGATCATGTTTTGTATCTAACGTTATAATTATTATATTTAGCATAGAAAGTTCATCGGCATGGAGAGAGCACCATAGTATGTTTTTGGTATGTTCAAAACTTTACAGGATAGTGCAATCCTATTGATATTGTATTAATAAAGAACCAAACTTGAATTAGTATTTAAGTAATTTATTATCCTAAAACTAAAAAAAAACTATACGCATGTTTTCACCTATACTGGTAAAATGGTTATGTACAATATGAAAGAGCTGATGTTTTATATATAAATTCTTGCTCGCCTGTAAAATTTTGCAGAATGAATCATTATAAGATTGTACAATACGAATAAATGCAAAAAAGAAATTTCCTCGATTTTACGTGTTAATATTTCAACAACCCTATCGAGCTAACTTCACCTTAAACCAATGATGTAGCACAAATCTGTAGCAGAGCGAGTCCTATTAAACTCTCTAGTCAGTCAGAGTTGGGATTCGTCAAACGAGTTAGGAATTACATGTTGATATTATTAGAGTTTTTACGCGAATGGTTTCATTTTAGCGGTGATTGTCTTTGAAAAAAGTATACGCTTTGCAGTATAAAAATTGGTCTTAAAACTTTTCTATCTTCGTGAAAATTCCTATAATATACCAAATTGTCATAATGAAATACACAAAACCTTTTAGTAAAGTAACAAATAATTTATTGAGCCTGCTATTCGGATACATAGTAAGCTGCCGAGCACTGTCGATTTAGGATCGATAATCTTCTTATAGAGCTTCTTACTTGTCGGTGTCATCAGTTGTCAGAGGAGTCTGGCACATCAGTTTCTAAAGAGCTGACGTCAGCGTCGTCACTGCCAGTGGTGGGCTGAACTCGTGGATTTCTTCTAGAAGACTCGCCATGGCTGAAGTTTTGGGAGTCTGGCGCCATGGAGGCTCCTGGTAAATACAAAAAAATCAAACACAAAAGATTTTTGACAAATGAGGGTAGCTATTAATATAATATAACCTACTAAACAATTGACTGGCCTCTCAGCTCAGTTGGTACTAGCACTGCCTTCTGCGCCGTAGGTCATGGGTTCGATCCCCACTGAGAACAAATATTTTTGTTAGATAACTTTTGAAACTATCATGGTTTTTAACACCATTTTTATGAAACAACGGGATATTTTTACCATGATTAAATATTTTTTTTTTTCGTCATCCGTGATCTTGGTGCATGCAACTGTGCCGAAATATCGGAAGTCAACTCAAAAAAATAGTTTAATCATGGTAAATATCCCGTTGTTTCATAAATATTTTTGTGGTGAAAACAGATGTTTGTTCTCTGTCTAGGTGTAATATTGTATTGCATTTACAAAAAAAATGTATAAAATATTGTGGACAATTCACACGTATATAAGTAATATTTTATCAGCTATGTCGTTTCCCTAATACAAGCTCTGCTTAATTTGGGCCTAGATATAGTGTTGTGTGGGTTGTCCACAATGAAAACACATGCTACCATATATATAATATTTTTTGTCTTACCTTGCGTATTTCCCTCATCATCATCATCGTCGACTCTGACTAGCACAAGAGAACTGTCTTCAGACTGCTGCAAGGTAACGCCGTCGTACTGTGTTACAAACACAGATGGGTCCAGAAAGACAGCCTAAAAAACAATATCTTGGATATTATTATGAAGGTTGCAAGATGTCAGTTGATTGATAAGGCACAAGGACACTAGCCACTAGCCATGAACACTAGTGGCCTAGTGGTAGCGGCCCTACCTTCCGATCCTAAATAAGTTTTAGGCTCAAATCCAGTCGTGTACCATGCGTTTGCCGACAAAAAATAAATGTGCACTATGCCAGTACTCCCAAACGAAGGAAAACATCGTGACAAAACCGGCATGATGTAGAACCCAAAAAAAGTTCGAACACCACGTTTCAAGTGTCACGCAAAAAGTGCCTGGCAGCGGTATACTAAGCGAAAACTAGTCCACACACCAAGTGCGTATGATGAATTTGTCAAATTTTGAACTGAAGCCATACTTTAATTTAAAATGAATTACCTCACTCTGTTGACCGGACGAGGTAGCACTAGAGCTAAGCGAGGTGCCTCGTCCCGAGCTATCCTGTGATTGGTCACTGTGAATTCCCCGTCCGTCCCCGGCGCCTGCGCCTATTCCCACCATATTTCCGTTGTCATCATACAACGGGTCTTCGGGCATTGGGAGAGGGATCATTTGTTGTGGAGGTGGGTTCATTTGATCTTCAGCCTGAAGTTCAAGTTGGGTCTAGTTTTTATGAAAGACTTTTTAGCTATTCTGACCATTTTTTAAACAACAAAAGTGTAGATATCGCGTAGCATATTCGTAGCACCTGCTACGCCGTAGATCCTACGACCAGATTGGTTTGGTTGCACCATTGCAAATCATGGTTTACAATTTACACCAATCTTCTTCCTTAGTATGTTAATTATTTCTGCTCTAAGTATGGTATAAAAGTACCTCGTAAATATATCTCTTACCGCTTGCTGTTGGCTAATAATTTGGAACAGCCAACTGGGCACGACTGCATCTTCATCAACGAGGCAAGACTCAAAGCTATTTGAAGATCGACCCGATATGAATAGCTCTTCTGAGTTCTAAAACCAATTCAATATTTAAAATATCTAAAGAATATCAGTTTCTATAGCGATGATCGCAAGAGTTTTTGTCTGCAAAACATCTTTACAGCTCCAAGTAACTAGCCTGACAGCTTAGCAATTAAAATATCAGATAAATGCGCATTAGAGGAAACATTAATAGACTCTTCACTGTTGTGATCCATGAAGACGTTTAAGAATTCAAGTTTTTGAGGGTACTTGTTGTTTTTAGAATATGTTTGCCGCTGCTATGAAACTAAATAAAATAATAAAACTGATATCCTGAGGCATGGTCGAAAGCAAATGAGCTGTGGAATCTTAATAGGTACAGACGTACCATCATTTAACTTCTAACATACACTGGATATGAGTTTGGCCACTTACAGCTTGCCTAGAAACATCGACCGCCATGCTTCCAGTCTCAGAGTCGACGAAGTTGATGGGATCGGGCTTGTCTCCCACTATAGGTTCGCCGTTGATAGAAAATCCACTAAAAGCTTGTATAGCAACAGCCCCAGCTTTGTTTAGCGGAATCTTCAAAGGTAGAGAAAACGTATTTAGTCAGTTGAGGTATTCAAACCCAAACTAGCATTGAACTGTGAAAGCAAAAATATGACTCACAGAAGTGTAAGGCTGGTCTTTCCTCTCATAAATATCCTTCACAGAAGTCGCATGCATAGATTGCACAGGCAACTTCCCTTGAGAACTACCAGCCGATAGATACTCCGAGTATTTCGAAACCGACGTGATAGATTTGAACGAGAGTAAGTCGAAATCTGTGACCGTCAACTTGGTATCGTCCAGACTATAAATAGATTCATCGCAGAGCGTCATGTCAAAGGAACAATTCACAGCGTGCTCCAAATCGCTTTGAAGTGAATTATTTTCGTTCGTTATCACAGTCTTGAAACTTATCGGCGAAGAGCACAGATCGACACCTACGCTGTCGAGATCGTCACGACTCAAAATAACAGTTTCGGAGTCTATCGAACAATTGTTATCGTAAGGGCCATCGATGAAGTCTAAAGTCTCTTCCACCAACATTCTCATAGCGGCTTGTATGTTGTTTGTCTGACTCACATCGACACTCAGAGTGGAATTGTCCATCCATTCTGTTATCAGACGACTGTTGACAATATTAGGGACTTTTTGTGTAGAATTACACACGTGTTTGTGTGGTTCTAATACGAGAACCATGTCTGAAATCCCTGTACCTGCAAACACGGTGTCCTGATTATCTGCAGTCCAATCATTCGATATTTGAGACGACTTTTTTGAAGTAATAGAACTAGTAGGTTTTTTTTCAATAATGCTGTTTGTTTTTGGTATATTTGAAGCGGCCTTAGATTTCTTATTTGTAGAAGATTGTAAAGGAGGGCTTTCTTTCAATTGTGCAATAAACACCTCCTTCTTCTGCCCCAAAAAAGCCCCTTTAACGGTTTTTTCACTTCCTTTGCTGATAATTGATGATTGCCTGGAAGTTTGTGGAATATTTTCTTTGTTATCGAACCGTTTTTCATCTGGCATTTTAGCGCTTTTGCAACGTTTTGTGAACTTCTTGTTTCGGTTAGGTGTTGTGTTTTCTGATCCACTATTGGCTGTACTAGTCTTGTATGATGAATTAGAATGTCTTCGACTGGTTACATTCTTAGTACGGAGGGATACCGCCCTAACAGTGGCAACACTGTTTGGAGATGAACAGGTGGAGCTGTTCTGAGATTGTGGACTTATTGGTCGTTTTGCAGTGCTTCGTCTTCGCCCGGTGTCCGGAGTAGTTTTTGGTTGCTGTCCATCATTTGCACTACTTTTCTTTTCTACTTCATTCCTTAAAACTACATAACTCGTTTCGGGTACCTTGTCTCGAAACTTCAACAAATCCCGTTTGATTTCTTCAGTTTTGGAACGAACTAAGGGTTTTGGTGTGTTTATTTTCATACAAATATTTGTTTTAGCTGAATCTACGCTCAGGTTCAAATTTTCTTTATCTATCGGCTTTACACTTTTTCTCAAATAATGGGGTAAATATTTTTTATTCACGGTTTTTGTTTCTTTTTTGGCATCCTTAGCTGTAGAAACGATTGTTTTCGAAGGCTTTTTTGCAAATGACTTCGTTGTTTTGGAAGTAGCAGAGCTGAAAAAGTCACAAGTTATTGCATTTTGTCGTCGTGGCCATCAAGATTTGCGGTCAAGAAAGTTCAAGAAAATATAAAACATACCTCATTGTCAATTTGTGTGGCACCTGAAACATATGCAAAATATTACTGATATTGAATAGAGGTACTAATGTTTAAAATCATGTACCTGCTTATGTTTACCTTAGGCACGGGTCTCAATGGCCTATTCAGTTTAGCGTCACTCCTTGGAACGAAGGTACTTATTCGTTCATTTGCCTGTCCTACGTTTGGTTTCATCTTAGGTGGGTCAGCATTCGGTATTGGTGAAGATGATTTTGGTATAACCTTTGCATTTATTTTTACAAAACTTTTTGCTGGTATCTTTTCTTTCGAATTAACTTTGTTTTTCAACATGGAGTCAGTAGTTTTTTTTATAATAACTGGTTTAAAAACTTTTCTCTTTGTAAGGACTTTTGGCCTGGGATTTTGCCACTCTCCTTGGTACATAATATCTTCAGAAGCCTGTTTGTCTCTGTAACTATGGACTTGAACTCCACCACAGCATAACTTTGGACGGACGTATCTATTCATTTTTCTTGCCACACCAACATCTTTACTGTAAGAGGATACACTCAGCAAATCGCTATTCAAGCAGTTGCCTACGCCTAAAGGACTTTTGGGGATGCTTGCAAGGCTTCCGCAGAATTCAGAACCTGAATCGAGTTTCATCCCACTGGGTATCGATTTGAGACACTTTGTTTCAGTAGAGTATTCAGTGTGAGGCGAGGCAGTGTTAGCTTGGACAGGATCTAGTTCTTGAATAGTAGGAGATACGTGCTGCTCTGGTATAAGAATTAACTCCTGATCTTTAATGACAAGCTCATCTTCCTGCATGGTCGAACCTTGTTCACGCATGGTCAATCGCTGTTCTCGCATAGTTAAGACTTTTTCTTGCATTGACGAAACTTGTTTTTGCATAAAAGAAAGCTCTTGCATAATTGACTGTTGATCTCGCGATGACTCCAGTATTTTTATCTCTTTTTCCGTTGACGTTTCTTGTTTTCGTTTAGTTGATCCTAGTTCCGGCATAATCAACTGTTGCTCTGGCATTATAGTTTTTGGACCACGCATAGTCGACCCTTGTTGTCGTATAGTAGATTCTTGTACTCGCATTTTTACCACGTCCTGGTCTCGTATAGTTTGACTTTGCTCTTGCATTGTCGAAATTAGTTTTTCCATAGATCCTTGTTCATGATGGTGATGTTGGGACATACCAGCAGGCTCTTGCTCTTGCATAGGCGTTTCTTGCTCTGCCTTTGTTGATTCTTGATCTCGTATAACTAACTCTAGTTTTTTCATTAGGTTTAATTGTTGGCTCTGCATCATAGCAGTATTTTTTTCTCGCATTGTCGGCTCATACTGTCGCATAGTTGACTTTTTCTCAAGTATAGTATCAACATGTTGTCGTGTAGTCGCTTCGTGCTCCCTCATAGTCAGTACTTGCTTCCACTCAGTCGACTCTGGCCTATGCGTTATAGTCGCATATTCCTTACGTGCCTTGATATCAGGATCAGACTCTTTTATTGTAATACCAATAAATCTTTCTCTGGGTGATATTGTCTTGTATACCGACTCATCATCGTTAGTCGAAATGCAGCAGTCTACACACACTATTTGCTGTTTCATATCATTACAACAAACTGTGTTCTTAAATTTTGTGTCAGTAGATGAATCCCCAATTTTGATACCAGCCGTAAAAATACCTGTCATTTTAGCAACCGATGTCGTTGCGGACAGTATCGAGTAAACAGGCGCAGAAGCGTCAGGCCCACACTGGACGTCCATATTCACGTGGCGAATACCTTTAGATGTGGATGGCTCATTGATATCTAGAAAATAATAACCAACTCTATCAAGTTAACGTAATCGTAAAATTTGTACACCCGTCTTTTTTTTTGCGAGCATAACCAAAAGGGATACGACCACCAAGCAGTATCATTTCGAGTAGGTAACTATTCGGAACGATTCGGTAGGTTAATCTGACTTCTTTATAGGTACTTCTGAAGGAAGTGATTTTGCCATGCTCCGCAACTTAAGTGTAGGAACCGAAACCTAGGATTCAAACTGATAAAAGCCAAAATACTCCAATTCAATTACCATTTAAGAAAATAGTTTGATCATTCTCAAACGCAACATCTTTATCAAAAAAGCTATAATCATTGACGATCGTATTGCTAACGCTTCGTATCAAGGTCTCATTTTCAAACCCCTCTCCTTCCGCATCTATGCCGATAGTTCTTCTCATGGCAATGGTCTCGTGAATATCATCCATTACAATATCGATGAGGAGACTTTTTTGTGTAGCCGCAATGCCACCCGTTGTTTTCTTGAACTGTGTCACATGATTGTCTCTTGAGAAATTGATTATTTGCTTTTTGTATATTTGTACGTTGTCTTCGATCATTAGTTCTGGATGACATAGTTCTATAAGACTAGCCGGAATCTATGAAAAAAAATCTAATGAAACAGAAGTGCGCAGCCTGATTAGTTAGCTACTTAATAGATCACTCAAGTCTTTCTTGAAAATAACAATGAAATAAACTAGCAAGTAGGTACTCACTGGTTTGGAAGCGGTGGGCTGCAATGATTTGTATTCCTTCTTGCGCGGTTTTACCTTGTATTGCCTAAAATCAACTGAATCATACTTATTGCTTAGATCTTTAAACAAATTGTTGTTACTAGACTTCTTTTTAGAAACTTTCTTTGTAACTTTAGTTTTGCTAGTTTTGTCTTTCACTTTCTTGTCTTTATTAGATTCCTTTCCAAAATATTTTGAATGCGACTTTTTACAAACAACGCATTTGAGGTCCATGCTCTGTTTCTTAGGTTTGTACTTTCTGTATGTCTTTTTGTAATATCTAGAAAGCGATGTGCTGTATTCTGTATCGCCAGAACTTATATCATTGTCAAATTTTAGATCGGGATTTGGATATGGGACCAGCTCAAGATCATCTTCGAGCCAAGCCTGCGTTCTTTCAAGCTTCGTCTTTTCATTGGTGGAGTCAAATAGCTCCATGTCAGTCAAATTGGGCTCCGGTTCATACAGACTAGGTGAATGTCTGTCTATATATTCATAGTCTGGAAATGTAAGCATGAAGACGTAAAAGTGTCATTTTATGTTCATTTCATCGTTGTATGAAAATTGCTGGAAACACATATAGATTTCTACAATTTATCTGAAGACATATTTATGACCCTAAAAACACTTTTCAAAAGAGAGCCACTTTACAGCAGCCTGTTTACGAATATTGAAAGAGCATAATATTATGTAGGTTTTGAGTTTAGGATCCATACTATTAAGAAACATTCTCGGTTTTCTAGGTAGTCATTATACCAAAGATTTACTTACCTTTCAAGAACTCGCCACTCGTCATGCTAAGATCATCTTTCAAATCTAAATCCATAGGGTGGTATTTGGCAAGACACTCTGTATGAGTGGGTTTTTCTAAAAAACAAAGATCATTTAAAACACCCAGTACTTAAAGATCAAATAACTAATATCGTTAAAATAATGTACCTGAGTGAACCAAATGACGGTACTTGTCAACTATTTTTAAACTGAAAATAAAATAAATAAAAACATTACCTAAATGTGAAAAAAACGAAACCTATCTTCAAATTGAAGCTATAGCAATAGAAGTAGAAATAAGTTAGTGCGTCAGTTTCTTCAAAAAAACAACTGAGAATGACTTTTAAGGTTTTTAACACACTGACAGCTTGATCTCAGCAAAATTGCACAGACTTCATATATTTTAATAATACTAACCCAGTATCGTCTTCTTTTATTTTTTCCAGTGCAATCATCTCTTGTGACTTTTCGGAGGGATCAGCATCTGTAAAATCAATATGTAGGTACTCTCTCTTACTCATAGTAATAAAACGAGACCCGACTATTTTCGTATTTTTGTGCTACGTAAACATTAATAATTAATTATACTTTATAATAATGATACAACACCGTCTACTCAGTTGTTGGTCTAGACAACAACAGTCTTTTCAGGGTGGCCTGGCGATGGCGCTCAGTGAAACGCTGTCAAATATCGCAGTCATTATTTGATAGCGTTTCACTGATCGCCACCGCAGAACGCTTAGATGTGCTCACGGTTTTTCAGAACACTTTTAGTAAGTGTAAGAATTATATCACCACATACATAAAGAAGCTGTATTTTTAAACATTGTATAAAATGAAAGTAATTTCACCATCAGCTCTCTTAGTGATTTGTTTTTAAGCAAAGTCAATATTGTACGGTGTACCTATAGTCACTGTTCTCAAACTAACCATAGCTAGACTTCAAAGGATAGTTTTCTATGAAATATCTCTTCCGTCTTTCTATAGCCTTTTCCGTTAGAGTAAGTAAGTCTAAGAGCTTGTATTGCATCCACCTAAAAGGAAAATTCAATACAAATTAAATACCTACTACTCACTCAACACGACGAAGTCTCCTAAACTTTGTGGACTGAAATTTGTTATACGCACTCCTTGCGTCGCATAGGATTCAACAATTAGAGGTTTCTTCAACAAATGCATGTTATTGTACCGACCGACGACTGTAGGTTTTTCAACTCTGTATTACCATAGACAAAGGTTCCTTTTCATTTCATTACTCATACTCTGAAAGTAGGTCTGAAGTTGCCTGAGGGGCCTCATTGAAAGTAAAACTTTCAGCCTTAGGGAGAATCGCTTTCTACTGACAGCTGTCAAATTATAAAAAAAAAACAAGTTCTATTTTATTCAACCATGTTCCAACTTTCTAAAGTCTTTCTGACTGCAAAGAGGTCGTTGAACCAAATTCCAACTTTTTATTCAGCAAGTAGGTTGGAAACCCATTACAACGGTAAGAAGTTTAAAAAGTCTAATTAGAGCGCAATGTAAAATTTAAATTTAAATAACATAAAGATAGTATTAAATAAATAATGTATCTTCTAAATTACTTGATTAATATATAGCTTCAACTATTTATTTAAAATAACATAGATTTGAGCATACAATTTACCATTTTTTAAATTATGACGATAAAAACAATGGTTGAATTGCTGAATTGAATGGCAGCATTAGCTGGCGAGCCGTAGCCGAAGGCCCGCCAGAGAAAAAGAAAAAAAAACCGGGATGGCGGCAATTCAATCTTCATTTTCACTAATTTTTCTTTCATGTTTTTATTTTTACTTTCCTTGTATTCGTAATGAAAAGCACAGTGTTTACCTCGGGTGAAAGTCTTTTAAGTCCCTCAAGCTCCATTGGCGCCCTCGCTTACGCTCTGGCGCCAAACCCGTCTCGGGACTCAAAAAACGTGACTTTCAACACTCAGGTAACAATGTACTATTGTCTATGGTAATACTAATAAGAGCACTGGTGGTCTAGTGGTAGTAACCCTTACGATACTACGGCCGCGGGTTCAAATCCAGTCGTGCACCTATGGAATTTTCTGTTCGAAAAATTAGTGCTCTCAAACGCTGAAGAAAAACATCGTGAGGTAACTAGCGGCTTAGTGACCGACGCATGTATTGATTTCGTTGTGATCGTCTTTCCTGTGGATTAGGCTGACTAAGCTGTGAGATTGGGATAGGTGCTGGGCAAGCCTATTCCATCTAAAATCCTGTCCCAGGCACTATAACGTCACGTGAGCAGGGGCAAGAGTAAACACCATTTGCCCCAAAATGCAAGAACCTGTTCACTTTTAAAGTATTACAAGGTGATTTTTAAACTTTCGCGATCATAAAACATATTGAAACTAAGTACTTATTTATTACCTTATTTTATTTATTTGCCCGACGTTTCGGCTATCAGCGTCAGCGTCAGGAAAATAAAAAAATAAGGTAAGATACGCGATAAATACCCGTGTAATAGTTTCAATATTACTCAAGGTTCCCAAAGATGTCTCAGGAAGAAATAAGTAACCTGGGAGGTGGTGGCGAGTGACGTCTTCCACTAGAACGAAGCGCCAACTTCATTAATCTGCAGACGACTTTATCCAGTTCCGTGGTGATGTCCTCATCAGCAGTAAGCATGGTGCGGAGTTTGCGTACCTTGCCGTCTAGAGCTCGATGGAGGCAACGCGCTATCAAACAAATGGCATAATCATAGGAATCCCCTATTCATTTCTAGAACGAGCGATTGTGAGCCGTTACCATCCACAGACTATCCTATCCTATAGCAATATCGTCGGTCCATTTCTGGGTGGGTGGGTGTGAACAAATGTAAAGGCTCAAGAAAGTCTTCGCGCGTTCTAAATATCAGTCCAGTCACATAAGGCTTAGGTACACTAGCCCAGGTAAGTATAATAGAGGTATGGAATGACACAAGACTATTGCGCCAAAAATACATGGGCAGAGTTGATGAGTTGCATGAAAACAGAACGAGTGAAGTACTTGAGAAACCGATGGCATGGTCAAACTGGTGAACAGATTTTGATAAGTAAAATTCATATCTGGAAGTACATAATACCTTTCTGATAAAAAAACCAAATCGGTTCAAAGTCTCTCTTTAGAAGAAATGTTCCAAAAAGTACCTCGTACACAAAATTCTACTGTTTAACGTGGAATAATGGGAGAAGTGAATATAGAAAACTACTCATAACGCAGTGAAAACTTTGCGAGAGTGGTCTTTAGAAAAAATGTTCTAGAAAGTACCGCAAACAAAATTCTACTGCGCGAATATAGAAAACTACTCGAAATACATTGAAAATATTCAAACCATGGAAGTCCGGGACCATAACACTCCCGTCAGATATAGTAGTGGATCGGACATCGGTAGAATCCCACTGCAATATAAACTCCATATTTACAACTAACATTGGCTAACATCATCATCATCAGCCTGAGGACGTCCACAGCTGGACATAGGCCTACTCTACAAATTTCCAGGAAGAACGATTCTGAGCCCTTTCCGTCCACCGACTTCCCGCGATCTTAACAATGTCGTCAGTCCATCTGGTGGGTGGGGCGCCCTACGTTTCGTTTGTGGTTTCGTCTTCCGGTTTGTGGTCGCCGTTCGAGAACCTTTAGGGCGCTTGTACACGCTAAGAAAAAACGCCGGGTCTACCCAAGAATTCGTGTCGTAACTAGAAAATAACTGTGTACACTGCTCGCAGCGGTGCACGAAAAATATCTTATCTGCGCAAGACACGACGCGGCGAACGTTGTTGCGTTTTCGTGTGTGGAAAAGACAAAATTCTTGTCGTCTACACGAAGAATTTGTCTTGTCTGCCGCAGGAACGGCAAATTTTCTTAGCGTGTACAAGCGCCCTTTTTCTTTTACTAATTGTCATTGAGTAAAATATAAATACCTTCTAATCTTCTAAAATTCGCAGATACTTTTCGTCGAATAAAAAATTACAGTCCTTGTTTTTGTAACGCCTTAAATAAGATTGATTTTTATCTGACGGATATACTTACTATAGATCGAAAAAATAGCATAGTATCTTGTTATACTTAGTAGACTTACTTATAAATAGGAAAGATAATAGCAAAAAATACAAAAAACAACTATCAACCGTTTTAGAATTTAATATAAAAACCATACAAAAGAACACAGGGGTATATTAACTAACATAGGAAATTCTTAACTCAATTGACTTGAGGAACTTAAAAAACTAGATTTGGAGAAAATTCTTAAAATAAATCGCTGTCGCTTTCTTATCTAAGACTTCAGTAAATACTTTAGTGTATACTGAGCTTACCTTAGGTACTTGTTTTATCTTTTATCACACAATACACAAATAGTGTTTGTAACAGCTACTTGCAGACCTAAATAATATGTACCATAATATAAATCATTTTGTATCTATATTGAGTGTACACTACCCAAATGTCATGCAGTTAACTACACTTGCGAGCTTTAGACTGGAATCGCTTCATCACGACAATTTTTTTTCAATTTCGGTCAAATGAACTAGGAATTGTGGTAAGTTTATAATATGAAAGGTAATTTTCTGCATAGAAATTGTGTAAAAATTAGTCATGAACAACGCGCGACGAAGCGATTCCAGTTCAATGCTCGCAAGTGTAATTTAGTATGGGAATGCATTTGGTGTTTTATGGTACAGTGTACACTGAATTCAAACAACAACAACCTATTTTACAACTGTCAGAAAAAAAATTATATCGTTTTGATAAGGGGCCTATGCAATTTGTCTTTTGTTTCCTAAAGCGGTATTTTTCCACTGTGTACACTTGTTTATGGAACCACGAATCTACTAGCAAAGACGACGAACATTCGCAATCCTAATGAAAATAAAATCATCATACTACTGATATAAACTGTACCGCACTCTTCTAAAAAACTATTTAGATGTAAAGACACACACGTAGCTATAAGTAATATACATTAATATAAATTATAGCAAGGCATTATTACGACAAACAAGCTGGTATAACCGTTTTTTTTTTGGTAAATTGTGTTTTAATTATATTTAGATACGAATTACATACTGATGAAATATGAATAATACTTTTTGATAAGATTTTCTATACACATATTCTAGTGACCGCAAACTCAGCTATAATATATATTTCTATGTCACCAACTTATACCGTTATTTATATTATCGTACTGAATATGAATATTATATTATAGCTACGTGTGTGACGGGCTTTATGAACACTTCAAACTACAAGAATTAATATCATTTCTTTACGTCTGAGTATGTGTCGTTGTCCGGCCAATCTTCGTCCTGCGTGTCTTGTGTTGACCCGTTGTCGACCACCATTCGGGAATGTATCACCACGTTGTCTACGATCTCATAGCCGTTCCATTCCAATAGGTCTCTGTCAAAAATATACAATATTTTTAGTGAAAAATCATTTAGTCACTGGAATAACGAAGATCACTTTGAATTTAGTGAATTTATTTTTCTGATCTAGTGGCCGCCGCCGGGCCTTCGCTCGTCCTGTTCACGTTTCGCACCGTTCCCGACAGTTTTTCGGGATAAAAAGTATACTATGTCCATCTGCTGGTTCTAAGCTATTTTCCACCAATTTTTCCCACCAATTTTCAGCCAAATATCAAAAATCATAGGGAAATAGGGATTTATTTTTATATACATAATGTATTTAGACAAGTGGTCTGTAGAACAGTGAAAGTAATGAAAGCCTTATTACATAAGGCTAGCCCTGTCACTGTTAAACACCACGCATTGAAGCAACAACAACACACATTTGGGATCCCGAAGCGCAAGCTCCTCCAACGCTAAAAGTTCGTTGTAATTTAGTGTCCAATACATTCCGCGATCACACTTTCTTAAAAAGTCCGATAACACAAGTGCATGAAAGAAGCCTCATTGTGGCGCACTTTAAAATCCTTTCACCGCACTGGTACCATTGACGCGATAAGAATCCTTGCCTTTCTTAATCTACCCAATGGACCTGATAGAATATTTTTTCGCGCTGAGTTTATATACAGCGCTGTAACTAGGTATGAGAATTCATCTGTGGTCACCACACAAATACTTGTTCTCGGTAAGGATCGAACCCACGACCTACGGCGCAGAAGGCAGAGCTACTACCACCTGAGCTAAAATACCGGTCTATAATAATTAATCACATAATAATGTACTCACTTGACTTTATCCGCATCATCAGTGATGTGCGCGACTACGTCCATCAGATGATGGAGAGGAATCTCCAGTCTGTTCAAATCGACGGAGTAATCATCGAAGAATTGATTATCAATCAGGCGGTTTATCTCGTCCGAAATCAGCTCGGTTATACGAACATCATCCGATTTCGTCTAAAAAATATATATTTTTAATTCATTTATTGAAATCAACATAGAATTTTATTGTTAGTAAAACTTATAAATTTATTTAATTCGAGGATTCTGAGCACTTTTTTTATACACCTTGCTGATAAGGCCCACCTGATGTTAAGTGGTAACCATCGCCTTTATCACAGCATTGACGCTCCTGACGGGCGTAACCTACGATGCACTACCCTGCGTCCATCAACTTGAGGCATACAGATGTTCAGCCTCACGTGCCAGGAATTTCACCGGCAAACCGAAACACAGCAATGCTGCTTCACGGCAGAAAAAGGCGGTGGTAGTACTTCTCCGAACGAGCCTCTCACAAAGAGCTCTATTACTAAATACACTTCCCGCGATCTAAGCCATTCCGGTATGGTTACGGTTGGAAACAGGGGCCTTATTGTCTAAGTCATCAACATTGGCTTCATTTTTGACATTTGAATACTTTAACTGTAGACTTTAAATGAACTTCAGCTGAATACCTTAGCCTAAGCAATACCAAAAAAATTCTGACAGGTCGACCAGTGACAATCAGCTTAAAGTTCACTGGTAATCGATTTCAAGTAAGACAATAAGGCTGCTGGCCCGAACACAAGCGAACCTTACCTCGAAAGGAGGGTTGTACTCCCTCACAACCTTGTAATATTGGTTCCAGTAGGGCGCGTTATCTCCCCAGTTGATGTTATTCCAGATATGCACACTGTTCTCCAACGGCAAGTTAATACAATCCTTGTTGAAGTTTAGCATCTTTGTTAAATGTCGTATTTCTTCGACCACTTCCCGAGTGTGTACGAGAGAATCTACTTTGTTTTTGGCTATCAGATTCTGTGTAGTTTTCGAGAATTTTCTAACTTGAAGTGTGGTGCAGTTGAGTCTGAAATGAAGAGCGAGCTGTTAGCTGTTCAATGCATTAGAAAAAATGGCAAATTTATCATCCGCACTTGGTGCAAGTAGGCCGCTGGCGGACCTTTTTTGCATGTCGCTTGACGCAAGTTATTCGAACTTTTTTAGGTTTTATGACACGCCAGTTTTCTCACGTGGTTTTCCTTCGCCGTTTGAGAGTACTGGCATAGTGCACATACTGGATTTGAACCCACAACCTAAGGATCGGAAGGCGGGGCCGCTACCACTAGACCACCAGGCTCTCCAATGCATTAGTAACTCATGTGTGGATATATTTACGCCACCCGTAGACATACGTCATGGCTTAAAGACAGAGCCCGGATCCAAAACTTCATACTACAGTGTCTATAGATAGTGCAATTCACGAAGACGCGCCCCTCGCGGGGTGCGGGGAGTTTGCTCCGAGCGGCAGTCGCGAACCGTAGTCTATTCATTGTAGTGTGCGTGTGCACTCATAGGTAATTAGTGTGTACCGATAACACTCAATCATTGACGGAAGCTTGCACACATTATACTATAAACGGTTAGGAGGAATAGTGGGGCGCGCCTTCGTGGATTGCACTATCTATACCGAAGCACGACTGCACTCATATCTTTTATACAACTAGCTTATTGAACAACAATATGGCCCCTGATGCTAAGTGATAACCATCGCCTATAACAAAGCAATGTCTCGCAGGTCACGCACGCCAGGAACGTGCCCTATGATGCACTGCTGCGTCCATCAACTTGAGGCACTCAGCGTCACGTGCCAAAATTTCACCGCCACCCGCACCCTTCAAACCGAAACAAAGCAATGCTTCACGGCAGAAATAGGCATGGTGGTAGTACTTCCCCGGACGAGCCCTTCATAAAGAGCTCTACTACTATTTAAATGCCACTAGCAGTTACTCAGCGAAAAGGTGACACTGGAATGGTGTGATGGAACTGCTTACTGGTTGTTTTGAAAATAAAAATCAAAAGTGTATTTATTCAGTTGGATTGCAAGAATCACTTTGAAACGTCTTAAAGCTAGGTGAGTCTAGGTGCCAGTTCCACGCGACCAAGCCTTGAAGAACAGGCAACAAACTACGGCTCGGTTCCTACCGTTTTTTAAATGATCCTTGCAAAATTAATTTCAAAAACAACCTGCTTGTAACATCTTCAATCATATAAACGCGATTCTTCGTCCTCCGTCTCGGCTCCACTATATTGAAACACATCTCTTCGTAATCAAACATCAAGTAGTTTTTCCCTGTCTCGGTATCGAGGTTACACTGTGAGGTTTTATCCTGGTATTCCAACGAAGGAAGAGAATAAGTTGGAGACGCAAGCAGAATAGTCACGTATGATTGCCTTTCGGAGTAGAGTTCAGTGTAGGATTCTTCGCTGTAAGGTAAGGAACGGGAATAGTAGACTATTATTTTCCGACTACATTTTTCTTTTTTTTACTTCTATCTTCTAAATATATAAAACTCTTACGTTACTGACTGACTGACTGACAATCAACGCACAGCCTAAACCGTATGTCCTAGAAGCATGAAACTTGGAGGGTATGTTCGTTTTATAGCATAGGGGTGCACTAAGAAAGGAAATTGGAAAATTATTTCCCTGAGCGGAGAAAAAGAGGAAAAACTAAAAAAGAAAAATCAACGGGACGTAACGGCTGCGGGGCGAGCGAAGCCGTGGGCGGCCACTAGTACATGATATAGGCCATCCTTTGACTCACCTGAAAGGCAATCCCACTTCATTTACAACATTTCGTCTACGGTATGTTGTTTTTGTCTCTGTCTATTGTATGGAAAATAGATGAGACAGCAAAAATACGTTACGTAGAAACGAACTGCCATACAAAAGAGAGAGACACGTTACGCTCACACGAAACGAAAACAACATTTGGTAGACGAAATGTGGTAGCAAAACTCCGACTTCGGGTACCGATAGTAAGCGACAATGTTCCGACGATGGAACAGGATGGTCTAGAAGACACCTATTCACTCTTGCCTTGGAGGGGCCCGGATTATAGTGGTCAGGAAAAATAGCCGGTGATTTAGGTTAGAGAATGGAAGGTATTTTGGCTACAAGTGTATTTTTTTATGTAAAACATAGACAAGCGAGCTTACGGCCCACCTGATGGTAAGCGGTCATCGTCGCCCATAGACACCAAGGGTGCTGTCGTAAGTGGATGCGACTCACGAGGCACCGGAAAGAGTGGTGCAATAAAGAGGAGGCCTATACACAGCAGTGGGGTACAAACGAGCTGAGATGATGACTATTTTTGAGAAATAAATAAAATTATGATACAAGTATATTAGCTTACTTGTTTGGCGGGCAGATCATATTGCTTTCATTCAGCGCCTCTTCTGAGTTATCCCAGCTTATCAGTTCACTGACATTGTTAGGGCTAGGCGCATCTGCAGATAAGTTTACATTATACTATTCATTAAATCATCATAGAATCTATATTTATAAAAGAAAGTCGTGTTAGTTACATTATTTATAACTTAAGAACGGCGGAACCGATTTGGCAGAAAATTAGTGGGGAGGTAGCTTAGAACCGGGAGAAGGACATAGGATACTTTTTATCCCGAAAAAGCAACGGGAACGGGGTGTTACGGGAACGGGCGAGCGAAGCCGCGGGCGACCACTAGTTATTAATAAGTTGAAGTCGCGAAAATTGCCTTTTTGGCGTGACACTTGACACGTGTTGCACGAACTTTTTTAGGTTCTACGACACGGCGGTATCGTCACGATGTTTTCCTTTGCCGTTCTAGTGTACTGGCATAGTGCACATACATTTTACGACAGAAAAACTCATTGGTACACGCCTGGATTTGAACCCACGACCTAAGGATCGGAAGGCGGGGCCGCTACCACTAGACCACCAATGCTCTCAAGTTGAAGTGGCAATAAGTAGGTCATATAAAAGACGGAACGTATTTTATCCAAATTCGACTTGGATTTTAATAACAAAAATAACTTACTGGCAACAAGTGCTAAGCTATCGAGATTCAGATCTGGTTGCTTGTGATAGTCTTTGGCTATGAAGACCGCCATCTGACTGCAGCAACCGAGATGGTGAGTGCCAGGTGGACCCGGCCCAATGCCTTTACACAACACTGTGTAGTTAGGGTAGCGAGCCACTATGTTACCGCACCTGTAGGAGAGAAGAATATATAAGACCTAGATTAGATACCAAGTGGACGCTTGGGGAGGCCTGTGCCCGAATTTTTTGTTTTTTATACAACTAAGTTGACAAACAAGCATACGGCCCACCTGATGGGAAGCGGTTACCGTAGCCTATGGACGCCTGCAATACCAGAGGCATCACAAGCGCGTTGCCGACCCTATAAAACTTTTAAAACGCCCTTTTTGAAGAACCGTCCTTAGAGAAAACCTTAGCAGGGAGATCATTCCACAGCCTGAGTGTTCGCAGGAGGAAGTTGATTTTGAATTCATGAGCTGCTGGCCTTCCTGGAAGACAATGGGTGGCTGAACTATTTGCATCAACCTGTCGCGGAAAAAGGGCCCGCTTGCGGCCTACATGCGGAAACCAGTCCGCTCACCCGTACCACAGTACCAAGTAGATAAAAAGTTCAAGAACACCTAAATAAATAAACATTGAAAAAAAGGAAAAAGCATTTAATTGACATTCCACACAATACTATCTAGCTCTCATCACTAAGCAGCGAGAGAGAGAAAGAGAGAGAGAGAGAGAGAGAGAAACCAGATAGTTGATATAAAACTTTTATACTTTTCTTGCAAAAAAATTGTTGAATAAGTAAAAAAAACTTAGCCCATATTATGAAGAATCAAATCTACATTTGTGCAAGTAGAACTCGACCTGCTGTGGGACTTCCCTATTATTATGTTGCCAACTAAATTGTCAAATTTTAAACCGTGTTTCCATTTTTTTTTTTTGCAATCATTGAATATCTTGTGAAATTCAAGTATTGTATAAGCGAGGTTTGAAGGGGCAGGTAGAAATCAATTTGAAAATATATACCAATCATGAAATTGCTCCCTGGACCATTCGAAGAAGTGGTCCAATCTTCTTAGGCCGTTTTTCTCCATGGCCTTGAACAGTACATTGAAGTCTCCATTGGGTGTGGTGAATATTGCAAGCCATGGTTTTATGAAGCCAAACACTGTGTGGATTAGTCTGTCCAAGTCTTGAGGCAGCATGTGTTCTATCATCTCTATGGCGATCACAGCATCACAGCCAATGAGCCTGTAGTCTGGATCTGCTGCATTGCCTTGGAAAAGCTGTAGGGACCATTATTACTTATTATTTAGCATTATTATTTATTTTTTTATTATTAAGTCATTTATTTCTCAAAAATCTATAGGTAAATAACATTTAATATATTTCATAATTCATTTCATAAATAGTACTTATTAAAACGAGTATTATAATCGAAATTTCCATGACTTTTTTTTGTTTTTAATCATTCAATTTACTATATTTATTTGTAAGTAGATAATTGTAATTTCTTTGTGATACTTTATAGTACTGTATACACAGGCAATATTATTCCAGAATTACAATTAATTAGCAATTTAGGCAAAAACATGATTTTTAATTATCCAACTCACAGTAACTTGAAGTGGGGTTTCTCTGTTTGGCCCGTAGTTGTCGCAGCCCATCAGATCAGAAGAGCAACGTAGCAGAATGCTTTCTATGTCCACTCCCAGGATACAACTGATTCCAGATACCTCCTTCAGATACTTTATGAAGCTCATATCATGGTAACCGAGATCCACTACCTAAAATAGGTAAATGGTAACAATAAATTTAATAAAAATAACTACAAATACCACTAAGTATGGCACGATACGAGGCAGACCACCCTCTTGTTGGGTGGATGACATCGTTGTAGTTAGGCAGCAAAGGCAGAGACTGGCACAGGACAGAGAGTGGGGTATTACGGAGGAGGTAAATATCCAGCAGTGGGCGCTTACAGGCTAAATAGATAGATGGTACAGTGTTCTTATGGCATGTAGCATTGACTAACAAAAAATATTATAGAACTTGAGTACATATACAAAAGCATCAATTTGATGTAGAGAAGATGTAGAAACCTTTTCTAGCTTCCCACACCATCGCTCATCCATAAGACAGTCAGCGACGGCGGCATAGCGCTGCAGGTATACCGGAGGGTAGAATACCACGCCTTTCTCCTCATCGAACTCTGCAAAAACCTGCTCGTCTGATTCATCGTCCTCGGAAACATCTCCCTTTCTGCCAAATGTCAGCGCGAACTTAATAAAATACGGACGAAGTAAGCGATCTAAAGCGTTTAGCAGAGATTCTCGAAAGAAAATAAGTGTCTGCAGAGTTACGATCATGGTTTAAGTTGTGATTTGAATAAAAGTTTTGTATTTATCTTCCAAGAAATGGTAATAATAAATTAGACAATGTCCCATCCATGATGCTCAGATGTTTTTGTTTTGAATTTTTTTTTCGGTTTTTTTTTTTTTTTTTTTTTTTTTAATTTTGTGCTGGCTTGGATTCAAAGTCTTTCCGCCAAGTCCTCTATGTTTTTCTTTCTTTCTCTAAACCCACGAGCCCACGAAAGCCGGCAAATGCTAATCTTAATAATCTGTGGCCGGCAACGAAACAGAGGACCGAATGGGGTGAATGCGAGCGAAACTCTCAATCTCAAACTCAAAGCCAATAGGCATTGGCAGTGGCGTATTTACCCTTAGGCCAAGAGGGCCATGGCCCGGGGCGGCAGGCTGCGAGGGGCGGCGCAAGCCGCCCCTCGTTCAGATTCGTGCGCCTTTTTTTACTTTACATCATCATCATCCACAGCCCGACTTTACCCACTGCTGTGTATAGGCCTCCCTTAGTTTGCGCATCTACCTCGATCCTGTGCCAGTCTAAGCCATTGCCGCCCCACGACCCTGAATATATCAGACTTTACATCCCTGAAGCAATTTTAAAAAGCTTACTAACCAAAACTAACCTCGTTCGACGAACGAACGAACAAAAGATAAAACTCATAAAAATTAACGGGGCGGCCGGCCGCCGGCCGGTCAACGGGCGCAGGCGAGAGCGGGGCGAGGCGTACTCCGTCGCTCGTGAGTGACTCGGGACTAGTCGGGATGCTTCGACTTTCGTTTCTCGTGTTGTAAAGCAGCCGGGGCGGGCGGCGCGGTCGCGGGTGGACTAGCGGCTAGCGGCACGTAAGTCTAGCGCTGAGCGATACGCGGAGGGGATAGCTGCGCATGTGTACTGTCGCGCACGCAATACAATTATAACTTTAATTAATTATTTAGTCAATTTAAATGTTACATAAGCTTTACATTTTTTCATTGCTTACTCTTTTCCTTACTTATAAAACTTTCCAAATTATTGTTTTTTTTTTGTAATTTCTAAGAGGGGTGTACATTTTTGATAATGTTAGGCAGGTAGAAAAGGTGCGGGTTACCGTTTGGGGACAAATTAACATCTACCTGCTACGACTATTATTATTATTATTATTAAAGAAGCTATAAGCAAAAAAGTGAGAAAAATTCTAGACAAAATTTCTCCCCTTTTTGCTTATAACTTCTTTAATTTTAAATTTAAGGCAAAAATTTATATGAACATATTTTTAGCAAAGCGATTTGCTACAAATTATTCCTTGATGAATTTTTTGTAGGACGCATAGTTTCCAAAATATCGCGAAAAAAGTGTTTGCACGCCTTCATCGAAGATGGCGGCCGGGGGACAAGGGCGGCAACCCAAAAATAAAATTGCGTCCTTTAACAAAAATGCAATATGTAAATACAATACAATAATTGGTCCTTAAATTGTTACATTTCAATGGACTAATTAGCCAAATAATTATGATGACATGATTTTATTGTAATGTTAAATAGTAAGATGTCCAAACATTTATAGTAGGTACCTAAGACATAAACGGTCAATAACAATAACAATACAATTATTGAGGACGCGACTGTACACTGTATGTGCACGGGGTGTGGTATCGGTATGGGGAGGGGAACTCGAGCGGGGAGCCAATCGGCGCTACGCACGCCTGCCCTTCATCCCGCTAGCCCCCCTCAGGTACCTTAATTTTGACTTCTGCGTAATAACGGTCAGCGCTAAAGTTACGTGCCGCTACTCATACTATTAAATGTAAATCGTAAATATAAAATAATAAAAAGCTCGATATTATAAAACAAATCGGGGAACATTCGTATGGGATTATCAGATTGTTTCTTTGGATTTCACTGTTTGTATAATAATAATAATATTTATTTATTTATTTATTTGTAGGTACCTAATGTTTCACGTTCAATACCTGTAGTAACGTTTTTGAAAACGAGCCGAAATTTGCAATAAAGCGGCTTAGTTTAGGGGGGCCGAAAAATCCATCTAGCTTAGGTACCTACGTAAAAAAAAACTTTTTTTCAAAAAATTTATGGGGCGGCATATTTTTTAGGCCCGGGGCGCCAAATCTCTAAATACGCCTCTGGGCATTGGGGTCGTTATTTATTATCTGTCTACGGGTCGTTACGGTCGTTACGACGGGCACAGACTCAGCGTTGCCAGAATGTTACTTTTGTAACATTTTCGGTTACTTTTGACCCTCTCATGTTACCTCCATGCTACACGACTCGATCTAACTAAACTTAAAAATATGTTCCAGCAAACAATAAAAAATCGTTAGACGGAAGGCATCCAAGAAAATTTTTGTCTTCAGGTACCTACCTATCCCATGTTATATTTTACTATCTGCCACTGGCAGCACTGCACAGACTATGAAGGATGTACCGACTGTTTTGGCAATCCTGCCCCCAAAGAGTATAGTTATGGAGGGGCTGCCCCTTCCCAAGCTAGCCGGCTTATATTTATCAAATTTCTCTCTCTCTCTTTTTCCGTGCAACCCAATGTTGTAGTAACAACACCTCCTTTTGTGCAAAAACAAATGTACTAGTAGATAATAGCCCCGAGTTTTGGGATGGTTTTTGGTAAGATTTCGGGAGAATGCGAAGTCCCCCTCCATAACTATACTCTTTGGCGAAGTCGCAATCTGACGAAACATGCATGAGTGAAAGTGAATGAAGTGACAAAAAATTCTGTTAAACAAAAAGGACTTGGCGGAAGAACTTTGTATCCAAGCCAGAACTAAATTAAAAAACAATAAATTGGCTTTTTGGTTTTGACGGGAGGCAATAATGTACGCCCAGTTAATGCACAGCAGGATAATGTACAGCAGGTCACAACGATATCACGATGCCAGGATGGATTAACGGTGCGTACAATAAAAGGTCACACATTAACATGCCGTAACCATAAATCGTCACGTGTTAATAGTATACGCCCCGTTATTACGATACTAATTAAGCCTCTTGATAGATAGATAGATAGAAATTACTTTATTGCATATAACATAAAATTAACAAGGGAATACAGAAAAACATCAAAGTGGAATACAATGAGTGGTCTTACGGAGCTATCTCTTCCAGACAACCTTGACTCTTGCACACTGGAGCAATTCAATCATTGATTTTTGCTCATACCTGCAGCAGATACTTGTACTTGTCCTTGAACTTTATAGGAATACTCGAACATACTATAGGACAAATACAAAAAAGTGTGAAAAGGAACCGATTATGGGCAGCGGACACCAAAACCAGCTGCAGACAGTCGAGAGAGCCAGAAAAATACATGCATGCTTTTTTGCACCCAAGACCTCGACTAACTGCATCAGAGAACACCTGGAAAAGGTTATTGGAAGTAATATAGACATTGCCATAATAAAATTAAATTTAAAGCACGAATATTATGCTTCATTTATAGTGACCGCTCCAACCAGCGATTTTGAGTTCCTCATGAAACCTGAATCGTGGCCGTCAGGCACAGCCCTGCGTGAATGGTTTAGAAGGGAACTCGGATGCGCGCCAGAACACCGTCAACCCCGCGCGTCTGGCCGAAACCCATACAAGGGTGACGAATGGCAGTCATCTAACCAACAACAATAAGTTCCAGCTCCACACAGTCTACCAAAATGTTGATGGTTTCAAAACCAAAGTTGTATATTTTAACAAAAATTTTATAATACTACATGTGGATATTGTAATTTTCAGTAGGGTAAATTATGAAGGTACCAACCTGACATGTACCAGACTGTCTTGTAGTGTTTATTTATATTAAGTAATAGTATTGTTAGTGTAGTATGTCTTGTAATGTGTATATGATAAGTAAGTAATAGTATTATTGTTAGTCTAGCAGAGTGAAATATTGATTTTTTTAAATTTGTGATAGTGTTATCGTTTTGGCTAGCTGTTAAGATAACATCTATAGTAAGTAAATAAATAAATAAATAAATAAATATAAGGTGGATCTGACATGGATAGGTTAGGTTATGTTAGAACATATAAATTACGCACAAGGCGAGCGAGCAAAGCGAGCGTTCCGTGGCAGCAGCCACCACAGTGCAAGAAAATATTTTTTACACTAACTCAAAAGGACCTTTAGGACATGTATCCATTGCTTTTTTTTTTATTAATAATTAAATTGCTCCAGTGCACAGGGGTCTTAATTGCTTCCAATTATTATGCTGTGCTGTACAATAACATCACGTGAAAATATTGCACACCCACTTAATTCACAGCCAGTTATTTTAGGACATGTTAATCCAAAAAACAAAAAAAGTTTCGTTTTAACTGGGTGTACAATATATTATTATTATTATTATAATAACATGCTGTACAATAACTAGACGTACATTAACCAAACCCGTTTTGACTCGGTTTGTACCTAATTGTAAGAAAGAGCCAGTGTGACCATTTGTGGCAGATTTCTGCCATTTTGGCAGATTTGGATCCAAAATTTTAGCTGTGGCATATTATGCTGACGATTTACAAATGTGGCAGATTTTGGCAGATTTCAAAGGTTAAAATGAAAATCATGCTTATTTTAAATTACATTACATCATATATAAGTAATAAAAATTCGAAGTCATTTCCCAACATTGTAGACGGAGACAATATTCAAAAAGTTGATGACGAACTCCGACAGATGAAGTTTGACAGAAGTGTAAGCGATTTGTTAGAAGCAGGCGGAAGTGGAAATAGCGCCGGGACAATTTTGAGCGTGGACAAGTTTTGGGGATCGGTGGGAAAAATCAGGGACGCAAATGGGACAGCAAAATATCCAAATATTGCAAACTTTGCAAAAGCTCTATTATGTTTGCCGATGTCAAATGCATCGTGCGAAAGGATATTTTATCAAGTTAATTTAAATAAAACAAAAATAAGGAACAGGTTTTTGAATAAACATGTCTCAGCAATCATTACTACAAAAGAGGGAATAAAGGAACACGGAGACTGCGTCTCCTTTAAACCAAGCAAGGAAATGTTAAAAAATATGTCGACAAAATCTATGTACAAAGAAAAGGAAGGCGAAAATTTTGAAGCCAATGTTGATTAGGTGTATTTTTTTTGTATGTTTAACGTAGTTATAAAGTTGATTAAAAAAATATATGAAAATACGTTTTTTTCTTATTTTCATGTTGGCATATTTTTGGCATTTTTTAACGTCGAGTGTGGCAGAATTTGGCAGATTTTTGGGTCCGTGTGTGGCAGATTCGCCATTTTTGAGATGGTCACACTGGAAAGAGCTGCGTGTTAACTTCTAAATAAAGCTAATAAGTACGTGGCTGCTGCTATTTTTACGTGAGTAAATTGTTTGGTTTGGTTTAAATAGTGTTTTTTGGCTAGATTATCTTGCTTAACTTGAGTTCAAGTTAAATAAAATAATTTGATAACAGCCAAAGTACTTCGATTCAGATTATCAATAAAAGCATTTCTAGATAGCTCGGTGACATAATGGAAATGGTGTGCGGTGCAGGATCTCGTTTTAATGTGTTCTTGTTGTCTGTGCAGAGTAGTGCTCGAAAGGAGCCTGTTTGTGAATATAACAGAATCATTGCTATAATCTGGAGTGTTTATTCAACTCAATTCTAAATGTGGGCCACACACATAACTCAGGCCTAATTCTAAATGATATGGGCTGAAGCAGGGTTGATAGAAGGAGTTGACCAGTTCTATACACTGTATTTCTTTACCATTATTTTGATTTGAACCTTTTGACTTACCAGTCGATGACTACAAAATTGAAGAAAACTGGAGATAAAGATGGCAGCTCAAGACAGTACCATCAAAACAACTGCATTCAAGAAACCACTATTGGTTATAAAAAAAGAATCAATATTCAAACCCAACCGCACAATATTTTTGAACACATCTTTGAAAAGGTAAGCAATACACATAACAAGTAATAATTTTAGAGGTACTTATAGATATTTGTTTGAATGCATGCCATAGGTAAGAAAAGAGTAACTGATGAAATGACGGCTAATAGAGAAGAGTGGAGAGCGAAATCCTGTTGTGCCGACCCCACATTAAGTGGGATAAAGACAAGAAAATGATGATCATGACTTGTTGGAATGTGAGCAACATATTCATGTTCAAGATTAGGACCCAAAGATTTTATAAAAACGGTATTTCAGTGATTAAAGCCCTGTATATCATCCAGATGCAGAGTTATTATATCAGTCCACTCACTTAGTTCCCACCACTGTACTGTACATGTTAATTTAAAAAAAAAACCTTGACATATTTTTAACCAGCTTCAAATGAAAACGGTTTTGAAGTTCTGTTGTTATTCTTTTTTATATGTTTGTTAACTCATAACTTTGTTACAAAAGTCATTTAAAAAAACATGTTTTATCTGGAAGGAAGATTGGTACCATAGAAATTGTATACAAATTATTCATAGGTTTGGCCATGAAGTTGGTTTCTAAGTTTTTTCAACTTCACTTGTAACCATTTATAAATAATTGTGATTTTTCTTTCATGTTTTTTAGACCAATCACAAACTATGTTGCTGCTAAAAGTGGAAAGAAAACATGCTTGGCTGTGTTAGATGAGGCGCAATCTGGTGAAACATTAATGTAAGGCTACTTTTTGAAACCATCTTTTGTAGCTAGTTTCTTGTATCCTGTTTGGGACTCCTGTGTCCGCAATTAGACTTGTGAGTCAGTCCATTTTGCGTCAGGATGTGCTGGCTATAGCTGTAGCCAGCCCAACTCCTCCCAGAAGCGAAGAAACTTCCTGGGGGCTTCACAGGCTTGGAGGAGTGACCTGGAGTGGTCCAGAATTTCACTGCATATAATGTGTCACTCTTTTAATGCTAGCTTATCTCCCCTACTGTTCTATGAGTAGTAGTTCTATCTTCTGCTCTGTAGGTTTAATAAATAAAAAAATAATGCGGACAATCCACACAACACTATCTAGCCCCAAACTAAGCAGAGCTTGTACTATGGGAACCATCTGGCAGTAGCTCGGCCTTCTGAGCCCTAGGTCGTGGGTTCGATCCCCACCGAGAACAAATATTTGTGTGTGAATGCAGATGTTTGTTCTCTGTCTGGCTGTTATATTGTGTTCTAAGTACCTATATGTTTACAAAAAAAATTGTATAAGTATTATAGCAGCTATCTAGTTCCCATAGTACAAGCTCTGCTTAGTTTGGGGCTAGATAGTGTAGTGCGTATTGTCTATAATATTTCTTTTTATTTTGGCGGAGTTTTGGCTAATATGCAGGTTATTGAATATTCTTAAAAGAAGAAGTGGAAAGAATAGTTTTATATTATATTTTACAGAACCAGTGAGAAAAAAACTGAGGAAGAAACTTCAAAACCAAATAATGTAACTGAGGGACTGTCAATGAGCACAGACACAAGTAATGTGATGAAAATACCTTATCATGATTATTGTAAATATACACCTGGTTATGTACCATACAACAAAAGGTGCCTTAAACATGAGGAATTACCGGAATATTCGGCAGAAGGTTTGCTTACTGAAGGATTGACATTTAAGTCTGGTGAAGAATTCGATGAGTATTGTATAAAGAATTCCAAGGTGTGGAACTTCGACTATAGACGGTCTGACAGTCAGAATTTGAAGGAAAGTGCTAATTACAATCCTAAAAGACCATCATATTTGCAATTTCATTGTGTATTTCGTAAACCAAATCCAAAGGGGAAATACACATCCAAAGGAATAAGAAAACGCAGGTAACATGAACACTCACTAGTAATAAAAATTGGCAAATTTATCATCCGCACTTGGTGATATGATAGGTTTCCGCAATTAAGGCGCTGGCCATTTTGCGTGACACGTGTTGCTCGAACTTTTTTTTTAGGTTCTACGACACGCCGGTTTCCCCACGAAGTCTTCCTTCGTCGTTTTGAGAGTACTGGCATAGTGCACATAAATTTTTCGACAGCAAAACTCATTGGTACACGACTGGATTTCAAATCACGACCTTAGGATCGGAAGGCGGGGCCGCTACCACTAGACCACCAGTGATCTCTACTAGTAATATAAACAGTCTTCAGTACATTATTTGACCATTATCGCTAGAATTGATCAAAATCATCATACATTTTATAGTTTACTAGTGGCCGCCCACGGCTTCGCTCGCCCCGTTGACGTTACGCCCCGTTGATTTTTCCTTTAAAAGTTTTTCCTCTTTTTCTCCGCTAAGGGAAATAATTTTCCAATTTCCTTTCTTAGTGCACCCCTATGCTATAAAAGGAACATACCGTCCAAGTTTCATGCTTCTAGGACTTATGGCTTAGGCTGAGCGTTGATTGTCAGTCAGTCAGTAACGTAAGAGTTTTATATATTTAGATACCTATTTATGGTCAAGTCATATAAGCTACACTGCTCCTGCTAAGCAGAAACTTTAAGTTTAACTCATACCTAGGTAGGTTAGGCATAGAGCTACAGCAAAAGAAAGCAGACAGTACCATTATTACTTTTTAAACTTTCGCGATCATAAAACTATTACACGGGTATTTATCGCGTATATTACCTTATTTTTTTATTTGTGCATGCAGTACATTATATTGTGTGCCTCGTTGAGACTGACAATGCCATCTACCAATCTTGCTAAAGGACGTTGCACGCTTCTGTAGCAGGTTTTTGACCACAATTTTGATGATCGACCACATCACTTGTTATTGCCACGTCTAGTGCCTGCCTATCACATAAGGATTTTTCTATAAATTCTAGATTTAGTCAAAATGTTCTAGAATAGAATACTCCTTAACGTTCTAGAATGTTCTGTAACATTCTGGAATGCCCGGCCAAGGCCGCGCGGGCTCCTATAAATTCCGTCCGTTCCGTTTCTTCCATATAAATTATACTAAATTTCGCCATGTCCGCGCCCGAAGCCATTTATGTGTTAGCACTTTGGATGCGTTTTTTACCTTATTTAACTATTGCAGTTCCGTAAAAGTGATGTGTCCTGCTGGCGTCACCTTGAAGTGCGGTGTCGGTAAGGATGTATACAGGGCGGAGAATGTGTGCCAACATCACAGTCATGAGATTTCAGCGGAGTTATTCAAGCAAATACCGCAAGGATATAGATTACCACCAGAAATAAAGAATGAGGTGATGTTCTTACCCCCTCATAATGCTGGACACTTTTTACTCTCGATAAAAGCCACTTGTCACTATGGCATGGCAACAGACTTATCGGTCTGCTAAGCTAAATGACTGCTTTAGGACCCTTAAAGCAGTCATTTAGCTTAAAGCAGTTAAAGTTTAAGGATAAAAAGTTTAGTGTATTTTTCCTTCTAACCGAAACCAAACAAAGTTTGTACTATTGACACCAAGTATTGATATAATTTTCACTTTATTTTCTCTCTCCTTAATGTTTTGAAAGCGTCTACGCTGGGTTCAAAATGTTTTAGGCACTCTCGTGCTAATGAGGTACAGGCAATAATGCTGTTAATTTATTAAATAATTATTATCTTTTTCTTCTTAACGTGTCACTGATTCATTCGAACCAAGTGTGGTGAAAGTTTTTTAATAGTAATTATGAAATACTTAACAAGATAAGAATAGAAAATTGTTTTAATACCTGGTTTCAAGTACAAGCTTTGCTTAACTTTTTATTATTTTTATAGTGTCTACTAAACTTAAGAAAATCACATCTGATTAGGATCCGATGGCGCAGCGTCAGCGCAGTCCCGTACCAATGAGAAGGTCGCGGGTTCAAATCCCGCTCGGCTCTTAACTTTTGGGACACAAAAGCTTTGTTTAGTTCGTGATAGAAAACTGTGTGAAAAGGCAACAAAATAGGAATAAGACGAAACTAGTATATTTTTCTTAAATTTTCAGATACGTGATCTTGCTCTGTTTAACGTGGAGTGGATGACGGTAAATCGGTACATGGAGGCTAAACTACCTGGCAGAAACCTTAAAAACTTTATATACAATATATTTTTAACAACGAAAAAAAACAAACAATCCAAAGATGCAATTTCCCCTGAAAGAATAAAAGAAATGCTTGCTAAAGTTAAATGTAAGTATGGATAAACTCTTTATGTTATTTATAATATTATCTCTCTTTATCTTCTCTTTATGTTATTGACTGGCCTCTCAGCTCAGTTGGTAGTAGCTCTGGCTTCTGCGCCGCAGGTCGTGGGTTCGATCCCCACCGAGAACAAATATTTGTGTGGTGAACGCAGATGTTTGTTCTCTGTCTGGGTGTTGTATTGTATTCTAAGTATGTATTTACAAAAAAAATGTATGTATGTATTATATCAGCTATCTCGTTCCCATAGTACAAGCTCTGCTTAATTTGGGGCTAGATTGTGTGGTGTGAATTGTCCACAATATTTATTACTTATTATTAATATTCGTTGGATTAGAAACTATTTATATTTCTAATCATACTTCCTACCAATATTATAAACGCGAATGTTTGTAAGTATAGATGGATGTTTGTTACTCTTTAACTTAAAAACTACTGAATTGATTTTAATGAAACTTTACAATAATATAGCTTATACATTCAACATAGTTTACAATTTATAAAGATATTGCAACGGAGAACGGATGTCAGTAACGGGAATGGGGCGAGTAAAACCGCGGGCGGCCGCTAGTTATATTACCTAAACATTTCAGAGAACATGGCTAAAGGTAGATACTAGATACCCCTCAGTCTCCTGTTGTGAGTAGGAGAGTTTGGACGGAATTGATGGAAATGGGTGGTTGTGGGAGCCAAGAGTTTCGAAATCTATGTCTATCCTTTTTTAACACGTAGGGACTTTTCTATGTCTATCCTTTTCTATGACATAAGGGTATTTCGAAAAATATTTTTTTTTTAAATATAGAATGCTCCTAAACGTTCTAGAATGTTCTTTAACATGCTGGTAATAATATAAGTATTATATCTGGTTCCCATATATTATAGTACCAGTCCTGATTTGGGGTTAGATAGTGTTGTGTGGATTGTCCACAAAATTTATTTATTATTATAATGTTTTGTATACATTTCAGTTCTAAAAGAAAATTTTCCTGCCCCAGTAAGCACAACCAATAGAGAAAAATCTGAAAATAGTTCTAATAAGGTTGCGAATAAAAAACAGAAAGTCATCAAAAACGGTAAGAATAAACAATCGTTCTTATATATAATGGTACAGTCAGCTGCATTAGAATGTATGGTGAAATTAGTCGCCTTATTTAGTGTCGCAGCATTTAATTTAGTTTTTTACTTTTGATTTTGTATTATTGCATATGTCTCACTAGGTGAAGTGGCACCACACTGGAACTTCACTGCTATTATTTTAGATTATTATTGATTTGTAAAAGGATCATTATATAAAAACGGTAGGAACCAAGCCGTAGTTTGTTGCCTGTTCTTCTAGGCTTGGTCGCGTGGAACTGGAACTCACCTAGCTTTAAGACCAACAAAGTGATTCTTGCAATCCTACTGAATAAATACATCTTTTATTTTTATTTAAAAAAAATATACAAGTATTATATCAACGTTCTGGTTCCCATAGTACATGCTCTGCTTAGCTTGGGGCTAGAGTGCTGTGTGGTCTGTCCGCATTATTTATTTATTATTTTATTATTTTAATGGATTTACTGGGCAATTACATTTTTTATTTATTTCAAATCGATATTATAGCTCTCAATGCTATTAGTTTGTCAGATGTTATTTATTTTGTGTTTCATAATTACCTCCCTTAAACACTTTTTAACGGCTTATTATCTCTTGTCACTGTAACTTTAATGTCAACAAATAGAGATGGGAATAGACATATCGGTCTGCTGAGCTAAATGATTACAAGACCTATAAGAATATTAAGGTTCAATCATAAATTGTTAAATATTTTTTCTAGATTTTAACCCAAAACCGAAGAAGAAAGGGAAAAAGTCTAAACATGTCTCAGTGGATGATTTCGAATTACAAAATTCAGAATTCGAGGCACAAACAGAACGTTGGGTTGAAACAGTGCTGAATGAAGCAAAGAACAATGATGATGATGAGTAAGTTGTGTCACTTAAATTTGATTGGCTGCTCAGCTCACTTGGTAGTAGCTCTGCCTTCTGAGCCGTGGGTCGTGGGTTCGATCCCTATCGAGAACAAATATTTTTGTGTAGTGAACACAGAAGTTTGTTTTCTGTCTGGGTGTTATATTGTATTCTAAGGGTGTATTTACAAAAAAAAAGTATATAAGTTATGCTTACATACTCAGTGGAAGCATAACAATTCGCTTTCTAATATATCCAATTTTTAACTGACTTTAAATAAAAAAAAAGGAAATTTTCTATTCGGTTTTTTTATGTTTGTTATTTCTTAACTTCCTCATTTCTGTGCTTTCTTTTTTTTATATGAAAGATTCAGACCAACGCAAATTGGTCCTATATAAATTTGAAAATTTGCTTATTCCGTGGCCACTGTCTATAAAACTAAAAGAGCACCAATTCACCGCCCATAGAGTATTATTCAATTATACACTAACTTCTTCTTATCGTAGCACTGATTCTTTCGAACCAAGTGTGGTGAAAGGATTTTAAGTGCGCCTCAAAGAGGCTCCTTTCATACACACGAACTATATTATTGACTTTTACTACAATATAATATTGTAACAAACTTCTGTTCAATAACAATAAATTATAGTTTAAAAAACTAAAAAAAAACGCTTTTATAACTAATTGAACTAAAAAGTTAAAAATAAAACTGTAATAATCAATTGAAAAATTTATATTATTGTACAAAAAAGCGTGGGGTGCTTTTTAGGGTTCCGTAGCCAAATGGCAAAAACGGAACCCTTATAGATTCGTCATGTCTGTCTGTCTGTCTGTCTGTCTGTCTGTCCGTCCGTATGTCACAGCCATTTTTCTCCGAAACCGTAAGAGCTAGACTAATGAAACTTGGCGAGTAGATGTATTCTGTGAACCGCATTAAGATTTTTACTTAAAAATAAAAAAAAACCTAGAAACTTCGGGGGTCCCCATACTTTAAACTGAAACTCAAATTATTTTTTTTCATTGAACCCATACGTGTGGGGTATCTATAAATAGGTCTTCAAAAATGGTGTTGAGGTTTCTCATATAGTTTTTTTCTAAACTTAATAGTTTGCGCGAGAGACACTTCCAAAGTGGAAAAAAGTTGGTCCCTCTCTAACTCTAACTCTAACTTCTAAAGTAAGAGAATGATAATACTAAAAAAAATATATGTTGTACATTACTATGCAAACTTCCAACGATATTTGGTTTGAACGAGATCTAGTGAGTAGTTTTTTTTTATACGTCATAAACCGTAAACCGCAATTTACCTTTAGACGAACTACAAGAACCTTATTATGTTACATCAAGTAACATAATATAAAGGTTCTTGGAGTTCGTCGTGCTACGGAACCCTTCATGGGCGAGTCCGACTCGCACTTGGCTGCTTTTTTATAATAACTTTAGATATAATAAACTATTGATAAAATATTTACAACAATCAAAATCAAGCACCCCACGCTTTTTTTGTACAATAATATAAATTTTTCAATTGATTATTTCAGTTTTATTTTTAACTTTTTAGTTCAATCTAAATATATAAAACTCTTACGTTACTGACTGACTGACTGACTGACAATCAACGCACAGCCTAAGCCGTAAGTCCTAGAAGCATGAAAATTTGAGGGTATGTTCGTTTTATAGTATAGGGGTGCACTAAGAAAGAAAATTGGAAAATTATTTCCCTAAGCGGAGAAAAAGAGGAAAATCTTTTTAAAGAAAAATCGACGGGGCGTAACGGCTACGGGGCGAGGGAAGCCGTGGGCGGCCGCTAAAAGTGGTAGTAGTAAAAGCGTTTTTTTTTAGTTTTATAAACTATAATTTATTTTTTACTTTTTAGTTTTTTTATTTTTTTTTCATTTTTTTTATTTTTTTTTTCATATTATTGCATTGTCATTGACCTTTGACAGGTGTGCAAAGTTTGAATCAAATCTGATCGTTCAAAGTAGGACAAAATCGAGCTCAAAGAGGTCGGTTACATACATACATACAAACATACAGGTGAAGCTAATAAAAGCGTTATAAAAAATCCTTTAACTTCACAGTAACTTTCATCAAGAAGTCTCTACTCCTGGAAGTAGTGGGATGCCAACAAGGACTTACCACGGTCCGTCCGTCGTAGTCCAACAAGAGCCGACACTACTTACAGACCAATCACTATCGCTAAAAAAGGACTACAAAATAGGCGGTATCACCATAAAAACTGAAGAAACTCTGGACGAATCTGGCATAGCCACTGTCGTACTACTCGGGGTCGAGAAAGGCTACGAGACAAGTGAAGTAATTAATGAACTGTCTAAACTAAAAAGCTCTGTAACTCTAGAACAAGAACAGCATTCACTAGATGATAAACAAATTGGGGATGTAAGGAATGTATTGAAACTTCCGAAGAGAGTTTCCATGCCAGTCGATCCTTATCAGGCAAAGTTAAGATGCGAGAAAAGACATGACCCACTGCCAGAATATAAAGCTGAAGGCTTGATAAAGGTGCGTATTTTCTAGAATAGCGAATAACAACAAGTACAACTCTTTAAATAGCTTATCTAACTACCCTCATTCATAATGGTCCTACAGATTTAGATTTATTGATTGCCAACATGCACATACATTATTTATTTACATAGCTTAGGTCTATAGAAGCTATTAGGTGAGTACATATGTAATTGTAAGTACCCTGTAGGGTGCTGCAAGTAAGTCCACTACTTATTAACATTATGTAGGTATGTAGTTATGTATGATTCACATTGCAAAAATATGATAGTGTTTGGACATCTTCTACGACATGACAGCTACATAAAGAACATCATTGAAGGAAAACGGGGAAGCTAAAAGAAAAGGTCGCTGTCATGTCCTCTCGTAGAGAGTATTATATTCCTTGGTCATGTCGTATAAGAAAGTCAAGGCGGCCGCATTCGAAAGACTTAATTAGACAAAACTGTATCAAAACCCCAAAAAGAGCTGGGCTCTTAAATTTAGGAAGAAGAGGATACAATTAGGCAGATGATAAGTCAAAAGTTCACAATAGTTAGGAGTAATTTAGCAGACATTTAGCTTAGCAGATCGATAAGTCTGGTGCCATCTCTATTTGTTGACGTGAAAGTGACAAGAGATAACGAGCTGCTAAAATGTTTCAGGCATTATGAATTAGGGGGCTAGTATCTCAGCTCATTAAAGTGGACTGTAAATTCTATAAGTGTTGATTAGTAAAGTTCTATAAACCGAAATTGCTGCCACCGCGGGACCAACCAACCGTATAACCGTACCAGCTTTGGTGATCATTTTGTACCTAAAAATGTGATTTTAGGGTTTTTCCTTGTGTTGTTATAGCTTTCAAAGATGATGAAATGGGCGAGCAATATAATAATACTAGCAGCAAAACCCGACGTTGCCCGGGTAGAATGTTAAAGAACATTCTGGAACGTCTAAACGTTCCAGAATGTTCTTTAACATTCTACCCGGATTTGACAAAATGATCTAGAATAGAATGCTCCTAAGAGCATTCTATTCTAGATCATTTTGTCAAATCCAGAATTTTTTAAAATCATTACGTGATAGAAAAGGATGGGCTTTGAAAAGTCTCTACGTGTTAGAAAAGGATAGACATAGATTTTTGCAACATTTGCATTGATGCTGTTACCACTTAGACCACCAAATAAGTGCGCGTTTTGCATGCGCTAACACACGCCCTCTGCCTTCTTCCAGCGTTTTTTAAGAGACGCGTCCGTGTTATTAATGTTTTAATCGAGATCTTTATTTTTAGGTAGGCGATACTTTCTCGTCCATTGTAGACTTTGCTCGCTACGCGTCCGAGCATGCGTTGAAATGGATGTTCTACTATCAAATCCACGACAGCCGTAACGTGAAGACCTCTGACAAATATAACTGCAAAAAAAAGACTTGGTATAATTTTTCGTGCCGATTTAATAAAGGAAAATACAAAAGCCAGAGTACGGGGGTGAGGAAAGTAAAGTGAGCATTATTTTTTATTTTATTATTTTTCTTATTGACTGACTGGCCTTTTAGCTCAGTTGGTAGTAGCTCTGGCTTCTGCGCCGTAGGTCGTGGGTTCGATCCCCACCAAGAACAATTTGTGTGGTGAACGCAGATGTTAATTCTCAGTCTGGGTGTTATATTGTATTCTAAGTATGTTTTTACAAAAAAAATATATAAGTAGTATATCACCTCTATATCTGGTTCCCTTAGTACAAGCTCTGCTTAGTTTGGGGAAGGAAAAGGAAAACATCGTTAGAAAACCCACGGCTTAGTCAGCTCCGCACGTATTGACCATGTCTTTCCTCTGGATTAGATTGACTAAGCTGTCAGGATGGTATAAGTGCTGGGAAAGCTTATTCCATCTAAAATCCTGTCCCAAGCAATAAGTAAACACCAGTTGCCCCCGACGTTATCTAAACCATCTTCAATAGTTGCAAAGTCCTTTGTTTGTACCCTTGATTAACACATCATCATCAGCCTGAAGAGGTCCACTGCTGGACATAAGCGGCACAGTAACGGTAGGAACCAAGCCGTAGTTTGTTGCCTGTTCTTCTAGGCTTGGTCGCGTGGAACTGGCACATAGACTCACGTAGCTTTTAGACGTTTCAAAGTGATTCTTGAGTTACTAACTGAATAAAGAAATCTTTGATTTTGACATTTCCAGGAAGATCGATTCTGAGCTCCTTCCATCCACCGACTTACTGTGATCTTAACAATGTCGTTGGCCCATCTGGTAGGTGGGCGCCCTACGTTTCGTCTTCCGGTTCGTGCTTGCTAATAAATAATTTGTTTTGAATTCGTAGGCCGAAAACCATTCAATGCCCAGGTGCCCTCAGTATGGTGTGTGAGGCAGGCGAGACAGAATACAAAGTCACGTATGTGTGTCACCACCACAGCCATCCGCTGTCATCAGAGGTGTTCAGCCAAGAGGCTCATGGATACAGGCTGTCGCCGGAATTGAAGGATGAGGTACCTGAAAGATTTTTCAACCCCCTCTTCTTATGGTGTCACTAGTTCTTTCAAACGTGTGGTGAAAGGGTTTTAAGTGCGCATCAGAGAGGCTTCTTTCGTCCACTTTTGAGATAGGTTTTTTTTATTTATTGTTCTGTTTTCTAATTTATTTAATAATTAGGATATTTTAATGAAATACCTAATTTAATTTATATAAATAACTATAAAATGAGCAAGACCTAATTTAATTTATAAATTGGTACATTTTAGAACACTTAAACATTATTAGCATTTTTCTTTTCTGTCAGAGGTTAATATAATCTTTCCTTTCGATTTCAGATTCGCGACCTATTGTGGTTCCGGTGTGACACTAGGCTGATACGGCAGTACCTACTGGATAAAACTGGCTTCGACTTAAGACGAACAATTGTAAATATACTTTCAAAAATGAGAAGAGATCGATTACAGCTTTATGTTCCAAAGGAACGAGAAAAGGAGATTTTAAATAAGATACAAGGTATGTTAATGTTACACGCCTTAGATATAGCTTCATATTCAGGGTGTTACAAAACTACCCGTTAAGGCGAAAGAGGTTAAATGGGGCATAATATTTTAGAACCGTAGTAACGCTGTATAACATACCTACCCCAAAAAAATACTATAATTTTAACATGTAAGAATGAAAAATAGAAAAACTATTACAAGTAACCCATACCCATTTTACCTAAGAAGTAGACAATTATTAGGTAAAATGGGTACCTACGTAGGCCTTTCTGATAAATAATCTGGTTCCTTGACAGCTTACTAGGGTTGACAACATTTTTGGCTTTGATAATGTTTACGGGGTACCTTGTAACAAGTAGAATTTGTATAAAGTAGTAGTTTGTTGTATAAAGTAGAATATCAGCGAATACCATGCGTCTTTCACTCAAATTAAGTTTTTTTTTGACGCATTGAATGTTTCAGAAATCAAACAGAAGTTTTCCATCCCGAAACGTGCCCCTCCCAGGAAAAAACCCAAATTAGAAGAGGAAGTATACAGTAAGTGAAGTAAAACTATGTGAACCTGATCATATCATTAAAAAATCGGCCATGTAAATCAAAAGCGACTAACGTTTTTAAAAAGACTTAGTCCTAAGGTCCCAGAGCTTTTATTGTTGCAAAAATTTCACAAAATTTGAATGACATATTTATTTAAGTCGAAAAACCTTTCAGCCTAAAAAATAACTTAAGGGCTTCTAGCTCTAAAACGACGATACTTCCATGCAAATTTTCATCCCCCCTTTCAACCCTTTTGTCCTTGTAGCGGCGTGATGTCTACACAACGATATTATGTATAATACTGACTTTCCTGCTTGACTGGATGGATAGGGAATTTTCTTAATTAAAAATGCAATGCTCATGTTAATGACAAGATGGCGAGTGTAATGAATCAATCAATGAAAAGTACAGAGGCAAGGATAGCGGGGTATGGGAACAATAAATTGACCAATCAGCGCGCGCTATCGCGTCATCGTGTTGTGTTCTAATTGGCAGTTCATGACGCGATTACTGGGTAGGTTTTTAATGTCTATCTCCAACATGCCCGCGGCCTTGAAAGCATCAGCTTACAATAACTTCATTCATCTTCAACTAGTGGGCAAATTTTTGTGTATGCTCGTCTCACTATGCCTGATGATGTCTGGATGTCGGCGACTCTCGAGATTCCGTCTTTGCCAGGTATCGTCTTCACAATGCGTCCCAGTTGCCATTTCAATGGCGGAAGGTTTATGTCCTTGATAATAACAAGCGTATCAGGTTTTAAATCAGCGGTGTTTACCTTCCATTTGGTTCTGGTCTGTAGTTCCGATATATATTCCTTAGACCATTGCAACCAGAACTGCTGGCGAAGCTGCTCCACTCTATTGTAGCGTGTCAAACGATGTGCAGGCAGGTCTCGCAGGTCGTCTTCACAAACTGGTGCCGTGAGAGGTCGGCCGATTAAAAAGTGTCCGGGGCTGAGGGGGATGTAGTCTCGAGGATCCGAAGACATGGGTGCCAGCGGCCGAGAGTTGAGTACGGCTTCGATTTGGGATAGCAGCGTCGTGTACTCCTCGAAGGTGAGATGCGCGTTTCCCACAACTCGGCGAAGATGGTACTTGCACGACTTAACCCCAGCCTCCCACAAGCCACCAAAATGAGGGGAATAAGGCGGAATGAACGAAAATTCGATAGTTTGATTTTTAGCGTATTCAATAATATCACTTTTACATTTCGATAAAAACTGAGCAAATTCATTATTTAAACCAACAAAATTACGACCATTGTCCGAATAAATTTTAGAAGGCTTACCGCGCCGTGAAATAAAGCGCTTAAGCGCGAGTAAGTACGCATCAGAAGAGAGATCACCAACGAGTTCTAGATGAATAGCGCGTGTGTTAAAACATATGAACAAGCAAATATAAGATTTAATTAATCTCGCGCCTCTTCCTTTCCGATTGAGTATGAACACTGGTCCCGCGTAGTCTACCCCTGAGTGAAAAAAAGGAAAACTAGCAGTTATCCGCTCTTCAGGAAGGTTGCCCATCAGTGGGCATAATGTTTTACCTTTAACGCGTGTACAAACAACGCACTGACGAGTCACCTTCCTAGCTAGGTTTCTACCTGACAGCGGCCACCAATCTTCGCGTAATTGGTACAACAACGCTTGTGGCCCACAGTGCATAGACTGGTTATGTATATGCCTAAACAGCAAAAGCGTAAAATGATGTTCCGAAGATAAAAGTATAGGATGTTTTTTATTATAATTAAAATCGGGTGAATTCTTGATTCTACCACCCACTCGTAAAACATTCTCATTATCTATAAATAAATTTAAGCTTGCAATTCTATTATTTGATTTAACGTTCTTTCCATTTTTAAGTAAACTGTATTCATTTGTAAAAGACTCCATTTGAGATAACTTAGCAAGTATATTGATAGCTCGTTTTAATTCAATAACAGTAATACTCCCCGTCAGCTGTTGTCCTTTGTTGCGCGTATTATAGATAAAACGAAGTAGGTATGCAGCGACATGACTCATGCGATTAAAATTCGAGAACCTATGAAACGGAAAGAAAGTTAAATCTGTTTTGTTATTTTTTGTAATTAATGAATTTACGACGTTTGATTTGAGTTCCGGTAATTCATTAGGTACAATTTCATTGAGATGCGATACAGAACGTGAAATTGATTTGTCAAAATAAATTAATTCTTTTAGAAACGTGGGTCCTTCCCACCACAAACTCGATGAAGACAAATCCTCAATATTTACACCGCGAGACACCAGGTCAGCTGGATTTTCTTTGCCAACCACGTGACGCCAGGGACACTCATTCGTCAGCTCATGAATTTCTGCAACACGATTCTGCACGAAAGTTTTTAATAAGTTTGGTGACATGCGCAGCCACCCCAAGACAATCGTGGAATCGGACCAAAACATTACATCATCAAATTCACGAGTAAGTGCACTACGAATCGTATCGTAAAGTTTAGCGCCTAGAAGTGCACCGCACAATTCTAATCTGGGGATACTCACTGGTTTTAATGGAGCTACTTTACCCTTAGAAATTAACAACCTTACTATCACCTCATCATTACATATAGTACGTACGTAAGCACAAGCGCCGTAGGCGATTTGTGAAGCGTCTGTGAATATGTGCAACTCGACTCGCGTAGCGTTGCATTTAAAAGCATGGCGCGGAACTTTAATAGTGCGAAGATAAGACAGGCTGGTAACAAACCGGTTCCAAGTATGTACAACGTCAGTAGGTAGCGGGTCGTCCCACTCTAATCTCAATAACCAAAGCTTTTGTAATAGTACTTTTCCTATTATAACGAGCGGACTCAACAATCCCAGCGGGTCAAATATTTGCGATATTGTTGATAATATTATGCGTTTAGTGACTGGAATTTTGGTGTCGATCTCAATTTTTGTATTAAAATTAAACTCATCCGCGACATTACACCAACTCAAACCTAAGGTTCTACACTGATTATGATCACCTAAATTTAAATCTCGGAACGTGCTACTTAGTGACGTTAATGACTCACCGTCGAGTTCAAAGTTAAAGATCCACTTGCGCAGTGGGAAGCACCCAGACTTTAGTACTTCGGCGGTGCTTTCGCAAATTTTTAATAACTTTGATTTGTCCTCATATGAGGTCAATAGGTCGTCTACGTAAAAATCATTGCGTATAACTCTTTTTACCTCGGGGTCAGTACATTCATCGGCTAATTGTTTTAAACATCTGACACTGAGAAAAGAAGCCGAGGCTTGGCCATATGTAACCGTATTCAGTCTATAAGACTCGAGCGGGCCAGCTGGATCATCGCGCCATATAATGAGCTGCAAATCGCGCTGAGACGGATCTACTAGTACTTGACGGTACATCTTTTCACAGTCTGCAATTGCCGTAAATTTAAACTGCCTAAATCGTAATAGGATACCGAGCAAGTCTCCTTGGATAGGAGGCCCTACGAGCTGTATATCGTTAAAAGATTTCCCACTACTAGTTGCAGCACTGGCATCGAACACAACACGAAGCTTTGTAGTTGTGCTGTGCTCGCGAAATACACCGTGGTGCGGCATGAAGTAGTGAGGGTCCGTATAAGAACTAACCTTAGTCATATGACCTAGATCAATATATTCGCGTATAAAATCAGAATATAGTTTTTTATAACTATCAGGTGCGCGTATTAATCGTTTCTCCAAAGACAGAAAACGGCGTTCCGCCTGTAAGAGTGAGTTACCAAGAACATCGGGCGATTCTTTGAGTGGGATGCGAACACAGAATCTACCATCACTTTCGCGCGTAGTAGTTGTGATGAAAGACTCCTCGCAAGCCCGCTCTTCACTTGTGCGTATATCCCGATGCTTAGGCATTTCCTCTAGCTCCCAGAACGAACGCAGCTGTCTGTCCATGGATTGTGTGAAGTTACATTGGACATGTCTATCATTGTGCGTAATATGATTGATAGGACCTGAAACAATCCAACCTAACTTCGTATTTTGTAAGTGCGGACCGCTTGGTAAACGCATCTTGCTATCGATAAGCAAGTCCCAAAATAGGTCCGCGCCTATTAAAATATCTATATTTTGTGGTTTTAAGAATTGCGTATTTGCTAGCTGCATGTTGTTAGGTATGTTAAAACGTGCGCTTTGTACTTGCACAGCAGGCAGCGTAGCCGTTATCTCCGATAGAACGAAACATTTAATGCGCGTTGAGTAGGTATTTATACGAGATTTTATGACGATTTCGCACGTTTGCGTTGAATGGGAAATCACATTACCTACCCCTCTTATCTCATGAGTGGACTGTACTAGCGGAATATCGAGCGATTTACATAGCGAATGTGTTACAAAACAGCTTTGACTACCACTATCGAGTAATGCGCAAGCGACATGATAATTGTTATATTTGTCGGGAATCTCGACTAAAGCGGTGGATAGCAAAACCGGTTTCATATCTAAGTATTGTGTGTTTGAGTACGTATCGGTATGAACATTGCTAACTTGAATGAACTGATTATTGTGAGTGCCATCACGGGCGGTCCCCGCTCCCGGCGCTGGCGGCGGCGGTGGCGGAGGAACGCTCGCCTCAATAACCGCAGCCGTCATCGTAGTGCGATTATTATTGTGAATTAAAGAATTGTGTTTTAAATTGCACTGCTTACAAGGCCCAAACAAACAGTTTTCAACAGCATGTCCGGAACGCAAACAATTCTCACATAACTTGTGATCACTAACAATTTTCAGTTTTGATTGTAAGTCCATATTAATGAATTTAAAGCATGTGTAAATTGGATGTTTTCCTTTGCACACTACGCATGGAAATCTGTTTGTTTGTTTACGGTCGGATGATGGCGGCGGCGGGTTATTGGAGGAGACATTACATTGTGAAGTGTTAACTGAGCTAGATTTTTTACTTTGCGTGTTATTATTATTATTATCTTTACTGTGGGATAAAGACAATGTTTCCAACAAATCAGCCCTGTCTTTGAGAAATTTAATTAGATCATTAACCTTCAAATTAGAATTGGAATCCGACAATAACGAACCTTTGTGTTCTTCCCACTCTCTTTCTGTTATTTTATCTAACTTGCAGGCAACAATATAAATTATCAGTGTGTCCCAGGAGTCTGTAGGCTCACCAAGAGTTTTTAGTGCACGTAGATTATTGATAATCACATCTATTAGTGTCCTAATTAGTGAAGGCGACTCTTTTGACAGTGGCTGTATTGAAAATAATGCCTTTACATGACTATGCACTATAAGCCTAGTATTGTTGTACCTATTCAGAAGAAGGTCCCATGCCACAGAATAATTATCAGATGATATTTCTATGGAATTAATCACCTGTTGTGCATTTCCTTTTAATGAAGACTTCAGATAGTGCATTTTTTGAATGTTGCTTATATCAGCGGAATTGTGTACTAAAGATAAATATGTATCCCTATACTCGAGCCAGTGTTCATAAGCACCGTCAAATGTCGGCAACGAGATTGTGGGCAATTTAACTGACACATGTTTATTAGAATGATGACATGTAGAACCCTTTGGTACCTCTCCACATTTGCCAAGAATAGATTCAGCTTGAGAAAGAATGCTATAATAACTATCTTCGAACTGCTGACGCTGGTTTAACTGTTCTTCGATATCAGAGTCAGGTACAATTTCCTCAATTTTTGATTGAATTTCATTAAATTCGGAAAACAAAATCCCTGCACCTTTAATGCGTAAATTTAAGTCTATTCTCAACTCATTGGTGAAAGACGTTTGACTATTTAAATGGTTAGCAAATCTAGTCAACCTACCTTTAACTATTCCGCGTTTTCTAACTAAATCACGCATGATTTGCTCAGTTTTTTCATCTATAAGTTTATAAGGAGATCTATCGCGACTTTTACTAGTTCCCTCCCCATCTGTAGGTGCTAACGACATCCTGGTGGCTTGTGAAAATAGGGGTACTCACGTAGCAAGTATTGACTGCGCGTGAAGATAGACTGCTGTGATGACAATGGCACAACCAGCTGAATTGTCGATCTGCTCCGTGAATAATCCAATCCTTAGCACACCGTGTTGTACGTGTAATGTCCGAGTTCACGTAAACACGTAGCAAATGGTCAGTCCAACGGTCACTCCGTACGATGAAATTGGATGTGATTTTCCAAAAAACTCGTTAAATCCGGCGTCGAAAGGATCAAATTATGTAGCGGCGTGATGTCTACACAACGATATTATGTATAATACTGACTTTCCTGCTTGACTGGATGGATAGGGAATTTTCTTAATTAAAAATGCAATGCTCATGTTAATGACAAGATGGCGAGTGTAATGAATCAATCAATGAAAAGTACAGAGGCAAGGATAGCGGGGTATGGGAACAATAAATTGACCAATCAGCGCGCGCTATCGCGTCATCGTGTTGTGTTCTAATTGGCAGTTCATGACGCGATTACTGGGTAGGTTTTTAATGTCTATCTCCAACAGTCCTATTAAAAAGTAACCTAAGGCCGCGCTCACTTTGGATGCAAATTATATCGTACGTAAACGTATAAACGAACGTTCGTTTATTATTATTATTAATAATAATAATAATAAACGTATAAACACTGTTCGTACGAATTGAGTGCGCACACTGATTACGTTTTTCACAATCAAATAGACAGAGTACCGGTGTTAGCGCATCCATTATTGATGATGAACGCACGAACCTGTAATAAAATCCCAACAGGTTCAGATTGATTTCGGAAGTCAGACTTGCACGTACGTATACGTACGACTAACTCGCGCGCAGTGTGAGCGCTTTCATAGTACTCAGAAGGTCGGGAATGTTCGTGCGTGTTCGTACGTTTCTGCACAAATGGAATTCGTACGAAAACGTATCCAAAGTGAGCGCGGCCTTAATCCTTTCTCAGTTCCAGTCAAGCTTATGATGATGATGCAAATAAGGATATGTATTTCATTTCATAGCGTATTCGGAAAGCGACAGTGACGAGGCAAGCGGAAGTAGGGTAGAAGCGCGTCTGAACAATATACAGTACGACCAGGCGCTGATACAGAGCGTCAAAGAACTGCAGGAGACAACCGGCTGTGAGATACAAATAGCGCCGTGGGGAGAGATGCATGACGCTTCGCTTTTGTAAGTACTTACACTTAGTAGCAGTAAAGCTTGTGAAGGGCTCGTCTGGGGAAACTACCACCATGCCTATTTCTGCCGTGAGCAGCATTGCTGTGTTTCGGTTTGAAGGGTGTGTAAAATTACTGGCACGTGAAGCTGAACATCTGTATGCTTCAAGTTGATGCACGCAGAGCAGTGCATGGTGGGTCAATCAGTTATTCGCCATTTTCTCACAAACGGCTTAGTTCAGACTTACCATATTGTTCATACGCCGGCGCTGGCCGAACTTAACTTCTTAGTACACTAGCAGGCTTCTTAGTACACCAGCTGGCTTCTACTTAGTACACCAGCTGGCTTAGTTTGAACGCCCTAGCCTTTTTCTTCCTGCCCTTGTTCCACTTTATGTGGAGTCGGCACAACATGTCTTCCCCCTCCATTTTCAGCCGTCATCTCTGCATTCACTCCTCGCTTATCCATTTCATCCTTTTATTTTGTAACCTATATTTAGCCTGCTCACTGTATAACATTATTTTATAAGTTATCTTAAGTTGTCTTTTAAGTGAAATGTAATTATTTCTTAAGACAATAAATTCTCTAAACCGAAACCGATCCTTCACACAGTTCACCCATGTTTTAATTGACTAAGATTTGAAATAGTCTAAGACAACAAAATAGCAGGCTTAGGCCCGTATTCAAAAACAGTGCTTGAGTCTGAGTCGAGCCTCAAGCATAGATTTTTGTCATTTTTCAATGGAGAGCTTTCAAAAAATCTATGCTTGAGAGTACTCGAGGCATACGGGCCTCAAAGTGCTCGTAAAACAATCTAGCCCATAGAAAAACTACTTTTAAATGAACAAGACTTGGTAAACACAAATTGAAATGAATTGACCTATTTAATAATTCTCACAGGCAAGCGGGATTGGAAGACTCTCGGAACAATGAACTCAATGATTATGACGATAACGATAATAAGGTTGAAATCGATGGAGAGCAATACGCCGTAGATGATAACGCCTACGTAACTCAATCCAATGAAAAAGGCGAAAATGCTGTCTACTTACATCAAATGGAACCCACTCCCGAGGCAAGTTCTTCCTATCAGGAAGATGTATTCCAAGCACTACCCATTAGCAACACTGACGGAGTTAGTAACTATAGTGAAGAAATTGTTACATCACAGCAAAATAATATAATTGATTATGCAGAAGAAATTATTCAAACTACAGAACAGGAACTAGAGAACAATGGAATGCCGGATGGACGTCAGGTTATGTACCACATAACCACAGACTATGAACAAAGATATAGAGAAGGCACTTACTTTATGAGTAGAAATGTCGGAGTGCAGGTTGATTTAGAGGTCATTAATCTTGAAGGGTAAGATTTAGCTATATTATTACTGTTGCTTATTATTTTTTTAAACATGCTGGAAAATTCGAGCCTTATTTTGACAACCTTCGATATGAAACAAAATTACTGTACTGACCAAATACATGCGAGCAGGGGCCGGCAAAAGTTGTATGAATAGTACATTGTTACCCGAGTGTTGAAAGTCACGTTTTTTGAGTCCCGAGACGGGTTTGGCGCCAGAGCGTTAGCGAGGGCGCCAATGGAGCTTGAGGGACTTAAAAGACTTTCACCCGAGGTAAACACTGTGCTTTTCATTACGAATACAAGGAAAGTAAAAATAAAAACATGAATGAAAAATTTGTGAAAATGAAGATTGAATTGCCGCCTTCCCGGTTTTTTTTTTCTTTTTCTCTGGCGGGCCTTCGGCTACGGCTCGCCAGCATTATTCAGCCATTATTTTCATTTTCATAATTTAAAAAATGTTAAATTGTTTGCTCAAATCTATGTTATTTTAAATAAATAGTTGAAGTTATATATTAATCAAGTAATTTAGAAGATATATTATTTATTTAATACTATCTTTATGTTATTTAAATTTTACATTGCGCTCTAATTAGAGTTTTTAAACTTCTTACCGTTGTATTGTAATGGGTTTCCAACCTACTTGCTGAATAAAAAGTTGGAATTTGGTTCAACCTCCTTGCAGTTTAGAAAGTTGGAACATGGTTGAATAAAATAGAACTTGTTTTTTTTTATAATTTGACAGCTGTCAGTAGAAAGCGATTCTCCCTAGGGCTGAAAGTATTACTTTCAATTAGGCCCCTCAGACAACTTCAGACCTACTTTCAGAGTATGAGCAATGAAAAATACATTACGGTCGTGCTAAGCGGCCAGATAAGTTATATAATAATACGTATTTGTCGTGTAATTTAGAAATGGAACGAACGTTTACTACGAAACATGGCAACCAAGGAGGTGACGATCAAAAATCAAAGGTTTTATTTTAAATTTCGAACTGTTGCTGTTGTTTATTGTAAAAAAACAAATGAACACTTCAACGTAATGAAAATTATTGTTGTTCGTTGTTTGTCTTAATTGTATTTGACAAAATGAGTTCAAGTAGTAGTACTACTTAGTTTTTTTCCTCGCATTATTTGAAAAAAGTGCTAGACAAATCTTCACCACAACTAGGCATTGACGGACATACATTTACACGTTCGTCCATCAACGCCTCTTGCTGACCGCTGCAGTAATGATTTAATTATTTATTGACCCATAATTTCTTGCTTTATTTTGTCATGTCTAAGTAATATTAAATTTTATTTAACTTTTTGTAATTTTTTACCTATTTACTATGTTTGGTTTATTATATTTACTGTTATTTGAGTTTTTCGGACACGATTGAAAATTTGTTTATAAAATAAATAAACTAAACTACTTGGGTCTTATTAATAATCCTAGCGTAGCGTTGGACTAGTTGATCCGTGTTTTGTCTCTTGCATTGACATGCAATTGTCAACTCGAACAAATGTGACAAAACACGATTTAACTACTCCTGCGTTGCGCCAGGATTATTAATAACACCCCTTATGTATTATAATTGAACTGTTAATAATTTATTGTTACAGAGAATTCGAACACCTGGAAGAATTAGAATCAATCATGTTGAAATCGCTGTATTCTTCTGAACAATCCCACAAACAAACAATGACCGTCAACACGAGAGGACGACCAAAAGATGTTTTAGAAGAGTTTATTATCAATCGATTTAACATTGAGTTTTATTTCAATGTTGGTGGTGTTGTAAAATGCATGGAAAGTATCGCTCTTAATATGAACTTGTCTGTGTTTGATTTGTTGAAGAAGCTTTATCAAGGAGAAGCGGTATTCAAAATGTCTGTAGGAAGATCTGGTAGTCAAGCGCGTAAAACAGTACAGCTGAAATATTTACCGCTAACTATCAATTTCCCATTTGAAAAGTTTAAATGTACAAACGTCTTGCAAGAATACAAAACAATCTGTTCCAAATACACAGATATGGCAATCAAATTAGAGAATACGGTTGCAAGTATCTCTACAGACCTAAATACTAAAAACGAAAGATTGGAAATCTTGGTATCAGAAAATGAAAAATTGAAAAAAGAGAACTCTTCTCAGAGAGGTTATACAGATACATCCCATGCTAAGAAAGACCAGTTATTGAAACAGAGCCAACGTGATCTCGCGAAAGCTCAAGCTGAAAACCAGATGTTGCTACAGAAAATTACCGAGCTCGAAGGCCTTCAGCTAGCATCTAGATTAAAAGACGCTGAAATACTGAAAACGCTCTTAGAAAACCAGAACTTGCCTTCGCTTGGCTTAAGCCAAGATCCTCTAATGCCTGGAAACCTCTCAGAACCAATGTTTTTGAATGAATTGGACCTAAACTCAAAACTAAAAGATTCAATTTCAAATAACAAACTAACGATGCTCGAAGAAAACCCGCAGTCAAACATGATGATTGAGAAGATAAAAACGTTAGAAGAGAAGGTAAAGGTATCGGATGACGATATCAAACGGTACAAGAAAACGATTAGAACACTTGAATTTTCGCATTTAAAGGATAATCAGGCATTAAATGCTAAGATTAAATCTCTCGAAGATGAACTACGTTCATTGCAAACAGAGTGCGCTAAGACGAGCAATTCTGAATCGCAATGTAAGGATCTACGCAAGAAGATCATCAAACTAGAAAAAAAAAGACTCTGAAAAAAATAAGTATGTTGGGGAAATTAGAAGACTTTACAATATGACCACTCACTGAATGAACAGTTGACAGTCGAGAAACTAAAAAAATGACCAATCGTCGTAATCTAACAGAGAAAAATAAGTTTGTTGGGATAATTAAAAAACTTTACAATAAGACCACCTTTGTCACTGAATGAACAGGTGACAATCGAGATAAAAAAAAACCAATCGTCGTAATCTAAATTTTTTGTCTTACGTTACTGACAATTTCAAACTTGGAGGGTATGTCGTATTATACGTACAGGTGCACTAGGAAAGGAAATTGGGAAATTATTTCCCAACAGTTGGCAGTCGAGAAACTAAAAAAGATTAAATTTGAATAATATCTTCCTTCGAAGATGAAGAACCAAGAAGAATTTTCCGATTTCCTTTCTTAGTGCTCCCCTACGCTATGAAACGTACATTACCCTCCAAGGTTCATGCTTCTAAGAGTTGCTGTTTAGGCTGTGGGTTGATTGTCAGCAAGATTAACAGTCAGACGTTAAAGTTTTTATACTTTTAGTTATAAAACAATTATGATTTTTGATAAAAAAATTGATATCCGTTAATTAATAAATCTTTTTATTTGTAAAGAAAGAACGTGACCCTCATAACCTTCCCTGCTCATAACTCAGTCAGTAGTAGCTATACCTACCTTCTCCGCTGACAGGATTTTTAGATGGAAGTAAGCTTGCCCAGCACCTATACCATCTTAACACCTAGGTCGGTCACAGGAAAGACATGGTCAATACGTGCGGAGCTGACTAAGCCGCTGGTTTCCGCACGATGTTTTCCTTCACCATTTGAGAGTACTAGCATTGGCATTGCGCACATATAGTTTTCGAAGAGAAAAATGCCGGCCGCTGCCGTCGCAGTGCCAAAATTTTTTTACAATAAAATCAAAGACGTTATCCTCTTCAGAGCAATTAATTATTCATCGCTAGATAAAAAAGCAGCCAAGTGCGAGTCGGACTCGCCCATGAAGGGTTCCGTAGCATCAAATAACATAATATAAAGGTTTTTGTAGTTCGTTGAAAGGTAAATTGCGGTTTACGATTTATGACTTATAAAAAAAAAACTATTGACTAGATCTCGTTCAAACCAAATATCGTTGGAAGTTTGCATAGTAATGTACAACATATATTTTTTTTACTTTTATCATTCTCTTATTTTAGAAGTTAGAGGGGGGGGGGGGGGGGCAACTTTTTTCCACTTTGGAAGTGTCTCTCGCGCAAACTATTCAGTTTAGAAAAAAACGATGTTAGAAACCTCAACATCATTTTTGAAGATCTATCCATAGATACCCCTCACGTATCGGTTCGATGAAAAAAAAATTTTGAGTTTCAGTTTCAAGTATGGGGACCCCCAAAATGTATAGTTTTTTTTCTATTTTTGTATAAAAACCTTAATGCGGTTCACAGAATACATCTACTCACCAACTTTCATCAGTCTAGCTATTATGGTTTCGGAGAAAAATGGCTGTGACATGGCCGGACAGACAGACAGACAGACATGACGAATCTATAAGGGTTCCGTTTTTGCCATTTGGCTAAGGAACCCTAAAAAGTAATAATTGAAAAAGGAACTGCTAGCCGTAATAATCTGAAAATGAATAATGGAAAAAACGTGGATTCGTTTTAGCAAGGTGTACATTAACCGGACCCTCTGAGATCCCGCTAATATACAACGACCAACCAAACTAGATATTGGATAATATATATTATTGCATTGGGTCGTCTACAAAAATTCAGTCTAGATTAAGATAATTAACCATTTTAATCGTTTGGTTAATTAATTTCATCCGCTGTAACTCACTTTTCTGTAGCAGATTATCATTGATTAAATTCTTTTGGGAGTATTAAATAATTTGGAGAGTGGAGTGGTATTTTAACTCGTGGTTGCCCTTGCATTACCATTCTTACAAGATCATAAGTAGGTACACTGTACAGTAGCAATTCAATATTGATTTTTGTTCTATGTTCTAGCACTGGATACTTGTACTTTTGAATTTATAGCGCGAATCCGACTTGGATAGCTTATGTTAAAACTTATGAAATAAAATTTTAAATATTTTTTACTTTTAATCTTCTTCTTCTTATTTTTTACTGTTAATTGAATTATTGAACTGTTACAATGTACATAAAACTCAACAATTATTTGTCAGTGGAAAAAAGTGGATCTTTTTAACTGAGTGTACATTAACCGGACCCGACACGACAACGACTGCCGATGCGATGCGACGACGACGCGTGGCGTGGCTGGCTGGCAAACATGGCACTGGCAGACATTTTGATTTCGTTCGATGATTTTGATTGAAGCTGAATTGACGACATTTTGATTTTTTGACAACTGACGGTTACGAAATTTTGTGAAAATAACCAAACTACATCAAAATAAATGCGAGGGAGATATTAAATAAATATTGGAAACTTCGGGATCCTAAAATGGGATTAGATAAGCGACCCAAGAAAGCATCCGCAGGGGAAAACTCTGCTAGTGGCATGAAAGTAGAAGTCATTGAAGAAGCAGTCTTTCAAGGGAACTGCGATATTTCTCTGGTGAAGCAAGAGCTAAGGTATCTAACACTTGCATTATTCTCTATCCGTTCCTGCTTGCAATATACCGTATTTTATGACAATTATAGAGTATCAGTTAAAGGCCTAACCTTCTTCTATAGCTTTACAATGTTTAGCACAGTTGCATTCCACTATTTACCCATTTTCTAAGCCAAACAACATCGTCAACAAGCCAGTGTATGTTCGCGCCATGAACCAGATACTTTCCTACTTCGGTGATTTATCAAACAGACATGTTCTTATAGATTTTAGGGAGGTCTGTACAAGGTAACATTTCCATTCCAGCCAAGTATACCAAATATTTGTTGGTTCTGTAGAGTGGTCGAGCTAATTTTTCTTTGTAGTTATATTATTATAAAATTCCATCAGAAAAGTCTGGTACTCCAGCTCTAAGTCATATTAATTGATTGTGTAGGTTGGACTTGCAGAAAAATACTTAATAAATTACAAAGGTGATTTTATTTTGTTGTATTTCAGTGAGATGGAAGACATAATGGAAGGTGATATTATCTTGAAAGTGAATCCTGATGGAGGTAAGTTTGTTATGAACAAAAAAGAAATATGAGTAGCTCATACAAAAAACCTAGGCTTTGTCGCCTGGAGCTGGCACCTAGACTCGCCTAGCTTTAAAACGTTTCAAAGGGATCCTTGTGATAAAATTGAATAAAGAATTTTGGTCCTTCGGGCACTGGCAGACAAAATGCTTGGAAATTAAGCAAAATTTAGCATAATCACCATCCAGACTTACTAAATAGCACCTTATTAAAAAATTACTATGTTTGAGAATGCATTTCTTTGTATGTTATGTCAAATAAAGAAATTTTATTTCTACAATGAACCTTTAAAAAAAAATTGTTCAAGTATTAAATAATTCATTTTCTGGTCTTAACAGATTGGCAGATAATAAGTGGCAGTAACAAAAGTAAATACTGCATGCAACATCTCGATATGTACCAACATCAGGATGCAAATCTACCCAAGGTCGGAGACACCTTCAAGACCCACCAAGAGTTTGTGCAGTACATAAGCAGCAATGCCAAATCGTGGTGCTTTTACTACAAATGCACTGAATCCCAGAGTAATGATGTTGATAATGAATCGTACACATACAATTGTGTTTATTTGAAAAATAGAGATTATAAAAAGAAATCATTGAAGAGAAGGTAAAGCATTTGATTGTCTATTTGATTTTTTTGTTTCTTTTTTAATACAACTAGCTGATGGAACAAGTTAATATCCCACTTGATGTTAAGTGATAACCATTGTCACGTACGTCAGGAGCGTGCCCTATGATGCACTGCCCTATGTTCATCAGGCATACATATGTTCAACCTCACGTGCCAGTAATTTCACCGGCACCCGCAACCTTTTAACCAAGATAAAATAAAAAAAGATTCTTTATTTAAGGAGCTTTGTTTTATTTCAGGCATAACTTCAAAACAGACTGCCCGTGTAAAATCAAACTGAAGCGTAAGCCGAATGAGGGCTTAGCCGTTGTATTCGTGTGCAACCATCATGATCATGATCTCTCAGAGGAAGGGTTCAATAGACTGCAAACAAACAAGAAACTGTCACCATATTTGAAAGAAGTTGTAAGTTTATTAACTTCTAGCGATGCTAACTTTTCTGTTATTCGTAAAAATCTCTCCATCCAAAAGTTGCCTGGAAGAGATCGCTTTAAGCGATAGGACCGCGCATTGTACATTTATTTGTATTGTTTGATTTATTTATAATTTACTTGTATTAATCTATCAATCCAACAGGTGTAATTACGAGCCTTTGAATTTTCCCACCCGTGAGAAGCCGCGGCGGGTCGCTAGTAAAAAATATAGCCTATGTTACTCAGGGTCGGGTGGGGGGTGTTCTAGAAAGTCTTGGTCTAAGTAACATTAAGTATTATTATTTTCTTTTACAGATTATGGATTTACTTTCATTAGAAGTTGCGATCAGTAAAATAAGGAAATACGTGGAGATGGAAAGTGGGGTCAAAATGAGTCGCGCATTCTTTTACGATGTCGAGAAGAAGATGAAACTCAATAATGATGAGAGGCATATATCGGACAAACGGTTGAAGGAACTCTCCGAAAAGATGAGTGGTGAGGTCTTAATTAGTTATTATCTAAAATATTTTAAGAGTAGAGGCTCTTTGTAAAGAGCTCGCCCGGTGAAGTACTACCACTATGCCTATTTCTGCCGTGAAGCAGTATTGCTGTGTTTTGGTTTTCAAACCGCCCCTTCACCCTTCAGGGTGTGGGTGCCGGTGAAATTACTGGCACGTGAGGCTGAACATCTTTATGCCTCAAGTTAATGGACGCAGGGCAGTGCATCGTAGAGCACTCACTGGTGGTCTAGTGGTAGTGGCCCCGCCTTCCGATCTGAAGGTCGTGGATTCAAATCCACTCGTGTACCAATGAGTTTTTCAATCGAAAAATTTATGTGCACTATGCCAGTACTCTCAAAACGGTGAAGGAAAACATCGTGAGGAAACCGGCGTGTTCTAGAACCTAAAAAAGTTCGAGCAACACGTGTCAAGGGTCACGCAAAAAGGGCCCAACAGCGGCCTACTTGCGGAAAAACCTGCCCGCACATCAAGTGCGCATGATAAACTTATCGTAGGACACGGTATTGACGTGTGTGACCTACGACGCAATGCTTTGTTATAGGCGATGGTTACCACTTAGCATCAGGTGGGCCATATGCTTCTTCCATGAGCAAGTCCCATAAAAATAAAAATACAAAAAGCGCAAAGAGCATTTTAAAATATTTAAAGGATCAGCAACGCGCGAGTGATGCCTCAGGTGTTGCAAGCGTCCATAGGCTACGGTAACCGCTTTCCATCAGGTGGGCCGTATTCTTGTTTGCTAACTTAGTTGTATAAAAAAAAATACAAGGCTTCTCAAGAAAATGAACTATGAAATCACTGAACAAAATATTATTAGAACATTATAACTCGTACGCACTCGAACGTCAAAGTACGTAGGGTGTGTTGGGGGTTGGACGAGAGATTCTGTATCCCGACCTCCAGCGCAATAAAAGCGCCTCAGAGGCTTTAAAAAAAAAGTAGTGGCAAAGTATTGCTTATAATAATCTTCTTTGTTTCAGTTCTTGACGAAATCTTTAGCTGTGATGAGGACGAAGAAGTAATCGCACAAAAAAACAAACGTAAGTATCTATAAAATAACAATAAATTCGAATGTTAATAGCAATTCCATATTATTAAATCTCATAAATACAAACGATTATTTTTCTGCATCTTTTGCAGAGCAGCACATAATAGGGCACGTTCCTAACGTGCGTGACCTACGAGGCAATGCTATGTTATAGGCGATGGTTGCCAGTTAACATCAGGTGGGCCATATGCCTGTTCCATCAACTAGTTGTATAAAAAATATGGCAACCAAATTACAACTCAGATCACGCTGGGTAATAATAATACTGGGGCCGGCGAGCAAAACCACAGAAAGCAACTATGTGTGCCTAATTTTCTAATATAATCTTATAAAAGTGACTTTTTACAGGCACCAAGGCTTCCAAATCAAACAATTCCTCAAAAAGAATAAAGTACCAAGAAGATGAATGCGATGACGACGAAGCAGCCGAGAATATTGAAATCCTGGAGGAGACGAATGAGTCCCAAGACGGAGTGTGGGTCAGTGACCAATGTGTTCCCGCTGGACCTAGCAGGTAGAGTACCTAAGCCCTTATATTGTTTAGATTTTATATGTGATGGAGGACCGAGCTGGATGCTTATGAGTGGGACTAGCAGAATATCGTGGTGACTGGCGAAAATGGGGGGGAGGCCTTTGCCCAACAGTGCGACACTACGGGCTAGTACTTAGTAGTAGTTTTAAAATGCATTCGAAAGCGCGATTAGTTGACGAAATCGTAAAGGTAAACGCAACAAGGAAACACTATGAAAACATCTGCCCTAAATCTAAACAAGTTTAGGCCACAGAGACCTCAAGTCTAGGAATCTAGGTCTACAAGATCATGTTTATTTTCCGTTTCAGGAATTCCACCCTTGGCTGGGACGAATCAGCGATCGCCAACATGGAAGATTCTCCTCAAGACGATTTCCCGGACACCTGTGACAACACATACACGGACGATTACAACTCCGCTGATTACACCGTCAGCGAGACAGTACAGGAAACCGCTGACGGCGAGACATCGCAGAGCCCACAGTACGAATACCAAACTGTGGTACTACAAGATGAGTTCGGCAACGTCATAAACTGCGAAGACGACGAACAGATTGTATTCTTGCAACAGGATGAAAGCAACCAGCCTCCTGATAGTCAGACCATCGGCTACTTCGACGGTGAAAAGATCATCTACGTAGATCCTAATGAAGATAATGCGAACAATGAGAGTGGACGCGACGTCGCAGTACAAACCAACAGCCAGAAGCCAGGACACTCGTACGTACCAGTGTTTGATGTTCATATGAAGAATGGGAATGTCACCGGCTTTGTTGTGAACGATAAGGTCGGAAAGAGTGATGGTGTTGAGAAAGGCGTGCAGACGCCCGATGACACGGGTCACAAGTAAGTGGCTGTACTATGCGAGTTGAACTCATGCGCACATAGCCAGCCATTACTCAGTAGCTCACTAATATTTGTTACAACTAGCCTTCATTTCAGCCCAAGGAGTTTAGCGGGGATGCACAATTCACCCCATCAGTCAGTGCAGGCTATTCCCCCAACTCAAATTAAAATAGCTTCATTAGCACCATCACTAACGACCATATCGGCTCACATCCACTGCCATTTGACACGTTTTTGGTAGAATCATAAATACAAAATAGAATTACAAAAATCTAAACCCAATTTTTATGAAACAACATATTTACCATGATTACAATTTTGTGAGTTTTGACTTCCGATATTTCGGCACAGTTGCAGCCACCATGATCACGGTTGAACTGAAAGGTAAATATCCTGTTGTTTCATAAAAATAATGTTAAAAACCATGATTGTTTCTAAAGTTATAGGTATAATCTAAATCTAAACCAAGTAAACAAATTAATTTTATGTTTCAGTGATGCACTGGTTATCGAAGACAGAAATGAGATCCCAGATGTCCCCGCGTCGAACGGTACCCAGGAGATAGTGAACGGCGACACATACACAAAACATGAGTACATTCACAGATACAACATTGACCATTACATGACTTTGGCAAACTTCCCCAAATACATAGACACGCTAGCAAAGAAAACGCGAAACGACGTCTTGAGTATGCTAACAAGAGTCTACAATGAGAAAGCCATGTTCAAAATGACTACCACTCAGAAAGGCAAGGAAGGCAACACCAAGATATGGTACTTGACGGATGTAAGACGTAAAGGCAAATATAAAATGAGCGAGGAAGAAAAAATGAAACGCGACAAAATCGGACAATACCTTACAGACATATTGATCCTAAAAGAAAAGGTAAAGACACTGACTAACGATAACGGTGAGTTAGTGACCAGAAATAAATATCTAGAAGAGGTCGCACTCCGACTAGCGAAGTTAAGAAATAAATGATATACCTACAGTTAAATGTAGGGACCTTTTTTACAGTTTTGCTTGCCAGCATTCTGTGACCAAGGCCTTGCTTATAATATAATATAAATAAGTAGTATAAATCTAGATTTATATAAAATAGTACTAGATTATAGTGAAAAGGAATATTTTTCGGAAGGGCTAAGTGCTTGGTTTTTGTTAGAAATGCAGGGAATTTACAAGGGCCATGTCTAGCAAGAGTGCGCAACAGTTATTTGCATAGTCAACTAGCTCTGCATTGTGTTGAAACTAGTCGTAATACGCCAGTATTGTATCTAATACATACGTTAGAGGAGAACGCGCGTAAGTCCGAAGCAAAAAATCGAATTTTCTTACCAGCCTCACTCACCTATCTTCACTGAACGAATCGATTGGGCCGAGCGAATGGACTTCGCCGCAGCGCTTGGAGCAAGAAAATAGCATTTCGAGCTGGTTGATTCGTATGTACACTTTCTGCGATTCTGATTCTGTCAGAATTTGGTCGAGATCTGTACCCCTAGTCTGAGTTTTACCCAATCAGTTCAAACAATTCGTTTTAACTACGTGGGTCTCTCTTTTGTATAGATAAATGATGAGACAACAACTCGTTGATCGTTTCTACGTATCGTATTGTTGTTGTCTCATCTTTTCACCATAAAATAGAGAAAAACACGTGGGCGAAACGATTTGCTCAAACTGATCGAGTAAAACTCGGACTAGGGGTACTAGTTATAAGCGTTCGGCAAGGATTCGTGAGCTAGCATTTCTATTATGAATTCTGATTCGTCGGTTATTTTGGCACGGACTTTTCGTCGAGCAAGACAAATGCATGTTCGCCTTTAGTATGGTTAGAAACTATTACAATACCAAGGTGCCCCGAGCCGTATGTGACGCCAAGTGTCAAAATATACACATGAGACAAGTTCGCACAATGTCAAAATATACCAATTAAGCCTTGAGCCCTTTTCAAACCCTTGCGCACAAGGGCAACGCAATCGTGAACTACAGTTTAGCGTACTCTTGTACCAACTTTAAAATTTTAATGATAATTTAAAGCTATATCGTGGATTATAAAATATTTTTAGTTCTAATCGAGAACACGCGTGTGTCAGATAAATAGATTATACTTAAAGAAAATGTTTAGTTTTGTTAGGAAATCCTTTAAATTAAGATGGAATAATGTACGTTTTATTAAGTCATGTTCTATATTAAACTGTTGTATTTGTAAATGAATTCTGTTGTTATTTTTCGATAAGCCCTATGCTGGATATCGGCCCCCGTATTTGAGGTAGGTGGCCGTAGCTACCATACATAATCAGGAATTTAAGATTCTACTAGCGGCCGCCCGCGGCTTAGCTTGCCCCGTTCCCGTTACATTTTTAAAAAGTATCCTATGTCCGTTTCCTGGTTCTAAGCTCCTCACAAGTTTTCAGCCAAATCGGTCCAGCCGTTCACGCGTGATGGTGTTACCTGGGGAAATTGGGATTCATTTTTATATATAAAGATTCTATGTAGAAAGCTACTATAAAAATTAGCTACTATTGACATTCAACGACATCATTCGTTCAGGGTCACGCTAACAATACCACTAATATTGAAAATGCAAAAGTTACGATGTTAAGATGTTAGTGGCTCAATCTTACCCTAACATAGTATTATTAATTCTTATCTGTGCCCTAACCATTGCATTGGATCAATTTGCATGAAACTTTGTGATAGAATACAGTCTGACCTTGATTTGCTACTTAACATGACAAACAATTGAAGTTGAGTAATTAAAAGAGTTGAGTAACCAACTTTATGGTTTCATGACCGACATTTTATTGTCCTCTTAAGTAGGTACAATTCAAATCGTCTCTTAAAGCGAAGTTAAACTATGACAAAAAATATTCAGCCCCTCCTCTTTTATTTAAAGTCGATTAAAAGCTTTTTTTTTTACAATTTATAGGATAACGCTTGACCTCAATATCACCTGATGTTAAGTGATGATACGATCGACGGTGTAGCGCGCTCACCTAGAAGATACCTATTTACTCTTTTTGAAAACGCCCAAATTATAGCTAACAGGAACTGGATATAAAAACCAAGTATAATAGGCAAAGCCGCGGGCTGCTAGTAAATAAATTTAGAGATTGCGTATCAAATCCATGTAACGACAGTCAAAACAAGAGGTGAAAGTTAGTATTGTCTGACAAAGCTTCATTGTCTGATCTATCAGCTAAAACCGGTTTGGTTTAGGTGTTCAAATGACTTATGAAATACTTTTGCTGGAATCAGTGGGTACGGTATAAAGTTTGTTGTAATGTTCTATGCGTCATTGCCACGTGCGCTTGACTTTATTCAATATAGTCATGATGTGAGGTAACTTGTTACTGTTCCCATTCTTGTTGAGAATCTCTACCTTTGCTATGGCTCCATAACATTTTTTAACTTCTTCCAGCTTCGTTCTTATCCCACTTTATGTGAGGTCGGCACAACACGTTCTCTTCCATTCTCCTCTATCAGCCGTCATCTTTGTATTCACTTCTTACGTAGCCATGTCATCTTTCACACTGTTCATCCATCTTTTCTTTGGCCTACGTCTACCCACACATCCATCTACATTCATACTCATCACTATCCCAGTCACATGACTTTCATCCCTCCTCGTGACATGCCCGTACCACGCCAGCCGGTTGCTCCTCAATTTTTCCGTACCGGCGCTACTTTCAGACTTCCTGTTACTTTCATAAAAAAAATAACCGACTTTAAGTAAAAAAAGAGGTAGGATTGAGGTATGATTAAGCTGCATTTTTTTTATGTTATCGCGTAACTTCGTCATTTATAAAAAAATTTAACAGACTATAAATAAAAAAGGAGCTGATTCCAATACGGTAGTATTTTTATAATGGTAGTTATCGCATATAATTTCATCAATTACAGTTTAGCCGTTTGGCTATGAAGTCGGTTTCGCATGTTTTTAAACTTATTAATTATTTTTTTCAACGAAAAGCAATCCTTCAAAACCGGTGTTTCTGTATTTCCTATTACTCTGTAAAAACCACTTACCGACAGATCAGATTCCAAGGAAATATCGATAGCATGCTAAGGAAAGTCAAAACACGAGGTCACAACTCCTGCTGAGTACAAACAAGGAGATTGTAAACGGCTATTCGACATACTCATATGCTGAAGAGCTACTGAGTAGCCTCGAAACTTCAGCAAAAACAGCCACAATATTTTGAAACATAACACGATTAACATTTATTGGTAAAAATCCCGTTGCTTAAAATTATTATTTAGCCGTTTTTGTTCCACTGCAGGGCAAAGGCCTCCCTTCCTTTTTTCCACTCTTCGCGACTCAACGCAGTGACAGGCCACGATCTAAGATGGGAGTCAAGTTCGTCCCGCCATCTTATGGGTCTTCCACGTCGCTACCTTGCATTTTGTATTATCCACTCTGTGGTCCTCTTAGCCCACAAGGTGTTAGGCATGCGGAAGATCTGTCCAGGCCAGTTACATTTAAAGCTGGCGGCTTTTTGACCAACGTTTTAAAAATAATATCAATTTTAGATGTAACAAAAATATTATGAATCTTTCAATTTATTTTTAGCTGTTGTTGCAATTCATCCCTTCATCCTGGAATTAAGTAACTAGCCTCTGAAAAAGTCTTCTACCTGCTTTCTGTGACCTCATACGTCATACTTTCATTGAGGAAGCGTAATGCGTATATGATAGAAATCGTCAAAATAATTTGCGAGACGCATAACCAGTGAAATTTTCTACGGAGCAATTAAAAATATCACGCTGAGATGTTTTTATAGCCATACCTAGGTGCTTACGAAGACAATAAAAAAGTATAGGGTATTATTATTGCTACGAGAAACTCAGAGACTGGGCATTGCTGGTTTGTAGTAGTACCTAAGCTAGGTGTGTAGTGTGTTTGCTGGTCTGCCTATGAAAACCGATGTTGTATGTAGGTACCGGTAACATGTGTAAAGGCCTGCGCACATCTAGACGTTGGCCATGGCGATCAGTGAAACACTGTCAAATATCGCTGTCATATTTGACAGCGTTTCAATGATCGCCATTGCAGAATGGTTAGATGTGCGCAAGCCTTAAGACGATGAGCATCGTGAAACAACCGCTCGCTAAATCACTGATCTTATTTATAAAAAACAGCAAAAAACTATCCTAACACATTTTCTTACTAAGCATTCGCACATAAGTATATGTAAGAAAAAGTCGTTCGTGATTTTTGATTAAGTTCAGTGATTTTATATCTTTCAAAAGGTCACAAGTGTACGAGTGAGTAGAAGGTCATCGAAGTTTTCTGCATTCTTTATGAACGTAGTCTGCAAGTGGGTAACAGTAACTTGAGTGATCAAATTGGAAACGTTTGTTTGTTGGTAGGTAGATACTGGCGCTCACTCACATATTGCGCAACTGACACCTTTATGTGTGATATAATGCTTAAAATTTTATTGCAAACCTAAATTTGTAAATTCTGACTTTTTTTTATATAAATAGCTAAGCTGGCTGCCATCACACCTGATGGAAAGTCAGGATGCAGGCTAAGATGAAGCATAATCCACTTGATAGATAGATAGATAGATAACTCTTTATTGATTACTATGACACATATAGGAATACAGTATTTTGCTTAAAAATAAAAATTCACAGTAAAACAATGGGCGGCCTTATTGCTAACAGCGATCTCTACCAGGCAACCTTGGCATGCTCACAACACTTGCTCACTCTTGTCTTAGTTTTTTTTTTGAAAACTTTTTACCTATAGGTTTGGGCTAATAAAGGTGTCCATGTTTACATTACAATGCATGTAACTCAAGCATTTGTTGTCTTTTTATGTATTTGTGCGTCTTGAAAGTTGTTAGGTGCTGACCGTCAGTGAAATTTACTGCCAACTTGGACTGCCAACTCTTTTGCAAGAGTCTTTTGAGAAGGTTCAAAAATTTGTCTAATTATACTGAAAAATGAATATTATGAATACAAAATATTAATTTCCATACGATCGTATTTTTTCTAATTTAAGAAAAACCTTAATATTTTATCTCCGTAAGAGTTGGTTTTACTTTCAGTTTTCAGTGTTTAATTTGTCGATTATAGCAATTCGTAAAACTAGCTATGATGCCCTAGATAGGTACACGTGGCTCGTTTTTCAAGCCAGGATAACAAAAAATATAATTAGCTAGCAAGCTCGCATTTTTAAAGCCAAATACAAATAATTATATTCAATTGTATCACAAGGATCACTTTAAAACGTCTTAAAGCTAAGTGAGTCTAGAAGCCAAGCCTAGAAGAACTAGCTCTCTAGGTCCCTTCTTATCGTCACTGGTTCTTTCGAACCAAGCGTAGTGAAAGGATTTTAAGTGCGCCTCAAAGAAGCTCCTTTCGTGCACTTGACACATATTTTGGAATTTTTTAGCTTCTACGAAATGCCGGTTTCCTCTTTGTTTATTGGTCCAGTTTTATTATTCTGTCCGAGTCCTATTGCCTTATAATTTCCATTTAGGTCTGAACTCCGCATTCATTTTAACAATGGCCTAAAACATGGCTTGAACCACCTTTGACTTCGTGAGGGCACTATTTAGTAAGATAGGTAGGTGATACTAGGTACATATTTAAAATGCAAGGCGTTTTGTCGACTGTTATATTGTAGAGAATTCGGGAGTGTACCGTTCAATGGACTGGAAAAGCATTTATGAATTTTAACTTGCGTATTTTGTAAGCATCTTTTCTGCCTTTTATTCAAATAATATAAGTAACTCCGTATTAGCATGGACAGTTGAACTTTAAAAAACTACTTCATGGCCTACTGCTGGACCGATTATGGTCGCCCGACCTACAAGATAAAAAAAAATGAAATCGTCCCATAAATGACAAAGTTATGTGATTAAAACATATGAAAAGTGCATGACCTGCGAAGAAATACTTTGTTTTACGCGGTTGGGCGATTTGTTTTTTTTCCATCATCAAATAGCATAAAAAAAATCACTTATTACATCACTTGTATTTCAATAGTGACTCTAATTTTATTTGGTATAAAGTGCGTCGAATATATGAGTTGATATCGCACAAAGTATGGTTTGATGCGTTTATAAGATGTTGAGCCCTAAAATGGCATTATTGATATATGAGGATGCAAGTTGAGGTGGGCTTATATTTGTTTTTTAGGCGTGTTTTCCTTGATTCCTGTATGAGGCAATGAACTTTACTCTTGCTGAACTCATGTCCTGACTGACAAAGAAAAACCTCGTAAATATAACGCGTTGAAGCTGGCTACAAACCTTTAATAAGCTTATGGTTCTTCGTAGTCACTACCGTCTAATAAATAGACCTTTAGGTGAATTCACCAAACTATTATCAGCTGAAGCCAAGGTCTTGTCCCTGGCTGAAGCTTATAAGTATGTCTCCTTACCTAGCTACCTACTGTTACGGCGAAAACTCTTCATTGATTACAGCTACAACTCTGTTTTACATATTACACGGCAAACAATACAACTACGTATATCAATGCCATCTTATCCTTCTTCTTCTTCTCATACTAGAGATGTCCCGTTGTTTGATTCGATTAGGGATGTCCTATTCCAGAAACGGTTAACACTACCTAGTATACAATAATTCCTCCTTGTTTTGTATAACTAGCTGATGGGACAAGCATTAGGCCCACCTGATGTTGAGTGGTAACCATCGCCTATAACAAAGCATTGCCACGTACGTCACGCACGTCAGAAACGTGTCCTACGAAGCACTGCCCTGCGTCCATCGACTTGAGGATCACAGATGTACCACTTTTTAGAAACAAGGCCAGAAATATTATCTGATGTAGAGTTACTCTGAGATATTGAACCTACCCCTAGAGAGCTAGGTAGGTACCTATTTCGTCAACTTGCGGAAAGACCTCGCACTGTACACTTCTTTTGTTATTAGCTACAAAACTTCACTCTCAAACATTCCTATCCTACTTAATTAAAATTCCTTCTCCAGCACCTTGATGAAATTTTTAAGAACACTTCGACTTTATTATACTTGAAAATAATCAACTAATTATCTTACCGACTGAAGTAATTTTTGGACGGTGTTTAACAATGACCCCATATTCTACATCTGTAGAGGCTTAAATAAATAAGTGAAATCAAACAGGTTCGATAATATCCAAAATAGTAAAGGGCAAAGTAGTTGATGTCTAAACCACAGTTTGGGTAGCAACCTATTTCCAGATGTTCCGAAACTTTCGAAAATTGATAAGTGTGTTTTGATGACGTAGAAATACCACCTATGACGAGGTAGCTCATTCGTGTTCCCTGAATCGATTAATCCTCTGAACTTTAGGCCTGCAGGTACTTACAGAACTTTCCACCTAACGACATCATCAGCTGTCTGCAATGTGCGCAATGCAGCAAATGAGCATTGTTTCATTAGTAGAAGAATTTGTTAAATCACGCCTAAGCTCCGCTTACCGGTTTTGTGTGGAGGTGAAGAAAAGGCGAGCGCTAGTGTCCCGGCCGTCAGTCTCGCCAGGGTCGACGTTTCGAGCAGACCGCTATCTAGTCATTAAAAAAACTTTTTTTTATATTTTGTAATCAAAAGGTCACCATGAAAGTGTTCATCGTATTGACGGCAGTCACCGCTATTGCGAGTAAGTACTACTTTTTATTTTCATTTTTTTTCAATTGTTGGAAGCAGCAATGAATAATTTACAGGTAACTTCCAATGCACGCATGTACCTGTTAAAAGTGCAGAAACGCTGTGAAAAATGACAATGGTCTACAAATCTACACCATAAATTAAGTACAATCTCAAAGAGCACACAATAAATTCATACGATTCCAAGAAGGTACTAAGGTATTCGTACGTTTATTTTCAAATGCAAGTATTTTATTTTTAGACTTGAATTGATTGGTTCTTTTAATAAATTGAATTTTAAAATGTGAAGAAGAATAGTCAAGCGTAGACGCGTACGCATATTCGTAGCGCCATACAAAAGACTTCAACGCGTGACACGTCTACGAAAAATTTAAGTTCGTAGCAAATTGACTTGTCCGTAGAATTTCACCACAATAATTATGGGACTTTAAAAAATAGTTCAAAGGATGACCTAAAAAAAAATAAAAAACACAACATGAAATTTATTGCATAAAATGTGGCTTGTACATGTCAGTAATTAATTTGATTCAGCACATTCTGCTTGAACCCATTATGTATAGATATAATTATAGATAGATAGACAGCTGCCTGCAATCTTCTTCGTATCAATTCCTTTGCATAGCCCAGATGCGGGCTACATCCACAGCATTTTTGAGGCTTTGCAAAGATTTTTCAAGGTGTTGGTGCACTCTGGATAAGACTACAGATGAAATCGTCTGTCAGGCTCTACAGTTCAGTTGCATTCCGCGAAAAAAACTTGATAATTTACAATAGGTTTTGTCAACAAGAGGTTGGAATGTCTAGTTTGGATAGTTCATCACTTTTTGACCAGAATGGAATACAAAATAATGCTGTAATTTAGAAAATTGTCTGCACACATCTCGTACAGGCAAAGTACAAGTGAATGTAAGTAGGTGCTGCTCTAATTGCATAAAAATAATTAAGAATATCGATCCGCTTAGCCTCTCATCGTAACTACAACGCAATGATTGCAAAACTGTTATACAACACTCTACCCACACCGGGTAACTAGTTATGAGAAGCATGGACTGCGTGTACGCACCACGTAATTGTCACATACATTTTTGTGCTACTTTTGTAACTGTGGTGTACATGTTAACCTCACAATGAACTACTTAACTAAGTGGTCCACAGTAAGACCACCAATATTTTATGTTTTAAGTTGCTGTTAGTTATTTCGTATGTGTTGATTATGAGTGCTCACTAGTGCATTATACTGTGTGTGTGACGTTTTGACGTAGGATTTATTTAGTCATACAGACTCAAAACCAGAACCAGAGACAGAGCCAGACAGAGCTTATGGTAGGCCTACTGTCGTCAAGTACCTTAACACTTGCACCTTTTGAAAGCTAAGAGCATTCTCAAAATTGTAACTTCTTATGTGCAATCTTATTTCACACAATTTAGCAAAAAACATTTTTGGATCCTACCACTTTTTCCTACTTAAAAGTTTACTTAAAGTGGTTCCATCAGCTATTGTTGTGAAAAATACAGAGGAAAGCCTGAATAAGCTATATTCAGGCTGTCCTCCGTATCATTTCTAATTTATAAATTAACTAATTTATAAATACATTTGTCTCTATGACAGCGAAACTAACCATTTGTAGAACTAAAGCAGACGTTTCAATATAGCCATGAACTTTAAATGATTACGCTTGAATGATAATGAGTTGAATGATATAAATTCATTTCGCGGATACCAGACCTTTCAAGGTTGCCGTTAGATCGTCTTTGAAAGATACCTACTCGTAGAACTTATTTTTAAATTAACTAATTAACTTACCTACTCATTTAAACACCTTTCTATAATAAGTTTGGTGTTGTATTTATATTATGAGCAATGTATATCTGATAAAAAGAACCCAGCAATAGCTTGTAATAACAATAGATCACGCGCTAAATATTTTTTGAAGATTTCATTACCATACATATTATGTAGGTACTCATTTTTGTTAATATTCGCCGACGATGCAAAGCGTGAAAATTATTAAATAAATTAATAAATAATATATATAAATTAATTTGTCTAAGTTTTGCATATTTTTTTGTATAAAACTTGGACAAGTTTTGCATAAAAATGTGATTCCTAAACCAACGACGTAGGTCAGTCATATGATTTAATTATATGCATATTGTAAAGACTGATTACTGACGAAATGATGGAAGATTGAAAGAAAATAAAAGGCTGTTTAAAGCAATTAACAGTTTATGGTGATATTCATTGTCCATTTAGCAATAAAAGAATTATTTCCGTGTCTAGTGAAAGCCAGTTTCTCTTAGCCATTGAACAAAAACGATAAGTTGATATAAAATAGGAACAAAATCTACAAATAAACTGTCGTTGGCTTCACCCTTGAGTGAGTTCGCAGACATTGACATTCACGCCGTTTATAGTTAAAAATAATACAGTCATACGAAATTTCTATAAAAGATTGCATGAGCCGCTCGTGAATGTTGACACCGAGCTATATTCAAGTTTGCGCAAATCCTTTTGCAATATTGTATAGGAAAGTAGTTTTTCAATGTAACTGAAAGTTTTACAAAATATTTTGTTTTTATTCGCCAGTCATGTGTTTTGGCATAAAATTATACCCAAGTAACCTCTAACAACCTCTGCAGGCTGCGTTTTTCATTAACTAGCTGATGGAACAAATATACGGCCCATCTGAAGTGGTAACCATTGCCTTTATCAAAGGTCCTCATAGGTCATGCACGTTAGAAGCGTGCCCTACAATTCACTGCCTTGCGTCCATCAACCTACAACATATATACTCGTATATTCAGCCTCATGTGCCAGTAATTTTTCCGGACCCCTTCAAACCGCTTCACGGCAGAAATAGGCATGGTGGTAGTACTTCCCCGGACGAGCCCTTCACAAAGAGCTCTACTACTACTAAAATTGGGTTTATAGCTGCTTAGTTACTTGCATACAGCACACAATGCCGCGAACTTTGATAGTGCGATAACTGACAGCGATACACTGATCGCCATTGCAGATGATCTAGATGTGAGCAAGGCTTTAATAAATTCTCTATCTATTAACATGAATAAAATAGTAAGTACCTAATTATACCTACGTGTCTGAATTCAGATGGTTTTAAAGTTTTGAAAGCCCAACAGCATAAGTTGAAGGTGTTCAACTTTTTAATAAATACTAATATGATTTTGGTGAGTCTTCATTAATTAATGCAAGTTTGAAATAGATTCATAAATTATGTTTATTAGTAACTCCGTTTGAAGCCACGTGAACACGAAGCGCCAACCAACCGATAGATAGAAGATTATACTTATTGTAGACAAGGATAAATACATCGAAAAATCTAGGCGTAACCTAAACTTACTACAATGGGTGGTCTTATCGCTGACCACACATAACTAAAATAAAAACAAAGTCAAAAGTGTATTTATTCAATAGAATCGCAAGGATTACTTTGAAACGTCAAAGGTGAGTCTAGATGCCAGTTCCACGCGACCAAGCCTAGAAGGCAACAAACTACGGCTTGGCACAATTATTTGTTCTCGGTGAGGATCGAACCCACGCCCTCCAGCGTAGAAGGTAGAGCTACTACCAGCTGAGCTATGAAAGCTGTCAATTATTGTTGGTAGATCGTGTGAATCGCTAACCAAATCCCAGGTCAGGACCCTTGATGCATCAGATGCACCGTGTTGTAACACGAACTCACTTTCACTTCTTGCGTCACCTCTTGCGAGACGTTTGCGATCATATGTATTATTATCAGAATACTCGGGGAATTTATGTGAAATATGTTATTTACTACAGGACCAAAATGTATGTTTACTGGCCAATTTCTAGTAGTAGTAGAGCTCTTTGTGAAGGGCTCGTCTGGGGAAGTACTACTACCGTGCCTTAAAGAGTGAGGGTACCGAAGAAATCTTCTGCGCCGTAGGTTTGACCCGCACCGAGTTCAGTTTGAATGTAATAATCTTCATGCTTTTAAATTTGTACATTATTACAAGTCCCATAATTTGGTAGGGGACGCACAAATTTTATGGTGTTAAATGAACAACTCTATTATAGGAAACGTTGAGGTAAAAATATATAAAATATGGACCTAGAACTGGTTAATTAATATTAATAAGCTCAAAATTATGAAGAAAAGTTCAAATGTGAGTCCTTGACTGGTTATTAGAATTGCAAAACCACTATTTGCAAATGTCACCTAACATCCTTATTTGCTGGGTGGTCTACGTTGACCAGACGAACGACTTAACAGTTTAGTCGATAAAATAATGTAAATACCTAAAGGTGAAATACTTTGCTACACATACTAATTATTGTGATTACTTTTATGTCATATACATTAATCCATACTTGAATTACTATGAACATTAAATTAACATGCATTTAAACAATCAATACAATTCAATTCTAATAAAATAAGGTCAAAGATTATAAAAAAAGGATAGGTAATCTATAAAATTATGCCCAAGCCCATCGTAACTTTAATCCATCTGTCTTTGGGCAATCCAGTTGATAAGAATGACCAATTGACCATCACAGTTTGTCGTAACAACTTGGACGATTTCAGTTTGACTATGGGCTGATTTTTCCATCTGTCAAAAATGGAATTCGTTGTCTTTGACAAGCCTCAAAAATAGATGGTTATATTTTTACGCGATGGATAAATTTATCTGTAGATTGATAATTTTGCCCAATAGTATAAAATAGTACTCATTTCAATTTCATAAGTTGTCATAGTCACTGACATTTAGGTCAACTAAAGTCTGTCGTATGGTCTTTACAATGTGATGTTGACTGTGTGTCAGCGGGTCGGTTAGTTCATGTAACTTATGTTATGTAAAAACCTGATCTAAGCCTATTCTTGTTATATTGAGGCTCCTGTCAACGTAGAGTGGGCTAAATATTTCTAGAACAAGATAAAGTACTTAGTAATTTTTATGGTGTGGTTTGACCCTAATATAAAAAAAATACTACTTATACTATTTCAAAATTTTATCTAGGTTTATTAACTGTTAGAATGTAGTAAAAATAAAGCTCCAGATTACAATATTAAATTATTTTATTTTAACGCCCTGTATACAAAATCAAACTTGTAAATCCATTTTTTGCGATCAACTTGCAAGTAGAATGTAAAAAAAATTACTCATTATATATTTTTTTCTCTTTTCAGGTGCACAATTCTCCTGCCCCAAAAACGGCAAGGACGGCCAATACGAGGACTCGATACAGTGTGACAAATACTACGAATGCGTTGATGGTATCGCTAAAACCAAGATCTGCCCCGATGGGCTGGTCTTCGACCCCACCATCAGGAAAATCAACAAGTGTGACCAACCCTTCAACGTAGACTGCGGAGACAGAACCGAACTTCGTAAGTAAACCAAATGAAAACAGAAACCAATCAAATATCATCATAATCGATACAAAAAAACCCTGCCAAAAATATCTTAAATTAACATTTTTGGGCAATCTCTTTTAAGAAGCCAGCAGAATATTTGAAAAGACTTGGTATGTAATGGACTTGGTCCAACCAAAGAATTATGTCCGAACTGTTAGATTAATTCTTAGATCTTACCAAGCACGTATCTATTGCGTAAGCACCACTATGTAAATATAAGCACGGTTCTTGAGGTGACTACGTGGTAGTTGCTAAAATAGCTGGGAACATAGCCAAGTTTACTTTCGTAGCCACACCGATGGAAGATAATTTGACACGTTTCGTAGTAAGCAGTCCTATCAAAACAATAATCGTGACAATTCAGTCCAGCAAGAAGCTGCTCGAATCTGTGACATAGAACATTCTAGGTGATATTTGTACGAGTGTTGTAAAGTAGGTATTGACTGAGTAAGAGCTATGTCCCCTTGAGCCATTCGCTGTAGTTCCAGTGAAGGTGCCTAGTCTAGCTACCTTTGACCGCCTGCTTCACACCGCTGCCTTTCTAGGTCGACAGCTAAAGTGTAAGCGGACATATGTATAACATATAAATCCTTGCATTGAACTGTCGGAATTTAGATTGAAGTGACTAGAAAAGATATGGTTTATTTTTAAAATATCTAGAACCGATTGAAATCCCTATTGTTTGCAATGCTATGCAGTACAAATCGCACAATCTCTTGGACGCAGAATACATTGGCCTGCCTTTACGTGATTTGATTTTTAAATTAGTTGTGTAAAGATTTAGCAATCTTTGTATTGGAAATAAACATTCTCAGAATGTACTCATTCGTATTTTTAATTGAAACTGTAAAATCATGAGGCCCACATTCATGAAAGTTTAAATTGCATTTGTGATAATTTTCTTGAAACAAAAGCGATGCTGTAAAGGGAAAACAAGGCATAATACACACAAGTATTTTCATCATCAACAATAAAAGTCACGGTAAATGCCTTCCGGCAATAGCCATAAGTCATATCCTGCTATTCAACTTCCTCGTTTACGTAGAATCACTATCACTGTGACCAACTCAAGGGCGAACTATCGATGATTAAAGTCGGTTGCAGAAGTGCTTATTCTTTGATTATACCTATTATAAGTCTGATTTATTATAAAGCAGTATAATATAACAAAAGTTTAGCAACACGGTTATAAATATAGACGTCGGTAAGCACTCAAGTGCCACTCAGGCAGACTAGACTTGCATAAGCTGTCTATTGCAACAGTATTGATAACCTTTTATGACTGAGTACCACATCATACACGTTGTTAATGCCAAAGGGCCTTATTAATAATCCTGGCGTAGCGTTGGACTAGTTAATCCGTGTTTTGTCACATTTGTTCGAGTTGACAATTGCATGTCAATGCAAGAGACAAAACACGGATTAACTAGTCCAACGCTACGCCAGGATTATTAATAAGACCCAAAGTGTTTATGAAATTCTTCTTCCGCAGAGCCCCCTAAGCCGTCTACTCAGTGCCCGCGCCGTAACGGATTCTTCGCCCACCCCGACCCAGCTGTCTGCAACATCTTCTACAACTGCATCGAAGGAGAAGCGATCGAGGTCAAGTGCACTGCTGGTCTCCACTTCGATGAGTACTCCGGTACCTGCGTGTGGCCCGACTCTGCCGGCAGACAGGGATGCAACGTTCAGGACAGTGAGTAGTATTTTTAACCAATCTTCAAATCCCGTTAAAAAAAATGGACTAATAAGCTGTAAATAAGTGAGATTTACAACGATATTGATTATTTTCTTCAACATCTGAATTAAATCTCTAGTCTGTAACCAATTCACGTTTTTAATCCCAATATAAACTTTACAGAGAAGACCAAGGACGGATTCGAGTGCCCCAAAGAGCAAGGAGTAGACCCTTCAGGCCAGATCGTCGCCCACCCCAAGTTCGCCCACCCCAACGACTGCCAACGTTTCTACGTATGCCTGAACGGAGTGGAGCCTAGGGATCTCGGCTGCCAGGTCGGAGAGGTCTACAACGAGGAGACGCAGAAGTGTGATGCTCCTGAGAACGTTCGCGGGTGGTAAGTTTACTGTTTACCAATGTAGTAAAAATACTGATATGTGCTTCTTCTTCTGCTTTTCAGAGGGTCCTTTCATGCACTAAAAAGTGATGCGTGTTAAAAATAATATACCTATGTATATATCACTCAAAATTAATTGGCTCAAATCGCTTTTGCAGTTTTATCCGTAAAATCGAAAATTTATATTTTGTCAATGTTTGGAAGTTTTTTGTCTACTGTGATAAAATGCATAGCTAAATATTGTTTTTCTTTACAGTGAGGATTGGTACAAGGAATCAGACGAAGCAGCACCTGGACCCAAATCGAGATCTTAAATCTAGTGATATGTTACTATAGTGTAAGCTGTAAGACTTGATAAGTTAAATACAATTTAAGTTAAACAATATATGAGTTTCCTTTCTCCTCGTCCATAAATATTAGAAAACGTTTCCATGGCTATAAAATTATTAACTCAATGTCGAATTAATAATGTAGATTAGGAAATAAAACTTCCTGTACTGATGCAGACAGCATCAGAAGGCTGGACAGTTTCGAATGAAATATAAAAAAAACGGTAGGAACCAAGCCGTAGTTTGTTGCCTGTTCTTATAGGCTTGGTCGCGTGGAACTGGCACCTAGACTCACCTAGCTTTATGACGTTTCAAAGTGATCCTTGCGATTCTACTGAATAAATACACTTTTGATTTTGATACACTTTTAATATTAAATAAAGAACAACAGTTAAAATCGAAGTTGCAATACGTTTAATGCATTTTCATATTTCTGATTGGGAGATTATTTAAAGTCAGTTTGCGCGGACTCTAAAGTAGATTCACAGGACCTTAAAATATTTTGAAAAGACACAGTAACCTTTCATGTAACCAAGTATCAGTAGTAAGGTAACCTTTGAAAACAGCAGTATTCAAGAAATGATCAAGATACTTTTTTCTTATGAAATTAAACCCAAACAGGATATGCGGACTGTATGCAATCTATTCATTTAACTTTTTTTACTGTGAGGGCATAAAATGCTATATAAGTAAAAACTACCTATTTTCACATGATGATTCATTTTTGGAAGAATATGCACCAGAATTCAAATTTAATGAATTAATTTTTTTTTCTGTCAAATACTTTTACAGAGCTAGTTTTTGTGGTTTCAAAGTTATTCGGAGTTAATTACGTGACCCTTTATTTTTGTATACTTCCAAAGTAAATTGCATTCCAAATTCAACTGATATTTGTATGACCTTTAGTCTTTTTACGCTCAGTAAGTAATAATAATAATCTGCAACCGTATCTTATCACTTCTGATTGAAGTTAGAGAAAATAGGTATTTACGTATACGCGAAGATACTCTAGAGCAGGGATTCCCAAACTATTTTGGACAAGTGACCCCTTTTCCAAAATGAAACGTTACTTCAGACCCCCATGGCCAAATTACCTACTTTTAAGATCAACCCCCTTATTCATAATGGTCCGCTAACTTAAAACAGCTACTACAGTGTTATTAACCGACTTCCAATCAAAAAGAAGGAGGTTCTCAATTTGGTTGTATTTTTTTTTTTTTTATTTCTTTTTTAATGTTTGTTACCGCATAACTTCGTCATTTGTAAGCCGATTTGAAAAATTATTTTTTTATCTGAATGGTATTGCTTCCAGATTGGTCTCATTTTAATTTTATTAAAATCAGTGTTGCCATTTTTTTTAAATATTTTTTTTAATGTTTGTAACTGCATGCCTCCGTAATTGATGAACAGATTTAGAAAATATTTTTTTATCTGAAAGGCACTGCTTTCAGATTGGTTTCATTTTAATTTTACTAAAATCGGTGTTGCCATTTTTTTTAAAATATTTTTTTTATGTTTGTAACTGCATGCCTCCGTCATTTATGAACCGATTTAGAAAATTATTTTTTTATTTGGAAGGTTATTCGTACGTCCAGATTGTCCCAAACGAATTTCATTAAAATCGGTTTAGCCGTTTGGCAATGAAGTCGGTTTCTCTAGTTTTTTAAACTTATAATTATTTTTCATTCTGAATTAGGTCAATAGAAGAAGACAGAGTGAGAATTAGCAATGTTTTAAGTTAGCAGACTATTATAAATAAGGGGCCTATCTTTAGTTTTCTTTCTATTGATACAAAATACCTAAGCGCTAAGGTACAAATTGGAAAACTTTGCACTTGGTTAAGTGATTCGTAAATTCTGTTTCAGCCACTTTACTTCACTTTTTTTAGCTATTTTATAACTTTGTGATCCCTTGAAATAAATGAGTACTTATATGAGTTATTATCGTTCAAGCTCCAACGAATTTCAAAACGCAAATGAACTTTCAACTTAAGTGCAAGCTCGTTCAATAGTAAAATATCAGGAACATGTTTGGATTTGATCATGAATTCGTTCGTGTTAAATCACGTATGAGTCAAATAGAGCAAAACGCGCCTGAAAGATGTACGCTCGAACTCATTCATCTTGCACAAACTTGTCCACACTGGCTTGCCTAGTTTTTCATCTTGTACGAACTTGATACTTTAGGTTCTACAACAATGCTATTTGCTACAAAAATATTAATTATTCTTAGTACACGTAACACAACATAAACAATACAGTACCTACCTACCTAAAGTTTTAAATAAGAACGTGTGGTAATTTAATAGGGGGTCTATTTTTAGACCTCGTCGACCCCCAAAATCAGTTTTCGTTTATATCGACCCCTAGGAAACCAATATCGACCCCAAGGGGTCGATATCGACCACTTTGGGAATCCCTGCTCTAGAGTACGTACCTATAGTCCAGCCAAATTCAGCGCAGAATGTTTATGAACAAAACACAAACTTTCGAAAATTCTCTATAGTGTTAAGTTTAACAAATAATTGTTAGCAACAAGTATTGTAGGTGAAAAGTATTGCAAAATCTGTGCAAAAATCATCGACAAAAGAGATATTCAGGTTAAGTACTACAGGTTCGCTTACAACCATTCTACGTTGAATTTTGCTGGAGTATAGGTGATTGTTGAGGATTCTGTTGTGTACACGTCGTGGTTGGTACCTAATTAATTCCTCAGGCGTCGTTCTACAGGCACAGACGGCCTTGGTATCATATTATAAACACTTCTACAAGTAATGAAAGAAGGTGTTGATCGATTTTCTCTTATTCATTATCAAATTGGATAAAACTAGTGGCCCTAAGAGCTGCAGACCTCAACCTTAAAAATTCTCGACGAGAAAATAATTCAACAAAGTCTGTCACCTGCGTACTAAGTTTCGTCGAGATTGGTAGAAAAATGCGATCTGTAGGTGAGAACAGATAGACAGCGGGGCATTTTTTTTGCTCATCAATAATTTATATTTGTAAGTGAGCGTTAGTGGGTACGCTCTCTTTCCATTATTGTATCCGATTTTATGATGAATGAAAAACTAGGGAACCCTCCTCGGTTGCCTATTTAACAAGGGGATAAAACCTTTGCAAAAATAAAAAGTGTCGAAACACATAAAATTATAAAATAATAATGACGTCAATCTGACGCCTCTGACGCCAAAATTACTTTTCTTTTGTTATATTTTTGACTATCTGCCACTGGCAACACTTCTCCCGATGTCTTGAGTGTATTTTACTCTACGACAGATCCACGCGATTTCGGAAAAATTCAAAATCAAAATGTCTTTACTCGGTTGAATCACAGGGATCACTTTGAAACGTCTTAAAGCTAGGTGAGTCGGATCCAGTTCCATGCGACCAAGCCTTGAAGAACAGGCAACAAACTACGGCTTGGTTAGTGCCGTTTTTGTATGATCGAGACGGCTTAAACAGTCATAAAATAACTGTTTTGGGAGGTGCTTAAATTTAAGCACTGGATATTATAACTCTACGCCTGTAATTGTAACCTATAATTACATATTTACAATGGAAAAAGTAATGGCCGTATGTAGATGAAATGTTTCAACATTACTTTTTACTACAAGTACGTAATAACGGATACAATGGCATATACATTATAAAAGTACACTTTAGTGCAAAATAAGCTGCATATTATGTAAAATTATTCTTCGTTTGCAAACTTTCTCGAGTAGATATATTAGTATGTTTGGAACAAACACACCCAGACGCCTTGCTTGCATGACTAGTGGACATAGAGGCGATCTGCGATGGCGGTCAATTTGTACCAGTATGTACACACTGCCGCCGTGAACTTTGACAGTGTGGTATTTGACAGCTGATCGCTATCGCAAGCGATCTAGATGTGCCCAAGGCTTAAGTAGAGGGATACAAAGCCCACCAACTCTTAAAAACCCCTATAAACCCTTCTCTTTATCCATCAAACTTTCTCGAGTAGATATATTAGTATGTTTGGAACAAACACACCCAGACGCTTTGCTTGCATGACTAGTGGACATAGAGGCGATCTGCGATGGCGGTCAGTTTGTACCAGTATGTACAGACTGCCGTAAACTTTGACAGTGTGGTATTTGACAGCGATACACTGATCGCTATCGCAAGCGATCTAGATGTGCCCGAGGCTTAAGTAGAGGGATACAAAACCCACCAACTCTTAAAAAACCCCTCTCTTTCATCAACTATCCATCAACTTCTCTTTTGGCTTCATAAAGTCATCGGTGATCAAGTAAGGAGCTATGCGCCTGCATTGATGATCAGTAGGCCTACCACAAGCTTGTCTGGGTTGTCTCTGGCTCTGGTTTTGAGTCTGTGGTATAGTGCTCACTCACTAGTAAATAAATTCTACGTCGAAACGTCACTTGTTATACTGTGTGTGTGACGTTTCGACGTAGTATTTATTTTGTCAACTCTCACACAGACTCAAAACCAGAGCCAGACAGAGCTTGTGGCAGGCCTGCTGGGGCTACTTAAATTGCTTAAAACTATATTTGTAAATTGCTTAAGCTTGACCATTCCAAAGCAATTTGGTGAAATATGTTAGAATGCAGTAAAGATTTCAATAATCATCAGTCGTAAAAATAATCGGTGAATGCTTTTAGTAAAATCCAGTTTAAAAAGTTTGATGACAAATCGATTAAAATTCATGTAAGTACTTAAATAAAGATTATCTGGATGTCATACATTCTTTAGTTTGGGGCTTAATGACGCTGTGTGCAATGGCCAGGCCTTCAATACTAATATTATATGCTCAGCCGGTGTATAGGTTCTGCCTGAAAACCAGCGCTGCTAGGCGTGGTAGGTATAATCGTACCCTGAGTCAAAAGCTGAGTCAGGGCCTATTTGGCACTGGAAGAGATCGCTCTTATCCTGATAAGACCACCCACTGCACCTCTTGTTTTTTTATTATTCTTATTTTGTTATTTGTCATCTTTCCCTTTAGTGTAAGTACAATAAAGTTATACTTATTCTATTCTGTTTCTAAGTATACTTAGTTGTTTGTTTCTATGTAACTACTTTATTATATTTTTCTTTTTTTTGTCTCTATCAAGCTTTTATGTTTGCCAATGTCTCAGCCGTTTTGTCTGTTATGTGAAATAAATATTTTTTCTTTCTTCTTTTTTTTTATAGTCTGTTTTTATATTTTTGTTGTTTTTAATCTAGCTATAATAATAAACAAACGATGTAATACATCAATACGTCAACAACTCGAAAGTGAACTTTTATAGGAAAAAAAAATATCTCAAAGAGATGAATCAAAATAAAGAAAGATGGACGGTACGTTCACCTTTTTAATGAATGATAAGCGATCGAATTTGTCTGATGAGATTATAATAATAGTTTTTACCTTTCACCATTATAAAAGGCTGATAGACAATAATATCATCTAACTAAATTAACATGCTATAATGTTAAGATTGGATTTTGATGAGAGCTATGGAACTTCACTGCTATTATTTTAGACTATTTTTGATTTGTAAAAGGATCATATAAAAAAACGGTAGGAACCGAGACGTAGTTTGTTGCCTGTTCTTCTACGCTTGGTCGCGTGGAACTGGCACGTAGACTCACCTAGCTTTAAGACGTTTCAAAGTGATTCTTGCATCGTACTGAATAAAAAATTATTGACTTTGACATTGACTTTGACTATGCCGGGAGTTTCACTACATTAGTATTAGTAGTAGAGCTCTTTGTGAAGGTCTCGTCTGGGCAAGTACTACCACCATGCCTATTTCTGCTATGAAGCAGCGTTGCTGTGTTCTGGTTTGAAGGGTGTGGGTGCTGGTGAAATTGCTGGCACGTGAGCCTGAACATCTATATGCCTCAAGTTTATGGACGCAGGGCAGTGAACCGTAAGACACGTTCCTGACGTGCATGATCTGCGAAGCAATGCTTTGCTGGCAATGGTTACTGCTTAATATCAGGTGGGCCAAATGCTTATCCCATCAGCTAGTTGTTTAAAAAAAATACGTGATAGAGTCTGAAATGAGCGAGTCCGCAGAAATCACAGTTTCAGAATGAGCGAATAGAAATGGCAACGCTTTGGAAATAAAGATTCTCAAATAGTGACCCGAACTGGAAGACGAAACTTAGGACTTCATCCATCCTGGATGGACTTAAATTTTGTAAAGATTGCAAAAATTTAGTTATAATACCTTAATTTAAAAACTGTATCTCATTATAAGTGAACTGTTTAGTTTTTATGAGAATAAACTTCTTTAACCTTAAAAGTCGGTAGAAGGAGAACGCTCAAATCATTCTTCCAAAAATATTTTTTTTGCTTAAAATATACCTTTATTTAGTAGTGAATTTCTTCAGGCTGATAATGATAAAGTGTCTGTACCAATCTATAAATTATAAAACCTGATTAAACTAATATGTGAGGTAAGATAATAAAATATTTCATGTGTAGGAAATTGATTGTGTGGCCAACAATCAGGATTTCTGAGCCATTAAGTTTAATTTTCATTTACCAATTTTAACTCTTTATTTGGGTCAAATGAGGCCCATAATACGAGCGGATTTTATGAGCATATTTCAAAGTAAATTTCTGAATGGTTGAGTAAGTTTTTAAAATAATATTCAAGGTCAGTTGCGGTTCCATGCGAGGGTCAACAAGTGGTTTTAATCCTGTTTTTATTCCAAAAATCGACATCGTAAACTACCTATCTACCGAACAGTGGGCCTACCACAAGCTCTGTCTGGCTCTGTCTCTGGTTTTGAGTCTGTGAGTGCTCACCAGTGTATTATACTGTGTGTGTGACGTTTCGACGTAGGATTTAGTTAGTCAACACTCACACAGACTCAAAACCAAAGCCAGAGACAGAGCCAGACATAGCTTGTGGTAGGCTCTAGGACTACCAAACTCAAGCTCAATTCTCACACGGGCAGATTGAAGAATCAGAGGAGGTAAAAAGTCGATACGCATATACCCATAATATACATAATTATATATATTTATGCATGACCACTCATAACTTTTTTGATTTCAATAATTCGATATGGTTCTATATACCTACCTAGTTACAGACACTAGATTCTAGGCAAGCCTAAAATAGGCTTCAAGCCGTTATCATCATCATTGGTCTATGGACTATTTACTACTACTATATAGGTTAAACAGATGAGTTTGATGGCGTTAGCCAGATTAAAGAACAGAGAGAGAAGAAAGAAAGAGAACACGAAATCTGAAAAAAAAGTATAATAATTAAACAGTACAGCCTTGCGCACACTTACGTAGATCTCCTGCAATGGCGATCATTGTATTGCTGTCAAAGTTTGCGGTTGAGGGTTCGGATATAATTACGCAAAACTTTGTGCTGAAACTGATCGCCACCGCAGATCACAGCTGATCGCTTAGATGTGCGCAAGACTTGCGGTTCAGACATATTTAAGCCATAACTTAACATTTAATTACATATTTCGATACATTTAAATTAAAAGGTTATATGCAGGCACAACCTCGAGAATCACATTAAAAAACCAACAAATGTAAATAAGATGACGTAAGAATGAACAATACTTACAAAATGAAAGTAGGTATCTATCTATACCTATCCATCTATCTATCCGTGATAGATATCTTTCTTCATGACAAGAGAAAGGATATGTATCACCAACACCTTTTTATATTGTACGTAATTGTATATTTTATCTGTGATTGGCAACTGAATGTGACAATAGTCAAGATAATCTTTAATATAAATAGTCAATAGAGATACTAATAGCCTGCGAAGAATACATAGAATAATATTAGGTATCATATCAAATTACACTTTCGCATGTCTCAAATACATGCAAAGTTTAGGCAAGGTACTCTTGCTGCGTGGAACTGGCACCTATAGATTCATCTAGCTTTAAGACGTTTCAAAGTGATCCTTGTGATAAAAACATATCCATTAAATAAAAACATATTTGACTTCTTATGATAAAAACATATCCATTAAATGAAAACATAATTATTTGACTTTGACATCAGGCGGGGCGTAAGATTATTTGTTTCTTAGCCATTGGGATTCGTTTTCTGTTATTTTGGGAAGTCACATAGCTTTTTGAATTTGATTATTTTTCTGGTGTTATTTTGAGTTCTGTTGTGTGATTTCTGTCATAGCTCAAAGTGTTAGCATGCAGGTGGAATTAAAGTGTATTCTCAACTCATTAAACTACTCGACACTGGCAAAATTGATCCGAAATGTACAGATGCCATTCATTAAGAAGAAAAAGAATAAGCCATTGAACTTGCGAAACCTACTATCAATCTAAGACAATGCAAACCAGTAGGAATATAGTGAAATCGAGCACGCACCGGGTCCCGCGGCTAGTCTAGACCAGTTCTAAGGCATTCGTTACTCAACTCTAATTGTAACATTGCTTAATTTGACTTTATCAGAATCAAGTATTTATAATTACACTAGGCACCTACCTAATTATTGCTTTGTCGTAAAGCTGTGACGTAGGTAAGATATTTTTTTTCTATATCAATAGCGTTCGTGTGATCAATATAATATCATAAGCAGGTACTAGATACCTACTGCGAAAACCGAGACCCTTTTTTTCGACTTCAAATAAAAAAAGAGAAAGTTCTCAGTTCGGATGAATTTTCTTTGTGTTTGTTATGGGATCAATTTGTCATTTATGAGCCGATTAGATTTTTTTATCTGTAAGGCTATATTTTCAGATTAGTCTCATAAAAATTTCATCAAAATCAGTTCAGCAGTTTGGCCATGAAGTCAGTTTTTCAGGTTTTTTAAACTGCACTCGTGTTGCTGAATATATTACAACATCTTAAGAAACTAAAATATGATAGGACACATGAAAAAAAAAACAGCTTGTACATTATTCATCTATAGAAAATCGATGATATCTGCAGAAGTTAAAAAACACCTTCCTTCGTAAAGAAGTAGGTATTATTATTGTTAATTCATTTATTTTAATCAACCCAAGATCATATTGTACGTAAAATTAATAAATCCCAAGGTTCTTCCTAAGTTCCATTTTATTTGATTGGAAATAATAACATTCCCTAAAAACCTATACCCATGCCTGCGCAGCGCCTCATACTAATAAATCCCATATTTTTTCAAGACACTGTCATTCCTACACGTGTCTACTGGCGTAGTGGTTATCATCACACGCATCGTCTATTTATATGCAAACTGTTGAATACAGAGTGTTGAAGACCACTTCTGATAAATTAAACAAAAGAGCATGAATTGTGGTTTTTCGATTAAAAAAATAAGTTCTTGTCAGGTGAAAGGAATCAACCATCTGCAAGAAAGCTCCTAAAAATGCTCAATTATTTAATGAATTTGGTGATTAAAGTGTGATGATAGTAAAATTCTTGTAGCTCAATTCAGGTGTGAATTGCTAGCTTTTAATTGTACCTAATATCATAATACACAGCAATGTCTGGATCTGCATTTTTGTCACTGCAGTTTTTTTTTATATTTTGTAGTACGATTAAAATCCATTAAAAAGAATATTGACCAACTTTCGCTTTTATAAACTCTTGTTTCACCCTGTATTTTGCGTCAGTTTTTTTAAACAAACTTTATATAAGCTTCTCTCAGTCGTGGAGTGAGATAATGTTTGTCAAACACTACCAACACTACTTTCCGAGGTTTGCCTGTTTGTTATTCACTTTGCGTAAGATTGAAGTGAAAAGTTCACATTCTACATAATTTTACATTACAAAAAAAGCAGACGATACACTTTTTAGTAAAAATACAAAGAATTACATAAACAACATAGTACGGATAACTTATTATAACAATGAATAAGTTATTTTAGCTTACAAAGTATTTTTATAGTAAAAAATATGGCTCAGCTATTATTAAGTTTCTTACTCTACATAATTAGGCCGTACTGGTTACTGGCCTAAATCCCAAATTCCAAGGCAAAAGAACGAGTCAAGCATAATAATTTTAGTCTATGTAAAGGAAAACGCGCACTATTTTGCGCTTGTTAGTTATTTGTAATCTAATTTCCGCAAAAATAGTAAATAGTTTGCCGCTAGGGTAGCACTCGAGAAGAAATGTGAAGAAACCAAAGAATCTGTTTGTGGTTTGGGGGGCTACAACCCCCAAAAAAATTGTTAAATTTTCTTTCGCATTTTGAGCAGACGTGGAAGTTAAACCCTGAAGCGACTCTGGTTACTCAGCCGCTGCGCTACGAAAGCCGTCAAATAGCCCTTAAAAGGAGTTCCTGTTAAGCCTTAAAAAAAATCAACGGAATTCCTTCAACTCGTAGACCAATGAGGAATGCAAGTACACGAAAGTCTACGACCTTCAAATTAACTTCAATCATTATCGTATTATCCGTTGGAGCTGGGTGCATATTTTGTGAACCTACTTATATTGATAAACCGAACGACTTTGAATGCCATGAAATTGACCATGACGTAGAACGAGGCAGTCCTGTCAGGACCTCGGTGTGTACATACCTCATATGTATTGATATATGTAACTATAGTTGTCTATATGCACTGTGGTTTTTGTGGGTGGTTTTACACTCGCTCGATTTGGTCCGCTCTCTTAATGAGAGTGCACGTAATCTGTTTGAAAATGAACTATTTTAATTTGAAGCTCAAAAACTTACGATAAACATAAATCTAGGAGTCTTTTAACCTATTTCAGCTACACACATAATAATATTTCAGCATTTATAATCTATGTAAAGTTCCAACGACAATTGAACAAACTAATGGAAGTGTCAGTTAGTAGGTACTTTTCTATAAATAATTTACTATCTAATAAGTAAGTCTCATTTGTTTCAGACTAATGATAACAAAGATTCGTTCAAAAACCTTTGAACAAACAGAAGCTTTCAAAAATTGCTCTTTCCAGTAGAAAGTTTATTGTAGTCATTACTATACTTGAAACTGTCATGAAGAAGACATAAAAGTTACGTAATTTTGCAATGAATGTTGCTATAAGAAAACCTACTAAAACCCGTATATTTAAGGAATTGCATATGGTAATACTATCAGTTATATCTCGTCACTAGAAAAGTGTACTCGTCTATAAATGCTCGCGTTACATTTATTTTAGCAAAACTGTGAAAAAACGTAAAAGAAATTGCCTCAGTGTCATAATTGCACCTACATTAGTCGAACGAGGGTGACTAACCAGAGAGGTACAATAGCGGCTACCACTCAATACCGACCAACCATCGGAAGGAAACACACGTACTCGTTGCTTTAATTAATAATTATTTTTAATAACATGAAGAGTTTAATATTCGCCGTGGGCCTTGCTGTCTGCGGGATGGGTGAGTAGAATTCATCTTTCTTCTTAAAAATTGTGTTAAATTAAATAAGGCCATCTGTGTGGCACAATTAAAAAAAAAATGTTGAGTGGATTATCCCCAATATAAATAATTTATATATTTTTAAACGTGGACTAGCTGCATCAAAAAATAATGAAAAAATGCACGAAGATTTTTTTCTAAATAGTAAGTTACATCTTAGCAGTTTTTACACAATTTATTAAATATTTAGTTTTCTGATTTTTACTAAAACTTTCTGCTGTTTCAAATGCTTTCTATTTCATTAACCAAAGTAATCAATCACCATCTTCTTCTTCAATTTCAATTTCTAATTTACGTGTCATTTGAAACTAATCGATTGAACTTTTGTTTGATAGATGCGATCGTCAAACTATGAAAATTGAAATTACATCCTTTGTCTTATAAATAATTTTATTGTAATTACTAAAATGTTTCTTGGGAAAATATTTTTGGTACGGTGCCTTAAAAGCGTTCAACACTTGTTCACTTAAATTTTATAGAACTTTAATTTTACGGATCCAAAATCCCGTGAACTGCGTTTCGTGTTCTTGGAACTCGACTATTAAAATATTCGACAGCTTTTATTGCACATTATTGCTTGAAAATGTAGAGTTTAACAGCTGGCAAATATTTATTTACTATGTCGATTATCAATCGGTGCCTTTAATGATTTTAATCATTCAAACTAACTAATACGTATAATACATGTATTAGGAAGGGTGCTTTATCGAAACTGTACTGTATTGAATCTGAGCGTTGAGTTGGTAGATACATTCTAAAAGCTCAAAGGTTTTTCTATCCCTCCACTTTCTAGCTATAAGGTCGTTGTCCTTTACAATCGAGGTGTCACCAAGGCCATAGACATCATTGTTCGAGTGTTTACCGAATTGCTCCAATATGCCAAATGTGTTCAAAGGCGTTCTCCTTTCACTCACGCGTCCAGACTCAGCCATAGGTTAGGCAACAGTTTGTATGCAACTAGGAGCCTACTCTAAGGCCCCTAATAATGCAATTGAATAGATCGTGCGTGATTAGATGACTAAATAAGTCTTATTATTATTGCACATCGTTTTAGTAAGATTTATCTTTGCAGTCAAGCATTTTTGCAAACAAGTTTCTTATTATTATTGGAATTATAAAATATTTATAAAAATTCTTATTATTTTTGGAATTGCTAACAAATAATTTTTTGAAAAAGTTTATGGAACTTGTATCTTGTAAAATATATTTATTCCCATAAATAAAGTGCTCACCAGTTCTTAGCAAAATACCTAGAAGGAATTTATTTTGCGTATTGTCAATATTTTGTAAATACATACTTTAAAATTTTAGTAAAAAGTATAATCCTTAAAAAAATATTTTTATCCCCAATTGAAAGCTTAAAAATATATCTTCTGGAGCTGCCTGTGATATCCATTTAACTATATTATATATAACGTAATAGTTTTATTCCTTATACCAAAAGCAACCAACCAAAGCAACGTTGATTTTGAAACAATAAAAAAAGATGGGCAACTCTTCAAGTGTTCCAATGAATTCGTTCAATACGTGTGTTGCAAGGGCAAAGTGCCTATCAAAGTTCGTCACGAGAATGTAAGGCGCTTTCGTAATAGAAAATTACGTGAGAGTGCACCATTAGGTGTTGAGTAAAGAAATTTCATTAGTATTGGCGGAACAAAAGTATTGGTAAGAAGTTATACGTTTAATAAACTTGAAACTGTTTTAAGAAAAAGAGCGGTTTATAAATGACGGAGGTCATAGCTATGATACGAATTGAGAGCCTCCTCTTTTTTTGAAGTTGGTTGAAAAGAAGTAATTCTTTGATGTGAAATAATTTCTTTCTAAGCAGCTCTACCATCTACGCTGTTGGTCGTTTTTTTGCAGTTAAGCTAAGTAAGCTTATGTCAAAGCTAATGTTAAAAGATCAATTTCTGACTTAAGATACTGACAGACGTGCTAATTTTAAGCATGCTAATAAGCTTGCTTAAAAGTAGCATGCTCTGCAAACTGTTCACATTTGCCAGAAATAAGCATGCATGTTTTAAAGCATGCTCCTAAATAGGCATGCTCAAAGCAAACGTACGGACAGACGTGCTATTTGGCACCAGGCATGATACACAGATCTTAGGTTTTTAATTTTAGTTTTAATTTTTTTTATTGATAAACTTGAATCATTCATGTCCTTTAATAAAGCCACATACGCATTATTACGTGAAATATTATTGTTATATAGAGGAGAATGTGTGTTCCACAGACATTCGCAATTTAATTTCTATAATGTGACACAAAAGCAAAGTTTTTTCTTCTAATAATTTTGCTACCAATGAGCACTTGCTCAATAGGAGCATGCTTTTGTGCTAGTAATGAGCACGTCTGTCCGTACCTTTATACTCGTATTTTTACAAAAACCGATGGAAATAAGCACCATAAAATATTTGTAAAAAGTTTTATGGTGGCAAAAATTTTATGATGGCATTTTCTCTTGCACATATGTAGTTACATGAGTTACATATAGTTTATACAGGTTTTGTTGCCAATTACTCTTTTATTGAGTAAAACAATATTTTTCTATAAAATCATTTTAACCATTTTAATTTTTTTATGAATATAAGATATTACAACACTAAAATAAAATAAAAATGACCTTAGCGAGTAATTTACATAAATAGAGTTGGCGGGTAAAAAACAGGACCCTCATTACATACCATTAAATAAATAAATAAATATTGAAGACAATCCACAGAATACAATTTAGTCCCAAACTAAGCATTAGACATCACGAGATAATAATATCCTTCTTTCAGTTTCAGCACAAGAGTTTAACTGCCCAGAGAAAAGTGGTTTCTATCCGGATCAGTACCAGTGTGACCTTTATTACAAATGCAGCAAAGGTCAGTATCGTATGAAAGGTCAACTCTAGAATGTATCGTAAAATTTCTAAGTATCAACGTTGATTGCATTGCGCACGCAGATGCTCATTATTACAATATGCATTTTCAGAATTGCAAGTGCATTGCAGAATTGGTCTGTTAGAACTTTTTTATTGTGATAATTGATAAGAAAAATCTTAAATACTTTTTGATGCAAAACTTTTTTTGGTATTTGTAAATTATGTTACCTTTTGTTTGACGGTTCTGTTACAACATAAAATTCAAATTCTAAAATTTATTACATTTGTACCGCAATGATCATTTTGAACATAAACACTGTTAAACCAAAAATTAGGAATTTCAGTGGACATTTAAAAAGCCTAACTAAACAAAATAAACCTTGCACTGTATATCACCCGGGCATAGAACAAAAATGTATGTTTTAAAGCCCAAAAATTTACAGCCATGCTTATAAACTTAGCCCTGTTACTTTTTGCCATTACCCAGTGGTAAGAGATGGCAATTGTTTAAGCACTGTTTATCTTTTGACATAAGTATTTTTATAAGTAAGGCCATTAATCTAGGTGTTCAAGCCCTCAATCTACAGCGCAAAAGGCGATTCTCGCGAAATATGACAAGGTAGGTAGGTACTATAGTTTCGCGGTATTTTTGTGCCATTACTACAGCAAATAGAGTGTGAATTTCTAACGTTTCCACAGAGGTAACAACACAGCTACATTGCAACGGTGTCGTACTTACACATGGTTGAGCAAAATCAATCCAACCTGGCATGTTTTGAGCAAAATCATTCCAATCTAGCATTTTTTTAAATTTTTTTAATAGTTTTCATAAAAAAAAATCACAAACAATATTTAAATTTATACTACTTGAGCCTGAGCCAAGCATGAATAATAAAAAATGGTAGACAGTCCACATAACACTATCTAGCCCCAAATTTAGCATAACTTGTACTATGTGTTCTTTTATTTTAAATACACATTTACAATAAGTAGTAAGTAGTAACAAACATTTAATCACAAAACAAATATTTGTTCTCAGCGGGGATCGAACCCACGATTTACGGCGCAGAAAGCAGAGCTCTACCAACTGAGCTGACAGACCAGTTAAATCTTAATTTATTAACAACTCTCGATCTTAGATCTTTTGACACTTCTCAATGGAGAGCTGATAAAATACCATCCTTAATTATTTTTAATTATTATGAAATCAATTTCACACACATGCGTCCCACAGTATACTAGCTACAGCGTTTAATGTAATTGTACCTTCTCCTAAATACATTATTGAGCAGCTGAAGTCAAGGGCATCAGCCATCTGTAAAATATACGGCAGCATTTGGATTGCGACAATGTCCTTTGAAATGTTGAGTAGAAAGTTATCACTACTCTGGCACTGGTAGGCACTATAGTTAGCTAGTAAAGGGTTACCAACTTATTTGTCAGGCAAAAGGGAAATGAAATTTCTGAACCAAGGACGAAATGATTGTATGAATAAATAAATAATATGGACAATCTACACGACATTATCTAGCCCGAAATTAAGGAGAGCTTGTACGATGGGAACCAGATGGCTGATATTATACTTATTTTTTTTAAATACATACTTAGAATACAATATAACACCCAGACAGAGAACAAACACATTGTTCTCCACACAAATAATGTTCTATCCTCAATTGATCTCTTGGACTATTGTTAGCACCAAAATATGGTAATATCCTGTAGAAGTAGTTACGTACATATTATGCAGAAGTTTATTGCATAAAAACTTCATAAAAAGCTCAAATTAAAGTTGTTTACGAGAATCAAAGACAATTTGTCAATAAACTTATACCTACGTATTTTGTTATGACAGATTTTTTTGAGAATTTGTATTGCATAATACTTAATTTTATTCACGTAGGTATTAAAACGCTACAACGAAGATTACTTATTCGTCATGGGTAACTAAGCCTATGGTACTGAAATACATGTTACACTGCGTGGCTACAAGGCGACACTCTGTATTCAAGCTGTCGTTGCCGAGCAGTGTAATTCTACTTTGTAATTCCAAAATGTCAAACGCTTGCGTCACATCAAAACTTATTCAAACTCTATCTAGACCGTTATACCTCACCTTTTTGTGGTGAACACAGATGTTTGTTCTCGTTCTGGGTGTCATATTGCATTCTAAGTATGTATTTACAAAAAATGTATATTATATCAGTTATCTGGTTCCCATAGTCCAAGCTCTGCTCAGTTTGGGCCTAGTTAGTGTTGTGTGGATTGTCCACAACAATACGTAAATACAAAATTCCGTGAATGGATATAATTATGACCATAATGATGGCTATTTTGATAGCGTTATGAGTAACAATTTATTACCTAGCTGTTGCATAATACTCCAATGCATTGTTGTTGATTTCCGTTGGTAATGCCGGCGGAATTCACCGTTTGGCAATGTTATGTTTATGTGTCTGTATGCGAATCATACTAATTACTGTAGTTAATAGCTAGCTAGTTTCATTGTCCATGAATTTACTCTATCGGCTTTGTTTTATTTGTATACGTTAGTTGGTTATTAGGGTATGACACCGACATTGAAATAATAACCATTTTTTAAATTAACGCGATCGTATCGTTATGCATAGTTATATAAATTAAACGGATATTCATCGCGATTTTCTTTTTAGATTTCCCAACGTTTTGATCATGTTTTATCAGCCGTGGTCATGAGAAGACTCATTAAAAGTAGGTCCCTGTGTTATACCCGACTAATACCCGTTTAATCTGAACATAATCCTTCCTTATATTTGCATATTTGGGGAGGAGGGGCTTTGGAGGCATTTACGTTTGGCAAAGAGTCTCAAGTTAAGCCTTGTATACATCTCTGCAATCTAGGATCGCATAGGCAATCATTTACAGCTTAGGGGTATGCATACCTATATCCGCACACAGTGCCGCGAACTTTGACAGTGCGCAAGGTTTTGTTCGTGTAATCCTTGGATAGGACAAAATATTTTCTATGTATTTACCATACGTATAATGTACTCATGCAGCTTTGCAAATAAATTCCAGGTCAATCCGAAGCAAAGCTGTGTCCAGATGGTCTCGTGTTCAACGACGAACACCCTAACAAGGAACTATGTGACATACCCTCTAACGTGGAGTGCGGAGACAGGAAAGAATTGCGTAAGTCTCTACTTTTTATTTATAAATCCCGATGACACCGTCATCGTCAAAGAATCTCGATTCTCGATACATCGTAGTGGGATTATTCCATAACCCCAATGCCAGTTAGGTTTATTATATAAACTGATGATGTTGTACCTTCCTACTTATCTAACTATGCTCAATGTGTTAGCTCTCTAGTTTTTCGTACTTACGCATTTATTATTTGTGTTTACAACTTATTATATTTAGCATGTAAGCATGTATTATGAAGTAACACTTTCTTTGATGATTTTTGCAACATTCATGTACAAGCAAATCTTTTTAAATATCTAGTTCTCAGTGTAGGGCCTTATCTACTTTTATTATTGACTGGTATATTTTGTGTTAACTTAAAGTATGTGATGGATGAATGATGGATATCTCAATAAAATACATTTTAAATTTTAATAATATCATTTTATAAAGCAAATTATTCAGCAGACTGCTAACTTGTTTGAGTTATTCATAAGTGTGATTCGCTAACCAACTTTTATATTTACAGAGGAGCCGAAGCCAACGAAAGACTGCCCTCGCCAAAATGGATATTTCGTGCATCCCGATCCACAGGTAAGAGGCCAAATAACCAGTTTCCAAACCTTTTCCTTGCCACGTAACATGCAGGCTATTTTGAGACTCAATACGTCCGTATCTTCGATAACCTCGGTTTCAACATGTTTTTTACTCATTCTTCGTAATTTAATCGATAATTATTGCAAACATTTTACTGGCCCCTTTGAACTTTGAAAAACGGGGATATCATTAAAACATTTTGGACGGATTTGTTTCTTGTGCTTCCAAAATATACCTACATGGTCTGATGATTCCTTGCTAGCAACAGTTGGAAATAGTTTCATATTTTGTGTATGCAATAGTTTTTACTTGGTATATAAAGGACCATAATTTCGCCATATTTTGTTAAACTCGAGCCGTACCTAATGAACTGTTACAATAAGAACTCAAACAAAGCGGTACATGAAGCAAATGTAGAAAAAGCAAACGTAGCAAACTTTAAAATTGAAATGCCGCCAGCGTATTGGGGACGCTTCTGTCTGGTACTGATTTGGATCAGTTGAGCTGTCTTTACAACGTTTGTAACAGTCTGCACATGTGTCTCAACTGTTTCTTGTGTATTTTGTGAATATTTGTTTGATTCTAAGTTTCTTTGTTTAAATATGTATCATTATTAACATGGATAAGTTTTGACATAAGCTTACAATAAGAAAGCAACGATTTTGAATCGCGCTACTGAGCCGAGCAATGCCTACGATTTAATACTTTTATAACAATAGAAGGTATTTAGGTGGGATGGCTAGCATTTTGATTTGGTTTTGTGTTACAGGCTTGTGACAAATTCGTGTTCTGTGGCGATGGAATTCCCAACGAGCACTCGTGCCCCCCTGGCCTGTACTTCAACGAAGACACCTCCATCTGTGACTGGAAAGAACTCGTCAACAGGAGATGCGACCAAATCACCAAAGGTAATTTTACAACGCATTTTAAAGATTTAAAACTATTATATTTACAACCCGGTCGCGACGCATTGTATGCTGCACTTAGCGATAAAAATGTTATTCACTTATTTGTTTGGTAAGTTACCAAAGTAAGACAGTGGAGCATTGAAATATATTTAATTAAATATATTGTACACCCAAATTCTAATCAAACTGAAGATTTAAAGAGGAAAGGTTTACATTATTTCTCATTGTATTTTTGTAACGAATAAACTCAAAAATTACGGGACCAATTTCTTAAATTCTTTCATCATTAGTTAAGTTAACAGGCCTTTGCATCTATTGTAGATGATTTATATAACGTCAGGGGCAACTGGTGATCACTTATGCTCCTACTTACGGGACGCTATAGTGCCTGGGACTGGATTTAGATGGGTTAGGCTTGCCCAGCACCTATACCATCCTGACAGCTTAGTCTGCCTAATCCACAGGAAAGACATGGTCAATACGAGCGGAGCTGGCTAAGCCACGGGTTTCCTTACGATGTTTTCATCATTAGAATGCTACGTTATTCCTGAGTCAGATAGGTCATATTTATTACTAGCTTGGTTGAAAATATAAAGTCACAGAATTTTTCCACCCGTGCAAGGCCGGGGCCGGTCGCTAGTTATATAACAAAACTTGTTCTTCTCTCATGCTATATAGGAAGCAAACAAAATATTCCCAAATAATGGTTTAACCCGGTTTCCAGATGTCCTAGATGACGGTTTCACGTGCCCCGAAGGCGAGGTCATGGGACCCAACGGCCGCTCTCTCCCCCACCCCACCTTCCCCCATCCCGAGGACTGCCAGAAGTTCTACATCTGCCGCAACGGAGTCCAGCCGCAGAAGGGAAGCTGTCCGTCCGGCAAGGTCTACAATGAGGACACCTTTATGTGCGATAACCCTGAGAAAGTTCAAGGATGGTACGTATTTTGACACTAGTACAACATTCGGAATTGTCATTAACTCGGGCTTTAACCCTCTCGAGCTATTCATGAATAGCTCTAGAGCTGTTTATGAAATTCATCAAATTCAAAAAAAGAACCAGCGACCTTAAATTACGAACACCATATCGTTTTTGTATGAGTCTACAGGTTTTTTATCCAGCTGTCTCATAGACGCGTTGTGTTTTTGGGGTTCATTTTACTTGGGGTAAATTTGATTCACAACACAATGATTGGTTTAGATTACGAGAGTTACTGGTAAAAAAAAAAAATCTTTGCTAGTAAAGATTGCACAGAAAATCAATTAGATGGTTCGAAGATGCAACAATTTGTCTGATTCTACTGGAGCTTCAAAATAGGTGCTACTTTTTCACACTGAGTCAGGGACCGTTTTGCAAGCTCTTAGCTCTTTATCTCTCTTTTATGTATGTTTAGCGTGTACCTTATTTAACTGCTAAGCGTCTGCAAAAAAAATATGTTTTCTTTCTTTCTTTTTTTGCTACTTTTTTTTTGTAGGCTTAAAAACATTTCCAAAATTATTATAATAATTATTGTCTTCAAAATTTTAATGTTTTTTTCTATCAATTAATTTATTGTTTGTTTTTCAGTGAAAACTACTACGACGGCCAGCCCACAGAGAAAAACAAGTTCCCCAAGAAGGCGTGAAGTGTCATACAATAACTAGAATAGTATAGTGTATAATGTATTTTAATACGGAGCAATAAATTATACTTAATTTTACACAATATCTTAATTGCGTTTCCTTTTATTTTCCTAATATTCATTTATTTATTTACTACATACCTAAGCACCCTTATACTAGTAGAAAACAAAGACACAAAAAGAACTAAGATGCAAATACTCGTAGATACATTGATACTGAACGAATGTATCAGTTAATGTAATATAAAGCTCACTATTTTGCTTCCAAGAGACGAGACAAATAAACTGGCATCAACATGAAAAGAAATTATGGCGATATCAGTTTCATCTATCTATATAGACAGATGACTTGGTGGCGTACTCATATTTCATTCAAAATACGTAGGTACACCACAAACAAATTTAAAAAACAAACTTTATTTTTGGAATTCCATTCGCTCTACCATTTAAATAAATATCTAAGCCCTTTATTCTCTGATTTGCAAACGTAGTAGATACTACTATGCAAATTGGTATTAAAATATAATACAAATAAGACTTTATTGTGAAAAATGTACATTCCAATGTTATATTACTGTGACGCAATGGATCTATAAATAAATATAAAACATCAGCTCCCTTTCGCCACAAAATTTTTAGCGAACAACTGTTTCTCAAATAGGATTTGCAATTTTACTATAAGCAAAACCAGATTGACAGAGCAGTATTTAGGGGTCAACTTGGGGACAAAAATGACCAGCCAGGGTTGTGTAAATAAGTATATAATAAGTCACTGAATTGACTTATCTTATACTTAATCTTAGCACAGTATGTATGTATTCAGTATGTTTATTGCCTTATTATGATTTTAAGCAGGTATAGGATAATTTTACACATGCGTTATTTTGCTAATATAGTTATTTGTAATACAAGAGCGCAAAGTTGCTTTGAAATCTTTGTACTCGAGTGCAACACGAAACTTTTCCTCAGCGAGGAAATGACTAAATGCAAAAAAGAAAATGGCGCGCGTAACGCAAATAAAAGAAAGTTATAGGTACATCAAGCAGGTTCCGAGTCTGAGTTTTTAACAAATTCAAAAAGGTAGTGTGATTAATTTGGTACCATGGAGGTAGAAGTAAATAGTGATATAACATATAAATTATAAATAAATGATGTTTTAAAATCACAAAACAACCAATTTTATTTCAACCTCTATTGAAGAGCAATCTAGAGCCAATGACACCTTACGTTTGAAAATAATATACTATGGCAAAAAAGAACTGAAATTATGTCAGCAGGATGTGTGCATCAAAAACTACTGGTTTCTGAAAAAAACTCATTTTTAGAGTAGGTACAATATTTTTTAGTTTCGATTTAAAAATCTTTCTTTGATGATCCATTTTTATACTTCAATTGCTACGTCCTAGCTACGTCCCTGCAGGTCGGTATAGGCCATACTGGGTTGCAGACCCAGACCAATTACAGATAGTAATTGTAGCAGTGTTGCGCAAACGCACACGCTGTGGCCATTGATGTAAGAAAGCCATCAGGTCGACTGGTCTCAGACAATACTTGATCAAGCGGATACCGAAATATAAACGGACTAAACATGACATGTGTCACTCAGACGTCACTTTATGCAGTGATAAAGATGGCGATGTGTCAATTAGTAAGAGCGCGTGTGGTCGTGAACAAACAAATAATTTCGGACGTTTAAAATATAAAATACTTATCTAAATAATTTAAGTTTAAAAAACTTGAGAAACCGACTTCATTGTCAAACGGCTAAACCGATTTTAATCAAATTTGTTTGGGACAATCTGGAGGTAAGAATAACCTTCCAAATAAAAAAATAATTTTCTAAATCGGTTCATAAATGACGGAGGCATGCAGTTACAAACATTAAAAAAAATATTTAAAAAAAAATGGCAACACCGATTTTAATAAAATTAAAATGGGACCAATCTGGAAGCAGTACCTTTCAGATAAAAAAAAAATTTTTCAAATCGGCTCACAAATGACGAAGTTATGCGGTAACAAACATAAAAAAAAAAAAAAAAAAAAAAAAAAACATACAACCGAATTGAGAACCTCCTCCTTTTTGATTGGAAGTCGGTTAAAAAAGAAGCTTTAACTACGATTTTTGTCATACTCCATCCCTTATTTCATTTAATTTTCTACTGTAGTTTTCATCATACTTACATCAAATTATAATCTAGATTTGAATTAAAAAAACTAAAAGAAATATCTTATTGGATTTTCATAATTCCATGTAGCACTCAGTGTGGTAAGCAAGTCGATAACTGATAACGTCAGCTTTTTGTCAACGGCCGATTCGTGACTTATTTCTGTAATACGCCATTCACACGCAATGTCTTTATCTTTACGCTGGTCCACACCGAGCATAAAGGCTCACGAAGACTCAGTCAATGCACATACATAAAACAAGCTTATTAGAAGAAATACAACAGATGGCAACAAATATTGCACATTGGTTAATTTCGGCTTCATAGAGCGTAGGGTACATCAGAAAGAGATAGCGCTCTACGAAGCCGAAAAGCCGATGTGTGAAATATTTTTTGCCTATAACCGTAATAATAATAATAATAATATCGTTTATTTCAGATAACATAAAATGCACACATTACAAAAATGAAACATCTTAGGTCCATAGTTAATAAATACCTTAGAGACTAACATACACAAAATAAAATAAAATTACTAATCAAAATCAAATCTTAGGGGCTTTTTTCGTTAGCGCACCCCTAAAACGACGATAGACGATTCCTGGCGGCCAGAAATCCGAATTGAGAAACATGTCCCCATGCTTCGCAGGCACTTGAAGCACGTACGATTTAAAGGCCTTGTCTCTCACTCCCGATGGCTCTAGCCGCTGCAGATGTAGCTGTATTGGTGGCGGGTCCTTAATCCAAAAACAGATCCTCTCCTTTACGTAGCCAAAGACCTCCTCACCTGAAGTATTCGGGTCCAATCTCGAGAGGTAAAGGTGGATGGTCGGGTCCACAGCACGCAGGGTGGCTTCGGATGCTATGACGCTCGCGGTACCACGTTTATTTCGTGACGGTTTCGCTTTTTTCTCCACCAGGGTGAAACCATCTTTATCGACTTTCTTCGATGTACCTACGGGGATCTTCGTTTGTGCCTTCTGCCTCAAAACAGCGCAAGGCACTGGAGATGGTTGAGCAATGTGCTCATATTATGGAATTGTAAGCTATGCTCAAACCAAAATTGCCTCGCGCGGCAGCCTTGTGAACCTGATCGGTGGTGTTGCCAGCTTTACAAGAATTAGATTTATTGTTTTCTTGACAGAACATTGGTCAAAAACACACGATCAACTTTAAATGTCAGAAACACACATTGCTCGTCATTTTTTGTCTGGCCTCTCAGCTCAGTTGATATTAGCTCTGCTTTTTGTGCCGTAGGTCGTGGGATCGATCCCAACGAGAACAAAACACAGATGTTTGTTCTCTGTCTGGGTGTTATACTGTAGTCTAAGTATGTATTTCTGTTTCCCAAGCTCTGCTTAATTTGGGGCTAAATAGTGTTGTGCTGATTGTTCTCAATATTAAGTTATTTATTTCAGAAATAAGAACCATTTAAATAACCGTTAGTTCTGTAACCGAGAGTGATGAAGCTTAAGCTTTTATGGAGCTTTCACAAATCCGTTAGAAAATATAGAATGTACTGTGTGAGAAATTACATTGATAAAAAAGAGTGCATACGGAGATGACTGCTGACAGAGGAGAATGGAAGAGGAAATCTCCTTGTGCTACATCGACATGAAGTGAAATAAAAACAGGAAGAAGTCGATCATATTCTAAAGTTCTGGGGGCTAATTCTCGGGCCGATCTCGATCATTTTCAATTTTATTTTCTTTCTTTTCGAAGAGAGAATGGATGATTTCCTATAATAATTCATCAACAACCTCATCGTAAAAGCCTCGACAGCTACGCTAAACGGAAAACGTAGAAAAGTGCGGGGTTGTGAAAAGAAGCAATAAAATAAAATTGCAAAATGATCGAGATCGGCCCGAGAATTAGCCCCCTGGGCTCAAATTCTAGACCAGTGACTTTTTTGTCACGGTAGATATATATCACAAGAACTGTCAGTTTCTTTAGTAAATGACAGTTCTTGTGATATACAGTGGTGGACACATAATTAAAGACACCCTCCAATTGAGCACAATAAACTTGATTTTGGCACTACCTTTAGCCAAAGTAGGTATTAAATTTAATGTAATTGTTACCAAATCATACATGACGTTGTATTCTTAAAATAGGGAACAAAAAAAGTTGTGTTGCTTAGTAGTTTAGGCACTGCTCACTATCCGAATCTAATACCAACTTGTAACGCGGGTTAATTAGTTTGAATATGTTAGCCCGCGTTTTCTATCTTTCGCGCGTTCGCAATGCGTAGACGACGAGCTCGCCTAAGGTTTCGCATGTGGCAGCCAGATGGGATGCAGTGCGCGTCGGCAGGTAGCGGCTATGGGCCAATCCCGTGGACTCACGTAGGGACCCGTAGCCGGACAAGCCAAGCTTTCGCCGCGGACGCAGGGAGTCGGTCAGAGGAACGCACGCAATGCTAACTTGAGCGTTCATGCTTCCTCCGCTATCCGCTCCCGCCCTATTGTTTATTGTCTCGCGTTAATTCTTTTGTATTGTGTCAGTTTCACTGTTTGTGTCTGTAACTGTTCCTTTTATTATTAAACCTGATTACAAACTGTTAACGTGGTGTTTTGCGCGATTCTTGGAGTCCCGAACCTTCCCTCTCGGTACTAGAGAGGGAAGCCATCTTTATACTGGCGCCCAACTAAGTGGCCGAACCACGAGCTCTATACGTGGGTCGGAAGAAGAACAGTGATACCTACGTTGAAGAGCAAGGACGTTCCTTTGTCGTGCGTGAAAATGCCATTGACAAGACAGGAAGCGCTCCGGCAACAACGCCTCGAGGTACCAGAACACAACGAGAGTGACAACACACTGACTGAGGAGGACACCCGCTCCGACGGAGGTTCTGTCGTTGAGAGGACGACGGCCGCTGTAGGCGATGTGCCAGCACAGCCGTACGCGCTCCCACTAGTCACAGAACAATTTATTGCAACGCTTATGGAGACCATCACCAAGGCGCAGGCAGAGGCCAACAAGGCCCTAATCGCCGCGTTCGTGTCGGTGGCACCCCGTGGAGATCATAACTCCGGGGTGCCTTCTCCATCCGTGCCAGCAAAGGGCACGATCCCGCCGTTTACGAACGGCGGAGCTACATTATCATCATCGGCCGGTAACTTTTCACAATGTACGGCGCGGTTTGACGGTACATCGCAGGACCCGGAAGTGCTAGAGGCCTTCCTTGACGCCGTGGATGTCTACGCGGAGTGTGCCAGTGTGTCAGATGCCCACGCGCTGCGCGGCCTCCCGATGCTGCTGAGCAGAGACGCTGCCCTGTGGTGGCGCGGCGTGCGCAGCAGCGTGACCTCGTGGACGGACGCCAAGCTACGGATGCGCGCCATGTACGGAGCCCCGCGGCCAGCATACAAAGTGTTCCGCGAAGTGTTTGCCCGCGAGCAAAGTGCCGAGCTAAGTGATAGATTTATAGGTGAAAAGCGAGCCCTACTGGCTCGACTTCCGTATAGTTTGGCCGAGGAAGTCCAAGTGGACATTACGTACGGACTCCTCGACCGCCGAATCCGAAAACGCGTCCCTCGTGAGTCCGTAATAGATATGGACCATTTGCTCGAGCGAGCTAGGATAGCGGAGGATTCGATGAAAGAGTGCTCGACTGTCGAATCTAAGAAGAGATCGACGTCTCCTACAATTTGCGCGAGTCCGACTGCCGCCGTTCGATCGAGTTTGATCGCGCCCGCTCCGTCTTCGTCGTCGTCTACGCATAATAAAGCGGAACGTAGCCCTAGTAGAAGTAGGTGTAGCTTCTGTAGAAACTACGGTCACGTAGCCGGCGAGTGTCGTAGCCGCGAGTTAGCGAAGTTCAAGTCTGTACCGAAACCGAATGCCGGTAGTACGGGTGATTTGGTAGGTAACGATAGGCCAGCTAGCTCTAATAATAGCGTTCGTTGTTACGGGTGCGGCAAGCGGGGGGTAGTAAAGTCGAGGTGCGATACGTGCAAGGGAGAGAGGGGTACGAAACCGGAGGGGGCAGAGTTTCACAGCTTTGATGTACACAGTCGGGTGACGAGGTGCTCACTTCCTCTGGTTCGTGTAGGTATCCTGGGTAGGCACGGTGTAGCGTTAGTGGATACCGGCGCTACGCACAGCATAGCCAGCCCAGCGCTGTATAAGGTTTTATCTGAGGGTGGGGTAATGTTCACCCCGTCCCCTGTAAACATTCGTCTCGCCGACGGCTCTGAGCTGTCTAAGACCGTCATGACGGCAGAGGTACCCGTCACCGTTGGAGGTCGTAAGGTGGTCACAGACTTCATGGTGGTTCCCGGCGCCGAAACCAGAACGCTGCTAGGCGTCAGTTTTGTGGCGAAGGTGGGGATGGTAATTGACCTCAGACGAAGTAAGTATAAATTTGATAACGACCCCACACGAGAGTTCAACTTCGTGCGTGAGGGTTCTTTGACCTCATCGGCTGACTCGGAGTCAAGATTTGCAGACTTCAAGCTGTCACCGGATGAGCAGGGCCTTAAGGTGAGTATGACGAAGGAGATCTCGCTCGGTGCTGTTCTCTTCAGCGAGAATCCGACCGAGATGCGGAAGAGCGTCGTCGATGAGCAGCCTGACGAGCCCTCTAGGGAGAGACCCCCGTCCCATAGCTCACCATGGAGAGGCCGTGTCCAGCAGCGCGTAGTGTGTTATATCCCACGCGCCGGCACACCCGCAAAGGTAGCGCCACGCTCAGACCAGGTAGAGGATTGCGGTGTAACAGTGAACGGTAAGGTAGAACGGTATCGGTCGCCTCTCTCACTTGTTACCGACCCGTTATTGGGAGCACCTATCATGGGGAAGCGTAGGCATAGGAAACTTCGTCCATAGGTTTTCATAGCTCCTACTGCGAGGGCGCTAAGTAGGGCTATAGGGGGAGGATGTAACGCGGGTTAATTAGTTTGAATATGTTAGCCCGCGTTTTCTATCTTTCGCGCGTTCGCAATGCGTAGACGACGAGCTCGCCTAAGGTTTCGCATGTGGCAGCCAGATGGGATGCAGTGCGCGTCGGCAGGTAGCGGCTATGGGCCAATCCCGTGGACTCACGTAGGGACCCGTAGCCGGACAAGCCAAGCTTTCGCCGCGGACGCAGGGAGTCGGTCAGAGGAACGCACGCAATGCTAACTTGAGCGTTCATGCTTCCTCCGCTATCCGCTCCCGCCCTATTGTTTATTGTCTCGCGTTAATTCTTTTGTATTGTGTCAGTTTCACTGTTTGTGTCTGTAACTGTTCCTTTTATTATTAAACCTGATTACAAACTGTTAACGTGGTGTTTTGCGCGATTCTTGGAGTCCCGAACCTTCCCTCTCGGTACTAGAGAGGGAAGCCATCGTTATAAACTTTTTTAACACACCTGTAGCTGGCCAGCTAATTAAAGACAGTGCACGCAATTTCAAAAAATAAAAACGAACTACACTCGGTTTTTCATTGTTTTGCCTCGTATTTGCATGAAACGTCAACATTAATTACAGCAGTTTACTTTATGTACTCAAATTAATATGTTTTATACCCATCGATATGGGAAAAAACAAAGAGTTGTGATTCATCCATTAGAAAGATAATCTTGAACTTTCATAGCAAAGGTTGGTCATACAGAACAATCGCAAACCATTTGAGCTGTTCTAAGGACATGGTTATGAATGCTATAAACCATTTCAAGAAGTTCAATACGACCGTAAACGTACCCAGAAAACCGAGACCTAGAAAAACTACTCGGCGGGAATACTCTAAGATGGTGTTGCTGGCAAAAAAAGAACCGTTCCAAGGACCAGAACTGATACGCTCGGAAATATATGGGGCAGGAGGGTCGACGGGTGTGTCTGCAAGGACTATAAGATGGAGACTATGTGAGGCAAACTTGTACAGAAGAGTCTCTCTGAAGGTGCCACTTTTGAAAAAGCAAAATGTAAAGGCAAGGTTAGCGTTTGACAAGAAATATAAACACTGGACTGAACGAGAGTGGTTAATGTGCTTTTTTTGGATGAAACAAAAATTAATATGATTAATTCTGACGGAAAACAATATGTTAGACGCCCCACGACCAAAGAAATGGATCCGAAGTAGACCAAGAAAGTAGTGAAACATGGAGGGGGAAATATCAAATTGTAGAGCTGTTTTTCATGACTTGGTGTTGGACCTGTCAGGAAGATAGAAGGCAATGTAGATAAACGCCAGTACAAAAATATTTTAGAAGAAACCACGCTGCCCTATGCTGAGCAAAATTTACCGGTCATTTGGACTTTCAAAAGGATAATGATCCGAAACACACCACAAAAGTAGTAAAAAATTTCTAGCGGAGCCAGTCTGTGACAGTTTTGGATTGGCTCCCATACAGTCCAGATTTAAATCAGATCGAAAACTTGTGGTACCAGGTGAAGAAGACAGTGGCGGCAAAGCGTACATCAAACGTCGATCAACTTTACACAGCTTTTACTGAAGCGTGGGACTTAATTCCGCTACAAGCTTGTACAAAATTGATCGCTTCCATGGCTAAGAGATGTCGTGCTGTTATTGTTGCAAAAGGACATGCGACCAAGGGTTAATACACATCGGAATGCTTTATAAAAAGGTGTTATAAACCTTACGTACTGAGATAACTTCAATGATAATTCATTTTATTAAATTCTTGTTACGAAATGAAGTGTCTTTAATTATATGGCCAGACCTTACTAATCTTATTTTTTATTTACACTGCTTACATTTAAGTTTTACCGAATAAAAGGCAAGTTTTGTTGTAAATTTTTCATTTTAACATTACACAGTATCAACACAAATCAAAATTAATAGTGCAGCAAGTTACAATAGCAGTCTGATAAAATCTGTACGAGAAATAGCTTAGTTTTTTCAATAAGCTTCCAGTGTCTTTAATTATGTGACCACCACTGTATATCTACCGTGACAAAAAATTCACTGGTCTAGAATTGAGTCCCTGGGGTGGTGCATTAGTGTTGCTATTCAGAGTAGCAATGCCGCCACGCTGAATAGCAATGCATGCAGCTTCTTGGGGACGCTTCCGTTTGGCACTGATTTTGATCTGCAGATAGCTCAACTGTTTCTTGTGTATTTTGTACATTTTGTAAATACTACTGCTAAAGTTTAATTTTGTTACAAGTTTTAGTAAAAAGCTTCAGAGCAGGGACTGAAGTAAAAAGCAACACGGGCAACAGTCTGATCGTGTTTGCTTTACAAATAACCACAGGTGCTCAATAATTTACCCAAATAAAATAGTCTCCACAGAAACGGCTGCAGTCAACTTTCTTAAACGTTTAGTTTGAAAGGATACCTACTGCAGAATGCACTATGCATTATAAATAGTAGGAGTACACTATTATGTCTGCAAATAGACATACCTGTAGGAAATTTATAACTTGCAGTCATAGTAGTAGCATAATCAGTTGCGTATCACAAGGATTTTTTTCATAGAAAATGATGGAACAAGCATATGGCCCACCTGTAGGCCTACCACAAGCTCTGTCTGGCTCGATCTCTGGCTCTGGTTTTGAGTCTATGGCCGAGATTCATAGACCGAACTTTGGCTTTACTTTGATGGAAAGTTCAACTTTCAACCAAAATTATATTTCATAGTTCTGTCAAACTCTTCTTTATTCAAAATATTGATAGGAAACTTCGATAAACAAAGCTTACTTGGCGAAGACTGCTTTACTGTAAAGCAAAGTGCGGTTTATGAATCTCAGCCTATGTGACTGCTCACTATTAGTGTATTATACTGCGTGTATGACGTTTCGACGTAAGATTTGTTTAGACAACACTCACACAAACTCAAAACCAGAGCCAGAGACAAAGCCATACAGAGCTTGTGGTAAGCCTTCTGATGTTAAGTGGCAACCATCGCCTATAAGAAAGCATTGCTTCGTAGGTCACGCGCGTCAGGAATGTGCCCTACGATGCGCTGCTCTGCGTCCATCAACGTGAGGCATACAGATGCTCAGCCTCGCGTGCCAGTAATTTCAGGATCACTTTGAAACGTTTAAAAGTTAGATGGGAAGCATTTCCCAGCTTTTTGGCCATATCTAGTCTGAAAATTAGACCGACTAGGCTGAGAGGATAGTGTACTCCATCCAAATATTGTTTTAGGCATAACCATGAGTTGTCTCTTGGTTTGCCTTAGTCCACCTAGGTGTATCACGGGTAAATAAACCTGGTCGTAGTTCACTCGGGTGAACTTAAAAGGTAGACCACAAGAAAGGACCGCCTCCTGTTTGCCAATGTCTAAGTTTAGTCAGTGTTTATCTTCTGAGAAAGTTTAAGTAAAAGTATAGTAAAACTATGTTCGTAAAGTATAGTACTAAGGACCAGTATCATGGATTGTCTGGAGCTGTCTGCAGTTCGTTTCAAACAATCTAGAGATCTCAACTGATCCAAATCAGTGGCAGAAGGAAGCGTCCCGAAGCGTCATTGCTACGTTGAATAGCAATGCTAAAATTTTGAGCTAAACAGCTGTCAAGGTATTTGATGGGTCGATTATTAACCCGTGAAACTGGCCCTAAATGTCACTTCCATCGGTGTGTGTGTCCGTGCGTGATATAAGCAAAGCATGCCGCGCGAGGTATATGCCCGTTTTCGTAATACTGACTTGAACTCAATATCGACGTGTGTCGTATCTATAGCCCTCGCAAAATAATATTATCTCACAATTTATTTATAAAAAAGTTTTGATAATTGTAACTGAACCATGCCACAGCGACTGGACTTACGAAAAACATTTAGGCTTATTTTTTTCTGAGAAATTTAAGGAAAACTACTGTGGAATAAAGTTGTAGTAAGTACCTGATTGCAAGAAAAAACGAGTCCAGTCTGATTAAAAAAAATTGTTTGTCTGCTCTCAACTTTGGCCTATTTGAACCAAACGCATCAGAGTGGCTACTTTATAGACTTCGATTTCAATTTCAATCTAAAATTTGACAGCATTTTGTTTGAAAACTTAAAGAACTTCTGTCAATGTGTTCGAATTTAAATCGGTGGTAGGCCACTGGCTATATAAAACAACATTTCGATAAGTGTGTCTAAGACAAGTTCTTTGGTCTAAGACTCTTAGACCATAGAACTTGTCAAAGGCTAGATCTACAGGCACACCTGTGTCAAAACTCGGTTGAGAGCCCCCCTACACATTCGACTACGGCCACCGCTGCAACGGGCGCTGACCGACTCGCCTCCAGTGTTGCCGGGCCGACACCGACGCCAGACGTGACAAACTAAAATGACTCGCGCGCGATTCGTGATTTTAGCCGCCTGCTGCGCTTATGGTAAGCTCATTTTATTCTTCCTGTCGTGTCACCCAGTGGCCTTACTTTTTTTTAAATTGGTACAAGAAATAATTCAAACTGAAACTCAATTAAATTTTATTCAATACAATTACAAGAATCACTTTGAAACGTCTTAAAGCTAGGTGAGTCTAGGTGCCAGTTCCACGCGACCAAGCCTTGAAGGACAGGCAACAAACTACGGCTCTGTTCCTACCGTTTTTTTATATGATCCCTAAATGACCTAATCCTAATGGCCCATTAAATACGAAGCCACTTACAAAATCTGTCAAAGATAAACAGTTCTAAAATTATTGCCATCTCTTACCACTAGGGAATGACAAACAGTGACAAACAAGTCTAGCTTTATGAATTTTTTTTAAACTGTTGGGTGCTTTTAAGCTACTTTTATTGTGGTGATAGGATACAGTGCTGGGCCAGAATATTAAACAGGCATTTGGATCTATTGTTGACAACTTTTTACTCGCCCCTAATTTACGGGACGCACTGACGTTTTGCAAATAAGGACATGGAAATTTGAGTATTTGTATTGGTTTGATTTGTATGGCATCATGAGCGACTTTTCACTCGTGCGTGCGTCATATATAAAGGAATCAGAGTGTGACAGTAATTAGTAATAACCTTGAAAAGCCTTTTGCCTTTGTAATTATAACATTAATTTAATTTCAAGGTCAAATCTCATACACTTTGTCTAGTCTAGGTCGTTACTTGCTATTTTGTTCCATGGTTAATTAAAGCAGGTGTGACACATTTATTTAAAGTTTTTCTAAAAACTTTTATTATAAAACATCATTTTATTATTAAAACTAAAACTACATGAGGAGAAGAACAATCGACCAGTAGACCTACCACAAGCTCTGTCTTGCTCTGTCTCTGGCTTTGGTTTTGAGTCTGTGTGAGTTCTGACTAGTGTATTATGCTGTGTGCGTGACGTTTCGACGTAAGATTTATTTAGTCAGCACTCACACAGACTCAAAACCAGAGCCAGGGACAGCGCCAGAGCTTGTGTTAGACCTACAGTACTTAAAATGAACAGCAACAGTCGGATAATCCAATATCTTAAAATGTATTAATACTAGCTAGAACCCAGCAATGTTTATAATGTCAATAATATAATTCAATATAAAACAGGTTTTACGATATCTGTCGTAAAACCTGACATATCGAAGCTAGGTAACATAAATACACTCATATTCCTAATGGTCCTACCTATAACAGTCATTTAACATAACATACCGATAAGTATGTTGCCATCTCTTTTTCGAAGAAATGTAGCCTATGTCAAATTGGAAGAATGTAGCATTCTATTGGTGAAAGAATTTTTTAAATCGGCCCAGTACTTTTTGAGCCTATTCATTACAAACATACAAACATACAAAAATAGGTACAAATATTTCCTCTTTAAAATATTAGTATAGATAGTATAGATATAGAAGTATAGATAGCTTAGTCGACCTAATCCACTGCATTTAAACATGCGGAGCTATAAGCGTAAATGATGCTATAAAAATAAAGTCGTCTGAATTCGTTGAGGAAAAGATGATGGACGATTAAGAGTACGTACCAGTGTGAATCTACATAATTATGTTCACTAATTAAGCGCTACTTAAAATGTAAATAGTCATATCTGCACCGTATCGCTGTACAACAACCAGACGTATTTCTCATAGTTCGATTTAATTATATTTTAAGCTTTGGTTTGGAAAATATCGGTGCATGAATGAAGACGCCGGTAAACCTAATGATCATGACTTTCAGATATGTCACTACATAGCAAAGTTCCCATTACGTCAGTTTAATCCTAATCGACTTGTCTTGGAAAGTTCTGAACCAATTTTTATTCATCATCAATCTAAAATGCTGGAAGAACGATATCTTTAACATCCACCAGCTTCCCGTGATCTTAACAAAAGTATCAAAACTTCAAGAGGTGTGCGCCCGCCACTTTGTTTTCCGGTTCATTGGTTTTCCAACAATGCCTTGGACTTTTTACTTTTAGCCAAAAGTCTCTTGTCACTGTCAACAAATAGAGATAGCAGCACCACTTAGCCTGAAAATAAGCAAAATGATTGTTACAAGACCATTATGACTTTGAGCTCACTGATGATTTAAACACGCTATTAATGTGACGCACGCCATTAATGCGTGTATGGCTTATAATATTTTGTGCTATTATTATTTTTTTTGTTGATATTATTATAATAGTTTATTTTTTATTATCATAATTGTTTAATTATTTTGACTTTGCCAAGTGACCATATTATCTTATACTGGAATAAAATAAATGAATATGAATCTGAGCCTTATCTTGATTTCAAAGGCGTTATTTCACACGCGTGCAAAGCTAATAGTAGCTCAACTAGTTTTAATAAATCAATATTTTTTGCTGTCACACTTCCGCTCTTAGATGACTATGACGCTATCTGCATTTTAAAAGCCAAAGCTTTACAAGCAGCTAGTACAAACATGTTAGTTGTTGAGCTATCGTCATGAATTACAAATGCTTGACCTTAGTTTTATCAGTCAACTTTCAAGTCTAGTAACTACTTATAATGTGTCTTACAATTTTTTTTGTTGTTGAATTAATAAAATCATAAAGCTTTGCGCACATCTAAGCGTTTTGGGGTAGCGTTCAGTGAAGCTGTCATATTTGATAGCGATATTACGAGTAGACAGCGTTTCACAAATTGCAAACGCATAATAACGCTTAGATGCGCGCAAGGCCTAACAGATAATATATAGGTAGTTCTTCTTCTTATCGTGTCACTGATTCTTTTGAACCAAGTGTGGTGAAAGGATTTTAAGTGCGCCTCAACGAGGCTCCTTTCGTGCACTAGGTAGTTAATGACTATAGATGGGTATAGATTTATGGCCTTGGACCAATATTTCCCCGCTCTAACCCTATATGACATCATCTTCCCATCTTAATAACCCTTTTCAGACTCTAAAACCCTTCTGCCTTAACCCCAATAACATTCATGAGTCGGTTGTTCAAAATTAACTTTTGATAACATAAAGTTGACATGCTCGCATGTAAGCATTCCTGTGAGTGTTTTTATAGAGTCACACAGAGCTTTAAAGTGCACTTATGCCTCTTTCACCACACTGGTTCAGAAAAACTGGTGTCATGACAAGAAGAACCTTTAATTCTAAGCGCAGATGTCCATGTCGTGGGCGGAATGCGAATGAAACTAACCAACCGATTAAAACCGGAAAAACATGTCTTCGTTATATAAAATGTCTATGTAATAAGAAGATCTACAAGAAGTCACATTTAAGGGTCATTGGTTTTACGTCAGCGCGTTACGTAAGTCTTAAACACTAATTTAACTCACGATTCATAGATTAAAGTATTTATAGATTTTCGTGGAATGCATCCGAAACTTACGATCGATAGTAGGTAAGTATCTATTATTTGTAACATACGAACTGTCACACAATCTGACAATTCATAATTATAAGTTTAAAAAACTTGAGAAACCGACTTCATTGTCAAACGGCTAAACCGATTTTAATCAAATTTGTTTAGGACAATCTGGACGTAAGAATAACCTTCCAAATAAAAAAATAATTTTCTAAATCGTCTCACAAATGACGAAGTTATGCGGTAACAAACATTAAAAAAAAAAAAAAAAAAAAAAAAAAAAAAACGACCTAATTGAGAACCTCCTCCTTTTTGATTGGAAGTCGGTTAAAAAGTAGATTTTATGATTGATGGTTTTAAGACGCTGAACTCCGTGAAATAACTGCAAGCGCACACTTAGACCTCTTTTGAAATAAAATTACTGATCTTATTTATTGTAAATCGCGAGCAACTATATTGTGTGCAATCCAATCATTGCAATTATTGCACACAGTTTAGGAAAAAATGATGTTGTTTCTAACGTGTTTCCCTGCTCAAAAGTTTGTCTAACTGGTTTTCGCACAGAAGTAAACTTTTAAGTAGGAAAACGTGTTAGGATCAAAATTGTTTATTTTTCTAAATTGTGTGCAATTGGATTGCACACGAAATAGTTGGTCGCGATTTTTCATAAATAAGTTCTGTAACTATATCTTTCAAAGGATTAATATGTAGAAGCGAGTAGTATATCGACGTTGCTCTTTACCAGAAGTTCAATAATATTTTAAGGCGAGAGGATAGAGAACTGGCAAAAACATAGGTGTAAATGACACCGAAAGCGACATCCCACAAAAGTATTGCGCAAGTAGGTGTTAGCTATGAAAGTACTACTAAAACAAATCATCGTTTTGTGTTAAGCCTGGCACACACGTAGCTATAATATGTATTACAATAAATAATAGTAAGGCATATTATTATTACGATGTATTTTCTATACAAATATTCAAGTGACCACACAAACAGTTATAATAATATATTTCCATGACGTCACCAACTTATACCGTAATTAACCGTAATATATTAATAGCATGACATATTAAATTATATTTAGCTACGTGTGCGACGGGCTTTATTGTTGGCTTACTGACTACTCCATAGAAATGATTTGTAGAGTTGCAATTCATCCTATCATTCATGCTCACTTCGAATATTATGCAATGTAATATAGTAAAAAATGTTATGTCGTAAGTTAACCTTAATATCAATAAGCAAAATCATTTGCTTGTTGCTTATCACGGTTGCTAGACCGGACCTTCAAACTATAATTAGATATTATCCAATCAATAAGCTAAGAATAAATATTGGCACTGATTTGAATCAGTTCATTAGGCTATTTCTAGATCGTATGCAATGATTCGTGTTTTCTTCTTTTTTTCAATTCTTTTGTTTATGATATAGTGAGACCAACATACACTTACATCACACTTTTGTATATAGGTTATTTTTTTTAATATTTAATAAACTATTCTTTGGCCACCATCTCACCTGATGGTTAGCGACGATGTAGCAGAACAGTTAACAGACCTATTCACTTCATAGGCAATAAAAAATGTTATCTATATCTTTTATATTTCTTCTTTTCATTTTTTCTGCATGTCCTAGGAGATAGCCCAACTGTTATGTACCATTGCTTATAACAAAGTACAACAACAACCTACAACTTAGTTTTTTACAAGTCCATTACGTTAAGAACATGCCCTACGGTACACAATCTTACGTCCATCAAATTGAGGCATACAGGTATGCTTGTGATATATGACGAGGAGTGATGTTGAAATGCAATGCAAAAATTTCATAAAATGATTGAAAACACTTAAAAATTCAGCACATACACGTAATTCTAAACCATTTAAGCCAGTACAAACACCTAATATTACGGCCTCAACATTAATTGTTTAAATATTTCCTCCACCGGTTGCCCAATCGATTGGAAAGGAGCCGGAATCGAGACCAAACGAAACTCAAGGCAAGGCAAGGCAAAGCCTGCAAGCGACATTTAAAAATAATGTATTATTTGGGCCGGTTTTAGGTGATTTATATTGTGAAACTATATTTTTGATATATATAGTTCCTTATGAGTTAAGGTTCGGTTTCTCAAATAGCAGTGATTTTCATACACCAGGCGTAATAGTTACAACTTGGCACATATAATTGATAGGTTCCACCGTCAAATTAATAAGAGTCGATTTCTAAAGCTATTTACTCAAGTTACACTGTACAAAATAGTTTATTTTTTGCCATAAATATGCTCTATTATTAGGTTCTTTTCTTTATTGCTTATTTTTACGTTTTAAGAAACAATTCAATTTTAAGATACAGGTCCCTCCAATTAAATTTTTTATTTTTCATACATAAGACATAAACGCTCTGGATGAGTTTTGTATATCTTCTTAATATTTTTTACCCTCAAAGTTGTATAGTTCTATAATACTTGTGTGCACCTTAAATAAAATACTTAGTATTACTGTCAGTATTTAGCTTTTTCATTCGTTCATATTTTATTTTACTCAAAAAACCATAGAGCTTTAATTCAGTTTACCCTACAGCAACTAATTTTTCACACAACTCGTTACAGTTTCAAAGTTACAACATACTTGGTAGTACTAAAAGCATTGCAATATTAATATTTTTTTACAACTTAAATTAAGGTGCTAATAGGAGTTGGCTAACAGCAAATTGCTGAACTAATCAAAGCATGTATCAGTTTGTTACGATTAAATTAATCAATGGTTGCTGGGTAACATTATATCGATGTGAATTAAAAGTTGTCTAAAAAGCTGCCACTTGGCAGCTTTTTAGACAACTTTTTGTCTGGTCAAATAACATGTTATAATGAGTGCCCCAATGTTGATGTTTTACCAAATATTTGCCTGCGCTTACTGAATTATTTATCACTTAGTTTAGTGGCATGATATAAATAAAATAATTGTAACGATAACATTTTCAATTTAATAGCTGGTTATCAAAAATGTAAAGAAGGTAGAGAATGGGACCCAATATGCTTCCTTGCGACACTTCTTTTGTTTGGAGTAGATCGTAATTAGTTTTAGTTTTATTGCTTACTATGCTTTCTGCAGCTTCAATATTTACGGCATTTTCCCGTTTTGGGCTCGTGAATTTTTTCTATTTCCTATGAACTCGATACCTATCCTAATAATTTTCTAACTTGATTTTAACTATTGATGGAAGGATCTCTGTGATTTCAATATAATAAGAACCTATCTAACTTCTGCTTACCTTAGATATTTATAAAGAAGTTGATAAGATTCGAAGCAGGTGCCACAGCATCAACAAACAGTATTCATGTTATTGCAAAACCGCGGAAGGCAGAGAAACCTGTTGTTATTTCACCTTTACGTAACTGGCGGAAACGATTGACATCTCCAATTTATTGTTTACTGTCGACCTGTTTACCCCTAGTAGGATTATTATAATTTAGAAACTACGAATACGGTTCGCCATCAACCAATTGGTCTGATGGGTTGTCAACCATCTGGTTCTCGTATTACACAGAATGGATACCAAATATCTCATTCAGTATTTTTACCCAGACACAGACCAAATGTTTATATTTAGCACACAAATGATTGACCTTGGTACAAATTGCACTCAAACCCCAGAAGCAGTCTATACAGGGTGTCCCATAAGTCAACGTCCAGCCGAAAACGGGTGATGCGCCAAGTCATGACAGTTATCCGAAAAATATAAAAAAAATATTTGCTAAGTAACTTTTGAGTTATGAGTATTTAAAAAAAACAGGAAAAACTGACACCCTGTGATGATCTTTTAAGTCCTGTGACTACAAATATTAACTTTTCATGAAACTTTTTTCTGCAACGTAAGCATGAATAACCCTTCTGTAAATTACAATTCAAAATTAAGCCATAACTGCCTCAGTTTTCAATGAAACCGTAGAGTTTTGGCCAACGTTTCATTTCAGATAATTACATCACTCAACTTTAACCGTCTGTACCGCAAAAAAATGAACTACACTATCATGGCATGTAACTTTAAAAATTGGCGCATTTATCCAGGATTCCAAAATGGTATAATACTTGCTAGAGTACTCCTTAGTTTTGGATATAAAAAATGTTTTTTCAACTAAACCGGATTTCCAATCAATTTTATTTCATGAGATTTAAAGAGTACAAACATTTTAATGTTTGTACTCTTTAAATTATGGACTTAAAATGCCTACGCTGTGTTTTTAAGTGACTCACAATTTACAGGTACAAATAAATACCATTTCGACAATGCAAGTAAACAGATAGAGCCACCATCTTGTCGAAAGAGTAATAACCATGGGTGTTCAAGTAATTTGTTAGTTTTAGGTGAAAGTTTGAAATAAAATTCAATAATAGGATTTCTTCAATCGTGATTTTAGTTTAACTACATCAAGGATTTACAGCAAATGTTCAAACTGTTAGCCTTCAGCAGTAATGCAAGCTCTACATTTCCTTAAAAAAATCAGCTGTCAACGTGACAACTTCATACAGCTGTCCACGCGGACGCATCACTCACTCAAGTAGGAGAGAGACTTATGTTGAACGCTGCCGAACGCGGAGGCCAATTGTGCCTCTTTGTCGCTCGGTCCGCGCTCTCACTTGCACTTCACGTATTAAATGGAACGCCTCAGAGCGAGGTAACGCCGCATGAGTTATGTTTTTTCGTACTAGTAGCCGGCTCCATCGAATTATAAGACGTTATCACGTCAAAAACCATGTAGTAAGACCGGCGACGGGCGAAGGCAAACTTTAGATTAAAACCACGATTGAAGTAATCCTATGATTGAATTTTATTTCAAACTTTTACCTAAAACTAATAAATTACTTGAAAATCCATGGTTATTACTCTTTCGACAAGATGGTGGATCTATCTGTTTACTTGCATTCTCGAAATGGTATTTACTTGTACTTGTGAATTGTGAGTCACTTAAAAACACAGCGTAGGCATTTTAAGTCCATCATTTAAAGGGTACAAACATTTTATCTCATGAAATAAAATTGATTGGAAATCCGGTTTAGTTGAAAAAACATTTTTTATATCAAAAACTAAGGAGTACTCTAGCAAGTATTATACCATTTTGGAATCCTGGATAAATGCGCCAATTTTTAAAGTTAGATGTCATGATAATGTAGTTCATTTTTTTGCAGTACAGACGGTTAAAGTTGAGTGATGTAATTATCTGAAATGAAACGTTGGCCAAAACTCCACGATTTTATTGAAAACTGAGGCAGTTAAGGCTTAATTTTGAATTGTAATTTACAGAAGGGTTATTCATGCTTACGTTGCAGAAAAAAGTTTCATGAAAAGTTAATATTTGTAGTCACAGGACTTAAAAGATCATCACAGGGGGTCAGTTTTTTCTGTTTTTTTTAAATACTCATAACTCGAAAGTTACATAACAAATTTTTTTTTTATATTTTTCTGATAACTGTCATGACTTGGCGCATCACCCGTTTTCGGTTGGACGTTGACTTATGGGACACCCTGTATAGCCAGAAGGAACTACTACCAAATAACTTGTGAGACATGTTATAATATGCTAAATATATTCATGATTATGCAATATATTAATAATAATAACTTATAAAATTATACTAATCAGTGAAATTTAGAAAACGAGAACATTCTTGAAATTTGACATGCCATAATTCATTAATCAAATTGGCATTAAAGTTGGTTCTTTATTCAATCTTTATTCTAGAGATGAAAACGTTACAACTGGTTTTGATAAACAATTCATCTAATTATTACACACGACGTTCATAATGAGTATTTTTTTTATCTTCCCACATCTACATGCTCTTAGATACGTCACACTCACAATATCAAACTCATTTTAAAAACTATAAAACAATCAACGTGTTTGATCTAATCTCGTTAACATTGTATTAAACGAGTAGGTAGGTATAATACAATCAAGTAGCGTAGCACTTCAAGGCCAGCTGCTTGTAGCCACTTTCGCTTATTAGCTCTGACCGCTAATTGATCATTGATCAAAATTGTATTTAGCTTACAAAAAAACAGAGTAGTTAACCTTAATTTGGCAACAAAAGGGCAACTTTTGTTCACGTTGTCAAAATTCTCAAACATGTTTTCTTGAAGTCGATAAAAATGTAAAAGTATCGATGGAATATCGGAGTCATTCTTTTTTTTCTAAATATTTAAAAAAAGAACAAATCACAGGGAATGTCATGCGGTCAGTATCGTTCTATTTTTGTTTTATTTTTATTATGTTTGGTTGACCTACAACAGCTTTTTGCAACCACGAACGTCAGAGTTGATTCAAACTTTAGTGCAGCACTATCATCCTATACGTCACTGAACTAATGAACTATGGCTTAATGAACTAATTTCAGTGTTTTTATATCTTTGAAAAGATCAAAGAAAATTGTGCGTGTTTCACGGAGATCAGCGTCAGTCAGGAATTATTTGTCACGTGTACAATCGCGTATAATTTCATTGCAATTAGTTACAATAAGAACCTAATCTTTCAGTCTTTATCGTATTGTTCAGAAAGTAAAAGTGGAGGTTGTTGATACTGTAGCCGTCTCCATGTCGTGATTCGGTTAGTTACTTCATTCACGTTTCTGATAATTGGAAGGACACCTTATACACAAGGAATAAGACTCAAAATAGGAAGTTTATCAGCGCAATGGAAGTCAATGAATCAACGTGATCTTTACTTGAACACGCACTGTGGTATATCTATGTAAAGAGAGGAAGAATAATTGTGTAATAATGATGTAAAGATATAGCTATAGTTAAAGATTCAAACGTTTTAGTACCGAGATGATAATCTTAAAAAGCAATATTGGCCGTTACGCATTTTTTCAGCTCAACTTGATATACTGATCTGAAACTATCGCTACTTTCATCGTAGTTTAATTTTATTAAATAAGTGTAGTAATATCTAGTCTTATTAAGATTCAATTCAGCACGCTTTAGTGCTCAAATAAATTGTAGGAATTTGAAACATTCTAAGTTTTGCTTCTATATCCAAACACCTTTTTCGTAGCCCGAGACAGACACAGGCCAGGCTGAAAACAAAGAAATATGAGAATATAACACTCTAAACCATTCCCTCCCTCTGACTCAAACTCTGTCCAGGGTGTGGTTGCTCAACCACACCCTGCATGGACAATCCCTGAATCTCTTACAAAAGCCACGTTCTATATCTATTAAACAGACGTACATAATGTCGTTCTGTACACGCGCGTCTGTGTGCGGTTCTCACACAGACACCACACAAACGCCGTTTTGTACACACGCGTGGTTCGTTCTTTGCTCAAATCATCATCGATAACTGCAAGCCCGCGGGTTGTGGAAACCCGAATTAGTGGGAGAGGGGGGCACAGTGCTCGTTCGATGCGTGTATTTTATGTTCTGTGGCTCAACGTCACGCTCCATCAAGTTGATTGTTAGTTGTTACACACACTAATGCCTCGAAAGTGTAGCCTCGATGAAATCCTATATTTCTGAACAGTCCGGTCCTTGACTCATTAACCGTAGGTATAGATGATGCAATCAAGTCAAAGCATTTACCTACACTTACACGATTACCTACTGTGCAATCTAGAAGTGCAGTCAGCCGGACTGTCAAGAAATATTATGAGTAAAAATAAAACGCAGCTTACAACACCGATAATAGGCCAAATATTAAATTCTCTAGCCAACTGTAAAACAATCAACACAAAGGTCACTTTTTGAAATACTTTTACAAGCGTTAGTACTTCTTATCATGTCGCGCTGAAAGGATTATAAGAGCGCCTTAAAGAAACTCCTCTTGTGCACTTAACATTAACAGCCCTACTTATAAACGCAATTTAAATTTAATCATTGCTTAAAGTTAGCCCTGTCACTGTTTGTCATCACCCAGTGGTAAGAGATGGCAATAGCTTAAGCACTGTTTATCTTTTGACATATTTTTATAAGTAAGGCCATAAGCGTTTAAAGTAGGCATAGGTAGTATGATAGCGCTTAATTTTATTAAGTAAATGTAGTGTGCTTTACTTTTTTTTTCCTATTTTAATCCATTAATTTTGTTACAGCTAGCGCAGGCATCCTTTTGGAACAAGCACCAGCCTGTCCCGAGCAATATGGAGTTCAGGTATAAATATAACACGCACAGAATATGACTAGCAACTTTGTAGTAGATTATGGTATTGTCATGTAAAAATAACACTGGAAAAAGGTGGAGGGAGTAAGTTTGCGCATGCGAAATTCGCACCTTATGTGGTCCTAATAGGTGTGGATATTGCATGCGCTAAAATACCCCCTCCACCTTATTTTTTCAATATTTTTACCAATATTTGCAAGAAGTGGTGAAATAACAAAATAAATAAACTAAAACCACATCGCTATCGTATTATGTCCAGCAGGGGACTTGTTCGCATAATGACGCTGATCATCTTACTACTCAAGACCCTCAAGAACTACCAAACTACCTAGGTACGCTATTAGGCTTTGCAAAACAGTTATTCATATCAGTTGTCAGGTGCTAAATGGATGATCCAACATGTTTCTGACTAACGAAATCCAAAGACAACTAATAAGAGGCACTACGTGGCTTAGACTTTGACTGAATTTTGTGATTTCCAGGCTTACGCCCATCCAGAGGCATGTGATCAGTTCTTCCTTTGCACCAACGGTACCCTGACAGCAGAGACTTGTGAGAACGGTCTACTCTTCGACGGCAAAGGCGCGGTGCACAACCATTGCAACTACAACTGGGCCGTTGAATGCGGGGAAAGGAAAGCAGATTGTAAGTATTAACACTTCTTGCTGTCACAGCTTTTTTGAGCTACAATTTTTTTTTCTAAGCCTTTTTAACTCTTTCCTGCGCGTTTTCAACCTCTTTGGGTTAAAAAACAGGAAAAACATGTAAAAAAAAACGAAAGAGTATTTCATTTTGGTTTTAATCTAGACTCAAATTCGAATTTAGAACATATTCAAACATCGAGTGCTGTATTATAGTTATTAGAAAATGAGTTTGCGCTCCAAGGAATGATGTATACCTCTTTGGTATTTTTCAAAAAAAGAACACACGTAGTCTTCTTTTATTTTGAACAATTATTATACATCTTATTATGCACTAAAACAACACTTTTGCATTTTGAATGACCTCTGTAAGTGATTTCTCCTTATTCCAGTGACACCATACTCCACTCCCGGCTGCGAATACCAGTTTGGCATCTACCCGGACAGCAGCGAATGCTCCACCAGCTACGTGAAGTGCGCTTTCGGCATCCCCAACCAGGAGCCATGCACGCCAGGCTTGGTTTACGATGAACGCATCCACGGCTGCAACTGGCCTGATCTGCTGCAGCCTTTCTGCAACCCTGAAGGTGAGCTGCTTATACACTTCACCGACCGGGCCGTGTTTTTTGTTGAAATAATTTTTAGTGCGTCTCAAAGAGGCTCCTTTCGCGGCTCGAATTACGAACTGATAGGTTCTACGACATGCCGGTTTCTTCATGATGTTTTCTTTCACCGTTTGAAAGTACTGGCATAGACAACATGTTTTTGATAGAAAAACAACTTTTTGGTGCATGACTAGGTTTGAACATCCTTAAGGTTGAAAAAAGGATTCTTCCTACCAATGCCTTTGGAAAACGACGTGTTTACACGTATTTTGCATTAATTATTGTACAGCAAAAACATGGCTTAAAAACTCGTTTTTTTTTATTTCCAGCGGTGATCGGTTTCAAGTGCCCCACCAAAGTGCCAGCACACACGCAATCCGCCAAGTTCTGGCCGTTCCCCCGCTTCCCCGTCCCCGGCGACTGCCACCACCTCATCACCTGCGTGGAAGGCCAGCCTCGTCTCATCGCCTGCGGAGAAGGCAAGGTGTTCGATGACCAGAACTTGACCTGCGAAGACCCGGAAATAGTCCCTCATTGCGGCCATGGACAGAAGTGATCTAGGATAAGAGGAATTGGGGTTGGGACGGTATCAAAATTGTGTGCAGCTAAATTAATACTTGCAGCATCTTTATGAGGTTTCAAAAGTCAATATTGAAAGTCCACCAGCTCGGTTAGTGGATATTAAAACGTAATGTATGGGCTTATCAGGTTTCCTAATGATAATTCCCTACGATTTTGTGACAAATGTTTTTGTTCACTAACTTTTCAAATTTTTTTTTCAAAGACCTTCGTAATTTATCAAATACGTCTTACAGTCTTAGGTTTCATTGAAAGCCACACCATGCAAATTTATACATTTTGAATTATAGGTGGTCGTTTTATGATAAAATTAGGGTTCAATAATTTTGAAATAGTTTTTTCCACCGACACACTTATTTATTACTACTAATGCTACTTCTAGTTGATTTATATCTATCTAAGGACCACTGTCCCAAATTTTATATTTTTGTAAATAAAACATACCATTATCTTTAAAAACAGGACCAAATACGAATGTTTTTGCGTGATATTAGTTACCATATTGCCTTTGTACAATGTTGAATCATTTATATATTTTTCATGTAGATTTTTATGTAAATATAATTGAAAGAAAAATGTAAATATGAAAAATATGTGTGAGAATAAAATATAAAAATATTTTTTTTGTACTTTATCTACCCTTCCTTTCCCTTCATATTTTTTTAAAAAGCTAGCCGTCATGTAAACAGTACATAATATTGGCAAGGCGTTGACATTAACAAACGCATCCGCAAGCTATCACTTTCCTCAGTCAAATGCATGTTTCTTTGCTCAAGCACATTTTCATTTATAATGTATTTTTGTGATGAGTTCTTTCTAAAATCTAATACCTTACAGAAATCTGATATAATGACTGGTCATATTTGTAATGGTCATATTATAGCAGTCATTTAGATTAGCAGACCGATATGTCTGTTGTCTCTTCTTCTTCTTCATCTTAATTAAATGGCATCATCTGTTAGCATGGAAGTGACAGTGACAAGATACTTTAAGCGAGCCGTTAAAAATTATCATTCTTATTGGCCTCTAGCTCAGTTGGCAGTAGCTCTGCCTTCTGCGCCGTAGGTCGTGGGTTCGATCCCCACCGAGAACAAATATTTGTGTGGTAAACATAAATGTTTGTTCTCTGTCTGGGTGTTATATTGTATTCAAGTATTATATCAGCTATCCGGTTCCCATATTACAAGCTCTGCTTAGTTTGGGGCTGGGTAGTGTTGTGTGAATTGTCCTGAATGAATAGTTAAAAATTAAAATTTTGCCACAAATGACTTTTTTACTGGATGTGTTACAAATAAAACGATGAAATAAAAAGTATAATTTATTTGTAAAAAACCTAGTTATCTAAATGCTTCATTCGTCTTCGACTGGAGCAGATTTGCCTTTTTGCGGGCGATTGGGCTTGCGGCGCGAAGAGTGGGGGCTCGGCTTGTTCTTGACTACAGGAGGGTGTTCTAGGGCTTCCAGTTCTGCGTCAGTCAGCTGCCCTTTGTACCAGTCCGCACTGTGGAAGAAGGTAAGTTAGATAGTGTTTTAGAAGCTGTGTAAGTACAAGTTTCTGGTGTGCCTTACTTCATAATAGGGGCACAGTATAGACATAGAAAGGCATTCATTTGAACAGTAGTAGAGAATTACTACCACTATGCCTATTTCTGCCGGGAAGCAGCATTGCTGTGTTTCGGTTTGAAGGGTGTGGGTGCTGGTGAAATTACTAGCACGTGCGGCTGAACATCTATAAGGCTCTCGTTGATGGACGCAGGGAAGTGCATCGTAGGGAACGCTCCCGACGTGCGTGACTTACGAGGCAATGTTTTGTTATTGGCGATGGTTACCCTTTAACATCAGGTGGGAGAACCATATGCTGGTTCTATTAGCTAAAAAAAAACACTAATGAAAAGAGGAATGATCAGTAGAGTGGGTAGGGGGTTGGTCTCTCGGAAATCATACAGCGCTACTGTTCATGCATTCGTAAAGTATTTAGCATTACGAATACATCTTGAAAAACTTTAATACAAAAACAATACTGATTTTATGTCAGTCTCACGTTAAACTAACATAGAACGTAGAAGAAATTACGGATTTTGGAAGTCATGACCTCGAAAAAAATCCAAATTTGTAATCGTTTTCTACATGAAATTTTACAAATCTAGAAGTTCTACTGCAAGCACATATTTATCACAAAAAAGCCCTGAAAATCGACCTTGAATTTGATCTAGCGTCAGTGCATTAACTTTTAATGACGCACATCACTAGGGCTACTTCTTGATAACTTATTAGCCAATAACAACGTACGGTGCTTATGCTAACTTCTGCAAAGGAAACCATGTATTAAGCCTACCATTCGGGAACATTCCTCGCCCATTCGCAATGCTTCTTGACATCGTCGAAGGCCTGTCCGAGCTTGCATCCCGAGCGGCGCGGCGTCTTGCCGTTGATGCACACGTAGAAGAATTGGCAATCCTCAGGGTCGGCGTAGCGTGGGTGGGTGGCGCCAAATGTCTCGTTTACCGCGGGGCAGTTGAAGTCGAATACCTCTGTAATTCACGGTATAGAAAAAGGCATGAGAAAAGTAATACTAAAAAGGTACCTATGCTAGGATCGTAGCTGGTGGAAATCCGTGAGCTCTGCCTACCTCTAACTCATTAAGGCGACATTTTATGCATGTATGGTGTAGAAAAATCTAAACAAACTAAACTACATTACCTATGTATTTGATTACCACCAGTTTCATGTATACCTATCGTTTTTTAATACAAAAAAAACAAAAGTATTTCTTCTTGATGGTTTATTTTTGTCTACTATACAAAAAACAACTGTTTTCTTATCTTCAGCGTTCAATAGGTTTTTTATGTAAGCTAATTTGAATTAATATTTTTTCTTTATTTTGTAACACGTATCGGTGACGAAAAATATTCGATATTTCGTCCCAACAAAGTGTTCTATGATTCTCTAAGATGATGCGTTCCTCCTAAAGCTAATCTAATGCCTGGGTAGGTAGCGCAGAAAGGAGAGCACAAATTCTTTTGAGATTCGCTATCTTAATCCATTTCAGGGGTTTGAAGGGGCAGGCCTAGAACTTTGAGAGAACACACGAGATTGGAGCCGTTTTTTTAGTAAATCATCAAAGCTAAATACCTGAAGCTCCACACCCCTTCTTCTTGGCCTCATCGGCCCACGTGCAGATTCCGGTCTTGTCGTTGTACACGAGGCCGTCAGGGCACGTGATCATGTTAAACTTGCCGTCTACACAGTAGTAGAACTTGCCACATTCCTTCGGATCTTCGTGGGAGAAGTAGCCGTTCTGACGGATGCAGTGGAGTCCAGGAATTGGAGTCTCTGTAAAAAGTTTACAACTTGCTGGTGAAACAGTGTGCTCCACCTAAAGTTATTTGGTAACACATCGGCTATATCAAAGCATTAAACCTAAAGGTCACGCACGCTAGGATATGCTAATTCCTTAAATTAAACAGTTTCTTGGACCTAACCTTCTTGAAAATGGTAAAAAAGCTTCAATTAATATTTGAATTAAGCCTTGCGCACATACTAAGCGTTCTGCGGTTATGATCAGTGAGAGGTTGTCAAAAATGACAGTTGTATTTGACGCCAGAACGCTGTTAAATATCGTTGCAGAACGCTTAGGTGTGCTGACGGCTTTAGGCGTTGGAAGACACCAGATAAAATGTGTATTTTTAATTCATGTTTTATTATTATTACAGTACTCAGACGCAGGTTAAACATACACTAACCTTAACCCCGAATACTGAAACGCAACTCAGATTTAAGCACGTGCTTAAATCTGAGTTGCGTTTCAGTATTCGGGGGTTAGTGTCATAAAAGTGTCTATAAAATAAAGATAATCTTGAGTGTCTATTAAAATTTATAGGGTGTTATTAATAATCCTGGCGTAGCGTTGGATTAGTTAATCCGTGTTTTGTCACATTTGCTCGAGTTGACAATTGCAATGCAAGAGACAAAACACGGATTAACTAGTCCAACGCTACGCCAGGATTATTAATAACACCCATAGCGTATAGGTAGCTACTCGTAGCTTGCCCCATTATGCCAGCAATGACACAATAATGTCAAACTCATCTCTCTTCAACTTTTTGCGAATGAGGCTATAAGCAATAACAGGTTTGGGGACAGTTGAAGCCAATGTACCTATACATATACACAGTACCACCAACTTATCTGTACAGACAGATTAATGGTAATGTACACATAAACACACAGTGCCACTGTGACAGGGACGCCACTATTAAATTGACTTGCACTAGTTTACTTGCACTATATCGTTGAAACTTAAAAGTTTAAAAACATTTGTGTTTAGTGCACAAAAATAACTTCTTTAAGGCGGACTTAAAATCTTTTAGTTAACTAGTTCCATAGAACTGATATACATAGAGTTCCTTAGAGTGATGACGACGAGAGAATTCCTCTATGGTCAACCGAACATAATGACAAATAATGAAAACAAAAAATAATACTTGGTGGCACTATACAAGTTATAGTACGTAGGTACAATAAGTATGTAAACGAGTAGGTAAATACAATAAAGCGTTGGCAAGGCCGTAATTCCCTTGAGATTGGAAAGTTGTTCTCTGGCGGTGACCGACTGTTTGTAATCTGAATTGAGATGCGACTGCCTCCATTTGATTGAGAATAGGGCTGTCAGTATAAATTATTCATGAATTAGGTCTTTAGAAAAGCTTTTTGTTGTTTTCTGGTTGTTTTGTTGTAAACAGAGATAAGCCCTCAAATTACGGTGGGATTTGATAATTCCATCACCGTCCATCACTCATAACATTTGCTCCTACACGTCCTATCTTACAAAGAACTCTGCTAATCTTGATTTTAAGAAGACATGATTATGATAACCGATATCATAATTTGTGACGTCACTTTATATTTCCTTCTTCTTCCTGCTCGTATCCCACTTTATGCGAGGTAGGCACTCCTCCACCATTCCTTTCTATCAGCCGTCAATTCTGCATACACGCTTTTCTTATCCATGTCATCTTTCACACAGTTCATCCATGTTTTCTTTGGTCATTATATTTCCGATAGAAAAAAATATTTTATCTTATTTTATGTCCTGAATCGTAAAGATTTTCAAAGTAAATAAACTTTACTTACGAAGTTTGGGTCTCGCGGAACAGTCAAGGTTGAAGGGCAGGTCGCACTTCTCCTGATCCTGAGCGTAGTCATTGAACACCATGCCGTCAGGGCACAGCTTCTCGATGATTTCACCATTTCTGAAAACGGTAAAATACCGTTATGTTAGCGACCTTTGGTAACCTGCCAAATCTGTACAGTCGAAGAATATTTATTTGCAGAGTGTTTTGCATTTTAATTTTAAACTTATACCAACGCTCGTTTAAGTAAGTAGTCAAAATTCACATAATAATAGTGTAAAAGCCCTTACGGCACCGCAATTTCGTATTTCAATAAAACCCAGTCCATCCAAAGGTTGTCTGGAAAAGATCGTTCATAGCGATAAGACTGCCCATTGTACTTCGCCATAGTTATGTGTAATATCTTATTCTTGTGGTGTACAATAAAGTGTTATCTATCTTCAACCCTCTTATTTATAAAACCTGACACTATTTAGCGAGAGCACTTAGCTAGAAACGTAAAACTATTAAGTTACATTACTGCTAGTATTGCTAGTAGGTCACGGGCAACACACAACTTTTTATAGATTTACACGCACACATAACATCATGCAAGATGCTTTCAGTGAAGCCTGAAGTATGATCGGTATAAAAACCGGTGCAATAAAAGCAAAAATAGGCGATAGGCAATATTCACATTCTTGAAAGTTTAGTAATATCAATTATTGAATTTGTAATAGCCGTACATATATTTTTGTTAAAAATGTGTTGATTGGAATTTGATAGAAGTTAGTGAAATTATATTAAACACTCGGTTTCATCAACATTTTAAGCGTTGCATAAAAATGATGTAAAACCTAATATACATTGGCCTCCTTACTTATGAGCGTTTCTTAAAAGAAAATCAGTGTCTATGAAATGCAACAAGATCCAGAACATTAAAATACAAAGACTAAGAAATCAGTTGGGCAGGACACTTGGCAAGACAGAAGGTGCAAAATATTTAAAAATGGTGACTGAGGACTGGGAAAAGAACCGTTAAACCGAAATAAATATAGTTAAAAAAGGTAGAAACTTTCTTGCGGTGGTTTACGTCATGCACGTAAGATTCCTGCGTCCAACTCCAAGAACTCATGTGCTTAATTGTGCTTGTACTTTCTGGTTTTACCTGCATTCATAATATTTGTCACACTGCTCAGCATCAGCGAAGAAGCCGTCATCAGGACACGTGTTTGTGATCTCCGCATCTCTCTCAGACTGCTCGTTCCTGTCTTCGGAGGTCCGCTTTGGTGGGTAAGCTGGCTTTCGACCCTTGTGACCAGCTGATGACGCCAGTACTGAAATGATAAATTGACGCAAATTTAGGAACATGGAAAACGTTTTCTATAAGTGTGAATGAAACGTAGGTATATGTATGGATACTCGTCTTAAGATGAATAATTTGCGAACAAAGCCATGAGTAAGCTAGTATTGAGAGACGAGCATCTATTTCCAACACAATATGTCTAATATGAACGACAGTAAGTAATCGAAACTCGAGTAGAAGTACTTTCAGAATTCGTAGACGTAAATAAATTATCTCATTACATCAACAGATTGCAAAATAGATGATTGTCCCATTAGATACAGCCGTGTTATTGAACTTTGTCAAGGTTCAATAGATGCACGAAGTTAAAACAATCATGACCTCTCCTACTTTAAAAATAATCATTGAGTATAAACATTTTACAGTGGAAATTGCGCAATTTCGTTAGCGTGGACGTTTGGGGTATTTCATAATAGTTATTTGTTATACAAGAGTGCAAAGCTGCTTTTTAACCGCGAACTCAATTTTGATGACTGAGCAAGCGCAGGATTCTAAAGTTTAACCATCTTTGCACTCGAGTGCAACACGTAACTTTTCATCCCACCTCAGCGAGGAAATGACTAAATGCAGAAAAGAACATGGCGCGACTAAAAGTAACACACCAAGAAGGTTCCGAGTATGAGTTATTAACAAATTTAAAAAGGTTGTATTATAAATTCAGCACCATGCAGGTAGAAGTAAATAGGTTTAATGATGTTTTGAATACACAAATACACCAAGAAGGTTACGAGTGAGAGTTTTTAACAAAATAAAAAAGGTTGTATGATAAGTTCGGCACCATGGAGGTAGAAGTAAACAGGTTGTGTATTCACAAACTTAGTGAACACGATATTCTAAATTCAAATTTACTTTATACTCTAGAGGATAAAAAAGGCTTTTGCAGTCAGATATTGAACAGCAAAAACACACTTTCAGACAGCTCTGAAGTGTGCTCTGTGGGATGAAAAAATAGTTTTTATGTAAGCGCTTACGCCACAGATCCATTGAACTCCAGCCTCCGTAGTTTTTCGAGAGATCGGAAACTTATGATAGTAGAGTTATTTCATGAAATATTAGCAAGTTATATTCAGGCATGATCATTTAAATATCACAATGCATCATTTCCGGCATACCAGCAAGAAATAAAAGGTCGTTCGCATTGACTGTCACACACTTCCTAGCACGTAACAGAAGGTAATCGACTAGTAAAATGCCATCTCTTTATACTGCCTTGTAATGGTCGATACAACTTTCTGAAACTACTACGACCTCTGTGCTATTGTAGTGTATCTATTTGTTCAACTTCACTTCAGTTTATTGCAAACACTTATTGCATAGCTTATTTCTAGTCTATTATATTGACTGGCCTCTCAGCTTCACGAGACCTTAACGAGAGGTAATCTTTGATTAGCCCCAGGTCCCTTTTCAAGCCTGTGAAGCCCCCAGGAAGCTTCTGCGCTTTTGGGGGTGTTAGGCTTGCTAAGCTACAGCTCTATAGCCAGGCCATCCTGACGCCCGCTTTTGCGTCTAATTGTGGAAACAGGAGTCCTTTACAAGTACAATTGGGGCTAGATAGTGTTGTGTGAATTGGCGACACTATATATTTCGATCAGTACAGCTGCATTTTGTTGCTCCAGAGCAAACTATAGATAGGTGCTCAAAATGTAGGTGTAGCAACATTTAGCGTCGATTTCACTATTACACGGTATTACCTAACCACGCGTAGCTTTTGTGGTCAGGCCACTGGAAGTCACTAGGTCAAGTTATAATTAGTAAAACATTACGTTACAGTTTCAATATTTTGTAGTCCACACTAAATATTGGTGGTTTGAAGTTGAATAATTGATGGATATGTGAGCAGGGGTAACAAAAAAACATGAAATGAACTATGTGAAAGATGACATGGACAAGAGAGGACTGAATGCAGAGATAACGGTTGACAGAGGGGAATGGAGGAGGAACATTATTGTGCCGACCATACAAGTGGGATAAGGGCAGGAAGAAGAAGAAGTTGAATAAGATCGATGGTTATTTCTTACCCAGATATTTAATTGCTAGATGGTTGCTTACTTCAAATTAAAAATGTCTCTATTCAGTTGTATCACAAGGATCACTTTGAAACGTCTAAAAGCTAGGTGAGTCAAGGTGCCAGTTCCACGCGAATCTTAATAAAACCTGGCTTTTTTCATCATCATTTATTTTATTTTATTTTATTCGGAAAACTAACAGTACTACAAACTAGGCAATCATCATGATTTTCTTGTCCTCATGTGGTCCACGTCATGTGTGGTTGGCACAATAGATTTCCTTCCCTCTTCTATTAGCCGTCATTTCAGCAGTCACTCCTTTCTTACTCATGTCATCCTTCACACAATTCATTCATCTTTCTTTGTCCTACCTTTACTTCTATACCCATCCACATTCATATCTAGCACTCTTCTCATTACAGAACATTCTTCCCTTCTATATATATACTTATATTTTCTCCTCTGAGTAGAAGCTGTCTTCTTTCACCGTGTATAATAAGAACCGTTACTGATAATCAGTATTTAGAACAAATGGAGGTACAGTTCGTGCTTAGAATCGCAAATAGTCTGTGCGCCAGAGGCTAGAGTAGAGAGCAGTTATTTGTTTTCTATTTTACCGCTGATCAAACAGTAATTTGATCGTAACTTTTGTGAAACCGGACTAAGCCTTGCACTTGCAAAAAGAAAGTATTTACTTTTATGATCAATCTCTAGCGAATACCTTGCGAACATCTAATATTTGACAGCGTTTCACTGATCGCCACCGCAGAACGCTTAGATGTATGCAAGACATAATTTACATGTCATCGTGTCATTAATTCTTTCAAACTAGAGTGTGGTGAACGGATCTTAAGTGCACCTCAAAAAGCTTTTAGGGCTTAATTGAACTAGACTGAATGAAACAAAATGAAATAACGCATTATTTTTTGCCTATATTGTTTTAGGTTTGGTAACATTGAGATCCACCTGGAATTTATTATGATTCTTATGATTAAGTACAAGTTAAAAATAATTTTAACTTGTACTTAATTAATAATTCTTTTACTTAAATTTTTATTCCACTTTGTATGTACTTATACTCAGTTTGAAGTTTGCGTCGGTTGTTTTGTGTTTGCGGAAATACTGAGTACCTGTGACAAACAATTTAATAAGATTCTTCATAAGTCTTTTAAATAAGTTCAAATATAAAAACAATCAAGGAGCGGGAGCGCGTTGAAGTCTTTTGTATAGTGCGCGTCTTCAGTGTAGAAGAGACAAATATTTTTCTCTTCTCTTCTAGCTATGGTTCCTAAAATGTTGTTCTTTCTTCTTTCTTTCTTTCTTTCTATGGACTGAAGAGGTAATTTATGTTTGGACCTGTGTGTGTTTGTCTGTAGCCTCGTAGTACCCAAACTTAGGGGCCAATTTCAATGCCGTGTTTGTAGGATAGTGTTCAGACATTGCATAATATGTTTTTTAAATATCAGAAGATTTTAAAACTGGTAACTCTGCTAAGCGAATCTAAATATAACTTATATTTATTTTGTAATTAACCCCCGAATACTGAAACGCAACTCAGATTTAAGCACGTCTCAAGCGACGAATATTTGACAGATTTTCATTGAAAACTGTCAAATATTCGTCGCTTGAGACGTGCTTAAATCTGAGTTGCGTTTCAGTATTCGGGGGTAAACTCGATAGTGACAGTATCTGTCATTCAAATTAGATTGGATTTGATATTCAAATCTTCAAGGTCATCGAGGTTTCCAATTATTATTGCTATGTTCAATAATAAGGTTGTATTGAATATAAATACATGATGAATTTCTTAAAGCAATCAAATTATTGCATAATGTAAAAAATTTGAAGCATTCATAGTTTTTATTTAAAAATCATTACACATACTTGGAAGATTCCGCTATTGCTAATAAGACCACCAATTCTACTTTAACACAACAGATCTATTAGAAGCTAGTAGATTATGTAACTTAATTTTAAGTATTTTATTAATAACTTATCGTAGAATAAATAGAAAGAATGGAACACCCAAATCTGTGATTTTTATGACCTTGTGTAGGTATCTACCCAGACTTATTAACTAGTTTGGTATAGTACCTAGATGTTGTATAAAATAGTTGTTTGTATTTTACTAGTGGCTTTTCTCAGAACTAAATTTACATACTGCCCTGAACGTAGGTAGCATAGCTATATGCCAGTAGGTATATGTTTGTACATGCATAACTTACCGACTAAGCACCCTAGTAAGATGACCCCCACACTTGACCGGAACGCCATCTTGCGTTCTAACACTAACTTAAATGTCACTTATAACTTAAAAGTCACTTTATTGTGACTTATCTAAGTATGACTGACGACCGCCGCGCTCTCTATACCACACTGACTTGAGCACTTTTTGTCATCCATTCTTAGCCGCTCAACAGCTCAGCGAAAGGTTACATTTACATATCTGTCTCGCTCGCTCGTTATTGTAATACAATATACCCATCCCTCTCCCTCGTCAAACACTGGACTGGATCCTGTTATTGTTTTACGTGTTCTGCAAGAGAATTATGGACCAAATTAGAGTTCAAAAATGCTGTTAATATTTTTGTACATTATGGTTATTGCAAAACTGTAATCTGCTATATTTAAAATCTTCCGCAAATTATAGTTACTAGCAATGCAGTTCTAATTAAAAATAAATTAAGAATTTACTTACTAGACCCTTGTTTCCCTTATCTCTTTTTTACTATTATCATCATCTCATTGTCACTAAACCAATATTGTAGCATTAATAGAGCTCTTTGTGAAGGGCTCGCCCAGGACAGTACTACCTACCACAATGCCTATTTCTGCCGTGAATCAGCATTGCTGTGTTTTGGTTTGAAGGGTGTGGGTGCGGGTGAAATTACTGACACGTGAAGCTGAACATGTGTATGCCTCAAGTCTATGAACACAGGGCAGTGCATCGTAGGGCACGTTCCTGACATGCGTGACCTACGAGGTAATGCTTTGTAATAGGCGATGGTTACCACTTAACATCAGGAGGGCCAAATGCTTGTTACATCAGCTAGTTTTATAAAAATTGACATCATCCGAAGCATATATCCCGTGCGTCTATACATAGAGTCTGTTCAGAAAGAGAACCGTCGTGGGATTGGAGGGCGCTGCTGTGCTTAATCACCTTTTTTGCTTAGTGGGCAATACAATAGCACGTCTGTTGCGTTTTGATTCTATCACAACTAAGTGTACTATTCCTTTATTAAATTTTTATGATGCAAAATTCTGACAGAAAGAAAAGGATGAGCTGCCATATAAAAATCGAAACGTTAGTTCTCAATTTGGCCACGACGGTTCTCTTTCTGAACAGACTCTACACGTTCTTACTAAGTGAGAGCGAGAAGTCAACGCATATACTCTATTACAAAGTACCTGCTTATAATTTTGGAGTTACCCAAGTATCAAGTTTATTATTATTATTAGTATACTGACAGGCCTAGCTGACACGCAGAAATGACAGTCAATCATAGTATAACATTATGACATTAGTGTCCTGTTTTGCGTAAATTGCGGAAACTACAGTGGAGTGATTGCGTATCTTTTTAACCGACTTCCTATCAAAAAGGAGGAGGTTCTCAATTCGGTTGTAAAATTATTTTTGTATCTGAAAGATACTGCTTCCAGATTGGTCCCATTTTAATTTTATTAAAATCGGTGTTGCCATTTTTTTTTAAATATATTTTTTAATGTTTTTAACTGCATGCCTTCGTCATTTATGAACCGATTTAGAAAATTATTTTTTTATTTTGAAGGTTATTCTTACGTCCAGATTGTCCCAAACAAATTTCATTAAAATCGGTTTAGCCGTTTGGCAATGAAGTCGGTTTCTCTAGTTTTTTAAACTTATAATTATGTTGCAATCAAAACCTAGTCGCATCTGTCAGTTTTGACATTATTCTTCTTTAATTTCAATAAAAAAATACTTGAAACAAAAGTAATCTTTGGAAGGATTACAACAAGACTGAATATGGACGTAATAAACATGAGATAGCGAATAGGAACTTCGTTTTGTAAAACAAGGGTGGCAACGGGTATATAGTTCTAGGCTTGGTCGCGTGGAACTGTCACCTAGATTCACCTAGCTTTAAGACGTTTCAAAGTGATTCTTGTAATCCTACTGAATAAATACACTTTTGATTTAGATTTTTTAGGGGTTGAAATATATAAACACCACTACTGTCATTAAATTATATATATTATGTTTTGGATTAATTTTATATGACAAATTGTAAAAAGCTTTGCGTGCGTCCCTTTCAAAACTTAAACACAAGTCACACTCCGAACTAAAAACATTTTATTGAACCGCAAGTTGAAAGGAGTTTGTAAATGACGAATCATCCCGGATAAAGCTGATGCAGTCACGTCCATTAAGTCCAATGTCAACTTACCAGCCCTTTGTGTGAATTCCATGTGGTTTTATTATAGTACTTTACTGTTCTTCCGTATAATATCTAAATGGTTTCATATTTTGGCAAAACAACTTTTTGATACTTGTTGTTTATCGTCGTTTTACTAGAAGGCAGATCTACTACCAACTAAACAGAGAAGCTAGTCCAATACATTAAAAAAAAGAATATCAATGCGTGTGCGCATCACGCTTCACTTCAATCATGCTCTAGAAAGCGATCTACAGAATGGTGGAAATTAGAGATCAAATCTTAGGTACATAATGCAGTTGGTATTCATTCCAATCGTATTATATTGATGTCCAAAATTCTATGGTCTATTTGAGCCCAACGATGATGACCTTCGATTACTAGCAAAAAATAGTGTAGGCCAGATCAGGTTTTACTGGTGATCAGATAAAATGTAATTGGTTTCGTCTATATGTAGTTTGTTCATGGGTATTCCCCGATATTGAACTTTTTTATTCTGAATATTTTCTCATTTAAATTCCTCTTGCCTCTATAAAATTTTAATTGTTAACAATAGCGATATTATGGAGGCGGATGTTGTTAATCTTGTGAGAATATTAAAATAAAAACATGTTTTATGTGCATGAAAAGATTAAAATGTGCCTCAGAGAGGCATCTTTTCATCACATTTGGTTCGAAGGAACCAAACCAAAAATTTAATGAAATAAATTTGCTTGAAGCATGGTACATTAGATCTTTAATATAGACAAATACAGATTCACACACTTCGTCAGAAATTCCAGCATGCAAACACGATAAAGAAAACAGGCTAGTAGGCACATTGTTTACTTTAAAAATGATACCTAAAATAAAAAAAAATGATAATATATTTTCTGGACTCATAAAGCAATTCTAGCATTCACCAGGATGCAATCGTGTTTGCTCTATTGCGAGAGCAATTTTTCACTGTGAGTGGTTCCAAGATTTTTTCTCCCAGACAAAGTAGCCAACGTTGTATCACATTTTAAAAATCAACAATTCCAAGGAACGAGAAAATTGATCGCAAAAACAATTAATTGTTATGAACGAAAGAAATATAATTAATAATTGAAGGATTGGAAAATTGATACGATCTTTAATTTACCCACTGCATTAATTGATGCCAGTCACTATGCCGATATAAATTGGAGAAAAGGATGAAGAACATTATTAATATTAAAAAACTTTAAAAGATATTGCAGACATTTTTGTGTAGCTATAAAAGCACTTATTAGTTATTGAAATGAAATATCTTTATTTGCACGAGGTATGGTAAATTAAGGTGTTACAGGAATAAATCTCATTAATTGGTAGAAATATCTAGTCCGTACCTAGTTAATTCTTTGAATAAATACGAATATAGCAACTAGCGGCCGTCCGCGGCTTTGCTTGCCCCGTTCCCGTTTCTTTTTCGGGATAATAAGTAGGTATTCTATGTCCTACCCACCAATTTTCAGAAAAACGGTTCAGCCGTTCTTGAGTTATTACTAGTGAAACTAGCACGATTTTCTTTTATGCATATATAGATATAGATAAACAAAATAAAGACGGTAAATGAAAAAAACTAGGTAAAAACATCTAGATAATTTTAGTGCTTGTCCTTTTTTCATAGTGTCACTAGCTTTTTCAAACCAAGATGCGCTTCAAAAAGGCTATTTTAGTGCTAGAATCTGATAAGGTTAAATCCACATGGTACATCCAGACTTCCTTAGACCTAACAAGCGCCAGGGCTGTTATCTCGTAATTAAGTAAACTAACGATATAAGCACGCAAGATGCCCACGCGTGGTAATGGTTGGCGTAGTGTGGACTTTCTTAGGAATATTATTGGGTTATAAAGTTTTTAGTACCAGTTTTTATTGCTATTACCTACCTACCTATTGTAAAATTAATAGACTGCAATATTTTCAACGATTTGATTTCACATTGGTTTAGGAACACATTATTAAAAAAAAGGTGGCGATGGTGATCAGCTGAAACGTTGTCAAATATATATGACTGCGATATTTGACAGCGTTTTAACTGATCGCCATTGTCTAGATGTGCGCAGTGCGTCGATTCCAGCAACACGGCTCGATTGAGTGATCGCTGAATCCGCGTTCCATTTTCGAATTTTTCAAACAAAAATTGACAATTCACATCGATTTACGCGATCGCTCGAGTGATTTGTGTTGCTGGAATCGACGCCCTGGTCTTTATAGCAATAAATAGGCTTACTTACAAGCGTTCCTTGGTGTAAATATTGCTTAGAGATAGGCATGTCACCGTTTGTCACTAGCAAGTGGTAAAAGATGGCAGTAGCTTACGAAAAATGCTTCTCAATAAGGGGGCAAATGAAGTGTAGACTCACATACTACCTATCTACTCACAGAATCAGAAAAAGATAAATTCTACAATCCCCTGTTGTACTTACTAATAGTTCTTATGTGGGAATGTAAAAAGTAAAAACTAATGAATCCCTCTGTAATTGATTTAAATACCTTTCGTTGTAATGACTAACGAGGTGCGAAGTTAGCTTTGTGTGGACTTTAACATTTTTGTACTTTAGCACATTTTTTCACCTATTTATTGAATAGAGAATAAGTTTTATTCAGAAAAAAATAGGGCGTTATCGAGCAATATCAGATTATTAAATAAAAAAAATGGATTAATAAGTAATATTGTTTTTCCTGGCAATATGAGTTTAAATTAATTTGAGAATTTGTTTTTTCATTCATTTGTTTTTAAAACCTTGACATTTAATGACAAATTGTGACGAAAGAATGAACTGCATGTTTTGAAACAACAAAAACAAAATTTAAGTAACTTGTTTTAAACAGTAAAAATTGACATCCGTGCGTGTTTTCATTTAGTTTTATAAAAAAAAAACTACCACAATACATTTATAAATGCAAAATATTTTACAACTTTTAGAATGTAATCAAACAAGTTGGTGTAAGAATGGTTTAATTTATTTTAAAACGGTTGCCACTGTCCTCTCAGCTGTTCAGTTCGACTGGCCTCTCAGCTCTTCCTTCTGCGCCGTAGATCGTGGGTTCGATCCCCACCGAGAACAAATATTTGTGTGGATTGTGTGAACATCGATGTTTGTTCTCTGTCTGGGTGTTATACTGTATTCGAAGTATGCAAAAAAGTATTTAAGTATCAACTATCTGGTTCCCATTGTAACAAACTCTGCGCATCTGCTTGTCTTTTCTTTTTCTTTTTGCTTAGTTTTTTTGTTTTTTTCTGTTTTTTTTGGGGCTAGATAGTGTTGTGTGGACTGTCCACAATATTTATTTACTGTAATACACATTAAGAGACCATAATCAGGAATATCGTCTTCAAAACAAACATTTCCGGCATATACCTACGATGGACATTACTGGTACTTGCCACACAGACTTATGCAATAGCATCCCAACAATACTCGTAAATTCAATACAACATCGACTCTACTTGTACGGCAAATAACGCATATTAACATGGAATGGGTAATAGAAATATAAATCTATCAGGTTGAGATTGTTTGTTTGTATGTTTATGCATTGGTCAATTGGTGGAAGCTTGGTAGTGTGATGAATTTCAATAATGGATTTAATTTTAATGGTTTAATAGAAATTACTATTATGATATTTGATGACACTTGTCATATTTGTTTGTAAAATAGTCTGTCAACTTCATAGAAAATGCCGTTGGCAATTATGTATGGTTAGTCAGTTGAATCGATTGATTTAAAATATGTCTGTGGATCTGAATAATTTGTTTGTAAATAAATAATGATTTTAATTGTCATCAATCATGATAACTGTTTTAGAAACTAGTTTGTTTGTTTAGTTCATGTAAAAGTATTATTAATGGTGATTGATTCAAAATGTCTGCACTGCATACTGGCAACGCTTCCGGCGATAAAGATGGCGGTCGGGCTCGACTGCTCGATCGCCATTCTGGAACGAGCGCTCGGAAGAGTTGGTCGCATGCAATGCAAGCTACTTTGTAAAACCACGTGGCTTAGAGTTGGTAATTTGTGAAGTACTAGAGAGATTGTAACGTAGAAGGAAGTGAACAATATAGTTTGATTGGACAACAGTGGGAGTTTTATTACATCTCCGAAGTGGTAAGTACACGCCCAATTTTATTGTTCTGATGACGTTTATTGCATGATGGATAATGTGTAATTATACTTAATTGAATTAATGGATCTTTGATAAAATATTTAAATTTTTCTTGAGAAAATTTAAAGAGGGTACCTACTCAAACAAAAAAAAAAAAAACTTGCTCTGAAGCATTGTTACCATGTGTTGTGGGCTTTCATAGGGGGATGAAATTTTCGTCATTTTTGTGCTACGACGCACCGTTTACGAGATACCCACAATCTAACATTATTCTTAGATTATCGGTCTTTTCTTTTAAATTTATTTATTAGGTTATGCCTACCCTAAAATGTGTGTGGAATCATATGAAATTTGATATTAGCCGCTCATCCGAACATGAAATGGCCTGCACCTAATATTTAACGACTTTGACTACTTAGTTAAGCTGTTCCATTTCAAACAATTGACATTCACTTAATTTTTGGAATATACGCTAAGTTTACCGAAAGATATTTTAAAAATATTAACGAACTTAATAACAGCAAATAGTTTTACATTATTATGCATTACGATGATCATTTTATTGGTTACCCTCTGATAACACATGACTCGTGTTACCGTGTATGAAATTAAGTGAAGGTACTCGAGTGTAAAAAAACAAGCTTGAGTGTTAAACGCAAGTCAGTCCTCTGTAGCATTCTTGTTACTTTTTGATATGCAGAACTGTTGGGTACTTAGGCAAGGCCTACTTTCCTGTCTAGAACCATAAACAAACATTTTTATGTCCATGCTAATAGTCGCCATTGTGCCGATGTAGCCTATGTACAAAATTAAATAAATACCCTTAAATAAATTAGAATCTCTGTTGGCATAAGCAGGGTGTTATTGGCTGGGTTATGTTGAAATTATTATTTGGTAGGTTTCTGGAAATATTTATTTCTTATAATTTACTTAACATCAAAAATGAGTGATTGAATAAAGTTTCATAATAAAGTGGCCGTAAATAGCAAAGACCGAGCACAATCTTGAATTTCATAAAAGCCGGTACGGTCTTTGTCATGGACCGGGCCTAACCATAAATTTGATATAGGGGCTATCCGATAGTGCTAAAACTATTCATGTACTGCTAATACCATAGCAGCTCAGTAAAGTTTGAGTAGCCTCTAACTGCAAATGTCTAACCATGCTGGATTTAAAATAAGCAAGTAAATGATCATGATCAAGCCTACCGAAGCGAGTTTTTGAAGCAAAGTGAGCTAATGTTATCAAAATTGTAGACTATTTATTTATTTTTATTTCTTAGGTAAACAATCAGCAGATACTTATAATCTAATTGATAATTTAAAACGACAACTAGGGTCCATTAAACAGGTTTCACATAGTGAGACTATTGGAGCTTAAAAAAAAAAAAAAAAAATGATATTAAGTAATGAGAGACTAAGGTAGACAAACTATAAAATGAAGATACAATTTTTTTAAGAAATTACAATTAAACAGAAAAACAAAAAGTACAATAAGAAAAAAAAAAAAAAAAAAGCATATGGAACCTGGGGAGTCTCCTCGAAACAGCATTTTGACAAAATGTTAGTAGCAATTCTTGGTGGTTTTGAGCAAACAGATCTAGTTTGGGGACGTTAACCAGGCCATTGAACGTAATTACTGCTCGTCTAAAGAAAGTGTTTTGGGATCTGTGTTTGGCTAAGTACGCCATAGAAGTAAAGATTAATAACATTTTTGAAACCAAGTGAGTTCAGTTTGACTATGTACGCCTGATAAGATGAAATTGATTTTGAAACCAAGTGAGTTCAGTTTGACTATGTACGCCATAAAAGTTGAAATTGATTTTGAAACCAAGCGAGTTCAGTTTGACTATGTACGCCTTAGAAGTTGAAATTAATTAACCATGCGAGATCTGTTTGGTCAAAGTAAGATAAGTTCAAAAAAATCAAAAAGTTCAAAATGTTCAAAAAGTTCAAAAAGTTCAAAATGTTCAAAATGTTCAAAATGTTCAAAATGTTCAAAATGTTCAAAATGTTCAAATGTTCAAAATGTTCAAAATGTTCAAATGTTCAAAATGTTCAAATGTTCAACAAATGTTCAAAATGTTCAAATGTTCAAAATGTTCAAAAAGTTCAAAAAGTTTAAAAAAAAATTATAAAAAGTTAACAAGGTCTCAAAAGGCGCAAATGTTTCAAAAATTCTAAGTTTAGTAATTTAAAGTCGTGTAGAGTTTTTAAAAGGTCAAAGTTAAAGATCAGTTTTTGTATTGGATTATAAGTAAAGATTTTGGGTTAAGATTATATATAAGTTTTTGAATATGAGAAAAAGTTAAGTTGGATTAGAGTTAAAGTTATTTGAGTTTAAAATTAATGTTTTGGATTTGAGCCAAGTATGTAAATTCGTTCAGTTTTGCCAATGTCGAGGGAGGATATTATAATAAAAGATGAAAAGACGATGAATTAATTAATTATGAATTAAAAATGAATTAATGATGAATTTAAGATGAGTTCAAGATGAGTTCAAGATGAATTTAAGATGAATTTAAGATGAGTTTAGGATAAATTTAAGATGAATTTAAGATGAATTTAAGATGAATTTAAGATGAATTTAAGATGAATTTAAGATGAATTTAAGATGAGTTTAACATGAATTTAACATGAATTTAAGATGAATTTAAGATGAATTTAAGATGAATTTAAGATGAATTTAAGATGAATTTAAGATTAATTTAAGCTGAATTTAAGATGAATTTAAGATGAATTTAAGATGAATTTAAGATGAATTTAAGATGAATTAAATATGAATTAAATATGAATTAAATATGAATTAAAAATGAATGTAAGATAAAATAAATGTGAATTTTTTATAAATTAAAGATAAGCGATTTATAAAAGACCTACTACTTACTAAAATATCAACTTAAGATTAACTAAAGATGAATTACAGTTTTAGGTGTTCAATAACAGCTTAACAGTTCAGTTTTACAACTGAATCACAGTTTTAAATAAAAATTGGACAAAGATTCTAATTAAAGTTAGTGCGTCGTAAACCTGAACCACTAGATTGTTTACGTACCGAAACAGTCACTGTCGAGAAGATGTTTGCATTTCAGCAAGAACAATGAGAAGATGACATTACTAGTACATGCCTGCAGTGCCATGGCAGGGCATGGCATGGAGAAATTCAAGTTGATAAGTTCTTTGCTGTCAGAATTAATGATGGCGTTTTCATGCATTTACTGAGCTAAGTTAAATGTATCTTTTGTAGTATTTAAAGCGCAAAACTAAGTACAGAGAACTCGTCTAAATGCCGTGGATAGTGTACATTTAGTGTTTTATATTTTTGGAATATATTGTTACTTTTTAATTATTTCACAATTGGAAAACCTATTCATTTGAACTAGATATAAAGCAGATGAATGATAATAGGTTAAATCACAGTGTGTTTGCAGATCTGTAAATTTTATGACGAGTTTCAGATCCTTAAAACTCCAGGCAAAGTTAGTAGCGATGCACCGCAGAAGGTGCCACAGGACACAACCGTGACGCACCGCATCAGCAGCATGAGCAGTGATGCGCCACGGGAGGCGCCGCACCAGCGGCCTGAGTCGTGATGCGCCACGGGAGGTGCCACACCAGCGGCCTGAGTCATGATGCGCCACGGAAGGCGCCGCATCAGTGGTCTGAGCCGTGATGCGCCATGGAAGGCACCACATCAGCAGCTTGAGCCATGACGCGCCTCTGAAGGTGCCGCAGTAACAGGCTGAGCCGCGAGTTCCGTATTAAGGAGAAGAATTATGTAGTTTATTATCACAATTTCATTTTGTTTTATATTTTACTTTATTTGTTTATTAGGTACACAAAACAGAGTACAATCGATAATTTACAGGCATAAATACTATTAAATTATGAGCTAGACAGTACCCCAAAACATGCGTATACAGAATGCATTGAACAGGAAAGTTATGTAGATAGCGTGTAACCAGGCTTAACTAGTAGTAGGTGATTAAAGTTAACATTTACTTGGAACTTGGGTGTACTCATACAATTATTTTATTACAGTAAGTCACTTCGAGTTATGACTCGAAGAGAGTGCAGAATTAATTAACTAACTAATAAGAGTTTTCGGCACACTCTAATGAAAGAGTGGCCAAAGCTGCATTCTTGAATTTATTTTGACTATTGTTAAAGATATCAATTTTATCACTGTATTTAATCAATAAATCGTTAAATAGGCGACACACTCTGACAACAGGGTTATAATAAGAGGTGTTGTTTAAATTGACTTGTAGGGCGAAAGTGTTCTGAAAGGGTTGCCGAGGTCTAGGCTTTATATTTAGATTAATAAGATAAAGTAAGCAAGGAGAGTCGATATGCGAGTGGATAATTTTGAAAAGATACAGTAGATCATGATATTTGCGATGATTTTCTAATAACATTAAATGAAAATGATGGAGCTTTGCAGTATAGTTATATTCAGAAACTTTTTCTGGACCCTCTCAATCCGGTCAACGTGAATATTGTAGTAGGGAGACCAAATTACTATTTGACTTTTAAAACAATTAACTGTTTGACTGTATTTTTAACCATATAGATGTCTTCCTATCACAATCGGAGTATAATTTATGTTATTGGAATATTTAATTTAAATAATATTTTACCCGAATGGATTGTTTATGGCTGGGATGCGAAGACTTTTCTGATACAAAACTGTTATTATTATCTTACGAGAAATTTCATTTAATTAAATTTGTTTTGCATACAGGCTTTGAATATGGTAAACGGGATATTTAACTTTAGTTATTTTTAGATAGAATTATATTTTTAATATCTGTTTATTCTAAGAAATGACTAAGATTTATTTGGGTGTCTTCGTATCTTCTACTTAATAATTTCATTTTGTTTACAAGTTTTATATTGTAATTTTGGATTTGTCTTAATTTGTTCTTATTAGTTGTTTGAATTTTGGTAGTCATTAAAGTTTCAAGTTTTGTTTAGTCATACATAAACATAGTTATCATGTTATCATTATGCTCTCAGCATGTGCTTCCAGAGTAAGCACACTGTCGGATGGCCGAATTTGATAGACATTAGATTTTTTTTAGATTGTATTTGAATGGTCATCTTTTCTTTTGTGTTTTAATTCAAGTTCTGTTTGTTAGACATTCAATTTTTTTTTTAGATTTTATTTGAATGGTCATCTTTTCTCATTAAGTATTTGTTTTAAATTCAAGTTTTGTTTGTTAGACATTCAATTTTTTTTAGATTGTGTTTGAATCGTCATCTTTTCTCATTTGTTTCAAATTCAAGCTTTGTTTATTAAGTTATCATATTATATTGTGCACTTAGCATGTGCTTCCAGAGTAAGCACAATATCGGATGGCCGAATGTGATGAATTTCAATAATGGATTTAATTTTAATGGTTTAATAGAAATTACTATTATGATATTTGATGACACTTGTCATATTTGTTTGTAAAATAGTCTGTCAACTTCATAGAAAATGCCGTTGGCAATTATGTATGGTTAGTCAGTTGAATCGATTGATTTAAAATATGTCTGTGGATCTGAATAATTTGTTTGTAAATAAATAATGATTTTAATTGTCATCAATCATGATAACTGTTTTAGAAACTAGTTTGTTTGTTTAGTTCATGTAAAAGTATTATTAATGGTGATTGATTCAAAATGTCTGCACTGCATACTGGCAACGCTTCCGGCGATAAAGATGGCGGTCGGGCTCGACTGCTCGATCGCCATTCTGGAACGAGCGCTCGGAAGAGTTGGTCGCATGCAATGCAAGCTACTTTGTAAAACCACGTGGCTTAGAGTTGGTAATTTGTGAAGTACTAGAGAGATTGTAACGTAGAAGGAAGTGAACAATATAGTTTGATTGGACAACAGTGGGAGTTTTATTACAGTAGATAAGTTACTAACTAAAAAAATCGGTTGTCTGTAAAGTCGGTTTACTGACGATAGTTGAACGTTATAACGTCATAAGAAAATACTGATGGAATGGTTGCATTTTTCAAAAGAAAATTTTAGTTTTACTGAATTGAATTGAATGTGAATGAAACTGAATGAAACTGAATGAAACTGAATGAAACTGAATGAAACTGAATGAAACTGAATGAAACTGAATGAAACTGAATGAAACTGAATGAAACTGAATGAAACTGAATGGAACTGAATGGAACTGAATGAAAATCCGGACCCGGACCCGGACCCAGACTGAACCCTTACCCTTACCCTCATTTACCCTTACCCATTACCCGACCCGGCTCGGGCTCAGGTAAATGGAACGACGAAACGACGTAACGACGCATGAGTCATGTTTTTTCGTGCGTGCAGCCGGCTCCATCGATTTATAAGAGGTTATCACGTCAAAAAAACTAAAGCTAAGATCTATAAAACTAAAAACTGCTTTGGTAGATACCACCTGAGGTAGATAAATAAGTTTAAAACTTTGTCATAAATCGCTGATGAAACCGAAAAGATGTGTTTGAATATTTGTGGTTCAATTTAGAACATCGTGAGGAAACCGGCATGTTCTAGAACGTGAAGGGTTCGAAAAACATGTGTCAAGTACATGGAAAGAGTCTCGTTTCATGGAAGGAGGCGCACTTCACCACATTTTACTTCTCTTCTCCGTGTGGCTCTTTCGAAACAAATTTGGTGACACTCCATTTCACCGAATTTGTTTCGAAAGAGCCACACGATAAGAAGAAAAATTTGAAAATTTAACGAATTTGTAATTGTAAATTAATATTATAATAAAATAAATTTGTAAATATTAATGAAATATCATTAACAGGCAGCATTTTATTCGGGTACCACGCGAACGAAGCCAAGAGCTGACGCTAGTAATATTATAATGACGTGGAATGTAGGAACGGATCGAGATCTCTGCATGATGAATGCACGGGATGAACAGCGAAGACGGCAAAGGGCGCGCTGTCAGGAAGACATGCCGACTACAGACAGGAATATATTGATTCTACATTCATATTCTATGTTTTCATACGCCTTCTTAATAAGGATAATGATTCCTAAGGCAAGAAAGCCAATCGCGCTGATTTTAAATCTTTGTCTCTGTTAGCAACGTCTCCTAGAATAAGATTAGATTTACTATTTTGATAAAGAAAAACGATTTGCTTTGCTAGAGAAAACGCTAGAAAATTCCTATTGTAATTGTTCTAGAATAAGTTGTTTACTTTTAACCTCGGGCCGCGCACAGAGCGAGATAGATATACTAATTAGACAAAGACGGCTAGCTAAGAATATTCGAGAAAATTTTAGATTGTTCCATAGACAAGGACAGACATATACGATAGAAAGAGATGGATAGCTAGTCAGACAAAGATAGAGCGATATTGTAAGAGTAGGACAGATAGAGAGGTATTAGTATATAAGAAGCGCAGATAGCCCGCGATAGTTAAGTTTTAAAAGTTAAGTTTAACAGTTTGACGGTTTTAAGTCTAAAGTTTTGAACAAGCCTGAAGAAATAAAAGTTCAGAAGAAAAGTTTCGGTTCAAGAAAAGTATTGTATCAGTTGTTTACTTAGAAGAAATAATAAAGAAGATTTTTGGAAGACTGGTGTTTCAATTGGACCCTCGCAAGCTTCGCCGAAAACCAGCGCATAGAACATACTACAGTCCACAGAACCACCACATTTTTTGGTCCTTCGAGCGCCGGATAGAAGACAGAAGATGCCGATCGTCCGTTCACGTTCGCCAGTCGCCAAGTCCAGATCGGACAAGGAAGATTCTGCTGGAGCGTCGACCACTGACTGGTCGATGGAGACTCCGGCAACAACTGATACTGGAACCACGGAGGCTTCCGCCGGGACAACCGCGTCGCGCCGCACCGTAGCTGCCACTAGCGCAGCATTGGAGCCCGCCGCTTCGTGCATAGGGAGGAGGACTCGCGCCGCGTTGGCGGCAGCTACCGTAGTTGCCGCCCCTCCCCCGCGCCCCGACGGCGCCGCCGCGAAAGAACCGAAGGCCGCTCAGACCCGAACGTCTAAGCAGGCATTGACCACGCCCGCGAGCGTGAGTCTCGCGTCCGCGTCCGCGTCCGCGCGTGCTACCGAGCTCGGCCGCTCTGAGCCCGTGTTTGCACGCCTCGCGTCGGTATCCGCGAAGCTCACCCCCGCGTGGGTGACCGCGCCCGCAGCCGAATCTGCGGCCACGCAACGAACGAAACTGAAGAACATTGGAGGGAGATCTACCGCCCTACCGTGCGCGTCTTCAGAAACCGTCATCCAGAAGAAACCGGAGAGATCTACGAGATCAAGTAGAAGAACGGAACTGGAAGCTCTCCGAGAACTACAGCAGAAGCAATTGGAAGCCGCACAGGCTGCCGCCGCGCTAGCCCAGACGAATCTGGAGTTAGCAGGATACGCTTCTGAAGAAGAACTGGATGAAGAATATGAAGTTGAACGATCGACCCACGTCGAACAATGGGTACAACAGGCGAATTATTTCGAGAACCCAGAACCAATCGAGAACGAGCCGACTCAGAAGAGTGAAATAAAGGAACTCGCCGAAGCTATCATGAACGCCACCAGATCGGTACGACCAAGCATGACCGTGTCACCGAAGATTTGGGACCTGCCAGAATTCAGTGGGTCTCATGAAGAATGGCTGCCATTCAAAAGGGCATATGAAGATACCGCGGTGATGTGTACGACCGTACACAATATGGCTCGCCTCAGAAAGGCAGTGAAGGGAGCTGCCAAAGAAGCCATCAGAGGATTACTGTTCGTGACTTCAGACCCCCAGGAAATCATCGCTGCACTAGAACGACGCTTCGGGAGACCTGAACAACTGGTGCTGGCTGAGCTACAGAAGATAAAGGAGCTACCACGCATCGGAGACACCCCGCGAGAGATCTGCATCTTCGCCAGTCGCGTGGGAAATGCGGTTACGACGATAACCGCCTTGAAGAAGCCGCACTACCTGTACTCACCAGAGATCAGCCGAAGCATCACAGAGAAGCTCTCGCCAATACTCCGGTACCGATGGCTGGATTACAGTGCACGCATAGGCGATGAAGAGCCAGAGCTATTGAAAATGAAGAAGTTCCTGGAACGGGAAGCAGATCTGTGCGGAAAGATCGCGCCTTCGGAACTGGTCGTTAAGAAACAATATCCGGTGCACGCCACCCATGAAGAAGAAGACTCCGAGTCAAGCACAGTTGCTGCGACCTCCGAAGGATTTAAGAAGTTCTGTGCTCACTGCGAAGGCGAACATTGGATCACCGAGTGCAAGAAATTCAGGGACACATCGCACAACGAGCGCTGGGAAATTGCTGTAAAGAAGAAACTGTGCTTCAAGTGTCTACGCAAGCGACATGCAAGACAGAACTGCCGAAGCCAACCCTGCAGGAAGTGCAAGAGGCCGCACCACATCATGCTGCACACAGAACAGACTTATAGAGCTTCAACCGCTCAACTGCCTGCAGCAGCGCCTCAACCAGCAAGAGAAGAAAGCGTAGTGAAGCCAGTGTTTACAGCAACCGATGGAAAGAAAACTTACTTGAAGATGGTCCCAGTGGATATATACGGCCCGAAAGGATCGACTCGCATCTTGGCACTGCTCGATGAAGGTTCAACAGTGTCACTGATAGACAAGAGCGTGGTTGATCGCATCGGAGCCACCGGAAAAAGAGAAGCACTAACCCTTGAAACTGTTGGCGGAAAAATAATAGAAAAGAAAGACTCCAAGAAAATGGACTTGAAAATAAAGGGAGCGAAACGAAGAGATCGAAGAACACTCCAAGGAGTACGAACAATTGAAAATTTGAAGCTGTCGCCTCAGACCGTCAGCAAGAGCACCATTGAAGGGTGCAGCCATCTGAAAGAAATGATGGACGAACTGATCTATGAAAATGAAAGCCCGACCCTACTGATCGGTCAAGACAATTGGGATCTGATCGTATCCCGGAAAATCTTGAAAGGGAAAAAGAACGAGCCCGTCGCGTCACTCACCAGCCTAGGATGGGTGCTTCATGGAAGCAGCACCGGATCTGCCGCTGCACCAGTCTACTATGTGAACCATTGCCGCCAGACATACAATGAAGAAGCGATCGAAGAATTGATTAAAAGACGATTCGACTTGAATTCGATCAGCGTGCAGCAGCGGCACCCAAGTAACGACGCTGATGGAAGAGCTCTTGAACTATTGGAGAAGACTACCAAACAGCTACGCGACGGGAGGTATGAATCTGGACTGCTGTGGAAGAAGGAAGATGATAAGCTGCCGAACAACTACGCGCAGGCCTACAATCGTCTGCAGGGCGTAGAGAAGAGGTTGGATAAAGATGCAGCTCTCAAAGAAGAATACGGAAAACAACTGCAGAAGCTTTTTGACAGTGGATACGCCGAGGAAGCCCCAGCAGACTCCACTCCAGATCGAACGTTCTACCCACCTCACTTCTCCGTAGTGCATCCCGTCAAGAAGAAAAAACTCAGAAGCTGTTACAACGACCAGAATCCAAGAATCAATGATACCGGACCCGAACAGATTTTCAAGCTGGACGCGCCTACTCCGTGCGACAGCAAGAGTCTTCATGTTCTTGGATTTGTGTCGAAGAAAGAAGGCCAGCGCGAACGCCGCCAGAGAAAAGAACTGGAAGCCATATGAGAAGAAACAGAAGATCAGCAAACCACATGCTCGAACACAGAACCTGGCAACTAGAAAATGGCTACCAGTAGAACCTGAACACATAAGGAAAGCAGAAAAAGCTCTCATCAAACAGACTCAAAGAAGATCGTTCCAGAAAGAAATAGAGAACCTCAAGAGTAGCAAGCCGCTTGATAACAACAGCCGTCTGAAGAAAATCGACGTGATGCTAGATGAAGATGAAATACTTAGACTCAACAGCAGAGCGATGAACATCAGGAACTTTGGATCACAGAACTTGAGATTGCCTATCATAGACGGGAAGGATCGTGTGCCACAACTGCTGATAGAACATTATCATCGCCATTTACATCACGGCAACCATGCAACGGTCATCAACGAAATACGGCAGAAGTTCTGGATCCTGTCGCTACGGAACGCTGTAAAGAAAGTATCGCATCAGTGTCAGTGGTGCCGAGTGAGAAAATCAAGACCGGAAGTACCACCGCTGGGAAACTTACCTCAAGAACGTTTGGCGCACCACCAACCTCCGTTCACCTGCACTGGAGTTGACTACTTTGGCCCGATGCACGTGACGATAGGGAGAAGAAAGGAAAAACGCTGGGGTGCGCTCTTCACCTGCTTAACCACGAGGGCGATACATCTAGAACTGGCGGCATCACTCGACACGAGCTCCATGATAATGGCGCTACGAAGAATGGCGGCTCGAAGAGGAACCCCCCGAACGATTTACAGCGACAACGGAACGAACTTCGTCGGAGCGGACAACGAACTGAAAAGAGAGCTCGCGAACATGCCTCAAGAAATCGTCGAGGCAGCAAGACGAGAAGGAATAAATTGGAAATTCATTCCACCTGGAGCACCCAATATGGGAGGTGCCTGGGAACGAATGGTGAGGTCAGTAAAGACAGCACTCGCAGCCGTACTTGGAGAGAAGAGTCCACCAGAAGAGGTCTTACACACCCTTTTAACGGAAGTTGAACACACGGTAAACTCTCGGCCGCTGACGCACCTCGTGGCGGATCCGACAGAAGGAGAAGAAAGTCTGACTCCAAACCATTTCTTGATCGGAAGATCCTGCGGAATGACTGTCTTGGGAAACTTCGATGACACTGACCTCATCGGGAAGCCGAACTGGAAGACTGCGCAAAGACTGGCAGACCACTTTTGGAACAGGTGGTTGAGAGAATACCTGCCGACCCTCATGCCAAGGAAGATGAATGGGCAGGAGCGCATTGTTTTCGAAAAAGGCGATGTAGTAATCATCGCGGACCGAACCTTCCCGCGCAACACATGGCCGCGCGGGGTGGTTGAAGAAACGTTCCCGGGACCAGATAAGAGGACACGCATTGTCAGCGTGAGGACCAAAGGAGGACTACTGAAGAGACCGACCTCGCGACTTATACTCCTAGCATCAGGGAAGACGTTGCAGCCGAAAGATGGAGTGCCCAACGACACGTCGCGCACTGGCGGGGAAAACTGTTAGCAACGTCTCCTAGAATAAGATTAGATTTACTATTTTGATAAAGAAAAACGATTTGCTTTGCTAGAGAAAACGCTAGAAAATTCCTATTGTAATTGTTCTAGAATAAGTTGTTTACTTTTAACCTCGGGCCGCGCACAGAGCGAGATAGATATACTAATTAGACAAAGACGGCTAGCTAAGAATATTCGAGAAAATTTTAGATTGTTCCATAGACAAGGACAGACATATACGATAGAAAGAGATGGATAGCTAGTCAGACAAAGATAGAGCGATATTGTAAGAGTAGGACAGATAGAGAGGTATTAGTATATAAGAAGCGCAGATAGCCCGCGATAGTTAAGTTTTAAAAGTTAAGTTTAACAGTTTGACGGTTTTAAGTCTAAAGTTTTGAACAAGCCTGAAGAAATAAAAGTTCAGAAGAAAAGTTTCGGTTCAAGAAAAGTATTGTATCAGTTGTTTACTTAGAAGAAATAATAAAGAAGATTTTTGGAAGACTGGTGTTTCAATTGGACCCTCGCAAGCTTCGCCGAAAACCAGCGCATAGAACATACTACAGTCCACAGAACCACCACAGTCTCGTTTAAACGTAAAAGTTAAAACAAAGTTTCAGTTAATAAAAACAGCATGCTGCTTAAATCACAGCTCCTTAAAGACTGTTGAAGACAAACCGATTCCGATTCCGAATAAATGTGGCAGTCCTTGTTTTAGACGATATTTTTATCTGGTGGATAGCGTAGAAAAGAAAGAAAAAATCTGCCCTAGGTTGAACGTAAGTATATTTCATCAATTTTATGGGCTGATTTAATACATTTTTAAGATGTATCTAAGCCAATCAAAGACAGATAAGCTAACAAAATAATACAAGTTTAAAAAAACTGGAGAAACCGACTTCATGGCTAAACGGGTAAACCAATTTTGATGGAACTTCTAGGGGAAAAATCTAAAAATATTACCTTTCAGATAAAAAAAGATTTTTTCAAATCGGTTCATAAATGACGAAGTTATGCTATAACAAAAAAATTCTACCGAATAGAGAATTTCCTCCTTATTTTATTTGAAGTCTGTTAATAAAGGGTCATAAAACAGTAACAAAAGAAGGTACTCATTAAATCCTTTCCCTATAAACAAACAGCCTACACCGCTTTATACGACCAAAACTACCCATAAAACTACAACAATAATAAAATGGTAGCGTCATATCCTTTTAGTCTTTCGCATCCAGACTAAAACTAGAACCCACGTAAGTACTTACAGTACTTGTTTTCGATGTCCAACGCTATATAAGCTAGGTTGTGGTTTTAACCCTGACATTGTCCTGCTGCCTCCGCCTATTCACCATCCCTTGAGTCGAGATGGTCAAGATTGCGATATTGTTGTTGGTGCTTGCTGTTTGCGCACGCGCAGATGACAACACGGATTTGGAAAAAAATGAGAGCGGGAGGCAGAAGAGATTACTATGTAAGTACACTATTTTTAATATTACGTAAATAATTTTTCAAAGAAACCCTTAGACTCTTTCTATATCATATCGGAATCCAGAAAATTTGTAAATTTGCACTTGGTCCTGAAACATGAATTCTTGTCACTATATATTTTATGATCTTCATTCGCTGGGGTGTAATTTCAATTTTGATAAAACGAAAACGTAAATTATGAAAATTGTTAAAAATTACTTTTTCAGTAAATCCTTTAAAAAATTACTGGCACGTGAGGCTGAACATTTTGTATGCCTCTAGTTGAAAGACGCAGGACAGTGCATGGTAGGCTACGTTCCGTTGGGATGATAACTTTTTAATTTCGTACATGCTCTTTTTTTTTCAGGAGCTTTATTTATACACTGTGTGTACTAAACTAACTAATTAATCACATGAGACCTGTTCATTGAATAAATTGTTACAAATAACGTCATCATTACACATCCCTTACTTGTCGATAGTAATTGCTGATCAATTATTTCTATTTTTACAACAGTCTGTGAAACTAATCGATTGTGTCGATCTAATTCACATGTTTTTATTTATCTATATTATTTATATTACAACTACAACCCAATTGAGAACGTCCTCCTTTTTTATTTGAAGTCGGTTAAAAAATAATAGAGGTACATAATATATTATATTATATCAATGAGAATCTTCTCAATAAACTCGAAACCTCCAAAAAACTGCTCTAAAATGGTTTTCAGAGAAATTGTTCAAACATTCACTTTTGTCGGCATTCCCCGAGCGTTCCACGAAATTTTATTTTGTTTATGAGTGTTTTTTAACAAATCTCAATATATAAAAATGAATTGCTGTTCGTTAGTCTCGATAAAACTCGAGAACGGCTGTCAACGGGAACGGTAACGGGGCGAGCGAAGCCGCGGGCGGCCGCTAGTAATTAATAAAAAAAAGCGAGACTTGTCTTTTTTTCCTCGCTCTCAATATTGCTCCGACAATACTTGACATTATCCTGGTGTACGTAATAAATTGCATCTCAATAGTCACCCGGGTCATTGCCCCTACAGCTTGAGATTTTTATGCAAGAAATAGACGTTGGTGTAAAATTACAGCAATTAAAGTACCTACATGTCGCTCGTATCCTGCTCAGCTTTACAGAGAATGTTGTGGGTTTTATTTTATAAAATATACCAAAGCTCCAAGCTCATGACTGTATCATATCCGGTATACATCAAACTAATTATAAATCTCTGGCTTCCAAATACAAAATGAAAAAGGTAATGTCTATGGGAGTAATAAGTTACTCCCATAGACATTACCTTTTTCATTTTGTATTACTCCCATAGACATTACCTCTTTTATTCCAGAAAATTTCAGATTTTTTTATGAGATTTTTTTTTAACAGATAATTATTTTGTTTTATTTTTTTCAGAGTATTCCTCTTATGGAATACTCTTTGTGCTTTGTGCTCTTTGTAAACTAGTGACTAGCCCCGGTTACAAGCGGTTTATAAATTACACCCGTAATTTGCAAATATTAAATATAGCTTTTGTTACTCCAGAATAATACAGCATTCTAACAATGAAATAGTTTTTGAAATTGGTTCATTCGTTTTTCTGTATAATCATTACAAACATACACATAAATTTAAAACTGCTTTAGTAAATATTTCTTCTTTATTAGCATAATTTGATTTTACGTAGGGTTAATAACCACTAGTAAATAAATAAAATACAACATAAACGCAATTTTTACTGACTTAGATGCATCAACGGTTAAAATTGCTTGCTCATTCTAGGTGGCATTACGAGTGACGCAATAAGCTTTCATTTTGATTTATTTGTAATATCCTTCTTTACCCTCTTTTTTCTTTTGGCTCAATTATTCACTGTCGTAAATGGTGATCTGCAGATTTAAAAAGATTACTTTGCGTTTTAAATGATGGCCGCAGCAGGATATAATTTATTAGTTTGTGTTGGTTGAAATAATCAACTTACCTAAAGTGTAAAATAAGATAATATTAAGGCTAACTATTCCATCTAAGTAGGTACAGACAAAATCCTTAATCCATCTTTTGACTTATTTTATTCGATTTAAAATAATTTATATAAGAAATACAATACAATACAATCATTTATTTGCGAAACACAGGTTATATTTACAGAAAAGTACAAATTAAGTAAGTTCAGCCATATTCTGCCTTAAAACACTGCATACCAAAATAAGATGAAATGGCGCTTGTTCGCCGTATTAACCCTTCATATCACCATGTGACCGTACTGGCACATAGCACATTTTTACGTATAAAATCGAAAGCGAACGACTATATCTGTTTTTAAACAGAGTGTCCGCTCCGGAACATACCGCGCTTCAATGTTTAGTGCAGGGTATTCTCCAGAGAAGGCGCTTTTTCACCACAAACGAAGTTGAACCAAACTTTTCGCGGTTTTTGTGATCGGCATTTGTTTACAAATTTTGAAAATCGACTAAAAATGTTTTTACTGAAAAAAATGTGTATTTGCGGTGTGAATCTTCTACGTAAGTTTATGTTTATTGCTATGTATTGAAGTTATTGAATAAACTTCAGTAATTTTAGAAGATAATTGTCATTTTGTGTTTGTACCCGTTCTGGGACATTGCATTAACAAGTGCATCTTTTGTCATACATTGACCATTCTTATTTTCTTTGACAAGTTGTTCAACAGAGGTCTAGAAGAAGAGGAATTCGAGCAGTTCCTCTTTGATAATGCAAAGAGTGAAGATAGATTTGACGGTGACAACAACAGAATTTCACATCCTGATTTTGGTCTGGATTTAGAGGTGCCAATGGAAGTCAAGGGTTTGGAAGAGGTTGCAGGTGTATATATTGACACCATTGTTGAAAATATTGAGAATTCTAGTAGTACTTCCCAACCACCACCAGCTCCTGAACCCCTACTTCAACCAGAACCATCGTATCACCTGGAACATCAAGACGCAGTCAACCCAGGCAGAATTAGAATCTTCATTGGAAAAAAGAACCTGGACCTAAAGGAGCAGCAATTCTGCTTCACAGGTGGCGAAGACTTGTCAGTAAAGTGTTCTAGAACTTGATAGTTCGGTGCAGTTCTTCTTCAAAATCTTTTCCAAGGAGCTATTCGAGTCCAATGCCTGGTTGCTATATAAAAGGGTTCGCAAGAACATGCAAACGAATGAACCACTTCAGATATCTGCTGGCTTTCGTAAAGAGATAGGTTAGGTACTCTGTAAGATGGGGACAAGTGCACGTGCAATGCCGAAGCATTGAACCACACCTCCAGGCCCAAAAACCCGAAGGTGAACCCTGGAGTTTTCTGGCTAAATTCGGGCCTCTGACAGCTATGTGCCCGGAGTAAGTAAGTCACTGGCCAGTATGGGTCAAAGAACGGATTCCTTGCCAGCTTCCTAAATGCTCTGGCAAGTAAAAGACCATTTGTGAAAAGCATGGATTTACATTATGCACCAAGAAACAAAATTACTCTTTCAAAGCACTCCATACTTCGTAGAGGAACACATTGGTGCATTGTTCCCGTCATGGCACACTCCCTTTTTTTATATTTTGTGAAGTAAATACACAATTTTTTGGAAAATTAAAAAATACGTGTTTTTTTTCTCCCCAACTGCTACCTAATGATCTTATTTTTACTAAAAAATATGTTGTTGAGTTATGAAGGGTTAAAATAATTCCAAAAAGGTTGTACAGGTAAAATTGAAAGTTTTCATTTTTGAACATAAAACTGTTCATAATTCAAATTTGATAGATTAAGAGCAAGAGTATGCACCAAAAAGTTTGAATAACAAAAATTTAAAGCTCTCGAACTCCTTTTTCGAACAATTAACTGTTCGAAATTCAAATTTTTGTTCAATTCCAATGATTCTCTATCATTAAAAATTTAGATTTGTGTATATCTTTCATTTAGGTAAATAATTTATTTACTTACTTTCAGTTTTCGACGAAGGCGGCGCCCTAGTGAAGACGTATTCCAACCCCTACCTCAATAACTTAGCATTAAACGCAGACAGGCTACCCAACTATGGAAATATCCTGAACCCTTTCTTCAATTTTATTCAGGTGAGGTGTTCATTATGCTTAATAAATTTCGGAGGTGATAAATTGTACCAGTATTGCCATTCAGCATGGGGTAAATAGTTCAACTGGCCCAGTGTACCTATTTTGTAAATACTAAATTACTTATACTATTTTTATGAAACAACGGGATATTTACCATTACTTATCAATACACTAAATCTAAAATAAACTAAATTACTTAAAATAAACTAAATTACTTGTAATTTGTCTAGTTTTATCATAAACTAATAACTGCCCTTGGTGTTTGCTAATATTTACTTTGAAGTCCATTTTTTTTTAAAGAAATTCTTGATGCAAAGAATACGTCTTACGTAGTCTTTTAGCAACCATGCAAAGAATTACGGGTGAATTGCTCGTTGTATTTACGTAGGTTAACATTAAAATTGATATATACATGTATATAATCGTTGCCCAATAAAACCAAGGTAACCCTTTTCGTTGTACTTATGCAGGCTCATAATAAAATTGATATATTTCTTTCCCCAGGCGTTCGGCAACTCACTAGCAGCTTTCACGATCCCGGTCTCCAACGCGATCGTGCAACAGATCAAACATGATCCAAACTTCCAGAACTCTCTGGTCGTCATCCCAAAGAACCCGGTCGTTGAACCCAATCCTCACTGTGAGGGTTTGAGGACCCAGGTCCCTTCGCCAGCATTCTGTAATAACTTCTTGAACTGTTGGGATGGATGGGCGGTGGAGCAGGAATGTCCCACAGGACTTCTGTTCTCGAAGAATGGGTACTGTGACTACGCGGATAATGTGGACTGCCATAATAGGAAAGTTAATGGTAAGTCTTCTTATCGTGTCACTGGATCTTTCAAACCAGTGAGGTGAAAGTATTTTAAGTGTGCCTCAGAGAGGCTTCTTTCGTGCACTCGACATGCTTCGAACTTTTTAGATTCTACGATATGAGGTTTCCTCACGATGTTTTCTTTCAACGTTTGAGAGTACTGCATGGCATTGGCTACGTGTTAGTTTAATGTGTGAAATAATACATATAATATAATATAATATATATTTTAGTTTTAAGGTATTTATACAATGGGCCCTGTATTTTTGTACTTACTATGTTGCCTGAAATAAATAAATTTATTTATTATTATTATAGGGGAAAAGTAACTTTTTGAACATCCCTGACGAACTCTTTGACAGCCTTCTGAAACATGAGGTGCGTCTGGATTTACTAGTTGAACTCTGAGTACTTCCAAAGGCAACCTCTGTTTATAGTCGTGACCATCGCTTGGCCGGTTCCCAGCCTATTTTTTCTCATAGACTATTTTCAAAATATTGCTTGTTTCGATGGACCCTACATTTTTACTTTATTCCCCAGTCAAAAATATGGAGATTAGATCTAACTATAGACATTTGCGTTGTGGCTAGGTTCTTACCACGAATTAAGAGTTCTGGAAAGAAACAGTCGCTAAGCTTCTTAAAATATTATCTGTCTCCATTGATAGGTGAAGTCAAGCCGTCTTTTAATATTTAGTTCTTCACTATAGAAACCAGAAAATTTTAGTGGACCCCCGCTAAAGAATTATGAGCCCCTATTTTTTGTCACGCCAGTCTAGACCCCCGTCGAGTCTACCGAGAACCCCTGGGGGTCCAACTGGAGCACGTTGGGAATCAGTGTTCTACAGACATGGTCTAATCCCTGTCTTTTTACTCCGTTTTCTCTATTAATTAGTGTCTGATTGGTATTTTAAATATTTCAGTGGAGAAGCTACAGCCCCAAGTGCAGCCAGTTTGCAAAACCGACTTCGAGACATTCCGTAACAACATGGACTGCAGTGAGTTCTTCGTGTGCGTGAACCGACAGCCTGTCCGGTTCAAGTGCCCTGCTGACCTCTCTTACAGCCAGGTATGCTTTTATAATTCTTAGCAGGTTTTGGGAATAGGACATCACTACTGAGACCGGGCAACGAGACATCACTAGTCGGGGGATAAGATGATGGTGACTTAGTAAACAGATAAAAAGAGTTCCAACTGTATTCAATGGATAGATTTCACCGTAGCGATCTGCGATGGCGATCAGTGAAACACTGTCAAATATGCCAGCGATATTTGACAGCATTTCACTGATCACCATCACCTAGATGTGCGCAGGCCTTAATCGTCTCTAAATATATAGATGCTACGACACCACCATGAAAGTAAGAAATGAAAATACATTCAACTGTACCTTTAGAGCTCATAAAAGCTTTCATTCATTCAGTATCTTAAATTTTCAGGTCTTAGGCGTGTGTGACTACGCTGATAAAGTCGACTGCAAATCTAACGCAGCTCCTGCTAACCCTCCGTTCCAGCATACCTACCCTAACATCCTCCCCAACTTGCCTTCATCGGTAGGTCCTATAATGATACCCCAAGCTCCTGCGTTACCCCAAGCTCCTGCGGTACCCCAAGCTCCTGCGTTACCCCAAGCTCCTGCAGTACCCCAAGCTCCTGCGTTACCCCAAACTCCTACGTTACCCCAATCTCCTGCGCTATCCGAAACTCCAGCGTTGCCACAGTCCCCTGAGCTACCTCAAATCCCTGCGTCACCTGCGTCATCTGAATCACTTCCTGAACCATCATCACCTAGTTTACCTCCATCTAGTTTTCCTTCCTTACCCATTAATCCACCTTTCGCATATCTGCCAACAATTCCTTCCAAGTTTCCTTCACCATCGTTCGTTCCTCCTGGTGCGTCTCTTTCTCCTGGATCACCAGACATTCCCTCGTCTCCTATGATTCCGCCTGCGACTTCAAACCTAAGGCCATCTTTCATCAAACCGGTGCCTCCAGCTTTCCAGGAAGAGTACCTGTCATCACTCGCTGACAAGCCTGGCAGTGGAATTTTTACTCCAGGTTAGTAACATGAAATGCCCTTTTTCTCTGATTTTGACAAAGATATGGCAACTACGGATAACAAATAGTTATAGCTCTCTAAATAAATTTCAAAATTGCAACCTACAATACGCTGGTCTTAAAAATATTTGATCTTTACAAACCAGAAATGCTAATTTACTTTGGAAGCAGACTGTACCTACGAGCTTTGTAGTCAATGAATAAGGGTCTAAATTATGAAATTATGTTTCTTGTTATTTGCCTTGCGTAACAATCGACATGTTTATAGCCTTCTTAAGGCCAGGATCTTCGAGCGCAGTAGGCATTTAGCGCTACCTCAGCCCCCGCCATGATAAGCGCGCGACGTAATTATTTACGCGCCCGGCAGGCCGTGCGCCACTGACCGCGTACGATAACTTAGTGCCACAGTATAGAAAACCAAGCAGTAGTTAGGTATGATATTTACTTACTAACTTCAGTTAGGTAGTATTGTAGATAGTATTGATAACATATTACCAGTATTTTTGTTACATATTGTGTGTAGATATAGGTACAGTCACAAAGCTAAGTAATAAAAAAAATTAGAATTAGTCCAACTAAAAAGTACTTTGGTTTCGTGTGGCACATACAACTATTCGATCCAGCAACGAGAACATAGAGGTAAAAAATACAACTAGTACAAGTAACAATTATATTTATTTTGTAAAACGACACATACTTCTGCCTACAATACGTAAATTTTGAAAATGTTATTTTTATACTATATTATATGTATAAAAAATATTTTTATTTCGTATGGCACATATCACTGTTTCATTGCACATACTCGGAAAGTAGGTCTGAAGTTGCCTGAAGGGCCTAATTGAAAGTAATACTTTCAGCCCTAGAGAGAATCGCTTTCTACTGACAGCTGTCAAATTATAAAAAAACAAGTTCTATTTTATTCAACCATGTTCCAACTTTCTAAAGCTATTTCTAACTGCAAGGAGGTTATTGAACTAAATTCTAACGTTTTATTCAGCAAGGAGGTTGGAAACCCATTACAACGATTAGAAGTTTAAAAAGTCTAATTAGTCCGCGATGTAAAATTTAAATTTAAATAACATAAAGATAGTGGGTATTAAATAAAGAATATATTTTCTAAATGACTTTATTATTATTTAGCTTCAACTATTTCTTTATTTAAATAACATAGATTTGCGAAAAAAAATAACCATTTTTTTAATTATGAAAATTAAAATAATGGTTGAATAATGCTGGCCAGCGAAGGCCCGCCAGAAGTCTCGGGACTCAAAAATGTGACTTTCTATCCTCAGGTAACAATGTACTATTTTATTCAGCAACGTGAATAATATACAATTTCGTAATCTTTGTGCATCGTTTTGATGAGTTTACGAAATTGTACATTTCTACAATTTGATGAATTTTAGTAGGTAGGTAGGTATACCTACCTACTAAAATTCATCAAATTGCTGCTGCCTAGGTTTGCATGGACCAAACTGACCACGAGGTTGGATTGGACTTTGAATTATATCCAATTGCTTACTTGGACCTGGCTGCATAGGTACGTCATTATTTTCGTCATTTTCTTTTAAAATTATATCACGTATTGGCATACCGCGAATTTGTCGCGGGTCTACAATCTCTGGCAAAAGGCATTTCATGTAAAAATCAATAACTTTTTTTTCTATTTCCACCTTCCAAAATTCGTCATCTCTAGGAATGTATTCGATTATGAGTGGATGATTTTCGCCGGACCAAATTCCAAAAATGCATTGGTTTCTCTCGGTAACATGGAGTTGACCCTGCACTTGGTAATACCAATTGCTTCTTTTATTAATGATTCGCGTACTGTTTTTTTTGTCATATTTATATATTTGTATTTTGTTTTCTTTTATAGCAGTTTCTATTCCGGTCTTAAATGCCGTTATTGGACACTTTACTTCTATAATTTTATCGTGGTCAACTAAACCGTCGGGTGTAGCCCCAATAAATGGGTATTGTTTATCTATGAAAAGTCCACATGGTTCGATGACAATGTTTTCTTGTCTCTCCATTTGTTGTAGCGCTTGCTTTTCATTTTCTACACCATGAGCTACTGACATTACGTGGCCTATATTTTTTTTATACAGTAAATTTTTTACTGTATTCGCTGTGCTTTTGGACAATTTCCTTTTACAGATTGCGCCAAAATTTGAGGCCGTTATAAGGCTTTTTCTAATTTCCATCCACTCACTGCAATCCCTTTGTAACACTAATTATCAGTTTTTTCCCTTTGTAACACTAATTCTGGGGGGCGTAGGAAGGTCACAGCACGGCTCGCTTCGCTCGCCGCGCTGTTCCCCGTGGTCGCGTGGCAGCTCGCTTCGCTCGCTGAGACTCTTCCCCCGGGTTCAGGAGGAGGGGGTTCTGGGGGGCTTGGGGGGGGGTCACAGCACGGCTCGCTTCGCTCGCCGCGCTGTTCCACTCGAAAAAATAGGGTCAAAAAAGGGCATTTTTAGGTTTTTTTAATAATAAAGGGGTCTAAAGGGGGGAGGGGGGCAAAATTTATTTTGCTTTCAAAATAATCTCAACTTCCCTACATGACCCAAAAAAAAAAAGTCTTAAAAGTCACTCCGCTTGGAAGATACGAAAGGGGGGGAAAAAAAGGGGTAGGAGGGGGGAAGTTATTTTGTTCTTTCAATTCAGGAAGAAACCCTCTATACGAAACCCCAATCGAAACCCTCCTATCTCGACGGTATCCGGTAGCACTCTCAAAAGGGGGGGTCCTGGGGGGCAAGGGGGGCAAAATTTTTTGTACAATCAAAATCACTCTAGACCCTCTTTACGTTGCCCATTAAAAAATTATGCAGGCCTTCTCCGTTGCAGAGCTCCCCTGAGGGGGGGAGTTCCGGGGGGGCAAATTCCGGAGGGGTTACAGCACGGCTCGCTTCGCTCGCCACGCTGTTCCCCATGGTCGCATGGCGGCTCGCTTCGCTCGCCGCAATGCTCCACACGAAAATAAAAGGTGAAAAATAGGCCATTTTTAGGTTTTTTAAATAATAAAGGGGTCTAAAGGGGGGAGGGGGGCAAAATTTATTTTGCTTTCAAAACAATCTCAACTTCCCTACATGACCCAAAAAAAAAAAGTCTCGCAAGTCACTCCACTTGGAAGATACGAAAGGGGGGGAAAAAAAAGGGGTAGGAGGGGGGAAGTTTTTTTTGTTCTTTCAATTCAGGAAGAAACCCTCTATACGAAACCCCAATCAAAACCTTCCTATCTCGACGGCATCCGGTAGCACTCTCAAAAGGGGGGGTCCTGGGGGGCAAGAGGGGCAAATTTTTTTGTACAATCAAAATCACTCTAGACCCTCTTTACGTTGCCCATTAAAAAATTATGCAGGACCTCTCCGTTGCAGAGCCACCCTGAGGGGGGGAGTTCCGGGGGGGCAAATTTCGGAGGGTTCACAGCACGGCTCGCTTCGCTCGCCGCGTTGTTCCCCGTGGTCGCATGGCGGCTCGCTTCGCTCGCCGCAATGCTCCACACGAAAATAAAAGGTCAAAAATAGGCCATTTTTAGGTTTTTTAAATAATAAAGGGGTCTAAAGGGGGGAGGGGGGAAAAAATTATTTTGCTTTCAAAATAATCTCACCTTCCCTACATGACCCAAAAAAAAAAAATCTTGCAAGTCACTCCGCTTGGAAGATACGAAAGGGGGGGAAAAATAATAAAATAAATTGTGTTGCTTACTTATATTTCCGTAAAACAAAGTTAATTGTACTTACTGTTACAATTTTATACTGTGACGGCAAACAACAATAATAATTAATCGTATATTTTGCGGGGAACGTAGCGAGCTAGCAACAGCGACACAGGTCCTACCTCAAAGACGCCTGGCCGGCTACTAGGGCATGCAATTATCGAAACTTTTCGATAATCGATAATACGATATTTATCGCTCTATTTTTCGATAATTATCGATAATTATCGGTTGTTGGTAAAGGGAAAAACCTTCATGTTTCGGTCTCTAATTTAACTGCTTTATTGTCATATTATCTACACTCAACAAGAAGATTTACGTATAACCTACTATTATCTATCTATTTCTACTTATATCATTCTTTTTCTATCGTGTCGATGTTACAATAAAATTGAGTGAAAAGTGGATGAAACGGCATTGAACAGAGGATGCCTTCTGTCACTTTCTTGTTTAGATTTTTACATATTTTTTTTGTAAACATCTTTCGGTTGTTCACTGTTTGTTCAAGGATTGCATGTACCATTAATATGGAAAATAGCTAAAATTTATTGAACTTTACATTACAATTTTGGGATTGATAACTCATTATTTACTAATAAATAGTAGGGTAGTGACACTAATCGAAAAGCTTTTAATTAGATGACACTTTCCGTTCTAATAATTATGAGCTATTTTAACGATTAGCAGCCATACTTATAAACGCAATTTAAATTTAGTCATTGTTTAAAGTAAGCCCTGCCACTATTTGTCATTATCCAGTGGTAAGAGATGGCAATAGTTTAAGAGCGGGTCGTGCGAAAATATGAGATGTGTTTTTAAAAAATTCAAATAGTATATTTTTAACTGCTTATCTTTTGACATATTTTTATAAGTAAGGTCATAGGTTCTTAAGTAAATCAGTCAGTAGAATGCTTGGACTAGTAGATAATCATTATCTATAAAAGTTTTTTTATATAAAGAAACCAAATAATAACAATCAATTAGAATGTACGCATTGTTTAACATTTTGTTATCGTTAGGAATAAGAATGAAATACGTACGTAATAGTTCATTCATACATTTTTGAATTTATCGTTTATCGGTTTTTATCGTTTTTATTTTCGATAATTATCGCTGGCGAAAATGAGCCGATTACCGATAATTTATCGATTATCGATTATCGGATTGCATGCGCTACCGGCTACTGAAACGAAGCGCGCGGGCCGCATTATTATATAATATCTTGATAAAACAATAAAAAACTGTTTTGAGAAAAATGAACCGTAGAATATTCTTCGTAATTTCATTGCCTATTTTTTGACATGTTTTTCGGGAGTAAACGTTGGGTCTACTTCAAGTACGACTTAAAAAAACGATCAAAAATACGCGAAATTGGGAGTTTTCGCGATTTTTTTTGATCGAGCAAAGTTGACAATATCGTGTTTTGAACCATAGAATAATCAAGATTATTTATTAAACTACAACATATATTTTTATCAGATCAAAACAAATAATATTTGATTGTTTAATGTTGAATCTAAAATAGGTCGATTCTGAGAGTCTTGGTCTTAAGATGATCGTAAACAAAACTTGTTACTACACAAGAAAGTGCAGTTCTTTCATTTCACAAGAAACCTCAAACACTCTCATAAGGACAACCTAGGTTTGTTCCTGTAAATCCTTTTATTTGAAGCATATTAATAATAGGTCCCACACTTCACCTTTTATTGGTTTAGCCATCATAAAAGCTTAGATTTTTTGAATTCATTCAGAAAATTCTCTATTGAAAAATGACAAAAATCTATTCTTGAGGCTCGACTTAGATTCAAGCACTGTTTCTGAATACGAGCCTAAGCAACTCTAAATTACAGTTATTTGTCTGTGTCGTCCCTAATCCTTTGGAATTTATTTTATTTCCTATTTTCCGTCCTCCAGGGTGCGCGTCTGCTAACGTCGCCATGTCACGTCAGGACGCGATTCGTCAACTCCAGGGGCAGCTCACTTATTGATATATATTGAGGAAATCTAGCTTTATTTGTACCTTAGTATTTTACTCGTAACTGAATAATTTATGGAATTTAATAAATTTATATTAAGCGAGCGTGACGTGACTTTGTATTTTTAGTGTACTTACTTACCTATCAAGCTAGTGTTCGTCTACTGAAAAATAGCAAACTCAGAATGCTTTCTGTTGGTATTTGAGGTTATATTTAGGTTCCTCTGTGTTAGAGAAGGTTATCTGATCATCGGGGTTACCAAGGACGGGCTTACCTATGACGGAGTCCCGAGATATGTCATTCTAATATTTCCGCAAAACTTTTAGGTAAGAACTCTAATACTTACTAGAATAATTATATACCCAATATAATTATAGTAAGTATATTCTATGTAATTCGACTCATCTCCCTAACGGCTGAACTATAGTCTAGATAAAACCTGGTACTCTATTAGCTCGTGCCCTAAAATTAGTTATTAAAAAAACAAGACTTTCTGATGTAGACGATTTTTAAAGCATCACAAGGTACAACAAGTACCACACGAGTGAAGCCGCTAGCAGATACTAGTGGAATGGACATTTCATTCAAAAATAACTAAGAAACGGTTTATTTAAAATATTTTATTTACACTTTTATACTCCTAAGTAAAAAACTGTTAACTTAGTTTTAACACGTTTTACGACTAAAGCAACATTTGTTTCGACACAATACCGACACAACCTGTGTTGGTGTGGTGTCAAGGTTAATATGAAAATGTTTTGGCAACAAAAATTGCTATTGAGAAATATTTTTTAAATCTTTAATTTTTTTTCTTTATTTTTTTAAGTAATGCCTATCATGTCAGAATATGTCTATCATATTCTTATTTTCAAAAGTACTTTTTTAATTTCGATCATAACACATACTGAATCTGTTACACAGGTATTTATCGCGTATATTACCTCATTTTATTTTTATTATTCCGTCCGCGACCACGGCTATTGCAACATACTCCCGACGCCCATACATACTATAATAAATATAATAAGGCAATAAGTAAGCGTAATAAATACGCGTGTAATAGATTCAGTATGACTTATTTTCAATACTATAATTACTGTCGGAATGAAAAAACTAGTTTACTACAATATTTTTGACTTAGAAATGGCTACTTCTAACAATAAAATGGACGCTATTGCTTTCTCCATAAAAAAATACGGTAGACCGTGATATTCGATGACTCGCTTAATTAACGAAGTATAAAAAAGTTCATGTTTCACATCGAGCGCCTCTTCAAGACAAACATCCAAACATTTGAAATTTAAAATATCATTTTCATTCACACAGAGGCTTCTTCACAACAAGTCAAAGGGATTGAGTTTCAGTCTGTCTTTGGAGTCGCTCCTTGACATTCAGAATCCCAACTTTTTGAGAGCTTTCAGGTCCACATCGCCGTAGTAGTCCTCGCTGAAAATTATTTAAGCATTCTCTAATGTAACTGCAGAAAAGAACTTCAGAAAAAATATTAAATTCCGAAATTGAAACACAAGCAAGCAATTTTCAATCGTCATCTTTAAAATTTGGCATAGACAATAAACTGCACGTTCTTTCTTTCGTTTTTTTTTTATGCAAGTGTTCACTGTCACACCAACAACATCAAGGGCGCTGTAGTTGCGTTGCCAACCTTAGCTTTTTAATTAATTATGATAAAAAATCAAATATTTTATGTTTTGCATTACACGTTTACTTGTACATCATTATTATAATATTTTTATAATTAGGTATAATGTTCACTCACCAGGAAAGGATGTATGACGCCAATACTTATTATTATTAGTGTCTTAGATCATTATAATTAAATATAATGTAGAAGAAAATCATACCTGTTATCCCAAAAATGATCACAGTACAAGAGCCTGTAGTAAGAATATGAGTAGGTTGACATAAATTATGTAGTTAGGCACTGTGTAAGAAAATTATAAAGAAACAAGTACTTACATAATATTAGGCAGGTATACAACCAGTGTGTTACGAAAGGTGTTGCAATAGAAGAAGTAATGTATGACAATGTGAAAATGTTAAGGAAATAGTGGGAAGTGCAATCTACATATAGAATAAATACGACAATACATATTTTTATGTTTTGTTTATTTTATCACTAAAAATAAAAACTTAAGTACCTATTACAGTTTCTATTAAACAACAACGCTCAGTCACAGCGAAATATTTTAGTACAAAAATATTTACAAGATGTCCTATGTAGATATTTAAATAAAATCTTTTGATGCAGAGAATTACGATGCTTAAATGCAAACTAACTTTGTAAACGCTCTACAGAACCTACTTTTTAACTGGCGAATGACGTGGTAAACTTGAAAAATTGGTCTTGAATTATACATAACTAGGATGAATATTGTTACAATAATGAACAATATTAAATAAATATTTTTACCGCTCTGTATGATTTCTATCAGTTACTATCTCAAAACTTGCTTTGTGAAACTGCTGCAAGGAAAGTTACATCGAGAAAAGTATTTGGCAACTAGAAAAGAATACAAATCAATCGTGGCTCGCGCATCAAACATTCGAAATTCGAAATTTAAATTTGAACCAGGAACACGATCTCCGAACACCAAAAGCAAGTTAAAATAATATAAGTTAATAGCATTTGTATTCAGCCAGTACGCTATCATGCTCGGGATTTGATCATTGTTCGTGGTGTTCGGAGAGTTTTGTTTTAAAATTAATTGAGTATTAGAAGGTACGGGTGGTGGAGGTGCATTTACTCCTTTTGGGGACGAGGTTTGAGCTGCTTGGGCGGGGTGACGCGAGAGCTGCCGTCTTGTTGGAGGCCAGCGAGAAGCTCGCTCTTGCGGATAGCCTTCAGGTCCAGATCTCCGTAGTAGTCCTCGCTGAAAATGGGATGCGCAGCTTACTTCGTGCCCCTACTATATCCCAACTTATTTCTATGTTTCCTATCTTTTCAGGCATCAAAACCTCATTTTCTAGCAACTATAATTTCTACTCGACTACTAGATACTACTGTATTTACTAACTGCGCACCGGGTGTGTATTGTGTAATAAAATCTCGTTTACAAGCGGTGAAACCGAGTAAACTACCTTGAAACGGCAAGAATGATAACCGCTCGCTTTTCCTAGACAGATTATATCACTTTTGGTTTTAAAACTATCCTAGCGGTGTGGGGCCGTCGCAAAAACTTGTATTGGAACTTGTTTATTCGACCTTTGTTTTTTTGGTAAGTATTAATAATAATTTATTGGACGTCTCATGCCTTCATAAGTTACAATATTTAAATGGACTGGACGTGGAATACATTCATGCATTTTGAGTGTTATTCCTTTAACGACTTCACAAACGACTATTTTATGTAAAGTGAAATACCGATAAATTAAGATGGTATAAAGTACGCACTAGGCTTGTACTGAATTCATTAGTATGTCCAAACACATTAAGAATAATCAATTGGTTGGCAAGTCAGAGAGAACTGGAAAAAGTGACATTCAGCCATTTTTATAATCTTCAGATGCAGTGAGCGGTCTTAAAACGTTTCCTTATTCAAAAGACGCATTTATTAACTTTTGTGCAGTTACAGCGTCCACAGGGCCAACAAACCCGCTGGAACAAACGGTCATTACCATATACATGCTCTACACCGGACGGCATTGACTACGGTCGTCTGCGCATGACACGCACATGGAAACCGAATTATTTTGCCTTAAGTCATGTTAATTTAAGACTGACCTAAATATGTCGCAAGCGTGCAAGGCCCCGGACCGCATAGCTGAGCACTATTGAGGTGGGCGATATCTAGCTACCTACGTTCTATACAAAACGAATACCTACATATCTAATTAAACCCTAAGACTCGTGTTCCTACAAATCTGATAATATAATAAGTGCAAGAAGAATGGTTAGTCACAGGGATGGCATTGGTCGTGTGGAAGTGGACAGGGTCTTAGTTACATCGCACTGTGACACCACACCAGTTAGTATGAATGCGGTCAATCCTGGTGTCACATTACGATAGAGGTGTTAACGTACAGACGCTGATAGACCACATAACCAGTGATATCCGACCGGTGAGTATAGAAAAGATTTATATTTGAAGTACGTTCAAGTTGCACCGTCATATTAGGCTTGAACGGAATGGGATATCCGGACTCGATGGACTACGTGCGATGACTAGAAAGAAAGTCGTCTAATTTGACAGTAAGAAGATCGAGTGAGGATATCCGGGTTATGAGGACACCATGAAAGCTATGGAACTCACCATCCGGGAACATCTTCGGGGTCTTCGCAGTTGCCGGTACCGTCACCGTCTCCGATCTTGAAGACGGTTCCGATAGGGCATCCGTACTCGCGGGCGACTCCCTCGAGGCAGATGTAGTATTTACGGCAGTCTTCGGGGTGGGCGTGACGGCTGAAGGAACCAGCGCTGGAAACCTCACCGGGGGCGGGGCAGCCGAAACCGTTCGCTACTTCTGGGAAACACCGAAGGGGTTACGTGAGAGGGGGACCGAGAAGGCGAAACCGAAACATAGTTCAGTTAAAGTTGTGCTGAGTTGTATAAGATAGAAAATCGCTGAAAGAGAGTGTGCGTCCAGTTAAGTGTTTTAAGAATGTGCCGAGTTCACAGTTGTCACACGTACAAATTGTGCCAATAAAGGATTTTTAATCAATAAAGTAACGTTGTAACTGCTTTAATTATCAATAATATTTCGATATGAAGTGGTAATAAGCACGGCCTGTTCGATAATTACACCAACATTCCAATTTCAAGGATATCGAACGAACGGACAATCGCAGTACTTCCGAGTTTACTTGAAATTTCAAAATAAGAATATGGCAATACTGCTCTAAAAAAAGGTAAAACAAATCAGTGTTCTCTTTTTAAAGCCATCCCACTAATTTGAATTTGCTATAGCAAATTCAAGCCGAGAATTCCAGAATTCCAGAGAGAACTCCAGAGCGAGCATATATGCTCGCTCTGGATTTAATCAGTCGGAACCCTGATACGTACCCTCGTTCTTGCACTCAGGAACCTGGTCAGCCCACATGCACACGCGAGACTCTCTGTCGTAGGCGAGACCGGGGCTGCACTGGTAGCGAGATGACTCTCCGTTCCAGCAGTTCCAGAAGACATCGCATTTGTTCACGTCAGGGAAGATACCGTACAGACGCTCGCAGTGGGGAGTGCCGACTGGTGGCTCTGTTGATACATTGTGATTAGTCAGAGCAAACAAAACATACTACCAACGAGAAGAGGGATTTGGAGCTTTGATGAAATCATTGAATTCTTGATTTTCTTTCTAGAACTATTCACCTACTTCTAAAGTGGCGTGATTAGATTTTTCTAGTATTTTCGATAAATCCTTTTCATACTTTTTCTACGTTAAGAAATAGTAATGACGTCATTCGCTACTTATCAACTCGGTAAAAAAAGATTGGTAACAGTAAAGTAGCGGTCATGGTCTCAACATCGATATTTGCATAATAATGTACTGTATAATATAAGGGTAATATTATTCGCACTACCAGGATGTGAGCTGAACAGAAGGTCACTTGTACAATCGCCTCATCCAAAAGACGGACCTGTTTCAAATAAATTTGGAATTGAAGTATTTCACCTTGAACTAATTTACTTAATTTCGGATTTAGGTAAAATGTTAATAGCTAACAGGTTTGTAATTTTATTAATCAGAGTCAGACTGCGAAAATGTTAATTAGTTGTCCAAAATTAATTTGAAATAACTTAACCTAATTTTAAACAACTTACGAGTAATAACGAAATATTAATCTTCGTCCAAAATAAAGTTTTTTTATAATATTTCTACTGGCGTAGTGAAAATGAAAAAATACAGTCCAAACTGTTTGAAGATGGATGAAAAAGGCTCAAAATCGTTCTTTCTGGTGTTGGTGTAGGGCAGGCCTATGTCCAGCTGTGGACTTCTTCAGGCTGATGATGATGATTACTGTTTGAATGACAAACAAAGCTTGTACGCTTAGATATCAGGACTAAGACTCAAGCACTGTTTCTGAATACGAGCCTATATTATGGGCCTATGTGTTGGTGTCACTCACCAAGCTGTGTCCTGTCTCCGCACTCGACGTTGTGAAGGTAGTCGCAGTTCTCAGTCAGGTATTTGGAGTCAGTGGCGTCGAAAGCTAATCCGTTTCCGCAGGTCTTCAGCTCAGCGGCTCCGTTGTCACACTTCCAGTACTTGTCGCAGGAGATGTGGTGGGGGTAGAAACCGAAGTCATCAGGACATTTGAAGCTTTCTTGGGCGACCGCTGGAAAAAGGAAAAAGAAAAATTAGGAATTTATTACACTTGTTTATGAGTTATAAGTTTTTTGTAAAATAAAATTTAATAAAATACGTGACAGTGATTCATGAATCGATAAGACGTCCATAAAGAAAGTGAAAGAAGTTCTATTGTTTATATTTAAAGTTCCTAAAGAACTGGTTCTGGTTTTTTTTAATTAACTTGCTGATGGAACAAGCATTATGGTACACCTGTTGCGTGAAACCATGGCCTATAACAAAGCATTGTCTCGTAAGACACGCCTTCAGAAAGGTGTCCTACAATGCAATGCCTTGCGTTCATCAACTTGAGGCGGTGTGTTTAAGTTTGAAGGGGGTGAACATCTGTATGATGTTCACCTCCTTCAAACCGAAACACAGCTATGCAGCTTCACGGCAGAAATAGGCATGGTGGTAGTACTTCCCCGGACGAGCCCCGACAAGTAGCTGGACAAGTTGGCATCATCAAGATCCCTATAGCATTTTTGACAGTCCTCCAATATTGCGATACGAAGATGAGGAAACGTATTCAAACACGATCCGTCTTGAATTTTAATTGAAATTACAAAATGAACCACGAGGGGGTTTGGTAAACAGCGATTATGGCACGCGAGCTGTTGCAAGCACCGGTCTCGGGCACGGCCGCTCTTTCTCCAAGGAATGTGACGCGGTGGCGACAACGCTGACGCCTGATTGGGTAAGCGACAACTGTTTGTTGTAGGCAAAATTGCGGTTCACTGGAACCTAATTGTTTTCGAGGTTTCAGTTTATGTTATGGGTATAGAAGTAGAGGTAGGCCAAAGAAAAGATTGGGATTGGGTGAAGGATGACATGGGTAAGAAAGGAGTGACTGCTGAAATGACGGCTAATAGAGGAGTGTGGAGAACAAAAACCTGTTGTGCCGATTTCACCCTGAAGTGGGTTAAGTGAAGAAAATGATGATGAGTTGGTGTTTGAGCATGTCCCTTGTAACCTACACTCAAAGTTATCAATTTGTGTGTTTGATTATTCCAAGTAAGTTTGTTTTACATTTCCCACCATCTGCTTTGTTTATATACCCTGTTATTTCATGGTATTACACAGAAGCAGGCTACTGACTTGCTGTCTGGTGGGTGACATTTTAAAGACGAAAACATCTCATACATGCATGCTGTTTTGCAATGCAAAACTTGTCCAATGCTACTTTTCCGGGTAAGAAATGTTATTCAACTATTTGCACAACGTTATTCCTTTGAGATGATTTGTATTTGTTATATTTTGCAATTTCAACTTTCTTGTCACTTAACTTTTGAAACTACCATCATGGTTTTTAACACTCCGTGAACCCAAAGATGATCATGTTCCATGCATATATCTATCTATCTATATTGCAACTGTGCCAAAATATCGAGAGTCAAAACTCACAAAACTAAATCATAGCAAAAAAATTGTGTTCTTGTCCTTTCGCTTCGCTTGTAGCTTCTAATTTCCATTTTACAGTTTAATAGAAATCTAGAATTACCAGTTACTGGTCACCGAGGTTAGTAGGTGGTACTAAAGGTGCCTCTCTATTTATAAAATGCGCTATAAACATACTATTACAACCTGTTAGCTTGCAATAAACTCTGGCATCTGATAAATGCCAAGAGCGACCAAGCTACCTCAAAGTTTGACTGTACCAAAAGGCTTAAAACTGAAGCCTTTCGTACATCTGTTCTTCAGACACGATCTTTCAAATATTGCTGTCATATTTGACAACGTTTCACTGATCGCCAAAGCAGAACGCTTATGTGAACACTTATAGCCCCTTCCCACTGGTGCGTGATATCGCGCACTAGCCCGCACCAGCACGCACGACACACCATGGGAACGGTCTCGTGCGCCGAGGTGCGCGGAAGCACAGGAGCATTTTCTGTGTGCGTTGCCGTGCGTCGTCGTGCGCGGTGCGGGCTGGTGCGTGATATCACGCACCGTAGGAAGGCGGCATTAGGTGTGTGCAAGATTCATTTTCTGTCATTTTGAAAACAAATCAGGGCCGACTTGTGTGTGTGTGTGTATTTTATCTATGTAATATACATATGTGTACATACATATGTGTATAATACATATGTGTATATGTGTAGTATATATGTATATGTGTATAACTATGTATTTACTCGACACTGGCAAAATTTATCCAAAATAGACAGATGCCATTCATTAAGAAGAAGAAGAAGGTGTGTGGCTTAAAGCAATAGTAAGTAACTATCAAATATTTTAAAACAGTGATGAAACACTAATCATTAATAATATAATCTATGCAAACGAATCGATTCTTTAGGCAACTTACCCACATTGCTCTTGGTTGCAAAATTATCTTTCAGTGTGTTTCGGTTTTCTAGTTAATTTGCTAATTAAGTTACTTATCGTGGGAATCGGAAAATAACCGGTTCAAGTTTTGAAACCTTAGACACAATAGTTAAATTTTGGAACACATGAATGTACTTATCAAGCATAGCCTAGATTTTCAGCATATAAAAAAAACTCTGTGGTCTAGGTTTCAGATTATTAAAAATTAAAGATTATTAAAACAAACACTGCACACGTCAATAGAGAAGTTCGTTATTATTTTTGAGGTTTTATGGGCCTTAGTCTCCAGTGATTCTTATTTCAACCTTGATATAAGTAGGTAATACTTACAAATTGTAGTTAATTGAGAGTATAATGTAAACAACCTTTCTTATTAAAATCAAATGGTCGATATCGAGGTGAACCACAGTCACTTCTGGATACCGAGCATTCCTTGCGAGGTCACTTAACATTATGATAATATAGGATATCTAGAGAATGTCCTCGTATTTTGAACTCAACGAAGGATTCCTTGTACCTTCTAGATAATTCGTTTTGGTGTCGCGTTCGTTATTTGACATCTACTAAAAGAAAACATAATACTAAAAAAAGTCGTGTTAGTTACACTATTTATAGCTCAAGAACGGCTAAACCGATTTTTCTGATGATAGGTGGTAGCTTAGACCCTGGAAACGAACATAAGAGACTTTTTATCCTAAAAAAGTAACGAGAAACGGGTGGCCGCTAATTCACAATAAAATCCGACGTAAAATTCGTTCAGCATCTTCCAAAAGTATACATGTCCATAAACGCTTACTGCAAAGAAAAATTTCAGCAGCTCAATGAAAAATTATCAGTCAATCGAAATTGCTTAGATAAATTATCCAATAACGTAATGTAATCTAACCTTTACATCATGCGGTTATTACTGTGTTATTCAATAAACTTGAGTGCGTAATGAGCATAGATGAATAGTGTCATACGTGTGAACTAGGGCGCCAAGAGCAGCCAACGATGACCGCCTGTAGACTTTCGCAAGGCTGGAACCAGTAGGCCTACCACAAGCTCTGTCTGGCTCTGGTTTCGAGTATGTGTGGGTGTTGACTAAATAAACCTTACGTTGAAACGTCACACACCGGTGAGCACTCACACAGACCAGTGAACCAGACAGAGCTTGTGATAGGCCTACAGAGTCCTAGGTGACATAATTACTGCAAGGCCCATATGAGTTGCTACAATTATTGATGTGACATAAGCAGACTTAGGTAACAGTGCTATGAGTGTGTCAATAGAAGGTATTGGCAAATTTACAATTGCTATCTTTGATACCGAGGAAAAAAGTAAGCATTCTATGCAATTTATTCATATGACATTGATGACGAACATTTTTTTCTCAAATATTTCGTTGGGTGCGAAAATTTGAAGAGCAATAGGCTGGCGTTGTACGGTATAGGAGGGATGAAAGTCATGTGGCTAAGAGAGTGATGAGTATGGATGTGGAGGAAACGTGACCAGAGGTAGACCAAAGAAAACATGGATGAACTGTGTGAAAGATGACATGGATAAGAGGAGTGAATGCAAAGATGGCGGCTGACAGAGTGGATTGGAAAACGAAGACATGTCATGTTGTGCCGACCCCAAATAAAGTGGGATAAGGACAGTAAGAAGAGATTTTGTTGGCTTCGACATAAGAATTTTTCTATGACCTTGATATAATTCTCATGAATAATTATGTATTTATTTTTTTATAATGGTAATGGTCTCTTTTAGTTCTTTCCACTGAGGTCTGTCTGTGTTGCCTTTGCTTAGACTGATCCAGCAATAAGCTTTTTTGTTAATGACCAATTGGTTTCTCTGCATGAATTAAAATGTGAAGCGACGGTCATAAAAATTAATGAAGTCTGCTGCAGTCCATTCAGAATAAATAACGATCAATCTGCTATTAAAGGTTAGCAAAAAGTTCAAAGTATACCGAGCAAACAAACAAAATAAACTGAACACGAATGTGTATTACATAAACATTACGAAGAGGTCGTCAACCATTAAGTAATACGGTGAAAGCCCAGTGACCTACCGCCGAGATGTGGGTGGACTTTCGATTTCGTTCTCAGATGGTCTACCTCATTGAGCAACTTCAATTGACCTTTATCACAGTGTATGATTCAAATTAGCTAAAATTTGCATCGAATGGTGCTTCTTAGTAGTACAATCATTCATTTAGGTATTCAAATTTCGTAAGAAAATTACCAATTACGAAATTATTTTACTAAGGAATGAATACAGGTAAAACTAGATCATTATTCCAACTTGATCAATAAAGATAATGACTTCCAAATTGTTGGAAGTTTTTATGATAAAATAATATTGATTGTTAAAAATAACCTGCGAATACCAATTAGTATGCGGATAACACCGTTGACGAGCTAGTTTGCCGAATAAGTCAAATAACAGGTGCTCTCCGTGGAATAGCTTTTGCCATATAACACTGATCTGCATATAGGTAAGGTATTGTAGTATTTAGAAACTGTCATTTAAATAAAGTGCAACAATGACAGTATGACTTTAGAAACTCATTTTACTTGCAATTTAATAAAGTATACCTACTCGGTTTTGTATTTCATTTTTCATTTAGTTTTTACTTTCTATACGAATGAATACTTTCATTATTCTAGAAAAAACTATGCTTGAATCACAATCTTTGGGAGCATAAATATTACCTACAACTAGGTAGAGAAATCGAATGTTGTAGAAGGTTAGCAGATTTATCCTGGTAATGATGATGATATGATAAATAATTGACAAAAGTCACTCGCAAACATAATTTTATATTAGTCTTTACAATAATTTACCTCTTTATGGCAAAATGTCTAAGATTTCAGTTAGGTTTCTCATGCTTTGTTCAAAAACTCGTATCTATCTTACTGATCTAAGTATCTATTCTATACTCTTTGTCACCGACCTTCCTCGACCCAATTTCATAAATGTACTCGATTGGGGTCACTGACATGTGAGCTTGACGTAACCATTGAACAACCGAGCTTTTGTTGTAACGCTCGTGGTGAAAGTTTGAACATTGAAGAGGGCTTTGTAATATGGATGATTAATATGTAGTAAAAGGTTTTTATGTAATAGAGTGTTTGATTGATAGCTACCAAAGAAAATCGGCCTTGTGTAGGTTATCTTTGAAAATGAATAGCGGGATATAAGACATGATTAAGAAGAAACTTTTACCCAGCATTGTCAGATAAATTGGGACAACGAATTTGTTTGTTGACTCTAGGTAAGCTATAAAAAATAATACTACAAATAATTGTAAAACAGAGATGTTCTAAAAGCATTATATTTTTATCAAAATCGAGAAGTCTTAAAAAAATCCTTGCGTGATAGAAAAGGTTGGACATAGAAAAGTCCCTACGTGTTAGAAAAGGATAGACATTTTGCATTGATGCTTTCTAATAGTCGCTACGTGATGTTATATAGCTTTCCTTGATAAAATAGAATATACAACACAAAAAAGACAATTCGGACCAGTAGTTCCCGAGATTAGCGCGTTCAACCAAACAAACTTTTCAGTTTTATAATATTACTAGCGATCCGCCACAGCTTTGCACGGGTAAAAGGAATATTTTTTACGCGTTTTCGCAACATTTTGCGTTGGTACTCTGTTCCTATTAGCCGTAGCGTGATTTTATATAGCCTATAACCTTTTTCGATAAATGGACTATCCCACACAAAAATATTTTTTCGATTCGGACCAGTTGTTCTCGAGATATAGTAAGTATAGATTTGTCACCAGAGTATTGGCTTGTCCTACTTGTGTCCTACATACAGTGACATCACAAATAAAACTGCATTGACTCTCATTGACGTTATGTCGTCGCCACAGCCTCTATATCCGCAATGTTTACATAACAGTAAATTTATAACCGTTCGGCACTCTTGCGCACCTAATAGCAAGTAATAACTTTTTATATGCGAATCTGTGAGATACATTTGTGATAAACCGGTGTTATGCCTCTTTATCAAGCGTATAATTAGCACTTTTGGTAGAGCAATTTATTTTAATGTGTTTATATTACTTTTATAATTTTAATAGTCTAATATGAATAGTGTTACTCCAATTTGCAGTCATGTCATGTATTTTATTTTAGCCTAGATCGCCTCACCACAGACTTCCCTCTCCGTTTCCCACACCTCTCGATCTTTGGCTACAGAGGGCCAGTCATTTAAATGACAATCGAGATCGTCCAACCATCTTCTCAAGGGTCTTCTACGATGCCGACCTTGTGGGACCCAATTAGTTAATATTTTGTGGCCCAAATTTTAGCTTTGTAGTTTTTCTTAAAAAAGTAAAAAGTAAACAGGCCTTTGCATCTATGTAGATGATTTTATAGAGCGTCAGAGGTAATTGGTGATTACACAAGCCTTAATCGCGGGACGCTATGCCTGGGACAGGATTGACACACCGAACTGCGGAACATATTATGATAAACTTATTTACAAAACCATGTATACAGACCTTAGCCCCTGTAGTTCAGAATAAATGGCTCATTATTATTAAACTATTGGTTATAAAGTTTAGTTTAGCAACACTGCTAATAAAAATAGTGTCATTTTCACCAATCGCCATTTACAAGTGAATCTTATGGGAACAAAAAGCAACCATAGCTCTATTCAATGTTAGTGTAGGACTAACAAGCGACTATTTATAGCAAACCGAAGGACAGACATTCACCGTATTGCTTATTCACATTCGTAGGATTGTCTTGTGTATAGGTTATATCATCGTCAGAGAATCAATAATTATTTAATGATGATCAATATGATAATATTGTTGAATGTAGAGCCATCATATTATCTTTAAGTAGGTATTTACATAATTTTTAAATTACATACACATAATTTAAATTTAGACTTGATTATATAACCATTTTATTTATTTTAGTTTAATTTTATGATAATAGTATCCAGGGTGTTTTTTCCATTGGTTCAATAACACAGGGTGTGTTTTTTAGAAAATCATTCTAGTCCATATCTCTCAAAAGATTTTTGAAAAAAATAAATAGGTGCATTTACTGTTTTCCTATAAATCGAGGGCATGACTCCTTTCACGACTTTACCCTAACTCGGTGATTTCGGACTTGGCCATCACCGCCCTTCTCAAAAAACCAGCCTGTATAAGGGATCTGAATAGGTAACTATTAGATATCATAAAAAAATACGTCGCAGGATATTCAAGCATCAGAAACAATGACGTAATAAACAAGAGGCCACACTCAACAGTAGGTGAAATTATAAACTTTAATATTCAATTTTGTAGTCTTATATCTCCATATAGCAAATATTTGTGTGGTGAACACAAGATTTTTGTTCTCTGTCTAGGTGTTATAATGTATCCTAAAAATGTATTTACAAAAAAAGTATTATATCAGCTATCTGGTTCCCATGGTACAAGCTCTGCTGAGTTTGGGGCTAGATAGTGCTGTGTGATTGTCCCGATTTTTTTTTATTTATTGATCTAGCTTGGACTGGATCTTCACTGCATACCTTAAAGACCTATACATCGAATTCGATGAACTCAATTTGGCCTTACAGCCTCTCACTTGCATACCCAAAGATGCATACTAAACTGCATACCTAAAGACGCATACTAAGTTAGGTTCTTAGACATTTGCAGATGAAGGCTTTGCTCGGCCTTCATCGTCGTTCAGTAGGCCTACCACAAGCTCTATCTAGCTCTGTCTCTGGCTTGATTGAGTCATATACGTACCAACTACTGTGTATAACGGCCTACCTCCATGTTGCTTTACCCTATACACAGGGTCCATGTGATACTGACTTACACCTAAGAACAAACTAAAACCTTTGCCCACTATCTATCCCTCATGATCGAATCTTACAAACATAAAAATAAATATTTTTTCCCTGGTGTATGTAAGTGAGTTTATGCTAGGTTAGATTATAAGTCTTGCGTATTTTTTTTAGTTTTAATTTGCTATGCAGGAATTTCCTGATTATGTGTACCTATAAGTGATGATAGTTGTCACTTAACTGTGTGTTTATTTTTAGTTTAGTATTTACGTAAGCCCTCATCTTATATGTGCATACCAAACCTATCTCCCTATTACCCAAAGGTTAGTTGGTAGATAATACTATCTAGCATTAAGTTCGCCTGTGTACAGTAATTTTTAATTTTGTGCAATAAAGAATTTTCTATCTATCTATCTAAGAACTATGTATGTACCTAAACTAAACCATGTTTATGCAATAAATGTATACACTGGTGAGCACTGACACAGACTCAAAACCAGAGACAGAGACAGAGCCAGACAGAGCTTGTGGTAGGCTTACTGATCTACCACTCATTGTTGAGTTACGGTGTGATATGATATCATTGTTATTAGGATTTTAGAAGACTCTTCCGTTTTATTGTGGTTGATTACAAGTGTATTTCCGGCTGCTATGTGACCTCCCATTGTTAGCTTTTCACAACAAAATAATTTAAGAGTTATCTGTAATTATCACTTTTGATAAGACAATAGGTTATTCAATTTGCAACCAAAAGTTTCATTCAATTCGGTTTGTATTTCTGCTCATTGATTTTATCTACATTCATCTTTTTATTACTCTATTTACATACCCATATAGAAGACAAATTATTGGATTATTGCTATTAACTTCTTCTTATCGTGTCACTGGTACAAGTGTGTTGAAAGGATTTGAGGTGCCTCAGAGAGGCTTTATTTATAAACGCTCAACAATGTCATCTAATGTAGCATTGCGTATTAAATGGTAATTACAGAAAGAATTAGAGAGTAACCCAATTATCTAATTAATCAGAATGGAGTAATTCAAGAATGCGTTACGCATAGCTGGGTAAACGAGAGTGTTTGTGAAATTATATCATCAATGTCATTACTACAGAAATTCCTCAAATACCTATTCAGTTTTATCTCAATGTTGCTCGTCTATTCTATTTTATTATTAAGTTTAAAAGATTTAAAAGATTTATTTGGTAACAAACGACAATGATACAAAAGTGTTACTACATTATACTAACAGGAACATACTCAATATAATAGGTTACACAAAATTTACGCTAGCTCCCACCCTAAAAGAACTACGGTAGCTAAGAGTGCAAAAGATAACGATGATAATATTGGGTGTGTTTTTTTATCGTCAAAATTAAAGATGAGGTTATTGAAATAACAAATCAACTTAGTGATTCAATGAATAAATAATACAAGCATATGTATATGCATAATTTTAAATAAAATATGCAGAAAATAGTAATAAATTTGTAAGATGCCAGTTTACGCCATTGGAACAAAATTATTCAGTGTCTATAAATATTTTAAGAACGTTTCCATTAAAACTGGTCTAATAGAGCAAGGGGTCAAATCAAAGGTCAGATGGCTAATCGATCTGGGACAACAATATGATATTGTAATTTTTCGCCAAAATAAATGCAGTATTGCAAAATTCTAAATATAAAACACTCTTACGTTACCTACTGACTGGTGTTTTGCCACTGACTGACAAAAGCCAGTCACAAATCAGAATAAGAAAAGAATCTAGAAAAGTTATCATAATAAATCATTTGTAGCTTAGTAGTTTTTGCCTAAATTAAAATCTGTGAATTGTCTTTTAAAAGCTCGACACATAGATTTTTTTTAAATCAGTTTTTATAATAATTATTAGTATCAATGTAGAATCTTACTCAAATTCTCTATAATTTTGTACTAGAATGATTGAACTATGAATGAATGATGATCGTAATTGCGAATTCATGCGCAGTGAAGCAGTTGAAGTATTTTCACCGTTTTCATCGAGCTCGTGAAATTTGCGCACGCGCCGACCGAGATTATTAAATACCTTCACGCATGCCTTTAATATAATATATGGAACAATTCATTTGGCTGGCTCAATACACGATTATATAAGCAACGAGAGAAAAATTGGAGTACTTGTTTAAGCAGTGCCAAATTACATAATTTTTATTTTCAGATAAGCGCTTCATGAGAAATTCACACAAAAATTAGCTTACATGCAAAATTAAATTTTGGTTATTGTTGTTTGTTTAGATTTAACTTTTCAAACGTAGGTAAAGTTGCTTAAAACAAAGATTGCTAAACTGTAACTAATATTTTTATGATGATGTCGTAAATTAGGAAAATATTAACTATTCAAATTAGGAACCATCAAAAAGCCATTCGAGGTTTGAATATTGCCAATAAAATGTATAGTGACATAGATGCGATGAATAGATATGATTGCATACTTATGATATGGTGCTGTCGTAAATTAGGAAAATATTAACTATTCAAATTAGGAACCATCAAAACGCCATTCTAGGTTTGAAGATTGCCAATAAAAGGTATAGCGACATACATGCGATGGATAGGTATGATTGCATACTTATGATAATAGTGTGTGTATTACTAAATAAAGTGACCTTTTCAAGAGGATTGTGTTTGTCAAGCGTGCTAAAACCTTAGACTCTGATATTTCCTTAGGTACAGGCTTACGCAATTTTTAAGTAAATGACAATGTTTGAGACAGACTATCAAAAGGAGAAGAAACGCTTTTGATACAGAATAAAATGTCAAGATTACGTATGTATGAAAGTACCACTATTGTAGTACTTCTTCTTCTTAATGAATAGCATCTGTCCTTTTCGAATCAATTTTGCCAGTGTTGAGTAGTTTAATGAGAATGATGATGATATATTACATCGATAAAATACTTTTCCGTCAAATCGTCAGTCGTCTGTCACAGATCGGCCCTACCCTAATTGGCATTGGACAAAAAGATGGCCGTTTTTTTCCAAAACCATCTGAAACATTTTCGATCAAATCAGAATATCACATTACACTTTAATTCCAACTGCTAACACTTTGAGCTAAGACCTCAAGTAATGTTGGTTAAAATACCACCGAAATTACACAACAGAACTCAAAATAACACCAGAAAAACAATTAAAAACAAAAAGCTATGTGACTTCCCTGAAATGACAAAAACGAATCCAGCTAAGTACTACAGTTAACAGCTAGCTAGATGACTGTTGATGTAAGAAATGTCATTGCAATCTCGTAACAATCAAATAATGTGAGTGTCAAATGAAAATAAAAAGAGCTTTGCATAATTTCTAACACAATAGTGAATGAAGTGAAACTCCTAATATCATAGCAACTATGAATCGTGTGTTTTTACATATGAAACTATAGAAGTTATTGTCTTGCAAGGGCCCCGTGGGAACTAGGTACGTGTTAGAAATCTTAAACAATTGGATTCCATAAATATCCTGTAGCCTCAAGTGAAAATGGAATATCCTATAATGGTTTATCTACCGTTTTTCCCTATATTCGTTTAGTCCATTGAAATGTTACAATTTCTGGACCGAATATTGCATTTGTTAGAGGACGTAATTTTATTCTTAAGATAAGGTGTTTGCACCCCTTTTTCGAAGATGGCGGCCGGGGGACAAGGGCGGCAACCCCACAAACTTGGAGTTAAGCTTCTATGGACCCCCCATAATGTCCCAAAAATAAAATTGCGTCCTCTAAAAAATGTCAAGCGTGAATATTCAATGTCAACTGAAAAAGATTGACAAACGTCTCCATATTCAACACTTACTTAATATTGACCGTAATTTTGACTGCTGTTACATAGATCTGTAACGTCACAGTAGTATGTACTTGTACCTTTTAAAGCTATGTAAACTTTTTAGAAGAAAAGAACTATTAAGTCGATATAACATCTACTTACAAATAAATTTACTTAGTAAAATATGGTTGTTGGTTACAAGAATAACGGACCCCTTTCTACTCACAGCCAAGCACTGGTTCGGAAACTAGGAATTATGTTCACTTTCTAAGCACTAAAGGCTGGTATCTAAACAGTGTTATCGATAGAAAATATCTCTTTCATACTTGCAGCTTATTTTTTAGTTTAACCTAGACTTATAATAAACTTTTTAATACTGTGCTGCAAAATATATTAATGACAGTTTTTATTACTTCGATAAAATAGTAATTTTTAGTTAATTTCGATTATGTGCTGTTAAAATTTCGCAATTCAATTTGGTAACGATGATTGTTAGTTTCACACCAACACCTAGCTAGTCGTAAAAATAAATCGCAATTTTAGTGCTCTGAAAGAAACAAAGATTACACAAGTTACATAAAACGAGGTGTGAACTTGTAGAAACCTGAGATAAATACTTTAAATGTTTATTGCGGGAAAATGAAGAAATAAGTGAAAGCGAGTTCGAGGAAAATTGCAATGGAAATGGAACATTCGACATCCACTGAGAGCATTATCACGATCATTACTCGTGTTACTAATCGATTAAGCTTCCGATGCAGCTTTAAAGTTGCTTCTTGTACTGTGTTTGGTGTCTCACTGAAAACTGCTTTGATTCATCGATGGCCTGCAACTAAATTGGTCCTCGAAGATAATTTCATTACAGTTTCATTTGCATTTTTAAACGATCAACATCCATAGTGTCACAAAGCAATTGTCAATGTTACACCACATAATCCGCAATATCTATTCAACTGGTGCGCTGTCGCAGCTGCACTGCAACTCTGAGGGAACGGTGACATCGATTGTGTTATCGATCACACTTCAACTTTCGTCCTATCAATTCATGCCACATCTCATCACTGGGCGCGTGCGGGCGCCCTAAATATTTCAAATGCTACGTACCCACGCCGAGGGCGGCTGCTAGCACTAATAAACACCGTGAATTCATGATTAAACTGTAAGTCCTTGCACGAGGAGTGGACACTGTAACGTTCAAGCACACACTGCGAGCGGGTGAATGGGCGCCTGGGGCTTATATATCGGGTGGGCGTACGTAGTGTTGACGGTGAAAAGCAGCGTCGCGTCGCACACAGCGATCGGGCACCCTGCGCCGGCGTCGGCAGTGTCGTCGGGCGCCTCGCCCCGTGACGACACCAACAAACATACTTACATCAGAACCAATCCTTACAGAAACAAGATCAATTTCCTGAGATATTGATAATTACCATTGTTGCCTTGGACGGCTGTTCTGAGATAAACAGGTTATGAAATATGACCTTAGAAAAAGTTATTAAAAGGAAAGTTAGATAGCCATTACGTTGCCTTTGTACAATTAAGTACCCATCCCATAGAAAAGAGTTGGTGCTCTTTCTATAAGAAAGATATGTCTAGCTGAATTATTCCCTCTTTTCATGGTTCAGCAAAAAGCAGCGCCATGTTGTTATTATTTACCCGGTTCAAGTGTAGAAGGAGGAGATACACAATTCAGTTGATGTTTGTTATCGCACAATTTCATCATTTATGAACTGATATGAAAAACATCTGAGAGGTAATAAGAGTCTTCGAGATCGGTCCCATTGAAATATTATCAAAATCTGTTTTTAGCTGAAGTCGGTTTCTCAAGTTTTGAAAGCTTATATTATTTTAACTAAGTATTGAAACATATTAGAGTTTTTTAAAGAGTTTCTGCTCTATACGATAGAGGTTATAATATATTTTTTATCGGTGTGACAGTTTCGAAATAAAAAGATTTGTTTTTTTTTAAATAAGTAGTCCCAGGAGTATGAAATTACTTTTGTCATAGGTTCTTCACTGTCTAAACGAGCGATAACCATTTAAAAAGGAAGTAGAATGAAGGTAAATAAGCAGGTGTATAAATACCTGGGAATTACTAACTTCTCACTACAGTGATTGTTAGAGACTATCAAGATTCAGTAATGAAGGAATTGTGTGATTATGTCAAGTTCATAAAGCATCGCACGAAAAAGGACAATGTGATTACATAAGACCTTATTGCTGATGACCTCTGTGATGCGTCTGGCGACTGGCCGGCTACGCTGAGTGGAGCCAAGCCATAGACTCTTAAAATCCATGCTTATGAATATATTCAGAAATAGTAACTAATTGAGTCTGAGTCACTTCACTTCTTCTTTTTTGGCTACCTCAAGCATGGATTTTTTAGCAGCTCTCCATTGACAAATGTCAGAAATCTATGTATGAGGCTTGAAATCTATAAATACAGGCCTAATATATATATTCAGAAACAGTGCTTGAGTCGCGCGACAATCATAGATTTTTGGAATCTTCTCCATTGAAAAATGACAGATATAATTATGTGCTTCGGGGCTTGACTCAGTTTTTTTTGTATGGACTAAATTCTGGTGATCGTCTGACGATTCTTACAGCGCTACTGGACAATATCTCGACTCAGACTCATGCAGAAACAGTCCTTGACTTTGAGTCAAGCCTCCTTGCTTCCTTGGTACTGCACCAAGCAAAGGATTCGTATACTTATGTCTACGTCAGTTGTAAAGGCCTGCGCACGTCTAGCTATCGCTGTCAGATATGACAGCTGATACTACTGACATAAAGGCACTGTGCAAACGTAAACACTTTTTGTTGCCAACACGGCTCACCATCACAAGGAACCGAAGTTTATGTGGCCTTTAACGGTGATGGGACACAGTTTAACGTTTGCACAGGGATTTGATGATTTCATACTGGTTCTATAGAACTCATATATTCATCGGTAACTTATGTCTGACACCACACTGAAAAGTGTCCACGTTTGCGCCCTGCCAAAACTGTCATAGGTTACGGTAACCGCTCGACATCAGATGGGCTTGGTTCGTTCATTTCTTCTCATACAAGTTAAAGTTCTTCGAAACATTGCTACCGCAATAACTCTCGCCCGTCCCGATAAGTTCAAATAAAACGGTACTTAGTTTATTATTCACGACGATCGTCACTTGCGCACAAAATTGCACTCCGTCGCGACGCACTTCCTTGTACAGTTGGCGACTGTTTTATGGCACATTCGGTTGTTAGATGCAGTGAAAAAATCCAAAATTCACGTTAAATAAAATGAAATGACAACATTTTTTATTGCATAACATCGGTACCAATCTGCATATAAATGCGAAAGTATGTTTTTTTTTTAAAAACAAAGATTGAATTTTGGGGACCGATTTTTTTTCAAGCAAATGAGTTTTTATTTCTTAATCCTTTAGAAACAACTTTGTCTGTTGCCATAATAATTATTCAATAAACTTTTAAGATGATTTCATTTATCAGCAGGTCCACGACGCTTAGCAAGACGTCACTGTCATTGTCATCAAATGAGAACGGCATGCGTCAGATAAACTAGCGGCAATGTGCCAATACAATGGCTGGAAACTGTAGCTACCAAATGAATCTTCTGATTTATTAGAAGTATTAAATAAAATAACTGATATGGGTTTGAATATTAGATTAAGTATAGATATGCATGCATGACATGCATTAGTAAAATTAATGGGTTATTAAAAAAAAACTGGGTGATATGGGGCAAGGTACCCACCACCTACCTATGTATCTATCTCTGACCTAAGACCAGGCTAGGTCTTAGGTTGGAGTATTTAGTGTTTTTGTCCTTTAAATACTATGTCTCGATCAAAAAAAATAAGAATGATATAACTAAAAGATATTTAAAATGGGTGTTTCAAATATTCCTCCCTCCCCCCCTGGTTTTGTCTTGTTTCTAGTACTGCTAAGCAATTTTTGTCTTTTGAAGTACCTACACATTAAAATATAATCATGAAATAACGTAACGTTTTGCAATTGATAATCTTAATTTTTATAGGCGAGGTTTTTAGTTTCTCACATACACGTTAATTCCGCTTACAAATCAATATTTTCCTAACAGAATCATGAAAACTATGGCATGATCAAAGCCTAACGTAGTAACGTAATCGTTAAACCATGTAGTTTAACGACTTATACATAATATCATTTAGTATTTATTTATAGATTTTATAGTGTGTGCTCAAAGAAAATTACAAAAATGTTTAAAATGGCCCGTGGGATTTCAACCCACAACGTTCACCTTTGTACGAGATGCCCTGACTGCTGCGCCATCGGATCCTAATCGCACTCGACGAAGCGGTAGCGAACAGTGAAACGCTGTCAAATATCGCTGTCAGATTTGAGATTTGACAGCGATATTTGACAACTATTCACTGATCGCTACCGCCAGCGAACTAGGTGTGCGCAGGCCTTTAGGGACTGACACGACCGTGACTCCATCTCCAGGTTTGACAATACTGTCAACTGCATCACAGCTGTCAACGAATCCCCATACCAAGGGTTGGCTCGAACTTGACTCTTAACTTTGGGGCATCATAATTTATTTTATGCATAGCAAAACTCATGATAAAATGTGTATTTTTATAGAAGACTTTCGATATCGTTGTACAAATTAGAAATATGCGAACTTGTCCAGGAACGAAATTTTGAAGTAAAAGAGGCCTAGTTTAAACAAGCTGCTCTATTAAGTTAATCTTAATAACCAATTTAGGTAAATTAATAATAGCAATCATATTATAATGAGGAATTAAATAAACGAATGTGCATTATACCCACCGGGCGACTCAATTAAGATCGTGGAAAGTCGGTGGACGGAAAGGGTTTAAATTCGATCTTCCTGGAAATGTGTAGGAGAGGCCTATGTCCAACAGTGACCTTCTTCAGAATAATGATGTTGTGCATTATTCATATTAATTTTGGCTGTATTTTCGAAGCACGTGACTTGAGGGCTGGTGATGGTTACCACTTGAAATTGGGTGAGTCATATAGAAGTTCCTTCAGCAAGACGTGTAAAATAGTATCTGAGCTTAGTGCACCAGCGTCGCCATTCATCGTGGCATGTTGTCACCATCTTGACGCTAGACTGGTAATAATTTAAATATTTAAGCTATCTTTAGATCATTGCAAAAGTCTGCGAAATCTAAACTTGCGTATTTTGTAAATATACAGGGTGTTACAAAACTACCCGTAAAGCCGAAAGGAGGTTAAATGGGACCTTATAACAAGTCAATTCACAATATTATTAAACTTTATTTATTTTTACAATTATTTTGAAAATACCATTCACAATATTATTATTATTTATTTATTTTTAAATCGACGGCATGACTCCTTTCACGACTTCTTCGAATTCTCCTGGTTTCGGACTTGGCCATCACCGCCCTTCTCAAAAACCATTCTGTATAAATCAATTAGAACCAATTAGCCTATGTACCTGTTGCCATGCAAAGGTCTGTTTAGTTACTTAAATATTAAATAGTGAAAACAATCATTAGAAACTATTCAAATCCCGCGACTGATTATATAAATGCACTTTTAGTACATAATTACTCAACACTTTGACATTTTGGCGAAGGCGCATCACGAAAGGTCGATGGTATCGTGCGTGCCGGTAACTGACCTAGTGGGGATTCGACGCTGAGGGTTCCGGGATCGGTTTTTATTTACTTTGGGTCCGAAGATGCATCATTGATTACTTAACTTTCTCTTGGTTTTGCACCCAGACGAATTGCGTCATATTTTTAAAATAAAATGAAATTCTAAATATTGTGAACCATCCACACAATTAAATTAAATTATTGTATTTATTCAAATACAATGTATTTATTAAAAAATAAATACATTGAATTTATTTTCAGATTTCAGGATAATTTCTTTTGGCCCACCTGTTATACGTCTTTAAATCTATGTGATCTAAATATAATAATAGAAAATAGCATATCATTTTGCTTTTATTTATAACTAGTGGCCGCCAGCGGCTTCGCTCGCCCGGTAGTCCTTACGCCCCGTTTCCAGTACTTTTTCGGAATAAAAAGTCATATGTCCGTCTCCTGGTACTAATAGCTATACCTCCTCACCAATTTTCATGCTTCTAAGAGAGTTTGTTTGTGAGCTAAGGCTGTGTGATGCTTCTTTTAAAAGTTTTTCCTTTTTTCTCCGCGTAGGGAAATAATTTTCCAATTTCCTTTCATATTGCACCTCTACGCTATAAAAAAAACACACCCTCCAAGTTTCATACTTCTAGGATTTACGGTTTAGGCTGTGCGTTTATTGTCAGTCAGTCAGTCAGTAACGTAAGAGTTTTATATACTTAGATAAGGCTTTTGTATAGGTAGGTACCTACCTCTACCTGATTCATTGAAATGTGTTATACTTAGGTATAGTAGAGCCCTGTTGACCTTAACCTCAGTATTATTGCAGTTAGCCTGCGTTTTATGTGTTAAAGAACGAGCGGATTTGTATCAGAAAAATTGATTAAGCTTGCACATGAGAAACTTCTGCCTGTATTGATTTATTTTCATCTTGGAGAACGTCCAACAAGTTATGGGACACTTACATTTGGCCGACGGAGTGGGTAAGTATCACTGATTGGCGGCAAAATAGGCTATGGTCATAAAGGTCTACTGGATTCAGTCATGGGAATTAATCTAAATATTTCCGTTTTATGCATTTTATAATAAAAGTTTTTTTTATGTAATTGAAACGTAAGCTTAAAAATATTATTTGTTTCAACATCTTTCACAGCAAAAAGTTCAGTAATAAACTAATAATAAATTACTATTATGAATATTTATCTATTAGTAGGTACTACTAAGAGTTTACTAAGTGGTAAGGATCACGTAATGTTTGATTGAAGTTTATTAAATAAAATTAAATAAATATACAGGGTGTCCCATAAGTCAACGTCCAGCCGAAAACGGGTGATGCGCCAAGTCATGACAGTTATTAGAAAAATATAAAAAAAAAAAATTGCTAAGTAACTTTTGAGTTATGAGTATTTTAAAAAAACAGGAAAAACTGACACCCTGTGATGATCTTTTAAGTCCTGTGACTACAAATATTAACTTTTCATGAAACTTTTTTATGCAACGTAAGCATGAATAACCCTTCTGTAAATTACAATTCAAAATTAAGCCATAACTGCCTCAGTTTTCAATGAAATCGTGGAGTTTCAGCCAACGTTTCATTTCAGATAATTACATCACCCAACTTTAACCGTCTGTACCGCAAAAAAAATGTACTACACTATCATGGCATGTAACTTTAAAAATTGGCGCATTTATCCAGGATTCCAAAATGGTACAATACTTGCTAGAGTACTCCTTAGTTTTGGAAATAAAAAATGTTTTTTCAACTAAACCGGATTTCCAATCAATTTTATTTCATGAGATAAAATGTTTGTACCCTTAAAATTATGGACTTAAATGCCTACGCTGCGTTTTTAAATCGCTCACAATTTACAGGTACAAGTAAATACCATTTCGACAATGCAAGTAAACAGATAGGGCCACCATCTTGTCGAAAGAGACTAGCAAATTACTTGAACACCATGGGTGTTCAAGTAATTTGTTAGTTTTGGGTGAAAGTTTGAAATTAAATTCAATCATAGGATTTCTTCAATCGTGATTTTAATTTAACTACATCAAGGATTTACAGCAAATGTTCAAACTATTAGCCTTCAGCAGTAATGCAAGCTCTACATTTCCTTAAAAAAAATCAGCTGTCTGTAAAGTCAGTTAACTGACGACAGTTGAACGTGACAACGTCATACAGCTGTCCACGCGGACGCATCGCTCACTCAAGTAGGAGAGAGACCGATGTCGAACGCTGCCGAACGCGGAGGCCGATTGTGCCTCTTTGTCGCTCGTTCCGCGCTCTCACTTGCACTTCAAGTATTAAATGGAACGCCTCAGAGCGAGGTAACGCCGCATGAGTCATGTTTTTTCGTACGAGCAGCCGGCTCCATCGAATTATAAGACGTTATCACGTCAAAAACCATGTAATAAGACCGGCGACGGGCGAAGGCAAACTTTAGATTAAAACCACGATTGAAGTAATCCTATGATTGAATTTTATTTCAAATTTTTACCTAAAACTAACAAATCACTTGAAAACCCATGGTTATTACTCTTTCGACAAGATGGTGGATCTATCTGTTTACTTGCATTGTCGAAATGGTATTTACTTTTACCTGTGAATTGTGAGTCACTTAAAAACACAGCGTAGGCATTTTAAGTCCATCATTTAAAGGGTACAAACATTTTATCTATTGAAATAAAATTGATTGGAAATCCGGTTTAGTTGAAAAAACATTTTTTATTTCCAAAACTAAGGAGTACTCTAGCAAGTATTATACCATTTTGGAATCCTGAATAAATGCGCCAATTTTTAAAGTTACATGCCATGATAGTGTAGTACATTTTTTTTGCAGTACAGACGGTTTAAGTTGGGTGATGTAATTATCTGAAATGAAACGTTGGCCAAAACTCCACGATTTCATTGAAAACTGAGGCAGTTATTGCTTAATTTTGAATTGTAATTTACAAAAGGGTTATTCATGCTTACGTTGCAGAAAAAAATTTCATGAAAAATTAATATTTGTAGTCACAGGACTTGAAAGATCATCACAGGGTGTCAGTTTTTTCTGATTTTTTTAAATACTCATAACTCGAAAGTTACATAACAAATATTTTTTTATATATTTTTCTAATAACTGTCATGACTAGGCGCATCACCCGTTTTCGGTTGGACGTTGACTTATGGGACACCCTGTATATTGTGGACAATCTGCACTCTATCTAATCCCAAATTAAACATAGCTTGTACTAGGAACCAGATAGCTGATAAAGTACTTATACAGGGTTATTCATTATTAGCTGCAAATACTCAGGAATTAGGTTCAACAAATAAAATAAAACATATCTGTGAAATTATTTTTTTTAATTTTGAATTAATTTTTTGTATCAAAATTTTATTTTTATTCATTTTTTTACGGTCATTGCATAATGATTGCCATGGAGAACAGGACGATGACCCACCCAGGCGGTGACTGAACGCAGAGTGTCGCTCACGGCGCGCGGGCGCGGATCAAAGGTCAAAATAGGTCAGGCGCCAATGATTCCAAAGGATATTCTTTATCGATTTTCTCGGGATTTTCATAACAAAACTTAAAAAAAATCATTTCATAAATATTTTTTATTTTATTTGTTGAACCTAATTCCTGAGTATTTGCAGCTAATTATGAATAACCCTGTATACATCTTTTTGTTTATGAATACTGCTACTTAGCTTTACACGTGTCACCATTGTAGCAACGCTTTTTAGGTATTTCCTAGTTAATACTTTTTACCGGAAAACCGCGAAAACCAGATCTCGTTTATTGCGGAAAAACACGCAAATACTGTCTGTATTAAGTTTTTTTTATCAATAATGCTCCATGTAAAAGAGGAGAGTCAAAGTGGAAATAGTACCTTTAAGGAATGTAGGTACTATTTTATATTCCAGCAGATTTATTTTAACAAAATATAAAAGTAATTTTATTTATATTACCAGCGTAAAATTATTTGAGCCATCTTTTTATGATTAGACATGCTTAAAATACCTCTGAGGGCTGATTTTTCACTTTACATTATATACGGAATAACGCCGTCGCCGTCTTGGAAAAGCGATAAATAGTCACCGTCCATTAAAAATATAGACGTCTTTGTTTTTAACAGCCTAAAGAAAGAGATGGATATATTTTGATCTGATAGATAAATAGATCTGTAGATTGAAAAATTAGCCCTTAGTTCGAGGTAGGTGTTATTAATAAGAATAAGAATTCGGACTTCGGATCGTTCGCTATGAGAAACCAGTTTCACCTCGCTGGTAATACCATCAAAAAACTACACCTAGAAATATAATATAAAATACTATCGGATCGCCCCGGCTTTGCACTGTAATAAAGAAAAAATGAGTTAAAAAAAATAGTAGTCACTAACTTTAAATTTTTCTACCCATGCAAAGCCGGGGCGAGTCCCTAGTTTAAATTATGTTCACTTACCGCAGTGCCCGCAGCACAGAGTTTTTATTTTAAAAGTATTTAGTATATTTTTTTTAAATTCGTTATATCTTTTGAATAGGATGTCCGATTTCAAGAATTCAAAAAGTAATGTGCAGGAATTGAAACAGCCTTGAATATAATTAAATATTTTATTTGTTATAAGGATTCATAGAAAAGTATTTAGTTGGCACTTCTATATTAACTTTTAAAAATGTATAAAAGTAGTTATAGGGTCATATCTACAATAGTTGGAAGCATGGTACGTCCTAGTTTTTTTTATAGATATTGATATATTCCTAATTTTTTTGTTCTATTATCAATAGTTTCCGCAGCGCAGGCGTTGAAAGACATTTTATGGCATTTTTTACACCGTGGGTTACATAATTGAAGTTTTAGTTAGGATCCCTACTTTTTTTGAAAATATTATAAAACTTATGTCACTTGAGAATAGTGTAGCTTTCCAACGGTAAAAAGTTTTCAAATCAGTGCAGTATTTTTAGGTTTCGGAGCGTAATCAATGCAAACAAACAATCAAATCTTTCCTCTTCATAATATTATACAGATTACAAACATTTTATAGTTAAGAATTAGCACTATGCGAATTATGTACCTGTTAGGTCAGTAGTATACATTTTTTTATAAATGGCCATTATTAACATTTTTTTGTACCTTTACGCATAAATTAAATCGCTTGCGTTTGTATCAAACTACTTCTTTTTGTACTATAGGTATTTATAAAAAATCTTAACTTAAACTATATAAAGACTTGTTTGTTTTTGCACTGGTTCATTATCAATATTAAAGCCTTATGGGAAGGCCAAACCTACTTTATATACAGAAGTACTTATTGAAAAGGGAAACACTTTGTTATACATTTTGTGAAGCAAGTGACAAAAACAACGGAATTGGAACATATTTACGGAAGTATGTGGAAAGTATTCGCTCTAATGTTATTTGTGGATGCAGTGCACAGTGCTAATTCACGAGCTAGACCCAAAGCGAAACTAGTGTCGTACTCTCTGCCTGAAAATAGAGAGCTGAAGCAAGCTCTAGGATTTGCCGAAGACAGCTACTTGAACTTCACCGAGCTTGCCTCCAAATACCAATACACCTCCGTAAAACACACGGTCACCACTGAAGACGGATACATCCTCACTGTCTTCAGAATACTCTCAAAATGCAACTATGTTAAAAAACACCCAGTGCTTCTACTACATGGAATATTCGACAGTGCTGACTTGTGGATTATAGCCGGACGTAAGAAAGGCCTAGCTTACATCTTAGCCGACAACTGCTTCGATGTTTGGGCTGGTAACCACAGAGGCAATCACTACTCTCGGAGGCATATTCGACTAGACCCAGACACGGACCCGCAGTTCTGGGAGTATACGTTCGATGAACATGGAAATTACGACCTGCCAGCTATGGTGGATTACGTACTCGAAACCAGTAGACGCCCGCGGCTGTATTATATCGGACACTCGCAAGGTACGACAGACTTCTTTGTCATGAACTCCTTAAGGCCAGAGTACAACGACAAAATAAGGCTATCAATCCAGTTGGCTCCTGTTGCTTTCATGGGAAACATATCAAGCCCGCTACCGATCATTGCAGCACGAGTCTTGGAGCCAGTCAAATCCTTCTTAGAGGGAGCGGGATACAGAGAACTGTTTGCCAAACATCACATCTCACATTTCCTAGTGGAACTTCTCTGTCAGATGGCTCCCGATTTGATATGTGGTCAAGCGTTATCGCTCACAACAGGATATAGAATTGGAAGTATCAATTCAAAATCGCTGTCAGTTTCCTTTGGACACTTATTGGTTGGCATTTCAGCCAAAGACCTCGCTCATTTCGGACAGTTGATTTTATCTGGGAAATTTCAGCGATATAACGAAGGACGTGCAGGTAATATAAAGAGGTATGGTACACCAAAGCCTCCGAAATATGACTTGTCTAAGGTGACGTCACCTGTAGTCTTGATGGTTGCTCATAACGACTGGCTGTCTACTATGAAGGATACGGAAACTCTTCGCTCCCAGTTACCCAATGTGATAGAAAACTACATTGTTTCCGAAAAGTATTGGAGCCATCATAACCACCTTTGGGGTAACACAGCGCCAACGATAATATTTTCGAAAGTTTTAGATTATTTTAATAGATTTGATGATACTTAACTATTAAGTACAAATTATAGTAAAAATTAATGTAGCAAAATTTAAATAAGTTACCTAAAATTTTATTAAGGGTAATGTTTTTCATCTACAGATAAATGAGATGTTTTAAATATAATGCGCTGGGTCTATGTACACTTGTCAAAATGAAATTTCTACTACATCGCGTCATGTCTATGGCCGAGATTCATAGACGTGACTTTGCTTTACAGCAAAGGAGTCTTCGCAAAGTAAGCTTTGTTTATCGAAGTTTACTTCAATATTTTGAATAAAGAAGAGCTTGACAGAACTATGAAATATATTTTTGGTTGAAAGTTGAACTTTCCATCAAAGTAAAGTCAAAGTTCGGTCTATGAATCTCGGCCTATGTCTTTTCGCTCCGCCATGTTTTGGTACGTTGTGTTGCTCTCGATGGTTAAGAAAACCTCTTGATACAAGTAAACGAAGTAAAATTAAGGAAAAATAACAATATAATCCGAATACTACATTGCTAAGCTTTAGGTATTTATGATTAGTGTACAGATCTAGCGTGGGTTCCACATCTTCATGAAACATCTATTTTATCCTTCAGATAAAAATTAATATTCAGTCTTGTCAAAAACAAGGACTGACATTTTTTATTCGACAAATAGCGTTATTCCGTAGATGGAACACAGAGCCCTAAAAATTAATGTTTATGGTATCTAGATCATTAATGTCTGTTACTTAAGTACTTGCATTTATAGCTTATTATTATGTCAAAGTTTTAGATTAATTTGTGCTCAAAAATGTATGTATACTATGCCAGTGCTCACGAACGGTGAAGGAAAAACATCGTGAGGAAACTGGCATGTCGTAGAACCTATAAAGTTCGAAAATATGTGACTCTTTGAATCTCTTTGAGGCGCATTTAGAATCCTTTCACCACACTGGGCTCGAAGAAAGCAGTGACACCATAAGAGGAAGAAGCTTAATTTGTATAACTTGCGTCAATAAATAAACTTAACCTCTTATGGCTCTATACCTCTCAGCTTTAGGTAGCAAATGTGTACAAATAGAAGGCATATCAGCAAAAGGTTATAAGCTATCCATTTCTACATTGGCGCGGGTTTTATTTTGTACTAACCATGCCGCTATCGAACGTAGTAATAACCGATCTTCGTAATTTCACAGGATTTTATACGAATATTATTAATTATAATTCAGTTTTAAAGATCAACCCATCAGGTTCTTCACCTTGACCTTACAAGGGACCCACTTGATAGCACAGCCGGCACCACATTTTTGGCGTGGTCTTAAATCTTGGTCAAGGTTTTCAAGATTCGAAATCATCCAATAACTTGGAGGGTAATAAATCAGTTATTTTATGGACTGTCAAATGGTGTAAGCACATAATCTATTTTTAAATACCTTTAGTTCCTATACCTACATTGAAAAGAACTATATTAGAAAACACTTAATACTCCGTTCACTCTTTTATTTAACTTTTGACATAGGCATTCATATGGAGCTCCATAATTTATGACAAGAAATCATTTTTTATCCCTTTTCTTAGACGAGTATACTAAAGTCGCTGTCAACTGTCATGCATGTCACTTCTTGTTCGCATATTTTTTGGAAGGCGGATAAGTCCTCGCAATATTGGTTTTACATACCTAGGAGATATTACGCTCAGGAACCTAATTCTCGGGCCGACCGAGATTTTCAATGTCCCCTAAATACACATTGGCATTGCACAACCCCGCACTTTTTCTACGTTTTCCGTATATCGTAGGTGTCGAGGCTTTTACGATGAGGTCGTCGATGAATTACTCAAGGAAATCATCCATTCTTTCTTCGAAAAGAAGCAATAAAATAAAATTGCAAAATGATCCGGGATGAGCCGAGAATTAGGCTCCTGCTCATACCCTGATACTACCCCTCAGTCACCTTAGACATCTAGAGCTGATGGAAAGGTTAAAGAACTCCAAATTTAAAGATTTAACTAAATGCAATCGATATAATAGACTTGCGATTTCAATATCGTCATCACGAAACTTACCTCGCCTGGCATCATCAGAGATTTAGACGCATCTTCACGTGCGATTGTTCATTATTGCTTTCACTTTTCTTCGCACGAGTACTTAGCCAGACTATAAAACAACAGTATACAATTATGCAGTACAATAAAATTATTATTGCTGCTTTTATTGTTTTCACTTGTGCTATTTGTGCTTTAGTCTCTAATCTGTAGTTATTTGTATACATTGGCTGACTAGTCCGTGTCATAATGATAGAGGCTAAAACTAAACATTAAAAAAGTATACAGTGGAAGACAGTGGTACAGTAAAATAAAATAAAAACTCGTTTTTACTTGATACATAATGTATTTTCCTAGAGATTATGATCCTCCTAGAGTACCTATCAATTTTTTTATAGTGGAGAAAGCTTACTTACGCTAACCTTCTCGATTATTTAAATTCAAAATGTCAAACTTTCTTGCAAATAGAATGTTCATAACATAACTTATTGTTTTGAGTATTTTATGATGTCTTCTACTTTTTTTTTATTGCAATATTAACATGGAATGTCAATTCCAAATTCCATGTAGGTACCTAAATATTTCAAAAAAAAAACCATTTACATAAAAATCTTCGTTTTTTTAGTAGTAGAAGACATCATGGAATTGACATTCCATGTAAATATTGAAAAAAAAAACGATTACTAACACTAACTATCAACTATAAATTACTAAAGGCCTGCGCACACCTAGTTCGCTGGCGGTAGCGATCAGTGAAACGCTGTCAAATATCGCTGTCAGATTTGAGATTTGACAGCGATATTTGACAGCGATTCACTGATCGCTACCGCCAGCGAACTAGGTGTGCGCAGGCCTTAACGTAATTTTCATGTTTGACGTGACGATATTATAATTAATAATATATGATCAAACGAACTTGCAAAGTGAAGTTCGATCGATATTATATGAGTACGCTTCATTCGAAGTTATAAAACGAGGTAGTATTATCTTATGCTACTGGCCCCTTTGCACATTTTTTAAAGTATAAAAAAAATAAAGTTTGGTTTGACATTTCCCTCAGCAGATCGTCATTCATTTTAGAGAAGAACCACAAAAATTTAACTTTGGGTATTGGGTGGGAGGGTGATTATAACTTCGAATGAAGCGTACTCATATAATATCGATCGAACTTCACTTTGCAAGTTCGTTTGATCATATATTATAATTCGTCGCTTCATTCTTCAGTTATAAAACGAGGTAGACGTTTAGAGACGAAATTTTTGTGAAAATAAATGCAGGGAAATTAGAATTGGAATGATTTACTTTCAGATTTTTTAACGTAATCTTAAGTATTTATATTATATAAACCGATCATCAATAAATACTATGATGAACTATTTTACATAATTTACTTATTATGTTACTTATTACAATCAATCACTGAATGATTAGGTCATAATACATAATACCGATCTTGCAAAATTACCCTCATATAATATTGGTCGAGGGTACAATTTTGCGAACGACTAGAAGACTAGTCCAACCAGCCGCTTTCATAATCGTATCAACAAGATAACAGAAGCGCGCGCTGCGGACGAGGCGACGTGCCTCGTGCTGTGCGCGTTGAACGTCGACTGTGACGTTGTTTTTGTGAGATGTGTATGTAATCTTCAACTATAGTAGTATAGTAGTAGCAGGACATATTGCTCTATTTTCATGAAAATAGGTTAAATCAGTACCGGTTGTTCATGACCGGCACCAGATGTTTTGATTACATCAGAAATACCTATCTTAACGCCGGTAGAATTAACTAAAATGTTTTCTTATTTTATCAGGGAGAGTGTTTACACTATAATTATATCCTGTGCCTAATGCCAAAAGAACAACCAACTTTATGGTGATTTTTCCTAGAAGTAGGTTTCTACTGGGTATATACCCAATCCGCGATGTAGTTTCAAACTACCTTCCCGGTTGGATCGGGTCCCCGGTGAACGTAACTATATTTCAGCAAAACTGGTCTAAGCTTGTGAGCCCCTTTGAGGAGGCGTTTTACATGGTCATCGGAAGCTATGTTACGGCCTAGCAAAAAGAGCTGAGCGAAGACTGTTCAAAGATTCGTAAGGGTCCCATTATAATAATATATTATTACTGTTGAGTAAGGAATAACTTTATGTTTGAAAGTGAACATCCATAAGGGTTTTAATTAAGAGTTCAACAGAACTGTCACTACTGTTTGTAGGTTTCATTTCATTGTACTGAAGCAGAGTGATTTTGAAAAAATAAACCATAATTAGATCGAGTGATAGGCTTGGTGATCCTTTTGCTCCAAAGGTATCCTGGAGAGCATTGCTGCAGCCAGGATAAACTGTCTTGGCGGTGAAACAGAACAAAAAATTAAGAGTGAAATATATAATAGCCGAGCGAATCAGTTTTTTAAGCAGAGGAGAGAAACCAGGGCTGAGACGGCCAGTAAGGAAATATTAGGATATTTTCAGGCCTCATCCATGTTTATTTTCTATAAGCATTTCAAGACAAGTGAAAAGCCGGGAAAGCACATAATTACATTATTTTTCCAGCTTATAGTGAATGCGTCAACTGTTATGGCACCTGGATCTGGCCTCTACAAACTATTAGTTCTGGTTCGATTCCTGGTTCTCCAAAAGCTGTTACTACTCTATGGTATATTCCGTGACCGAAAGATACCATTCAATATCCGTATTAATTTTTCTAAACTCCTGATGTGATCCTGGACTATCTTTTGTATAAATTTAAGAAGCTAACAGACAGATATTTCATATTTTGCACCATTGCTAAATGGTTTTTTTTTTTCAGGTAGGGTAGGTGAAGGAATTGGATCACTCCCATCCTTTTGATGTACTACGATAACATAAAAACATTTGTGAGCAAAACATTTGAAACCAAAAATCAATAAACATTAATTTATTATTGTTATTATAAAACAACAATCTCTCCATGCTTTTGGTTTGGTTTTGGTTTCTCTATATGGTTGTTATGAAAATCTAGTTCAGTATTTTTCCATCCGCCGTTTACGCGCTGTAATTACAATATACGCCCCATCCTGTTCAAGGCGCTAAAACTAATAAACAAGGGGTTTCCAGAGAGAGTTTTGTCTAATATTTTGAAAGCTAAATATTTTTGTCTCTCAAACTCTTTAGTATAGAGCCAACCATACTTCACAGCTGGATACGCTGATTTATGTAGGAATCCCGAACAAGTGGGCAAATTCCTGAATAGTACCTACTAACTGGCATTCGCAAAAAACATTTTGTGCCGCTTAGTTAACGGCAGTGATATTGACAATATAATATACCCATAGTGATGTATAGGTCCAAATAAAATTGCAACATTTACGAGGATGAACATCTTTTATCGAAATTGACCACGAAACCTATATAAGCAGTAAAGTAACTTTAGAGTTTCAGTAACATGTATCCGTCACTCCTCGAAACTGTCACCTAGACAGAGCCAATCGTCAAGATATACATATTACAGATCTAAATCTGCGATGTCTCATAATAAAGCCTGCAACTTCTTTCATTATCTTTGTAAAAGTTCGAGAAATCGAACAAAGTCTATAGCATGGCACTAAACTGATTATGTAGTTTTGTCAAATTGAAATCTTAAATTCTTACGATCGGACTTAGCTACAGGAACAAGTATGATTCTGTAAGATCAATGATCGCCATGACTCCACAGGTAAGTATCATTTTCGACGCAGCCCCATGGTCTCCCATGTTGAAATGGACAATAGAAATGAATTTATTTAGCAGATTAAGGCTTAGAATTGGTGACCACCATTAGGCGTTGGTGCTAAAAAATAATAATAATATTTGATACAAATTGAAATTTTTGAGGATAACATTATAGAAATGGCACCTAAGTTAGTTAGGTTCTAGATGGCTAACCTCATTTCATTATTTTCTTTGTATGAATGAAAGTTATTGTTATAAGTTATTAGGAGAACCTTGTTCTACTCTACGATTAAAAGGTTAACAGTTACGAATCAGTTCCAAAATAACTTGATTATTAGTTACACCAATCCAGCAATTATAGGAAAATTGTAATCTTCCAGCATGTCCACCTACGTTATTGTTTCGTAGGAGCATATTTGTTATAGCTTGACAAGTTCGTCGAAGGACGCGTGAACTGCGCCGAGACGTAGACGTGTAGTTGGTTGCGCTCATCGATACGGTTGTTGCGCTGTCGTCCTGTATGCTGACTGCCCCCCCCCCCCTTTCTCGATGGTAACGAGGGGTAACGAGAGTGCCCGATCAGTTTCCCTGGTGTTGAAAAAACTGCCAGCTGACGACTGAATATCCGAAGAAGAAGGCTTCGACGACGTTTAAAAGTGATTCTTGCAATCAAACTGAATAAATACACTTATTTGTAACCCTTGTTTTAAATTGCCTTTGAAACCTTAATGTTTTCAGGCAACTCACTCTCAAAAAGAGTTTCATATCTCTTTCTTGGTTCTTTTTGAATGTTAGGAACGCTTTCTATAATCCTAGAGCGAGCTAAAGCTTGGTTCTCACTTGAGATTCGGCATAGTGGAAGTCCGTTAGTATACGGCAACCATGAGATAATATTCATACAGCTTGTACCTTATCATCGCTGGTCAAAAGCAAACTCACGCTTTGTTGAGTACTGATATGCCTATGTAGGCCCAGCAACTTTAAATTTTATTTATTTATTTATTTAATTTGTAGAAATACAAGAAACGACCCGATACTACAGAGTAAATAATCATCATCATCATCAGAGACGATCCAACGTGGCATAATTTTATAATAATAATAATTTTCTAGTTCTCACTATATCAGACACGGCAGCGGATATTTCCGCGCTTAATGTGTTTGCTTTCAACAGTTTGCAGTTACTGGAAATAAAATAGTCTTTCTAATAAATAAAAAGCTTTTCTTTTACCTCCTTCTGCATCTCCTTCTTGAGGATTGGTAGCCAAAGTTGGCCCAGCTTGTCATGAATATCAAGACCATAAACTGGTATTAAGGTCATCAGAAGCATTACCCAAAGCCTGTAATGACTCTGTATCGAGTTCAGACACAGGTTCAGTAGCCTCATGCGGGGCGTTGAGGCCTCGTCTGGTGTCGTGAGGAGAGCCGGCACAGGTGGTGCTTTGTAAAGATTTAAACCTTCGTGTTGACCCGCAGTCGAACCTCCAGGCAATTTTTAAGCATCATGCTAACCCTTCGTGATAACCCGCAGTTAATCCTCCAGGGCGCTTACTAGATGCTGATATTTAAATCGGCTTGTGACATTTTTCACTTCACTCAGGTATCAGGAATGCAAAAATGCAAGACTTACCTAACTGGATTTTCATCAAAATCAGATCATGACGAAATCACAATCACGCAACGCTTTTTAGCCGTATTTTGCTTACGAAGTTTTTCGGAATAATATCCAAATTTGTATTGCCGGCAATACATTTCAGCATTTTTTCCAATTTTTCACTGCAGAATGTGTGCTTGATGCCGTGCACAAAAAAAGAATGACGATCTGCTGAGGGAAATGTCAAACCAAACTTTATTTTTGTTATACTTTAAAAAATGTGCAAAGGTGCCAGTAGCATAAGATAATACTACCTCGTTTTATAACTGAAGAATGAAGCGACGAATTATAATACCTCTGTTATTTCTATATATTATATATTTCTATATACTATGTCATGTTCAATAAATTCTGCGGTGCATAAAACTATTGACCCACCTACTCATCGACTTCACGACAACCAGAACACTAGTTCGTATAATCAGGACTTTAACCCTAAAGTAGTCCATGAAATCCTTACACAGCGTGTCCGAGTTACGGCGGGCAGACAAAGCATGGCCCACTTCGGTCCCAATGGGTAAAAATGTCATATTATATCAGACTAGTGTAACGGAAGCGTGGTGTGACCCGCCTCGCAATGGCCCTATTGGCCGTACTTTGCCGAACGGTACTTGTTTATGAAATTGTGGTTCACCGAACACTATTGTTCGACGCTTTGCCGTTGTTGGTGGAGCACTTGACAACTTGTAAGCTAGTTTTGTCTCTTTAGTGCTGGTGGCATAGACTGGATAAGAAAAGAATAGGACTTAATAAAAAAAATAAAAATAAAAATTACTAGATTTTTTCGTGAAAGGAAATATACATGTTCATTTTCTTCCAAATCACGCCATTGTTTTGTCCTCTGTGGACATGGCAATTAATTCAAAGACAAATTAAAAATTTACTTCTTCTTCTTCTTCCTGCCCTTATCCCACTTTATGTGGGGTCGGCACAACATGTCTTTCTCCTCCATTCTCTTCTGTCAGCCGTCATCTCTGCATTCACTCCTCTCCTATCCATGTCATCTTTCACATAGTTCATGCTTGTTCAGATAAAAAGTTACATTCCTGTCTATAGGAAGAAATATTAATATTAAGGAAAAAATATTCTTGTAACCTTATCGCACAAATTTCATTGATTTTTTTAAATCTATACTCAAATTCAGCAACTGTGAGAACCAAGCAATCAGTCGTGTTATATAAGTAATGACCTATGTATTTAACGAATAAGTTATTTACAAATAGCTTATTCTAAAAGAAAGTAATTCACACAAAAAAAGGCAGAGCTACTACCAACTGAGCTGAACTGAGCTGAGAGGCTTGTCATAATAATCAAATTAACTATTGCTTGGCATTTAAAAGTTAGGCAATCAGTTCACCTATCATAATTTGTGTGACTTTTTGACCCGCCGTCAATTAACGCTAGTCTAGAATCAAACTTAGCGCATCTATCGACATAATTTAATAATGTAGTGTGTGTAGTGTGTAGTAGGTGTAGTATGCATCAAAATCAACTGTCTAAAATATTGCCTAATAGCACTTAAAAGCTTAGCTGCTTAAAACCGTGGTAAGCATTCTACTCTACATCATTCATGCGAGGTAAATAAAACATTTATACATATAATTTATTAAAATTAATGGCACAATATTCGCATCGGTATCTGCTAAAATAGTCGCAGACGCACATTAATGCACACATGTCATGTTTTGCTGCTATATTTTTTCAGTAAAGAGCTTTCTTATTTTTTTAAGAAAAGAGATTGTTTTACCAAGGAGGTTTGCAGAGATTGATATGTAATGAAGCATATCAAACATAGTGTGAAAGTATAGTGATTTGAGCATGGAACGCATTTAAAATACATAGAGCAGCAAACGCCTACTTACACAGCCTCTTTGCACGTCAGTAAATCCTATTTACTGAGCATGTCTGATGTAAAAATATCTACAATAGACACAAAGGTCTGGTTTCTTTATTTTACATTACAGTTGTACCTCCAGCCGCAGCTGTTTAGATAGTAAAAAAGTCTACAGCATCTTCGTACCAAAATTATGTCTACAATGATGCAACGGTCAAACGGTTCTATTGACTCTGACTAACATTACGTGCTATGTACGACAATGAGATGATGAGATGTTTGCCAATACACCGGCAATCCATCTTATTGTCAGTTTGGAATCCCTCCAGATTGCATTCGGTGGTTGGCCAACTCGCCTGCATTCTACGCACTGCAGTTAATCTATAAGTTTTATTGTGAGTTGGAAACAGCACCCATTTCTATAAAGGACATTTTAGCATCTGAGAGTACTTAATTGTTTAGGCTAGTGATGTCTTGTTGCCTGGTCTCAGCAGTAACGTCCTATTCCCAAAACCGGCAGCAATACATACTTGTTTTCTTTATTGATCTAAGTTCGTATTCTGAAACAGTGTTTGAGTCTAAATCGAACCTTAAGCACGTTCTTGGCATTTTTCAATGGAGAACTGTCAAAAAATCTATGCTTGAGGCTCGACACAGACTCTAGTACTGGATTTTGAATACGGGCTTAAGTTTTAAACAGAGGTACATTAAGAAAACAGAGGGCTTAATAATAAGTCCCCACTTATAATATAAGGGTGTTATTAATAATCCTGGCGCAACGCTGGAGTAGTTAAATCGTGTTTTGTCACATTTGCTCGAGTTGACAATTGCATGTCAATGCAAGAGACAAAACACGGATTAACTAGTCCAACGCTACGCCAGGATTATTAATAAGACCCTAATAGTATAGCACCCCGAAAATAGTGCACATGCGTTCACCTCGCAAATGTTTGATATCAGTGCAGATCAAACTCGCACGCTGTCCAGCACAGAAGAAGAGCTGCTACCAGCTGAGCGGTGAAGGCTGTCTAATGACGTATATGATGATGCTATCAGTCACATAAAAATATTTCCTTCTTTGTTTATGGCGTTTATGAAGGCGGAAATAATATTCATCTGACAGATGGACGGAAGTCAATAAGGTAGTTAGGAAACTAACTTGTTTTATTTATTGTTATTCTAATAGGAAAAAACTACCATCATTCAAGTAGTTTGTAACAATGCGTAATTTTCCAGAATTATCCTAAAGTAAAGTAAGTAAGTAATCCTTTAGTAGTAAATCTTTTTGTGAAAGGGTCGTCCGGGGAAGTACTACCACTATGGATGTTTCTGCCGTGAAGCAGCACTGCTGTTTCGGTTTGAAGGGTGCGGGTGTCGGTGAAACTACTGACACGTGAGGCTGAACATAAGTTTGCCTCAAGTTGATGGACGCAAGGCCCTGAATTGTAGAGTACACAAGGATATGCATCAGACTATACGCTGCTAGCTCTTAAGGGGCCGGCGGAGGGCAAACTTTCATACAAACGTAATACCAAAATGATTACTAATTTAAGCAGATTTTCACTATATTATTGTAATAATTGTATTTTTATTGTATTTATCTAGGTTCCTGGGCAGTTTTTATTTTAAATTACTTACCTCAAATGAAATGAACGCCAATCACATTTTACAATGAAAAAAATGAGTAAAATGCGATTGGTGTTTATTTCTTTTGAGGTAAGTAATTTAAAATAAAAACTGTTCAGGAACTTAGATAAATACTATACGAATACAGTTATTACAATAATATAGTGAAAATCTGCCTAAACTAGTAATAATTCTGGTATTACGTTTGTATGAAAATTTACCCTCCGCCGGCCTCTTAAGTCCTTGCAGTAAGTGTTATTATTCTTTGTTTTTAGGTAACTTGAGCTGTACATTTCTAACATGCGTGACCTACGAGGCATTTTTTTGTTTATGCGATGTTTACCACTTAACATTATGGTGGCATGACATTGTTAAGATCGCGGGAAGTCGATGGATGGAAAGGGTTCAGAATCGTTCTTCCTGGAAATGTGTAGGGGAGGCCTATGTCCAGCAGTGGACTTCTTCATGCTGATGATGATGATGATGATTATGGCGGAAGCTAGCTGATGTAACAAGCATCGGCTAGTGGCATAAAAAAGTCAATAAGTTTGTATGGACTTGTGGCTACATCGGGTGATGTGTTATTTTGGCCCACCCCAAAGCACATAATAAATAATAGTAACACAAGCCCCCTAGGTACTAGCTTATACCTAATGCCTTATTTCATATTAAGCATGTACTACTAGGTAAACTTTCAGTTTGCCAGCGCTCTATGGAGAGAAGTATGCTTGGTGTGAAGAGAAAAGACCGAAAGAGAAACTCTGAAGTGCGGGCGGAGACCAAGGTGACCGATGTCATATTTAAAATCAAATCCCTGAAATGGCGATGGGCAGGACATACACTCCACGGTATTGACAAGTGGAGCCAAAGAGTTACAGTATGGTACCCAAGAATCGGAACAAGAAATAGAGGAAGACAGTACAAGCGTTGGAGAGACGATATCGAAGTAACAGGAGGAAAGCTATGGTCAAGATCTGCAAACGACAGAGTACAATGGAAGGCATTGGAGGAGGCCTATGCCAAAGGGCACACAGAACACAACTAAAATAACTACATATATCTGTCTAAATGTATAATTGTATTATTGTATATGTTCTGAATTAAACGGCTTTTATTATTTATTTACTAGGTACCTCTTTTCGCCTGGTTTGGGTTGTAATCTAAGCTTGTAGGTATTATTGTTGCGCCACAAGACACCTTCATTTTGGCTAGTACCTATACCCTACATATTTGTAGATAGCAATAGTTTGGCAATAAGTACCTAACCTACCATTAGATAATATTACCGTCTTCCGTCGTCGTTTACCAATTACACCAAACTTTAGTAATTCCGCATTCTTTTGCTGACAGTGTTCTTAATTATGTAATTGATTTTATTAGATTTTTTTTCTATAACTTATTCCACTTCAGAGCTTTATAACTACCAAACAGCATCTTTAATCACAAAATAACTATTGAAATCTCATGATAAATTTAAAAGGCCTACGATGGTGTGAAAAAATCAACTCTGGGTTACATACAGGGGAGGCAACCTGAAAACGAATTTACTAAAAGTTTTTATTTCATGACGTTATGCGCGATAACAAATTCTACAACCAAGTTTGAGTATGATCGAATCAATGGTCCAGGAGTGAAGGCTTTGAGCAAGGACAGAGAGAAAGAAGGAAGAAAGAAGAAGAGAGAGAGAGAGAGACAGACGGATAGAGCGAAACTAAACAAAGAGGACCCTAGCCGTAATTTCTCGTAATTTTGGTTTTGATCGCGAGTAACTGGCAGCGCCTAGAATTACCTATTACTTTATGGTGTCTTGAAGAAATCTTTGTATGAAATTAAGATTACTTACTGTTTACCCACACTCTTTGACTGACATAAAACGTGAGTCATCTTAATCCGACACTGTAGTGAAAATCACCAAAAAGTAATACCGGTAGGTATTATGCGGTAAGTGTCTGTAACAAACATATTATACGCAATATCTGCGTAATATACCTCATATGCCATGTAATTCACTTTCCCGTGTTTCTTCAAATTTGAATAAGAATCTCGTTACAATTCTATGAGCGTTTTTGATCGGAACCAAGATTCGGCAGTGCGAAACGTTGCTAACTTAGCGAAAGGTGAAATACTTTTGGATAAAGCTCTTTTCACAAAGAAGTAACACAGGATTGGACTGTCAAAAAACAGGCAGCACATCAAAAAACCTGGAGAAAAATCATCTCCACTCCACTTCACTTTTATAATGCGGACAGCTAAAGAGTGGAACTCGTTGCCGGTATCTATTTTTCCCAAAAACCTATACTTTGGACGTTTTCAAAAAAAGAGTGAATAGGTTTCTTCTAGGTTAGCCTGCTACAACGTCGACTGCATCATTACTTAGCATCAGGTGAGATTGCAGTCAAGCGTTAGCCTACAAATAAAAAAAAACTATCCATAGTATCAGGAGAGATGACCAAGCGTTATCCAGTAAATTGTAAAAAAAAAACAAATCTTAGCCATGTCTAGGCTGCGTTTTAAAATCTTATAGTAAAAGTAGAAATCCACCAGAGGTTTTTCCCCGTAGCAACAACATGAGTAGGTTCAAGAAAAATGTAAAAAAAGTTCCTTCAGGGTAGGCATCGCAACGACAGCACCCCAGCTTTTGGTGTCTATGCAATGGTGACTGCCTACCATCATCGGTGGGCCGTAAACACGTTTGTCTATTTTGAACATAAAACACAAAATTGATTTTTGAACGGTTTTATTTATTTTATACTAACAGTTCAAAGATTAGTATGAATTAGGTTAAGCAAAACTGTTTTGGTCGGAGAAATAAGGCTTATTTTATTCATTTATTTATTTTAACAGTTCAGACCTCAACTGTAGTGTGTGGTTAGGCAGAATTAGGATTTTTTGGATTTATTGGTTATTTAGCTTTGGTTCTTTAATTAAGTGTGAGTAATGTAACTACCTATTGTTATTTTTATACTTTGGTTTTGTCACTTCACTTTTGCTTTAATTTATTCTTTTTAAGGCAACACGTGCCTATTTGTAGTTTTATATATGCGAAAACATTTAATTGGTAATTAGATATTTATGTTGTTATTGCCTAGTTTGTAGTACTGTTTGTTTTCCGAATAAAATAAAATAAAATAATAAATAAAATAAGTAATAATTAGATAGGTCTTAGGTACTAGTCATCAAACCCTGACCTCATCCACGTAGTGCACCTAGGGCATCGATCATAGTCAAAAATAAAATCTTTGGGCGTAGTGTAAACTGAGTAAATAAAAGATTTTTTGATTAAATAGCGACAAAGAAATGGTGATGAAATTCTCTAGTAGATAATGTAAAAACTATTCTTAGATTACTTAATGAACGTGTAAAGTAATGGCGAGCTCATTTGAGTAGATTAATATTAATCACTGATTTTAAAAGGTCAACTGAAGAACTCACAAATTTAAATTAAGTAAGTATTTAAAATAACCCTGACTTTTAAGCAACTAAAATAATATTTTGAAATAAAATGTTAATATAACTCATGCTAGTAGTTACTTCACAGAAAAAAAGGACTTGCTGGATCCATAATAATATACGTGTGTAGGTGTGTGATATCGCGCACGGAGGCGGATCAGCTCGCACGACACACCATGGGAACGGTCTCGTGCGCTGAGGTGCGCGGTAGCACAGGAGCCCTGTCTGTGTGCGTGTGCGTTGCCGTGCGTCGTCGTCGGCTGTGCGTGATGATCTGCAAAACCAGGCACCGTAGGAAGGCAGCATTAGGTGCCGCATGCAGAAACAGTGCTTGAGTCTGAGTCAAGCCTCGAGCATGATTTTTGGCACTTTTCAATAGAGAACTGTCAATAAATCTATGTTGTAGGCTCAACTCAGACTAAATCATAGCTTTTTCCATGATGGACATAGAATAAGTATACCTAATTAGACTTTTGGGACACTTCTTCTTCTTATCGTGTCACTGGCTCTTTCGAACCAAGCGCGCAAGCGTCAGAATTTTCGGGGCACTGTGTTCAGTATAGTGTCGTAAGTATAAATGCTCTGAAAAACTAAAAGAATTATCGTCTCTAATTTTTGGGCAATAGTTTTTTCATATAATTGATCGAGTGAGCGAAGCGAACGAAGATCTTACAAACAACTTGTGCAATTTGGCATTTTATGTGCGTATGTATGTATGTATTTATGTATGTTTGTCCGACGATAACTTTCAAACCATTGATCCGATCTGCATGAAATTTAATAAATAGGTAGCTTGTACTTGAGAAAATTACTGGTAAGTATATGAGTAAAATCGGATGAGGGGTTATTAAGATATGGGGTTTTTTAAGGGTGCAAAAATAAAAAAACTACACAAAAAAATCAAATTACATGTCATATGAAAGAACTTTGTTTGGACATTCCAAAACAGTTTTTACTTTTATCCTAGGATGCTCAGTTTTTGCTATAAAAAATAAAAGGTTAAATTAAGATAACCAACGACCCGAGAGCTCCCATCTCTAAAAATTTCGTTGATATCAAGGTCTTTCAACTGGTCGGTCAATTCGTTTGCTCTTTCTTATTTTTTTTTCTTGAAATACATTAAGGAGGCACTCAGTTGTCATAAAATGGTGAAAACGACCTGGTCTGATGATGGAGTCAAGGTCTGTCCATAGGAACTCTTCAATCAATTGGCCAATTGAGTTAAAACTTGTCTACCATACAAATTTAGTGAGGGATAGTCAGAAGCAAGGCCAAACAGTGAATCTAGACAGGAATATGTACTTTCTCAAAGTAGATAAAACACAATTCGTGATCGGGCACATTTTTTTCTGATTACCATCTACATATTATTATGTACTTAACTTTTCAGAGCATTTGGATCGCATCACGAGATCTCAGTTCGGGGCGAACTACTAGTAAAATATGTTTTAATACAAAAGACTTCAACGCGCTTCTAGAGCAGTTGCTAATCTAAACTAAAAAAAGAAATATAACTATAAGATATAAGATTTATTTGAACGCATAGTCGCGCACTTCAAAATCAAATTGACAATGTATCTACTGCAATTTTTTTTCAAAATTTTTGTTTTAAAAATGTTAACTAAATAGCTGTCAGTGTTTAATTTGTCGATTAGCAATCTGTGAAACCAGACATTAATCTCGGTGCATTCTTCTTACATAATTACATATAATTAATCTTTTGCACTCTTTAAACTATAAGGCTTATCTCTAAAGAAGCTCTCATCAAAAACTCTAAAAATATTATTACAGCACAAAAAACACAACCACTACCTGATGTTTACAAAAATTGATTTTTGGTCTAGCACACAGTGGTCATCGTGAAAATTCTTCAGGTCATCGACCGTCTGCATTTGTATGTATGGGTGCATGCGCGTGTATTAGTATGTGTGTACACACGTCCTTGTAACTCAAACAGTTTTTTTTTATATAACAGCGGAGAATCAGAGGGTGACATGCTGATCAACTATAGATAAATACTAAGTTGTGAGCAATTTGGTGACCCCATCTAAGGAATTTAAAGTAGGATTCCAATAACGGGATTTTTAAAAGTATTCGATTGCAATTGTATTCGAAATTTTTCGATTACAAGTTAGCTATTTCTATATTTTTCATGAATTAATAGTAAATAGCTGTGTTATCAATATTACATTCAATTTCAATTAGAATTGCACGAACACAGCTACAAAAATTCCTAAACTAATATACATATACATATGAAATAAGTCTCATACACAAATAGCCACATGATTGGTAGCATATTTTCACGTCATTTCTACTGTAGTTTTACCTACACAAATAGAAACAAATCATGGCCAACAACAATGTAAAAAGAACTCGTAGAGCGGTGCTCTATGAACAAAAATCACGGTTGCAACCAACGGTATCGCCAAACTCGGTTACGTCGGTCGACATTCGTCACCGTACTCGTATGTGACAATTGACGGCAGTGTGTCAATTTCACGGCCTACAGGTATACCTACGACGAATGGAACAAAAGTCCCGGGTGCTTCTTCGAATGCTTAAGAAAGCTCAGACGGCATGCTAAAAAGTTTACGCAACGAATGCGCGCGCGTTGCGTCACAGAGCATCGAGGATTTATGCCGTTTGAGACGCTGAAGTGTGAAATTAGTGCCTAGCAATTGACAGCCTCAGGGAGACTAGTTTAATAGCTGTCATTTGTTTTTCTCTATAGTCGGTCTCTCATTGCTGAGATTCGTGATAGTTTTGTGAACAACAGCTCTTCCTTGAAGCATTTGGCAGATTAATGGATGTCTGGTGCAATGGCATTTTCAAACGCATTAGTTACTTTACTTTCGGTCTTTTGCCTTTCAATACAATCGGTATTTCTTTTGTTATATCTACAATATTTTTGCCTGGAATTACTTCTGGTAAAATAACACCCCGATAGTGTTCACTCTACTACTCTTCCAGAGCCCCAGAGTGAGATAATAAAGTAAAAAAAACGAGAGAACTTTTTGCTTTTTTCATAGCTTTATGTATATTACATAGATATTTGCTATTTCCTAACTATTAATACATGGAATAATGCAATGATTACAACAGTTAAAAAACCAGGACCATAAGGCAGAAAAATTCACGAATAATCTTGTCTGTCAGCATCACTCTTCTTTGATTCCAGTTCTCAGTTGGCAAAGAAATTATGAATTGGATTCGTGGTATTTAGGTTCGGCATGACATTTGTAATGAAGTTGTGATTCAATTAGCTTGCCTTCCGCATAGTTACAAACTCTGAGGTGAGGCAGGTGCTTAGGTATTTTGTATGTTTTATGACGTAGTTGGGTATCTATTTACACTGACATCAGTTATACTTAGGTTACACACACACAACAGTACATTAATTAGTAGACACAGAATAAACATCTATCTATACTAATATTATAAGGAGGAAAAAATTGTATTTTTGTGTTTATGTTTGTAGTGATTATACTCAAAAACTCCTGCGCCAATTTCAATAGTACATTGTTACCTGAGTGTTGAAAGCCACGTTTTTTGAGTCCCGAGACGGGTTTGGCGCCAGAGCGTAAGCGAGGGCGCCAATGGAGCTTGAGGGACTTAAAAGACTTTCACCAGAGGTAAACACTGTGCTTTTCATTACGAATACAAGGAAAGTAAAAATAAAAACATGAAAGAAAAATTAGTGAAAATGAAGATTGAATTGCCGCCTTCCCGGTTTTTTAGGGTTCCGTAGCCAAATGGCAAAAACGGAACCCTTATAGATTCGTCATGTCTGTCTGTCTGTCTGTCTGTCTGTCTGTCCGACCGTGTCACAGCCATTTTTCTCCGAAACCATACGAGCTAGACTGATGAAACTTGGTGAGTAGATGTATTCTGTGAACCGCATTAAGGTTTTTACATAAAAATAGAAAAAAAACTATAAATTTTGGGGGTCCCCGTACTTGAAACTGAAACTCAAAAATTTTTTTTTCATCGAACCCATACGTGTGGGGTATTTATGGACAGGTCTTTAAAAATGATGTTGAGGTTTCTAATATCGTTTTTTTCTAAACTGAATAGTTTGCGCGAGAGACACTTCCAAAGTGGAAAAAAGTTGGTCCCCCCCCCTCTAACTTCTAAAATAAGAGAATGATAAATCCAAAAAAAATATATGTTGTACATTACTATGCAAACTTTCAACGATATTTGTTTTGAACGAGATCTAGTCAGTAGTTTTTTTTTTATACGTCATAAACCGTGTACCGCAATTTACCTTTCGACGAACTACAAGAACCTTATTATGTTACATCAAGTAACATAATATAAAGGTTCTTGTAGTTCGTCGTGCTACGGAACCCTTCATGGGCGAGTCTGACTCGCACTTGGCTGCTTTTTTTTTCTTTTTCTCTGGCGGGCCTTAGGCTACGGCTCGCCAGCATTATTCAGCCATTGTTTTCATTCTCATAATTTAAAAAAAGCAGCCAAGTGCGAGTCGGACTCGCCCATGAAGGGTTCCATAGCACGACGAACTACAAGAACCTTTATATTATGTTACTTGATGTAACATAATAAGGTTCTTGTAGTTCGTCGAAAGGTAAATTGCGGTACACGGTTTATGACGTATAAAAAAAAAACTACTGACTAGATCTCGTTCAAACCAAATATCGTTGGAAGTTTACATAGTAATGTACAACATATATTTTTTTTAGTATTATCATTCTCTTACTTTAGAAGTTAGAGGGGGGGGGACCAACTTTTTTCCACTTTGGAAGTGTCTCTCGCGCAAACTATTAAGTTTAGGAAAAAACGATATTAGAAACCTCAACATCATTTTTAAAGACCTATTCATAGATACCCCACACGTATGGGTTTGATGAAAAAAAAAATTTGAGTTTCAGTTTCAAGTATGGGGACCCCCGAAATTTATAGCTTTTTTTTATTTTTATGTAAAAATCTTAATGCGGTTTACAGAATACATCTATTCGCCAAGTTTCATCAGTCTAGCTCTCACGGTTTCGGAGAAAAATGGCTGTGACATACGGACGGACAGACAGACAGACAGACAGACAGACAGACATGACGAATCTATAAGGGTTCCGTTTTTGCCATTTGGCTACGGAACCCTAAAAATGGTAAATTGTTTGCTCAAATCTATGTTATTTTAAATAAATAGTTGAAGCTATATATTAATCAAGTAATTTAGAAGATATATTATTTATTTTATACTATCTTTATGTTATTTAAATTTAAATTTTACATTGCGCTCTAATTAGACTTTTTAAACTTCTTACCGTTGTAATGGGTTTCCAACCTACTTGCTGAATAAAAAGTTGGAATTTGGTTCAACGACCTCTTTGCAGTCAGAAAGACTTTAGAAAGTTGGAACATGGTTGAATAAAATAGAACTTGTTTTTTTTTATAATTTGACAGCTGTCAGTAGAAAGCGATTCTCCCTAGGGCTGAAAGTTTTACTTTCAATTAGGCCCCTCAGGCAACTTCAGACCTACTTTCAGAGTATGAGTAATGAAAAAATTATTTCACCATTGGAAAGCTACATTCACCTTGAGTAACATAAGCTAGCCCGTGCCCGTGCAAAGCCGGGCAAGTTCAGCAAGTTTATCATGCGCACTTGATGTGCGGGCAGGTTTTTCCGCAAGTAGACCGCTGGTGGGCCCTTTTTGCGTGACCCTTGACACGTGTTGCTCGAACTTTTTTAGGTACCTACTACAACACGCCGGTTTCCTCACGATGTTTTCCTTCACCATTTTTGAGAGTACTGGCATAGTGAAAAACTCATTGGTACACGAGTGGATTTTAACCCACGACCTTCGGATCGGAAGGTGGGGCCACTACCACTAGACCATCAGTGCTCTCTGTGCAAAGCCGGGACAGGCCGCTAGTGTTATCACAGCACAGTTGAAAACAGAAAGATGATTGACCATCTTGTACGACATGGCAGCTTTATCAGAAATATCATCGAAGGAAAGGTAGAAGGAAAGAGAGGAAGGGGCAGACCAAGAATAAGCTACATGAGCCAAATAAAAGTAAAGATTGCCGTCTTGTTGTATAAGGAGGTCAAGGAGGTTGCCCTCAAAGGAAATACCTGGAGTAAAATGCAAACATTACGCCGACAAGAGCGTTGCTCTTAGCTATGGAGAAGAGAAGTTATATACACATAGATACTCATTACTGAAATGGTTATCTTCAGTAGGGACCAAACCTACAACGCAGGCAACAGAGCTTCAATCAAATACAAACGTAGCCGTTCGTCGTATCAGCAACAGCACCTACCTATATCCTTTTTGTTTTTAAAAGGGTCACTACTGAAAATGCGTGCAAATAACACATTTAATATGGTATAACATGACTATGACTGTATGAGGTACCAAGAAATGCTCCATTTCGTGACCGGACTCGAATAGCTTCCTCGTGACGTCACCAAGGCCAACTACATTACTGAGTATGGTCATAACTAGTCCAGTTTAATCCACATTGAGTATGCACCTTAAATACTTTAGAAACGTCGATGTAATCGATGGTATTAAGTACCTACAATAAAAAAACCTAAACAATAAATTAAAATAATTTTAGTAGTAGTAGAGCTCTCTGTGAAGGGCTCGTCCGAGGAAGTAGTACCATCATGCCTATTTCTGCTATGAAACAGCATTGCTGTGTTTCGGTTTGAAGGGTGTTGGTGCCAGTGAAATAACTGGCACATGACATCTGTATGCCTCAAATTGATGAACGCAGGGCAGTACATCACAGGGCACGTTTTTGTCGTGCGTGACTTACGAGGCAACGCTTTGTTTTAGGCGATGGTTACCACTTAGCATCAGGTGAGCCATATTATGCTTGTTCCATCAGCTAGTTGCATAAAAAAAAGATTATTATATACAGGGTGGAATTTTGTAATGCCACCTGGAGGGAAAGTACTCTTAATACTGCAGATAGAAAATTTTGCTCAAAGGAAACATTCCTTTATTTTTGAATAGAAAGCAAACTGCATTCAAAGATTTTCGAAAATTATCTTCTCCCACACCCGGGAATATGTATATATATATTTTATAAACATTGTGTGGTGAACGCAGATGTGATTTGTTCTCGGTGGGAATCGAGCCCACGACCTACGGCGCAGAAGACAGAGCTTAGAGGCCAGACAAATAAAAATACTTTGTAGTTAACACCTTGCATATCTCCATCATTAGCTTCCACGCGGCGTCTGTGGGTGTCCTAACTTATTGTTCGGTACAACAATAGTGTCTGCAATAGCTCAATACTGTTTGGTCTCTTGCATACGATTGCGGTCGGTCGCATACCTTGAAACTTAAACAGAAACCTACGGATCTTTAAGTTTATTTAGTAGTTCATAAATTTCACAATTCCTTTCAGAGTTTCAGTCCAGTTTAAAAAACAGAACGCTAGTCTTATTCTGGTGTTAATTTTTAACCGCTTTCAGAGTGAAAGTTGAAGAAGTGTATTAAAGCATTTTATTGACCATTAAAGCAGACTAAAGCTATAGAGACGAAATTCGGAATATGTACAGCTTGTCTTACGCTTGCCTGCCTCTGTCTTCCTACTCACTTTAGTTTTTCACTCGGATTTTATTGAATTCATTTAATCTTTGTAATATTTATGAGATTTTAAAAAATAAATGTTATTTATTTTATACCACATAATAAGAGCAGATAGTATTATACAAGGATGAACAATAAACAATATAGATAAACAATAAAAAAATAAACTGTGTGCAGCACACAGAGTTTTCGTGTCGTGTGTGTGATGATGACAGACTGCATGACATTGATAAAACATGTTATTCATTTTATGCCACTTATTAAGAGTAGATAGTTTTATACTCGTACAAGGATGAACAATAAACAATATAGATAAACAATAAAAAAATAGACTGACGAAAACTGTGTGCAGCATACAGTTTTTGTGTCGTGTGTGTGATGATGACAGACTGCATGACATTGATAAAACACTTCTTATGCAGCACCTAAAAAACCTTCACAAATTCTCGTGCGACAAACCACAATGACTGAACCTCATGTGAAAGGGTGTGAAGATAGTGTTAATGTATGCATTGTTGCATCCGACTCAAGGATACCTTAGTCATCGACTCTGGAGTAGGCTGATGAAACGATATGTGCCGCCCATACCCACTGCAATATTAAAGGAATCAATATTAAAAGAATGACTTTATAAAGTTAAAAGTAGATAAGAAGAACGTTTAATACACAATATTAATAACAATTAATGCTAGCACAAGTATTTACACAATGTTCAAAATTCACAAGATACAGTTGAGTAAAAGTTGACACCATCTGCAGGCCATTACAAACGATCTAGAGATAGCTCAATTGAAGACAATTCAGTGCCAGACGGAAGCGTCCTCATGACGCTGATGACATTGCCACGCTGAATAGCAATGCTAATGAGCTGCGCCAAAAAAAGTTAGATCATGAAAACTTAGTTATATTAAAAAAAACAAGAAAAGCACCTCAGGCTCTATTCCCTCAAATTTCTTAATGTCTAGGACATCTAGGTTCCTTGAGAATGTGTAGAGGGGTTAGTTGATGAAATCGATGTATTAATAGATTTAACGTCGCGGCCAAAGAAAATATGGATGGGCTGCGTCAAGGATGACATGAGCAGGAAAAAAGTGAGCACTTAGATGACGAATGATAGAGGTGAGTGGAAGAAGACACCCTGTAGTGCCGACCTCACTTAGCATGGGATAAGGGCAGGAAGAGATGATTTAACATCCCGGCTTTATAAGCACTTCGCTGGTCAAATACATCCAAATATTACATTTGGTAGGTACACCACCTCATTTTAATAAAAGACACTTCTAATTGAAAAGGTAAAAAAGTAGCAGATGGCCGTGTGGTTTTAGATAAGTTTTTCGGCGAGTTTTTGTATGAAAATACAAATTCGTCATGTTTTTACTTACGCCTTGTATTCGATGGGATGTTTTTACTTATGCTCAAGTCAATACTTTTTTGCTTTTATAATTTTGAAAGGTATGAACTGGTTCCAAGAAAATGATCTCACTCGGGCATGGCGAAACAGGAAAATGCTCGAATGGAAAATGTACCGTACTTTTAGATAGATAAGTATCATAAGAATGACATGTTACGAGTATGTTAATCCACGAAAATTACTCATGTATTTATCAAATGGTTGTTTTGTTTTTATCTAAATAGCAATTCAAGCATAACATAAAACAAACATTTATTGTTATTGCCTACAAATAGTCAGTTTATATTTTGGAGAACATCGTAGATGAGTTTTCCTAGAAACTACATTAGAATATTTAGTTACCTTAAGGCCTTGCGCATAATATGTAGGCAATCTGCGATGGCAGCAATTTTTAGACAGAAAAACTCATTGGTACACGACTGGATTTGAACCCACGACCTTCGGATCAGAAGGCGGGGCCGCTACCACTAGACCACCAGTGCTATATCTGCGATGGCGATAGCGAAGACAATCAGTTACAGCATAGGATATTGCATACATCCGCACATGCACACTGCCGTGAACTTTGACAGTGTGATATACTAATGAGCGATTCACTGATCGCCATCGCAGGCGATCTAGTTGTGCGCAACGATTTTAGTTGGTAGCCGGTTATGGACTAACAAAAAAATCCTTCTACGTAGCTGGTTAAGAAACCCGGTTACGTACAAGCTCTAAAGGTTTATTGAAATGTCATAGCCCCACCCAAGCAGCACACTGGATAATTAGACCCTTAGAATTTTGAATACCGTAGAACCTCCTACTTTACTATGCTATAAAATACTCGTAATGTGTTTTCGTAGAAGACGTAATTACATCGCCAAGCATAGGAACGAAGGGTCATTTACAGTAAAAAAACAACAACTATTATTTTTGTATCTGCTAGGAAGCTAACCACCATTCTCTTTGTCCATAAAATTACCTTACCAGTCGTTTTGGCTTCATCCAGCTCGTGGTTAGCAGATGTGTTTTTCGAGATCCTTTATTCCCTAGCGCGCTCTAGGATACAACCTGCTTAATACCACAAAAGTAATGTTATGATACGAAACGTAAGAGGAGAAATACTTTGAACATTCAACTCCCGAGTGCCACGCTAAAATTTGGAAAAACCTCTACGTAAACAAAGCCACAGGCATTCTACTAGTCAAAATTAAAATGCAAGGCCCAACGGCCTACCGTTACGTTAAACAATGAATAAGTAGAGGATGGTCCCAAGGGAACTTGCACCGAATTTTAATTTGTAACAAGTAAATTAGGCCATAAACGGCATTCATATTTATAAAACAGTCAGCGCATATTTTACGTTGATTGATCGCGAAATTCCTATCACGCTTGATGATTGGAAATAATTGATAGAAATGGCTGTAGGTAATTTAGACTTCCTACACCGTCTGCCTTATTCATTCGGGTCTTAAATTAAGCACCAGTGGGTTTGCCCACGAAAGATAAAGTGAGGACAATTTATAATCAAGATGGGCGTGCAATATACAAAAAAAAACTCACCGCCGCATGCCGGGTTAGCAAGCTCACTGACAGCTAAGGGTGACATGGCCGCCTTGAGAGAAGGAAAATTCATGAAAAGATGTCCACTTGGATTCTCGTGGTTGGATCCCCCAGAGGCATATAAAACAAAAATCCGGTCAGACGCAGGTGTTCGTTGGAGGCTTGCTGCCCTGGACTAGTCTGTTAGGGAATGTACTAATAGTGTACTAATCATAAATAGTTAGAAAAGAGCTAGCTTAAATAGAAGACCCTCATCAAAAAGCAATGGCATTATGGGATATCACGGCAGCGTGAATCTCAGCAATGAAGAATTGAAAGGCAAGAGAGATACACATGGCCGATTTCTGAAAGCACAACCAAATGGTGTCCAATCCCTTGTCAACTAGAAAATGAGAAATGGCAGGAACGCAGTTAGGTGAATCTCTGATCAGCTTGCAAGAAAAAGTTCCAAGACATTTTCAGAGGAAAAAAATTTATGATAAAGAGAGTGACTTTATCGTAGTTCTGTCTTGGTTATTTTTTTTCACACGGCTTAAAATCAGCGTTTTGGTGTGATTGCTCCTTCGGCAATCCAATTATAATTTTTTACAGTTCTTAGCAGGACTATGAGTTGACAAGCGTCAGCTTACCAAAGCTTTTATCAAGCTTTCAGAAACCGTCCTTTAGCTTTCTGCAAACGTCTAGGTTCTCAGTTTTTTAAGTAAAGTAAAGTGGGTAATGTTTATTGACTTAATAAATAGGTTTCACAAATCGTTTTTGAACCCATAGTCTCCCGAACTAGATAAAAAACTGTGTTACAAAAGAGCTGTTGTGTGTGTTGTGTTGTGTGTGTGTTTAGTTTATCACATTAAGCCTCCGCTATACGCTGGTCTAAAAACAAAACACGACCGGAAAGTTGGAAAAATTTAAAATAAAGATGGCGTTGCCTGACCTGAGCTGTGAATTCATGTATTTGATACCAACTATTACTTATTCTGTGCTTGGGTCTGACATTTGTCACGACATTACAATGTGTTGACTAGAATACGCTTCGTTAGACAAAAACACAGACAGATATTCAGTAAATAAATATAACCCAATTGTTATGTTAGCTGATTCCCGTCGCAGAGTTTCCATTGCATATTTTTCATCCAGGATTGGTGATAACAATGGCAAGCTGTGCGGTATTTTTTAAACTACCACGAACGCTACATTTTAAATCTAACTTATATAGTAGTGTAGTAGTAGTAGTCTAATTTATATAGTATAACAAGCAAATAGCCCCAGATTTAATAAAAGAAACCTTCCACCAAGAGAGATTTTCCTCATATTATGCAAAACCAGAGTGAGTTGCAAGTTCATAAATGTCGGTAGTCGGTGAATGAACACTTGTATTTTTTAAAGGTAAAAAACGGAACCCTTATAAATTCGTCATGTCTGTCTGTCTGTCCATCCGTATGTCACAGTCACTTTTTTTCAAAAAAATGAAATGAAATGAAAAGAAATAATTTATTTGCTTGAAGTATGGTACTTACAAAACTGTAAAAGCTATATGTACTGATGAAACTTGGTAAATAGATGTATTCTGTAAACCGCATTATGATTTTTATACTTAGAACTGACACTCAAAAAATATTTTTTCATAAAACTTATGAGTTTTCTTAACATTAAGTAAAAGATTATTAAACCAGTTAAGTATTTACGACAGAGATGCGTTAACGTCATCGTAATTAGCCTTCTATCTATCGACTTTAAAAATTAATGAGGTATCGTCAGCAAATAGTACTGTTTCACATAGTTTTTTAACCAAAAAAGGAAGGTCATTTACGTACACTAGAAACAAGAAAGGACCTAATATCGAACCTTGTGGCACCCCTATGTCAATAACTGACCCAAAAGATCTCTCACCGCCCACATCAACTTTAAGGATTCTATCAGTAAAGTACGATTGTAATAAGTCAATGGAGCGATTTAGAATACCGTAATGTTTAAGTTTAGATATTAAGAGGGTGACGGACGCAGCTCGCAACTTCAATTCGAGGCGCGGGCAAAAATTGCTCCGAATATAGCTATCTCTATTCATTTGATGCGGGCGCCACGGAATATATAATAGTAGTATACACACACAGGCGCTCGTGTGACGCGCTACTTCTATACGTGAATCCAACCATAGTGCCGCGCTTGTGCGTGTGCGTCAGCCACTGATAACGATTTTTATGCATTGCCTAATTTCGTCAACGTTACTAACACCCGTTTTCACTAAACCTAGGCGACGCCTAAATCGGATGCCTAAATATTAACGGGCCGACGTACACAGCTCGCAACTTCAATTCGAGGCGTGAGCAAAAACTGCTCCGAATATAGCTATCTCTATTCATTTGATGCGGGCGCCACGGAATATATAATAGTAGTATACACACACAGGCGCTCGTGTGACGCGCTACTTCTATACGTGAATCCAACCATAGTGCCGCGCTTGTGCGTGTGCGTCAGCCACTGCTAACGATTTTTATGCATTGCCTAATTTCGTCAACGTTACTAAGCGTCAGATAGGCTAGTGGCTAGGGCGTGCGGATTCACACTGAGAGGACGAGGTGGGCGGGAGTTCAAATCTGGTCAAAGAGAGTTGACTTTTTGCACCCTACAATTTTATGTTTTTATTTTTTGTGGCTGCATTACCTGACTAACCCTCTAAGCTTATTGCTTGCTTGTTTCGCTTTTCTAGTATTCAATAAGCAAGGATTGGTCATGCTCTGAATGCAAGAATAAAGTGAAAAAAAAAACAACATTCCTGAACCGATAAAGAACCTTCAGAGTAGCTATTTACGCACTTAGAAAAGACACCAGGAAATTCTCTAACATGATACGAGTGAGTTTATTCATTAGGTAGGGTTTGTGCGGGTTCTGGACCAAATTGAAGAAGAGTAAAGAGAACCATTGACTCCGAGTTGAGTTGAGAGAGCCATTGACCCCGGCGCGGAGCGATGGAGTTGTGGTTGATGACGTTCCAGTAGAGGATGATGGGTGGGAGTCCGCTCAACATCAGGTGTGGTGTGGTTTGCTTGACCTCATTGGCCTAGTGGTTGGAGGGTGCGGGTTCAAAATCAGTGATAACGTTACAGTAATAGATGATGGGTGGGTATCCGCTCTACGTCAGGCGGGGTGTGGTTCGCCAGACCTCATCGGCCTAGCGGTTGGGGGGCGTGGGTTCAAAACCAGTCATGACGTTACAGTTGAAGATCATGGGTGGAGGTCCGCTCAACATCAGGTGGGGTGTGGTTCGCCAGACCTCATCGATCACACACACACAGCAATAAAAAACACGCAAAGCGGCTCACTTACCAAAGTACAGAAAGTCTAATAATGTGACTGCATTTAAAAATATACTTTATTCGTTGAGCAATTAGGTTGCTTTTATTCTGCTTATTTACATTCGCAAAACCAACGATTGCGAACATCGACCTACAATTACATGGACCTCGGCTTTCGCACAAAACTCGCGAAAAAAGTGTACCAAGCTAACCTACTATAGGTGGATACTTATATAATGATTATAAACAAACTGAAAAAAAAATTATTTATGTCTTATCACAATTACTATATAGAACTCAATTTTGATTGCATGAAGCAACTTCTAGTGAACGTTACAGAAATTTTTCCAAGTCTTTTTATCAATATTTCCACCAGACGTTGAGCAGTACTCTGTTTATTGAGCTCCAGTTATATAAAGAAAAACTATTTTGTTAAAGTATTTCTCAGTCTTTTTATCAATATTTCCACCGGACGTTGAGTGGTAGCAGTTTTTTGAGCTCAAAATAAATAAAGTTTTTTTTTTAATTTCTTAGTCGTTTTATCAATATTTCCACCTGACGTTGAGCTGTAGTTTATTTCTTGAGCTCCAGAAAAATAAAACAGAAATATGTTGTTCAAATTTTTACAAGTCTTTTTATCAATATTTCTACCTGACGTTGAGTGGTATCAGTTTTTTTAAGCCCCAGATAAATAAAGAATAAAAATATTTTGTAGCCATTTTTCTTAGTCCTTTTTTCAATATTATAACCTGACGTTGAGCGGTAGTCGGTTGTTTGAGATTCAGATAAATAAAGAAAAAAAATATTTTGCTGAAATTTTTCCAAGTCTTTTTATCAATATTTCCACCTGACGTTGAGTGGTAGCAGTTTTTTTAAGCCCCAGATAAATAAAGACTAAAAATATTTTGTGGCAATTTTTCTTAGTCCTTTCATCAATCTTTCCACCTGACGTTGAGCGGTAGTCGGTTTTTTGAGATCCAGATAAATAAAGAAAAAAAATATTTTGCTGAAATTTTTCCAAGTCTTTTTATCAATATTTCCACCAGACGTTGAGCGGTACTCTGTTTATTGAGCTCCAGTTATACAGGGTTATTCATAATTAGCTGCAAATACTCAGGAATTAGGTTCAACAAATAAAATAAAAAATATTTATATAATTATTTTTTTTAAATTTTGATTTAAGTTTTTGTATCAAAATTTTATTTTTATTAATTTTTTTACGGCTATTGCATAACGATTGCCATGGAGAACAGGACGATGACCCACCCAGGCGGTAACTGAACGCAGAGTGTCGATCACGGCGCGCGGGCGCGGATCAAAGGTCAAAATAGGTCAGGCGCAAATGATTCCAAAGGATATTCTTTGTCGATTTTCTCGGGATTTTCATAACAAAACTTAAAAAAAATCATTTCATAAATATTTTTTATTTTATTTGTTGAACCTAATTCCTGAGTATTTGCAGCTAATTATGAATAACCCTGTATAAAAAAAAAACTATTTTGTTCAAGTATTTCTCAGTCCTTTTATCAATATTTCCACCGGACGTTGAGTGGTAGCAGTTTTTTGAACTACAAATAAATAAAGAAAAAAATAATTTGTTGTAATTTTTCTTAGACCTTTTATCAATACTTCATATACAGGGTGGAATTTTGTAATGCCACCTGGAGGGAAAGTACTCTTAATACTCCAGATAGAAAATTTTACTCACAGGAAACATTCCTTTATTTTTGAATAGAAAGCAAACTGCATTCAAAGTTTTTCGAAAATTCTCTCACACCCGGGAATTGAACCGGCTAAAATCAGAAAAATTATACCTTGTACTTTTATTGCATCGATCGTTAGTCAATTATAAGGATGAAATCTCTCTAACAAACATGATAAATTAAATGAAAGAAAAACCAGGAAATCTTAAATTAATTTAATTATTTACAAAAAATGGATAACTAACTAGTTACTTGAAATTAGTTGCTTGAAATGGGCTCCATTCTCTTGGATACACAAATTTATTCTTTTAACGAATTCATTTCTTTAAAAGAATAAATTTATTCCTTTCAAAAAAAAAAATTAATTTAAAAATTATTTTATTTTTAATTTTAGAAATTGCTTTCTATCCAAAAATAAAGGAATGTTTCCTTTGAGTAAAATTTTCTATCTGCAGTATTAAGAGTACTTTCCCTCCAGGTGGCATTACAAAATTCCACCCTGTATAGAAATTAATGGTTCATAATTTGTTTTAGTCGAAATGTTGGCTTTTTTCGAAATTTCGGCAGACTTTTTGACCTAGTGCTGCACCTTAATTTCGTTTACCCAACCTACAACCTACCTAGGTACTTAGTATTTCCCATCTTCACTTAGTACCTACCCTTCCTAAACTAACAATTATCAAATATCTAAGCATTATGTTTTATGCCAGTGTAGGTATTTAACTAGTCCGAAGTCCGAGCGATTCACACACACAACCGAAGTGTCCCGTGTGCTTCAAGCGTTTCCTCCCCCTGCACCCCGCCACCCGCACCGTGCGTGCGCGATAGCAATAGTAGCCGTTCGAAAATGCCATGAATTTGATCGTGTTCCGTAATACCAAAAATGATGACTGAAAACTTTTTGTATTCTTTACATAGTATTGTTATTCTGTAACTAGACAATATAAACTAGGTTCCTTAACAAAAAACACGTAAGATATTGTTGTTTTTAGTACGAAACCAATAGGTAGAAAACTTGATAAGTTTAGCATAAAAATGTGCAAAATGCGATTGGTGTTTATTTCATTTTAGGTAAGTAATTTGAAATAAAAACTGTTGAGGAACCTAGATAAATACTATGCAAATACAATTATTACAATAATATAGTGTAAATCTGTCTAAATTAGAAATCATTTTGGTATTCCGTTTGTATGAAAATTTTCCATACGTCAGCCCCTTAACTAGTTTTTTCGTGTGCGCGAGCTGCAAGCAGCTCGCGTGTCGGTGTGCTACTCCCAGTTTTACATTACACTTGCACTTGTAAAACCCCAAAAAGTAGTAAAGAAAGTCCTAAGTAACCCTAAAAGTCGATCAGTGAATCAAGCACGGCTCGCTTTGCTCGCCGCACTGTTCCCCATTCGCTCGCCGCAATGCTCCACTCGAAAAAAAGGGTCAAAAATAATAAAGGGGTCTAGAGGGGGGAGGGGGGCAAAATTTATTTTGCTTTCAAAATAATCTCACCTTCCCTACATGACCCAAAAAAAAAGTCTTGCAAGTCACTCCGCTTGGAAGATACGAAAGGGGGGGGTGAAAAAAGGGGCAAGAGGGGGGTGTTTTTTTTGTTTTTTCAATTCAGGAAGAAACCCTCTATACGAAACCCTAATCGAAAACCCCCTATCTCGACGGCATCCGGTAGCACTCACAAAAGGGGGGGTCCTGGGGGGCAAGGGGGGCAATTTTTTTTGTACAATAATATTCTTATCTTTTTTCTTCTCTTTCGTCTTCTCCCTTTTAATCTTTTTTTTTCTGAAAAGTAATATTTCATCAAAATCGGCTAAGCCGTTTTGTTTTATTGTTTGTTACTGCATACCTTCGTCATTTAATTTTACGATCCAATTTAGTAAATTTTTCTTTTATCTAAAAGGTTATACTTCCAGATCTGTATGTAAATCTAGTAAGTATAACTTAGTGCATAGAATTCATGCCTATGGAAATAAATAATAATAATAATAATAATAATGCTGGACAATTCACACAACATTATCTAGCCCCAAGCTAAGCAAAGCTTGTGTTATGGGTGCTAGATAACTGATATACATAATACAATACATTACATGCATAGATAATTTTCATTTCAATTCATAAATGAATTGAAATGGAAATTATTTATGGGTGGCTTTAAGCTTTGCACTCATTTAGGCCTTCGGTGCTCATTGCGGTGGAGATCAGTGAAGCATTGTGAAATAACACTGTCTATTCGACTTATATTATTGTATTTTATCGGCATTTAAAAATATTAGGTATACCAAAGAGTTTCGACAACCCCAACTGACTCTTCAAAGTTCTGTCAAACGCAAAATCTTGGGAAACTCCTTGCTGCGTGTATAGAAATAGGCACATGTATTTTGGTATTTGGGTATTTGAGCGCACCGTGCATGAAGCCTTTGACAGAAAGTTCCAGAATTCGGGACATTACAGGCACCTCCAGATTTAAAAGACGGCAATCAAAAATACTCAAAACCCATGATATTATTGTTATGACTGGGCTCTCAGCTCATTTATTAGTAGCTCTGCCTTCTGCGCCATAGGTCGTGGGTTCGATCCCCACCGAGAACAAATATTTGTGTGGTGATCATAGATATTTGTTCTCCATCTGGATGTTATATTGTTTTCCAAGTACCTATGTATTTACAAACAAAATGTATTTAAGTATTACATCAGCTATCTGGTTCCCATAATACTAACTCTGCTTAGTTTAGGGCTAGATAGTGTAGTGTAGATTGTCCATAATATATATATATATATATATACTTCCTTTTCATTGTAATGGGCTCCCAAACTCTTTGCAAAATCGACACTATTTTTATAAAGGCCTAAAATCGGCTACTAGTTTTTGAGTCTTCTTCTTGTCATGTCAATAGAAAATTAAAGCTGGTGTGGTGGATTATGAATGTGCCTCAAAAGTTTTGCTACTTCACGTTGGTTTCATTTATTGTTTTCCTTCACCGTTAGAGTGTACTGACATAGTGCACATAGGTTTTTTGGCAGATAAACTAATTTGTGCATGACGGGGTTTGAACACACGCCTTTAGAATCAAAAAAGCAGCCAAGTGCGAGTCGGACTCGCCCATGAAGGGTTCCGTAGCATCAATTAACATAATATAAAGGTTTTTGAAGTTCGTCGAAAGGTAAATTGCGGTTTACGATTTATGACGTATAAAAAAAAAACTACTGAGTAGATCTCGTTCAAACCAAATATCGTTGGAAGTTTGCATAGTAATGTACAACATATATTTTTTTTGGATTTATCATTCTCTTATTTTAGAAGTTAGAGGGGGGGGGACCAACTTTTTTCCACTTTGGAAGTGTCTCTCGCGCAAACTACTCAGTTTAGAAAAAAACGATATTAGAAACCTCAACATCATTTTTGAAGACCTATCCATAGATACCCTACACGTATGGGTTCGAGGAAAAAAAAATTTTTGAGTTTCAGTTTCAAGTATGGGGACCCCAAAATTTATAGTTTTAGAAAAAAACGATATTAGAAACCTCAATATAATTTTTGAAGACCTATCCATAGATACCCCACACGTATGGGTTCGATGAAAAAAAAAATTTTTAGTTTCAGTTTCAAGTATGGGGACCCCCAAAATTTATAGTTTTTTTTCTATTTTGGTGTAAAAACCTTAATGCGGTTCACAGAATACATCTACTCACCAAGTTTCATCAGTCTAGCTCTTATGGTTTCGGAGAAAAATGGCTGTGACTCGGCCGGACAGACAGACAGACAGACAGACAGACAGACAGACAGACAGACAGACAGACAGACATGACGAATCTATAAGGGTTCCGTTTTTGCCATTTGGCTACGGAACCCTAAAAAGCGGGTCGCTACGACAATATAACCGGTGCTAAGCAACCAGAGCGCCCCTCCACCTAATGGACCGATGACATTCTAAAGATCGTGGGAAATCGGCAAATTGTTTTTTCATGGAAATGTATAAAGGAGGTCTATATCTAGCAGTGGACTTCTACTTACTGATGATGATGACGGAAAGCACTGGGTAGATAGGAAGATAGCTACTTATGCAACTACAAAAATGGAGGTATTTAACAAAAGCATTGCGCTTCGCTGGTCACGCACGATAGGAACGTGCCCTAGAATGTACTTGATAAGTTATATGCTACATAAAATATATACTTCTACAGGCTGATGATGATGTGAATACAGGTTATCGATCATAATGTACGATGAAGATGGTTTTATGTCATTTCGTTATACTGTGACAGTTTGTTTTATGTTACACTGTGGCAAATTTATAGTACCAGTAGTAGCTATGATTTAATCTAGGGTATATTTTACGTAGTCAGAGATGAAATGTCATGTCACGAAATTTGACATAGGTCCAACCTTCTTGGCCGCTCGGGCTGTACTGAGAAGTAAGTACAGAAACCTATCTATTTATATTTTTGAAAATTTTATTTTTTTATAAAAACTACGGCAACTAAGAAAAATGCAATAACATCAGGTTTTTACGTATTTATTAAGGTAAACGGGAACAAAACTTTCATTGCAATGGCTCTAACAGCAACGGAAAAAAACCATTTCAAATCCAAAAAAAATTGAGAGTTTTTGGCAAACTTTGCGTTCAATTTTATCGAACCCTGTGAGTTGAGGAGAATTTCTAGCCTAATCATAATTTTTTTACACCATTTAATTGTAATATTTTACAAAAAAAATAAATGGATTCGTCCATACAACGAAAAAAAATGCTACTTTACATTTTCGGTTTCACCTCATGTAGGCCCTTAAAGGCTAAATTACAGTTTTCACTAACTCAGAAAACTATGGATTCAATCCAATTAAAAGAGGGAATCACACCGGCGCGCCGGTGTGATTCCCTCTTAATTAAGAGAGATCTTAATGGAGAGTCGCCGCGGCGACTCTCCATACAAACGTAGTCCCCTATTTCCCCTGGATAATGCTTCTAGAGTAACCATTTTTTCTCATAAAATCCAGATCTGCTATAAACGTGCTCTTATGTTTTCCTTTTTTTCAGAAACTTATAGATAAAGAAAATATGACCCTAATATGATTTATATGAAATATGAATTGGAGGTGATTTGTATGGAGAGGTTATTTTTATCCGTTTGTAAATGTTATTGAACCTAATGTATTCTGTGTACGGTTCACATTCACACATACCAATCACCGCATGAATAACTTGCTAATGACCGAATTAGAAGCGGCTCGTCACGTAATGAGATTTCGATCGCTGTTCACATTTTTAAACACATTAATCCTTACCTTATAGTCATTCAAGTACCTACTTACATCTGCCGCAAACGAGAATTTACGCTTTTCTTGCTGTTCACCAACGTAAGATTTCGTCTTACGTTGGGGCTCTAGACAAGAACTACTTTCAGCTTGCGGGAAGATGAATTTGTTTAGAAATTATATTCTCTCAAACATGTTCAGAAATTTTAACATTATTTTGACAACTTTCTTCGGGATTAATAAAAATGGCTGGCCAAATAGATGCAAGCAGCGGCCGGCAAAAGTTGTATGAATGAAATCCATTATTGTCGTGCTAAACAGTCAGGTAAACTCATAATAATTATGTCGTGTAATTTAAAAATGGAACGATCTTTTACTCTGAAACATGGCAACCAAAGAGGTCACTTATCAAAGGTTTTAAATTCGAAAATTAAGGTTCGAACTGGCTTGCAAAATGAAATACCATTGAAAAAACAAATGAACACTTACTTCAACGCGAGAAAGATGAGTGCTCTTCGTTGTTTACGATTTTTATATTTGTTAAAATAAGTTCAAGTAGCACTACTTATTTTTAATTTCCTTGAAAAGTACTGCACAAGCCTTGCCCATAACTAGGCATAGATGTACTTACGTCACATTTACACGTTCCTATATCAATGCCTCTTTTGCTAGCCGCTGCAGTAATGATATATAGTTTGAGCTCAAGCCAAGCTAATGTTATTTTTATAGTTTCCAGTCAACCAGGTCTAGGTTCAGGTGGACAATGCAACAGCTCACCCGGAGTACTTAAATACCAACTCAGCCCTTTCGGAAGTGACCGCACCTGCATTTCTATGCAATATTTTAACACTTCCCATGCAAACCGGAAGTCAGTGTGGTGGTTGACTCGCATCCGGGCGACATTGGCTCTCTGTAAAGTATTAATAAGTTGCGAGGTCAACAAGTGTCACTTTCAATATTGAAGACCTTAAAATGGAGGAAGGGACTCGTTTTGTGTCGGTACTCTTGCTACTGTATTTGATTAAATAGACCTCACAACACGCAGAGCAGTCATGGGAAATGGTAGAGCAGAGAGTTTTAAATTTTGGTTCAAAAAATTTGAAAACCGAACCCAATACATTCTTGATTTCAACGATCACTTGAATTTTTACGGATGTCACTTGAAGTTTTGCAAACGAAGTTTATTCTTTTTTTGAAATTACCTAATAAAGTTTTAGAAGATCTGGAAATCAAGTCACAGGTTTATTAATGACTACCTGTTTGAACTCTTTAATTTCTCAATAAGACAAAAAAGGAGGAGTTATCAATTCACTTCTACCTTTTGCGCTTCGCTTTGTAAGTCTATAGAGCTTTTTTAATAATATTGTATATACTTACTAAAAACGCCTGGGGATAGAACCTTCTGAACGTACCAACCAAACAAATATTTAGATTACACACTTTTATTGTCCGACCTCGTTTTTAGGGTTCCGTAGCCAAATGGCAAAAACGGAACCCTTATAGATTCGTCATGTCTGTCTGTCTGTCTGTCTGTCTGTCTGTCTGTCCGACCGTGTCACAGCCATTTTTCTCCGAAACTATAAGAGCTACACTGATGAAACTTGGCGAGTAGATGTATTTTGTAAACCGCATTAAGATTTTTACACAAAAATAGAAAAAAAACTATAAATTTTGGGGGTCCCCATACTTCAAACTGCAACTCAAAAAAATTTTTTTCGTCGAACCCATACGTGTGGGGTATCTATGAATAGGTCTTTAAAAATGATGTTGAGGTTTCTAATATCGTTTTTTTCTAAACTGAATAGTTTGCGCGAGAGACACTTCCAAAGTTGAAAAAAGTTGGTCCCCCCCCCTCTAACTTCTAAAATAAGGGAATGATAAAACTAAAAAAAATATATGTTGTACATTACTATGCAAACTTTCAACGATATTTGGTTTGAACGAGATCTAGCCAGTAGTTTTTTTTTTATACGTCATAAATCGTAAACTGCAATTTAGTTTTCGACGAACTACAAGAACCTGTTTCCTGTTTATTTTCTGTATATTATGTTACTTGATGCTACGGAACCCTTCATGGGCGAGTCCGACTCGCACTTGGCTGCTTTTTTATAATTACATCGGAACAACATTTTGTTCCATTTGCATAAACAAGCTAATGAAGCCATTAATCAAGTCATATTTCTATTTCCAAGATGAATCTTACTGCAGCGGCGATAGACGCCGCCGCTACAGCTGTGACGTGTCCGTTGCAAGTTCCATTCATGACGTCATGTTTCCAGTTAACCTCCTTACTATCCTTTATTTTGTCTTGCTGGTTCGGAAGGCGCTGGCCGAAGCAGCCGTAAGGAGTTTGGTAGCGAAGGAGGTTGGTTAGCCAGGAGCGTCGTAGAAAGTTGGCGTGTCCGTCCAAAGTGCAAAGTGCAACTGTAAAAAAAATTTTGTTGCCAAAACCACTAAAATAATTTAAAAAGCTTTTAGTCATTATAATAGATATATTATATATACATATTACTATATACACATGCATGTGTATGTACCTACTATTATACTACTTACCTATACTTACCTTTAAATGTACTAGATCTAATTTGCTCCTTGTGAAATAAATAAATACAAAATACAAATGATGGTTGTTTATAATAAAATAAAATAAATAAATATTATAGACAATCCACACAACACTACCGAGCCCCAAACTAAGCAGAGCTTGTAATATGGGAACCGGATAGCTGATATAATACTTGAATACATTTTTTTTTGTAAATACATACTTAGAATACAATATAACACCCAGACAGAGAACAAACATTTATGTTAACCACACAAATATTTGTTCTCGGTGGGGATCGAACCCACGACCTACGGCGCAGAAGGCAGAGCTACTACCAACAGAGCTAGAGGCCAGTTGAATGCCACCACTGAAATTAACCTACAAGCGTAAAAGCACTGGATACTTTAGTTCTAGTAATAAAAGGATAGAACCAATTAAATTGTATATTGTATATATTTATTTATTTTAAAGTGTTTACTACAATGCAATGGAAATCACAAAGATTTTACGTATATAATGTCCCAAAATAAATGTGTGTCCAATGTGTGTTAGTGCCGAACAGTCCCTAAGAGTTATTCGTCGAGTGTGATTAGGATCCGATGGCGCAATGGTTAGCGCAGCCCCGTACCAAGGGTAAGGTCGCGGGTTCAAATCCCGCTCGGCTCTTAACTTTTGGGACATTATAAAATCTTTGTAAATTTATATAATTCTTTGACGATTGAGATTGATGATTGATATTTCATTTCATTTATTCAATAACAATCCTTTTATAAATCGTGTCTGAATGTCTACTATAAACTAACATGCTACAAAATAATAAAAAAAAACAATAAAACATTTAAATACACAGTTATCAAATAATATAAGTACACAAACAAACAAAAACAAACAACAATATTGACTTACTTTGCTCAAGCATCAAGTCAACATGTCTGTATCCATTGTAGGCAATGTATTCTGCTTCAGTATGCATCATTCTGCAAAACCTCACTCTCAATATTCGATCCTGAGCTGATGAAAACACGGTGCATCCACGACCAAAGCGAGCGAACAGAAGGAACAAAAACCTGAAAAATATTTTTAAGAAATTAATAACTAAATTAATGAAGTGGGCAATCCACACAACAATATCTAGCCCCAAACTAAGCAGAGCTTGTTCGACGTTAGCTGATATAATACACAACATACTTTTTTTAATACATACTTAGAATACAATATATTTTATGATTATAATTATATTCCAAGTATAATTTTTATGAAACGACGGGATATTTACCATGATTAAATTTTTCTGAGTTGACTCAGAAAAAACGGTTAAATTTTTCAAAAGTTATATTCCAAGTATGTATTTACAAATAGAAGTAGTACCTACCTACCTCCTCTAGGCAGGTACCTACTAAAAATATAAATAATTAAACGCGTTCAGTCTTGCGCACATATAGGCGTTCTGCGGGGGCGATCAGTGAAACGCTGTCATATTTGACAGCGTTTCACTGATTACTCCTAAGCTCCTACCTACCTCCACCTTATAATTTTTGCATGTTGGACCAACCTAATAAATATGTAGGTGTAGGCTACTCGTACGAGTACCTACCTCCACTATGGCTAACTTACCTGTGCGATAGTCCGTAACCAAAATTAGTGCCAGCCATAACCATTTTGTAGCAATCGTCTGGGACTCTACATTTTGTATGATTTTCATCAGTTTTAGCCAAAGATGTTATGCAGAAATCTGAAATTATGTAACAAATGGTTTTCTCGAAGACACAAAGAGGCACTTAATTCCTAAATGCACACAATTATTAATTTCTAAGCCTGTTTTTTTTGTCAAGCATCTTATTTTCTATTTTTGACAGTATTTCCGGAACGTTATAATTCAGGAACCTTTAAGACAAGAGTGAACAGGTGGATTAAGGCTAATCATGCTCCATCTTAGGCTGCATCCTCACTTTCCATCAGGTGTGATGGCAGCCAAATGCTTAGCTATCTATACGAGTATTTAAAAAAACGTAATTTGGTAAGTTTGACTTTGGGACTGTTTGAACACAAAATGAGAGTTACTTCTGGATTTTTTATGATTTTTCTACGTATTTGTACTCATTGTAGAAATGCATGGAAGTAAATCAACCACGTTTCCCCCTAAGTTTGGCAAGTTTTATCATGCGCACTTGATGTGCGGGCAGGTTTTTCCGCAAGTAGGCCGCTGGGAGGCCCTTTTTGCGTGACCCTTGACACGTGTTGCTCGAACTTTTTTAGGTTCTACAACACGCCGGTTTCCTCACGATGTTTTCCTTCACCGTTTTGAGAGTACTGGCATAGTGCACATAAATTTTTCGACAGAAAAACTCATTGGTACACGAGTGGATTTGAACCCACGACCTTCGGATCGGAAGGCGGGGCCACTACCACTAGACCACCAGTGCTCTCTACGTTTCCCCCTAGTAGTAATTGGTGGAAAAAGAATTATTTTCTTCCCTAGCAGTAGGGATAGCTTAGTACGGATATGTGGAACTGCCGATTGTATATATCGGGATAAGACAAAACTAGATTGAAATGTACCTAACAGAAGAGTTGTCTTTCAGCAAGTCTTTGAGGCTACAGAATGGATACAAGCTAGTGCTTAATTCTGATAGACTTTTTTTTAAATATCCAAAACTTTTTTGTGTGCAATCATACTCTGTACGCATACTCTTGTATAAGTGAGACAGTTTATTACTAGATGTGGGTTGGATCCATGAAAATGAACGCGGGCCTTGTTCTCAAGCACAAATTAATTAAGTAAATTCTCGACCCGATGTAAAAACTGGCAGAAATGAAGCCCAAGGTCGAGATGTCCATATTCGATGCCTGCATCTTGGTCAAGAAGGTTGACACCCGATAGGCAGTACGACCTTGTACGCGACGGTATATCGAGTTGCATCCAAACAAGTGCAGAAACCGCACTATAACTTCTACTATAGAGAGCCTATATACCCTAATGCTTTGTCAGGCAGCTGATGTCGGATGCTGAGTCGGGGCCTATATATTTGGTATATTTTATCTATCCATTATCTATTGTGAACGTCACCTAAGTATGTAATTATCTCAAATAAATGAATTTCCTTTAGGTCTTTCTTTCGTTACCCTTTGCATTTTATGGACCAAAATATACCGGACCGTCCGGACGAACGTTTGGAATAGTAAAAAATATACTTAAGGCTCAAACACACCTAGTTCGCTGGCGGTAGCGAACAGTGAAACGCTGTCAAATATCGCTGTCAAATCTTAAATCTGACAGCGATATTTGACAGCGTTTCACTGATCGCTACCGCCAGCGAACTAGGTGTGTTCGAGCCTTCAGCGCTACAGAGAAATTAAACTCAAAAATCAAATCAAATCAAAATAGTCTTTATTCAGTTGAATTTCAAGAATCACTTGAACTGGGGCCGTACCATAAACGTTTGTATACCAGATATACTGACCCACATATTCAAACTATTGACCCACACATTTAAACCTAAGAAGTTCATGTGTAGGTTAGCAGACTTGTGCACACATTTGTAATTTAACTAACATAGATGATTGTCTTTGGATGTGTACCAAACTTTTTCTACTTCTAGGACTTTTTTTTCGGAAATGTAAGATTTTTTCGATATTCCACGTCACTGTAGAGCTGTAGAGATACAATATGAATATCGCCTGTGTTGGAACAACGAGCAAACATTGAAGCGTAATTATGTAAGCTATGTATGTAGCCTAACCTACCCGTGAGAACCTCTAATTGGCTCTCTAAATCTAATTTGTTGTTTATGTTTAGTTATAAAGCTGTTGGCTCTCCAATAAATATAAATAAAATAATAAATCTATGCTTACCTGATTGCCGAGGACTTGGTACCCAGCTATCGATGTCATCTACATTTTTAACGTAAGTCCTCCAGTCTGGATATACTTGAGTGCGATCCGAATTAAGTCTTTTTCCTCGGAGTAAATCAAGTTTAAACTTATTTAACCGTCTGGACCATGATTGATCATTTTTGAAAAACGTTGATACTGAGAAAAGTAAGAATTCATTTTTTATGTTAGTTTAAAAAAAACTCATTTTTAGTAGTCAACTACAAGCTAACTTACTCAAAAAATCTGGATTATTTTCATCACTTATCCTCAGTTTTTCATTGAAAAAGTTCAAAGTGTTATCATTTCTTTCCAATAAACTTTTCAGGTGGTTTCGAAGTAGGGCCGGTATCGAATTATGAGTGGTGAACGGCCTAAGATTTACTGAAAAAAATTTAATGGTTTGAGAAAAGGAACAGAAAACTCGTTCAACATTCCTATAAACTTTCTCTATATTATTAATTACAAAACTATTTATTAGGTAGCTCTTTAAACATATCTCCATTATCTAATTAAATCTTACCATTTACTAGAAACAATCCAAAGCTAAAATTCAAATCCAAATCGCCTCTATAGTCGTACGAGAATTCAATCATTCGCTCCAATGAAATCAAATAATTACGCAAATCGTTACGAGTCGGAAAATCCAGAATTTTATTGGTTTCCGATTTTAATAAAGAATATTTATCGGCTGCAATTTTATTGGAAAATAATAAGCAAGAGTACCAAAGGAAACGAATGGCCTTATTTGAAAAGAGCATCGCTATTTTTAGCGACATTTTACAGTAGTTTTCATGTTTTCACGACCACGTTTCTACGGCTGAATTCAAATGAAAACTGTTGTTATTTTGCACACCCCGTGGCTTTTATCTCGGCCGCAAAGTTAGATAAATTAAATGAAAATCGCTTTTAGGGTTTCGTCTGCTTTATGTTTGGAAAAACGGAAGACGAAGACTTGCTACAATCTGTCTGTCCGTCAAATAATAGGTCCTACCTACCAGACCCCTCGCAAGATTACTTTACGCGTGACAGAATGGCAGAAAATTAAAAAAAATCCTGTCATGGACTAAGTAAGGTCCTACTTATCTGGTCACCCTACAACTTATCCGCGCACTAGTTCTTTTACTCGGAACTCTACTAACGAATAGACTGACATGTTTTTATGAGAAGTTACTTATCAGTTGGTACTACTATTATATTATACTGTGGTACCGTCTTGGAAAATAAGCTCTTGGAATATGTTGGACTCATGGTTTGTTTACTGTTTTGTTAACCTACTTTTATGGTTCCTTGTTCCGTAACTTATAAATTAGCATACAAACTCACACTCATCATCCAGTTCTAGCTGGTAAAGTCGGTCGGTGTAGTTTGTATGAAATAACCCCGGACAACTAGGTATGTCTTACCTACGAAAGAGTTTTTAGGCCGCTGGGTCGCCGCTAGGGGTAGCGCGCCGTTCCTAGGTACTTTTGTAGGTTATCATCGGTATTTTAGTTTCGTACCTACACACAGACACACTGACACTCTCTGTTGCTGGCCAGGGGGCTAATTCTCGGGCCGATCTCGATCATTTTGCAATTTTATTTTATTGCTTCTTTTCACAACCCCGCACTTTTTCTACGTTTTCCGTATATCGTAGCTGTTGAGGCTTTTACGATGAGGTCGTTGATGAATTTCTCAAGGAAATCATCCATTCTCTCTTCGAAAAGAAGCAATAAAATAAAATTGTAAAATGATCGAGATCGGCCCGAGAATTAGCCCCCAGGCCGGTTATCAGCTGGTAGACAAAAAGCCTACACCGGCCTTCACCAACCCAACGATGCTAAGTAGTTCTACTTACAAAGTACATAGGTACCTTATACAAGCTCGCATAAAGAGATTTCAGTTATAATACGTATCAAGAACCTTCCACTGAAAATCCTGTTCGTCCAACAGAAAAAATAAATCCAAGTTTATTAAAAAGGATCGGGTGGCGTGATTTGGAAGACCGCAAATAAATAAAATTATTGCCGGGATAAGCCGTGTCGCCGCGGGGTTTGCTCTAAACCTTCTTTGAACCTTGATGAGTTAGTGGGTGGATGGCTCGTGGCCGGAGGCGGGGCGTTGTGTTAGTCGACTAGGTAGGTACATCCATTGAGTAGGTTCGTAGGTAGGTCATTTATAGCTGTTATTCTAATATGATCGCTGACGACCTGTGGATATATTAAATACCTACTTATTACGTCGATCGAGAACTTTTTAAACTATTTCTCGGTACGGTCCTAGGTATTATAATAAAAAATAAAAGTAGATAACGTAATTAAGTACCTACATACATACATAAATAGGTAAATACTGGCCAATCGATTCCTAAAATTTGTTAATCTGAAGATTCATGCTATTATTTATTCTGTGGCAAAGGTGTCCCAGGGATTCCTACCCTCAAAATAGAGAGGAGTGTTACTACGGTTCCCTCCGCCGCGCCGCGCCGCCATCGCCATCTACGATGCTAAAGCCCTCTTCCCTGCTAAAGCCAGAAAAAGAATTTCTAAAGTAGCAACCTTGAAGACTCAAAGGTCCTATTCAGAAACAGAGCTTGAGTCTGAGTCGAGCATAGATTTTTTGACAGTTCTCCTTATAAGCAACTGCACTGTTTCTGAATACGGGCCTCCAAACTTGTAAAGCATTGATCCTTCATGGCGCATGGCGGGGTGGGGCAGGAACAACAAAGAGCAACAAATCCTTTTTCTATGAGATTGAAGAAGAATGCTTTTATGTTTTATAGTCTGTGTCTTTAAGAAGTGATAAGAAGAGACTTTTTACTGGCAACATTTTTGCTGTCAAAATGCTGTCGCTGCTGTCAAGTGTTGAACGAAAGTTGGAATCTGTCAAAATATCCATTGTGAAGTGTCATTCCCGGGTTGTTGTAGATTGTTTAGTTTACAGGAAAAGTGTATTAAATTACAGAAACAATGGGATTAGCGACTGTTATTGAGAATGAGGCTCATTTCCAGTCTGAAATGGCTAGTGCCGGCACCAAACTCGTGGTGGTCGATTTCACAGCGACATGGTAAGATGCTATTGAAAACCTACGAGTCATGGTGCAACAGTTGGGCTATTATCGTCCTGTAATCCTTTTTTATGGTATGTTTAGGTGTCCACCGTGTCAGAGAATCGCTCCGATCTTCGAGCAGCTTCCAGCGAAGTACCCCAGAGCAGTGTTCCTAAAAGTCGACGTGGACCGATGTGCGGAGACCGCGGGGGCACAGGGTGTTAGTGCAATGCCTACATTCATATTCTACAGAAACCGGGTGAATAATATGCTTTAGAATATTCAATTTTCTATAATAATCAGTGCACATAAGGATTTTCCAATCTAGAATGTGCTGCCATACTTTTTCGCCTTATATTATACAGATCCTTTATGTAAAAGAAAAGCCAGCATTACTGGTTCTAGGTTGAGACTAATTCTTAGTATATAATTAAAGTCAAAATGTCTAAAGCTTCAATGTAAGATTATAATTTCATTGCAGACAAGGATTGACAGGTTGCAGGGAGCGGATCCCTCGGCCCTGGAGAACAAAGTCAGACAGTATTACGGCACTGAAGAAGCGGGAGATGAGGACAATTCTGTTGCAGGACATGTAAGTGTTTTAGTTTATTAAGTATTACTGCCTGCCCAGCCGAGGCATCTAATACTCTGAGGTGAGATTGCGGTCAAACGCAAGCCTATAATATGTAAAAAAAATACTCAAGCATAGTGGGACATACAGCTTGTTCAAACAACCAGTTGGATTAAAAGAGTAATATTAGCAGCAAGTGTAACAGCTCTCTATAAAAGGGTTGGTTTAAGTTATAGGCCTAGCACCTTTACTATTTCAACATTAGGTGGCCATCTGCTTTCTCTGAGAGAAAAAAGATTGAAAGACTTGACTCCTGGTTACTGTGTGTCAATCTATGCATTGGCGTTAGGCTATAGGTCAATAGTAAATCTACCTTAGGTCAATAGTAAAATATACTTATCTGTTCCAGATGGACCTTGGCACTTTTATAACCAAGAGTGAGTGTGAATGTCTGAACGAGGCGGATGAGCATCCCATGGTGCACTGCCTGACCAGCGGGGCCGGCTATCTGGCCAGCGACTGTGATGAGCAGCTTATCATCAATATATCATTCAACCAGGTCTGAAAACTTACATATTACAGACATTGAAAATCAAGCCAGCTATCTAATGGCAATATTTTCCTGCTTAGCTTTTTGTCTTCCAGCTGATATGACCTGTATGTCCTGACCCTGTGCACAATACACCCCATCGCGGGACGTCAGTGCAGATCCTATTGCTCTATAATCATATCTCTCTCTCTCTCTCCCCCTTGTTACAAAAGTGTGTTGGTGAGAAATAATGATTAGTGATGCATGTTTTAACTTGTTATTGGCTAGGGTTATCAGTTAAAAAGACAGCTTGCACACAATAAAAAACTGATGGTGTTATATTTTAATGATTACAAATACAATACATTAAAATGGTACAATTATTCCTTTTTTTTGTTATGGACCAGGGTGCTGGCACTGTTTATCAGTCTTTAAATTTTGCAGTGTCAACAGTTTCATCTTTTATTATAAAACCCTTGTTTTTGGTCTAAATAAAGACATTTGGATCTTTGATGCAAATTGACATCATTTCATTGTTACAGTTGGTGAAAGTCCACTCACTGAAAGTGAAAGCCCCAGCAGACAAGGGACCAAAAGTCATTAAACTGTTCATCAATCAGCCAAGAACACTGGACTTTGACCAGGCTGGTGGGAATGCATCAGTGCAGGAGTTGGAGTAAGCATTTTACATTAGTTTTAAATCTATTTTCAACTTCTAATATGCCGGGATTCCAGACCCAATGGGAAAACAGTTGCAAGCTCTAGGCACTTGCCCGACCGTCGAGCCGACGAGTAACAAGCGTGTAGTTCTATTAGTTTTGGCACAGAGCTATAAAAATGGTGGAGACTTAATGATGTGGGGTTCTTTCCGGCAGCAGTGTGAACGGCTTCTGGCCGTCAGTGAGACCGCCAGCACTCAACAATTAATATTTGTCTCTTATAATGACACAGAATTAGATCTTTTGTTTATTTCTTGAGCGAGAAAATAGTTGATGGCTAATAGCTAGCTCGCCGGTGCCGGCGGTCAATCAAAAGGTGGTTTCTATGAATACACAACTTGTCATTTCTTTCTCTTATGCTAAAAGTACCTTTCTCTTCCCAGACTAACTCCAAGCGACTTGGAAGGAAACCCCGTCCCGCTCAAATTCGTTAAATTCCAAAACGTCCAGAATCTGCAGCTGTTCATAAAAGACAATCAATCGGGTGGAGAAGTGACGCAGATCGATCATCTCGCGTTCTTCGGCTCGCCTATCTCTACCACGAATATGGGAGAGTTTAAGAGAGTAGCTGGGAAAAGGGGAGAGAGCCACTGAAGGATCTCGGTCAAGTTCAGGGTCCACGCAAAGCTATTACTGGGGAGAGCGGCCTTATTGCCAAAGTTCATCAATGTTCACTTTATCAACCATTCTAGACTAATTTTCATCTGAGCGTAGGACGCTAGCTTTACGAGATTGTTGACGTTTGACATGCTTTCCATGAGCTGATAGTCATACGTTAAATACTCAACGAAATACGAAGCACGGGGTGCGATTGCTCGGAGGTTACCTTCCTATTACACGACGCCGTCGTTAAAGTGGACTTCCGTGCAATTTTTTAGCGTATTCGCACTAGCGCTCAGATGTCTATAGGGCTGGTACACCATGAAACTTGGTATAATGCCATCTATTCTCAGTACGAGCTCCTAGGCTCTAGTCTGCATTTGTATTCCACTCGTAGTTTTAAAGCAAAGTATTTTAATCTTGGACTTTTCTGAACTTTACAAATATTATGACAAGAGTCATCTGTGTCAAATAGAAATTGTGATTCTGATACATTTATGTAATAATATATTCACACTATAAATTAAGCATTATTGTAAGCGCAACGGTCATTCCACAGACCAGGGGATTTTCTAATTATTCTAAAATAGCCATTTGTATGTCGATGTAATGTACTCAATAAAACACAATGTGTAAAACTTAGTTTCATTTATTGCCTATATTTAAATTAAGTCAGTCCTGCTTTAGTTCATAGACTTGTATGTATGCTTCAGTGAGGGTTATCATTTGGGATAGCACACTGGTGACGTGCAAATCTTGCATTTCATACCTGAAAGAAGAAAACTTCATAAAGTAACTATAATAATGATAGAACTTCACAAATTGCTCACAAGCGAATGCTGGTCTATACCATGGCAAGTAGACAAAACGGCAGTGGCGTAGCCACCAGGGGGCTAGACGGGGCAGTGCCTCGAGGCCCCCAAGCTGAGGGGCCCCACGAAAATCTGGAGTTCTTCGAATTCGGAACACGACAAAATACGGAAAAACAATTGTAAATAGTTAAGTTGGGGCCCTAGTTTGGTAATTGCCCTAGGGCCTTTGGTTACCTAGCTACGCCATTGCAAGACGGGTAAGGTAGTTCGCAAGTTAAACGTACGTGTTTCAAGCCTCCAAGCCAACGCTTAATTTGCATACAGATGGTTGTTCGTTGTTTACACCGGCGGCGGCTGTCCCATCCTCTGCTCGCGCCAAATATTCGTGTAATCAATTTCATAGCGTCATGTTTTTTTGCCCAAAAAAATTCCAGGACATCCCTGGTCTACTCTAAAGTGTAAAAGAGATAGGAAATGACTTAGTAGAAAACAAATGGTAGTCGTAAATACATACCACTGCTGGGTAGGTTTATGTAGTACATGCGCTCTGTATGTTCCCTTCTCAGGAGTACCGTCGTGCACAATGTTCCCCACAAGTTCGTATGTAGTCTTGCCATTATGTTTTGCCTTCACCTCGGGAGTAAGGATATCGCCGAAATCTACATTTCTGTAAAAAATATAATTTACTAATTCATTCTAATTTTTTCAAAGTAAATCAAAAATTTATTTATTCAGTTGTATCACAAGGATCACTTTGAAAGTAAGGTGAGTTTAGGTGCCAGTTCCACGCGACCAAGTCTAGAAGAACGAGTATAAGTCCGTCTAATACTGGAAGCTATAAGCTCGGATTCAAGCTTTCCGAGCCGAATCCGATAACGAGTGAATCAAAATACTGAGCAAAGTGCTTCGGGTTGGAATCGTTGTAAGCCTATTTCATCTGCATTAATTAAGTAATTCAAAACACTTACTTGACAGGGAAATTAACGACTGTAGGATTCTTCTCGACGAAAAACGTGTTTTTTGTGAACCTTTTGATGTAAAGTATCAAATAAGGTGGCAGTTGCGTTATTTCAAATCGTTTTAGAAAATTCTCTTTATACGTCTTGTATTCTTTGGATGATTGTCCATTGAATTTTGATAGTAGTTGATATAAATTCACCTGAAAATAAAGCGAAAAAGATTTTTTTATGTTCGATCTTTATTTACACAAAAAAACTTACGATTATGTTATACAAGCATTTACAAAATGTACATCTTTAACAAACCGTCGTAGTGGAAATCGAACCCACAACCTACAGTGCGGAAAATCTATGATTTGATAAAATTCTCCTGACAGGTATACTTGCGGAGCTGAGTAGGCTGTGGGTTTCCTTAACTGATAGAGTGGTTACCACTTAACATCAGGGTATGGCAAGTTCGGCAAGTTTATCATGCGCACTTGATGTGCGGGCAGGTTTTTCCGCAAGTAGGCCGCTGGTGGGCCCTTTTTGCGTGACCCTTGACACGTGTTGCTCGAGTTTTTTAGGTTCTACAACACGCCCGTTTCCTCACGATGTTTTCCTTCACCGTTTTTGAGAGTACTGGAGAGAAAAACTCATTGGTACACAAGTGGATTTGAACCCACGACCTTCGGATCGGAAGGCGGGGCCACTACCACTAGACCACTAGACCACCAGTGCTCTAGTGCAAGAGGATAATAGATCTTTACCTGCGGAATGATGTTTTCTCTAAACTCGTCGGTGAAGAGCGGCGTCGGTGGCAGATCACACGTCAGGTACAGGAAAGGAGATTCCGTGATCATTTCACTGTACTCTTCGCTTTTCAAGTCTACCTTTGCAGCTTCTTCTGCATCTGGTGGAGGTAGCTTTCTAGGAAAAAATATAAATTAGTATATCTGAAAATGTTATACCTAGACTCCTACAAAAAACCACTCAGCTAATAATTATTGTTCTTGTTCTTCTTATTTAAGAGCAACGCTCTTGTCGGCGTAATGTATGCATTTTCCTCCAGGTATTTCTTTTGAGGGCAACCTCTTTGACCTCCTTGACCTCTGAATTATTGTTAGCCCTACTAATAACTACAATGTGTAAAATTCATTAACCCTTGATACTAGTTTGTATTAGGTATAGTAGTAGTACCTACCTACAGGCAAAACTGGATTGGTTACTTTTTTAATGAGCTAGGTAAAATTTCAGGTACCTTGTGTATATCCTCATATGTCCCAGGAATGATTTGTAGATAATGGAGCTGTTTGCTTTCTTAGTACCATTTAGCGCCATGTGCAGTGAATTGAGGAACCATGATAAAAAGTCTATGGGATCACCTACGAAAAAAAAACAGTTCATTGTCTATTTTACAACAAAATTAAAAAGAAAAGAAAAAGTAAAGTAGTAAAAAAATGTATCTTGCCCCATGTCATAAAAATTATTAAGAAATCTTTGCATACAAGTAGTCTTTGAAAAACGTTGCAAAGGCCAAGTGACGAAAGAAAAAAAATGTCGTTAAAACATTTGTTAATAAATTATTATTTTTAATCAACAGATTTGAATCCCGTCACCACACATTATAAATAGAGTAGTTTTTTTACCTTGTTTTATTTCAATCATACTTCAGGTTTAAGTACTTCTAGGACAGATCACCAGCCCAACCCTCAGGACTAGACTATATTCACTTACTTTGCTTAATAAACTGAAATCTCTTCTTAGACCAAAGCACAACAGCTTGTAGCATCTCATGGGGCGAGACGTGAGCTTTGAACGCACGTGGGTTCCAAAGTTTCCGCAGTAGCTCGCCAAAGCGTTGCGCTAGGAGGAACATGGAGTCACCAGGTGGCCGTTTCACGTCGGCATAATTCTCTTCGCGGAGGAAGTAGTTGCGAAGAGGTGTCACTTGGGATAGGCACTGGGAACAACCATTATTTTTATTAGGTTTTACCTGTTGATGTATTTTATTTCCAGCCTATTTTGTACCACTGCAGGGTGGCCATTCCCTAAATCAAAACTATTTTGAATACATACAGTAAGTTAAAACAAATCAAACCTGTAATATAACATTGCAGTAATCATTCGCCTTGATGTTATTGAGGCCTACGATGCCGGGCATGTACATAGTGCCATCAGTAGCTCGGGACATCTTGGTGTTGGAGTCCATCTGAGTGATCTGGTCCTCATCAAAGATTGGATTTAAGACATACTTTATGTCATTCAGGGATGAGTCTGAAAATTATTTAAGATTTGCTGAAGACATATATTATAGAAAAGCCATCTTTTTTTATAAATTCAACAAGGATCATTAAGAACTAAAGGTTTTCTATATCTATACTAATATTATAAAGAGGAATGATTTGTATTTTTGTGTACACACAATGTGTTGAATAAACTCAAAAACTACTGTGCTGATTTCAAAAATTCTTTCACCATTGGAAAGCTACATTCACCTGAGTAACATAGGCAATATTTATGTGTTTAAAAATATCCACCCGTGCAAAGCTGCAACCACTAGTTTCTTATAAAGAAAAATTACCAATGACTTCATAGTTATCAGGCAAGCAGTAAAACTTCAAAGTATGAAGATTCAAAAATACATGATGTCCATCAGCCACGGAATGAGTGTATGCATGTGTGTTGGTTCCTCTGCCCTGCAAAAAGGCAATAAAATAAAATTAATCAACTTGACAATCTCTACTGAAGATAAAACAACAAGTTTAAAGATCACAAAGATTTTTATAATGTCCCAAAAGTTAACAGCTAAGCGAGATTTGAACCTGCGACTTTGCCCTTGGTACGAAGCTGCGCTGATCGCTGCATCATCGGACCATAATCACACTCGACTAATAAATCTTAGGGGCTGTTCGGCACTAACCCTAAGTGTAGTAAACACTATAAAATCAATAAGTATTGTTAACCAGTTTTGGGAATAAGACATCCCTAATCGAATCAAGCAAAGAGTTACATCTCTAGGAGAGAAAAAGAAGAAGAGGAAGGAGATATGGCGTCTTTACATAGAGTTGTATTATCTGCAGTGTAATAAAGTTAAACAGAGTTGTAGCTATAATCAATGAAGAGTTTTTGTGCTAACAGTTTATAGATTTTTTTAACTTTTCAAGAGCATTTTGTAATGTAATTACTAGAGTAAGTTCAAGCCCGAACATTTTTTGGTAGATTCTAACGAACTAGGTATATCTATAATGCGATATGAGTTACCTGGAAATACTTCCCACATATCAAGCAAGCATAAACATTGATTCTTGTCAGAGATACTGAACATAACTTCTCGAAGTCAAAATCCAGGACGTGCCGATTGATGGTATCCAAGTACGGGCACTGAATATGCGTCATTTTTGACGAGGGCTCTAAATACAGAGAAACACAGAGTTATATAGTTGAGTTTTGTAGTCACTATAGGTTAGAAAGTTTTTTGTTTACCTGATGCTTCTGAACCATTTTCCTCAGGTAGTTTACGTTTTTTAGATTGCAGTTCAGTCATTTTATTAGGATTAAACTACCTCGTAATTATGTAAACCCAATTATTTGTTTATTTGTAAACATTTAAAACACTCCGCTTTCCTTCTATTTAAAAAAATATGGCCGATCTTATTTTCACGAAAAAAGAAGAAGCAGATTTCTATGGTTTATGTGTGCGTATAAGTATGTATATCTACATTTGTGTGCGTAAATCTTATATTTCAACTGTCAAAACTGACATCTCAACTGTCAAATGTCAAGAGGTCAATGTCATGCTTGCTTCTGCTTGCTACTGTTCTATAATTCATACGAGCTACTAAAATCATCCGGAATATTAATTAAGACAGAAATGCGATGGCTGGAACAGCATCAGTAATTAATGATCTGTCTTATTATTATCATTTGAAGAGTATTTACCATTTCCTACAACACAGACGACTCCAACGCCTCCAGCAGCGGTGGGAACCAACCGCTCCTATGCAACTCCTACGCATAGTTAGAACTGGGCAGTCATCACTAATGAGAAGAACTTTTAATTCTTCAGGGCTGGACACCTCTGCCAGCCACCTCGTGGGCTTTCATCTTCAGTGGGCTGAAGATAATGTGTCAAACTTAGCGCAAGAAAGTGGTAGACCAGACTTTAGTGGGTCTGTGATGTGTGTTTAAAACCCTGCCAAAAGTGTGTGAAGTCAGATTGTGAATGAAGTAACTAGATAAATGTGTGTGATGAAGTAACTACCTACTAAAGATATCTACAATGTTGTATCAATGTTTTTATAGCGTTAAAGATTTCATATAAATTATATTCCATTTTCTTTAAGAATTATTATTCTGAATTGATTATTGTTATTAATTTTTTTATTTGGCTCAAAAAACACAACTAGAGAAAATAAAACCACAGAAAGAGAAGAACATTGAGTAAAGGTACCGCTACACAAGAAATCATAAGAGAAAATAAAACATAGAACACATAGGTACAGAAACACATAGAAAGAAATAGGTACACACATAATCCTAGTTCTATTGCTGAAAAGGGTGCCGACAGTATCCAATTAGGTATACTTATAAGTATTTGTTTATGAGCCAAAATGGTCCTCACTCAGCTTAAATGCTACTTCGCCTTCAAAAAGGGGATGAGGAAGCTGGGATCTAATAATTGTACCATACTTCTTGCAAATAAATATATTTCATTTCATTTCATTTGTACCACCTGTTGAACTACTCAGTAGTTACTAAACTACAGTACAGATGCAGAGTTATTGGTGAAAGAGACTCATATCCTGTAGGTTTAATTTGATTGAACTAGGTATACTTAATGTTATTCAGGGATAATTCAGCATTATAGTGGCAGAATAAATTTATCAGTCCAGTAGTTTTTGAGTTTATTCATTACAAAAATACAAATCTGTACAATTTATAATAATGATGATGATCCACAGTAGCCCAAACAAGAGATGAATGGAGAGAAGGAAAAGAGGTCTTTGCCCTGCAGTGGGACACAACAGGCTTTCAATAATAATGATGATGATAAGTTACCTACCTAAGTACCTATAAGTACATACCTACCTATTTGCTGAGAAGTCCCATTTTCACACAGAATGCCTACCTACATTATATGATTATAATGATTACCAGCTCCTCTGAATCCACCATCAGGTAAGCTCGTTGGCAGAGAGCACTGGTCTAGACGTAGCGGACCCACCGTCCGATCCGCCTAAGGTCGTGGGTTCAAATCCAGTCGTGTACCAAGTAGTTTTTCTGTAGAAAAATGTGTGTGCACTATGCCAGTAAAACATCGTGAGGAAACCGGCGTGAAAGTTCGAGCAACACGTTGGTGTCAAGCGCCACGCAAAAAGGGCCCACTAGAAGCCTTGCGGAAACCAGCCCTCAGTGCCTTGCCTACCTTATTCGTAATACCTAACTAATTATGCAGTAGATCTACAAAATCATGTAGGTAAATAAAACAAACATTCCACAGGATGGATGTTAGCAATGACCACTACTAAGCGGGCAAAGCCTGCCGCGGGCGGCCGCTAGTTCATAAAATCTATAATAGGTATGTATAGTACAGTCACGAAAAACGCCGTAAGATGCTTGATACTAACTATTATCTATTTGGAGCTCAATTCTAGACTTTTAGAGATTTACGCTCGAAATAGAGATTTGAAATGTCGCGAAAGCAGTGTCATATCACCAAATTTGTCGAAGATAATATCGAACCGCGATAAAATGCGTATTCTAGCCACCGTTAGACTTCTACGTTAGACTTTTACATTAGAGATGTCAGAAAGAAGGTTCATTCCTAAAACTTCCACAGACTATCCCGTTGTTGTTCATGTTTATCTACGTTCCGTTTCTATCGATAGAATAGTTCGATAGCACTAACTTTATTATTGTCTTCAAATAAACACATTTCCTATTAAACGGCGTTTATAATGCGTTCTTGTTGTTGTTTATAGTAGATTCATTTTCATTAGATAGTAATCAATGGACTTTTCGCACAAAATGTTAGTTACAATAATTAATTCCGGAAACACACGGAACGTTATGTACCATAAAACTGTAAACTTTGTTGTTTGTAATCTATGGTCAGTTGTCTATGAAAAGTTGTAGATGTGTCATTGTCAGGATCATTATTAGGATATGTTATTGTCAGGATCATTATACTCAAGAGAAGGACTCCGATGACTTGAATTTTTAATTCAAAGGTTAACAACTAGATGGCCATTCCATGCAAAAAGAATATTTCTCTCGAAGCTTGAACCCCGGATACAAGGATAGACGTTGACTGTCTGATTGACTGCTCTTCTAACTGCGCCATTGAATAATTACTAAGTACGAGCTAAATTCAATCACTCCTCACTTATTGTAGGTTTATGAAAAAGCATTATTCGCATTCTTGCTCCCAACTTGTATACCCTACAAACAAGTAAACATCATTGACTTTTTATCAAAAAGTAAGACTAGGTGGTATGGTCTTGGTACTCTAGTCTGCTCCAAGGACCGAAAGAAAAAAAAAGCCCAAAGTCACCCAAAGTATATTAGAGATGTCAATGTCGACTACTACTCACCACTCGACACATATCTAACGGCCTTCGCTCGATAAATGTCTATAGTGATATTGCTGGAATACGATATCTATTGAAAATGTCATGTCTATTTAAATTTGACAGTTCTTGTGATATATATCTACCGTGACAAAAAAGTCACTGGTCTAGAATTGCCCCCCAGGGGGGCAATTCTAGACCAGTGACTTTTTTGTCCTTTCTTTGTTTCTTTCTTTGTTTTCTTTCTTTTTCTTTGTTTCTTTGTTTTTTGTCTTTTTTGTCTGTGACGTTACCGTGTCATCATAGTAACTACTAGCGTATCCAGTGTCTCCATATAAAAATTAAGGATTACCGTGTTGCCAGGGTGGAAATACGGTGTTTTACGGTGTGTCAGTTAAAAATTTACCGTAATTACCGTGTAATGTATAAGTGTATGGTAAAATTGGTAAATATGTAGATAAAAAACACATACCCACCCTACCTTACCTAATTTACTCACACTGACCAAACTGAAAATGTTGTTTCATTCTTTCTTTTCCATAGCGGTACCTAAATAAGGACGAAAATAAAATAAACTGCGAAGGTGTGACGGTCGATGTGTGAGTAAAAGTAGCCTACATAAAAAGTAAACAGTAGCGGCCTTATTACAAAACAAGGACTAAAGATAAACCAAAGATGATACCATAGTTAGACCATGGTTTAGACAAAACCTTATTACAAAACATAGCCTATCTCCAAAACCAGGTTTAATCTATGACTAAAAGATAAACCCGAGAGACCCCTAGTTTAACCATGGTCTAGCGTCAAACCGTCAAATGACATGTCATCAGTAGTGGATTGTAAGGTTATGTATCATTGAAAATGAATAATATTAATATTATCGTGATGAGTTTCGAAGATTTAGATGTGCTGAAGATGTACCTACCGGCCAGCGCCCTAGTAGACAGCGTGAACGAATCGATCCATTTGATCTATGTGACGAAGATTTTATAATAATATGCAATATCGATTTACAAAACGTTTCGGCGTCAAAAGTGTAGATTTATTGCGTGAAGAGTTGTCTCACGATTCTCAAGGAAGCCCCTTGAACCCTGAAATGCAAGTGGTTTCGACATGAAGTAGGTAAGTTACCATGCATAACTTTTGTAGGCAGAAGAGTTCGCGCTAATTCATTCGCATGGTCATTTTGAAGAACTTCTATGCATGGTGTTGTTTCACTATATCTCCTGCTACAGTCCTGGCACCCTTTAGTACCTAGGTAGTTGATTTGCCAGAATTTGATCGCAATCCATGTTACAAAATGTTTTGTTCTTGTAAAACAGAATTCCTGATTACTGCTGAAAGGGTGCAGCAAATGTTAAGTTTGTAAGATATAAAAACAAGCAAAGTCGTGCTCTCATAATATTTTTCCAACCTTGAATTAGGTTACTAAATAATTATTATTACATTTTTAGGTTTGCACGGTGTCTCTCAGCCACTCATCAGTATAACTTGGAAAAAAAAGGACTGAAGTTTTGGCTAGGATGCCCCGGACCCGGACATAAATCAAAGTGCCTACCACAATAAACAAGCAAGAGGAGACCCTAAGGAAGTTCCAGGGAATTGCTAATTTTCCTACGAAACATTTTTATGGATTTTCGCGCCCTTATTGTTGTGTGAAAAATAAGCTTCTACAGTGTATCGCACTTTTTTAGTAAAATAAAACGTTAATAAAAACTACAGATGTATTTTTAATAATGTTTAAACGCCATCGTCGCATTAGGAGAATATCAAAAACACCTAGACGGTACGTTGGATCGGGAAGGTGCCAAAATTACTGAAAAAAATATGACGAAAAACGAGGTAGTATGATCTTAGGACTTTAGCTTTGTGTGAGAGGAGCGTAAAAGAAAGGTGTGGCACCAGAAGGAATGAACGATTTATACCCATTTAGCTATATAATCTGTGGATATTATTTAAACCATGGTTTAAGAAGTCCTTCATTAGTCACTGTTTTGTAATACAAACATAGTTTAAACCAGGAACCAACTTTGATACCGTAACAAACAAAGACTACTTAGTTCCGGTTTAAACCTAGCCTAAGTCATGTTTTTGTAATAAGACCGTAGGGGTTTTCCCCTGAACTAGGTGCTGAGTGCTGCCATCTAAAATTTTGTGTTTTAAAAAGTTACGTTTCGTTACACGTAATCAAAAAAATATCAAAAATGCGAAAAGTTATTCATCACCTTATTACGGTAGAATTACGACACGGTAATGCACGTTTACCGTTGACCGTAGATTATGTCAGATTACGGTGCATCTACGGTAATTACCGTGTATATGGAGACACTGAGCGTATCTGTAATTCGAAAATATCTTAGAGTCACGAAATCTAAGATCATCATCACCCTATCCCTGTCGTAAGAACCGCCCATTTTTTATTTTTTTACCTTATTGCATCCGGTAGATGCCAAGGTAGGAGAAGATTTGACTTCCGTAAAAAAAATGTTTGCTAAATGTTTGCTGATGTGTATCATCAACTTATTATTATAAAATGATGAAAGCTTTAATTAAAATTCGATGATAGATAAATGCAGTGAGATTAAACATAATTAAGCTTACAAAGAAAGAATAAAGAAAGAAGATGAACAAAGATAGTGGAATATTACAGAAAACTTTAACCCAGAAAGTACAATCAAAAATTAAAAAAAAGTTTTGATAAACATGCCGTGGTGAATATTGCGTAAATTTAAGAGCGCCGAAAAAATATTATCTGTGGCCTGGCTGGCTTGGCTCCTGTCTGTCATTTCTCGTTACGTCATCTGTTTTGTCGCCACTTACGTCACTGTCAGACCAAAAAATTCTTGAGCAAAAGCAGAATACCCACGTACAGCCAAGACGAGGCAGATCTATTCACGCACGCCACTGTCTTGGCCAACGAAAAGCTAAGCGCCGCCTGGAAAGGAAGGCACAAATGGCTGAGCCCCGCGACCCAGGGATCGTTGTCCCTGCGAGTAGCAGCCAGGGCAATGGGTCACACACCCGAGGCCCTTACCTGCAACTCCCATGAAGAGCGAGTTGTAGAAGACCGGATGATGATGATGATGATGAAAAGCGATGATCGAGTCTGGCAGCTGGCCTAAGAGCTTATTCCTGAAACTCATCGGTTCCAGGACGCGCACCTGCTATCATTCAGATTGTGGCGTCTTTTCTCCGAAACCAGAGTTTCTACGTGTCATTTGAGCAGTCCGTCTCACAACTACGTCTTATAGCTGCCGGGGTTTCCCAGGGAAGCTGCCTCTCGCCTGCTCTGTATGCAATGCACAGATGACATCTTGACCCTGGACGGCAGAAGCAGGCTCAGACCCAGGGAGAAAGACAGCACCCTAGCACTCTTTGCAGACGACAGCGCATTCTTTGCGTCCTCCTCCAGCCCTGATAGAGCTTTCTGCCGCATGCGCATGCAACGCCTGCTTGATCTTAGAACGGTGTGCTTGGACAAGAACTGAAGTGGTGAGTCGCTGTCAACGTCGAAAAGACAGCGGCACTCTTCATCTCTGAAATGAAGACAAAACCTAAGGAATATAGGTTTTAATTAGCATAAAATTTTACATTAGTTTAAAATCGAGTAACACGTCATGTCAGTTTAGATTGACGTAATCACGTCATTCTCCCACGCTATAGTCTTGTAGATAACGAGGTGGGTTTCTGGCTCTACCCGATCTTCTCAAAGCAGGAGGTGAGGCGACATGAGGAGTAGAGCTTTGAGTAGGGACCTCCGCAACAGGCAAGTCTTCAACAGTTGGAGACGGAGCGGATACTGGAGAAATAGGAGATGGAGAGGTTATTGGCGAACTGGAAGATGGCGAGCTAGGTGGAGTCGTATATTCTTCTTCCATATCTGGTTCTGAAGCTGATAGTCTTTCACCGGTATTATCACCAATAGGAGCAAGGTGTCGATTTGATACTGTAGTCTCTCGTCCATCTTGTAATCTGACAAACGAGTAGTCCGGATTTGATTGAATTAGCTCGACTTCCTCTACAACTGGCTGGTATTTACTCTTTCGATCGAATCGTTTCATCAGCACCTGTCCCGAGCCTGCGAGCCACGACGGTATCGTATTACCGTTAGGTGATCGGCGAGTGTGCCCAAACATTCGATATTTGATATTTGATATTTATTTATTGAACCATTGCGTTACAGTAATATAACATTGGTAAGTCAATTTTCACAAATAAGTCTTAATATTAATATCATATTATTTCAATACACACTAACATAATATAAGTATATCTATTACTTTACGTTTGCAAATCAGAGAATGAGCAGCTCAAATATTCATTTAGATGGTAAAACGGGTGACATTCGAAAAATATTCTAAGTTTGTTTTTAAATTCGTTTATAGACAGTTTTGTCACTTCTAAAGGTAATTTATTGTACATAGCAAGTTTTAAACAGAGACCTTGTTTATACGTCTTACTTAACAAGTCTGGTTCTTGGGACATGCAACTTTTCTTTATTCCGAGAGTTATAATGGTGTTTATCCATTTTCATGGGCAAATTATGTTTTTGTAAATGTACTTCTATGAGCGAGTTAATTATGAAAAGAGATATAACTGTTAAGATCTTCGATTTTTTAAAATAAGCCCTGACTGAAGTTAATCTATGTAGGCCATATATTATTCTAATAGATCTCTTTTGACAAATGAGAACTTTTTCAATTTGGGTAGCATTTCCCCATACTGTTAAAGCATAATTCATAATTGAATGGCAGTAGGCATAGTAGACAGATAATTATGAGAGTTTTCCTATCAACTGTGGGTTTCAGTTTAAACAGTGCATAATTTGCACTGGCTAATCTCTTGCATATTTTGTCTATATGGCTATCAAAACATAAGGTGGAGTCTAAAGTACATCCCAAAAATTTTACTTCTTCAATAGTGTCATTTTTATTTTTTCTTTTACAAGAGTAATTTAAAACAGAACTTTTGTCAGCATTTAATATAATCCCATTTGTTTCAAACCAAACTTTTAATTTTTGTAACACGATATTTTTTTGTTCATCAGCAATGTCTAAGTTTTTATTTTTTATTCCTATGTGCGGAGTGCAGTTGGTCGCTGTGCAGAGTAACGATCGAATTGAGTGAAGTGCCACCGATAAGTATTGTTCCCAATGTTCGATTGGAGCATTATGTGTTCCACAAGCAAATTGTATAGCTTTCCAGACAGTGGCATTCAACTTTTCGACCTGGCCGTTGCACTGTGGATTGTACGCGGTGGTGTTGCTTGTAGCTATCCCTTTAGAACGGAGATAATCTCTTACCTCAGCTGATAGGAATTGGGTGCCTCTGTCTGAATGGATATAGGCGGGCATACCGAATATCATAAATACACTATTAAGATGTTTGATAACGGTTCTGGCAGTCATGTCGCTGCATGGGAAGGCAAAAGGGAATCGTGAATATTCGTCAATGACGGTGAGAATGTACTTGTTGTTGGAGATTGATGGGAGCGGCCCTTTGAAGTCAATACTTAAACGTTCGAAAGCAGATGTTGCCTTTATAAGCTTTGGAAGAGGAGTGGGATTGTTAAAGTATCTTGGTTTGATTTCAGCACACAAGCGGCAATTTCGAGTCATCGTTCTGACTTCATCGATGGAGTAGGGTAGATTCTTACTTTTGAGCCAATGGTACATTCTAGTTACTCCTGGGTGGCAGAGTGATGCATGGAGCGATTCGAGTTTATTTGTTGAGTTCATAGTGCAAGCACATATGCGCGATAGAGCATCAGCTGCTCTGTTGTCCTTTCACGGTCTATACACAATATCATATTTAAATGGCGCTAGTTCAAGACGCCATCTTTGAATTTTCTCATTTTTAACTTTACTGACGTGTTTGGCATTAAACATGAATGAGACAGATCTCTGGTCCGTAATTAGCTTGAAGGGTTTGCCGATGAGGAAGTGACGCCACTTTTTCAATGATTCTACTATGGCATACGCTTCTTTCTCGATGGCTGAATGATTGAGTTCGCTGTGATTTAAAGTTCTGGAGTAAAAAGCAACGGGACGTGAGTCTTGGGTCAGCGTAGCGGCAATCGAATGTTCGGATGCGTCAGTTTCTACTGTGAAGAGCATGTTGTCATCGATAGCATGGACAGAGGACTTGGCGATTGTCATTTTTAAACTTTCGAAACAAGCTTTAGCTTCCTCACTTAGTGGGAAAGAGTTGGCGTGAGCGAGGATATGGACTCTTTCAGAAAAATTAGGGATCCATCTGGAGTAGTGGGTGAACATCCCCAACGTCCTCCTCAAAGTCGCTAGATCATTTGGCGGTGGCATTTTCAACAGGGGCTGTAATCGGTCACCATCAGGCTTAATAACGTGGTCCTCTATTAGTATATCCAAGTAAATTGATAGTCCTTTGACTGAACTTGCTTTTGTTCTTGTTTAGAGTTAGATTAAATTTGTCAGCTGCCTTCATAAATCTTTCCAAATTCTGGTCGTGTTCACCTTGGGTATTGCCACATACAGTTATATCATCGAGATAGGCATAAGTTCCAGAAAGATTTTCTTTTCTGATAAGCCAGTCTACGGTTCTTTGAGAACTGGCTAGCCCATTAGTAACACCAAATGGAATTCTGCAGAACTGGTACAAATTACCACATGCCTCGAAGGCTGTAAAAGGTTTCTCGTGAGGAAGTATAGGAACTTGGTGATAGGCGCTTTGTAGATCGATGGTACTAAAGATTGCATACTTTGACACTTTTGACACCATTTCTTCCATATTAGGCAGTGGATATGCATCTAATTGGGTGTACCGGTTGATGGTTTGGGAGTAGTCGATGACTAAACGCTTTTTATGAGTAGTACTTTTAGTTATAAGTACTTGTGCCCTCCAAGGCGAATGACTTTCTTCAATGATTCCGTTGTCCAGGAGTTTTTTTACTTCGTCATGTATAAAACTCTGGTCTTCAAGGCTGTATTTACGTGATCGTATCGCTATGGGCTTACAGTCCGGAGAAACATTTGCGAATAGTGGTACAGCAGGTACTGAGGCCTCTGCGACGCTGCACACTTTGAATGCATCTTTGGGACCACCAAAATCAAACTGTAGAGCCGAGTGGAACGCTAGTAAATCATGACCGATTATCAAGTCAGCACAAAGATTCTTTACTATTAGCAGATTGACGTGCTCATAAAAGTGGTCACCTATTTGCATGTTCTGAAAGGTCGAACCGCTTACTTGAGACGTGTGTGACAAAGAAGCCATTGAAACCGTCTGAGTACATGGTGTTCTCTTGAGACGGCAAAAGTTTGCAAAATCCTCATTGATGAAGCTGATCGAACTACCAGTATCTATAAGTGCTTGCGTTTTGATGCCCCTAATGACAGCAGGAATCATCGCTTTGGAGAGAGAGGCAGGTGCAGCAGCAAGGATGGCCGAGCAGTGCCCGCAATCTTCGGACGAAGACATCGAAGCACTGGTGCTAGGTTTCGAGCGACATACCTTGCTATAATGTCCTTGTTTGCCACAAGATTTGCAAGCAGTGTCTCTTGCTGGACAATTCTTTCTGGCATGTTGTGCTCCTCCACAGTACCAACATTTGCGAGTCGAAAATTTATTTATGAGTGATGTTGTAGCAGCTGCAGTAGGAGTTCGAGGATCAGCGATGATGTTTTGAGCTTCAGGCACAGCACTGACAACTGGGTTGATGAAATTTTGTGAGTTCGTTTCCGCCGTCTCCATAGAGAGAGCTATATTGTATGTTTCATCTAGCGTCAGTGACAAATTTTCTAGAAGGCGTGATCGTATTTTGTTGGATGCCATACCAGCAATGAACGCACCACGAATGTTGTCATTTTTGTTGGTTTCAGCATCTACACTCTTGAATTCACAGTCTTTGGCTAATTGTTTAAGAGATTGTAAGTATATGTCGACTGTTTCATCTTGTTTCTGCCTTCTCGTGGTGAAGATGTGTCGAGCGTAGATTATATTGTTCGCCTTGATGTATAATTTATCGAGTTCTGCAATAGCGGAGTCGTAAGAGTTGCACTCGCTTACATGTGCGTAAACTTTGGGTGATATATGATTAACCAGGAGTTGTAGCTTAGTTTCTTGCCATTTCGCAGCCTTGCTGCTTTTACCTTCGGGTTCTGATTGAGCGAGGAAGTTGACAAACGTTTTTTTCCAGTGTAGCCATCCTGTGGTAGCTTTCGATGATGGGTCCTCGTCGAACCGCTCTGGTCGTAGGTAATTTTCCATTTATGCTAATTAAATTGAAATGAAGACAAAACCTAAGGAATATAGGTTTTAATTAGCATAAAATTTTACATTAGTTTAAAATCGAATAACACGTCATGTCAGTTTAGATTGACATAATCACGTCAATCTCACTGCTCGCTGCACACATGGCTACGAGACTCACGAAGTGATGCCAGAAAAAAGAATGAGAAGTTCGATTCTTAGCCGCACTTCCCACCGGATAGTCGAAGAAATACAGACGATTTATTGACTAAGCAAAAAGACTTGTACTCAACGTAGTAAAAAAAACACATAATTATGACGGTAAACCGACTTGACTCAATCAAGTCTTACTAGCAGTCGTTAAAAAAAATGCAAATTCGGCAAGTCAGAAATTCAGAAAGAATCGGAACTTGGAAAATCAATGGAAGAATCTGGATTCTGAAAAACCTAGACAGATTCATATTTCTCCTGAGTTATTGTTAATAAATAGCCATGGCCGCTACAGGCCAAGGAAGCGTTGAGTGGTCTACGACAGTTAAACCAATTTTAACCGCTATCTACGGCCCATTTTTCGATAAAAACGATGCTGTGGAAATCATACAAGCCATACTCAAAAGGTTTGTGTACCCTAAAAAAATTTCTTGCAAATGACTATTCTAAATCTCTCTATTTTTAGCTTATTGTCAAGTATAGAAAACACTGCTATACTAATCTACAGTTGTTTGTGCAGTATTAGGGCTAGCGCATATATACAATTTTTAGTTGAACAACTATTTAGTTGTGTTTCCTATGTACACAGCAATATATGAACGTGCGCATATTATCAACTCGATAGTTGATCGACAAAAAAATCAAAAAGCCACATCGATCTGCTTTTGATTAAAAAGTTGTACAACTATCGATCTCACGCTCATTTTGTATTGCAATGTATTGAAGTGCGCATACCATCGACTAAACAGTCGATCCGCGACTGTTCAGTCTCGCATTTGCATTGGAAGCGGCACAACGTTTGTTTTGTTCTCAACGTTTGAAACGTATATAAAGTAAAGCACAAGTTAAAACTTTATGGTTAAAAGACATGGTAACTTGAGCGTTGCCTGCACAAGACTGTTGGATTTGTCAAATCGACTGAAATCGATTGTATTCGCACCTCCGTCGACTCAACAGTTTAGTTGTGTTATGCGCACCTCCGTCGACTCAACAGTTTAGTTGTGTAGAAATCACGACAAGTACACAACTCGACGAAACAGTTTAGTCGATTTAAAAGTTGTATATATGCGCTAGCCCTTATCATAAATCTTGATTGAATTCTTGTATTCCTTATTTTTATTGCCCTTATTTTATTTTTTCAAAACCTTGCCTAGTCATTTCATTTCCATCTGTAGGCTAATTTTAAATTTATTGTTTACAGCGAGAACGACTTCCAGACTCATGACGATATCCATGACTTGTTCTACACATGCTTTGCGTGTCTGTCTGCACATTTCCTCACCATCAATGCAAATAGCTGTAAGTACCATTACTGTGTATTACGCCACCATTACAGTCAGTAGGACTCCTACCCACTCGTGATTGATAACAATTTTTTCCATCTTGAGATGTTGGGAGATCCATCAAGATTGGTGGATGGAAAGGGATCCGAATAATTCTTCCTGAAAATGTATAGAGGCCTTTGTCCAGCATTTAACTTCTTCAGGCTGATGATAATAATTGTCGCCAAGTACTAATTATACTGATCCAGTTAATTATCTTAGTATCATCCTCTTTGTACAGAAATATGATTGATTTTCTATTTCCAAGCAAGAAGATCTAATATTAATTAATATAATACATGATTTTTTTGTCTTTTAGCAGACAAAAATAGAGAAACCTATGTTTTTCTAGTAAACAACACAAAGTTGTGCAATACATTTTGTATTATTCAGCAAGTTGAATATTTTTGTGACTCATGTTTTCATATTAGTAATTCATTAGAGGGAGCATGTATAAAGTTTTAATTCTTTTTCAGTGCCCAATGACCAGCTTAGCACGGCGCAAGATGCATTCCGTGTTATATTCAGACAGATTCTCAAGAAGCTCTCGGAAGCTGGACTGAGCTGTGATGACACTTCTACTACTGCCGCTCCTAATGTATCTGTGAAGCAGGTCTGTACTTATTCATAGAAAACATAATGCTGGACTCTGCAAGACATAAAAATAAAAAAAGATTTGCGCATAATATATTCAGAGATTGCAAATAAAACTTGGAAAAAAACATTGATGGAAAATATGCAAACAATGCATCTTTTTTTTTTTATTGTTGATGGCTAAACGTTTGACTACCATCACACCTGATGGAACATAGTAACCTCCTTATCAAGTCACTGGTAAAACAATTATAGAAAATAAGTAAGAGCACACAGTAACCTACTTCTTCTTATCGTGTCACTGGTTCTTCCACTGCACTGCACTGTGGTGAATTTTTTTTAAGTGCACCTCAGAGAGGCTTCTTTTGTGCACTCGACATAATGTTATTCAAACTTTTTATATTCTACGATATGTCTACAATGCTTCCTTCAGAATACTGAAATAAAATAGAATAGAATATAACTTAATCGTACACCAAAAATTACAAGGTAAACATGGTCTATAAGAATACTTAAAAACTAGAGGTACAATGAAATAGTGCATATGAATTTTGCAACTGAAAAATAGTAACAGTTACCTTCTTGCTTCAGTAAGAATTGTACAATATGTATTGAATGTCCATGAAAGTCAAGTATAATTTGATTCACAGCTACTACTACCCATTGTGGGCCTCTGTGGACTTGAGGGCGGAGTCTATGACCAATCGGACTTGGTGATCTTGTCATCATTGCTGAAGAACAGCAAGTTTCCTCCAGGTGCTTCTGCACAGGGTATGTATTCTAATTCAAGTTTTATCCTATACCTTTTACTCTAATATAGAGGAGAGCTCTTCAAGCCCTCATTTAACTCGTAAGAGGACAGACACAGTGAAAATACCACTGGGCATTCTCCATACATGTCAGCGAAGAAGTGGATAAATGACCAAACACAAGCATTGAGCTAGACTCAATGCTCGTATGGGCAGATTGCAAGGTACGGAATAAATTAAAAAAAAAAAAACTTTTACTCAGCAGCCTATAGAAATAACTGCTGGATGTTGACCACTTCATTATCATCCAGGATGAATGATTTTGATGATGAGTTGAAAATGTACTAAAATAGAAAAACTTTCTACAATAACATTTCTGTTTCAGAAACCCAGACAGCCAAATCATCAGTGCTACCCAGTCCGATCACATCATTAGCCTCCCAAACAACTACATCTGAGAAGCAGCCTCCGTCGACCGCTCAAAGGCGATCCGACGCGTTGCTGGAACAGCTCACTCTTCCCCTGAGGAACCCCGTCTCGAGTATGACGTCATCACAAGCCCAGCCCGTCACAACAGTAGTGTCTCCCGGAAGCAAGGAGGGTTCGGACGGCGCTAAGGATGCGAACGAAAAGCAAACCTCTATTGATATGAAGGTAAGTGCCCTTAAGACACAATTCATATTTCTCACTAATAATTATTACAATGTAGCCATAATAAAGTAATTTGTATTCCTCAAGTGGATGTAGTGCATCGTAGGGCACGTTTATAAGGTGCGTGACCTGCGAGGTAATGCTTTTTAGGCGATGGTTACGGCGATTAACCATTTAATACCAGATGAGCCAAATGCTAGATCTATCAAGTTGTAGAATAAAAGATATAAAAAATTACATAAACTCAGTCAAATGTTGGTGACCCCAATATTACTAAGGTATTGCCTCTGCAAAAGTGGCTAGGCAGATGCCTTCTACGCCGTAGGTCGTGGGTTATTATTATTGTTATTGCCTTTACAGAAGTGGCTGGCAAACAGTACAACGTCGCTGCTGATGCAGCTACGCGCCGGCAGTGTGTTGCTGCAAGTGTGCGGCTCGCTGCCCTGTCTGCAGCGCTACCTCAGCCGCTGGCAAACGGCCAAGGAAGCTGGCGCAGCGCCGCAATTCCTCTCTGATGCCTCACTGTAAGTCCTTCTACCACATGCTACAAAAAGCCACCTCTAGCCTTCACAATAAGGCCAACGAAAAGCCACCAAAAGGCCATCGAAAGGCCACATGGAAGGCATTCGGGCCAAAGCCACGAGACTCGCGAGTTGCAGCTCGCGTAGTTGAGGCCAGAAAAAAGAATGAGAATTTCGATTCTTACCCGCACTTCCCACCGGATTCCACCGGTTCAAGAAGTGTAGACGACCCGATTGATGAACTCCTTCTGACACAATGTACAATGTACGAAAAAAAAGTTTCACTACCATTTTAGTACCGTGTGTCGTGTCGCGCTAGAAGTCTATCGATCCCATACATTTTGTATAGAAGTTACATGTAAGAAGTGACGGCGCGAATCTGCTCACAATGTTTCTGTCTCTCTCTACCCTATAGGGCTGGCCAGCAGCTGGCAAATTATAAGCAGACAACCAATGAAAAGTAGTCACAGTCACACAACACCAGAGGCGATTCTGATGCGCAGCTGGCCTTCAGGGAAAGATAAACTCGCCTTTTTAAGTATTAAGTACTCCATTGTCGCGACAAACAAGTTGCCCGCAAAATAGTAAACCAAACAAACATGACCTGCGCAGGGCTTAGTTACGCGGTTCGGAGAAGGACCAATAAATTTGATATTTGTGCTTGTGAATTAAATTAAGATTCCTTGTTTGTATTGCAGTCTTCATTTCCTGGTGAACGAAGTGAATGTCTGCCGTCTGGCGCTGTCAATGCCGTGCTTGGAACCGTTTACTCCAGAGCGTATCACTCTGCTCAGTGATATTAGTACCGCTGCGTTACTTTGCGCTACTGCACAGGTATAACACATGATAATATGAGCCTTTCTACTGAAACATCTGCATTTTTTAATTGGACAATATTACTCGTTACTATATTTAAAAACTTGCTGATGGCCTACGCAGATAGAGACGGCATGGCAAGGGATTTTCATTTTTACTAATGGACATTCAAACGTATCAGTAGAGAAATACGACATAAATTGCTATGCTTTAAAATGATGTCGTGGCATCGTAAGGGATTTCATTGCACGGCATTGAAAGACGCGTTACGGGCTCCCGCGTCAGAATGCCGCGGCGTACTACGGTAGGCAACGGCATGCCAAGGACTTCGACGCTTGTTTTAACATACCGCGGAGTGAGGCGGCGTGGCATGCCGTAGCAAGGCGTTGGAATGCTGCCGAGGTATTTAAACGGCTAATGTGCGCCGACTTATGGCAAAATCCCTTGCCATGCCGTCCCGGTCTGCGTAGGCCTTTACTTTTTTTTACTGTAGGTGTATTTTAATTTTTCATCAAACCAAAGAAATCATTCCTCGAAATAATAATTAAATTTGCTCTTCAACAGGCATCTCTTCATCCAAAAGACGAAGAGTACGAACAACAGACAGCCACGTTGGTAGAGAGTGCACTGAGCTTGTACAATATTGTTGGCGAAACGTTCAAGAATTCCACGCGCGCCGGTGGCTACGTGAGTATAAAGTGTCAATTCAATACATATTTGAGAATTAACTTAAAAGTAAAAAGGTAACCTTTGGATCATGAGTGTTAAGGCCCATATTCTGAAACAGTGTCTGAGTCGAGCCTCAAGCATAGATTTTATGACAGTTTTTCCTTCAAAGTGTTTTCATTCATCGAACAGTCTTTCGGAATACGGGCCTAAGAGTAATCACGTCTTAGTTACTGCTTAGGTTTCTCGTAGCTCACCTGGTCCGTCTTATTAGCGGATAATTTGATGTGCTTACAATTCATTCTAGACTATTCTTCTTGAAGCTTGATGTATCAATCTTTCATGTCTAGGTGTACCAAAACCACCTGATGATAGGTGGCTGGGTCCTTCTGTGCGGCATTCACCACGCGCTAGCCGGCGCGCCGTGTCCCACCACTGTGCCCGGCAAGAGCCCCGCCAAGGTGCCGTCCCGACCTTACAACTTGACCAAGATGTAAGTGCTACTTCAAACTATCCGTTGACATTACAATAATAAATAAATAAATGTTTTGGACAATCCACACGACACTATCTAGCCCCAAACTAAGCAGAGCTTGTACTATGGGTACCAGATAGCTGATATAATACATACATATATATACTTTTTTTTGTAAATACATACTTAGAATACAATATAACACCCAAACAGAGAACAAACATCTGTGTGCACCACACAAATATTGGTTCTCGGTGGGGATCGAACCCACGGCCTACGGCTCAGAAGGCAGAGCTACTACCAACTGAGCTGAGAGGTCAGTCAATAAGAGTAATAATGATGGTCTTGCAGAGTTGGCCGGATAGAGAGGAAGCATTTTCGAAAGTGACTACAAGAACTTCCGTGTTAGCGCAAAACTGAAATTGTAATGGGAATCATATATTTGAATATATAATATATATATATATATATATATATTGTGGACAATATATATATATTGTGGACAAGCCTTGCTTCGTAGGTCACACATGGGAGAGCACTGGTAGTCTAGTGGTAGTGGCCCCGCCTTCCGATCTTAAGGTCGTGGGCTCAAATTCAGTCGTGTACCAATGAGTATTTCTGTCGAAAAATGTATGTTACACTATGCCAGTACTTTCAAATGGTAAAGGAAAACATCGTGAAGAAAACCGGCGTGTCGTAGAACCTAAAAAAGTTCGAACAACACGTGTCAAGCGTCACGCAAAAAGGGCCTATATGAGGAAACCAGTCCGCACACTAAGTGCGGATATTAAATTTGCCGTAGGTCACACACGCCAGTAACGTGCCCTACGTTTCTTAGTGCGCTTGCACTCGATAATCTTTCTGGTTTGAGGTTTTGAGTGACACTCCAAGCTGCAAAATGCAAAAATAATACTGTAAAATGCAAGCTACGAATGGAAGTACTATATTAGCATGTGATATGTCCAGGCAACAAGGTCTCGGTGTGGTATGGGTGGCGCTGGGCGGGCGGTGCCTGGCGTGGCTGGACGCGTTGCTGTCAGACGGTCGGCTGGAGACACTAAGCGCGGTGCAAGTCGCGTCAGAGCCGGCGCCTCTTCATGTACTTTCCCAGCACTCGGCTCATCAGCGCGAGTTACGCCTCTCGTGTGCCGCGCCGCTACACCAGGTAACTATATTTTTAAGCCCCACCGTAGGCTTACTTCACCTGGGGTAATTCGCCAGGGTGAATTAAGTATACTATTTCTGAGAATTAAATACACATAGATGGTTTGAGGAGAATTAATAATACTATTCGTAGACTTGAATACCTGTACCCGAAGTCCGAGTTTTGCTACCACATTTCGTTTCCAAATGTTGTTTTCGTTTCGCCTACGTCTTTTGTATGGAGAAAAAATGAGACAGCAAAAATACGTTACGTAGTTAGAGTTGTTGTCTCATCATTTTTCCATGCAAAAGAGAGAGACACGTAGGCGAAACGAAAACAACATTTGGTAACGAAATGTCCTAAATGCACTGGGACTTTGGGTACTGTAATCGAGTAATTTGCTAGACGTAAACAAACATTCATTGCTCACTTTTAAAGCCACTAGTTTTGATATCTGAGTGACGAGAACTCTCGTGACTCCATTCAAAATCCATTCGAACGCAACCTACACTAACTTTTTCCAAGTAGCGTGTGTGAACCTCTGTTTATCCTTAGTTGCTGGTCGCGCTAGGCGTGGTCTGCTACCGCAAGGCGACGAATCTGAAGCGCGCGCAGAAGAACGACGCGGAACACGACCGCTCCGACTCGACCGTTTACTTCCAGGATATGATACTGTGCTCCGAGGACTCGGAAACTGACGATGGTATGACTACTCCTCATTCATATAGCTGTAGGGTTTAGGTTCGCATAAATAAATATTGTGGACAATTAACACAAAACTACCCAGCCCCAAACTAAGCAGAGCTTGTACTATGGGAACCAGATAGCTGATATTTATAATACTTAAATACTTTTTTTTGTAAATACATACATAGAATACAATATAACACCCATACAGAGAACAAACATCACACCATCTTTCTGCACGTCCAGGAAGACTGGCAGACAATGCTATTAGCATTAAGTCCTCCTAGCACTAAATTGTGTGAAAGTTTTAAATAAATAATAATAAATAAACATCTATGTTAACCACACAAATATTTGTTCTCGGTGGGGATCGAACCCACGACCTACGGCGCAGAAGGCAGAGCTACTACCAACTGAGCTGTGAAGGCAGTCAATAAAAAATAGCTAAACGTTTGACTGCCATCACACCTAATGGAAAGTGAAAATGCAGCCTAAGGTGTATAATTATATTATCAATAAATGTCGATGTACTGACTAGGTCTGGTTGTGTGTACAGATAGCGAGCCGCTGCTCGGGCACTGGTTCGAGTCGACGCTGGTGGCGCCGGACGCGGCCGACAGCGGGCTGCTGATGCGCGCCGGCGCCGCCGACCCGGCCGACGCGCCCGACGCCGCGCCGCGCCCGCCGCACGCGCTCGTGCCCGACAAGGCGGAACCTTACGCGGTCAGTATTACTAGTAGGCCAGTCAAGCTTAAATTAGGTAAGAATCTCGGAATTCGAGATACCCAGCTGTAAGTCTGTAAATACTTGTATATTGACACCCTAAAAGTTGTCTCAAAATCTACATATGGTATCTCATTTCCTATGGGTATTTTGCTATTTGTACTTAATATCAATATTGTAGAATACAAAATTCTCTACAAATTTTGTTTAAAAACATTTTTCATACGGTGAACCGTTTTCGAGATAGAAGGCAGAGAGCGCGCGGTCACAGCCCGGTCGTCACGCACGGTATTTCACGCACCTCTTATTCGCTCGAGAGTGCGATCAAAAATACGGCAATTGGCGGAAAATGTGTCTAAAATAAAAAAAATACAACTAAATTCAGAACCTCGTCCTTTTTTATTTGAAGTTGGTTAAAAAGAAACAGACACACGCACAACGCGAGTTCGTACCACAATGTGAAAAACCTCTTGACTCTGAAAACGCATTCCAAAATGCCAAATTTATAAGCGCTTGGCATCTGACGCGCCTTCTAGTCGCTCGGCACTCCGTCAGCGGCGAGCGGCCAGTGACGACGTATGGCTAAAGTTATGCTTTTGTTTCAGTACATCCAACTGGCGACGGAAGTGTTCACTCTGCTCCGTCAAGAGATAATAAGCGAGGGCTCGGATCGTCTCGGCGGCGGCGCGCTGGCGCTGCACGAGGCGCAACACGCGCTGCTCGCCGCGCTGGCTCGGGACCTCGACCGAGAAACGCAGCGAACTGACACTGGTAACGTACACTGTGACGGTTCCGGTTAATGTACGCACTGTTAAAACGATGCCACTTTTTTCCACTGGGAAATAGTAAAGGCCCATTTACACTGTCGCAGATTAATATTTGTTTTTTTTATCTAGCGATGGATAATTTGTACTAAACGGGACAGCCCCTTTGAGGGTATTGGAAAAAAACATTTTCTGGCACTGCGGCGGCCGCTACCGCGGCACGCTCGCTCTAGTCGCTTGCCTTGTGCGTAATTGTTATGTTCTAACGTAACCTAATCTATCAAAGTCTGATCCGCCCTATAAAGTATCCAGGGCAAGGTATAAGTATCCAGTGCCAGATCAAAAAAGCAAATGATCATGTTCGAATTGCTCCAGTGTGCATGTGGCTTGACTGGCATCGTAATAACAGTGTGTACAATAACATGATGTACATTATCGCCTCCCACTGTGACAACGAGCGAGCGAGCGAGCGCACTGCAGTCATTCTTCTACGTCGTGTCGATGGTTCCCATGATATTTTTTTCCTATATGTGTTTTGCCCAGAAAAAGACCACATTAATTGCGTTTTCCGTTGCGTCAGTCAGGTCTTTCAGCGTGCAGGTGTTAGGGCAATCTGGGCATGACAGCAGGTGAGGCAAAGACTTTGGGGCTCCACAGTTGCAGTCCGCGTGGTCGGAGTATTTGACTAGATTATGCCTGCAGCAGCCCACCTGGCTCCGAAGTCTGTTTTAGAGACTTCCAGGTTGACCATGGGAGTTCTTCTGCCAGCATAACATAATCAATAGGGGGCGGGTATTTTTTACTTTAGATTCTCAATCATTTATTTCAAGTCAGCCTCATATGAGCCTGCAGCCTGCGTTCTAACTATAATATTACTTGTGTAATTATGTAGTACGCGGCTTTTGTATGGGATTTATCGAGTATTCGGGGTGTGCCCTGTTTCTAAACAATAGTTTTATCCTTAGGTACCATAGCCTCGTGCTTCGGGCCACGTCTCGGTGCGTTATACGCGTCGTTCAGCTCCGCGCTAGTGCGGTATCTGCACAACCTGAGCGGATCGCCCGCGTTCGCCTCGATGCATGCGCAGCTGTACCAACAACTCAGCTCCACCGGCTCGGAACGTACTAATATGACTCCACTACAGGTTTGTGAGATTCAGGCCCGTTTTTAGAAACAGCTTGAGTCTGAATCGAGCCGCCAGCATAGATTATTTGACAGTTCATTGAAAATGACAAAAATCTATGCTTGAGTATCGACTCAAACTGAAGCATTAGCTACGTACGTACGTTTTTTACGGGTCTCAAAGTTAAGCGCGTGTAGCTTAGAAGCGTGGTATAAAGGTTTTCGACCGATGAGTCGACTACATTGTGGAGATTGCGGCGCATGAAAAAGACCCAAAATAGTTTTTCATGGTTAAAAAAAAAGGTTCAGCCGTGAATTTCTTTAGACCCAGCTCAGGTCCAGTTCATGCCTAAATGGCCTTGCCTCTGTGCTGTTGTTCATGCCTTGGTTATGCCTAAATGTGTAAATGTTTCGTCTTTAAATTGGGCTCAAGTATCAAATTACGGTAAAAAAAACGGTAGGAACCAAGCCATAGTTTGTTGCCTGTTCTACTAGGCTTGGTCGCTTATAGAACTGGCACCTAGACTCACCTAGCTTTAGACGTTTCAATTTCATTCTTGAGATACTACTGAATAAATACACTTTTGATTTGATTTTATTTGAATTTCTAGTGGTAATAAATTCCCATTTAATTTCCCAGGTGGGCCCTAGAGTGGTGAAGCTGATAGGTGGAATGGTGCTCGGCAAGTCTCCCACAGAGCGCGAGAACAGCATCCTCGCGATGTGGCATAAGATCGTGAACACGCTACAAGAGTGCGCGTTACAATCTGCGCCGTCACAAGACCACGATTATGAAGGTACATCATTTATTTATTATATTTATTTTGTTTATACAATTTGCTGATGGCACTTTAGGTGATACTATCGCCTTTTGTGTGATGATCTCTTCATATTTAAGAGCAATGCTCTTGTCGGCGTAATGTATGCATTTTTCTCCAGGTATTTCTTTTGAGGGCAACCTCCTTATAAGACAAGACGGCGGTCTTCGCTATTATTTGGCTCATGTAGGTTATCCTTGGTCTTCCCCTTCCTCTCTTCCCTTCTATCTTTCCTTCGATTATATTTTTGAGGCTCGACTCAGACTCAAGCCCTGTTTCGAAATACGAGCCTTATTGGGGTCGGCACAACAGGTTTCATTCTGCCACTCTCCTCTATCATTCGTCATCTCAGTGCTCACTTTTTGCTCATGTCATCTTTGTCACAATCCATCCATCTTTTCTTTGGTCATTTGGTGTTCCGATTCAAATAATACTGATTACAAATAAAAAAAAAGCGGCCAAGTGCGAGTCGGACTCGCCCATGAAGGGTTCCGTAGCATCAAGTATTATGACGTGTAAAAAAAAACTACTGACTAGATCTCGTTCAAACCAAATATCGTTGAAAGTTTGCATAAGTAATGTACAACATATATTTTTTTTAGTTATATTCTCTTATTTTAGAAGTTAAAGGGGGGGGGACCAACTTTTTTCCACTTTGGAAGTGTCTCTCGCGCAAACTATTGAGTTTACTCGATTCGCCGCGCTTAACTTCAAACAGATCAAAGTCGAAACTGTTCAGTCTGATGCTTGTTCGTGTGTACAAGCTTTCATTAGTTTGTTGCTAGATAGTGCTGTTAGTTAGGTTACATACTCGTGAAGTAAACTTTAGAGTGTGTTTCAGATTTGAATGTGGAACATGCTCAGCTATTGGTCTACATGTTCCATTCTCTGACGCTGATGCAGAAGAAATCTGTGCTGCTTATGACATCCAACGCCATTATCAAGGTAACACATCATTGAAGTTCTTACATTTTCATTTGTATATTGTTCATAGTTTATTTATTTATCTTTACACATATTACATAATATAGGCCCGTATTCAGAAACAATGCTTGAGTCAGAGCCGAGCTTCAACCATAGATTTTGGACACTTTCAATGAACTGTCAAAAAATCTATGCTTGAGGTCTCAGACTCATTCAGAGGTTTCAGATTTCTGAAAAAGGGCCTTAGATACGTTAGACTCGGAAGGTGCAGTAAAATCATATTAGAAAATTTGAAGTAGGTAAAAAAAACTGATGAACACGTAAGTGGTCATTGGCCTTACCTAGTATGTCATTATTCTATCTATCTAAGTGGCAGACCACATCTCAACTTTTCGTTCGCAAATTTCAGCATTTTGAAAGATACAAACCATTCGTTTTCATATTTTATGCTAACTACTAATAAACGTATGTGCGGTTTATGCAATGTTTTTTTTGTAGGTGGTAGAAACCCTGGCGATAAGTGACAGGAAGAAGGCAATGACCCTGGCTCCTCACCAGCTCATGCTGTCAACAAGACTTATGCTTCTGCTGGAGTATCTGATGAGACATCTCTACGACGCGCCGCAGAGCTTATTGCAACAAGTAAGTCCCATCTTTGCGGCTCCGTCTTCCGGTCGTGGGTTCAAATCCAGTCGTGTAACAATGAGTTTTTCTGTTGGAAAATTTATGCTAGTACGCTCAAATGGTGAAGGAAAACATCGTGTCGTAGAACCTAAAAAAGTTCGAACAACACGTGTCAAGCGTCACGCAAAAAAGACCCGTTAGAGGCCTACTTACGGTGAATACATAATAGCAGCGTTTTACCTGAAATAAAACGCACATTATATACTTACCTCAATAAAAGCTTTATATTGAGAAGGCGACATCCTTTTCCGGCGAATTTCTACCAGTTTTCATACTTTTATACAGTCAACATCCGGTCAAGTGGCGCCACCTGGCAGCCGCGCGCAGTTTTACTTCGTTAAACATGCAGCGCCATAATGAACTCATTGGCTTTTTTATTTCACCAGGCAGCAATTAAAGTGAAAGCTTTTATTGAGGTAAGTATATAATGTGCGTTTTATTTCAGGTAAAACGCTGCTATTATATCCTGAACGCTCAATAAAAGCTTTATATTGAGACCTGTTTGTTATCGCCTGGTGACGCCACTTGTAAGATCTGGGTTACTCTAGCGCCAATGTGATATTATATTTTTTACTCAATAATGTAGGTAAGTTTGCCTACAATAGTAAATAAAACCGTATTTTAATCAATTGTGCACAAAATAGTGCCTGACTATATTATATTATTAATAATAACATGATTATTTTAATTCTATCAGACATTGCTATAATCTTAAATTATCTAAGAGACTGTAAGTAATCTTAAAAAATTTGCTAAGCATGGTAACAGACAAACCACCCCAAGTTCCTGGCTTAAGTCCAGCTATGAACTTCTTTAGGCTGATCATAATGATGAAGTTATCATAATGCCATGTTAATTGAATGCATTCAAACAAGCCGCGCGATAGGCCTGGTTAAACTCTATACCTAATAGTGTGTACTGGTCTCGTAACTTTGTCAGATGCTATGTAGCTAGTGTAAAGAGATGATAGATGGCGGCAATCAAACTCAACAATTGTTTACTTCCTGTAGATATCGTCAAGATCTTTTTAAAACAATGCTTAGAACAGTAAATCGTAGCTCAAGTGCTACCTCGCAGTGCTGTAATAACAGCCTCCTTAATAAATATTTAGATCTTCTGCTATGACGTTGCGCAAAACGAGTTTAGCTTAATATTTTACTGTTTATTGCATAAATAATAACTGCAATCAGTTTCTAACTATACTTGGATAAAATAATTACTACTCAGTATCTAGATCTAACCCAGAATAAAATCAAATGCCAATAAGATCTGTGGTGAATAAGGACTTATCCTGTAAGGACCTTTATGAGCTAAGAATATTACTGCAATGTAAGTACTATCAGCAGTACCTATACCTATCAATAGTAGTATATAATAAAGCTTATTCTTTATTCTTATACTTATTCTAGCAGTATCTTAGTGAATTACTTTTGCTAACGTCCCATCGGAAACTCTGATTTGTCAAAAGTCTAAACCATCATCATTAACTCAAGAATATTCAGAACTTAGAACATAACAGACAAGACAGTGTCTGCGTTATAACGTAGGAAGTACAGATTCATGCGTTAGTGTCGTATTGTATAGAATATACCAAAAGTAAAACATGAAAGACAAAAAGACAGTGTCTGCGTCATAGGAAGTACGGATTTATATGAGTGTTAAGATAAGATAAGAAAATTATTTATTGGGCAATAAAATTGTATTGAGTAAAATACAAAAAGTCGAGCATAAAAAACACAAAGACAGTGTTTGCTTCATAACATAGGAAATATGGCTTCATGTGATAGCTCTAATCAAGTGTAAATCACATAGAAAATGTGGTCATCATTATTAGTTGTGACCCCAAAAGCAGCTTTTAGTGCTACACTAAAGATGGTTACAAACCACACGTTATTACACACTTAAGCAAATTTTGATCAAGCAACGGTAAAAATTATCAACGCAACGTACCTATTAAGCATCGGTATTGATCCGTATTCCATTTGTTTATATAAAGAAATTATTTCGGCAAACTACAGTTTTTCGCTAGGAAACAATAGCATACACGCTTTGGGGAGTGTGTACTTAGGATGGTAGATACATTACATCCACGAGCACGTGTGGGTAGTTTCATAGTATAGTGACCGCGTTGTAAACCTTGACGGTTCCTTACTAAAATATTTGCAGGTAGACCGCATCTCAAAAAAAATAAAAATATTTACTTGACTAAAGACTGCACGTGCGATTTCAGAGACAAACAACCGAAGTTACTTTACAAGCATTATAGTAGCATAAGTTGGCCGCCACTCAGGAGGGTGGTAATGACGTAAACACATCGACATACCAACACCTGGGCCGTTATTCGCTATTGCCAACCCACGCGCGTTACGTGAACACGTTAAGACATCGGCTTAGCAATAGTCGGATTTTGAACGAATCATGTGAAACAACCAAAAGATCAAACGTGGGGCATAGACAACTAGTCTTGTGGCATACAGAATACCTTTTTTCGATTCCACACAAAGGCGCGTTTGCGTTTAGATCACGTTGTAAAGTCACACGTTTTGGGCACGGAATCTCCAATGTAATCGCGAATAAGGCCCCTGCTCGCGCAGATAGACCGGCAATCATGCGTTTTAGGTGCGTGTACCACACGCCACTAATGAACGGTTTATTAGTGTCAAAAACCAAACGGCAAAGTATAAATAAGGTACAAATTGGTACGACTTTGTCAAATACTGAAACGTCAAAAGACACTCTGTCTTGCTAGGAAAAACATGGTCCTCCTTGGTATCTTTTCTCAATGCGTAAAAATAATCGCATGAAATTGCTTTTCATAAAACATTCATTTCATTTTAATTGTTCCTGAACCCTGATAACTTAGTGATGTGTTTTAAGGCATCCTTAGGTAGGGTAGGTCTTTGCTAGTTTTAATAAATGTATAAACATTAATTTAGCACCATGATGAACTACATGCTGAAAAAGTCTGATGCTTTTAAGAGGGTAGTCTTGAATTTCTTACGTAATTTTAAATGTTCGCAAAGAATGTCTTTGTTTTGTCCCATTCAAGACAAATGATCATAAAGATTCACAACAAATATTTGTTTAAAAAGCGTGCTTAGCCTGAATGAGGTTATGTGAAACGCACCTATGTGTGCGACTTGCAAAAACACAGTACAGTGTAAATCTAAGAGTTAGGTTCGGTTTAGGTTAACTCGGAAATTAAGAAATTCCTATCTTTGGCAAATACTTTAAAGGTTGCACTTTTAGGTTCGGGTCCAAAAGCAGACAAGGGTCTACTTACACTATGACAAGCATTTCAGTGGATTTAAAAGAGCCATTTTTCATTAGATCAAACAAGACTAGGCTCTTGATGTAACACACTTTATTGGATGGAAGTGTGTAACTGGCTTTCCTTACCTTGAGTATTATTTCTTTTATTTAAGTATCTATGTACTATATCAGCTATCTGGTTCCCATCGTACAAGCTCTGCTTAGTTTGGGGCTAGATAGTGTTGTATTTATTTTTATTTTATATATGCCTAAGCCAGCACTTACACCATAATGAACTTCTCGAGGTCATTATAATCTTCACTTTCGAGTCGCGACTCGTTACTTACCTTTCTCATTGTAAAAACACAGTTCGTATATTGCACATTCGAGTGTTGACCCCTGTGGGAGTTTAAATGTGGCTTAAATTTCCAACCCGCGAGGCTGTACTTGATACAGGCACATTTACTAAATTTGTATCAAATCTGTATGATGGAACACAGTTAAAACACTTAACCCCCGCGAGAGGCAGTTGTAAGATTAAATTTTTTCTTGTGAGAACCACTACATTTCAGAGACTAGATTCACTTACCAATAGTTCACAGAGTTCCACGCGATGGAACACAAATTCGCTTTACGCCTAACCCCCGCGAGAGGTGGCTGTTAAGTTGATCGAGGTTCTCTTGCGAGAATCCATTCGATTTAGCGAGACAGTTTCACTGGAAGTTTAGAGAGTTCAACTAGATAGAACACACTTTACAAACACCTAACCCCCGCGAGGGCGGTTGTTAGGTTGATTGAGTTTCTCTTTTCAGACTTAACAGGAACAGGCCAGTTTCACTGGAGGTCTATAGAGTTCCATTCCATAGAACGCAGCTAGTTCACAAACGCCTTACCCCCGCGAGGGGTGGCTGGTAGGTTCTCAAGACCAAAAATACCTTGCTGCTAATAAAGTAAGCCTTTTTACTTGAAATCTTTATAGTAAACCTTCGAGTCAGTGACCAGTAAACTGATTGAAAGCGATGGTGTGATGAACATAGTTTTAAAATAATAAAGTGGGTATTAAGAAAAAAGTTTCTTAAGATTTTTCTAGAAGTAAACGTATTCGTATAATAAACCCAAGAGAGAATATAAGTAATATTATTTCTGCTTTGGGAAGGTAGGCATAATTTTTATCAAAAACAAAATAAAATTTAATATTATTTTAACAATGCTTAACCGTATAGGTAGGTATGGCCCGATGGCGTCAGGTATCATACGTTTTACCCCTCTTTGTTTGTTTCCAAGTCTATGAAACCTGGAGTATGTTAGGGTATAAGACTTTAAGCAAAACGCACTGGATATCAAAATAGCAGTTAACATGAAGCAATGAACGAATGATAATATTCAATAAAAAACTATTCCTTCTACGATTTTGATTTAACCTCCTCGGAAAAACATTGTAACCTCAGAACAAAGACCCATGTTCATCACACGTATTTCGGTGGGGATCGAACCCACGATCATACAGAAGGCAGAAGTACTATGAAAAATAAATATTAGCAAATTGTTTGGAAAACAATTCTAAAAATACGTTCAAACGACGCCATGCCTATTTGTTCATTTTATAGCTATGACGGCGGTTCCGGCTTTTGCCTCAAAGAACGGCACGTATACCAACCACAGCTTATGTGCACAATCAAATGTACTACTGAAAATGAAACTAAACTATATAAATAAACTGGATTTTTTTAAAACTATAAGAACGTGATCCGAACGAAAAAATCGTTAAAAAAAATTAATCACGTTCATTTTTTATTATTATGAGGGTACTCACGGTTTTCCCTCCTTGCACTGCTCAAAGAAGAACACTTCACTAAATAAAATTAATTATTTATTCACTTTTGTAAGAACAAAGATTTAAAATATTATTAGCAACCACGGTCGTCGCAGAGCTAGCTGCTGGACACATGTTGCTTCGACGGAAAACAAAACGCCAATGAGTTCATTATGGCGCTGCATGTTTAACGAAGTAAAACTGCGCGCGGCTGCCAGGTGGCGCCACTTGACCGGATGTTGACTGTATAAAAGTATGAAAACTGGTAGAAATTCGCCGGAAAAGGATGTCGCCTTCTCAATATAAAGCTTTTATTGAGCGTTCAGGATATAATAAGCTCTTAAGTTTAGGGCATAGCAATATTTGGAGTTGAGCGGGCCGATGTTTGAAAAAAGAAATAAATAAAAAGCTAGCTGCTAATGTGTTTTTATACAATACCATGAGACATCATTTTATAATTCATTAGCAAAAAAAGGCTCGAAAGGTACCGGAAATAAAGCAATAAAGAGGAGTTCTATGCTCGGAAGGTGGGTGCAAACGGGCTGAGATCATGATGAAACTAAAATCTTTCTAGATCGAATGGAACTTAGTGATTGCACCCGGCCTAGCCCAGCCGCCGCCCGATGTGAACGAGAACGGCAACAAACCTCCCAGCCCGAGCCAGATCAAGTCGCGCATCTACTGCGAAGTGCACTACATCGAACAGGCGTACAGGCATATGTCTCATGACGAGACTTCGATGCGGCCCAAGTTCTACGCTCTCACTAGCGCTGAGATCAATAATCAGGTACGCTATGCAACCTTTCCTCATGAAATAAATGATAGAAAAAACTCCCCCTCCCGTGATTTGATTCCACATTTTCTTTATTCAGGAACACTTTGAAACGTCTTAAAGCTAGGTGAGGTGCCAGTTCCACGCGATCAAGCCTAGCAGTTACTTCTGCATATATGAATGTCATAACCTCATAGAATTGCTCTGCACTTGCGTCCATCACTCTGATACGTAAAAGTGTTCGTGTTACTGTCTTCTTCTTTTCGTGTCACTAATTCTTTTGAACCAGTGTGGTGAAAGGATTTTATGTGCGCCTTAATATTTTAGAGTTTTTGATAAGCCAAATAGAATATGCAAATTATCTTCTCTGCCAAATAACGTCGATTGTATTTTGTTCTACTGGAAAAAATACGCTTATCTTCATTGTGTAGAGTCAACTACATTTTCCAGTAATAGTAACTTTTATTCGTAGGAAAACCCTAAATTCGACGGGCTAGCATGCAACTTCGTCCTAGGCACGCCTCACAAGTTGAAATACCCTCTCCTCTTGGACGCATTACTAGCTCTACTGAACAGTGCGTGTGTGTGTGACAACGAACTCAATCACGCTTCACCGGTGGCGCTCTCGGCGGCGCATTACTGCTTCCAGACTGCTTGGAGGTATGTTTATACTGGTACTAGCTTCTGTCTGCCTCGTTTTTGTTAAAAAGTAGCATATTATGGCCATGAACTTATAATTATTGAATACAGTGCAGACGATGAGATTGCTAAAAGCAGGATGTGTTTTTTACAGCATTGTACTCTTGGTTGCATTCATAAAAAAATATTTAAAAGTATTATATCAGCCATTTGGTTCCAATAGTACAATCTCTCCTGAGTTTGGGGCTAGATAGTGTTGTGTGGAGTGTCCACAATATTTATTTTTACATCATACATGCTCAGTAAGTAGGATTTAGATTTAGGTGCACACACTCTCTTGGGTTTGTTCACAGGCTCTTTAGCCAGTGTAAGAAGGCGTTTGCTACTCAGTGCATTGTAAATGCGTTCGCTCGCTTAGGCGTCTAAATATCTCGGGTGCACTCGATCCATCCAAACAGCCAAACAGGATCTTGTTCGCAATAGCTCACTTACTTCCCTCGTGTAACAATCAACTATTACAATTTATACCAATATTTTGTCAAGATGTTACGATTATCTCCAGACTAGTGATAAGCATGCCGCCCGCGACGCCGCACATGGACAAGCTAGCGCTGGGCACGGGCGCCCCCCTCCCCTCCCCGCTGCCCCTGCACGCGGGGGTGTGGGCGCCGCGCGCTGGCAACAAGGTCTTCAACCCCTGGCTGAAGGACGCACTCGTCAAGCAGGGCATGTACACACAGGTCAGTATTATACCTACCTCCAGACTAGTGGCTTGTATCCATTATTACATTATCCTCTCCACCCGCCCGTTGGTCGGATGACATTGTCGGAGTAGTTGGGCAGCAATGGCGGAGACTGGCACAGGACCGAAGAGTGGCGGATTAGGGAGGAGGCCTATACCCGACAGTGGGTGCATACAGGCTAAATAGATAGATAGTGGCTTGTAGCCTTTACTTATAGGAATACCTGAGGCCGCCTGTGGCATTGCTTGCCCCGTTACCGTTACTTACATCCGTTCTGCGTTACAATATCTTTACAAATTGTAGCCTATGTGTTATTCTAATGTATAAGCTATATTATTGTAAAGTTTCAATGAAATCCATTCAGTAGTTTTTACGTGAAAGAGTAATAAACATCCATCCATCCTATCAAACTTTCGCGTTTATAATACGAGTATTAGTAAGATGTCACATGATAAACAATGCTTAATTATATTATGAGCCTTCTATGTCCCACTGCTGTATTAGGGCCTTGACTGAATGGTGGCCATAATCAGCCCGAAGAAATCTAGACCGTCCAAAAAAAAAGTTCATATTGACTGAGCAAATTGTTAGATGACAACATGATGTTTTGTACTATTTTTATGAAACAACGGGATATTTACCATGATTAAATTTTTATGAGATTTTTATGATTGTTGTTTCATAAAAATAGTGTTAAAAACCATGATAGTTTCAAAAGTTATATGATGTTTTGTATCCACAGTACGCTGAAAACTTGTTGGCTGGGGTCAGTACGTCCTGTGACAACATCAAGTACACAGCCTGGCTCGCGTCTAAGACAATTGACCACTTGAAGGAAAATGTTTCACGTAAGTTTAGTATCAAGCTCTGTATAATCTGGTGTCTATAGGCGACGGTGACCGCTTACCATCAAGTGGGCCGTAAGCTCCCTTGTCTATTTTTTACATTAAAAAAATACTCAAACACGACAGACTTCCCTCAGGTTTCTTGTTGCAGAATACATAGATCCCAAAATATCTGTCTTGACAGCCCTTATAGCTCAGTTGGTAGTAGCTCTGCAGGGCGTGGGTTCGATCCCCACCGAGAACAGATATTTGTGTGCTGAACATAGATTTTTTTTCTGTCTGGGTGTTATATTGTATTCTATGTAGGTATTTACAAAAAAAATATCAGCTCTTATCTAGCTCCCATAGTAAAAGCCCTGCTAAATAGGCTAGCTAGATATTTAACCTAGAGAAATCGGATGGTGAAAGAAACACACATTCCTTCTCACTGTATAAGTATGGTTAATTTCTACGTAACGTATTTTTGCTGTCTCATCTTTTCTCCATACAATAGAGAGAGACAAATATGCGAAACGAAAACAACAACTCGTGACGAAATGTTATAAATGAATTGGGACATGCCCTTGTACTTATATTATTAAAAATGTATTGTATTTATTTGTAGCGGACAATTTGCCGTCACTATTGGATGTGATATCTTGCGACTGCGCGTTAGTTCGACTGAGAGTTTGCCTCACCGACAGTTCCACGGCCACAGACGCTCAGCAGTTCATGCCGGACCTATTGGACTTGCTGGAGACTATTCTAGAATGTTGCCGGTAAGATACTACGCTATACTAGCGTTGGGGAGCCATCAGTTTAATATTAACTCTATTTGTAGCTGTAATGAGTTGAATTTATATACATTGGTATCCCTGCGAGATTCGATGTTTTTGGTATAATATTATTTTACATCCAATGTATGGATATTGGGTATGATCAGTACCCGAAGTCCCAGTGCATTTACAACATTTCGTTACCAAATGTTGTTTTCGTTTCGCCTATTTGTCTCTGTCTATTGTATGGAGAAGAGATGAGACAACAACTCTAAGTACGTAACGTATTTTCGCTGTCTCATATTTTCTACATACAATAGAGAGAGAGACACTATGCGAAACGAAAACAACATTTGGTAACGAAATGTGATAGCAAAACTCCGACTTCGGGTACAGTTATACAGTGAATTTACTTCTCAAACATGAACAAAAATAACAGTCTAGCTAGGCCTACATTTCTATTAACAAGCCTTTATATTTTCAGATATAAAAGACTCATTCCTTCACACAAATCGACTGTTCACAGAGTATGCGCCGGCAAAGACCTCAAAGCTCTAATGGAGGTGCCCAATAACCCATCCGAACAGGCGGTGTGGATAGCTCGCCTCAAAGTATGCAGCACGTGTGGTCCGCTCGGCAACGCGGCGGGTAGTACGCCGCCGCCCGCCATAGGGGCGTGGCTTAGAGCGCACCTGCCTACCAATGTGGCCGCGGCTCTGGATAGACTGGCTACCCCGCCTCCGCTCGCTTGCACCAACCTTGTGAGTATGCTAAGAAGAGCTATATTGTGTTACGACTAAAACTCTTCAGTGATTATGAGCTACTCTGTGTTCCTTTATTTACACCGCAAACAATACAACTACCCAGAGACGCCGTCTTCTCCTTCTTCTGCTTCTTCTACTCTAGGGATGTGTCACGCTGCTTTGATCCGATTAGGGATGTCCTATCCCAAAACCGGTTAACAATTGACGTTTTGCCCCTAAAGGCCTGCGCACACTTAGGTCGCTGGTGTCGGCGATCAGTGAAACGCTGTCAAATTTGACAGCGTTTCACTGTTCGCTATCACCAGCGACCTAGGTGTGCGCAGACCTTAAAGCAATTCAGCCGAAATCACTTGAATTACTAACTACTAAGATCTTACATATTTACTGTGCCTTGGGATTCAAGCAGATTCCATTTTATTAGTAATCTTTAGAGTAATGTTAAACAAAACGAAATGGAATTAAAGATTAACCCATACTTTCTATACTCACAGGCATTCTACAGCGCTCACATAATACCATCCGAAAGCGCGGTACTAAGCCTCGTGTCATCGCATTGCGATTTGGTCAGCGCCACCCCTAAATACTCCATAGGGATATCGCTAATGATGCTCGCTTACTCCGCCGCTAAGCTACTAGAGATCGGCGCTGCGAGGCTTGTGGACAACCCTGAACTTATGAAGAAGACTATTGATCTTGTCGTGCCGGCCTTGGTAAGTTTTCTATATTTAAATAGTGCTGAATGTTTAGGTAGAAAAAACTACTGTTATTTATGAATCCAATATGTTATATGATGACTTATATTTTACATTGTCATAGATTTCTAGGACGAACAATTTTAGTTCTTTTTTCTACCAATTTTTAAACCAACTTCGTCTTGTCCTCCGTCCATAAAAAACAGTGCTACGCTTCATCTGCCGGTGTCTGCCATTCGAGAACTCGAACTATCTAAGGTTTGCCGGTTCTACCAGCAACATGGCCGATCAAAATAGCAAAAATTATTGACTAAGCAAGTTTCAACTCCAACTGGCCTCTCAGTTGGTAGTAACTCTGCCTTCTGCGCCGTAGGCCGTGGGTTCGATCCCCACTGGGAACAAATAATTGTGTGGTGAACACAGATGTTTGTTCTGTCTGGGTGTTATATTATTGTATTCTTAGTATGTATTTTCAAAATAAATGTACATACAGCTATCTGGTTTCATAGTACAAGCTCTGCTTAGTTTCGGGCTAGATAGTGTTGTGTGGATTATCTAATTTCTTTTTTAAACTACGTTTCCCATAGACCGACGGCCGCCTAGAGTTCATTGCGGAACCCCTCGGCGGAACCCTAAACGTGCTGGTTCCGCAAGTGAACAAGGCAGAGCAGTTGATCCACGAACACATCATACGGACAACCTACCCTGTGATGGTGGACAATCTGCAACCCTCGACTGAGAAGACATTGAGACATATGGTGCGTATCTTTACTCTACACTAGTCATTGTTGCTGTCTTTTTTTTGAGATATTTAGTGGATAAATACTGGATCATCATCATCATCATCATCAGCGTGAAGAAGGCCACTGCTGGACATAGGCCTCCCCTACACATTGCCAGGAAGAACGATTCTGAGCCCTTTCCATCCATCGACTTCATTGAAATATCATGATGAAATACTGCATGAAAAGAGCCAAAGACCGGCTCAGTGGCGTATCTTGGAAGAGAGGATTATTACTTTTGAAACTATCATGGTTTTTAACACTATTTTTATGAAACAACGGGATATTTACTCAACAAAATTTAATCATGGTAAATATCCCGTTGTTTCATAAAAATAAAATATGGTTGATGATAAGAAAACCAACTCGTAGCATAATTTATTTTAGCTTAATAGAACTTGGTTGCCTAGTTTAAAACTACGAAGCCCTTGGTTTTTTTATACATCTAGCTGATGGAACAGGCGTATGGCCCACCTGATGTTAAGTGGCAACCATCGCCACAAAGCTTTGCCTTGTAGGTCACGCACATTAAGAACACGCCGTACAATGCACTGCCCTGCATCCATCAACTATTTATTTATTTAAACCATAACACAGCAATGCTGCTTTACGGTAGAAAAAGCCATGGTGGTAGTACTTCCCCGGACGAGCCATTCACAAAAAGCCCTACGACAACAACAACTACTACTAGTTGTTACTAGTTTGTTTTTTTTTGCAGGTAAAATACTGGGAGAAAATCTTGGACCGGCCGCCAGGCAGAATGGCATATGAAAGTGTGTTCACGGACAATTCTTCGTACTCGCTCGGAAAGATTCTGTTATCGGCCCCGAATGCCCGACCTATTTACGCGGAGAGAGTTATCAAGTAAGTGCAGAAGACTAGTAGTAATCAATAAAAAATAGTAGTAGTTAATTAGAAGTTAAAGACAAAATTGTTTTATTTGTACATTTTTCAACTTTTATAGGGTAGACAGACACACATTGAACAGCAATAATAATAACATCTCTGTGCATGTAATTCTGCAAAATAAGTCCACTTTAACTCTCAACTATAAAACTAATATGGCGCAGCCGAGTGGATAGCTTCCGCCATTTTGGATTTTGTGACGTCACAGGTGCTATTGGTGATATTCAAAAGAAGGCTTGTGATATTCCATTAAAAATGCGCCATCAGGATGCGTTTATCAAAGTTTAATAACTACAAAATGCATGTTTATCGTAGGTTGTTCGTCAAAATATTCAACTCCTGCGAGACCGCGGACCAGCTGAACAGCTCCCTCTGCATTTCGATCTGCAAGTTCATCGGCGTCGCCGATCAGCAGAAGCTTGCAAGTTTCATGAACCAAATCTGCTTTGGACCTCCAGGTATGGAGTTTTGTTTTTTAATGTTCAAATAGAATGAATTCCGTCTAGGTGATATTCAAGTACCAGGTAATATAGTAGTAGGAATACATATTTCATAAAAAAATGGCTAAATTTAAATTTATTTATTATTTTAAACCTGTACCGTCTCACTGCAGAGCAACAGCTAGCCTAACCCGCTTCCACTATTCCCTGTTCTGTGCTGTGGTAGTCTTGGACTGCCGCGAGGTCGTCTATCGCTGTTGTACTTCTTCTTCTTCCTGCCCTTATCCCACTTTATGTGGGGTCGGCACAACATGTCTTCTTCCTCCATTTCCCTCTGTCAGCCGTCATCTCTGCATTCAATGTTGGGGGCTATTCAAATAAAAAAACATTTATTGTCAAATTCAAAAATCAAAATTGTATTTATTCAGTAGGATCGCAAGGATCACTTTGAAGCATCTTAAAGCTAGGTGAGTCTAGGTGCCAGTTCCACGCGACCAAACCTAGAAGAACAGGCAACAAACTACGGTTTGCCTCGTTACAAGCCTAGAGAGCTAAGAGCCAAGAAATTATAATGTAACTTAATCTAAAGATACGAGACAAAGGGTGTATAATATAACGTCTTCCTCCAGCCGTCTCAGCTAACACAGCAAACGGCTCGCCGACTGAGACCGAGCTACCGACGCCTACGTCATCGGCGCCCGAGCCTACGACTAACCCCGCGTCAGTGGCTCTCAGGAACGCACTGCGGAGTGTGTTCCGCTCAGAGTCCGACAGACAGAACGAGGCGGCCGCCGCTGCTAGGAACGACGCCGATCTACCTGTATTTGAAGCACCGTGAGTATATCAATGTAACAGATCTGCCCTCTCTCCAAGGCATAAAGTTAAGAATATAAGTTTAAAAAACTTTTTAACCGACATCATGGCCAAACTATCCAATCTAAAAGACTGGCCTGACTGACCTTTCAGACAAAAAAAATGTTTTCAAATCGGCTTATAAATGACTAAATTATGCGCTAACAAACATTTTAAAAAATACCTCCTCCTTTTTTATTTGAAGCTGGTTAAAAATATGCACTCTGTTTTGATGTAAGAAAATTGTATTTATTTTTGTAACTAACTTTCAGATCTCCTGCCCCGAGAGTCCAATCGGAAACTGGACAACAATCTGCCACTTCAGGTAATACTTTCAACTCACATGTGATATAAAGTAAAAGTAATGGGCTAATAAAAGATTTAAAGTCATATATGTGACTAGGAGAGTGATGAGTATGAATGTATATTGATATTTGGGTAGAGGTAGGCCAAAGAAAAGGCTAATGAACAGTGTGAAGAATGTCATGGATAAGAAAGAAGTGAATACAGAGAGGACCGCTGATAGAGGAGAATGGAAGAGGAGAACATGTTTTGCTGACCCTTCATAAAGTGGGATAAGGGCAGGAAGAAAAAGAAGAAGGCTAGTTCTGAAATAACTACCTCTTTTACAAGCGCCTTAATCGTCGTAGTTGCAGATTTCAATAGTTAGGCGGTTTCGCTTATGCTTCGTGTTTCCCCAAGACTAGCTCAACCAGTTTACGAACCCCTGTATGATATTTCCACAGACACAAGTTGGTCGGAAGTGGGCAAGGAGAGCGCGGCTGGTAGCGGCGGAGGCAGTGCCGCCACATCTGAGCCCCCCACCACTCTCGCCGACACAGCCAATGAGAACGCAGCGTTGCTCTCGGCGCTGTGCAAGCATGTCGTCATTCATTGGTGAGAATATCCTCCTCCTCCGTCGGTTCCTCACTGCTGAGGATCGTGACGTCTTTGTGCAAGAACCTTTCTTACGGTTTCCCTCCACTTGCCCCTTTCTTCGGCTTGGTGGAGTGTGACGTTAACGGGTGAGAATATAGTCAAACGAAAGGTCGAAACCAAAAACAAAGGACGAAAGGAGTCTACTTTAGACTTTTCAACATACTAAAAATGTATATTTTACATATAATACTCAAAATGCATACCTACATTCATGTCAACGAAAATAAGCATTTTGCATAGTGAACTCTCAGCGTCTAATATGAAACTAATCAAGTTTTTTTTTACTTAGAGCATCCAACAGAGAAAATATCCATATCCATAAATAGATTGTTATCTCAAATCTAAAGTAATCAAACTACATTTCAAACTATACGTTTGAAATGTTGTCTTAAAAAATGTCTCTGAAAATAGTGTTTAATAAAAGTGTTCATTCCCAGTGCTCCCGAAGTAAGCGAGCGCATGCTTTCAACATTGATCGGAGTGTGCGGTGACACGCCTTGCTCGCCTGTGATCCTGCGCGAGATGTGTCGACTGGCGGACGCACATTCCGGCACTGATCACAAGCAGCTATTCCCGGCTGCGGTCAGCTGGCTCTCGGCTTGGTAACTATTACTAACAAGAAATATTAATTTTCATTTATTTCAGGCAACAAAAAATAAAAATAAAACGCCCATATCATAAATACCTTATAACAGGAGACAGAAGAGGGAGGTTAAAGGGATTACTGTACAAACTATCGATAGAGTTCTTGTACAAGCTGTTTTGGAGACATAAGGTGTGCCGCAGGTCTGTACTTTTGACCTGGCTCTCTTTCTGTTTCTGATTCTTATCCATCTTTGATATTATCAAGGACTTTGTCCTCGTCGAGGTCACAATGGTGGCATTCCAACCTTCTTCAATGTAAATGTGTGCGAGTGATCTATAGCTCACAGTCGTCGAGATTATCGCCCTTTGGAAAACCTGCGGACATGTCTATCATACCTGAGAGTATCAGTCATTGTTCTAATGATATTACTGATTGATAAGTAAACTAATTACATGAGACTACTCCCTATGAAGGTTGAAGACTCCCGCGGCTGATTTTCCTGCTGAATCAAAAACAGACCGGTCACCCGCTGCCTCGCGTATCACGCACCTCTATACGCTCGCAGAGAGTGGATTAACTAACAACTAAAATATGACTACTATTCGTCACAGCGTGGACAATCTCAGCAGTCCGGAGATCCTGGAGAAGCTGGAGGAGGGTCAGGTGGACGGTAACCTGGCGCCGCAGATCGAGTCTGCTTGCGTACTGCTGTCTTACCTCACGGACGCGCTACACGCCATCAACACTACTAATAACCATTGTAAGTTTTATCGAAGGCTTCACACACTTTTACATGCGACTGGGTATAGGCCTCCCTTAGTTTTTAGTTCTGCGCCGTACTTCGTGGGTTCGATCCCCACCGAGAACAAATATTTGTGTGGTGAACACAGATGTTGCTCTCTGTCAGGGTGTTGTATGTATTTACCAAAAAAAAAAGTTTTATAAGTATGATATCAGCTATTCGGTTCCCATAGTACAAGCTCCGCTTAGGTTGGGCTAGATAGTGTTGTGTGGATTGTTTACAATATTTATTTATTTAGTTAGTAGCATCTTTTATGACCTGTGACTTTGACGATTCCGTTCATTCATTATTTTTTCATTCTCGTTATATGGCTCAATAATCTGATCTCCGAAGTTACTATTTAATTCAGTAGACAAACTAACCACAATGTATTGTATTTATTCTAGCGTGGAGGTCAATTAGCCCCACTTGGGAGTCTCCGTCTGACCTCGGATTTGACTTAGAATACAGCGAAGAACAGCAGGATGAAGAGGATACTAGTGCTGACGATTCGGTAAGTTATTCATCTTGTTTTCAGTTTTAGGAAAAAACTTTAGCCGGTTTCTACCAGATGGAAAATATGCTACGAAACTAATAATCGAGTAATGAAATTCGGGGTCTCATAGCTCATAAAGAACTACTACTACTAGAATATTTTCGGAGCGACTTGAAGGCATCTACCAGAGCAGAAAGAAGCTACAAAGATATTACTCGAGTCAATAAAATTTATGATTGTTATTTGTTGGTCACTAGCTAGTAGTCCTTACTTTTGAGTTTTTTTTCAATTTCGGTATACAATATGAAACAGAACATATTCCAATTATCAATTATTGAGTTCAAACAGAACATAACAATGAGTTATTCCACAGGACGAAGACACAATGCTCCAATACAAACTGTGCACGTTCACAGTAACGCAACGCGAGTTCATGAACCAGCATTGGTACCACTGCCACACTTGCAAGATGGTCGACGGTGTCGGTGTGTGTACAGTGTGCGCCCGCGTCTGTCATAGAGGACATGACGTGTCGTACGCTAAGTTTGGAAACTTCTTCTGCGATTGTGGCGCGAAGCCCGATTCTAGGTATGTCTAAGCCAATTTTTACATTACCCTAGAGTCATTGGGAGTTCATAATTTTCAGCAGCGTCTTTTCACAGGACATGAGTGTTAAAATCGAGAGTTTGACTGGAAGTGCTGTTTTGGAGACATACGGTGTGCCTCAGGGCTGTACTTTTGGCCTGACTCTCTTTCTGCTTTATATGAGTAACCTCAAACTAGTGAATATTAATAATCTGTATTGCGTTGCAGTTGCCAAGCTCTAGTGAAGCGCTCGGTGACGCTAGGCGGCGCTCGTGCAGGCATTGAAGACGCGCCTCCCGCGCCGTCGCTGCGTCGCCGACCGTCCAGTCCCACGCCGCCTACCTTACTGGCCATGCCACGACGACCTGTGCTTGCTAACAATATACAAGGTACTGCCATCTTATCACAATCTTTGTGTAGCTCTATCAGAAGGGCAAGTCCCACTTCATTTACAACATTCCGTCTATGAAATGTTGTTTTCGTTTCGCCTATTTGTCTCTCTCTATTGTATATAGGAAAGATGAGACAGTAAGAAAATTGTTGAAGTTTCAAAAGTCCTTGAACATATTTTAGTGTCGCCAATCACCCACTCTTTCGAATCATCTTAGTTTTGAGACAATCTGTTTCTGTGGGTTTTAAAAATTTTGTCTAGGCGACTGATCGAAGCGACGCGTGACCAAAGGGCTGGTGGGTATCTGGCCCATTAGCATTGCTATTCAGCGTGGCAATGCCGGCAGCGTCTTGGGGACGCTTCCGTTTGGTATTGATTTGGATCAGTTGAGCTATCTTTTGTAACGGTCTGCATATAGCTCAACTGTTTCTTGTGTCTTTCCTAAATATTTGTATAATTGTAACTTTCTTAAATAAATGTCAATGCTTTTTGCCTTTTAGGTTGCCGTCAATTCCTGACGTCATACAACGGCTGGCCGCAATGTATGGAGCGAGTGCGTCGTCTGCTAGATGCTTTGAGCGCGCCTGTGAAAGCGGCGTGTGAGCGCAACGCACCCACTGGAGCTCATGGGAGGGCGCAGAGAGCCTTGGCACAGCTGCATCTGGGAGAGAAGAAGTTCACGCACACGGACAATCTGATGCAAGCCACGCTAGGTAACCGATAATTTGATAAAAATATGTAAGTCGGATTCGTTCAAATTATCTTGAAATTGTTGATGATAATGTAGAGGTTAGACATAGATTTTGATAATTCTAACTAGTTTGTTCTCAATTCGGTTGTGTTTTTTTTGTTACGTTTGTTATAGCATGAAGGCCTGCGCACACCTAGGTGTGCGCAGGCCTTAACTTCGTTATGTATGAGCCGATTCGATTTTTTTTTATCGAAAACAATATATTTTCTTTTTATGTTTGTTACTGCCTCTTACCTCAGTCATTTATGAACCGATTTAGTAAATATTTAATCTGAAAGGAACCATTGAAATTTCATCATAATCGGTTTAATAGTTTGATCATGATGTAGGTTATTCAAGTTTTTTAAACTTATTATCCCATAAGCTTTCTCTTCTCTGAATATGTCAACCATACCTGGTTCTAAAGAGCCTCTTTAACTTTCTCATCAGGATCCCAAGAAGGCGCGTTCGAGAATGTCCGTATGTCGTACACGGGCGAGAACGGACAAACTATTCGCCAACTGATGTCCGCTCACAAGCTGCGGCGCGTCGCGATGTGCTGTCTCGCTTCCCCGCAAGGACGCCGGCAGCATCTGGCCGTGTCACATGAAAAAGGTACTTATGTATAAGAATACAAAGTTGAAATCATCTTAGCATGTTCTCCGTACGTGGTGCCAGTCAGCCATTACAATAGTCGCACGTGATTGGATTAATAAAGCGTCATATTTGTTTTTGCGGCTCATGTGTGAACTGACTCGGGAATGACGATAATTGGACGCTGTTTAACCAAAGCGTTCCAATCCACAAGTTCGGCAAGTTTCGGCAAGTTAATCATGCGCACTTGATGTGCGGGCAGGTTTTTCCGCAAGTTGGCCGCTGGTGGGCCCTTTTTGCGTGACCCTTGACACGTGTTGCTCGAACTTTTTTAGGTTCTTCAACACGCCGGTTTCCTCACGACGTTGTTTTCCTTCACCGTTTTGAGAGTACTGGCATAGTGCACATACATTTTTCGACAGAAAAACTCATTGGTACACGAGTGGATTTGAACCCACGACCTTCGGATCGGAAGGTGGGGCTGCTACCACTAGACCACCAGTGCTCTCGTTCCAATCCACATGAAACTTCATATGGATTGGAACGTATTATGGTTCGTTGTCCACAGGAAAGATAACAGTGCTCCAGTTATCTGCCCTGCTCAAGCAGGCAGACTCATCCAAGCACAAGTTGACTCTAACGCGGCTCTCGTCTGCGCCTATTCCCTTCACTGTGCTCAGTCTAAGCGGGAACCCGTGGAACGAAGACTTGCTGTCTGTGTGTGGCCTTAAGGAGTGCCATGTACTCACTTTCAATAGCGGAGGTAAGCGACAAAGCTAGCTTTTTGTACGGTTATTAGTTAGTTGTAAATACATACTTAGAAACAATATAACACCCAGGCAGAGAACAAACATCTGTGATCACCACACAAACATTTGTTCTCCGAAGGGATTGAACCTACAATCGCAGAAGGCAGAGCTACTACCAACTGAGCTATAGAGGCCAGTCAGAATGTCCACTATGCCGGGGAATTACAATCGTCAGCCCTTTCATTTATAACTCTTAGGGACTGTTCAGCACTAGCGCTACCGTGGCTCCATCTTCAGGTTTGACGTTACAGTCAACTACTTACCTGCTCGATAACCGAAGTTGCATTCAGTTGAAATAACGTTAACTTTGGGACATTTTAAAAGTCTTTGTGATTTCATTAAGTTTAGTAAACACTGAAATCAATAAAAAGTCATTTTGTTTATGTCTAATTTTTGACGTGACAACGTCTTATAATTCGATGGAGCCGGCTGCACGCACGAAAAAACATGACTCATGCGGCGTTACCTCGCTCGGAGGCGTTCCATTTAAGGCTTGAAGTGCAAGCGAGAGCGCGGAACGAGCGACAAAGGGGCACGCACGGCCTCCGCGTTCGGCAGCGTTCGACATCTGACTCTCTCCTACTTGAGTGAGCGATACGTCCGCGTGGACAGCTGTATGACGTTGTCACGTTCAACTATCGTCAGTAAACCGACTTTACAGACAACCGATTTTTTTGATATCAGGTACGGTATCAGACCACTTAGTCCTGACCACCGGCTTGGAAGCGAACAACTACATTATCAAGGCGATATGGCTGCCGGGCTCGCAGACGCAACTGGCGCTTGTGACGTCAGACTTTGTGAAGATATTCGACCTCAGCAGGGATTGTACCAGTCCTATGCACCACTTCTTGGTGCCGAGCGGCAAGGTAAAGTTATACTTTCTGTATAAGTTACTTCAGTGATACTTATATTATTACAGCTTTAACCATTTACAGTACAGAGACTATGATTGATCACAATTTTTTGGCCTGACAATAATTCTGAGAGCGGTATGTCAGATTTGTTGCGTGTACTTTCATGGGAAGACGGTGATTATAATGCACTTAAATAAACATACACTCTTAATACCTTGATGAGCAGACTGGTTTCTGCAAGTAGGCTGCTGGCAGGCCCTTTTAGCTAAACCATTCGATCCTACGTTGTCTAGGAGCTCTTGGATGCTGGCGCAATGCTTCCTTTCTCTCTTCTCGTGTCTCTCGCGCTCTCTCTCTCTCTCTCTCTCTCTCTCTCTCTCTCTCTCTCTCTCTCTCCGTGTCGTTTGAGCCAGTGTGGTGAAAGGATTTTTGGTGCGTTGAACTTATTAGGTTTTACAGCATGCCTCCATAGGAAACATACATTGATTCCACGGTGTTTTTTTGGTAGGTCCGCGACGTGACCTTCGTGAATCAAAGCAGCGTAATGCACATGCTATGCATGAGCTCAGCCGGGCACATCTACTGGCAGCCGATGAGCGACGAGTCTCGCGCCTCGCTCGGGACCTTCTATGTCACCAACACGCTGGAGGTGCTGCATCCCGAGATACAGGTATAGTAGTTTCGGTTAATTTCAGCTTCATAGAGTATCTAATCGTAGTGTGCGTTAGAAAGGGATCTACGAAGCCGAAAAGCCGTTGTGCAATATTTATTGCCTACAACCGTACTTGCTATTGTGCGCTCGACATCACTTTAGATAGCAGCGTAAAGCATGAGCTCAGCCTTTCTTAAAAAAATAACTGTCCTGGTAAAGGTAATGTTTAGGAAAAGTCTATGTCTAGCCGTTCACTTCGTCAGACTGATGATGACCTACCCTATTTCTTTTGGTCAAAACCACGATAATAAAATGATACCTCAAATCTAAATGATATTGTATATCAAGATTCTCTATATGATGGATGTAGGCTGTGTATGCACATAGGGCGTAATCCTAAATAACATTGCATTTTCTTTGTATTTTATATTACACATATTTTATTACAATTCTGTTTCTAACACGAATCATAACGGGTAAGCTATATTTACCGTTCACTGCTTCCATACTTAAAAGAGAGTCTCAAACCCATGATATGTACACTTACAGTAGGATACAGGTCAAGTTACCTAAAAACAAAGTAAAATGATGCTTACTGCGAGGACATAAGAGCTAGCAGTTTATAGTCTGATGCGTATCCTTGTGTACCATAGATTAAGTTTACTGAAATAAATTATTTGTATTTGTATTGCTAACAGGACGTGGCTGGGCTAGTCGGAGGCGGTGGTGTGTCTATCTACTACTCACACGCACTAAAGATGATATTCTTCTCATACGCACAAGGAAAGAGTTTCCTTGCTCCTTTGAACACAGTCGAAGAAAGCTTGAAAGGTAACTTTGAAACACTTTTGTTTGCAAGATTTGTTTTATGATCTAACCATACTAATAATTACTTACACATATTTATTTATGTATTTACTAACACAGTATTTTAATTGTATTTCGCAATAGATAACTTATATTTTTATAAACAACGAGATATCTACCATGGTTTTATATGTTTTGAGTGCGGGTATTTAGGCAAGGGTTGAACCAATTCTCTTACAAATCGTGTTTGAATGTATATAAACTAACACGCTACAAATTTTATAAAACATTTAAATACAGACATCAAATTATATAATCATGTTTAATACCCCGTTGTTTATAAATAATGTACAAAACCATGATAGTTTCAAATGTGATATTAACTTGGCATTCAGGCCTAACGTACCTCGAGAGGCGACGCGCCTCGAATCAGCAACTCGAAATTGTTGGAGGTTTGTACAAACACAGCGAATATCATAAAGAGACCGGCGACTTTTTACCTTGTTACTAAATGACTTTTTAACTTGTTATACGCGTCGCATAAAAAGAACGCTGGAAGAAGGAGGAGGGGATAAGTTTACGCATACTAATCTCGCACCATTTTTTTTATTTTTGACAATAATTGTCCGGTAGTGCTGTAACAATCGTCAGACGATCACCAGCATTTAGTCCAATCGAAAAAAATATTTATTTATTTATATTAATTTTTTATATTGTTTATTTATATTGTATTTATTTAAAAAAAGTTATGTAATAAACTAAATACATAAACTATTTGGATATTTGGTAGAATGAGATGCGGGTTTTGCATGCGCAAACATTCTCCAACCATCTTCTTTGAGCGTTATTTTACGTGTAGTTGTCTACACTAGCTTTTCGTCACAGTTTAAAATAGCGCTGAGCCGTAATAGTGGGAATAAGCGCACAGAAATCTCCTTCTACGCATTCGAAATCAGCGCCACCCTGACCCAACCCATACATTGATCGTGTCTACAGATATCGAATAAAGGCGCTCTAGGTAGTCCTTCAACCAATCAAAGCGAAATATGACGGTCTCTTTTTGATACAAGCTCCTTCGAAATTCAAATTTCTTGAAATACCAGCGTCTTTTCCTATCTAATGGTCAACTTTTGAAACAGGAACGACAATGATCACCCTATCAGCAACCATCACTCAGAAAGAAGGCGGGCGTGGCAAACAAGCGGTTCAGTCTCTCTGTCAATGGGCCGAAGTGGCTGGACACCCAGGCTTGGTGACAGCTGTCATGCAAGCGTCAAACAACCCTGTGGTGCTGATGCTGACGCCATCCAACATCTATGTGCAGGAGATCAAGGTTAGTTGAAAATATTGACGCCAAGTTAGAAGGCGTGTTTTTTGGTGTGGTTGTGAGGATTTTTGGGTTAGACCACTGCACTGATCGAGATGGAGCTTAGAGATCATTTAATTTTGCATTCTAGAGATGAAAACCTTTTGTAACATGTACCTTAATGAAATTAAAATGTACTTTTCAATCATCGATTAGTATTTTTTCTAAATCATTCGAAAACCAATTTGAAACTTACGCAGGTTAGGTTCACAAGACGTCTCAAAGTGATTCTTTGGCATCAATACCGTTTTGACTTTGAATTTCTCGAAGGTACTGCCAGTTAAGGCGAAGATAACCGACATGGTCGCGGTCCGGCACTGGTGCGGCGGCGGCGGGGATCAGAAGAGCACCCTCATTCTACTCTGTGAGGATGGTAGTCTGAGAATGTATGCGGCTAGTACTGAACAGACGGGGTACTGGCTGTCTCCGACTATCCAGCCGATACACGCGCCAAGACGCAAGCCTAGGATCGTCGCTCATCACTCGAAGGGCAAAGCGCAGCAGGTAAAGATATCAAGTGATTTTTTCGAAGAATAGTTCTAATAAAAGCTCACTTCTAGTTTATCCTAAAGAAATTAAAATTTTGATTTCGTGCGCTAAATCAAAATTTTCCATGATTTCACTGGCATCAAAATGAGACCCCTTACATGAGATTCTGCAAATATATACATATACCCTTTGACTTCTTATGCAGTTTTTTTTCAATCAATTGAGTCTTAAATGGAGCTTATGCTATACGTCATCATGAATGATCTACGATACTCAACAGTTTGCTATAAGAAAACTCTGCTCAGGGTTGAGCTCGTCTTTGTACAAGCCTTTGTAAGTACATGAGTTTGTTGCTGCATCATCCTCCAGAAAAGTAGACAATGAATTTAGGGGTAGCATCTCTCCATCAACCCCTACACATACTATTATTTCCTACTTTTGAATCATCAGGTGGTCACAAAATCCAGTGCAAACGGAGCGCCGCAGTTCCCGATAGATTTCTTCGAGCATTGCGTCGCTATGACTGACATCGAGTTCGGGGGCAATGACCTGCTGCAAGTCTACAATACTGTGCAGATCAAACATAGACTCAACACCACAGGTATTATAGTCTGTATTACAATACAACAAGTAAAACTAATAGTGCAGACAGGGCACTTAAAAGATAAATGTCTGAATAATACCGTTTCTTATTCCTTCTTACAAACATTTTTGGAAGTACCTCTGACTACACCTCTGAGAAACTTACCTTGGATATCTACCGTGCATGTATATTAAAATCGTGAAGTTGTTTCATTTTTTTCCTCTAATGATGTTTCTGAAGTATATCGTGATGCACATTCCCAACGTGTGTGACCTACGAGGCAATACTTTATTATTATAGGCGATGGTTACCACTTAACTGTCTGTGCTTATTCTGTTGACTAAAAATTTAAATTGGAACACGAAAAAGAAGTCTTTTTAATAATGTATTCCCAATCAGGTTTATACGTAGTGTCGACGAAGATGAGTGGATTCAACATGGAAGTGATAAACTCCGATCCGAACACAGTTATTTGCGGCATTCGCGTACAACTCGGAACGCAAGACGCCGCGAGAACACCCTCCTACGTCGAGGTATCATTTTCACACTTATTCATTAGATACTTAAGTCCAATTTTCAGTAATCGATTCTATAGGTTGAAATACAAATATCAACCTTATGTCTTTGGTAAGACATTTTTAATCTCTTTTTTGCGATACGAAAATGAGTCTTATGTTTTTTGCGCGACAATTTAATTTCGAATTCTTCATACAGTGTCGCTGGTATTTTTAACTAGTGTGGTGAGAGGGTTTGAAGTGCGTCTCGAAGAGGCCCCCCACTTTCGTGCCCTTGACATAATCATGTTTTCCAACTTTTCTAATGATTTATTAATTTTTAGTTCTATGGAAGGGCAGTGATAACTACTGTACTACGTAACCGTTGGTTCGACATACCGTTGACGCGCGAAGAGTCTTTGCTATCGGACAAGAAACTTGTTATTACTTTTGGACCTTCGCAAGACCCCGATGGAGTCACAATGATCGATTCAGTGAAGGTAATGCAATATTTACTATTTAGTTATTTTTTTGTCTCTTTGTTTAGGAATTTAGGAATTGAAATAATGTAATAAATGTGTCAATAATATAAAAAAGTATCAAATTTAATTCTGTATCAAAGAAAGTTAATAATTCTCTTCTTGCAGGTATATGGTAAGAATAAAGAACAGTTTGGATGGCCAGAGGAAAATGAAGATCCATCGACGTGCCCGTCATCGAGCAAAGTTGTTCAAGTAAGTTTCATATAACTTTGCTCAATTCTATTAATGAAAACCTTTTGAAAACCCTTTTCAAGGGTATTCTTCTACTATATTACGAATGAAATCAACAGGAGACAGAAAACGCCGGCGCATCTAAACCGAACTCCCTAGAGCGGTTGGCGTGTGCAGCGCTTGAAGCGCTGGAACTCAGCGCTGGAGCGCCGGCCGCTGAGAGCGGTGAGGGCGGTGCTGAGGCAGCTAGAAAGCTGCTGTGTGCGCCCGCCAGCGCCGTGCTACACGCCAGGGCGCAATGTCTGCTGCGAGCGCTACACCATTCGCAGTATCACTACTACAAGGTACGGTACTCGACGGAGGTATTTTCAATAGACAGAAGTTCTTTTTATTTAAGAGCAATGATCTTGTAGGCGTATAATGTATGCATTTTTCTCCAGGTATTTCTTTTGAGAGCAACCTTCTTGGTCTTGTACGACATGACGGCTACGACGCTTTATCTTTGGTCTTCCCCTTCCTCTCTTTCCTTCTACCTTTCCTTTGATGATATTTCTGATAAAGCTGTCCATGTCGCACAAGATGGGCAATCATCTTTCCTTTTCTGTTCTCAACAACTTCTATTTTCAAGCAGAATAGTTAGCCTCAGCCTCAAACTATATCGGGCTCCAATTGATGCCTTACAGCCCTTGGCTACTAATCTACTATTAAGTGCGCCTCAAAGAGGCTCCTTTCGTGCACTCGACACAGTTTTCGATTTTTTAAATTCTATGACATGCCGGTTTCCTCACGATGATTTCCTTCACCATTTGAGAGCACTGGCATTGTGTACATACGTTTTTGGAGCAGAACAACTCATTGGCACACGACCTTAGGATCGGAAGGCAGGGCTGCTACCATTAGCCCACCAGCGCTCTGTTACTATAGTATTCTTGTTCTCCAGGACCAAGCTATCCTCAAGTACGTGAGCTCATCGCTGAAGGAGTTACGCGACACAGCGGACGCGCACAACATAGACCCCGAGGCGTACTTCCGACTCGTACTGTTAGCGCGAGGCGTGGCCGTACCGCGACCCGCTAACCTCGTCAAGTTCACCGCGCCTACGCCCACTAAACCTGTTTTGGGTAAGCGACATTATATTTACACTAATTGAGGGTAGTTTTCGACAAAGTAACGTAAGGAAACCAATGTTAAATGATTCCTGTTTGGTAAGCGAAATTATATATTTGCACTTGAGGGTAGATTTCGAAAATCATATCATTTGGAAAAGAATTTTGAATTGTCATGTAAATTAACTTTTATTTTACTCTCGACTAAAATTAAGGTTTTGTGAAATGTCAACTTACGCCGCGTATAAGTTTCTTGCTTCTCTTTTCCGCATTTTCTTTCAACAACTTTCTGTCCTGTAGGCGACTGGTCGATCTACTGGATGGACCACCCCGATCAGATAGACGTGAAAGACAAGGACAGAGAGCCGCACCTCTGCTCTCTCCTCGCCAGCGTGCTCTGGCGGCTCGCGCATTGCAAGTCGACGCCGGGCGGCCCGCCGACCATCCTGTCCTACGGCTTGCGGCATACTGAACAAACGCTGCACGCGCTCGCTGATACCATCCATGCGTTCCAGTTGCACGGAGACAACGATTGTGTCAGTATTTATTATGCTTTTTCATAAAAAAATTAAATAACCTCAAGTCAGATTATTTACTTCATAATTTCACAAAGTAATCAGTTTTACTTTTAAATATGTAACCACATATTTAAAAGCAACAGTTGCTTTTAAAATTTATTGGTTTTAAGTGCTCATCTGTAGCAATTTATCACAGATCGACTTCGGCAATCAAATCTACCTATCCCTGCTGCTCGCCGAAGACCAGAACATTAGCTTCGGCGCTAAGACTGCGCTCATGAGGGTTCTGAGACCTCGCGTCAAGCGGCGCAAGGTCTACATACCCTCGCCTCCTAATACACCAGGTATATTCAGTTTATTTATTACCTTATTTTGCATGTCAAATTAACAGTGTCAGATCGTAGAATTAGTTTTAATCAATACATCATTCATCGTTGCCTCAAACCCACCTTCGCCTCCTAATACACCAGGTATATTCAGTATTCAGTGTTCAGTATATTTATTACCTTAATATGCATGTAAAATTAACAGTGTTAGATCGCAGAACTAGTTTTGAATCAATAGATCATTCATAGTTGTCTCAAAACATAGTCCCATACTGGACTTATTCATATTGGTCTCTAAGAACCCTCGCAATAAGATGCGTATGATTAAATTTTTGCATTGACTAGCCTCTCAGCTCAGTTGGTAGTAGTTCTGCCTTCTGCGCCGTAGGCTCGATCTGCACCGAGAACAAATATTGGTGTGGTGAACAGAGATGCTTATTCTGATCTGGGAGTTATATAGCAAGTAAGTATTTACAAAAAATATAGAAGTATCCAGCTATCTGGTTGCCATAGTACAAGCTCTGCTTAATTTGGGGCTAGATAGTGTTGTGTGGATTGTGCACAATATTCTTCTTCTTATCGTGTCCTTGATTTTTTCGAACCAAGTGTGGGGAAAGGATTTTAAATGCGCTTCAAAGAGGCTCAATAATATGTGTTTATTTGTATTTATTTCTACCTGGTACACGCCAAGCCATGAGTTTCTTTCCTGTTTATTTGGCTTGGTCGTGTAAGAACTTCACCTAGTTTTAAGTCCTTTAAAGTGATGCAGATGATTTTTTTAAATAAAAAAACTATATTATCCTTATGTAAATAATGTATTCCAAAGGTGCGGGTTCATCAGGAACTACCGGCCAACCAACCGGCTCTGTGACGGAGGCAGCGGTGTCAGAGACAGACGCCAACCGCGAGGAACAGCAACACAACCAGTACATTGACGTCGACGACACGCTAGAGCCGATGGTTATGATGCCTCCTGAAGGTAACTCACTTCTTACCATCTCTTATGTCCGGGATACACGAGGCTAGTTTTTCAAGCCTAGTTTATTAAGCTAGCAAGCTTATTCAAGCTTCATTATTCATACAGAAATTCTGTTTACCCGATGCTAGAACTGCTATATTCACCGCGTTACTAACTGAGTCGTAGGACCATAAACGTCAATAGGGATAGGTATGTGCATAACATGTTATCGATATAACCATCTTACGCACTTCCATCACTATGCGGCTCCATAAGACCCACAAGTGCGAGCGAGATAGACATAGTGAAATGATTTATAGCAACACGACTCAGTTGGTAACGCGGTGACTATGACTTGCTAGCTTACTATCATGCTATCCGGGCTTGAAAAACTAGCCTCGTGAATCCCGGGCATTAGGGCGGCCGATTAACTACTTCCCTTCGTGGGATGTCCAAAGAATCTTGAGTTTGTACGATCTAAGGGAATACATTATTTGAGGATCGGCGTTATGAAGCTGATTTTGTTTTCCCTTCCCGTTATCAGAGTCAGCTCATACGAACTTTCTGTCTCGTCAGCATGTTTTATCAATACCAGTGGTCGAGTATTCATAAAAAACATGAATACATTGTCTACAAAGAGTCAGGTGTATAAAACGTCTAAGATCGAACAGATACGGGTATATTCAGAATGGTTTTGTGATGCCATAAAATTGTCCAGGCTTAGATGGTCTTCTGGACATACCGCCGGACGCAGATGACGAGACCATGGTAGAGCTGGCCATCGCGCTCTCACTACAAGACGAGGCGCGGCGTGCTCCCGCCGCCCCCTCCGCACCTCCACCCCCCGCGCCTGGCTTCAGCGACGGTCCTTCCTCGCCTCCAGGGTAAGTGCTGATAGAAACAACTATCTCACTCACACGCCACTACTTCATACGTGGGGTGAAGCGCGGTCTCGCTCTCTAAGTCTAGATCGCGCGGTCGCTACATCAACAACTTTCGACAGTCTTTAACGCCCGTAGCACACTTCCGCTGCGGAACCGTTAAAGCGAAGCCGCTAGGTGAATTCCGTTGCGATCAAGTTTGAGTAGCGGAATGGGCATCGGAACCTCGCGCGATCATTCATTAAAAAAAACAATGTAGCTTTTTATTTTTGACAATTTCTACAAACACGTGCGAAAACCACGCAGCACCGCAACATAATCTTGGTTGTGGCTGGCGTCGTAGCAGATCGACGAAACCGCGCGAAGAAAGAGATAGAATATAGTCAAATCTAAACAACACTGGAAAAACATGACAAAATTACTGCGGTTTCGCTGTAACGGTTCCGCAGTAGAGGTGTGCTACGGGCATAAAGTGGAATCTGCTCCGTGTCGATAGAGATGCTACGCAGGTGCTACGAAATGCAACGAGTTTAGATGAGAGTGTGTGTGTTGCAGTTCTGATGACGAGGGTAGCACAGCCGCCACAGATGGCAGCACTCTCCGCACGTCGCCCGGCGAAGCGGCTGGCTCCGCGGGTTCCGAGAGCGGCGGCTCTGGCGCTGATAGCATCGGTGGAGTGTCCGGCCGCAGCAGTGCTTATGGTAACTAACAGCTAACTTTCTTAGCTGACTCTTATGAAATTTAAGTAAGGCCAATTCAATGTTTCCTACATGAAATTTGCCTCTTCAAATCGAGTCAGACAAGGGCAGCACAGCCACAGATACACAACCCCGTCAAATAAATGCGTGGCAATACACATGCAGGTATCATTGAATTCACCTTCCTTGGATGTCATCAACGGTTCGCAGCTTATTATAAGTCACCAATCCACCTGTCAAGCATGGTGACTACCCCAAACCCCTATTTTATAAATTGTAGTACTATCTTTGCGCTAGTTTTAGTGCAACCACCAACAATGCAATTACATTGCAATTTATGTTAATGCAGAATCGACACCAGCATCTGCTTGATTTTAAATTGATATATGCTTTATGAATTTATCTATGTATTTGTATCCATGTGTATAGGCGAAGCAAGCGAAAGCATACGATGGCTTTTGTCTCTTGCTCGCACTTGATAAGTAAACGTCGTCGGTCTTGCTTGCTTGTTAGCCTTCGCATGCTTTCGGCAGTAAGCTTTTGAGGCTTTTAGTTTCTTTGTATTCTATCAATGGTACAACGACATCCTCCACCATGTTGCGAGGTTGTTTTTTAAGCATTGAAATATTTATAAAGATTTTTAAATCATCTGCCAGTCTACGTTCCATCATATTTTTTTTAATATAGGTAGCTAAGCATTTGGCTACCATCACATATGATGGAAAGTGAGGATGCAGCCTAAGATGGAGCATGCTTTAGGCATAATCCCCACCTGTTAACCCTGTTCTTAAAAATTCCTAAATTATAATGTTCCGAAAATACTGACGCCGGAAGAGAGTTCCATTCCTTGGCAGTTCGTACTATAAAAGTGGAGTCAAAGCGCTTTGTACGAGAATGTGGAATATCTACTTTGAAGGAGTTGCACTTTACCATGCCTCTATATGTCTTGCATGTATACATTTAGATGTCTTGGTAAAAGGATGATGGGGGTATAAGGTCGTGCAATTCTTGTGTGCACTCTCCGAAATGTAAACGGTAGACCGATAAACAAGCCACTCGACGATGACGTCATAGTTGTTGATTTATATGAACTGATATGCTGTGTACGTTAAACTGATGGTGTTGTAGGGGAAATGTCGGGCCCCTCAGCGCTGCCTACCTCGAATTACATCGCAGCGCCCGTCGCAGTAGCAGGCTAGTGATGTTTATGGCTGTAGACGTAGAGCTTTCTTTTTGCACATTATACGTTTAGGAGCATCCGCACATTGAGCCTAAACCACAAACAACAAATACGATTGGTGAACGAGTCCGTTGGCTAGACTAAACCACTACTGTACCCGAAGTCGGAGTTTTGCTACCACATTTCGTTCCCAAATGTTGTTTTCGTTTCGCCTATTTGTCTCTCTCTATTGTATGGAGAAAATATGAGACGGCAAAAATACGTTACGTAGTTACGAGTTGTTGTCTCATCTTTTCTCCATACAATAGAGAGAGACAAATAGGCGAAACGAAAACAACATTTGGTAACGAAATGTTGTAGATGCACTGGGACTTCGGGCTCTGGTCGTGTTTTGTAGCCGCGACTATAGTGGCTCAAATGTTCACAAGCTCATAAACAAATTAAGTACATCATAGCTTTTTAACCCAATATAATTTCACGCTCTTAATTAAATCATAACCGTAGAGTTGATAAGCCGGCCAATATCCATAATTCAGCTGAACATCCATGTTTATAAGTATGTTTATTGTGGAATCTTCAGTTTAGTGTGTGTAATTACGTGTACGTATAACCCTCGCCAGTATATATAGACGCACGAATTCAAAATTGCGTTTTTGTCATTACCTCTCACTCGAACATTATTGTTAACAATAGTGTGAGAGTGAGAGGTTATGATTAGTGGCGCTTCTTATTAGATTCGTTTCTTTCGTCATACTTAATAACTTCATCCGTTGAGTAGAACTCATGTTTGGTTTTCTAACCTTACTTTTTATGTGCACTTCTACTAATATTCATAATAGAATGTTTGTTTGATACTCAATAACACCGTAATGGTTTCACAAATTCCGTATTATGCTGTCCATTCAAGACATTTGCAGAAACTCAAAAAAAGCACTAATTAGTGTGTTTACTTCCGATTTCTTAAAAGTTTACATGTTTTACAGTTTCCTCACTCTACAAAGGTCTTAAAACTATGGTAAAACCTCTTCTAGCAGGTCCATCAACATCTGCCCAGCCTGTGCCCTCAACAGCGCGTACGCAAGAGGCAGAGACAGAAACGCGCAAACTGCACGCGTTGCGCATAGCACTGTTGTCATCTGCTTTGGACGCTCTGCCTAAGCTCAGGCGGCTGCCTGGCGTGCGGGCTATACCGTTCTTGCAGGTGAGTTTATATCGCATATAGTCATTATGCATTGTATATCTTTGCCTGTCGCCAAGTCGCATTTCAACATCAGAAAAAAAAACCATGGTTGATCCTCTAGTCAAAATGTGAAGTGGACCTTATTCATATTGTTCTCTGAGCCCTCCGCTAGCTAAAATGGGCGCCAAGGCTATTGCCATCTCTTTTTATTGTCATGAAAGTGACAGTGACACCACTATTTTCTATAACGTGCTGGAACAATAAACTGCTAACTACAATAATCACTTTGACTAAAATGATGGTCATGATCGTCATCAAAATGATGGTAACTATCATTGATGTCGTTATTTTATCCTGTGATAATGTATACCAGTTGTTTTATTTACCAACTTTACAACGTAAAATGGCCGCCATTTTATTTGTAGGTGGTCTTAATGCTAGCGGGTGACCTCGATTCTACCGTCGAGACCGACCGCGTGGTCCTCGACCGTTTGCTCGAGCTGCTGGTCAACGAACTAGACATCCATTCCGAAGAGAAGGCGGAACTAGGAGACAAGAAGGAACTGCAACTCGCTATCATGAGACTGGAAATGCTTGTCTCGGAGCTGGAGAACGATGACGTAGCGAGTGATGAAGGCACGCCGGTGGAGGAGAGGACTAACCGACGGGAGTTGCAGCTGGTCATAATGAGATTCCTCAGTAAGTTATAGATCACAATAAGTTTCTTCACATAACTGTTGTATGTAATATATACTGGTGACCTCGACTAACTAAACGAAGGAGAACTCTCAGAAGCTCTCCGAACCTCTCTTTAAAGCCGAGTAATTTTGATTTTCATTGTATATTTTGTCAGGTTCAGGTTTTACTGTAATTTTTGTCATGATGTTAGATTGAAACAGCAGGTAATTTTAGTGGTGGTGTTTTTTCAATCATGCATGACTTGACCCAGCTCTTAGTGTATTCTGTACCTGATTGTCTCTTAAAAACGTCGTCGTCTGCGCGGCGGTTTGGGGAATCTTCCGTCTAGCTATCTAGCGCCAAACAAAGCAGAGCTTGTACTGTGGGAACCAGATAGCTGATATAACACTTGTATACTTACATTTTTTTTGTAAATTTATACACAGAATCCAATATTACACCCAGACAGAGAACGAACATCTATTGTTCACAACACAAATATTAGTTTTCGGTGGGGATCGAAGTCACGACCTCTTGCGCAGAAGGCACAGCTACTAGAGAGCTGTGAAGGCAGTCAAGTCAAATCTAATATAATTTCAGGTGTGTTGATGGCTCGTTGGAAGCAGCACCCGCCCGGTGGACCGGCGCCTAAGGAGCTGATAGGTACAGCATGTGCGGCGCATATCTCGCGTCTGTCCGCACAAGCGCTCGTACGGGCCGGAGCGCCGAATCACTGCTATCGAGTGCTAGCCGCGCTGCTGCCTTACTGGAAGGATAGAATCGCAAGTGAGTACCAACAGAACTTAGCATTATTCCTACTCCCAACGGTGACAACGACAACTTCCTAAAATGTCAATTTCTGAAAGACAATTTACGAGAACAAAAACTTTTTAACGACAACTTTCTAGAATGTCAATTTCCGAAAACGATAACCTTCGAAAACGACAACATCTTGAATCGTCTACTGCCTAAATTGACAACCGCCAAAATTTAGATCTTCCTGAAACTACTCGATGTAAACAGTAGTCGTGGGCCGCCAAAATAGTTTATGCAAAAGGTCGTAAGTCACCTGGCGCAGCCAAAAGGATTACTTCTCGTTTACATAGCTAGATCTACCGACCGAACAGTACCGTGATGGGATTATAGCACAAAGTTAGGTCTCTTACTATTGGCCTCGTAAGATGGCTCTAGGTCGCTCAACAAGTTATGACGAAGACTATACTGGTCGGTTCTCGTTCAAATCAGGAAAAAGGATCTGTACACTAAGACTAGTCGGTTAGTGTTGTATTAGCAATATGAAGTGATGAAATACCAGCTAAAACACCTATTATTCAATTGTTGTAGATGCTGGTACTACGCCCGCGGTTCAACAGCTATTGAAACCACAACCGCCTCAGCCATTGCCGGACATGCAACCCTTCTTCGTCAAAGAATATGTGAAGAGTGAGTGCTTTATTGCATATGTTCTACTTTTATACGGTCTACTGTAAACATTGGGAGAATAACCGTCTAAGAGTAAAGCCATCTTTCAGAAAAAACTTATATCCGATACTTCTGACTCTCTATAATCATAGACGGAAATATTTTAATCTGACTGAAATCATTTCCTTAAAAGTGTAAAATCTCCGTTAAAGTTAAAACTAAGTTTTCTTATTTTCTTTTCTTATCGTGTCACTGGTTCTTTCGAACCAAGTGTGGTTAAAGCCATTATATTTGATATTTTTATATATTGATGATTTGATATTTTAGGTCAAGCACTGGAAGTTTTCGACAACTACCCTCAACTTCTAATGGAGATGGCATTGCGCCTTCCATGTCAAATCCACAAGCACTGTGACCCGGCTAACTTTGACTCGCGTTGGAGAACTCTGCTCTGTGAATACATGATGAACCCACAGACTCCGCTAAGGTAAGTTTAAAACACGGTCGGAAGTGAGAATAGTAAGGAACACTTGTCTAATGTGAGGAAAAAAATAATGCAGTATGCTAGTACTTCTTCTAGAAGAGGTAGAGGTAACTTCGTGAGGAAACTGGCAAGTCGTGGAAAACATTTTCAAAAACATATTAGGTCAAGTACACAAAAAGAGTCTTTGAGGGCCATAAAATCCATTCAGCTTACTGGTTCTGTTACGGTGCCATACGTGTGTCCCGTTTCCGGACGGAAACAAAACGTTACATCCAAATTTCAAAGCTGTTTTGACAGCACCTAGTCTGTCACTTCGTCTACAACTTTTTACTACTAAGTTAACCGCATCATCTCAACTGTAATTTGTACTTTTTAATTCATTATTATACGCAATCTATCGAGAATCTAAATCTTCGTAATTATCCACGCCACGAAAGGAACCCCCCCTACTAAACTGAATAAATATTTTTTTTTTATCTAACATTGTCCCACTCCTGGGCAAGGGTCTCCCCCAAAAACTTCCACTCGTCTCGATTTTTAGCGGTCTCCCACCACAGTCTTTCCTCTGACCGTCGAGATCATCTCGCCAGCGTCTTCTCGGCCGGCCCCGTCCTCGTCTCCCGTCCTCAAGCGCAAACATAAATTCCATTAAACGAATGACCCGTCATTAAATTGCTAAATACATCAATATTTATGTCTGCTGCTTGTTGTTGATTTTCCTGAAAATTGAATAATTTCTACCTATGAACAGAAAGCAAGTCCGCAAGCTGCTTCTACTTCTATGCGGCACTCGCGAGCGGTACCGACAGTTGAGAGACGTGCACGCACTCGACACGCATCTCTTCCAAGCCAAGGAACTGATGACCTCAGACCTGTCCTACGACAAGCTGGTCCTCTTGATGGAACATCTCAAGGTAATGGGAGCTTTCTACCGTCGATTCAAAGTACCATACATTTAAAGACGTCTAAGATTAGCATACCACTTCTACATCTCTCCTGCTCAGCAGAAAAATAAACATTAAAATACGTAGATACATTTACAGTTACAGCATAAGATAGAAGATAGAGCGCAGTAAACGAGCCTTGCCTAATGGATCCCCTCGATGGCTTACGTCTTGCTTAACGCTCGCTTGAAACAAGATTCATGGCAGTGCTAGCCCTCGCTGCGTGAACTGTGAGCTGTCAACGCGGTTGAAAGCGAAGCGAGAGCGGTGTGGGAGTGGTGTGGCTTGACCTTATTCCCATTACTGATCCAATGTAGTAATGCTCCTTACAGCCTACAAGGCCTCCTTACAGCGTCATCATTATTTAAAATGTGTATTTTAAGGATCTTTTTTATTTTATTTTAATCTTAATGTTTTTTTTGACAATAAGCCTCTATGCAGCTGCAACACAAATTATGTTCAGATATTTTATTGTTTTTATGTTATACCTTTGACGTAACTAAGTGTTCTATATCTCTCTATGGTTTTAATAAATGTATTGATTGATTGATTGAATGAGTTGTGTGTTGTTCAGTCGTGTGCCGAGATAGTGGTGGCCCGCACCGGCAACTGGCAACACACATGCGTGTCGGAGCGGCGCGAGGCGCTCGCGTGGCTGGTGCGTGCGGCGCGGCGCGTGCACCCGCACGTGGCGCCCACCGTGCTGCAGCTGCTGCAGGCCGCGCTCTGTGCGCCGCACAAGCACGCCGCCCAGCCGCATCCGGCGCACAAGCACAAACAACACGCCAAGGTATATATACACTGTATGCACGAGCACACGTGCGGGGCGGAGCGGCGAGAGGCGTGCGTGTTGCAAGACGTCAGCGTCGTGAGGCGTTAGCGTCGAGAGGCGTAAGCGTAGCGGCGCATGAGCGTCATGAGGCGTGCGCGTTGCAAAGCGTGAGTTATGAGGCGTGAATGTCGTGAAGGGTAAGCGTCATGAGGCGTTCGCATTGCGAGGCTAGAGCGTCGTAAAGCGTGATGGTCATGGGCATGCGCGTTGCGAGGCGTGAGCTTCGTGAGGCGTAAGCGGCATTAGGTAAAGTATTCAAACAGGATGACTTTGCGTTAACAATGTTCTTATTCACAGACCTCTGGGGAATGGTCCGGGCGAGAGCCGAGCTCTGAGAACGACCAGTTTGTCTCCGACGGCTCCAAGTTTCAAGAGTCAAGAGTGCCTGTCTTGGTGCAACAGATACTAAAACAGGTACTTGTTTAATGCTACTAGATAATTTACAAGATTTCTGCCCTAATCTTTGGTCAACCGAATTGGATTTCCAAGGCGTCCAAGGCATTTGTATCTTATTTTATCTTTATGAGATCTTGAAACCTAAAGATCTACCTCTCCAATGTGACATGGTTTGATTGACTACAGGTTCCGGAAGAGGAATTGAAGATGTTTGTGAAGGCATTCCTTCTCGAAACGAACACAACCGCGGTACGCTGGCAGGCTCATGCACTGCTACTCGCTATCTACAAGTAAGTAATCTTGTTTTGTTTTAAGGGATTATTACAGTATTCCCATCATTTTAAATATTTGGTACTGTTTTTTTTTTGAGATTTAACCATATTCACCACTGCACTGAATAAATAAAAGTTCAAAAAATATCGACATACCAGCTTTCGATTTCAATAGATAGATAGATAGATAGATAGATAACTCTTTATTGTTCACCACACAGAAACATAATACAGGATTCAATAATCCTTCAAAGAAACAAATGACAGCCTAAAATCGATCCAATAGTTTACTTAACTTTGGCAAAATGACTGACAGATGCCATACATGAAAGCAGAATCTTCTCGTGTGACTGGTTCTATAAAATTGGTGAAAAGATGTTAAATGCACCTCAAGGAGGCCTCCTCTCGTGCACTTGAAACATATATTCTAACTATTTAGGTTCTAAAAAATCAAAATCAAAAGTGTATTTATTCGCTAGGATTACAAGAATCACTTTAAAACGTCTTAAAGCTAGGTGACAGTTCCACGCGTAAAGGTTCTACGACATAAGGCTGGTTTACACTTTGATTAGTGTGAGTGCAGGTGATTAGTGCGTGTACAGGTGTGTTGTGCGAGTAGTGTCCAATTCACTGCGAGTGTCTTCCGTCCACTTTACCAATTTTTAAAATAACAAGCGTCCGACGCTACACACTAAACGCTAAACACTCCTGTCCAGACGTGTTTAGTGGTAGGCACGCTGCGAGTGAGTGGGAAGGGAGGGCGCGTGGGATGGCTACTCGCAGTCCACTCGCAAAAAAATAGAACACGCTTCTATTCACTTTACTACACAGCCCACTAATCACTTGCACTAATCAGTCGCTGTCCACACCTAGTCACTAAGCACCTGCACTAATCACCTGCACTCGCACTAATCAAAGTGTAAACTAGCTAACAATGAAATGTTATATTTTTAATAGTAATTCACCGCAAGCAAACCAAGCGTCCCTAGTGTCTCTCCTATGGGGTATCTGGCCGACTCTGCCCGCGTACGGTCGCAAGGCGGCACAGTTTGTCGATCTACTCGGTTACTTCACTCTCAAGACTCCCGATATTGACACTGAGGTAAGTAGTGGGCTTATGAAATAATATTGTGCAGTCTTCAAGGGTTTTTTCATGATAACGGACATGAAACAAGAGCTACAAGTCTAAGAACACTATGTGCATGGAAGACACGCACGTCCATGTTCTTTCCTTGTTTTCATATTGGTGACCCCGACATTGTACATAATAGTATCCCAGACATACCGATAAACTATCCCGTGATGGCTACCATCTAAACCTTCCTGTATAAACGCCCTGATTCCTTCTTTTTCTCATACTGGTGACCCCGACTTATATAAAAATATATGTCCACAGAAATACGTGGGAAGCGCGGTAGATCTGCTCCGCAATCAGAATCAGCTGCTATCATCCCATGGTAACGCAGCTTTGTACGCCGCGCTCGGTGCCTTTGTCGAATTGGACGGATACTACCTGGAGTCAGAACCGTGCCTCGTGTGTAACAACCCTGAAGTGCCAATGCAGACTATCAAGCTGCCTACTATCAAGGTACTCGTAAATGTTACTGATATCAAAATTGAAGTTGTTAGCGCCATCGGATCCTGCTCGGTTCTTAACTTTTGGGACATTATAAAAAAACGGTTGTCTGTAAAGTCGGTTTACTGACGATAGTTGAACATGACAACGTTGAAATGGAACGCCTCAGAGCAAGGTAACGCCGCATGACGTCATGTGTTTTCGTTGCTGCAGCCGGCTCCATCGAATTATAAGATGTTGTGACGTCAAAATCTTGATGGCAATTTTACTTTTTAGGTCTGCTTTAGGTCTACTTTTTAGGTCTCAATCAATAGCATGATTTTAAGTTTTGAGAAGTAGTCTTTTACAACCTGTACAAAATGCTGAAACGTATCTTAAGTTATTCAATGTAAATTGTTGTCAACACGTTTTAGTTGGGATAAAAAGAAAAACTGTTTAAATTCTTATTACTTTGTAATCTCTTAAAAAAAGTTTTTGAATTAAATTTAAAAATTATTTGTTTTAATTACTTTAAATTTTTAATAACTTTGTACTGTTGCGCAGATTGACTCAAAGTTCACGACCACAACGCAAATAGTGAAGCTGGTGAACAGTCACATGATAAGCCGCATCAGCCTGCGCATCGGCGACATCAAGCGCAGCAAGATGGTGCGAACCATCAACTTCTACTACAACAACAGAACTGTTCAAGCGGTGCAAGAGCTCAAGAACCGACCTGGTAAGGGAGTATTAGTTTTATAACTTCACAACACTTTCCAAATGTGCGTGAACTACGAGGCAATCCTTTGTTATAGGCGATGGTTACCACTTAACATGAGGTTGGCCATTACTTGTTTCGTCAGGTAGTTGTATAAAAAAAACACCAAAGCTCTATTTAACCGACTTCACAAGTAAAAGAGAAGAGAAAGAAGGTGGAGGGCTTAAACTCGACTGTATTTTGTTAATATGCCCCAGTGGACTCATGTTCTGGACGTTATATCCCCCTAAGATCTTAATAACACATGAAGAATTATTGTTACCTTATTACTATTAGCTTTCTCTTAGCACCAAAGGTTTGCTGGAAGAAAACTCTTAGGGTTAAGCTCGCCTATGTACATATCCTTTGTTATTACTTATTTGTAAATTTTTCTGTGTGCATTAAAGAATTATGAACAGATAAAGTAATAGTTAGTTGTTTAATAAATTCGGTACCATGCAGGTAGGAAGAAAACAGGTTTAATAATGTTTTGAATTCACAAATACACCAAGAAGGTTACGAGTGCCAGTTTTTAACAAATTAAAAAAGGTTGTATGATAAATTCGCACCATGGAGGTAGAAGTAAATAGGTTGTGTATTCACAAACTTAGTGAACACTATATTCTAAATTCAAATTTACTTTATCCTCTAGCTAGAGGATAAAAACGGCTATTGCAGTCAGATATTGAACAGCAAAAACACACTTTCTGAGCTGGTGGGATGAAAATAACTATTATTATCTGAAATGCTATACATTCAGATGGTCCCATAAGTGTTCTACAGGAGTGTCGAAGATGCGATTTTAAGCTTGGTAAGGCAGACTCAATTCTTTCGCACTATCTCAAGACTTAGACTTCACGGTTGAAGAAGAACGGATTTCAAGCGGGCCGTTCTCGTACTTATAAATATCTACTTGTATTTGAGCTGAACTTCCAGACAATAAGTAACTCTATGGCAGTACATTATAGTAGAATTTCCCGTGCAGGAATGTGGCACAAAGCCAAGCGCGTGCAGCTCCAATCCGGTCAGACTGAGGTCCGCGTCGACTTCCCGCTGCCGATCGTCGCTTGTAACCTCATGATGGAGTATGCTGACTTCTTTGAGAATCAACAGGCTACGGGTAAGATACTACGAATCTATACGTCATCATCTACGCTGTCTTATTTACCACCGTACCACGAGGGAGAAGTATTTCTTGAAATACCGTTTGTAATGTTCAATGAAAGACGGACTATCGCATACTGGTTTATTGCGGGTACAAATTAGTGAGGGTGGCGAACATGCCTACCCGTACTATACAAACACTACATTTTTCCCCTCTTAAATTCCTATACTATTAGTATTTAAAAGTAAGTTTACGTACCTATGTATAGGTACCATACGAAATTTGTACTATGGATACATAAACATTGAAACCACAATAAAACTAATCTAAAAACTTATAATAAACATAAGAGTACGTAAGTACATACTTAAAGGAGGCATATACTATTTTGGTAAACGAGACCTCAACTTCATTTTATGAGGTGTGCTAGTTAGGTGCTGACGCCTCTGTTCCGGTGGTCCAGCGCGCTGAACCTCGATATCCTCATTTGAATGTACCGCAATAGACGGGGCACCGCACTCCGCATCGCTAGTAATGGCCTGCCTAGTACCAGGAGATTGAGTCACAGGGGTCGACCGACCTTCGATGGCTTCTACATCTACATTTGACTGGACTCGGCTAACATCATTATCATCAGAAGGTTCGACACAGGCGACCGAATAACGCGACTTCCTAGCCGTCTTTGTGAGAAGTTGATCAACGTGGCGTTTACTACTACGATTGTCTTGAGTTTTTACTTGAAATGAAACCGGTCCCGTTTTATCAACAATAACTCCCTCCTTCCATTTAACATCCTTGTTAACATAATCCCTGACGAGTACCGCGTCGCCGGGCGCCAGCGGGCGCGTCACGCCCGCGCGCCGCTGCTCGGCCGCAGTCTGCGCGGCTCGCACCACGTCACCCGTACTGGGCCGCAGGAGGTCCAGCCTGCCGCGCAACCTGCGCCCGAACATTGCCACGGCCGGCTCTTTTTGAGTCGTGCAGTGTTCCGTATTCCTATACGTAAATAAAAACCTAGAAATAGCTACCTCATAATCCTCCCTCTCGAATGACGCTTTTTTAAGTACCTGTTTCACCGTACGCACAGCATTTTCGGCCGCTCCGTTGCTAGCAGGGTGGTATGGCGCTATGAGTAGACGCTTAATACCATTTTTCTCCAAGTAAGACAAATACTCTTTCGACGAAAATGGCGGTCCGTTATCGCTCACGATAGACTTTGGTAATCCAAACCTAGCAAAAAGTTTACGCAGACAAGAAATAACCACTGTGGCAGAGGTACTGGAGACACCTGCTACTTCTAACCATTTTGTATGTGCATCTAGTATAACGAAATAATACTTGTTTCGATATGGACCTAAAAAATCAACATTTAGTCGCGACCATGGCTCAGCGGGCCAGGGCCACGAGTGCAGGGGCGCGGGCGGGGGCTGGTCGCGCTGGGACGCGCATGCACTACATTCACGACACAAGCGTTCAATGTCTGCATCTAAACCTTCCCACCAAAAGTAGTTGCGAGCAGCTTGTTTCATCTTGACTATGCCGATATGCCCACTGTGCAACTCTTTTAAAACGGTACCTCGTAAGCTAGTAGGTATAACTACCCGATATCCCCACACTAAACAACCGTGTTCTATAAAAAGACTATCTCTTTTTTGAAAAAAAATCTTATCTTTATCACATTCAGAACGTTCCGGCCACCCAAACTTAACATAGCCCACGATTTTATTTAACTGTAAGTCTTTGCTTGTTTCAACTTTAACTTGATAACAAGTAACAGGCAAAACATCATCAACGAAGTTCAAATAACTTCCTTCCAGAATATCTTCATCGTAATTATGCCTAACCGTGCGTTCTAACGGTAAACGAGATAACGCGTCAGCATAACAATTTCTCGATGACGGAATAAAGTCAATATCATAGTCATATGCAGCCAATCTAACTGCATATCTTTGCAAGCGGCTGGCGGCAGTTTGTGGAATGCCTTTATTTTTACCAAAGATATAACTAAGTGCTCGATGATCACTCCGTAATAAAAAATGTCTCCCGTATAGATATTGATGATGCTTTGTCACTCCGAATAAAATTGCCAAAGCTTCTTTATCGAGCTGCGAATAATTAAGTTCGTGCGAGTTGAGGGTGCGCGAGGCACAGCTGACCGCGCGCTCCGACCCGTCTGGGTAGCGATGCGTCAGCACGGCGCCCAGCCCGTACGAGCTGCTGTCTACAGAGAGGATGAGCGGCAACTTCGGATCATAATGCGCCAGCACCGGACTACTACTTAAAACATTTTTAATTTTATTGAAACCTATTTCACATTGTTCGCTCCAGGACCATGTAACATCTTTTTTAAGAAGCTCGTACATTGGTTTTAAAATATCACTTATATTGTAACAGAACTTTGCATAAAAGTTTACGAGTCCCAAAAAACTTTTAAGTTGTGAAACGTCTTTTGGTACGGGTGCCGCAACAATGGCTTCAATTTTTTTTTCGTCCGCATGCAAACCATGCTTATCTATTCTATAGCCTAAATACGTCACGCTTTCTCTAAAAAATTCGCATTTTGCCCAATTAACGCGTAAACCAGCATCTCTCAATCTTATCAAAACGGCTCTTACATTTTCTACATTATCCTTAGCATTCAAACCGCTTATACATATGTCATCACAAAATACGACCGTAGACGGCAATCCACTGAGAATTTCTTCAATAACTTTTTGGAAATTTTCTGGAATACATTTAATTCCAAATGGAACTCTTTTGTAGACCCAGGTACCTACGTGAGTTGAGATGGCGGTCATTGGTTGCGAATCCTCAGTTAATAAAAATTGCTGATAAGCGTGGGACAAGTCCAATTTTGAGAAAACCACACCTCCCGCCAGAGTAGCAAAAATCTCTTCAATACGGGGAAGCGGGTAATGAAAATCTTTTAACAGCGGATTAATCGTTGTCTTATAATCTCCACATATGCGAATATCGCCATTTTTTTTGACAACTGGCACTATGGGAGTTCCATAGTCAGAACGGTCTACTTTATAAATGACGTTATCACGTTGTAATCTTTCAAGCTCCTTTTCGACCGGCCCGCGTAGTGCGAGAGGCAACGGGCGAGCCTTTACATAAACCGGAGTTTTGTCAGACAAATGTAATTGCATGCGAATTTTACAAGTCCCGAGCCCATCAGCAAACACTTCTGGATATTCCTTTCGTAGTGATTCGACGGTGGAATCATGCCTCTCATGAGTTAAGTTATAACAATCGCTAATGTTCACATTCAACATTCTTATCCACGTACGACCCATCAAAGGCGGGCCTCCATTCTCAATGACATACAGTGGCAATAAGTACGATACAGTGCCATACGTGACGTTTACATTAATAAAACCTAACGGTTTAATGACATCGCCGGTGTAAGATTTCAAAATTAATGTTTTTTTATGTAGTTCGATTCCATTGAATCGGTCATCATAACAAGATTTTGAAATTGCTGAAAACTTACACCCCGTATCTACCTCAAATCTCAAAGGCATTGTTTCGACTTGTAGGTCAACATAATAAGGGTCGTCTCCTCCGTCACAGGAAAGATTGTAAAAGTTCACTTCTTCAGAATCAGAATCAGAGTCAACTAAAAAGAACTGACCTTTCGACTTGCTTGAAGAACTCGCTCCGCGACCACTTTCGTACTTACGACACATCACTTTCAAATGCCCTTTTTCACCACAATTATCACAATTGTAATTCTTGAAACGACACCGGTTCGCCGCGTGTCCTTCCTTGCCACACCGGGCGCAAGGCACTGCCCGCTGCTGCGCAGGCGCCGTCGCCGGCTCGGCGCTGCCGCTGCTGCCGCCGCCGCCACCGCCGCCGCCGGCGCGCTGTTGGTAGCGGCGCGGGGCGCGCGCCACAGCCACACGATGCAAGCCGTCAGACGCGCGCTCCCCTGCGCCGCCGACGCTGCCACCGCTGCTTACTGCCGACGTCGCCGCATGCCTGTCCGCCGCTTCCAATGCCAATGCGAGCTCGATAGCACGCTTGTAATCCCAAGTCACGTTCGGCAAAAAGCCTGGATCTCATATCCTCAGAATACAGACCGGAGACAAATTGGTCCCGGATGTTCACTTCCAAATCCTTGCCAAAGTTGCATGTTTTAGCTAAATGCTTCAAACTTTGTAGGTATTCGTTTACGGTCTCTCCTGACGTTTGCTTCCTTTGCCGGTACACATGACGTTCTGCGATCTCCGACCTTTGCGGCACGAGATGCTGTTTCATAATTATCTCGAGCTCATCAAACGTTTTCGTCTCTGGTAAATCAGGTGCACACAGATCACACATCAGCTCGTAACAAACCACGCCGACATGCGTCACTAACACCGCTACGTGCATTTTTTCGTCGATGTTATTTAGCATCACAAACTGTTTCACTCGCCTACAATACGCGTCCCAATTATGGGTACCTATCTCAAAGATCTCTATTTTACCGATAGGCATCGTGGAACACGAAATGAGAGAGAATTAGGTAAAACTATTCGGCTGCGCCACATGTAATGTTCAATGAAAGACGGACTATCGCATACTGGTTTATTGCGGGTACAAATTAGTGAGGGTGGCGAACATGCCTACCCGCACTATACAAACACTACACCGTTTATACAGGTATTACTGTACATTGTGTTCTTATAAATCGAGGGCATGTCCCTAGCTCTCGTGGGTTTGGACTTGGCCATCATATATCTACTTCCGGTATATAAAAAAATGGCCTCATTTTTGTAAATAATGGGACCACAAAAAAACGGCGTTGTTTACTCAGTTGGTCAAATTGTCACATTAGCATAAAAAACCGATAGCTTCATAACTTGAATCCCCAGTAACCGTAATAAATTGGTGGCCTAATAGTAGCGGCCCCGCCTTTAGATCCTAAGGTAGTGGGTTCAAATCCAGTCGTATGTCAATGAGCTTTTCTCTCAAACGGTGAAGGAAAACATCGTGATGTCGAAGAACTAACATGAATTGTATAATTGCAGGAGAATCGCTACAGTGTCCCCGCTGCTCCCAATCAGTGCCTGCCAATCCCGGCGTCTGCGCTAACTGCGGAGAAAACGTCTTCCAATGCCACAAGTGCCGGTAAGAATAATCAACAAAATTACTGTTACACTTGTGAAGTACAACTTCTTTAAATTTAAGTTGTAGAACATCGGGAATCTTGGTTTTAGCTGGCTGTGTTCGTTTGATTTAAGAATCAACGCGCCATAAAACCCACTAGGATCCACTCTAAATTCAAAATTCAAGATTTTTAAATTCTGTTTTATCAAAAGGATCATAGTTAGATAAAAATATAAAACTATCACTTTAAAACGTCTTAAAGCATAGATGAGTCTAGGTGCCAGTTCCACGTACCAAGCCTAGAAGAACAGGCAACAAACTACGGCTTGGTTCCTACCTTTTTTGTATGATCCTTTTACAAAACTACCAATATAACTGCTTTTTTTTACAAAGCATAGGTGATAGTAGTTTGAAAGAGTACTTAAAATCTTTCTAAATTCCCTACAGTGCTATCAACTATGATGAAAAGGATCCCTTCCTTTGCCACGCATGCGGTTTCTGCAAGTATGCGAAGTTTGACTACACTCTGACCGCCCGGCCTTGCTGCGCGGTTGATACTATTGAAAACGACGAGGAGAGGAAGAAAATGGTGCAAACTATTGGGTCTTTACTCGATAGGGCTGACCGTGTTTATCGTCAGCTGACCACCAACAAACCAGTGCTTGAGGTAAGTACTTAGGTTGTCATTCAAAGTGCCAGTTCTTTATACCTATTACAATCTTAATTTTACAGATATTGACTGTAATGTATCTAAAAACATGCTAGCAATTGTAATCATTATAGAAAGGGTTAAAAGGGTTAAACTGTTCACATATAATGAGATAAATATTTTAAATTATAATTAAGCCTCTGGGGCCTTTGGATTAGAAGCCTACCGAGTGCTGATACCATTTCACAGCTGGGATAGTTTATTTACCGAGTTTATTTTACGATAAACCGAGTTCATCAAATGTATGTCTTTCTCAGTCACTCCTCCACAAGATCAGCGAGCACCGTCTTGAAGGTCGCACCGGCGATGAGAACAGCAATGCTAGTAACACTTCGTTCGGCGGCGCGCAGATCAACCGCGTCATACAGACACTCGCGCACAAATACTGTGCCGATAGCAAGTCGCACTTTGAGGACCTCTCCAAGCTCATACAGAAGGTTCTAGCTTGCAGGTGAGATTATTATAACGGCTGTAAGCTAAGCTGGGGGTATCTGCTAAGGGTTGCTAGCTAACTGAGGGGTGGTAACTCCGAAAAGAGTACAAAAATGAACCCGAAAATAAACAACCAAACCCGTCGAGTAATGAACCAGATAGCTGATATAATACTTAAATACATTTTATTGTTAAAACAATTAGAATACAATACAACACCCAGACAGAGAACAAACATCTGTGTTCACCACACAAATATTATCTCGGTAGGGTTGGAACTCACGACCTACGGCGCAGAAGGCAGAGCAAATACCAACTGAGCTGAGATGCTAGTTCAGCATTTATTGAGTTCACAGTGAATGTGCGTTTCGTTAGCTAAGACGGCAATAGCAATTTTAGTAATACTCTCTTTGGCGGTGCGGAGATCAACTGTAACACTATTTTTGGGGGTCATGAGCCCATTTTCATAGTAATATGGATTGATGAGATTTAAAACGCCCGCTAAAAATCAGTCCAGTCCAAAAAAAAACAGTAAGCGCAACTCTCATCATCATCATCAGCCTGAAGAAGTCCACTGCTGGACATAGGCCTTCCCTACACATTTCCAGGAAGAACGATTCTGAGCCCTTTCCATCCATCGACTTCCCGCGATCTTAACAATGTCGTCGATCCATCTGGTGGGTGGGCGCCCTACGCTTCGTCTTCCAGTTCGTGGTCGCCATTCGAGAACCTTTATTCCTCAACGGTTGTCGGTTCTTCGAGCTATATGGCCTGCCCATTGCCACTTCAAATTACTAACTCTACGAGCTAATGTCGGTGACCTTGGTTCTTCTACGGATATCCTCGTTTCTGATTCTATCACGTAGTGAACTCCCAGCATAACTCTCTCCTTTATTCCTTTATTCTTTATTGCACACACATATAGACAGTATTTATAAAACATAAAGTAAAGACATGTACAAAGGCGAGCTTAACCCTAAAAAGAGTTCTCTTCCAGCAAACCTTTAAGGATAGATATATGTGTAAATAGAGGTGGGTACGTGTACAAGAAGGGGATTTGACAATATTATTATAATGTAAGTAAAATGTATTAATAACACAATAAATAAACTAAATATACCTACCTACACATAATTTACATATACATACACACAATAAAAAAGTATATACATACATGAATAACGATATAGACTAATACTATACATATAATATATAAACTAATGTATACTTATAAGGAAAGATAATGCTCTTTGACTCTGCGCTTAAAAATACCTAGCGAAGGACTCGCACGGATGGTATGAGGAAGACAGTTCCAAAGTTTCATGGAGTGAACAGTGAAGGAGCCATTATATCGTCTTGTGGAATGTGTAGGCGTTTTTAATAGTAAAGATTTAGCTGTTCTGCAAGGCTCACCACGGGGGACAAGGAAATCGAAACGTTCACGGAGATATGAAGGAGAGAGAGGGTTATTAAGTATGTTATACAAGAGAGACAGGATGTGCAGATCACGGCGACGACGAATCGGCAGCCACTTTAGCTGCGACCTGAACATCGAAACGTGATCATACTTACGTAACCCGAAAATAAATCTAATGCATAAGTTCTGAAGACGCTCCAATTTATTGCAGATATCCTCTGTAGCGTCTAAAAAACAGGAGTCAGCGTAGTCAAGTAAGGGTAATAAAAGAGTTTGGGCCAGAATGACTTTAGTCTCAAAAGGTAAAAACTTCTGGAATCGCTTGAGGGATTGGAAGGAAAAGTGAACCCGTTTGCTAATTCCATTGACGTGACCAATCCAAGACAGTTGGGAGTCAAAAATAACACCCAGATTCTTGGCAGTAGCGGAGTAACAGATGGGGGAATCAGCATAAAAAAGAGGAGGTGGGGAAGATTTACGGACCATATTCATCATGTAGGGGCTACCGCAGATTAAGGCTTGAGATTTTGAAGGGTTAACGAGAAGGCCAAATGCTTTTGCCCATGAGTGAATATTTTTAAGATCTGCATTAATTTGGTCAATGCCAATAAGAATCTCATCGACCTTAAAATGCCTATAAATTTGCAGGTCATCAGCGTATAGGTGATAATGGGAAAAGATGACTTGGGTGATAGCATTGATGAAAACAGAAAAAAGAAGAGGGGAAAGAACGCCACCTTGAGGTACACCCGCAGTGATCTCACACCAGCCAGAGAGGGACTCCTCAGAGCGCACACACTGCGAGCGTCCCGAAAGATAAGAGTTAAACCAGGAGATTGCAGAAGGAGAAATGTTGAGAGAGGAAAGAATAGAGAGAAGAATGTCATAATCAACTGAATTAAAAGCGCTGCTGAAATCGAGTAACACTAAGACCGTGAGAAGCTGGTTGTCCATGGCCCATCGGATATCGTCAGATACCTTTATCAGGGCACTGACAGTGCTGTGTCCTGGACGGAAACCAGACTGGAAGGGGCTCAAAAGGTTGTTTAGATGGAGGAAGTGAGAGAGTTGCTTGTGAACAACATGCTCAAGGATTTTGGATAAGATAGGAAGGATGGATATGGGCCTAAATTCGGATAAAGTGGAGGGATTTGAGGTTTTAGGAAGTGGGAGCACAAAAGCTTTCTTCCAGATAGAAGGGAACGAGCTCGTTTCAAGAGAAAAGTTAATGATGTGTGTGATTGCAGAAACGAGCTCAGAGGAAAGGATTTGCAGCATGTGCACATGGATGCCATCAACACCTACAGCTTTCGTAGAGACAGATTTAATCAGTTTCAACACTTCATCCTCAGCAACCTCCCTCATGATGAAATCAGGACAATTAGGTTTAGTCAGGCGAGATAAATGGTCAATAGTGGAAAGCTTGGTACTAATATCCAAAGAGATAGGAGAACTAGAGAAGTGAGTATTAATTGAGTTAAGGTCGAACGAGATTGAAGTTTCGTCAAAGCGATTTCCGATTCCCAAAGAGTTTAGAAATTTCCACATTTGAGGAGGACTACAACTTTCAATGGAGTCGTGAATATGGTGTCTCTTAGCATTCCTGCACATCTTGGTGCACCGGTTACGTAACTTCTTAAAATTAGTCAGGTCTCTCCATAGCTCGTTGAAGCGCAACTCTATACAGATTAAAATGCAAGATTGCCTTTGTTACCTTTTATTTTAAATATTTGGATGTTTTACAGAAAAGAGCTGGTGTCCTACGACAGAACACAAAGTGATCAGCTGAAAGGTGAAGCTATGCCCGTGTATGGCGGACTGGTGCAGATCTACGACGGAGAAGTTTCTAAAGGTAAGAAAAACTTATTAATTCTTAAAAGTTTCAAGTGTCCCTCTGCAGAGTAACCGTTATATTGCAAGGTTTCCTGGAAGAGATCATTCTCAGCAATGAGGTCGCCCATTTTTTTGCCGTTGTGTACTTTTGTGTCTTGTACTGTATTTTTGTGTGGTGAACAATAAGGAGTTATCCATCTATCTATCTATATTTTTCCTGGCTCGAAATCGTGTCTTTGGGTTTCTGGAGGTTGTAAATTTTTGAACAGTTAACTAAAAAAAATATTTAGGTTTTTCACTAGTTACATTATTCCTAATGTTTTTTTTTGCGATTTCACTCTTAAATGTTTCAACCTGAAGAACTAAAAGCATGCAACAAATTCCCAATAAATATAAAGTTTATTATCTCTCAGTGTCTGGCGGCGGCTGCTACGGCTGTTCATTGGCTTGCGCGGAACATTGCCTAACGCTGCTGCGAGCGTTAGCCTCCCAGCCGGAGCATCGCACGCGGCTGTGTCGCTTCGGACTGGTGCAGGAACTTGTCCAGCATAACCTGCACCGCGGAACTCCACAGGTGAGCTTCTATGATGGTGGGGATAGAGGTCATTTTATAGTTTTTGAAATGGTTCGAGCTGCTAGTTAGGTGATGTCAGGCATTGTCCAACGATAAATGAACCACAGTCCTGACCCAATGGTTCTTTGTGTTGAAAGATTTTGGATAAAACTTTGGTCATATAACAAATCAATCAAATAAATAAATTATTTCAAATAAGAATTAGGTAAACAAAAAGCTATATTAATTTTAGAGGCAAATTCGCTGCGTAGAAACATAATCATAGTAAAAATATCTCAGGACAGCCACCAGTCAGCATGAAGACTCAAAGGTAGTTGAATAACCATACTGGAGAGAGCACTGGTGGTCTAGTGGTAGCGGCCCCGCTTTCCGATTCGAAGGTCGTGGGTTCAAATCCAGTCGTGAACCAATGAGGTTTTCTGTTGAAAAATGTATGTGCACTACGCCAGTGCTCTCAAAACGGTGAAGGAAAACATCGTGAGGAAACCGGCGTGTCGTGGAACCTAAAAAAAGTTTGAGCAACACGTGTCAAGGGTCACGCAAAAAGGGCCCACCAGCGGCCTACTTGCGGAAAAACCAGCCCTCACATCAAGTGCGGGTGATAAAAATGTGCCATTTTGCCAATTTGCCAACTATACCGGATAAATTCAACATCTCCATGAAGTTTCAATATAAATTAAACTTTGTTTCTTAGTGCCAAGAAGAAGTTCGTTCACTCATCTGCCTGGTGACTCGCGACAACTTCCCAGCCACTGAACAACTGTGCAAGTTACTCACTCAACGCATCACTCTCTCACTGATGGGACATGCGGCGTCGCAGGATCACAACAACTCGGTAATTTACAACCTTATTCTAATAGGCATACGGGTCATACTTCTATACTATAGTTTTATTGGCTAAAGCCTCTAAGTAGTAAATCTATTTGGCTCTTATTTTGTGACGTATAAGGTTCAATATTGATTGGTTGTTTCAGGTGCGTCCGTTGGTGTTGCTATTGGGATCGCTGGTCAAAGTGCAAGATTCTGTCGACTGTTGGGAAGCAAGACTTCGTTGTATCGTCAAACTTTGGGTGTGGTAAGTCGGAACTCCAAATTATCAACTGTAATAACCTGTAATAAATATAGACGTCCCAATAAGTGTTTTTACTGTCACCTCAGAATTAGAAGACAGTATTTTCCAACTCATAGTGAAAATAAGAGAATAGTATTTTATGATATATTTTGTCAGGTGTTGTCCTCAACTGACCGAAGTGGCTGGCATAGCTCCCGCCGCAGACGCCATCTTGAAAGCTGAAGCGCTGGAGGGAATACCGGGTATCAATACCTCGTCGCCAAATTGTAAGTACTTACACATTATTTATACTTCAAATAAAAAGGGAGGACGTTCCTAAATCGGTTGTATTTTTAATGTTTGTCGACGTATAACTTTGTAATTTATCACCCGATTTGAAATATTTTTTTTTATCTGGAATGTCATACTTCGAGATTGGTCCCATATAAATTTAATCAAAATCGGTGCAGCAGTTTGGCCACGATGTCGGTTTCTAAGTGTTTGAAAAAAAAATACTTCAACATAATTATGTCCAGCCGTAGACTTCTTCAGGATCCTGATGATTCTTCAACAAATCAATAATAAAAAGAGTTAAGAAATGGTTTTTTTAATTGTTGAAAAGTTAATTTACCAGTTTAAAATGTATTGTATGTTTTTAGCCCACCAGTTTGCATTGCAACAAGTAGCGCTCCCGTGCCTGCGTTACATGCAACAGATAATGGCGCCACCTATCGCGTCCGCTTCTACTACTTCAGCCGATTCGGATTCGTCTAAAGAAGCCAAGGTTAGTAACGAACCCAACCGAACACTTTCGAGTTTGCATATTTTTTATCTCTAGCAAAGTAGTTTACTTTTGATTGTGTGTTTGTCAAAAATTACGTTTTAATACTTCTTGTCATTTCGTTGAAACCAGTGTGATGAAAGGATTTTTAATGCGCCACGCAAAGGCTCTTTCGTGTACTTGACACAGTCATGCTTTTGAACTTTTTAGGTAAAGTACCGGCATAGTGGATTTATGGACAGAAAAACTCATTAGTACACGACTGGATTTGAAGTGCTCGCATATAAAATTAATATATAAAAAATAAATTTCATAAAAAATTATACGTCTAACGGTAGAGTATTTAATAATGTATATCTGCAAATCCCCCAAATCCTCAACAGGAAGCCGCAAACCTCAACGCGATGACACCAAGCACGAACGCAGTACCATCGGCCACTGGTAACGTGGTCGTTGACCTCGCGGCGTGGCTGGCAGGCGGCGTGCCTCACTCGCAATGGCGGCGTCTCACGGCTACCAAGATGGCGCCGCCGGCTGAAGGGTCTCTACCGCCGCGCGATACGCACCTCGCGCATAAATACATCGGGAAGTGGCGTGAAAGGGTACGTTTTTTTATGCCATAGCTGGCAGACGAGCAGACAGGCCACCTGATGGAAAGTAGTCAACGTCGACCATAGACACCTATGCAACACCAGAGATGGTGTTGATGCGCTGCCATGTGTGTGTTGTACGTTATTAAGACTCAAAATGACAAATAGAGTGACTTTATTCGAGTTACTTCCTTAAACCTTCCGCTCCGCTGCTTAAATTCTTAAGAGAAGCGGTAATTCCTATAATTTTGATTAGTTGTTAGTTTACCGCTGATTTGTTCACTTTGGCTATAGTATCATCCAACCGGCTGCGCCAATTCTTTAGAAACTGGTTTACGGTTCATTCTGCTTTATCGCACATCACAGATCACGATAGTAACGAGTTATAGTGACTATTATAACAGTTTTTGTATAGATTGACGATGGATGTAAAGATAAATATATAAATAAATACGCTATATTGTTTACAGACAATGATGTCTCACGGAATGCGTCCCCTCTCCCTGGAAGCGGGCGGATGGCTGAAGCCAGTATTGTTTGATCCCAGCTCACGCATCGCGCGTGACACTGCCTGTCAGATGCTGCGCTCGCTGTGTGACTCTTACGAACGGACCAAGGCGGTAAGTGTTTACTACATAACAAAGATTACTCTTGTTCAAAAAATATGTCTCTCCTACTGTTTATTTGAATTGAATCATGACCGTTTTTTCACAGGTTCTTATCCTACTAACCAGCTTCTTACCAGAGGTTGGAGCGGCCGGTGAAGCGAGCGAGCAATTCCTGCAGCTCTACCAAAGTAACTCTTGCTAAAATTCCATTGAATTTAATCCTTATCCCCATCTAGAAAGTGTCTATAATCGTTTGATATGTCTAGGTCTGGCTTCAGAAGCGCCTTGGAAGCAATTCCTCGCCCTTCGCGGCGTGTTGCAACAGATAGCGGATCTGATGACCAAGGAGATCGAACAACTGCATCGCCTTGAGGAAACTACGCTCACCTCGGACTTGGCACAGGGTAACAATAACATCCTAAAACTATAAAGTTTTTTTCTTAAACATGCGCGGAAATATTGTCATTACTTTTGAATATAGAACACACGAAGTATCATATTTACGTAGACTGAAAAACCAAAATCACTTCCCGGCGCGTTCTCGCTCCGGCAATGTTGTATGAAACGGTGTGCTGTTTGAATTTAGAACTCTTTCATCTATCGTACACATTGCGTTCTCGTGGCTGTATAGCCACAGAAGCGTTTACCTTTCGACACAAACGGTAAAAAAAAAAAAAAAAAAAATGGCGGTAAAGCGGAGTTCGTTGTTATTTGGTTAATAAAAAATAAATTTATTATGTAAATTTATTTTTTATTTCCTTGCATTTTTTTAAGAAAAGCACTATATATGCCTCGGCCGAAATGGCAATTGCCTGTCTCGTATCATTGAAGTCCTCTATGCGGCTCGGCCTTCAAACTCATACTCGACCTGCAATTGCCTATTTCGCTGCCTTTGCAATAATGTACTATTATTTATCATGGCAGTTCGGACATGACATCACAATTATAGATAAATGAATAAATAAATATTGCGGGCAATCTAGGGGTCTCTCGGGTTTATCTTTTAGTCATAGACTAAACCTTGTTTTGGAGATAGACTATGATTTGTAATGAGGTTAATATTGCGGGCAATCTAGTGGTCTCTCGGGTATATCTTTTAGTCATAGACTAAACCTGGTTTTGGAGATAGACTATGATTTGTAATGAGGTTTTGTCTAAATCATGGTCCAACTAAGGTATCATCTTTGACTTTTCTTTAGTTCTTTTGATTTGATTTTGATTGTACCGATCGAGCTGAATTTTCAGCATGATATATAATCCAGGATTGTTGTTTTCAATCACAATGTGCCACTGTGATCACAGCGAAGCGTGGCAGGGTACAGCTAGTACTTAAATACATTTTACTGTTAATACAATAAAACACCCGGATAGAGAACAAACATCTATGTTCACCACACCAATACCCACGACCAACGGCGCAGACGGCAGAGCTACTACCAACAGAGCTTAGAGGTCAGTCATTTTGTTTCTATATGTACCTCTTTGTTTTGTAGGTTACGCTCTCAAGCGTCTGACAGAACTTCTAGCGATGTTCCTCGAAGAGGGTGGCGCCAGACGTACCTACAAGACTCGACTAGTGGGCGCGGTGTTAGGCGGCTACTTGTCTTTGCGACGTCTGTTAGTTCAACGCACTCGTCTCACTGACGACACGCAAGAGAAGTTACTGGAACTACTGGAGGAAATGACTACGGGTATGTGGAAATACTGGAAGAATACAGTTGGTGGTTTGGTTGCATGTGATTCTGACTACCTCTTGGGCATGTCTTGGTTTGGGTGCCGGTGAAATTACTGGCACGTGAGGCTGAACATCCGTATGCCTCAAGTTGATGGACGCAGGGAAGTGCATCACTGGGCACGTTCCTGACGTGCGTGACCTACGAGGCAATGCTTTGTTATAGGCGATGGTTACCAAAAAAAAATCTTCAAGGTGTCATGCATGTTAATAAAGGCGCGAGTTTTTTGTTCATACATCAGGGAACGAAAAACACTGTCTGATACAAGCTGACCTTTATCATAAAACCTACCTAAAAGCCTAGAAAAATAAAAGAGATTTATATAATATGTGGTTTAAAAAACTCGATATTTACCCCCGTGGCTTGTTTTTCAGATAGCTATAGTTTCTAAGAAACTAAATAAAAATCACACAAAACTATTTAGCCCCCAAACTAACACTAATAGTCTATAGAAATAACACTAATATAGTCTCGCATGGGCATCCTACTAATCTCCTTCCAACTAAAACAATTTCTAAAAACTTCCTTGCTGCAGGAACAGAAGCCGAAACCGCAGAGTTCATGGCGGTTTGCATTGAAACTGTTCAGAAGTACCCGCTCACTGATTACCGCACGCCCGTCTTCATATTCGAACGACTTTGTTCTATCATCTACCCTGAGGAGAACGATGTAGGGGAATTCTTCTTGACGTTGGAGAAGGATCCGCAACAGGAAGACTTCTTGCAGGTGAATTGAACTTTATTACTTGGTCCATAAGGTTAATTTTGCGGCGTTGTCAGCTCCCGCGCGTTGACCATGTCTTTCCGATTAGGCCGACTTAGTTGTCAGGATGGTAAAGGTGCTGGACAAGCCTATTCCATCTTAAATCTTGTCCCAGGCACTGTAGCGTCCCGTAAGAAAGGGCATGAGTAATCACCAGTTGCCCCTGACTATATAAACAATCTACAGTAGATGCAAAGGCATATTTAAGGTTAACTTCTGAATTGTATTTTTTTGAATCTACCCCAAACATTTTAGAGATTAAACTATGTCTAAAAAAGCTTAACAATAATTCTAGGCAATATTATTTTTGTTTGAGCATTGGTTATTTCGGATTAATTGATTTGTCCATATGCGCAGTAACGCTATTCGTCGAATTAAAATATCAGTCTTTGTTTTTGACCATCCTACAAAGAGATGAATATATCTTTATCGGTTTTTACATAGTTTGAAAAATGAGCCCATTTGAAATTTTAGCAATTTTAATATTAGTACGTATAAAATTTTGAAATCGTGATTTGTCAAACCACTTCATAATTTTTTGTAATAATTTTATTTCATTCTTTTTTTTTTTAATTTTATTTTGTTTGAATTGGTTTTCTTTTGTACAGGGTCGCATGTTAGGCAATCCATACTCATCACTGGAACCAGGCATGGGTCCTCTGATGCGTGACGTGAAGAACAAGATCTGCACTGACTGTGAACTGGTGGCTCTGCTTGAAGACGACAACGGAATGGAACTTCTCGTTTGCAACAAAATCATGTCTTTGGATCTGCCCGTAAAAGATGTTTACAAAAAGGTTTGTTTTGTTTTTTGCTTCCTATTGGTAGAGATACGGATTAGTTTGCGACGGTCGTCAGATTAACTGAACTATTGATCTTTGTGTCATACAGTCGTTGTACCGGCTCAAACCGTTGGATGAGGGCAGGAAGATATGAAGACATACATATTGGATTGATTAATTCACTTGTCTACAATATTTATTTATTTATTTTCATCTTATTTAGGCTTCGACTATAATTATGACCTGTGTTTAAAAGGTTTGGATAACTAATCGATCCGCATTGCTTTCAACATGGTTCAAAATTCTGCGTAGATATATTCTGCCGTGAAGCAGCATTGCTGTGTTTCACTTTGAAGGGTGTGGGTGCCGGTGAATTTACTGGCACGTGAGGCTGAACACTGTATGCCTCAAGTAGATTTACGCGGGGAAGTGCATCGTAGAGCTCGTAACTGGCGTGCGTGAACTTCGAGGCAATGCTTTGTTATAGGCGATGGTTACCACTTAACATCAGGTGGGGCCTTATGCTTGTTCCATCAGCTAGTTCTATAAAAAAGTTGACTATTGTATTTATTCCTTTATCAGGTTTGGTGTACATCGGGCGAAGGTGGAGACGCCATGCGAGTGGTGTACAGAATGAGAGGTCTGCTCGGAGACGCCACGGAAGAGTTCGTGGAGACTCTCAGCCAGACCAACGCGGAGGCGGTGGATGATGAGCAAGTGTATCGGATGGCTAATGTACTCGCCGATTGTGGTGAGTACCTTATTAATTACATGCTTATTTAGAAGGCTGAACATTGTATAGCCCACAGATTTTCACTCATCCTAGAGCTTCCCCATAGAATGAGCCTATACTCTAACACCCCTTACACAAGTTCATAGTTTGCGCTGAGTGCTGCATCTATATGGAACACGCGGTCAGAGTTTGGCAGTAGCGTACACGAATGAATAATTCCATAATGCACACACAAAGACATTTTCATATAAGTGATAACAAAGAGCATGTACATAGGCGTGCTTAACCCTAAAAAAAGTTTTCTTTCAGCAAATCTTTGGTGCTAAGATAGAGAAAGCCAAAAGTTAAATGGTAGCAATGTGTACATACATGAAGTTAATGACGTTATTGAATAGTTTGGTGCACGAATTTCATGCATTGACTGACTGCATCGTGCAAGGAAATGAAAACGTGGCGTGAACAGCATTGCCTCTGATGAAAACCTTCACCACAACCGATGGCTTTTCCGATGACTGAACTGTATATAAAACGGATGTTCTGTTTGTCGTGCGGCAGGTGGTTTGGAAGCGATGCTGCAACGTCTAGCCGCGATCCAGCGCGTGGGCGCGGCGCGAGCGCTGTGCTCCACGCTGCTCCGGCTGCTGGGGCTGTGCACGCGCGTGCGGCGCTGCGTGGGCGTGCTCACGCGCTCCGACACGCGCGCGCTGCCCGTGCTGCTGCACGCGCTGCACCTGGCCACGCTGGAGGAGCGTGACGTCACCCTCGTCTACCAACTACTCGAGGTGAGTGCCGTGCCGCACTAGACACTGTGCACGCGCGTGCGGCGCTGCGTGGGCGTGCTCACGCGAGAAAGAAGTAAAATTGAAAATGAAATTAAATTGAGTGGCATGAAATGTGTTTAGGCAAACGTGTTTCTTTTTAACCGACTTAAAATATAAAAGGAGGAGGTTCTTAATTCAATTGTCTTTTTAACCGACTTCCAATCAAAAAGGAGGAGGTTCTCAATTCGGTTGTATGTTTTTTTTTTTTTTTTTTTTTTTTTTTTTTATGTTTGTTACCGCTTCGTCATTTGTGAGCCGATTTGAAAAATTATTTTTTTATCTTAAAGGTACTGCTTCCAGATTGGTCCCATTTTAATTTTATTAAAATCGGTGTTGCCATTTTTTTTTAAATATTTTTTTTAATGTTTGTAACTGCATGCCTCCGTCATTTATGAACCGATTTAGAAAATTATTTTTTTATTTGGAAGGTTATTCTTACGTCCGGATTGTCCCAAACAAATTTGATTAAAATCGGTTTAGCCGTTAAACCATGAAGTCGGTTTCTCAAGTTTTTTAAACTTATAATTATTTGTGTTTCTTATTGCATATCGTATGTGAACCGATTTGAAAATGAATCGGCTATGAAGTTTTTTAAACTTCACTTGTTATTGAACCAAGTGGAGCCAATAATATGTAGCCCTATAACAAAATAACTGGTATATTTCAATATCAAACTCAAACTCAAACTCAATAATTTTTTATTCATTACGATGCAAGAATCACTTTGAAACGTCTTATAGCTAGGTGAGTCTAGGTGCCAGTTCCACGCGACCAAGCGTAGAAGAACAGGCAACAAACTACGTCTCGGTTCCTACTGTTTTTTTATATGATCCTTTTACAAATCAAAAATAGTCTAAAATAATAGCAGTGAAGTTCCAGTGTGGTGCCACTTCACTTAGTCAGACGTATGCAATGCAATAATACAAAAGCAAAAGTTTCAAAGACAGCACACGCTACGCTTCAAAGTTATACTATAGTATCTACACAGCTTATATAAAAATAAGATACGAAATAGTAGGTACAGACATTGCAAATCGACATGTTAGCTTCCTATGGGTAGAGTGACCGGGACATTGGGCCACGCAGTTTTATCATTCATATAGCTATCTAGAGTATAGTACGCTTTCTTTATTTATATATGATATATTTACATATGAGGTGTTTGATTATAGATCATGGAGCGAATCCTCTCGGTCGCCGCGAGTGAAAGTCTCGAGTCGTTCCTACAATTTTCTCTCACCTTTGGCGGGCCAGAGCATGTGCAAGCGTTACTCAATTGCACGGAATGCCCAGGTAAATACTTATTACCCTTGTAATTTAAATGAATATTTTCGAAAATATTACAGATTTAAAATGCAGGGACATAGGGGTTGCGGCGGTACCGGCCTATGCCGCTCTTTCAAAAGGAACCTCTAAAGAAAACATGTTTGCATTGTGTAATGCCTAAATAGCTGTGAAAGTTGTGTATTAAAGACATTCTGTAGTATATTTAGAATCAGCATTGCACCCGTGCGAAGCCGGGGTGGCTCACTAGTTGGATAATAAACCTTTGTGCCTCTATACATAAGACTTTATTCTCAGGAATCCGTACAAACTCCCTCGCTCTCGGCCACCTCACTCGCGTGCTCGCCGCTCTAGTCTACGGAAACGATCTCAAAATGGCGATGCTTGTGGACCACTTCAAACCGGTTCTGGACTTCGATCGATTAGACAACGAACAATGGACTGATGAGGAGTTCCGTATGGAGCTGTTCTGTGTGCTCTGCGCTAATATAGAACGGAACTCTATCGGTGGAACTTTGAAGGATTATCTGATCTCGCTTGGGGTTGTTCGCGACGCTTTGGAGTATATTGTGGTATGTTACTTATAAATGGATATTTCATCATTCATTAACAAAACTGCTGTAACTCTTGCCAAACCCCCAGTCGATCTCAAGGTTGTCTGAAAGAGATCACTTTGAGAGATTGTATGTCTCTGTTTTTTTTAAACAAAACTAAAATGAAAAGCAAAACCAGCATAATTATGGTGTACGGTTTGTGCAAACCGCACAATGTTTGTCCATGTTCTCGCGGGTCAGCGTTTTACGCTGTGACGTGGTTTTATGGCCAACTACAGGCAGTCACAGCGAAGACTTGCGCATTGCTCTTCCTACTAAACTATTATAAACTAAACTTTAAACAAATATTTTACTCAGCAACGAACACTACAAGATCGTAGGGACAACGTAACAACGTACTACATATTTTGCTGCATACCTGTTTATTTTGCTATTTCGCGCACATAAACTCTTTCACGACACACCCCTAACTGGTTCGAAAGAATTAGGGATATGACAAGGAGAAATCTTCAGATAAAAAAAATACGATGCATAATTGCATTTTTTTTTATAGAAACACGCTCCATGTGTGAAACCGACCCTGGTGTGCACCGACTCTGATGAACTGAAGGAGTTCATCAGTCGTCCCGCGCTCAAGTACTGTCTGCGGTTCCTCACTGGACTGGCCACCGATCATGAGCCTACTCAGGTAAGATTTTCTATCTAGTCTTCAGCAGGTAAGGGCCTCTAGCTGGTGAAACTTACCTTAGCTTTTCAGAAGTATGCATCACAGTATGAAACTCTAGAAGATTGAAAATGTATTACAATGGAGAAGAAATGGTACTGGTTTTACTAGTGTTTTCACGTATTTATTCCTACCTACTGTTAACCGGTTTTGGGAATAGGACATCCCTATTCGGACCGAGCGACGAGTCACATCACTAGTGAAGAGAGAGGAGATGGCGTCGTAATGCGCAGTGGTATTGTTTTGCCGTGTACTAAAGTAAAAGGGTTCTAGCTATATTCAATAAAGAGTTTCGCCGTAACACAATCTAATTTTATCAAAAGTTCAGTAGTTTGGCTATGAAGTCAGTTTTTTTAACTTTATTTGTATTTATTGGTGTGTCGATGCTGGTTATTAGACTACGCAATAAACAATTTGTATCTTTCTCGTTTAGATGTTGGTGTGCGAGAAGGTGATCCCTATAGTTCATCGGCTGGAGCAAGTATCGTCGGGAGAACATGTGGGCTCGCTCGCTGAGAACTTGCTGGAGGCATTGCGCTCTCAGCCGCAGTGCGCCGCCAAGGTGCAGGAAGTGCGGGACTTCACCAGGCAGGCAAGTGTGCTGGTCATCATCCTGATAGACTAATCATCATCATTTTCATTTCAACCCGTATATAGGCACTCAGCTCTGAGTATGGCCCACTTCGTTATTACGCCAGTTAGTATTGTGTGTATTGTCCACAATATTTATTTATTTTGTAGTATTTTGTAGCTTCTTTAGACTTACGACATGCCTATTTCTGCAAACGGAAACACAGCATTGCTGTGTTTCGGTTTCGGGTGTGGGTGCTGGTGAAATCTCTGGCACGTGAGGCTGAACATCTGTATGTCTCTAGTTGATTGACGCAGGGTAGTGCATCAGGCTTTGTTATAAGCAAGTTACCACTTAACAAATAATAATCATCAGTACCCGAAGTCGGAGTTTTGCTACCACATTTTGTTACCAAATGTTGTTTTCGTTTTCATCTATTTGTCTCTCTCTATTGCATGGAGAAAATATGAGACGGCAAAAATACGTTACGTAGTTAGAATTGTTGTCTCATATTTTCTTCATACAATAGACAGAGACAAATAGGCGAAACGAAAACAACATTTGGTAACGAAATGTTGTAAATGCACTGGGACTTCGGGTACAGGTGGGCGCTGCGAGATGCTTGTTCAGCTAGTTAGTATAAAACAAAACGTACAATAATGTTAGTTATTGTGTACAGGAGAAGAAACGTCTCGCGATGGCGGTGCGAGAGAGACAGCTGGGCGCGCTCGGCATGCGCAGTAACGAGCGCGGCCAGGTGACGGCGCAATGCTCGCTCACGCACCAGGTCGCAGAACTGGCGGAGGAGGCAGGCGCTGTCTGCTGCATCTGTCGCGAGGGATACAAGTACCAGCCTACTAAGGTGAGCTAACATCTAACAAGTCACGTGACACTAATGTTGGCCAAGCAGTGTTGCTGTGTTTCGGTTTGAAGGGCGCCGGTAAAGCTGTATGTCTGCTGCTAATTTAATTAGCTGTTAGTGAATAGGCGCGTGGCAGTGCATCGTAGGGTACGTTCTTAACGTACATACCTACGAGGCATGCTTTTTTATAAGCGATGGTTGCCACTTAATTTCAGGTAGGTCATTATGAATGTTCCATGAAGCATGTCGTATAAAAAATACATCACATTTTTGAACCGACTTAAATTAAAAAAGGAAGAGTCCTCATTTTTAAGTTGTATTGTTTTTTTTTAATGTTTCTTATCGTATAACTTTTTCGTATAGGAGCCGATGTGAAAAATGCATTTTTTTATCAGAAAGATACTTCCAGATTGGTCCCACAGAAATTTCATCAAAATCGGTTCATCAGTGTGGTCATGAAGTCTGTTTCTCAAGTTTTTTAAACTTCACTTGTCAAGTTCAAAATGTAATTAAACATTATATATATTATGTAGTATATTGTAAATCTAGTTCGTATATATACCATTTTTACTAAAGCAAAATTACATGATACTTTACCTTAATTAACTGACCATAAATATAATGTGTTACACAGGTCCTCGGTATCTACACATTTACGAAGCGCTGTCCCGTAGAAGAGTTCGAGGTCCGCGCTCGCAAGACGCTCGGATACACCACAGTATCTCACTACAACATCGTGCACGTCGAGTGTCATATGGCGGCCGTCAGGCTTGCTCGCGCCAGGTAAACACTGTCATAAATGTCCCACATTCTCGTGCAAAGCGTTTTGATTAAAATTTTATAGTATGAACTGCCAAAGAGTCGAACTCTCTACCGGTGTCAGTATTTCCGGAACGTTTCAATTTAGGATTTTTTCTCATCAGAACAAATTTTAAACCTACCCAGATTATCAAACTAGTGGGGTGTGAATTCCGCCATAGTTTTCATTCTTAAATAAATAAAATAAATAATAAATATTATGGACAATCCACATAACAACACTATCTAGCCCCAAATTAAGCAAAACTTGTGCTATAGGAACCAATAGCTGATTATAATACATATATTTTTTTTTCTCAACATTTTTTCTAAATACATACTTAGAATACAATATAACGCCCAGACAGAGAACAAACATCGGCGTTCGCTACACAAATATTTGTTCTCGGTGGGGGAAGAACCCACGACCTATGGCGCAGCAGCCTAGCAGGTAATCTGCCATGGTCATATGATTTTTATCGCCAGGGACGAGTGGGAAAGCGCCGCTCTGCAGAATGCGTCGACTCGCTGCAACGGCTTGCTGCCGCTATGGGGGCCGCACGTGCCAGAGTCTGCCTTCGCTAGCTGCCTCGCACGCCATACTACATACTTACAGGTAACTTATAACTACTTCGTGCCCTTATATCCCACATTAAATGGCGTCGGAACTGTCCAATCCAGAATTTGTCGACTACCGAATCTGCCGATTTACGAATCTGTCCTACACTGAACAAAGGCGAACAACATGTCTTCTTTCTCAGTTCCCCTCTGTCAGCCGTTATCTCTGCATTCACTCTTCTCTTATTTATGCAGGTTACTTATTTATTAGCTGACATCGCATTTTATTATTTTTAACTGACCTTAAAAAAGATGTTTGAACTATGTTTGTTTTGTATGTTTACCGATTTATCCTTCACTGTAGGCTGATTTTGAAAATTCAATTCGAAAGAGTACACTCCAAGTGGTCCTGTTGCCACCAAGTTTTAATTTGAAGTCGGATTTTCAGGTTTTGTAATTCACTTACTTTTTTTTTGAGATTGTGGTTTTATCTCAAAAAAAAAATTATTGAATAAACCATGTTTTTCAGACTCTTCATCATCATCAGCCTGAAGAAGTCCACTGCTGGACATAGGCCTACCCTACACATTTCCAGGAAGAACGATTCTGAGCCCTTTCCATCCACCGACTTCTCGCGATCTTAACAACTCAATACTCTTACAGTTTCAGACTCTAACAGGTTTAAAATCTCCGTCACCATAGCTTATCATAGCATAAAACTCATACTCATCTTCCTTACAGGAGTGTACTGGCCATCGCGATATAGGGCACACATGCACCATCCACGATCTGAAGTTGCTGCTCGCTCGCTTCGCTCGCGGACGCACCTTCCATGACGACACGGGCGGTGGCGGTCCTCTCTCCAACATGCAGCTCGTGCCCGCTATACTACACATGGCATTATACGTTATCAACACGTGAGTACAAACTGAAGTGAAGGCATAGTCTAAGGCCCGTATTCCGACACAGTGCTTGAGTCTGAGTCGAGCCTCAAGCACAGATTTTTGACACTATTCAATGGAGAACTGTCATAAATAAAATCTATGCTTGAGGCTCGACTCAGACTCAAGCACTGTTTCGGAAAACGGGCCCTAGTCCCTCTAAGTCTTCTCGCACATGGGTTTCCGGCCACAACCACAAATTTCTGTTGTGTTTAATTTCATGTAGTTTTCATTTTTTTTTTCAGTAATTATTAGAGTAGACAATTATTAGGTACATGCCTAGTAGGTTTTTTTGTTTCTGTTAAATAATCTGGTTCCCTGACATGACAGCTTACTAGGTTCGACATTTTTTTTTTATTTATATTTTACGGGGTATTTTGTAACGCGTTGTATAGATATTGATTGATAATTGTTTGTGTATAGGAGCAGAGTGGGTGCCCGCGAGGTGACAGCGCTAGAAGCATCGCTAGCGTGGGCGCCGGCGCGGCTTCTCGAATCAGCTCACGACGCAGAGGGACCGCTCTACTTCGCCGTGCTAGCGCTTATACTCTACCCGCATGCCAAGTACGTACACTGTGACCTACCCACATTGCACCATTTGAGAAACGATAATAAGAGAATAAATCAATAAAAGTGTAATTTCCCGAAACTGCGAGAACATCACAACGACGAAACTGCTTTAGTCCAAGAGCGGAAATTGGAAGGTGCTTTAGTCACATTGAAAACTTGTCCCAATACTTCTCCTATGAAAAAAAAACCAAAAACAAAAACAAAAACCAAAGACTGAACCGCAGTTTCAAACGTTTGGTATATTTTTTTTAAAAAACATCCTTGAGGCTTTTCAATTTTTTTTGCATTTGAATCATATAAATGCAAACCCAGCAAACTCATTTTTTTCCTCTAAATGATTTTGCTGGGCTTCCATTTATATCATTCATTTGTTCTGTATTGACTATTGGTGCTTCCAGCGCTAACACAAGTCATAACTTTTCACTAACAGATGGCGCTCCCTCAAAGTGGACACGCTGAAGCGTCTCCTCATAATAGGGCACGTGCGCTCTGTGTGTCCCGGCGGGCCGGCCATCCGTGCACTAACTGCTGACCAGAGAGCCGTACGCGATTGGGCCGATTACAAACCCTACGCTGTGTTCGCGGCCATCATCGATCAGCTGTATAATGTTATGTTCAAGGTATTTATTCTCATATCTCCATCTTAAATATAGAAACAGCATAATAATGATAATTTGGAATCATCTGCGCTCATTCAAAGACAATTTATAGAAAACTGGCGCAGCCTGACTGAATATCTATTGGCGCAGTCGGCAGGAGTTTTATTCGAAAAAGTTGTACTCATCAGATTTCCAAGTACTTTTAATCGTCCATGAAACTAAGTTAATTGTAAGCCATTCCACAAAACAAGCCGAAAAAATCTGCCAAAAATTACAGCCGGCTTCTCGACTGTTTTTATAATACTATTATTTATTTTAACGTATCTGTTCTTCCTCAGAACGTGACCGCAACAGCGATCGACCAGTGGCCGATAAAGCTCGCCGAGTACATTCGACACAGCGACGAGACCAACGGGAAAGCGGCCGAGAAGATAGTTACGACATTGACGGACGAGTTGCTTCCTTGCGCGTCATTCGCCGAGTTTTGCGACGCGGCCGGCTTTCTATCCGATATTCCGGAACCTGACGCTTTCTTGCAGAGCTTGATAGAGGAGCAACCTTGAGATCGGCATTTTGTGCCGCGCTGCCTTAGTTATAACGGATGTATGGCCTTTTGAACGAACAAACTAAAAGAAACTCTGCCCTCGTTTTTGAACTGACTACTGGATCTCACATCTTTTAGTTTTGGTTGAAATCGAGTCTCTTTTATTTTAGTCTGTTTATCAATACTAAACGGATTGTTTGGTATCGTGATGCAGTGTTCAGTTCACGTACGGACTGCATTGAACGGTTATGCGTAGGATTTAGCTTTGTTTGAACCAATTCAATAGTTCAAAGCGAGGCCATTCATTCACTGGCAAGCGTACACAAAACATCCCTTTCACTGCTCTGGGTCAGAGTTGTCACTTGAATTTTAATACACAATAGTCATTTTTCAGAGTAGATAAATATGCTTATTCAATTAAATTATTAAACACGATGTAATTTGGTGCTTTTATGTATCCGCTTTTTAGTTTTAATTAATATATTCGTTTTCGCTTCTATATCTCGTTTTATTCGTTTTCTCTTACCCTATTTCAAAATACTTTTATGCCAGAGGGAGAAACTCCTTATTTCTCCTAGAAACGCCTTATTTCTTGTTAGATATTGAGTCTGTACTCGTATATAGTCTATGCATTGCATGTTATCTGTGGACCCATTATGTTCGTTCTCTTCTCGATTCGCCCGTTCACGAATCTCCCATGTATTGTGTTGTGCTGTTCTTATTAAATTAATTAATCGCTCATAATCAATCTAATTCATTGACATTGTATAATATACTGTATCAAGAAATATTTCGCTATTTAAATATAAAGCAGTTAAGAAGTGATTTGGCGTTTTGAATTGGTTCTCGGCATCCGACACGCTATGCGAGGCAGGTCACATAAGGTCCTATCCTTCTAACAGGTTATGGGCCCAGTTTGCGGGTTCATTGGAATATAAACCCAGAAAGGGTGTTTTACTTTGAGCTCCAGGATGTCGCTGGCTAACGAAAATCGTCGGAGCGATTTATTGGATGGCAGCACAAGTTCCAACAACATAACCTACAACAATATTGAGAAATTGCAAGGGATATCAAACTATCTGAACTGGAAGTTTTCTATACGTATGTTACTTACGCTGGATGGTGTATGGAAGTGTGTTGATGGCACTGACAGTGATGCTGCGCGCGATGGTCGTGCGTTGGCGCGTATCTGTTTATCCATACAGCCTAACCTCTATCAGTTTGTCCGTGACGCCAAAACTTCAAAAGAAGCCTGGAAGAAATTGTCTGATACATTCGAGGACAAAGGGCTTTATAGAAAAGTATTGCTCCTCAGACAGCTTCATAAGACCGAGTACAATAAATACCCTAACATGTCAGATTACATTGAGGGCGTCATGAGCCTTGTCGCACAACTATCTGACATAGGAAAAGTCATAGAAGACGGTGAGATAGCGGAGATTTTACTTTCAGGCCTACCAGAACAATTTGATGTGCTCGTGTCAAGTTTGGAAACTGCGAGTTTGACAAATAATCTTACCAGTGAAGTGGTACGCACTCGACTGCTACAAGAGGATCATCGTCGTAACAATAACAACATAGACGGTTCGGCTCACCTAGCCAACAAGAAGAAACCGGATAAGATTACCTGCTCGTACTGTAAGAAGAGTGGTCACATTGCCAAGCGGTGCTTCAAGAAGAAACGGGACGAGAAAGGAGAAAAAGAAGAAGAACACTCATTGTTCGCTTCAGCCTACTCAGCCTGTAGTTCTGATGAGTTCATCGTGGACAGCGGTGCTACGGCTCATATGTGTGTGGACTCTAGGCTTGTTCAGAACGCTAAACAGAAGAAGTGCACTATTTCTGTTGCTAATGGAGAGCATTTAATGAGTGAAAGTCTTGGTAAGGTTCTTCTTAAGTCTAATGTTAGTTTGGAAAATGTTTTGTTTGTTCCCTCACTCTCTAATAATTTAATGTCAGTAAGTGCAATGACTGCTAAAGGTTATGTTGTTACCTTTCATGATAATGTTTGTAAGATTTACAGTGATTGTAAAATCACAGGCAACCAGGTTTTAACCGCTAGGAAAAGTAATGGGCTATTTAAATTTAAAGTGCAAGGTCGGCCCGCCTCCGGAGTAGGTAATTCTCCTTCCCTTCGATCTATGCAGGGAACAGAGAGTGCCAATGCTGCGTCGTGCGTACCTATGAGTGTATGGCACAAGCGTCTCGGTCATCTTAGTCAGAAAGGTATGTCTGTACTTGGTGGTGGGAATCAGTGTGTTGGTGTCGTTTTTCAGCATGAAGACGGCGTGCCAAGCAGCTGTGTCTCGTGTCTGACGGGGAAGATGCATGAGTCATCGTTTCCCCGGGCAGCTACGAGGCGTGCTGCTAATCCACTGGAACTGATCCACTCTGATGTCTGTGGCCCGATGCAAGTGAGCAGCTGGGGTGGAGCGCGCTACTTGTTGACTTTCACCGATGATAAAACGAGGAAGACGTTTGGCTTCCTCATGAAGAATAAGTCGGAGGTTAGTTCCCATTTTGTTACCTTTAAAAATACGGTAGAAAAACAGACTGGTTTGCAAATTAAAATCTTACGTACTGATAATGGTACTGAATATTGTAATAACAATTTAACCCACTTCTTGAAAAAGGAAGGCATTATTCACGAGGTATCTGTACCTTATTGCCCTCAGCAAAATGGCGTATCAGAGCGCGTCAATCGTACGGTTTTTGAAAAAGCCAGAGCCATGCTGCAGGAATCGTGTCTGGGTAATCGCTTTTGGGGTGAAGCTGTGATGACGGCTATTTACTTAAAAAATAGGTCCCCCACGTCTGCGTTATCTGATAGAATACCTGAATGTGAGTGGACAGGGTCAAATATTGACCTCAGTCATCTGCGCGTTTTTGGATGTGTTGCTTATTCTTTTATACCTTCTCAACGAAGACGTAAGCTTGATGCCAAGGCACAAAAGCTTATTTTTGTAGGCTATAGTGAAACATGCAAGGGGTACCGATTTATTGATCCACTTGATCCTCGGAAGGCTGTCTATTCTAGGACTGTTACCTTCCTTGAGGATAAGTTTATTGGAAAGGAGACCATGAATGAACGGGGCAAAGAGCATTTTATTTTTCATGACCAGATAAATTTTATTAATAATGATAATAATCAGAATGGTTCTATTGAAAATTTAAATAATAATAATAATAATGAAAATTTGATGATTGCTAATGATGACAATGTAGACTGTGATATTAATTTTAATAATAGTAATACTGTGAAGTCCATAGATATTTCAAATGGGAATCTCTCAATTTCAGATGTGGGTAATACACCACCAACGGGTTCACCACTGTCTGACCTGTACCGCACTACTGAAGATGTTTCTGAGGATGTTGACGGTGATGAAGATGATGTCCCTTGTGGTACTGTGTCTCCTCTGCCGGCCTCTTCATCTCGAGGAGGAGAGCCGATCACGTTGGATAGGTCTGACGCGTCTAACTCTCGTCCTGTGCGTAGTACTCGAGGTATTGTACCCATGAAATTAAGGGACTATGATTTGTCATCGTTATTAGCAGCTGCAAGTTCATTAGATGAACCACAAACGCTTTGTGATGCTATAAATTCACCTGAAAAGGATGAATGGTATGAAGCTATGAAGGGTGAGTACAACTCCATGATCAAAAATAATGTATGGGAGTTGGTAGAGCGACCTGAGGGTTTAAATGTAGTCAAAAATAAATGGGTCTTTAAGAAAAAGTTTGATGCCATGGGTCAATTTATTAAATATAAAGCTAGACTAGTTGCCTGTGGTTATAGTCAGAAACAAGGCATTGATTATGCCGATACTTTTTCGCCTGTTGTTAGACATTCGACTCTTAGAATATTATTCAGCATTTCAAATCAGTTGGATCTGAATATGGATCACATAGATGTCACCACAGCTTTTTTAAATGGTGAGTTAGATGAAGTAATCCATATGGAGCAGCCGGCTGGTTTTAAATCTGACGATGCTAATAATAATAAAGTTTGTTTACTGAAAAAGAGCATTTACGGGCTAAAACAAGCAAGTCGCATGTGGAATATTAAAATTCATGATGTTTTATCCAAAAATGGGTTCATGCAGAGTAAATGTGAACCTTGTGTATATTGTAAAAAGACCAAGAATGAATATATAATATTAGCCTTGTATGTTGACGATATTTATGTTTTTCATAATGGGTGTATAGATAATATTCTGTTACTATTAAAAGAACATTTTGAAATTCGTCACTTAGGAATATTGAAAAATTGTTTAGGCATGAATGTTTCAATTGGCAAAGGTGTAACTATTCTTGATCAATCTGATTACATAAGGCGATTATTGTGTAAGTACAATATGACTGAATGTAAACCTGTATCCACCCCGCTACCAGTAAACTGCAAGCTGGATAAGTCAGACAAAGATTGTTTAGATGATAATGTTTATCAGTATAGGCAATTGTTAGGATCACTTATGTACCTATGTGTCTGTACACGTCCAGATATCTCATATGCATGTAGTCAATTAAGTCAATACAGTACATGTTTTGATATGAGTCATTGGCACGCTGCTAAGCGAGTATTACGCTATCTTGCAGGAACCATAACTTATGGTCTTCATTTTGTCAAAAGCAATGATTATAATATTGTTGCGTATGCTGATGCAGATTGGGCCAATGATTTGTCAGACCGCAAATCATATACTGGATTTGTTGTGAAAATTGGTGAAAATGTCATCAATTGGGAGGCTAGAAAGCAACGTTGTACGGCTTTATCTAGCACAGAGGCAGAGTATCTTGCTATTAGTGATGTATGCAAGGACATCTCTTTTGTTAGAAATTTCTTGTCAGAAATTGTTGACAAAAACTTTGATGTAACTGTGTTTAACGACAACCAAAGTGCTCAAAAGCTTTTGCTTGTTAAAGAATACTCCCATAAACGAACTAAGCACATAGATTTGCGGTACCATTATGTAAAAGACTTAATACAGGAAAAACAAATTAATGTTAAATACCTGCCTACAGATCAAATGGTTGCTGATGTGTTAACCAAACCACTATGTGGTCAAAAGCATGGTAATTTTGTCAGTAATCTAGAGCTAAGGTCTATTGTTTCAATTTAGTAACCTTATAAGCTTAGTAATTGTAGAGTAGGATTTATTCTTAGGTAGAGTCCCTTTTTCTAAATGTTATAGAGTCCTACTAAATAAGAATGTAGAGTTGTTTTTCAATGTATAGTCAGAGCATGTAGAGCCAATGTAAAGTAATTAGTTACTCGTTAACTCATGTAATGCATAAGGAGGAGTGTTAGATATTGAGTCTGTACTCGTATATAGTCTATGCATTGCATGTTATCTGTGGACCCATTATGTTCGTTCTCTTCTCGATTCGCCCGTTCACGAATCTCCCATGTATTGTGTTGTGCTGTTCTTATTAAATTAATTAATCGCTCATAATCAATCTAATTCATTGACATTGTATAATATACTGTATCAAGAAATATTTCGCTATTTAAATATAAAGCAGTTAAGAAGTGATTTGGCGTTTTGAATTGGTTCTCGGCATCCGACACGCTATGCGAGGCAGGTCACATAAGGTCCTATCCTTCTAACATTTCTAAATAAAATTAATTTCAATAATTTTTTAGCAATAACTCAGTAATGAGTATTAGGGATAATTTTTGCTCATGACGCAGGAATGCACCGCACCAGGCAACGGGGAATTCTCGAGAATGCGCGAGGATTAGAAGAGAAAGTTCATTTGCTTTAAACTATTTCGTCGCTTCCGTTCAATTCCGCGGCGGCGTAAACTGTACCCAAAGTCCCAGTGCATTTACAACATTTCGTAACCAAATTTTGTTTTCGTTTCGCTCACGTGTCTCTCTCTTTGCATCGAAAAATGATGAGACAAAAACTCTAACTACGTAACGTATTTTTGCTGTCTCATCTTCGCCCTACAAATTTGCATGGTGACGAAATGTGGTAGCAAAACTCGGACTTAGGGTACTGAGCCTTACGCATACTGCAACTTCATACAATTACCTACCTAAGTGTCCACACCTTTATTGAATCTCGTGATAAGGTTATATACACACGTCAAGTCCAATAGGGATACAAGTTGATCAATAATACGGTAGCACCTACCTATTTATTCTAATAATGATAACGCAATTCGGCTTGAACTGTGTGCAAGAGAATTTTACGCAAACCTTTGTTTACAATCACGATGCTCTCAAATTGCAGCGACCAGTCTTAAAAGACCTCAAAAGTTATATTATCTACTTTATAAGGTATCTGCTTAGTTTTTTTTTAGGTCTAGAATTCTAGATAGATGCTGTGGGCACAGATAAGATATTACTATATGTGTGGGAGTGCCCACAATATTTATTTTATTTATCATAGAATAAACACAGCATAATCAGCGTGTGTTTCTACAATGGTTTCTAATATGGTTACTTCATGACGGAATTCAGTATGCATAGTGCCTTATTATCCATGTAAATGTAATATTGTCAGATTTGACTTGACTAAGTTTTTTGAATCTTAAATAATTACTTACCCTCTAAGGGCGTTATTAATAATGCTGGCGTAGCGTTGGACTAGTTAATCCGTGTTTTGTCTCTTGCATTGACATGCAATTGTCAACTCGAGCAAATGTGACAAAACACGGATTAACTAGTCCAACGCTACGCCAGGATTATTAATAACACCGTAGGGGTGTTGTAATACAGGTGAAGCGGACCGATATTCTTAAAATCGGCAGATTGTAAGCCGGTTAATATAATATAATATAATGATAACAAAGGCAAAAAAGGGTGAATTCAGCAGAGAACGACTGATTTGATCGCATTGTACTCGCAATAACACGAATTGCTGCATCTAGTTCAATCTATACCCACGCTTGAGCTTTTACAAAAGCTCAGTTTATAATAGACTTATTGAGCTAACACTTGTCAAAGCGTGACGGTCGTGATGACCCGGCCTTGACTGCTGAGCTCCTGAGGTCAGTGTCACAGTGTAAATAGATGTGTCACGAGATCGACACTCACGCACTGTTGCAAAACGTGAACCTACGAAGGTAGGTAGAAGCTCGTTTGGTCTCTTCTGCACAGACTGTGATAGAACAACGGTTTGGCACTTTAAGGCACTTGGTGTGCGGACTGGTTCCTGCAAATAGCGGCGGCAAGTTTCGGCAAATGGCGGGCGTTTTTGCGTATAGATAGTGCAATCCACGAAGGCGCGCCCCACTATTCCTCCTAACCGTTTATAGTTTAAGTGTGCAAGCTTCCGTCAATATTTGAGTGTTATCGGTACACACTAATTACCTATGAGTGCACACGCACACTACAATGAATAGACTACGGTTCGCGACTGCCGCTCGGAGAAAACTCCCCGCACCCCGCGAGGGGCGCGTCTTCGTGAATTGCACTATTTATAACACTTGACATCAATTTTTCAAACTTCGAGAGTACTGGCATAGTGCACATACATTTTCGCATATAGAAAAACGAATTGGTGTACGACTGAATTCCTTAGGATCAGAAGGTGGGCCGCTACCACTAGACCACCAGTGTTCTAAACCAGGATACCTACCTAGGTACTTACTGGTTTTAAAAATAAAAAAAACAAAACAAGGTCATTATTTTAATAATATTTAATAAGACAATATTATAACGTGTGAGATTTATTACATACCTATTTCTAATCTCACATTATTCATTTATAACTATAGCACAGGCACTCAAAAGGACATGTACCTAATAAAACAGACCAATACTTATCCTTACATTAATTATTCACAATATAAATTAACTTACATTTTAAACGCTTACATATGAGCTAGTAATATATCTTATCAAGTTTTTTTATTCCCAGAATAATTATAATATTCTTTAAAAAAACTTTGGATATAAAAAAATACCAGGTGATATTCCAAAACAAACAACAATAATAAACTCCCTTGAATTAAAAAGGTGTATCGAGACAGGTGATCCTATATTATAGATTCTTTTTCGAGTTTACAGTTTAGCCTCGCGCATTGAAATTCAAAGAATTACGTTGCCAGTGTTTAAAATACTGAAAAAATCGACTCTGGACCAATAACGAGCCAAAATAAATAGAAAAACGTCTGACAACCTTATAGGTATTTCGTCTACATTTATCTTAGAAAACCAATAACATTTAGATAAAATGTACCGTTCAATGCGCTAGACCAAACGGTTCGAAGGCACTGCGTGTATCATGTACTATGATAGAGTAGTAGAAGTATGAAGTTTAGAAGTCGTAGGAGCCGCTCTCGCCAGCCTTGCCGATCTTGAGGATGTATTTGTAGACGAAGCCGGCCGCTGTTCCGCCGAGGATCGGACCCACCCAGTATACCTTTGGACAAAAAACATCATTTCATTTCCTATAACAAACTTTGCTGGATCATACAATCACCGTAGTAATAGGTAGAGTCTGTTCAGAAAGAGAACCGTCGTGGCCAAATTGAGAACTAACGTTTCGATTTCGCATCAAAACGCAACAGACGCGCTATTGTATTGCACACTAAACAAAAAAGGCGATTAAGCACAGCAGCGCCCTCCAATCCCACGACGGTTCTCTTTCTAAACAGACTCTACATCAGTTTAAAATTATATCTAGGTGTTTTTTAGGTGTTGCTTTGTCGAAGGACACCAAACGGAACCAAAGCAGCTTATAGGCATCAGAGCTGAAATGCAGATTTTGACCAGAAACAACCAACAAATTATGTTAAATCAGTTCTCAGGTCAGGTTGTCTTCTTAGTACCTATATCAATAATCTAATCGCTAACTTGTTACTTCTAGATCACTAGGAGCAGCCTTTTTTTAATAAGATAGGTTTAAAAAAAAATAGGGCACAGTATATACTAGAAGTAAGGTAGTAGTACTACATTAATTTGCAAGTTCGATTCCGCCATTCTTGTTTGTGATCGGGACATTATTTCCAGTTCATTATAAGCAATCAGTCACGCGCAAAGTTATCTAGTGCGAACTCTAGACTACAGGCACCGTGTGACAGGTGTCTTCCCCTATTCACTGTTGAACTTTGTGAGTTCAGATAAGCAAGGTTCATCGGAGCATACCTAACCTATACTAAGTATTATCCAAGACCTTTACATTGCGATGCAAAAGGTCGGATGGAGTACGACAACTCCCAAGCACCCACTAAATCCTACATAAGAAACGTTATTTAGTGCTTGTTAGATTGTTTATCTAGGTACCGTGCGCTTCCATTAAAAATATTAAACATGATAGGTGTTTCGCAAACAAATACTACAACTTGTTTTGTGGTTGCATTTCAGAATTTTACTAAAACTCATTTCGATTTAGATGCTTCAACAACTTATTATGTGCTTTGTGCTTATTTTTATACAACTCTGACGGACCTAAGCATTGGCCCAACTGATGTTAAGTGGTAACCATCGCCTCTAACAATGCCTTGCCTCGAAAGTCACGTACCTACTTCAGGAACGAGCCCTGCCATGCGCCCATCATCTTGAGGCATACAGATCCGTGCCAGTAATTTCTATTCAACCTTTCAAATCGAAACACAGCAATGCTGGTTCACGGCCGAAATATAGGCATGGTGGTAGAACTTCCCCGGACGAGCGACACACAAAGCCTGCACCATTCCACTGCTGTGGCAATGTAAACGGTTAGCTACCTACTTGTTATGAATTATTATTATCATTATTATTCAGCCGTTTTTGTCCCACTGCAGGGCAAAGGCCTCCCTTCCCTCTATCCACTCTTCACGTCTTAAAGCAGTGACAGGCCACGATCTAACTAATCTAATCGCTAAACATTAAAAATACTGAAGATTTATGGGGAATGTCTACAAAACTACTCAGTACTATTATAACTGATATTGCACCGTGTCTAGCGTATATTTTTAATAGATGTGTTGATGAGGGTGTTTTTCCTGATTTAATGAAACCTAGTAAACTCATTCCCCTGTTCAAATCTGGAAATGCAAATGACCCTGCTAACTATAGACCTATCTCAGTATTGCCTACGCTAAGTAAAATATTTGAGAAAGTTATTCTTACTCAGTTGTTATCACATTTTAACCTAAATGGGATACTTCATAGCCACCAGTTTGGATTTACGAAAGGTCGATCAACGACTGATGCTGGTGTTCTACTCTTAAAGCACATATATGATGCCTGGGAAAACTCACAAGACGCGATTGGGGTATTCTGCGATCTTTCCAAAGCTTTTGACTGTGTAAATCATGCTACATTAATATCTAAACTTAAACATTACGGCATTCTAAATCGCTCCATTGACCTAATACAATCGTACTTGACTGATAGAGTCCTTAAAGTTGATGTGAGCGGTGAGAGATCTTCTGGGTCAGTTATTGACATGGGGGTGCCACAAGGTTCGATATTAGGTCCTTTCTTGTTTCTAGTGTACGTAAGTGACCTCCCTTTTTTTGTTAAAAAACTATGTGAAATAGTACTATTTGCTGACGATACCTCATTAATTTTTAAAGTTGATAGATTGAAGGCTAATTACGATGACGTTAACGCATCTCTGTCGCAAATACTTAACTGGTTTAACGTTAATAATCTTTTACTTAATGCTAAGAAAACCAAGTGTATTAAGTTTACCTTACCAAATGTGACTCTCCGGCCAACTAATATTATACTTAATGGAGAGTCACTTAACCTTGTAGATTCTACTATCTTCTTAGGACTTAATCTTGACAAAAAATTGCAGTGGGGACCGCAAATCAAAGCACTTGCTGCCAGACTAAGTTCGGCTGCATATGCAGTTCGGACTATAAGATGGCTCACTGATGAAGCTACAGCTAGGCTAGTTTACTTCAGCTACTTCCATAGTGTTATGTCTTACGGTATCCTTCTCTGGGGGAAAGCAGCTGATATTCAAACTATATTCGTTTTACAAAAAAGGGCCATACGTGCCATCTATAAAATGAAATCACGAGACTCATTGAGGGAGCGATTTAAGGAAATTAATATCCTCACAGTAATTTCACAATATATATATGAAAACTTACTGTACACTCACAAACACATCTGTAGCTTTCAGAAAAATTGTGATTCACATAATATTAACACTAGAAATAAAAATAAACTTTATATTCCCAAATTTCGTTTACAGAAGGTAAATGGGTCTTTTATGGGGAACACTGTACGCTTCTACAATAAACTTCCGGAAAATGCAACTAAGCTTCCAATTCGGAAGTTTAAAGCCTATATTAAGAGTAATTTGATAAAGAAAGCGTACTATACTCTAGATAGCTATATGAATGATAAAACTGCGTGGCCCGATGTCCCGGTCACTCTACCCATAGGAAGCTAGCATGTCAATTTGCAATGTCTGTACCTACTATTTAATATCTTATTTTTATATCTGTGTAGATACTTTATTATAACTTTGAAGCGTAGCGTGTGCTGTCTTTGAAACTTTTGCTTTTGTATAATTACATTGCATACGTCTGACTAAGTGAAGTGGCACCACACTGGAACTTCACTGCTAATATTTTAGACTATTTTTGATTTGTAAAAGGATCATATAAAAAAACGGTAGGAACCGAGACGTAGTTTGTTGCCTGTTCTTCTACGCTTGGTCGCGTGGAACTGGCACCTAGACTCACCTAGCTTTAAGACGTTTCAAAGTGATTCTTGTATCGTATTGAATAAACGCTTATTGAATCTTGAATCTTGAATCTTGAATCTAAGGTGGGAGTCAAGTTCGTCCCGCCATCTCATTCTTGGTCTTCCACGTCGCCGCAATGCATTTTGTGGGATCCACTCTGTAGTCCTCTTAGCCCACGAAGTGTCAGGCATGCGGACTATATAGGTTTGGTTCCTACTTGTATATAGGTTTGCAATAAATATAGTGCAGAAGGTATTCTAGATTTCCGTTTACAGACTCGCAGTCGTTTATTCCTATGGTGTATATATCATTCCAATCGCGATAATAGAGACGTTACATAAATCACTATTACCATTGTATGCCACGTCAGTCAGAGAAACAAAGAAATGTTTCACGCTTTCTTCGCGCTATACAAACATGGGAAAAAGGGCACAATAGGCATAATAGCACCTAATACCTTAGTCCAGTTCTGGATGTTACACAATCGATAATACAGCGCGTATTTCTATCTTGTTTCTTTTTTATTATAAAGTGTGTGCACGCACATCACAGTAGCTTAACCCGAACAAGAGTTTTGCATGTAAAGACAGAAAAAAGTCAGGCAGAAAACAAGTAAAGACAGTCTATTTATCTCTTGCCTGCGTAGAACATGTTTCCATGTTCAAATATTTACATTCTCTAGAAAAAAAGCAACTACAGGATGGTAACAAATTTGACCTTACACGTATTTGTGGACCAACTGCCCGTAATGGATAAACTAATACAACACCATGATAAGTAATATAAATAAGTTATTTCAATACAAGTATTTGTAATGCGCCCATTCAACTGACACCTGCCTTCTTAATTCTAGAAATTTCGTTGTAGAGTTATGAAGATTTAGAAGTTAGGAACTGTTGTTATGCGTTTCACACACTGTTTTTAGCGATTGAAACATGTTTGTTCTCTGCCTGGGTGTTATATTGTATCCTAAGTACCCATGTATGTATTACAAAATATGTTCATAAGTACATATTATATCAGCTACTTATCTGGCTCCCATAGATCAAACTCTGCTTAATTTGGGACTAGATAGTGTCGTGTGGGTATTAGTCCACTATATTATTATTATTATCATTCTAGAGATTTCGTTAAAGAGTTATGAAGAAATAGAAGTTAGTTTATGTACTGTTTTTATAGCAATGGAAACGCATACCTACTTTACATACACCGAAATATTTCGTAGAAGACACTTAAAAACCGGTAATAATGAAGTCAGGACACACGTGATGAAGTGAAAGTGGTTAGATAATTATAATATCGGCGAATGTTCGATAAAACCAGCCGGTATCGTATGCAAATCTAATGTGTCTGGGAATGTCCTGACTCACGAGTTTCTTACCAGACCCTATCATCAATTCTGATTGTGCTTACGGCTATTGGACATTTACGATGCCCATGCTCGGCTATAAAAACAATTTTACGACTTTCCAGTTTTTTAACTCCACGAGTATTATAGAACTACCATACCTAACTACTATTGATGTGAGTGCATTACGCTTGCATTCAACTCCCAGCACATTATATACGTAAATGGAATTTTAAACAGAGAGCAGAAGTAGCACTTTCTATCACATTTCTTTCAGTTCACCATAGTTGTTTTTTTTTTTTTTTAATATAGATAGCTAAGCATTTGGCTGCCATCACACCTGATGGAAAGTGAGGATGCAGCCTAAGATGGAGCATGCTTAGCCATAATCCACCTGTTCACTCTTAGTTAGTCCTGAGAGGTCACACTGGTCACTGTATAGTTATGTAAGTATACTCACCCAATGAGACGTCCAGTTTCCCAACACAAGAGCGGGTCCGAGAGAGCGGGCAGGGTTCATGCTGGAGCCAGAGAAGGGAATCTAGAAGTAGAACGAAATTATGCAATAATTTTATACACAGTGATACATCATTGGTCCATTTCAAATTTGCTCCTCAGGCCAAGTGAAGAACACGTCTTATACAATAATGATTCAACCAATTCAGCTTAATACTAAACTAGAACTTGACTAATCATTGGGCAGCTTTAAACAATCAGATATGAGATATACGATGCATATTTGTGGATACCTGCATGCTTCTTCATAGAAAAAATCAAGAGAAAAGGCAGTCAAGATGGATTACGGCGTTTCGTTGGATTTATTTCATCAGTAGCAAAAATTTACAGCGCGGCCTTTTGGCACCGTAAATCTTTGCTACTGACTTTGGCGCCAATTGAAAACTCAGCGGATTCGGCGACTGCCTGAGTGAATTGTGTTGCAGGAATGGACTCGCTGAACTAGCAGCAACCATCCAGGTCGCAAAAGGGCCTTCTTGCAGAAACCAGTCCGCTCAATCAAGTATCAAGTAATCAAGACTTACGCAAGCAGCATGGCAGGCGGTGATGCTTAGGCCAATGGCGAGAGCAGCAGATCCCTTCACGTCGTTGCGGTGCCGGTCGCAAACGCTGTGGACCACCATCACTAACACGAACGTGATCAGAGCTTCCACTAGAAGCGCCTGTACGGAACACACCCAAAATAGTTAAATAAAGTGGACGGAGTATAAATAGTAAGTTACAAGGACGGAGTTTATGTAGTTGGAACTTCACTGCTATTCCAATTTTTGTTTTGTTAAAGGATCACACAAAGAAACAGGCTGTTTCTCAGACTCAGACAATTTGCTCTAAATCTGGATATATCAAGCAACCTTCTAGCTGTAACCATTCCATAGACGACCACCATGTGTGTAAGCTGGCGAAATGGCTACTTTCGCCAGATCACACAAAGAAACAGGCTGTTTCTCAGACTCAGACAATTTGCTCTAGGTAAATCTGGATATATCAAGCAACCTTCTAGCTGTAACCATTCCATAGACGACCACCATGTGTGTAAGCTGGCGAAAGTAGCCATTTCGCCAGCTTACACACATGGTGGTCGTCTGGTTGGCGTTCATGAAGTCTTCCAGCTCAAAGAGCCACTAGCGACTTGAATTTTTTCATGTCGGGTCTTCTAAATAAGCTTTAAAATCTTGCGTTTTTGCCCGCACTAAATGAGGAATTATTCAAATCTATGATTGCTCTAATGCATTTGGCATTTTTAGAATTTCTACATACTATATTAGGAAGCTGGACATGTCTCTAGCTTCATCAAATGTTTTATAATATCCCGAAATTCTTTACCTGTTCATCTTTCACTCCAAGGCCGGGTAGGGTCATGCCGAAGGATCCCAATCTGTCTTCATTGACAGCCAACTGCAAGACATAAAGTTGTAATGTTAATTTACTAGCCTACTGTTGTTGGCTGGTTGCTCGATTTCAATAAAAATTGTTTTATCAATGAAAGTATAAACGTTCACTGAAATGACTGTGATTAGCTTTTGTATTGGTCTTTAATTACGCGAAGGTATAATAAGTTGAAGAAAACTGTAGACTTTTATTTCATTTACAGTGTTTAGGGAAATCACAAATATTTTTATAATGTCCCAAAAGTAAAAAAAACGTTTCGAACGGAACAAATACATTGATTCCATGCATGCGGATATCCGAAAACGAATTCGGAAATCGAATACGGGAAACGTGTGTCATGTTTTTTAACCGACTTCCAATCAAAAAGGAGGAGGTTCTCAATTCGGTTGTATGTTTTTTTTTTTTTTTTTTTTTTTAATGTTTGTTACCGCATAACTTCGTCATTTGTGAGCCGATTTGAAAAATTATTTTTTTATCTGAAAGGTACTGCTTCCATATTAGTCCCATTTTAATTTTATTTAAATCGGTGTTGCCATTTTTTTTAAATAATTTTTTTAATGTTTGTAACTGCATGCCTCCGTCATTTATGAACCGATTTAGAAAATTATTTTTTTATTTGGAAGGTTATTCTTACGTCCAGATTGTCCCAAACAAATTTGATTAAAATCGGTTTACCCGTTTGACAATGAAGTCGGTTTCTCAAGTTTTTCAAACTTAATTTATAAGCTTTTATATTGGTCCCATATTTTTATCAAAATCGGTTCAGGAGTTCGGCCTAACGAAGCCACGCGTTTTTCCACTAACCACTATTCATTTATTATTAATCTAATCGTGACCTGCACAAATTGATCATCCGCACAGTCGTTAGCGCTCGTTTGGAAATGTCGCGCCGCGCCTGAGATAAGGTCAGACTATGTGCATGCGCATTACGAATTACATACGTATTTTAAAGATAAAAAAAGATTAAGATAAGGATTTTTTTTATTAAATAATACTTCTTTAGCGACGGTTAGTCGCAGTTGCTGCGTTGTGTCGCACTCTACTGATGTCACGCAAGATCAGCATTATAGTGGTGCTCGTTACTAAAACATATAATAACATTTAAGAATCAATAACTAAATCCATGGTTTTATTTACCTCGTATTTATTCTTTTTCTTGTTGTGCATCTAGTTCTTTCGAATTACATTGTGTTTTTGTCAAAGTTTTATTACTTGAGTTTTAATAAGTTTTATCTACATAAGTACTTACAATCTTTCACGTTATTGACTGACAACACATTATCAGAGGTCCTGGGAGTATAACATTTGGGGGCGGTGTTGTGGACTACAAATTCCTGAATTACAACTCATAAAAGAGTTGATAATTTCACGTAAACGAAGTCACGTGCATTTCCACTAGTAGGTGCATGTTTCTCATGCTCACTCAAAGCAAATAAAAACGATGTGTATATTCTCCATTTGAGTTGAGGAAGTTATGAGTTAGTATTACTTCTAGCGATGTAAAATACGGCGATTAGTGTCGCTGTCGTGAGAAATACCTAATTACTAATTAGCCTGTGTTCATGATTTCAATGCCTTGACTGATTTTCAACAAAAAATGTTTTATTTTTTTGAGACCATCATCATTAGTGACGAATTGGTCAAAATTAAATGCTAGATCGTGCTCTAGTACCTAGTGCTTGCAATTAGGTTGGTACCTAGCCTACTGAACTATTTTTAGGAACAACGGGATATTTAGGTACAATGATTTTATTTTGTGAGTATAACTAATAAATAATAACGCAGTATAACCCGTGATCAAGGTGCGTGATCATGGTGCACGCAACTGTGCCGAATATCGGGAGACAAAACTTACAAAAATAATTCGTGGTAAATATCCCGTTGGTCATAAAAACTGTGTTAAAACCCATGATAGTTTAAAAAGCTACGTAATGTATATAAAGTATATATCTTACTTTTTAAATTGATTGGATCTACAAAGGGTTCTTATATTTTTTACCAAGGTAAAGTAAAAATATGATTTTCATCCTAAAATTAAAATTATATTAAGAACAACGTCTATGCCCGCGACCACGGCTGTTCTAACACGGTCGAAACGTCGAAAAATAAAAAAGTTAATCGAGATAAATACCCGTTTCATCCATATAATTATGCATAACGATTGCGTTCATTTAAAAATAACAATTTCTTACTCATTTCTAATAAGCTACAAGCAAAATCTATCAAAGCTTTGATAGCGATTCTAATCTAAAAGCTCTCAGTGGTACAGGTAGGTGCAGTACACACGAGGCCCCAGCCTCCACCTCTCAGTGGTACAGGTAGGTGCAGTACACACGAGGCCCCAGCCTCCACACACGAGAGCCGAAGGTCACTCCGATCCTTTATATTATTCTAAGATCATCAGTGTCAGGGCGAACGACAGTTTTTATTGAGCACCGTATGTGCTTTAAGTGAGTGCATGCATCAGAGTTATAAAGAAAACAAGTGCCTTAGCCCTTAATAATTGGTATTTTATAAAAAAAAAGTATTTCTTCAATGAGTCTTCATATAAACCACTAATTATACCTAGCACCCGATTGCGTAAGCCATGTTAGTATGATTTTTAGGAGCATTTGATATTATAAGTCACGACATAATAAAAATTTGAGTTACTACAAAAAATTGGCCGCCCGCGTGGTATTTTTTACCTGTTTCTATAAAATTTTCGGAGAACAAGTAGCCTATGTTATGTAATTGTATGTAATTTATTATGTAACAAACTATATTTTATATTTGTTCCAAATTTTATCTACGCGTTGTTAGGGCGTAAATGAGCTACAAACATGTATTAATATTAATAACAATTCAAATACTAGCTGTACTGAAATATGGCTGCTGAGCCTATCCCACTAGTGTATTTATAAAGAGGTCTACATGTTCAATGTTTTACCTCCGAGGTCCACACTCTTATGGCGATTAGAACGCCAACGATAAGCACTCAGCCAGTTAGCGAAAGGAATGTGTTAAATGCCTACTTTAAATTATATAAGAACATGACGACCTTATCGAAGGATGAGTTGCATTTTATAAACTAAATGATTAACTTAGAACCAGATATCAGAGTTTTTTTTACCCTACATTTAGTAAACAAAATAATTATAGGAACGAGTTGATTGCTCTCTCTGTTCATGGCCTAAGATTTAATAAATAAATATTGTGGACAATTCACACAACTCTATCTAGCCCCAAACTAAGCAAAGCTTGTACGATGGGAACCAGATGGCTGATATAATACTTGAATACATTTTTTTGTTAATATACTTAGAATACGACTGGTGGTCTAGTGATGGTGGTGGTGGAACTAGTGCAACGATGAGAAGAAGAAGAAGAAGAGATTCCTTTATAAAAAAAACTTAATTTTTGGAGCATCAAGAATCAAGACTTGTCGTTACATGAACCAATCAGAATTAAATATTGGAAGACTACTACACTCAGTACATATTATTGTAACTTTCTAAAGTCGTGCTTTGAAAGGCGTTCTAATGCTACTTAATAACAGAGTGGTACCTATCGTAAGCATGCCGCTCACCATCGGATGGGCCACCTGCCAGTGTTTAGCACAACTACGCGCTTTAATAGAGGTGGTATAATTTCACCTTCACAGAAACCTTTTCGAACATATTACTTTTTAAATTAACGCGATCTTTATGCATAATTATATGAAAAAAACGGGTGTTTAGCGATTACCTTTATTATTTCCCTTCAAACATAAAAACATAGCTGGAGGTGGTTCTCTTCTGCTTATCGTGTCACTGCTGGTCCGTTCGGCAGTGTGATGAATCATCGTAAGGAAACCTATATGTCTTATAACCTAAAAAGTTCGAAAAACAATGTGTCAAGTGCAAGAAAGGAGCCTCCCTTTCGTGCACTTGACACATGTTATTAGAACTTTTTAGGTTCTAAGACATGTCGGTTTCCTCACGATGTTTTTCTTCACCGTTTGAGAGTAGTGGTATAGAACATAATTTGGACAGAAAAACTCATTGGTTCTGGTTTAATTGGTATAGCATAAAAGATCTCAAAAGCTAGTTCATTATGTACTACTGTATGGTTGTGTATGCCATATAGGCTTTTGTCAAACAGACTAATATTAAGCTCTATTTTTATGAACAACGGGATAAATACCATGATTTAAAAAATCTAATCAAATCCGTGTGTTGTAAATCATGTTAAATATCCCGTTGTTCAAAAATTGGGTAAAACCATGATACTTTCAAAAGTTAGACTGTAAGCTCACACATCATGAAACATGAAACAGACTTAGAACTGCAGAAAGAACGCTTGAGTCTGAGTCGAGCCTCAAGCATAGATTTTATGACAGTTCTCCATTGAAAAGTGTCGAAAATCTATGCTTGAGAGTTGAGGCTCGACCCAAACTCAAGCCCACAAGCAGCAAGTATCTCGTAAAAAATTTACTTAAGTACACTCTAAGAACTAAGAGAGAGGTACACTTTAACTCTATTGTGTAAGTTATTAGTTAGAAGTGTATTGTTATAGAGAACCCAGTGGTAAGACAAACCTGACTTAGGCTTTAAACCACTGTTCGATGTTAAATGTACCTAACTTCTTGTATAATAAATAAATAAATAAATAAATAAATAAACTACACGTATGCAGGCCTAAGTATACGGGTAGTCTCGAGCTTTACTAGATCTGTGGCATGTGAGCATGTGACTGTAATCTCCTTTCATGCCTTTCGATTGGTAACGTAGCATTACTGCTTGCCACAACCTGCTTCGTGATGGGGAAGTATAATTAACTTACTTTCTTACAGCTGCCTATTACAGGGCCTTAGGACACCGGTTGGTGCTACAAATTCTTGTGTTGACATAGCACAATAAGCTTTTATTTGTATTACTTCAAAGGCACAAATTAGGGCTGTCGTTCTCGTTCTAAATTCGTGTTTTCTGTGTTTGTTTCAACATTTTCTTTATTATCTTGGCGATTGCTAATTATTAATAAATACTAAATTGTAGGTATTTAGATCTTCGTTTTGTTGTTCGAAATAGTGAGTATGGTATGTAACTTGCAACTTTGGCACAAAATTACCCGAGTTTTTGTAGGCGGCCGCGTCCCATACAAAAGACTTCAACGCGCTACGTGCTACGATATTTGTGTTACCTCGTAGCATAAGCTCCTAAAGATCATATTATTTGCCATATTTTCTCAAACATGCTCGGAAATTTGAGCATTATTTTGACAAACTCCTTTGGGATAAATTGAAATTGCTGTACTGGCCAAATACATGCGAGCAAAAGTTGCTTGAAAATCCATACCTGTCGTGTTTCTTAGCGGCCAGATAAATTACGTAGTAAACTCATATCCGTTTTGTAATTCAAAAATGGAACGATGTTTAGTTCCGAAACATGGCAACCAAGGAGGTAAAATAATCTAAGGTTTTATTTAAATTTCGAACTGGGTACTGAATGGCGAAAAAATGAAAACGAGAAATATATTAGTGTTTTTCGATATTTGTACACTTTCTGAAAGTTTTGTTTTTAGCCTAGTAATTTATTTTTCTCTAACGTCCTAATGTTTGGATTTATTTTCTTACCCTGATGAAAGCAGCTCCAGCGACAGCGCCCAAACTTTGCACGATGATGTAACAGATCGCCTTCAGGATCTTGATGTCTCCAGTGACCAGCAGACCGCATGTGACTGCTGGGTTGATGTGCCCGCCCGAAACATGGCCGATAGCCTGTGGACAAGAAATATGGACCTGTAAAATTTATATTTTTACAAGCGAGTAATCTAATCACTCGCTTTTTTTGTACAACTAAGTTAGCAAAAATCATACGGCCCACCCGATGAAAAGCGGTTACCGTAGCCTATTGCCGCTTGCAACACCAGAGGCAACACTCTCACGTTGCGTCAAAGGGTCACCTTTAAATATTTTAAAACGCCCCTTTTGAAGAACCTATGCTGTTGTTTCTAGGGATAAAATGCAATTTCTAAAACTACAAAGTCTAGTGTTTTGGAATGAGTTAATGATTAATTTATCGAGACACCAAAGTATGTAGTTCACTTTGGATAGCTCATTAACCAAACACACAGATTATTTAATCCACCACATAATTCCAACTCAACTACAAATTGTTAAATAATTGAATCGCATAATGCCATTGATTCGTACCTAATAATTAATATCTCAGTGGGTAATTATCGTGTTCATGCGATTGGCTCGACGTTCATACGCTGTTTGAACAAATCTTCATTATAAACTAACCATTGATCTAGAATTCTAGACATTAACATAAACACACACTGGAATTAATTTACAAAATAGATTTACCATTTTTAACGACGCTAACGATAAATCATAGATAGGTAGATAGATAGATCTCACCTACACCTTTGGGAACAAAAAGAGCAAACAATGAAAGAGGAGACGATGGGCCGACGACACTGTAGAGTACATGTGCGCATTTGAGCGCTTTGGCATACGAGCTGTAAGCCCAAATAGCATTTTATCTAAATAAAATAAAGATCGTGGGAACACGGTAGAGGACGTCTCTAAATTGTTCTTCCTGGAATCGCCCAGCAGTGGACTTTTTCAGACTGAAGACTTTTTTATTTTTATACTCCTGATGGAAAGTGAGGATGCAGCTTAAGATAGAGCATGTTTAGCCATAATCCACCTTTTCACTCTTGTCTTAAAAAATCCTAAATTAAAACGTTCAGGAAATACTGACGCCGTTAAAATAGAAGCGATTATGACGACACGCGTGGTTTCTTTTCAAATAGTTTTTTTTACTATCGTCTGCTGTCGCGTAGGTATTTCAAATTCTCTAAAACGAAAGCGCCAACTTCAAAGCGTTTTTTTTTAAGAAAGCTGATCATGAGGAGATTGTTCTAGACCACGTTTTGTGGAAATCCGTGCAGATATTTCAAAGATCATATCGGTCTTTTTGATTTTTTTATACTTGTAAACTAGTTTTGTGAGGGCTGTACAATTCTACACTAGTTGAAAGTATATAATTTGTTTAGCATCTTATTATTATTACATAATAGCGGCTGCCAGCTTCGCTCTCCCTGCTCCCGTTACTTTTTCGGGATAAATACTAATGTGTACGTACAAATATTTTACATACGCCTCCTGGTTCTAAGCTACCTCGTCAAGTCGTCACCAATTTTCTGCCAAATCCATTCAGCCGTTCTCGAGTTATAAATAATTTGCACATCAGGCGTAGTATTTTTTTTTTAGTGATTATATCAGGGTAAGTATGCAAGTAGCTCCAGAGACAGAAAAATTGAGGAGCAATAGGCTGGCGTGGTACGGACATGTCATGAGGAGGGATGAAAGTCATGTGACTAGAATAGTGATGAGTATGGATGTGGATGTGAGTAGAGGTCAACCAAAAAAAACATGGCTAAACTGTGTGAAAGATGACATGGTTAAGAGAGGAGGGAATGCAGAGATGACGGCTGACAGAGGGGAATGGAGGAGGAAGACTAAGTTGTCATAAATATCATCTTTAAGTGGGATAAGGGCACGAAAAAGAAGATAAATAAGATCAGTGATTAGTGTTGCTAATAGATTAGTGATTAAAACAAATGTTATTCACTTGTCGAACGAAATATAACGCATCGATGATAAATTAGTAAAGTCGTGAGATGGGTGCGCGGCGCGTGACTACGGGACGACCTATGAGGTGCTATAAGGCTGATTCACAGGCTTATGTTAAGTCGACGATACACTCATATTTTGTAATTAAAACATCACATTTTAAACGTAATTCTAAGACACGAAAAGGACGCGATCGTGCAAGATTAAATTAAAATTGTATTTAGATCGTTATTGTTTTTACATTAAACAAATCTATAAAAGTTTAAAGCAAATAAATGGGGTTGTAAAATTACTATCTGAAATTGCCTGAATATCATGCAAATAAGTAAGTATGATTGTTATCTAGAGGCACACTTAACCTATTAGGTTTTTTTTTTTCAGCCTTGTTGTGCCACTGCAGGGCACAGGCCTCCCTACTATTTTTCCAGCTTTCTCTTTATTTTCTTTTTCTTTTTTTTACCTACTATGTTCGAAATGAATTAATAATCAATTAATTGACAAGTCAAACTCTCATTAACATAGCGGATGTTTTAAATATACGTGAACTCATTAGAAGAACAGGTAGTTTATCTGTATGTACGGTAACAGCATTGAATTTAGGTGAATAATTTAGGTAAAAAAATAAAATAAAATAATGAAATTGTCTTTGCTTCTTTCTTCCTTCTCATTCCCTATCTCCTCTGAATATTAACCCTATGGGGTTGATTGTTCAATCCACGGACTAGCGTATTCGTCAAAAAAATCTCTTTTTTATCCATCTCTCTAATAATCTGACGGATACCTATGTAGGTATATCTATTGATTGAAAATATGGGTTACCCTCAGGTTACTCCCACCAACAGCCAAACACATGACATATGACATTGACACCTTGTGTAGAAAAATGTCAGTAATTACATACTAATGTCATAAAAATGTCATACTTCTGCGCGTGAGAAGTACACTCACCAATGCAGTGTAGTGTTTAGTAAGTATATTAGACATGCCATTCGCGAAGCTTTTTTTTTTACATGTAGCTGATGGAACGAAAGCATATAGCCCAGCTGACCATCGTCTATAACCAAGCATTGCTTCGTAACGTAGATCACGCACGTCAGGAACGTGCCCTACGATGCACTGCCCATCAACTTGAGACATACAGATGTTCAGCCTCACGTGCCAATAGTTTCACTCACACCCTTCAAACCAAAACACAACAATGCTGCTTCACGGTGAAAAAAGGCATGGTGGTAGTAATTCCCTAGACGCACCTTTCACAAAGAGCACTAATACTACAAAACTAAAACTACCTAATTAAACTAAAACTTCTTAAAAAAACTAAACACGTATGACAAGCTCTTATATCCTTATTAATATTATAAATGCGTTTGTAACTCTGTCTGTCTGTGTGGCTTTCACGCCAAAACTACTGAACCGATTGAAATGAAATTTGGTACACAGATAGTTGAGGGCCTGAGGAAGGACATAGGCTACTTTTTATCGCGAAAAAAGTTTAAGGTTGTAAGGGGTTGAAAATAGGGGTTGAAAGTTGTATGGAAGTATCGTCATTTTTAGAGCTAGAAACATAAAACTTATTTTTCATTGCTCATACTCTGAAAGTAGGTCTGAAGTTGCCTGAGGGGCCTAATTGAAAGTAAAACTTTCAGCCCTAGGGAGAATCGCTTTCTACTGACAGCTGTCAAATTATAAAAAAAACAAGTTCTATTGTATTCAACCATGTTCCAACTTTCTAAAGTCTTTCTAACTGCAAGGAGGTCGTTGAACCAAATTCCAACTTTTATTCAGCAAGTAGGTTGGAAACCCATTACAACGGTAGGAAGTTTAAAAAGTCTAATTAGAGCGCAATGTAAAATTTAAATTTAAATAACATAAAGATAGTATTAAATAAATAATATAGGTATCTTCTAAATTACTTGATTAATATACAACGTGTATCAAAATATGTGTACTATCCTGAAGGGGGGTGAATTTCCACCCCCCGGGGAACAACTTTTGTTCAACGACTTTTCGAACTTCGATTGGTTTCTCTGAAAAAAACTGCAACGAAGTTTCAACATGAACAGCTGACTTTATACAAAGTGACAACCCTAAACTCAGCTACAGAGGTAGTAGATAGTAGTAGTAGACCTACAGAGGTAGTAGGTCAAGGGGTCAAGGGGTTACAAGGATAGGGTTGTCAATTTATTTAGGCATTATGAAATTAAATATTTTTGTATGGGAAACTGAAAATAGGATTTTTTAATTTTCTCCCACCCACAACTGATCACCATTGTGGTCTGAAACCCCCCACCTTCGCATAGTACACATATTTAGATACACCTTGTATAGCTTCAACTATTTATTTAAAATAACATAGATTTGAGCAAACAATTTACCATTTTTTAAATTATGAGAATGAAAATAATGGTTGAATAATGCTGGCGAACCGAAGCCGAAGGCCCGCCAGAGAAAAAGAAAAAAAAAACCGGGATGGCGGCAATTCAATCTTCATTTTCACAAATTTTTCTTTCATGTTTTTATTTTTACTTTCCTTGTATTCGTAATGAAAAGCACAGTGTTTACCTCGGGTGAAAGTCTTTTAAGTCCCTCAAGCTCCATTGGCGCCCTCGCTACGCTCTGGCGCCAAACTCGTCTCGGGACTCAAAAAACGTGACTTTCAACACTCGGGTAACAATGTACTATTTTAGTCTGATGATTTGATATAAAAAAATATGACATTCAAAGTTTGTGCTGGGGGGGGTAGAGGGAGGGGAGTACAGGGGGGAGTGTGGAGGGGAGGTGCGGGGGGAGTGTGGAGGGGAGTACAGGGGGAGTGTGGAAGGGAGGTGCGGGGGGAGTGTTGAGGGGAGTACAGGGGAAGTGTGGAGGGGAGGTGCGAGAGGAGTACAGGAGGGAGTGTGGAGGGGAGTACAGGGGGGAGTGTGGAGGGGAGTACAGGGGGAGTGTGGAGGGGAGGTGCGGGGGGAGTGTGGAGTGGAGTACAGGGGGAGTGTGGAGAGGAGGTGCGGGGGGAGTGTGGAGGGGAGTACACGGGGAGTGTGGAGGGGAGGTGCGAGGGGGGATGCGGGGGGAGTACAGGGGGAGTATGAAGGGGAGGTGCGGGGGGAGTGTGGAAGGGAGTACAGGGGGGAGTGTGGAGGGGGGGTGCGGGGGGAGTGTGGAGAGGAGTACAGGGGGGAGTGTGGAGGGGAGGTGCGAGGGGGGATGTGGGGGGGGGTGTGGAGGGGAGTGTGGAGAGGAGTGCGGGAGGAGTTTAGTGGGGAGTCATATGTCTAAGTTTAGTAAGAGGGCAGACGACTGTGACACGTGCACGCGAATATGACGTTGTTATTTAATTACTGTTTTCTTCCGCTGCAAATTAAAAATGCTACCCATAGACACTATACCACGCGGACGAAGTCGCGGGCACAGCTAGTTTTTTTATATATCAGGTGCGCCAGTTAAGTAACGATGTGTTCTATGTAAAGCCGTTTGCCATTGGGTGCAATTAACGATATAACCTAATAGAATATTCATCAACATGAATCATTGGAGCCTTGAACGACATTTTATTTGCTTAGCTGTTTCATTGACTTATTAGCATTGAATGAATGATCGTGTAAAAAAATGTAAGTAGGTTTATAAATACATATTGGCTACTTCTAGCTGAAAATTAATGATAGCGATAAGACCGCCCGTTGTACTTTGCTATAGTTTTAATATTTTCTTTAAATGTGTTAGGACATTAACACATTTAAAGAAAATATTAAAACTTATTCCTAATAGTGTTATACTATCTAAGCAATCAAGTATTCGGCAACTTGTACGGCTGCGGGTAAGGGCCTCTAGCTGGCACTACTTACCCTAACTTTAACCTAGAAGCTAAAACATCCCAGTCACGAGATAAGTTTCGTGTTTTAAGAGTGGGTATAGGCTTTGTTTACTTTGGGCTAGATACTGATGTGTGAAATGTCCTTTCATGTTTGTTAATCTTGTATTTTTAAGCCTATCCATCAAAATCGTAGTCTCTATTCACAATTTGTTCAATGTTAAGCAAGTATTAAAAAGTTCAAAACAAAATGAATAGGCATTGTATGTCATGGTCCATCTCATCTCATCACACCTGTCAGCAAGATCCTGCATGACGCATATAATAAATGATGCTAGCCTAGATTTATTATCATAGTTTAACCTGTATCATTCATAGGTAATTAAATCTTGAGCTTTGTAAGTTCAACAGTTTCGCGCCAATGTCTTTTTTTAGGGTTCCGTAGCCAAATGGCAAAAACGGAACCCTTATAGATTCGTCATGTCTGTCTGTCTGTCTGTCTGTCTGTCCGTCCGTATGTCACAGCCATTTTTCTCCAAAACCGTAAAAGCTAGACTGATGAAACTTGGCGAGTAGATGTATTCTGTAAACCGCATTAAGATTTTTACATAAAAATAAAAAAAAAACTATAAATTTCGGGGGTCCCCATACTTGAAACTGAAACTCAATTTTTTTTTTTCATCGAACCCATACGTGTGGGGTATCTATGAGTAGGTCTTCAAAAATGATGTTGAGGTTTCTAATATCGTTTTTTTCTAAACTGAATAGTTTGCGCGAGAGACACTTCCAAAGTGGAAAAAAGTTGGTCCCCCCCCCTCTAACTTCTAAAGTAAGAGAATGATAATACTAAAAAAAATATATGTTGTACATTACTATGTAAACTTCCAACGATATTTAGTTTGAACGAGATCTAGTCAGTAGTTTTTTTTTTATACGTCATAAACCGTAAACCGCAATTTACCTTTCGACGAACTACAAGAGCCTTATTATGTTACATCAAGTAACATAATACTCGTATATAAAGGTTCTTGTAGTTCGTCGTGCTACGGAACCCTTCATGGGTGAGTCCGACTCGCACTTGGCTGCTTTTTATTTCATATGTAGTCGCAACGCATTGCATGCATTCTACCAAAGAGATTTTAGTTCCATTTTCATATTTTTTTTTTTTCGCCTTTTATTTGTTTTTTAATTTATTTAAAGGGCTTTGTCGCTAAGCGACATTTATTCATGATTATCTTTGCGTAAGCAAAAGCGTGTTGGCTGCTCTGTGGAATAAATGCTATTTTTTCTTCGAAAGGAAGAATAAACGAACGTTGTATTTTTTTAACAAGCTACTTTTGCTAATTTTTATTTACTGAATCATTTAGATATGTACCAAAATTATCCTAATCCGCAAATTACATTTAAAAGCTTTCGCGTACAAAGGTTAGTCAACCATAAAGTTCGACCAAGGCCAACCAACTTATTAGACACACGCATTGCCCATAAATGTAAAATGCTCACGTTGCGGTTAGAATGTTCGGATATTACGTGAAATAGTTTAGATAGGTGCGGTGCAGGCCACGTGTCCTACTGGCCATATATCACGGTAATCGCGTTACACGACACATGCGTGAGCCAGCGCGGTCACCGTGCGATCAAGGGCGGCTACAATTCCTATACGAACTCTTACGAACTGTTCAAGATATGAGCTGTAGGATCATTGACGAAGGTTTAAAAGATTTACCATAATTTTTCTTTAATAATCGCGTCGCGTAGATATGGCCTAGATAGATTAGGTATGTATGTTGCAAACTTATGTTATGTCAGAGTTCATGCTTTCTTTTTTATATAAATATTGTGGTCAATCCACACAACACTATCAATCCCCAAACTTAGCTTGTGCTATGTAGCTGATATAACACCTAACACCTTTTTTTTTTGAAATTCATATTTAGTACATAATACAGCGACCCAGACAGAGAACAAACATCTGCGTTCACCACACAAATATTTGTTCTTCGGTGGGTATCGAACCTTCGACCTATATTATGGCGCAAAGGCAGAGCTACTACCAACTGAAAAAACAGACGTACTCGTATATACATACACTTGACACTGTATTTAAATACCCAGTCAAAAACATGGGTATTTAAATAAGTTACTTACAAGCAAATATTGGACCACACCTAAATTGTAACACGAAATATAACTTATCAAATATAGGTACTCGTTCTCCATGGGAACCGACCCAATGTCTAGCTAAATGCAACCACCGAATGTATGTGAAATAACTATTAAATTTACGTTGAGAGGTATTTATATCTATTCAATGTGATTTTTATAAAGCGTCTGTGAGTACATTTTAATCAGCTTAAGACAGCTTTCACAGCTCAGTTGGTAGGAGCTTTGCCTCCTGCGCTGGAGGGCGTGGGTTCGATCCCCACAGAAAACAAATATCTGTGTGCTGAGCACAGATGTTTGTTCTCTGTTTGGGTTTTATATTGTATACTAACTACTGATGTATTTATAAAAAAAAATATATAAATATTATATCAGCTATCTGGTTCCATAGTAAAAGCTCGGCTTAGTTTGGAGCTAGATAGTGCAATGTGGAATGTCCAAAATTGGTATTTTTATTTTAATCATCAAAACCTTGCGCATGTTCTGCGGTGGCGATCAGTGTAACGCTGTCAAATATGACAGCGACATTTGACGTTTCACTGATCACAACCGCAGAGCGCTTAGATTGTGTGCAAGGCTCACAATCTTGACTAAGCCTGGCGAAGCGATAATTTTTACTTGGATAATAAACGAAAAAAACCTTTTTCCAACTGTTTTGTTATGCAATTTTTACGCTAGCTATTAGCGCATTGAACTGTTTAGTTACGGATTTTAAACAAAAGGGGCAGTCAAAATTGTTAGATAAGTAATTAATTATTTCGTTTATCTGTGTTGTAATTTAAACTGCGTTGGTTTTACTGCTGGCTTACAACCTCTTTGTTAATTGCTACCTACTTGATAACATCTTGTTTGTCATAATGTTTGGGGTGATTTTTTACCAAGGAGGCTGGAAACCCATTACAATGGAGAGGAAATGTGTTTGACTAGGATGCGCGCGTGCCGGATTTATTCAGTTGTTCCTAGTTTATTGACACTCCAAGCACAAGGAAGGAAGAAAGAATGGAGCACTTCCTTTCTTCAAATCTGATAGGTTTTTGATACTAAAGGTTTTATGCAAAAACTGCTTGAGGCCTGACTCAGATTCAAGCATTGTTTCTACATACAGGCTTAAAATTTGATGGTTTTTACGCTACTTATTTTGTGAGAGGGTTGTAAAAAACGTCTAAACACGACTACCATGACGTTATTATAAATATGGTTGATAAATAGAGCGCTAACCATAATATGAGCTCATTTTATAATATGTATAACCTAGAGGTAGAATAATCAACCATAAAAATAGGGAAGTACATGTTTTTTATTATCCTTTGTAGGTCACAAAATAATTTATATTGAAAACATGGAATTAAAATGTCTTATAATAAATCAATTCGGACAGAATTGAAGCGTTTTTAATAAGTACTTACTAAATAACGTGCAAAAGTAATGATCCTTCACTATTTCCGATCATTAAAATATAAATGAAGCTATTTGAGCGATTACCTTTATCGATATTCAATGAATTATTTTCATTTTGCTTATGATTGTATCCGGTTTTCATTATTATTGTGAGTGAAATTGAAAATATCATATTTTTATAACCCCCGGAACCGAAGTATTCCTGAGAGCATTAATATTCAATCCAAAACGGTACTAAAATAACCTAAGGTATCCGTGTGGTAGCTAGTTGATGAAAATTTAACTTTTTCTAACTGACAATTGAATGAGAGAATGACAGTAAATTAAAAGTGTAGCTTTCATCCACTCTTTAAATCTAAAAACAGCAAAGTTGCTTGTGGAAGAAATAGGCACTGTGGTATTAGGTACTTCCCCAGATAAGGGCTTATTATAGTCCTTCAAAGAACCCTATTAAGTATCTAGTTGGTCCTATCGGTGGATAACTTCTAAAGCAGCAAAAGAAATATTAAAGACGCAAAAAAAACATATAATCCTACCAGTTATAATTAAGCGTGAATCAATATTTGTAATTGAACTTTTACATCACCTTTTGGCTAGTCAAGGTGAAATCGGAAGCTGATTAAACATCTTTTAATGTTTTCTATTGAAGAGTGATTCGATTGAAGAAGTGTTTAAAGTACGGATGTCTCCTGCTGAGAGGTGCTAATAACATAATCAAAAGAAATACATTTGGTTCAACAACTACGCGCCCGACAACTTTAAAAGTTAGAACGCCAGTTAACTTAAATGACGACATTATACCCTCATTCACAACGAAATAAACAAAAGATCTTACCCTGTCAAACAATGATTTAAAACTAAGCTGTTACACCTGCAAATCAATGGTGCATATAACCGCGGGATAAAATCATCATAACTTATTAGATGCCCGCGACCTTCCCCTTGGTACGGGACTTTTGGGATATTATAAAAATATTTGTGATTAAACACTAAGTATAAAAAATAAATAAAAACTTGGATGGTTGTTTACGAAACATGTTTATTTCTATAACTTCTAGCATCCATAATATCCAAGAAGATCCAGGATGCAGTGACCCGAAATGAGCGCGCCCAAGAGTATTTTTAAAATAACCGTTACTCTGACCACTATTGTATTTACATTTAACTGTTCGGTCCATAAAAACTGCATTGATGCTGTATGCTGAATGTTAAGATCTTCGGACACGGTCAGAATAATGTTGGTACATTCTGTATTGACGTAGGCAACAATGTATGTTCAATTCGTTATATCATTTCCCAATCACAAATATGACGCAATTCAAATTATATTTCCCTATTCATGTTTTGATCGGAAGATGTATTTCCAGTTCATTTTATTGGGAGGCAATAATGTACGACCCGTTATTGCACAGCAGGATAATGTACAGCAGGTTAATGTACACACCGTTATTACGATGCCAGGGTTTGGATTAACGGGGCGTACAATAAAAGGTCGCGAAATAACATGCTGTACAATGTCGTCACGTGTTGTTATTGTACGCCCCGTTATTACGATGCCAGTTAAGCCTCGTGCACACTGTAGCAATTCAATATTGATTTTTGCTGTTTTGTTCTGGCAGCGGATACTTTTACTTGTTCTTGAGACTTTATAGGGCGGATCCGACTTGGATAGGTTAGGTTATGTTAGAACATATAAATAACGCACAAGGCGAGCGAGCAGTGCCAGAAAATGTTTGTTTACATTTACCCCAAAGGATTATTCTCTTAAGGAGCAGTATCCATTACCAACAAAAAATAAGAAATAATTGAATTGCCTCAGTGCACGGGCCCTAATGGCATCCAATAAACATGCTGTACAATAACATCACGTGACAATTTTGTGCACCCAGTTAATTCGCAGCCAGTTATTGTACGGCAGGTTAAAACGAATCCAAAAAACGAAAAAAGGTTTCGTTTTAACATGGTGTACAATAACATGCTGTACAATAACTGGACGTACATTAACCGGACCCATTTTATTCAAGTTTTCCACCATCTGTACGCGTAGACATGTCTTGCGTACATACTCTACTACATGGACCCGACCTTATTCTCACTGAATTTGAGCTGCCAAACGTAGTGTCAGACGCGATAAAAATAACGTCAGTTTCATGCCAGTGTGTCGGGGAAATGATTGATCAACCTCTGCTATTTTTTATAGGCCCTTCAAAAACAAAAGAAAACTTATGATAGCCTCTCATTAAAGTTTCAATCTCAAGCCCTTTAAAGAGGAAAACGTCTGTTTGATTGATGCTTGATATTTCCACCATGATAAACTGGAGTGCATAGGTCGAGGCATCGATCTGATTGAACCTGTGTTACATGCCCGTCACTTACCGGTAGAGTACCATGTTACAATCTAATCCAAAATAATTTATTTGTAATAAAAAACTTGAGAAACTTGTTTATGGCCAAACTATTAAAACGATTTTGATGAAATGTCTATGGGATCAATCTGGAAATATTACGTTACAGATAAAAAAACAAATAAATGACGAAATTATGCATAACAAACCTCTTCCTTTTTTATTTGAAGTCTGTAAAAAAAAAGTAATGTTGATAAATTGGTGAAGAGGATTAGGGATAAGCCCATGGGTTCCAAACACGTTGGTGATTACGATTTATATAACCAATCTTTTTTTTTTTATTAATTGTGGTACCAATAACACCGTTTACCGTATAGTCTTTCATAGGTTTATAAATTTACGGTTCTCTATTTTCTAATCTAAGTTATTAAATTGAATGAGACGAAAATAATATTATTAAGTACCTGATATTTGTGGCGAAAAGGGCTGGCAATCAAATAATAAAATTCATATGTGCAGCTCAAATGTAAAAATGTCATAACTCCGTTTTACTTATAGCGTAGTAGGTAAAGGTATAGTACCTACCTACTTTTACTTTCAATAAAACGAAGTTATAAATAGTTTTTTTTTAAGAAGTGAAAGAGTTCAACGCACTCTGCGATCTGATACAAAAGATTACAACATTGCATCTAAAAATTTTGTAAATCGATACATTATTCTACTTATTATAAATATAATTTGATAATTTGTATATAATTTAGATGTTGCCAAGAAAAGGGTGGATCTTCTAGGTGTGCGTTTGACACCGTCGACAGAGCAAAAGCGTGTTGGCTGCTCTGTGGTCGACAGCATCATCGTTAACATCAGTAGAATGCGCGGTCAAGCGCTAGCCTCTAATAAAATTAAAAAATAAAATTATTGTACAACGTAAAATGTGCAGCATTTTTTTTATAATAGTGTATGTTTACTATGCCTATGTCTGACCGTGAACCTATTTAGTAGAAAAATTCTGGACAATTATTTTTTCAAACGGAAAACGGAAAGACAAATTACATTATTCAAAGTTAACAAATATTTCTTTGATAGCCCGTTATTATGCATTTCTCCAACACTGCATTCCTCTACTATTTATGGCTAACATTTACCATTAAATTACCTTTAATGACGATAAAATTCCCGGTGCCATCTAAAAGCACCATAAAGATGAAGTCGTCGATATGTGAACCTGCATCATTATTTGTAACAAATCGGATGGGACTAGCGGACATGTTTACATTATAGTGCCGTTAAATTGAGATATAGGTATATTTATTACGTAAATATGAATACGTGATCAGCGTTCAAAGGTTTATGAACGGTACTTAAGGCGAAGGCAACCTCGATGTACTTCTCGCTCGGACATTTTGACCCTTTGAAAAATATAAAATTATTTAAGTTATTCATCGAAAATCGCGAGCAACTATCTTGTATGCAATCTAATTCCACACAGTAGTAGTTTCACGGTTTTTAAGCGTCTTAAGAAAAGTATATTTTAGAGACTTATTTAAAATAACTAAATGGAACCAGGATCGAAGGCAGGTTTTTACCAATGTATCGAAAATAGTCAAGTATCAAAAGGGTTAAATGTACCTACATGTGTACAAAGGGTTAAATTTTAAGCTGACTATTTTTCATAATCGCCCATGCAGATATACTATGACAAACAACCAATATTTACTATACAAATGTATATTCTTTGTGGGAATCAAAACCACATAACAATAACACAAAAGGCTGAGTTGTGAGACCAGTCTAATTGATTTGAATGATATAAGGATGGGCTTTGCATCATCGGTTTTATTGGTAGGTCATAAACTGTCACATGTTGTTTATAATAATTGGGGACAAAGTCCTAGGTTCAGAAATGACTGCATCTACGTTATTATAGCTATTAGCACCTTGTCGTGATAAACGATTTTACCCGTAGAATTGCTTATTAGTAAGCTTGCCGCCCACGTTTTTTATGCCAACAAGTGAAGTTTCAAAGACTTGAGGAATCGCCTTCATGTCCAAACTGGTGAACCAATTTTTATAAAATATCTATGGAACCAATCTGAAAATATTACCTTACAGATAACAAAAATCTAATCGGTTAAAAAAATGCAAATAAATAAAATGCATTTACACAAATACAATTAAAAAAATATTTACAAAATACACAAGAAACCCTTTGCACTTCCAAGTATAAAATCTTGTGCATTTAATCTTGTAAACGCAGTTTAATGGAAAGCTTACTGCGTTAGACATCCAACACAACTATGTGAGTGATGCGAGGAAAGCTGCAATTTTCTATGTTAGTAATTATATATTACTGAAAGTGTAGTTACTAGAACACACTACAACTACTGGCGAACTGGAGAGCTTTGGTGGTCTGCTGGTAGCCCCTTGTTTTCCGATCCTAAGGTCGTGGGTTCAAGGGTGTAGTTTTTTCAAAAATCATTTGGTCCATTTCGTGTCAAAAGTCAAACATTTTTGAAAAAAAAATGCATTTATTGTTTTCTTATAAATCGAGGGCATGGCTCCTCTCTCTCTCTCTCTCTCTCTCGTGGTTTCGGACTTGGCCATCACCGCCCTTCTCAGAAAAACACCCTGTATGTGCCATCACATACTTCATCTTAACATCTTCTATGTCATAACAAAAGATATCTCACGACCCACTAAACTGGATATAAAACGCCCACTCAAAACTGCGCTTGTTTATAAATTAACCTGCTTAGTAAATCGTTTCCGTAAGAGGTAGTTTGCAAGTATTTTGGTTGAAGATTACACGTCTTAGAGTTTGCATAACAGTAGTCACGAGTCGTGACCGAGACACTTCGCTGTTATAGAAAAGGAGACAACTGTCTTGGTTTTACAACAAGTCACTTCAAATTTAAATAATTTCAAAAACCCCTTTAAGACTTTTAAATTATTTAGACTAACTGTTATTTTTAATGGCTTATACTTACAAAAATATGTTACACGTTATAAACAATTTTTAAAACCATTGCCGTCTATTTAATTGGAGCTCCAAATTTATGTTATATGTCACACTAATTAAATAACTAAACTTGTGTGCTATCAAATTAGGAGTGGCACCAATGGTGGAAAGCATAGTTTCAGTCTGTAAAACTAATATTAATGTGGACGAATTATTTCTAGGGCAAGCGATAGCCGATCTAACTTGGAGTTGAAGGTATATTTTTTGCCTCTATCTCCTGACCTAATAGCATGATAACAAACAATTTTATTCATCTTTAGGAAATGGCCACATTGAACAATATAGTGGGCGATTTGCAATTTTTTTTAACAAGTATTTTATGAAATCTGCATAAATCTCGGCGTGTAAGTAATTGTTTTAAATTACAATCAAAAGGTCAAATTAAAATCTTTAAGTCAAATTTTAAGTAGTAAATAAAGTAGCATTGATATTATGATGTCTAAAAGAACCAGCGTGGTGATAGGTTACACCTCAAATTGAAATAACTACAACCTATTGCTTATTTTTGCCGAGACGCAGCATTGCTGTGTTTCGGTTTACTGGCACGTTAGGCTGAATATTTGTATGCCTCAAGTTGATAGACGTAGGGCAGTGCATCGTAGGGCACGTTGCTGGCGTACGTGACTTACGAGGCACTGCTTTGTTATAGGCGATTATCAGGTGGGCCATATTATGCTAGTTCGATCTGCTAGTTGTATAAAAAAAGCATGATCTCTTATTAGCAGAGTTGGTTACTTGTCGAGCTTTGTTGCATTATTTTTTTCTTATTAATTGATCGATTACTGTGCCTATTAATAACTTGTAATTAGCGTGTAAGTAGACAAAAAGTCGTGATTATTCATAGTTCAATGTCAAAATACTAAAGACCAGTGCTCACTAAAGATCTGGCACCTACACTCACCTAGCTTTAAGGCGCTTCAAATTTAAATCCTTGTTTTATATGTGTATATTTGTATACAACCTTCTCAAATTAAAGTTATTTACTGAAAAAATCGGTTGTCTGTAAAGTCGGTTTACTGACGATAGTTGAACGTGATAACGTCATAAGAAAATACTCGCGGACTCGCGGACTCGGACTCGGACTCGGACTCGGACTCGGACTCGGATTCGGACTCGGACTCGGACTCGAACTCTCGGACCCGGACCCGGAACCCGACCGAACCCTTACCCTCATTTACCCTTACCCTCATTTACCCTTACCCATTACCCGACCCGGGCTCGGGCTCAGGTAAAATGGAACGACGAAACGACGTAACGACGCATGAGTCATGTTTTTTCGTGCGTGCAGCCGGCTCCATCGATTTATAAGACGTTATCACGTCAAAAATAGCGAGCTGTCACAGCATAGGCCACGCCGCAGGAATTGAGGTCTTTTTTCCAAAAAACCTTAAGAGATGAATCTTAAGGTTTTTTTATGTTTTATTTTACACGAGTTTTGATTTTTTTTACTGTTACGCCCAAGTTACACCAAGATAGCAGTTAAGTAGGTAGGTAGGTAGAAATAATAATTCACACGTTATTGATTCATGCCAGTTGCCTAATCATGCCCTCAAACCTTTCATAACTAATTAATTAATAAGATAACTTGCAATTACAGCGGAAAACGCGATTCTCAATCGATAATCAAATCATACATATTAATCACTTGATTTGATTGAACCTTAGATAAGTACACACATTTCATGGTGTTTACAAGTTACTATAAGATTATTCGTTATTTTTTTTTTTTTTTTTTTTTATGTAACTAGCTGATGGAACAAGCATATGGCCCACCTGATGTTAAGTGGTAACCATCGCCTATAACAAAACAATGCCTCGTAGGTCACGCACGTCAGGAACGCGCCCTACGATGCACCGCCCTGCGTCCATCAACTGGAGGCATACAGATATTTAGCCTCACTAGTATATTGATTAATTTACAGTCATAACCATAACTCATAACTTTAAAACGTAAGTGTAATCAAAACATTAATTAGGCAAAACGATAACGTGTAGTTATTAATTTTAAATGAATACCTACTTCTGTAATTTTAGATTGAACACAACTCCTTGGGTGCCTGAGGACGGTAGGCGACGGCGGGTGAAAAGAAGTTGGCGAGACGATCTTGAAGTTCGGGAAAGGATTGGAGAGAAGTTGCCAAACATCGTGATTGTTGGAAGAGAAAAAAAAAAAAAAAAAGTTTTTGGGGGAAACCTTAGCCTCAGTGGGACAGTGCAGGTTAAAAAAAACTTCTGAAACGAGGATGAGTCGTAGTTGCTGCTTTGTGTCGTACTCAACTGGTGATACGGAAGACCAGCGTTATAGTAGCACTTGCTACTATATAATATGCTGAGTGACGTCATTTTTATGTCATTGCTACTTTTATATTGTTCATTCTTGTTCTGCTCTTATAATGTGGCATAAAATAAATAACGCTTGATTTAATTTTATTTGATTTGATGGAACTACTTACCTAAAAATAAACGATCTCTTCGCCAGGATTTAAGCTACCTCTGTGCCAAATTTCATGACAATTGGTTTAGTGGCTTAACAAAAGGCAAATCAATTTCGCAATTATAAATTACTATGGAACTAACTAATTGTAAAGCACTAGAACAAAACAGAACTATAATAATAAACAAACGCAATCTGGCAAATATCAACAAGCCTAATGATCGATCATTGACTCACAACTACTAGTACAACACCTAAAACAAAAGAATCTATACTCATTTACATTTAATCGATCTTGCATCTCGATAAACATCCCGATCAAACAAAATAATTAATAAATCAAGCTGATTTATTGCTACTAGAATAAAGTTCAAACTTGATTGTTGTAACTCGTTTGTCACTTACAATAGATGCGATAATCGATTAGTGATCGATTGTATCGAGTAGAACATGCGTTGGAGACTCGTGACCGTATTGACACTGAGCTGTTGAGAGAATAAGTTGAGTGATTGGGCTGGTACTTATGTTTCATAGAAAACACTCTAGCGCACACGAAAATGCAACCCTTCAAATATGTTTAAGCCACTGTTGGTAAACCACACACGACTGGCCTCTCAGCTCAGTTTGTAGCTCTGCCTTCTACGCCGTAGGTCGTGGGTTCAATCCCAACGAGAATAAATATTTGTGTGGTGAACACAGATGTTTGTTCTCTGTCTGAGTGTTATATTGTATTCTAAGTAGTATTAACAAAAAAAAGTATTATATTAGCTATCTGGTTCCCATAGTACAAGCTCTGCTTAGTTTGGAGCTAGATAGTGTTGTGTGTATTGTCCAAATTATTTATTTATTATTTATTATTCTATATTTAGGTAGGTATTAATATTAGGTACAACGTAGAGATGACCCGACTGTCTCATGGTTGGTCCATGTGGGGTAATGCAATAACAATTCGTAAAGGTACCGCTTAACATCGGGTTGGCTGTCTGCGTCTTGTCTGTTGCCATTATGTCTTATATTAAAAAATATACTTAAATGTATTAAAATACGGACGCTACGACATTTATATTACTGATCAGAGAGAGCTGAGTTTTGAAAATAAAACAAATATTTTATATAATTATTTCAGTTGGCGACATGATCGATTGTATCTCGCTATTCGACCAGAGAAAGTGTCGCATTTTTACAGCCATCGTTACTTTCACTGGTCAAAAGTAGCAGTTTCTTATAAGAACTTTCATTCACTCGGCTAGCAATCAATTTCTATCAAATTAGTTGCTTAGTTCGCTTCCTAAAGAGTGGCGACCGCTTTTTTACTGTTATACGTCGAGATACATACAATAGGTATGTGCGTGAATTGTTTTATAATATTTTAATGAGGCTGGATTCAACCAAACCTAAAGTTTTTATCTACTTCATCATCATCAACCTATATGAAACCTTTACTAACTTTAAATAATTTCGACTTACTGCATCATCATCAAACTATATCAGTCCAACGCCTCATCTAGCCGGAGGGCGACCTCCACTCTAGTATTCGTTTGCTCCAACGATTGTCTCTTCTTAGAGTTCAGAAATAATGCATAAAATTATGGACATATTAGTTACGTAGTACTAGAGAGAAAAAAAACTACGCTGTTCGGTTCCGCTTGGTATTTAGCGTTTATGAATGAAATGATTTTTGCTTGTTGAATCATTTCTCAATATTTGACTAAAAATTGTGGTTATTTAAAAATATTTTTTTTGTCCTAATTTTTTTTTTTTCGTTGATGTGTCAGCAGCCAATATCGGTATTTTTTTTTTGGATTTACAAAATAGTGGTGTATATTTATTTATTTTACTGTTGTGGAATAAAAGTATTCGAATAGTGACCACGACTACAAAACTACTGCTATCACTATGGCTTGATAATATATTCCATGGGTATTAGCTTCTGATGATGATGTTACTGTATTAATAATGTCTATGACGATCACCGTTATAAACGAAAGTCGGGCTTAGGATCATTAATCACTTGGTGTGAATAATTCGATGTTTTGTAAACAAGCCAAAGATTGTAGAGGCAATCAGTTTTGCTGTTTTTGTTACCATACAAGTTTTACCAAATAAAAAAATAAATAGAATTGACTCTCGCCACAATCAATATTACTACTGTAGTTTATTTCCCGTTCAATCCCGGGATCCCGGTCAAAAAAGGCAAAAAAACATTGAACACTTATATAGAAAAAAGAAATTAGCTTAGTCCATCCATTATCCAAATTTAGATATGGATTGAACAATCTGAAGATAAACAGAACTGGCAGTAGGCTCAGCTCACTTGGCAGTAGCTCTTCCTTCTGCGCCGTAGGTCGTGGGTTTGCTCCCCACCGAGAACAAATATTTGTGTTGTGAAACATAGATGTTTATTCTCTGTCTGGGTGTTATATTGTATGCATTTACAAAAAAAAGTATCTAAGTATTTTATCAGCTATCTGATTCCCATAGTACGAGCTCTGCTTATTTTGGGGCTAGATAGTGTTGTGTGGATTGTCTGCATTATTTATTTATTATTATTTATGAATGTTATTATATGTTGGTGAAAAGTTTTCTTCACGAGTTTAAGGCTCGGTTAACTCCAAGCACCCGCCCCAAGACCCTCAGGGAAAAGGTTGCTCAGACTCCCTCTCACTACTATCATTTCCCCCCCGATTGACAAAAACTGTATTATTTATTAATGTTATTATACTTATATATTATGTTATATTTATATTATACAATTATATTTACCTTACCTTACTAGAAGTATAATAAGGCGAAACGGATTGAAAAATAATATTGTCAGTAGGTACAGGTGGCAAGGATAACCGCCGGCAGGTCTAGCTTCATTCAAGAAAGCAGTGAAGGGCTAGGAAGAGTTCCCAGCGACCAGTGGACCGGTTACAACCAGGTCAAGTGCACACACTCGGTGGCCTGCCTTACGTCATTGCTCTCACCTTTCAAGCACCCGTTATAAGTCACATAATTCATTCATAGAGCCTGTATGCAGCGTGGCAGAAACGCCTACCGCCTATGTTCGTTTCACTAGGTCTGGCTGAAAACCAGCGTATTACACACACATTAATCAAATGCTGCAAAGCCAAGACAAAAAGCCATATAGGCCACAAGGAACACAACTTAGGTACCTACCTGTCTGGCTTATTATGAGTGCGTTCTAGGTTTTAACACAAATACTGTGCCGTTTTTGGTTTTGGCTCCGATTTAAATTTATCTATTGTGAAAAATCTTTATATGATGTGTGTGATCTTTATATTTTTAAACGACTTCAAATAAAAGGATTTGATCGTAAAGGTTCTCAATTCGGCTGTATTATTTTAATGTTCTTGTCGCATAACTTCGTCAATTAAGGATTTGAAAAAAATATCAGTACCTATTAGTATTATGCGACGGTAATTCTTCCAGGTTCCATAGAAATTTCATCAAAATCGATTATGCAGTTCCTGAAATCAGTTTCTGAAGTTTATTAAACTTATATTTTTTTCTGGGCATTTCTATGGAGGTATTAGTATAAGTACTAGTATTTAAATAGAAAGAAAGAAAGAAAGAAAATATATTTATTTAACATAACATACACAGAACGGAACACTGACAAACATAATACTAAAACATAATATAATAACAATACATAATAATGAATACTTAGGCACAAAAAAGAATGAAAATAAAATAAAATACAATCGAACACAAATAATAAAGTAGGTAGGTAGGTTAGTTACATAATACATACCCACTCCACTACCTGCACTGTAGGTATGTTCCGTGCTTAGATGTCATGCCAAATAGGCCCTGACTCAGCTTTTGCTACTTAGCGGCATAGGTATGAACCTACCCCGCCAAGCAGCACTGGTTTTCAGGCAGAGCCTAGGTGACACCACTGGGCAGACAAAAACAATTAAGAAATAACATTAACAAAAATAGTTGAAGTAACAAGTAAAATAAAAGGCTTACTTACATTAAATGTGATAAACATAGGTACAGCTAAAAACATTGACCAAGAACCACTATATAAATTGGAAAATTAATTGATTTAGGAAGTAAAAATTAAAAGAAGGTCTTTTTCAATATCATATTCTCAAATGATTGAAGATCTATTTCGCTATCGAAGGCAGTGGCCTTTATTGCCACGTATCGCGTACGATATGTATTTTATTACAGTGTACGGCTGTGTATGTGGCACATTGAGACGATTTTGCAAAGAGAGAGACGCGATATTTGCACTCAAGTTATCGATCGTTGAGAAGCGATGATGGTGTCATTCATAAACAAACTATACGTGTACTTATGTGTGTCCAAATCTTTTGGCCCGATGTTTTATTGTATTATTTGATGTTTTACCGTGTTGTTTATGTCTTGTTTGACTGTGTAAGAATAAAGAGCAATTCGCTATGGGTGTTATTAATAATCCCGGCGCAACGTTGGAGTAGTTAAATCGTATTTTGTCACATTTGTTCGAGTTGACAATTCCTTGTCAATGCAAGAGACAAAACACGGATCAACTAGTCCAACGCTACGCTAGGATTATTAATAAGACCCTATGGGTGTTATTAATAATGCTGGCGCAACGCTGGAGTAGTTAAATCGTGTTTTGTCACATTTGTTCGAGGTGACAATTGCATGTCAATGCAAGAGACAAAACACGGATCAACTAGTCCAACGCTACGCTAGGATTAATCTGAACATAATTAAGTTGATCCGTGTTTTGTCTCTTGCATTGGACATGCAATTGTCAACTCGAACAAATGTGACAAAACACGCTTTAACTACTCCAGCGTTGCGCCAGGATTATTAATAACACCCTATATATGTATAGCTATGTTCCATTATTTATTTACATAATTTTCAACAAAAAGTTAACAACCAAGTTGTCATAATTATATTTTTTTATTGTCACACGTTTTATTTTAGCTATATTTAAGTAGTAGTATCCATGATTTTACTGCATTATCTCATTTATTATTGTTCACTTTGGCCTTAGCTGTAAACCTGTAAGTATAACCTAGTTTATCATATTTTTTTGTAAAAAAAAACAATATGTGCTGCAGCACCGACCGATACCTGTATGTATTTGATTAGTAGTTAGTATAGTAGGTACAAATTGGCATCTTAGATTCACCAGTGGCTGTATCGCAACGTTTCATTGTCAATTATGCCCGCAGGCGACTCCATTATTGAAAAGAACTCAAATAAATAATAAAATAAATAATAAACCTTAGTATACAAGGTCTTCGTCAAGTCTAATGCAAAACTTTAACTGGCACGTTTATTATTGAATTGAGTACTCAATATTTATTATTTTTATTAAAAACAAGGTGTAAGGGGTCGAGGTTTGCCAGTGAGCCATCGAGCGCAGTGTTTTTAAAACCATACTGCGCGCCAAAACGCAAATTACCGACGTCACTCAGAAAGCGGCTAGTCTAAAGTGGGATTGGGCTGGGCATGTCTGGCGCATGTCAAACAATCTTTGGACCAAAATAAGAACAGAACAGAAGTAGAACAGTAAAAATAACAGAGTGGATTCCCAACAGTGGTAGACAACTTCGCGGCAGACCAAAACTCAGATCAGAGCCGATCTTGACTCGTTTATGGAAGAATGGCCATCCACAGCATAGAATAGGCAAGACTGGATGGGGGTTAGAGAGGCGTCATACATAAGAGACAAAGTTGTCATTTTACTTCGTCTAAATTCAATCGAGAGCGGAGAGTGGAGTGGAGTGTTGTATGTACCGTAAGCGACATCAGTTGCTTACTATAACAGTAAAAACCCCTAAACTCATACAACAACAAAAAAATCCCTAAATTTAAACCTAATAAATTTAAATAATAAGGTATTAATATCCAAATTATTAAAGATAATATAAATCTTAAAATGCACAGTGACTTGTAGACACATACAGATAAAAAAAAAGGTTATTTAAAGTTATTTATTTATTTAACTCTTTATTGCACAAAAACTTAATGCTATGTACAAAAGGTGGGCTTAATGCTTATTAAGTTAGCCTCTTAAATTAAAAAAAAATGCCGTAGACCTGTTGATGTTGCATAAGTTGATGCAGCTGATTGTAAAATACATGTTATAGTTCGTTTCATTCCAGTACGTAGGTAAATGTAACATAAATAAAAAATGCGTTACAGTGCCGATGTTTTGATAACCGCAATATGCTAATGAGTTGGGATTGTACTGTACTTACTGTACAGAATAAGTACTACTAAAGTACAGTAGGCTGTACCAGTACGTACCTACCTAACATTCGTAAATTTCTATTTTGTGTCGGAGAACTGTAAAGGACTTTATAGGGCAAATACCTAATTAGAGAACTAAAAAACTAGTGATTTCACTATCGTTGTCTTTCATCTAAATGTCAATTTCTTGTCCTTGTTAATCATCTGCAATAGATGTAACAGGCCAATGATGATGATGATGATGATGTCCTTGTTGTATGTGGTTCTTTCAATTAAGTGTAATGAAAGGATTTTAAGTGCGCCTCAAAGAGACTCCTTTCGTGCACTCGGCACATAATTATGTTTTCTAACTATTAGTTTCTGCGACATGCCGATTTCCTCACGATGTTTTCCTTCACCGTCTGAGAGTATTGGCATAGTGCACATAATAAATAAAAAAAACATAAATTTTGCGATTAAAAACCTCATTGATACACGAATGAATTTGAACTCACGACCTAAGGATCAGAAGGCGGGCCCCTACCACGTCCATTGCAAATTAATACAGAGATTTAAACTTAAATGAATGAAAGTTACGATTTGTATACATTCTGATACCGCCGACTGTACTACGCCATCGAAAGTGAACGTGAGCCTTCACCTGTTTTAGATCTCGTGTATTTTGATAAGTATTATCTTTGTAGCAAATTGTGAAAAATATACACAAGAGATAATATAATGAGCAAATAAGTTATACATAAGAGAAGTACGTATGCATGTATACTATTTGAGTGGCGGTGGCTCAATCAATTGGCTCTTAACTCATCGAGATAAATACTATCTAAAATTATAAACACTTCGATCTGAATAGGTTGTACGCTTCAAAGTACTTGCCCTACTTTTGTAGGCACTCAGGATGAAGCCGTTTGATGTTAGTTATGGCGCCACTGAAATCGCTACACACACTTCAAAACGATTCAAACTAATCCATTCCTAATTTGATTGAATAGATTAAATGCCCTTCGATTTTGACTACAGGGTCTACTTTTATATCGCTTGCAATAAATTGTTGCACTGCATTATTTTTAATAAAGTTTTTTTTTATTTTACCTATTTTGACTGCTGGGCAAAGGTCTCCCCGAAAGACTTCCACTTGTCTCTCTCTTGAGCCTAATCCCAACATCTCCTTTCAAAGGTTCGATATCGTCCCGCCAACGTTTTCTCGGCCGGCCCCGTGGCCGTCGCCCGTTAGGGAGCCAAGGTGTGCTGATGGTCACCCAACTATAGGGAGGCATCCGACTGATATGCCCTGCCCAATCCCACTTCAGCCGGGCAGCCTTAGCTCCTACATCGACAATGTCCGACAGTGAAGAATAAATAATTACTAAATTAAATTATTGCAAGTTGTAATAAATACTTTTGTGTTCACGTCTCTTAGATTATGTCATTATTTTTTTTACTCGCAAAAGTAATGACAGGTCTGTCAGATGTAAATACAATCATTAAGAAAATTATTAAGTGCAGTTTGAAGTGACGATAATTTGAAATCTTTTAACATAATTTTATAAGGCTTATTAAATGAAAAAAAATGTTTTCACGAGCATTCATCTCCTCATTTGGCATAATATTCGGAATAAAAAAGGCAAAATATAATGAGTGGGCCAGTAAGTTAAATGGGTCACAATAATTATGTAGAATGACGAAATCGGAGCGGCAAACTATTTACGTTAAATCTTTTTACAGTGTTTCAAAATTACGAAATGCACAAGAAATGTCACGGCCAAATCAAAGTGATTCGGCAAGTACCAAAGGGCATTTTCTCTCGAATTACATTAATCTGTGATAAGGGTAATTATTTTTATTGTGTTGTCATAAAATATTAATTTTATGCCGTGTTTTTTATTACACCACCGACTTGCCACCTTTTTATTACAGGTCTTTTAAGGTTTACAGGATTTCAGGATCGTTACTCTTTAGTACGTTTGCGTCAACTAATTAGCGTATTGTAATAGTAACTACTAATTAATATAATTATTTCGAAGGCTTTATTTCTATAAGAAACACCGCGCACCGGCGGCGGCCCCGCGCTGTCTGTCACACAATTTAATATCATAAGCCATAACAAAACGTTAAAGTGTAATAAATATAAAGATATTATAGTTATTTGAGTAGCAACAACAGTTTTATTGAGCAATATACATTTAATTTATTGTTAAAATGATTTTTTCTTTTAAGAAATATATAATTGCTTAATTTGTATACTGAATCCTTATAGAATCGAGAACGACCTCGTTTTTTAGCATCAAAAAATAAGACGCACCTCTAGCTTTTTATGAAAATCAAAACCTATTCAAAAATCGATCAAAAGTTGAGGAAAAAGCTCAGTAAAACCAGCATGCGCTCGTTAATCATTGATTCAAAAAGTTTTTTTTATGGAAATAAAAAGTGGAAATGTACATACTCGAAATCCGAACGCAAACAGGTCGCGGTGAGTCAAGGGCAACGTGGTCGGCGCGTATCGATCAATGATCTATTGCACATTGCACACGCCTCATTACAGTGCGACAGTACATTCATAGATTATGATTAATGAACTGCGGATAACGAGATAAATATATTTGAATACTATCTTCTTTAGTTAATTATTAGCAGCGAAGTGAAATGAATTTGTCTATTCTAGATCATTTTGGAATATTTAAGAAAATTCTGTTCTGTTCGAAGATCGATCGATCGATTGATCGATTTTGGGGAAAATCTAATTGTACTTACAATTAGTTTTTCCCCAAACCACTAAAGCTCTGAAATAGAAATCGGCACAGAGCTTACCTACCTTCCTGAAAAAGGCATCATAGACAAAAAAACGCAATACGGTAGCTTTTTAATTAAAATAATGTCCTATCAGGATTTGCAGATAACTTAATTTTGTTAGAGTGACCTAGTCTTTTTAAAACCAAACACATTAGAATTTTTTTTCAACAAATTTGTACTAATACACAATTTCTAAATATTTTTAAGAAAACGTTATATAAACTTGCATGTTCAGATTATAACAATCACGCCACAATAAAATGCAAATAAACCAACCATCGCGAACCAGAATGTTCAACTATGATTGAACCATCACAAATTGCAAGACGCTTACAAAATTTTCAAAACCGCCTATTAGTAAGTAAGAGGACCACGCTCTTTCACTTTGGTTAGTCAAGACTTGCCTCACTTTGTTACAAGTTCCTACGCAAATAATAGTTATTTTGTCTAGATTTTATTCACAGTTTACCAAGACATTCCATTTACCGGTGCTTGCGGGGAGTTTAACGCACTACTTTGAAATTCATTAACGTAACTGGTATTTGCTAATCTACTTGTACCAATTGCCTAAATTACTTAAATTTTTTTCACAATGTTATTTATTTTTCCATCAAAAAAAATTACAGTCCTGGTTTTTGGCCAGTAGAAAAACGAGATGAATATATTTTTATTATGAATAAACTGACAAATAAAATTTATTTACACAAAGAAACTTACAATGATTACCATCATTTATGTCTGAAATAAATAAAATTTGATTTGATTACAAAAACAATTAAACAAATATTTACAAAATATACGAGAAACAGTTGAGCTATCTGCAGAACATTATGAACGATCTAGAGATAGCTCAACTGATCCAAATCAGTAGGTAGATACCAAACGGAAGCGTCCTCAAAACGCTGATAAAGGTATCTGTAGATTGAAAAATTAGCCCGTAAGCACATTATTTTTGCACACCATAAGATGTTATGCATAATATCATCACCTGACATCTTTGTGTCATGTTGTTTTGCATATAAATGATTGATTGATTAACAACTGGTAGGCCGTATGATTTTTCCATTAGCAAGTTTTATAAAAAAACCTTTATAGAAGTCATAATACAGTAGCGTGGTCATCTGCTTACATAATATTTAAGTATAAATATTTTTAGGAAATTGTATTTGTACAGCTCCTCGTAGCTCCAAGCTGAGTAAATATTGTTTTAGAGCAACCAATCGGACAGAAGTTTAACTAAAATACCTAATTTAAAAAAAACCTTTTTTCACAGTGATAGGTACTATTACAAAAGCACACACAAAATGTTTGTTCACACACGTAGAATGTATAGCGCCAGTCATTATTAAATAGTTATAGTATTAAATATATAAATAAACTAGCCTTTACGAATTCAATAAATGGTAAAAATTATTTATTTATTTATTTAAGTTGTTACTGTTTTTTTTTTTTGTGTTTTAAATAAATGGTGCACTTATTAAATTCAATTATTACGAGCTAAAACGTGTACTATTATTTAGCGAATGAGCCATGACATTGAAGTCGTATTAGGATTTAAATCCGACCGGATATTTTGCAATCCATTGAAAATATTGAAATTTATTTATTTTTATTTCAACTTACTTACTTCATCTATCTGCCCTTATCCCATGGTTAATGAGTTCGGGACAACAGGTTTTCTTCTTCCACTCGCCTCTATCATTCGTCATCTCAGTGCTCACTTCTTTCTTGCTCATGTCATCTTTGACACAGTCCATTTATATTTTCTTTGGTCTACCTCTAAAACCACCATCCACATCCATACTCAACACTTTTCTCTTAATACGACTTTCAGCATGACATGCCCATACCATGCTTTATCCATTCTTGTTACTCCACACATCCATCGCGACATTCGCATTTCAGTTCAGCAGCGTGCACTCTTCTCTCATCCGTCATTTTCGTTGCCCAAAGATCCACACCACACAGTAGGTATACGACAGGTCTTATGATATATCGTTTTGTATACTTTCCTTTTAAGTTCAACTTAAATACTTATACAAAAGAATATCCGACAACTTTGTTAAAAAAGGGATGTATCAGTAAAATATAAAAAGGGATATAAAAAGGGGATAGCGGAAAATATACCAAACCAAAAAAACAGAACCATTTAGTTTCTTCATTTACATTTATTTGAATAGAATAGAACAGAACAGAATGTCTTTACTTGCTGAAATAGGTGTAACATGGTGTTGTAATTTCCTAAAAATGTACCATATTTTGCTATGTATAACTAAACTACTTTATTATTATTTATTATAGCATGCACTTGAACTTAATTTTGCCAGATTCGTCTACGTTTGGTAAACTTATCAGCCGTTTGCACAACGTAGAAAATTATAGGTGTTGTAAGTGTACACCTTAGTGCCTAACAGTAAAATTAGAAGTCCCGAGTGAGTAAAAACTTTACTGTTACTCACCTACAAAAAATATAAATGAAACGGGCAAGTGTGAGTGAGTTCTGCGCACAGGGGTTTCCGTGGTGGGCTATTTTGTGAGGCTAAACCATTTTTATTTTATACCACACGCACCACATTTTTATTATTACCATTTCTATATTTTCTTTCCCTTTGTAAAGAGTAAAGTAATGATCCCTTATTGTAATCGTTTGTTCCTAGTAGTTCGGTTAAACAGTTCTGTTGTTGTACTATCTTTCCTTTCCCAATAGTCCTGTTACGAAAAATGAACAGTCTAGCATAGAACTACTGGGATAATCTGACTCGTTTTTTATTTGTAAGTTACAGAACCCTAGAATTACATACGTATGGAATGGATCTAGTATAATACAAAAAAAGTCACGACACTTCTTTCATTCAGTACCGTTATTGAAACTTATCACAGCTTTATAAGGCTCTGTCAAACATTAGACGAACTTACAAGCTCTGACGTTTATTCTAGATCTAGAGTTACATTATTTTTAACCGACTTCAAATAAAAGGAGGTTCTCAATTAGTTGCATTTTTTTAATATGTGTTAAAGCATAACTTATTCAGTTTCACTTATTCAGATTCAAGAATTTATTATCAAGAAAAAATCTTTTTATATCAGAAAGGTATAGACAGATTAGTCCCATTTATATATAATCAATTTTAGAAAATTTATATTATTTATAACCTGTATAGTGTATATTTTATTTATTACCATGAAACCTATCTGGCTCTGTATCTGGTTCTGGTTTTGAGTCTGTGTAAGTGTTGACTAAATAAATCCTACGTCAAAACGTCACACACACAGTATACACTGGTGAGCACTCAAACAGACTCAAAACCAGAGCCAGAGACAGAGCCAGACAGAGCTCATGGTAGGCCTACTGGTTGTTTACATAAAATAGGTGACGGACTGCAGTTTTGTTTGGTCAATCTGAGAGCTTTTGACATACGTGGCTTCGTTAAAACAGACTTTCTAGGTGAGAAATGAGGCTATAAAGTAGCATAAAATATGCCTATTTGCAATTAAATAGATAAAACCATGAACACTACTCGTATAAGGTAAAAATCGTTTTGAATGTAAATAAGCTAAGTTTTTATGGTCTATTTCCATAAATAGAACACTTTTTGCTCTTATGTTATATGTGTCATGGCTAGACCACGAAGGCTAATGACAGTTGATAGTAGCTAAAATAGTATACATATAGACCTATAAAAAACAATACCTATTGGTAGAAAGTAATATAATAGGTGTTGTAGTCTGGTTTTCATTAAGAGTTAGTTTGGATTTGAGGAGGCCTTTTAGCTCTTTCTTACGACCTTCACGCAAGAACAAAATGTTAAATCTATCTACGAGTAACTATAACCTCATCATCATCAGCCTGAAGAAGTCCACTGCCGGTCATAGGCATCTCCTTTAAATTCCCAAGAACCATTCTGAGCCCTGTTCATCCACCGACTTCCCGCGAACTTTAACAATGTTGTCGGTTCATCAGGTTGTGGGCGTTTTACGTTTCGTCTTCCTTCTTTATCGTCCGTCAAAAACTATAGCTGAAGGATCTAAATAGTTTCTTGAAGTAATAACAAACTGGTTTTTACACTAGGGTTACAGCTAGGCTTCACTTTATGACCATTATTGTTAAGCACCTATTTAAAACAAATGTGCTTGTGTTTTGCAACATACATACCAGCCTATCCTATATACATAGCTATTTTCTTATTTGCAAGTTGCATTTATTGACACAAAGTGCTCATAAAAGTAACACTTTGCCTAAATGTACTTTAAGGTTCGTACTTTGCATACAATGCATAAATTCACAGGTCAACAAAGGTTTGTTTCTATCCACATCATTTCATACACAGGCAGTTCATTTATTAGCTACATGCAAAATGAAAATGTTTTTATTTTTTTAAATTTGTTTCTATTAAAAACAAACAGTACTTTTACTCTAACTGATAATTTAAAAAATAACTATGGACCATTATATTTGAATAAAGCTTCAGATAGTACCTGAGCTTTCCGCGCCATAAAAATTCGTATTTTTTTTGTGTATTACCTAATTTGTCCTAAAGCATTCTACTTCTACTTTGTCATAAGAAAATCCGTAATAAAGTATAAAAATTCTGTCATAAGCTTTAGACTTTAGACAATCCAGATTTTGTTTTTTCACAAACGTTACAATTATTATTACTTATGATTTTTTTTTGTAACATTATTAATATTAAGTATTTAAAAAACTTTAAAAACTTTTGAAGCTTTTAAAAGTTGTTTTCAAAACGATAAAATTTTGGCGACGAATACACAACGCTATTGCGCTATATATCTTCGCCATTGCCCTAAAAAGTATTAGAAGAGCCTGTTAAATATTTGCTCACGTGTTTACCAAACGCATTCAACCATTTTAGCATTGTAAACATGGTTATACTGTCTGCAACGTTCAAATAATCACCATGCAACAAGCTTATGTTGAAAATATTCTCAAAACTTGAATTATTGAGGCACAAATGTATACAATACATGTGCACAAAAATTTAAATTGAGGCTGTTTGTATTGTTTTTTAGGGTTCCATAGCCAAATGGCAAAAACGGAACCCTTATAGATTCGTCATGACTGTCTGTCTGTCCGTCCGTATGTCACAGCTATTTTTCGACGAACTACAAAAACCTTTATATTATGTTACTTGTTGCTACGGAACCCTTCATGGGCGAGTCCGACTCGCACTTGGCTGCTTTTTATTTATTCACCATCGGTAAAAAATTGAAAATTGTTTTTCTGTTGACTTATTTTTAAAATCATTTGAAGACAGTTGGATCCCCATGGATTTGAAGGACGGCGGCCTCGTGGTCGGCCTAGAAAGCGTTGGCGGGACGATCTGGACGCCTTCGAAAGGGTATGGTGGGAGGAGGCTCAGAATAGAGGGAACTGGAAGTCTCTGGGGGCCTTTGCCCAGCAGTGGGTCGATATCGATATAGGCCAGTAAAACGAAAGAAGTTAATAGTAGTAAAACTAATAATTCTCACTTAATCAATCACTCCCAGATTCATCAGAAATCCTAACAAATAAATCAAATAGCAAATTTCTATATTCAGTGTTTCGGAATTGAAAACTGACAAAAAAGTTGATGTTGAACGGACCAAATTCCATGGAAGATTTTTTTCCTACAGCATGGGTTACACTATCACGAATCACATAAAATCACCAACAGTTTCACGTTTAAGACAATCTGCATATAAAATCTGTATAATTTAGTTCACGAGTTCACACATGACCTTTGCAAGTTGCAAGCAGTCATTACTCTGGCCCAATAATATCAAGTATGATACTTGCGTCAGGACACGACACTTGCGCAATGCCATCATCTGTCAATCGGGGATTAGCATGACAATGGGACAATGACATCTGTGCCAGCGCTGGTGTCGAGATCCAGCCAATGTCAGATTGACGGATTTATTGTGGATCGGATGTGGGCGATGTCACGCGATCGTCGACATCCCTGATAGGAAGAACTTGGTGGAGCTTTTAGGATTCTATATCCTCAACTAAAAGCTTCGCCATCACCAAGTCCTTCTATCCAAGAGTTCCGTCGTAACAGCAGGTGAGATAGCGGTCAAACGCAAACCTATAACTTGTAAAAAAAAAACTTTTAACCCTGACTTCTCGCCATATTGTTTTTTAAGAACTATTTTGTCATACTTCCACCACTTTTATCCAAGAACTAACGGTCGCCCGTGGTTTTGCTCGCCCCCTTCCCGTTACGTTTTTGAAAGTACATTATTATAATGTCCGTCTCCTGTTTTTAAGCTTCCTCCCCACCAATTATTAGCCAAATCGGTTCCGCTGTTCTTGAGGTATAATACTGTAACTAACACGACTTTCTCTTATATGTAGACTACGTAGGTACGAGTAGGTCTTCAATTTATCCCCTAAATGATATAGCCAAGCATTATAGCCTGAAATCGGATTAAGTGTTTGTTTAGAAAGTATAATACAAAGCTTATCTGTCCATATTACTCGACACCTCGCTTGCTCGATGAAAAATTCCACTATCGGTCATCTTCTCCAATGGTGAGCGAGCTCTCTAATTCTTCCGTGTGGTTGTAATTGATCGTTTCCCTTTAGTCTTGCGATGTCGTGTGATTATAGTTACGACTTAGATTTTATTGGAAACAACACGCTATAGAAAGTCGCAAATGTTATCGAGGTGAGAAAAATCATAAATTCGGTGGGCTAGTCTCACGAATGACTTGCCTATGGGTATACAAGAAACGAGTAGATTCGTATTTTTTATATATTCTCCACGAAGTTTTTTTTTCTATACATAACTACTTTCATTACTGACAACTCCGTTAGGCATGCTGTAGTTTTGCTGTAGTTTTAATAATTTATATTTTAAAATTGATATATTAATATCAAAAAGGTCATAAGGATAAAATATACAAAAGAATCTCCGTTTGGATATCTTAACCACCCATAAAATCTCAATAAAACCATATTGACCTATAAAATTATATTTAGATATTAAAATAGTCATTAGTATATTACAATTGGATACAGTTATGCATAAGGAGTCCAAGCGCCAAATTTCATTTTTTGATTTTTTCGCATTTTCGTAATCACTAGGGCATAATTAAGCCATAGAAAAAACACTCTTGCAGCCAGCTTCACTCTAAGTGGTATTTTTTGATACCCAGTCCAAGCGCCTTCTATAGCAAACTAAGTATTTTGAAATGCAATACAAGTCCAACAACCAATTTAAAACTAACAACCAAATTTTATGATGAAAAAGCACATTTCCATTATACATTACTAGTCCAAACGACGTAGTGTTACGCATCAGTAGTCTACGCGACAGTTGTTTGTAACTTCTGAACGTAATCTTTGTTTGGGTGGAAGGAGAGGCTGGCAGAAGAACCCAAGTCATGTTTAAGGAAGCACATATTATACTAGTTTACCAAAGTAAAAACTTAATTCTTTGGTCAACTTAATTGTTGCGGAGAACAGAATAAAAAAAATAAAGGCCAGAATACACGTATAAAGATAAAAATATTTTATTGTAAAACTGTGTATAAAACATCTTAAAAGTAATTATGTTCCAACAGCTTACCTATTTCGGGCGTACAATATAGCAAAAAAGTATAAAAATAGACCAGGGGGCTAATTCTCGGGCCAATCTCGATCATTTTGCAATTTTATTTTATTGCTTTTTTTCGAAGAGAGAATGGATGATTTCCTTGAGTAATTAATCAACGACCTCTTCGTAAACGCCTCGACAGCTGCGATATACGGAAAACGTACAAAAAGTGCGGGGTTAAGAAAAGAAGCAATAAAATAAAATTGCAAAATGATCGAGATCGGCCCGAGAATTAGCCCCCTGATGATCTCTCCTCGAAAAGCACCCTATATTTCTGAAACTGCAATTAATACTTTATACTCCACAAGACTACAAAAAAGTTATGGCAAGCTGCAGAACAAAGAATCACAAATACTGAAGAAAAGGAAAAAGCTATTGTCAACAGAAAAAAGATAACAGTGGGCGAGAAGGTCAATAATAATTGGTTAAGAATAAACCAAATAAAGGAAACCTAAAATCATCCATTGCCTCATTATGTCAAGGCAGGAGCAGTAAAAGAGGAAGAAAGCTTAGAAATTGATGTAAAGAAAAGAAAGGGTAGGAAAGGACAAAATGTTTCAGAGAAAAAACTAAAAGATTTAAAATCACTGTTTCATAATATCCCAAACGACGCTATAGCATTTGACAAAGATTTGATTTTTGATGACACGATTGAAGATGATATTGTTGTTGAAGGTGTTGATGGCCATTTAGGTTTTTGATCCGGAACATATTGAAGAAGAGTAGATTTATATATTATTTACCTACTCCATCCTACATCCTACCCGATATGTTCTGGGTTTGGGGTTGGTGTTTACCAATAATATCATCAATCATTATTCTGTCTGTCTGAAAGCTGAAGATAATATCTGAGATAGTCCTTATCTTGTTTTAAATTATTATTGTTTATTAAATTATGATAATTATATTGTTTTATTTTCTGGACATACTATCAGTGCCATTTTAATAGTTTTTTATTTATTTTTATCAATCCTCTATAACATCTAATATAAGTGCTGAGTAAATACGGAAATTCAAGGGGTTTTTATTAAACGATAAGAAAATAGTCCAGGAAACATTTTTATGTTATACTTATACTCATTTTGCAAAATGAGTACATCATATTAATTCGTTTCCACGTGCACTTAAAGCTAATCTTCCAGAATAAATAATTATTTTGTCTCTTGGACTCGTTTTGCAAAATGAAAACATCATATTTATTAGGAGTCCAAGTGCATTTTTAACGATATATTCCAAAATAAAACCTTTTTTTGTGTTTTTTTTTTGTAACATGTTAAATTACAAATATAAGCTTCGATGTACATAGATTTACTTTCTGACGATGCAAATGCAAATCTTCTACCAATAAAAACGCGTTTATGTAATTTCCCAAAAAACTGAAAATGGCGCTTGGACTCACTATGCATAACTGTATCCAATTGAGTGACTTGGTAGATACTGCCTATTATAATTCCACCAATGTCAGATAATACATAATTACAATCTACAGACGTTTGTCACAGTACAATGACACATGGCATGTACTAAACTAATTCCGAATTAAGGGGCTGAAATCCGTCAAACACCTTCGGACATCTCATCATTTCTGAAGATAGAAATTAACTGAGCATATTTATGAAAAACAGCGATCAATATTTTTTTTAAATTACTCTGCACATGGGTTCTGCAAAAACTATGTATTATTTTTAATAAAACTAGTTTTTGTACCAATAAGTTTGCATACCTGATTTTTCCATCTATGGAACAACGCTATTCGGCGAATACCGTTAACGGCGAACCTATAGATTGAAAAAAAATGCCATAAGTAAGTACTAAAGCCACTTAATAAATCTTTGCTGATTACGATTTTTCATCAACACGTGATTTTATATCTTTAGAAGAAATGTTAAAATGTGTAAACGACAAGTTGTTTGATGGTTGTCCGCCCCTTAACGTGCCGTTATCTGAATCTGCAAGTTTTCGAGACAGAGCATAATTTATCATTTTTGCTCGATTGATTGGAATGAATGGACTCTCGTTTACAAATCATTCAGACCTTGGGGTCTAATCAGCATAGCGATAAAGTAGGCCTGTGATATTTTGAGTTACATTGCGCGGAAATGTCACACGCTCTGCAGTCTAGGTGTCTTTCGGAACATACCATGCAGCGTCACTCAAAAATTCCCTTGATACGGCGTAGTGTATGAATAATAACTTTAAGTATTTTTTCCGAGAATTTGGTTTCCGCCATAAAGTCTGACAGATGATGGAACAGAAACATGAGTTTTTATTAAAAGAGCGAGCGGATTCGTTTTTATTTTTGAAGTTTAATTTGTTTTGATTGATATGTTTAAGTAGCTATTAAAATAAACATTAAACATGAATTTAAATTTAATTTAGCACAAGTGGGTTCAGTATTACTTATTGTGATAACCCGTTAATAGCTCAACTTGTGCTCTTCAGTTGCGTAGAAGAATTTGTCGTTTTGAATAACTAAGATCATTTGTTTAACTTTAAAAATAATATACTTTAGTAGGTCATTTGATGTACCTTATACTGTGAGAAGTATTTAAATATGAAAATGACTTTCTAAAATAAATTACTGAGTGATTGATAAATTTCGCTTACAAATTAATGTTTGTAGGTCGAATTGAATCTACAAATATTCTTTGCAGATGTACATTTGATGTCCTCCCACATCTATCTATGCTGAAGGCAACCTTCTACAGAACATGACAGACAGAAATCCTAACATGAAAATAACATATTATGTATTTTACACTAAATAGGTATATTTACCATCTTCATAGTATTAATATTTGATCTAAGATAAAACATTTTATATGTTGCCAAATTCCTGGAATACTTGTCATCATCATCATCATCATCACGAAGAAGTTCACTGCTGGCATAGAGCCTCCCCTGTGTAGGGGACCCTGTGTATTTCCAAGAACGATTCTGACCCCTTTCCATCCATTGATTTCCCGCGATCTTAACAATGTCATCGGTCCTGGAAAACGGAAACCTTTGAAATAAACTATAGTCTATAACTATAATAATATGCTCATATGTTAGGCTTAAAATATTACAAATATAATCAAATTGTCAGAACAGTCCAGCGTACTCGTATCTATCACTCATCCATTCACCTCAATTCACCTACTTATTTTATTTCGAACTATATAATTTAAATATTAATAACACCGCTTATCGAATACATATAGGAAAGTAAGACTACAAATCGTATGTCAAGGTTAATATTGTCTATTTTGCATATTAGCCTTATAACGTGAGTATGTTATACCTGTACGAGGTCTCCGACCGCGTGGGAAAGTACAGACATTGAAAATCGATCGGATTGTGTTATTGAAAACAAACTTTTGTTATGTTTACAATAGTGCGTCCTGTAGGCCTACAACCAGCTCTGTCTGGCTCTGGTTTAGAGTCTGTGTGAGTGTTCACCAGTGTATTATACTGTGTGTACCTATGACGTTTCGACGTAGGATTCATTTAGTCAACACTCACGCAGACTCAAAACCAGAGCCAAAGACAGAGACAGACAGAGCTCGTGGTAGGCCTACTGTACTCTCCATGGGTAAAATAAAACTGCAGGCCGTATTCGGTGAAACTGCTGAAGTATTTTGAAACTGGAGGTTGTTTCACAATCTTCGCTATCTTTATCCGTTTTTCATAATTGAATAAAAAAGGAAACTCTTTCTTGTATGCCCGACGACAGGTTCAGTAGCTTAGTAAAGTACAATAGGTGGTCTTATCGCTATGAGCGTCTCTTTTCATAGAAGTATTAGTGGAGAAGAAGACAGACCTTTGCTTGTCTTGTGTGATGTCAACTTACATAATAGAGGCAATATTTTTAAAGAACAAGGAAAACAATGTCAGGATTAACTTGATTATGACAAATCATATTGTGTACAATAACATCATAAGATAAGGAAATAAACGATTTGATTGATTAAACTAAACGCAAATTATTATTAGTGTCTATTTTAATCAAAAATATGTGTTCAAACTCATAATATAATCAAAACATCATTAGACCTACATCAGATAGGTCTTATGCAAATCTTATTTTTCTATGATCTTCAAACACAGTCTAAAGAACGAGATGGTCGGTCTGCTTGGGCAACCAAAAAAAATACACTTGTACATAAAAAAAACTCAACCTTTTTCGAAGGCGTATGCTGAAAAATATATCTAGGACTTACCAACACTATGGATCCAACTAGCAGGCCGAAGCATATCGCGATGCTGGTCGTCTTTGGCTCGTTTTTGTCTTCGATGGTGATGCAGGAAGCCACTCCTATAGCCACCAGTAGGAATGTCCCCACCAGCTCGGCCACCAGCTGCCGCCAGATCAGTTTGTTGTCCGTGAGGTCCGATACTCCTAGGAAGGAGTTCGTCTCTGTTGAAGAAATAAACAGTTCTGATTGAGTCACTTTAGAACGCTTACAGTTTCTCAATGTATGCTTGGAATGTTCATTCATGAGCTGATGAGCTGTCATTTCACCTGATGGCAAGTGAGGATGCAGCCTAAGATGGAGATGCTTAGACTAATCCACCTGTCCACTCTTGTCTTGAAAATTCCTAAATTGAAACGTTACGGAACTACTGACGCCGATAGAGAGTTCCACTGTAAAAGTGTTCTTACTTGGCTATTTCGTTTGATGGCAGGTCTGGCTGACAAGTATGATTATCTTCCCTTATAATTTGGCCCAATTTAATAATAACATTGCTTTGACCACTTAAAACAGTGCCAAACTGAACTGAACGCATTCAGAAGAACCGATTTTCGTTTCTTGGATGGCACTTATTAATCAAATCTATTTTCATAAGAAAATTTATGGGACACTCTTGCTAGACGAGAGTTTTCTCCCTCTTATAGTAGGTAATTGACGTATCGTTTCGCATTAAAAAAATAATTAGACACAGGAATGAAATAAATATTGGTATCCAAAAAACCGCGTTAGCTCGTGTGCCCAATGTGGGACAGGAATGACTTTGCTTAACAAAAAATCACACCTTACGCTTAGATTTAAATTATTTTCAAGATAAAAATCTATATTTATAATATAAACCAGTGTTTAGGATCTAATAAATGAGGGTCTTATCAAGAGGACGAATTGTTTGTTAGTGCATTGAGGCAATTATGCTAGGCTTGGCCGAACGCATGCTCTATTAAAATATATAATGTGTGTACCAGACGTAGGTATTCGTGTAGGTTGAACACCTGTGCTTACAAAAAATAATGTCAACTATCGATAATATTATTTCGCTTTTCAAACCGTTGCAAATATAAACGCTGTTGAAATTATTAATTATTTAACAAATTCCTATTCGAATGTTATTTTCAAACCTTACTGTATGTTTTCATCTACGGATTTTTCTTCATAAACGAGACTATGTTTTTTTTATTCTGTTTTAATATTTTCAGGAGATCCTATAACATGAAATTCAATAATTCGTAATTTCCATTTTTTTAATGACGCATTATTTTACGTACGTTTTCGGTACGCGTATTTATATTTTTGGGCAATAGTCAGTAGGTAGGTACCTAGGTACATAGGTAGGTAAGATTTTTATTACAAATCAATATAATTGCAACAACTGGTCTCTCCATGGGGTTATTCGTAACCTAGCGTACCTAATTGATTTAGTTGTACCAACAACAATTGGACTCGTTATTCTCAATTATAAACGCCTACATGTTTCGAATAGCAACTGCAAATACACGCTATATTGAAACAAACCGGCCGCGCAGTAAGTAGGCTGATACAATACAATACAACATAAATTGCAGTAGCTAAGTAAATACACACGCGCTGATAAAATCTGGAGCGATAATAGCTGTTTATATACGAGTACGAGGTACTCATAAGTAAAGGTAGCCAAGTTTGTTTCAGGTTGCAGCATAAATAATTTAAAAACCTTGGAGATTCATAACTAAATCAGAGAAATCAGATTAAACATCGTTATTTTAAATTACTAGCGGCCTGTCCCGGCTTCGCACGGCAGTACATTATTTTTTTAAAAAATATGTTTTGTAAATGTAGCTTTTCAATGGTGGAAGAATTTTTTGAATAGGCATAGTAGTTTTTGAGTTTATTCTTTACAATCATACACACAAAAATACAATAATGCAATACTTTCCTTTTTTTTAAGTAAGAGATAGACAAACGAGCTTTCGGCCCACCTGATGGTAAGCGGTCACCATTGCCCATAGACACCAACAACACCAAGGGTGCTGTCGTTGCGTTGCCTACACTGAAGGCGTTTTTTAACATTTTTCTTAAAGCTATGTTGTAGTTAAGAGGGAACACCGATAGCGGAACACTGGTGGCTAATATCAGTATAGATATAGATAAATATAGTTAGAGTTATACATACGGTAACAAACGTTAAAAAAAGCACAGCTTCATTGATATATCCTTCTTTTTCAATTCGGTTAAAACACTTTCAATGAAAACAACTATGTCAATTCAATGCAATTGTAATTCGGCTACTAATTATAAAAACAGCCTGAAGCACAGTTCTTAACCTTACTTTACCGGAAGTTTGTGGATTAAAATATTCACCTCTAATACTTAATTAATTATGTACCTAAGTACATAATACCTATGTCAATGAACATTAACAGCACAAAAATATTGTCAACTCGCGAACTTTGATGAATGTGTAATTTAATTTAATTTAATACACTACCAGCTAGCTTTTTATTTTTCCTATGCCCTAAACTTAAGGGTATATTATGTATTCATCATTCTTAAAACTTTAAGACCTCACCGTGCCATAATAATTGCAACATAATAAATTATATGAGTATGAGTATATTTTGTATAAAAATAAAGTGAGTAAAGATTTGTTAATCATAATTATAATCATAAGTAATGCTTCACTCATTTCATATTCATTTCACTAAAGTTATTTTAATTTTAGTCCTCTTTGATCTCCATGATACCTTTTTTTTATTTTATAGTACGTAGAAATCTGTAATGTTATGCTAATGATTAAAATAAACTAAATTTGAATTTTAAATAAATTTCAGTTAATTTATTTTTATTTATATCACATATTTTTATGCTTTAGATTGGTTTATAGATAAGTAATGTGTGTTTACAAAAAGTACAAATTGTACTCAGTATTTTTATTGATAAACTAATAACAAATCCTTATTGATAAACTAATAGAAGTCGGCTTGGACTTACTCTTCTGCACCTCATCCATAGCGTAATCCGTTTTCATTTTCAACGAGCACTTTCTAGTTTCTTCCTAAATGTATTTAAACTTATTCCAAGTTTTTATCAGCACTATTTACTCAGATAAGTTATGAACTAACCACCGTGGCTTTTGATTATTATTCCGAGATTTTACTTAAATTCTGTTTAAAATTCCGTTTATTGCGTGCGCGTGTGTATTTAGTCTGTGTGTGTCGTCGAGACTACCATTCGTCGAAGCGGCATACACTCAAATGTAACAAGTTGTTGCGGATGGCAGGTTCTTTGGACGGAGAGTGCATTTTAGTTGTGGCTCTCACTGCACGAAAGTTTACTGAACGAGGCTGGTATAACTTTTATCCACCTCCGAGATATAGACTCTCGTGGAAACTAAAATACATACAATTTATAATGAAACGGAATTCTGGTTGTTACAGAGAAAAAGTTTATTCACGAAAGATTGTTCAGCCGAATATTTGGTTTCTTTTTTTTCAGCTAAAGCCAAATTAAGAAAGAAAGAAAGTAACTTATTTATTTATGTCGACACATGATATTTAACAAAGCGACACCCACATAATTATATTAAAGAAAAACAAAGAACCCAGATGTATAGTCATAGTACATATTTTAAATAATCCCTAGGTAAATCATTTCATTTTCACTGCTTACTATATTAATTTGAGAATTTTATAAAAAAACAATTGCGAATGCGAATATAAAAAACTTATCAGTAAGCTATACAAACCGGCTTTCGCTCCGGGCGGCGTATAGTTGCTAAGTTACTTTCTAGTAGTGGGAGCTTGTCCTATTACTTTTTAATTCAAAACGTGTTATGGCTCGATGCGATGCGCCCGATAATCGCACGCAGATATCTTATTCTCTCCAACAATCATTTGAGATTTTCCGACTCTTTAGATTCGCCGGCGCAGCTGCATTGCTAATTGAATAAGAGTTCAGTTGTTTTTTTTTTGTTAGTATTGCAACATCTATTAAGGCTCGAACACACCTAGTTCGCTGGCGGTAGCGATCAGTGAAACGCTGTCAAATATCGCTGTCAGATTTAAGATTTGACAGCGATATTTGACAGCGTTTCACTGTTCGCTACCGCCAGCGAACTAGGTGTGCGCAGGCCATTAAGCCTTGCGCACATCTAAGCGATCGGCGATTAGTGAAACGCTGTCGAATATGACAGCGATATTGGACAGCGTTTCACTGATCGCCATCGCCATCGCCATCGCATAGAAGTGCGCAGGCCTTTACAAAGAATTGCTTACGGAAGAGGGTTTGCGTGGCCCTATAACAGAATGCGTCTCATTTGATTTAGCATTTTTGACTAATTGCCCCCCTCTCCGTCATTAAAAAAAAGCAGCCAAGAGCGAGTTGGACTCGCCCATGAAGGATTCCGTAGCAGCAAGTAACATAATATAAAAGTTATTGTAGTTCTTCGCAAGGTAAATTGCGTTTACGTATAAAAAAAACTTATCTTGTTCAAATCAATTTTCGGTGGATGTTTGCATGGTAATGCAAATGTATTTTTTTGTTTTATCATTCTCTTATTTAAGAAGTACCAGGGGGGGGGGGGGGGGGCAAACATTTTACCAATTTGAAAGTGGCTCTCGCGCAAACCAAAGGTTAGAAGAAAAATATATTAGAAACCTCAATATCAGTTCTAAATATGGGGAATTTCTTTATTTTTTACCTAAGTAGTTCAATAATGAAAAATGTATTGAATGACAGCTGTTCATGTTGAAACATACGGTCATGTAGTACTGTTGATTACGCCGACTGCGGTGGGTTAAATAGACTGTGATAGGTACTTTATACTTTTTGTTCAATGTAATTTCATTAGAATTAGTTCCGATACAATTATTTTGTGTGAAAAAGTTGTAATTCAACGTCTTATTGGCCTGTATCAAATGGAAATACATTGCAGTCTACTTTGATATTTCTTAGCTCTCTCCCATGGAACTAAAGATATAAATAAATAATGCGCACAATCCACTCAACACTATTTAGCCCCAAACTAAGCAGAGCTTGTACTATGGGAACCAGATAACTGATTAACTTTACCTACATTTATTTTTTATAACTTAGAATACAATATAACACCCAGACAGAGAACAAACATCTGTGTTCACCACACAAATATTTGTACTCGGTGGGGATCGAACCCACGATCTACGGCGCAGAAGGCAGAGCCAACCAAATAAGCTGAGAGGCCAGTCAGAAGAAAATAACATTATTTTAAATTGTTTCGTTTTTACATCATGCCGCGCGCACTTTATGGGTAAAGTGGCCGCTAGGAAATATTTATAGAAGCCTTATCATAGGCTATAAAAATAAGTAGCTGTTTGATGTAGATAAGTATTGTTGTCTCAACCTCGTGGTGAGACAACATGTTAGTTTACCACATATTCTACATTTTATTTTTATACTACTTCTTCTTAATTATGGCATCTGTCCAAGTTTATAGTTAAGTCATAAGTCAGTTAATAGACAATTCGGCCCTAATTGGCTTTGAACACAAATGGTGGTTGTTTTTTTTTCAAAACGATCAGAAGCATTTTAGATCAAATCAGAATATCACATAATACACTTTCATTCCAACTGCTAACACTTTGAGCTGAGCCCTCAAGTAATGTTGATTAAAATACCACCGAAACTACACAGCAGAACTCAAAATAACACCAGAAAAACAATTAAAATGAAAAAACTATGTGACTTCCCAAAATGACAGAAAAGGAATCTATTTTTAAACATAAACACAAGTTACACTGAAATACAGTGTGTGAGATGACATGGATAAGAAAGAAGTGAATACAGAGATTACGGCTGATAGAGGAGAATGGAAAAGGAGAACATTTTGTGCCGACCCCACATAAAGTGAGACAAGGGCAGGTAGAAGAAGTTACACTGAAATAGTACGAAAAATGAGAAGAGTCCTAGGAGTTTCTTAACGAGAGAGTTCTTCCAGATTGATCCCAACGAAATGTCATAAAAATTGGCTAGGCTAATTACTGGCTTGTTTTAATTGTTTATTTTTTCTGTTTGTGATCGCATAATTTAGTAATTTATGAACCGATTACAAGATATATTTTTTTGTCTGTTAAATAATATTTCCTGATTGGTCCTATATGTGTATAAGTTGTATCAAAATCAGCTTTGCCGTTTCGTTTTTAATGATTGTTACGGTATAGGTACCTTTGTCATTGATAAAACCGATTTAGTAAATTCTTTTTTTATCTGAAAGGGAAATAGTTTGGCCATAAAGTCGGTTTCTCGATTTTTTTATAATTATGTTATTGTTGATGAGTTCAAGGTTAATTTTCTTTTATATCCGGAAACTGATGCGGATCTTATTTGCTTGCGATTCTTCCGCATGACAATTAATTTATCACCATAAAAACAAAAGTATATTGGGAAGTACAAAACGTCATTAAAGTAACCACATTGCCTTGAGTTAAACGTATCAAGTTAATGTATCATACCTGTAGATACTATCTATACTACAGTTATTTTAATACATCACTTTCACTCAGGTATAGATGTTGGTATATTTATTTTACTGTCCGTAAACGTTAACTTCCAATAATAGAAACAAATACGGGACACTCTGTAGACCCTGTAACTGTAGCGGCCTTTCTAGACTAGGACCCTACTAATATTATAAACGCGAAAGTTTATAAGTATGGATGGATGGATGGATGTTTGTTACTCTTTCACGTAAAAACATCATATTTCTTATTCATCAGAATAACACATATCAATTTATAAAGATATTGTAAAGGAGAACGAAGGCGAGCGAAGCCGCGGGCGGCCGCTAGTACTTCATATATTTATGTATATAGGGTTAGCTACAAATTATTCGGTAGATGCATTGATAAAATTAAGCTAATATTTTTGGCAAATCCTAATGAGTAAATACTGTAAGAACCTTTCATTTCTTGTCGGAAAAATACTGTACCTACCTACGTACGTTTTTTTGCTGCCTGTTTCCTTATTGATCGGTTTTTACTGCATTTTATATGACTCAGTAAATACGCTAAGCTTTTTGTTCTTTTTCTGTAAAACAAATAATGTGGTGGTTCTGTGGACTGTAGTATGTTCTATGCGCTGGTTTTCGGCGAAGCTTGCGAGGGTCCAATTGAAACACCAGTCTTCCAAAAATTCTTCTTTATTTCTTCTAAGTAAACAACTGATACAATACTTTTCTTGAACCGAAACTTTTCTTCTGAACTTTTATTTCTTCAGGCTTGTTCAAAACTTTCAAATTAAAACTGTAAAACTGTTAAACTTAACTTTTAAAACTTAACTATCGCGGGCTATCTGCGCTTCTTATATACTAATACCTCTCTATCTGTCCTACTCTTACAATATCGCTCTATCTTTGTCTGACTAGCTATCCATCTCTTTCTATCGTATATGTCTGTCCTTGTCTATGGAACAATCTAAAATTTTCTCGAATATTCTTAGCTAGCCGTCTTTGTCTAATTAGTATATCTATCTCGCTCTGTGCGCGGCCCGAGGTTAAAAGTAAACAACTTATTCTAGAACAATTACAATAGGAATTTTCTAGCGTTTTCTCTAGCAAAGCAAATCGTTTTTCTTTATCAAAATAGTAAATCTAATCTTATTCTAGGAGACGTTGCTAACAGTTTTCCCCGCCAGTGCGCGACGTGTCGTTGGGCACTCCATCTTTCGGCTGCAACGTCTTCCCTGATGCTAGGAGGATAAGTCGCGAGGTCGGTCTCTTCAGTAGTCCTCCTTTGGTCCTCACGCTGACAATGCGTGTCCTCTTATCTGGTCCCGGGAACGTTTCTTCAACCACCCCGCGCGGCCATGTGTTGCGCGGGAAGGTTCGGTCCGCGATGATTACTACATCGCCTTTTTCGAAAACAATGCGCTCCTGCCCATTCATCTTCCTTGGCATGAGGGTCGGCAGGTATTCTCTCAACCACCTGTTCCAAAAGTGGTCTGCCAGTCTTTGCGCAGTCTTCCAGTTCGGCTTCCCGATGAGGTCAGTGTCATCGAAGTTTCCCAAGACAGTCATTCCGCAGGATCTTCCGATCAAGAAATGGTTTGGAGTCAGACTTTCTTCTCCTTCTGTCGGATCCGCCACGAGGTGCGTCAGCGGCCGAGAGTTCACCGTGTGTTCAACTTCCGTTAAAAGGGTGTGTAAGACCTCTTCTGGTGGACTCTTCTCTCCAAGTACGGCTGCGAGTGCTGTCTTTACTGACCTCACCATTCGTTCCCAGGCACCTCCCATATTGGGTGCTCCAGGTGGAATGAATTTCCAATTTATTCCTTCTCGTCTTGCTGCCTCGACGATTTCTTGAGGCATGTTCGCGAGCTCTCTTTTCAGTTCGTTGTCCGCTCCGACGAAGTTCGTTCCGTTGTCGCTGTAAATCGTTCGGGGGGTTCCTCTTCGAGCCGCCATTCTTCGTAGCGCCATTATCATGGAGCTCGTGTCGAGTGATGCCGCCAGTTCTAGATGTATCGCCCTCGTGGTTAAGCAGGTGAAGAGCGCACCCCAGCGTTTTTCCTTTCTTCTCCCTATCGTCACGTGCATCGGGCCAAAGTAGTCAACTCCAGTGCAGGTGAACGGAGGTTGGTGGTGCGCCAAACGTTCTTGAGGTAAGTTTCCCAGCGGTGGTACTTCCGGTCTTGATTTTCTCACTCGGCACCACTGACACTGATGCGATACTTTCTTTACAGCGTTCCGTAGCGACAGGATCCAGAACTTCTGCCGTATTTCGTTGATGACCGTTGCATGGTTGCCGTGATGTAAATGGCGATGATAATGTTCTATCAGCAGTTGTGGCACACGATCCTTCCCGTCTATGATAGGCAATCTCAAGTTCTGTGATCCAAAGTTCCTGATGTTCATCGCTCTGCTGTTGAGTCTAAGTATTTCATCTTCATCTAGCATCACGTCGATTTTCTTCAGACGGCTGTTGTTATCAAGCGGCTTGCTACTCTTGAGGTTCTCTATTTCTTTCTGGAACGATCTTCTTTGAGTCTGTTTGATGAGAGCTTTTTCTGCTTTCCTTATGTGTTCAGGTTCTACTGGTAGCCATTTTCTAGTTGCCAGGTTCTGTGTTCGAGCATGTGGTTTGCTGATCTTCTGTTTCTTCTCATATGGCTTCCAGTTCTTTTCTCTGGCGGCGTTCGCGCTGGCCTTCTTTCTTCGACACAAATCCAAGAACATGAAGACTCTTGCTGTCGCACGGAGTAGGCGCGTCCAGCTTGAAAATCTGTTCGGGTCCGGTATCATTGATTCTTGGATTCTGGTCGTTGTAACAGCTTCTGAGTTTTTCTTCTCTTCCCCTGTGATGATGCTTCCTTCAAATCTTCTGTTGGGCCATTCTGCCTCTGGTTTGCGGAGAAACGCGGGACCGATGAACCATCTTGACGTTTCGTTGAAGTCTTTCGGTGTGTCTCGCGTTGCGTCGTCAGCTGGGTTTTCCTTAGTTGGAACCCATCTCCAGTCTCGAGGTTTTGTGAGGTCTTCCAGCTCAGCGAGGCGATGAGCGACGAACGTCTTGAATCGTCGCGGATCTGACTTCATCCATTGGAGTACAGTGCTGGAATCGGACCAATAAGTTTTCTTCGTGATGGTCAGGTCCATCTCTTCGGCAATGGTTGCGGCTAGTCTGCCTCCCAGTAACGCGGCTTGCAATTCCAAGCGTGGGATCGAAGTGCTCTTGACGGGCGCGACTCTCGCTTTTCCCGCTATTAGTGCGACGTGTACTTCTCCGGATGTGTCGTTCGTTCTCCAGTACGCTGCTGCGGCGTATGCTGTCTCGCTGGCGTCTACGAAGGTGTGGAGTTCTCCTGTACTATTGAATGGCGCCAAGCATCGGGGAATCTTCAAATTTTGTATGGCTCTTATTTCTTCCATGTATTCTAGCCATAATCGTTTCTGGTTCTCGCTGATAGTCTCGTCCCAAGTCGTTCCAATTCGCCATATATCTTGAATCAGTCTCTTTCCTTTGATCAATACAGGAGCGACGAGACCCATGGGATCGAATGTCGACATTACAGCGCTCGTGACTTCTCTTTTTGTCGGAAGTCTGTTTCCTTTCAACACTTCTTCTGGAGTGTTTCTTAGTCCAATATTGAAGGCTAATGCATCTTCATCAACTAGCCACCTCATTCCGAGCGTCTTTTCTTCATTTCCGAGTCTTTTTTCTGTCGGAGGTGGTTCTTCATTTTTCAGTTCCTCTAGGATCTCTTTCTTGTTGCTCGCCCACTGTCGGAGTTCAAAGTTCGCTGCTTTGTGCACCTTGTTCACTTCTTCTGCCACCTTTGCTGCCTCTTCGGTCGTTCTGAAGCTTTGCAGATAATCGTCCATGTAGTGGTTGCGTATTATAGCCTTGGCTGCTGCTGGATGTTCCTTCTCGTGATTCTTGGCGTTGGTGTTCTTGACGAAGATAGCTGTAGCTGGTGATGAAGCTGCACCGAAGATCACTGATTTCATCCGGAACTCTTTGGGTCTTGATCTTCGGTCTTCTCTTCGCCAAAGGAACCTCAGGCTGTCGCGATCTTCTTGCCTGATTCTGATCTGAAGAAACATCTCTTTTATATCGGCGACGACTGCCACAGGCCCTTCTCTGAATCTGAGGAGTACTCCGAATAAAGACTGGAGCAGGTCGGGTCCTGGAAGCAGAGCGTCATTAAGGCTTTTTCCTTGATATTTTGCGGCAGCGTCGAACACGATGCGGATCTTTTTCTTGACGGGATGCACTACGGAGAAGTGTGGTAGGTAGAACGTTCGATCTGGAGTAGAATCTGCTGGGGCTTCCTCGGCATATCCACTGTCAAAGAGCTTCTGCAGTTGTTTGCCGTATTCTTCTTTAAGAGCTGCATCTTTATCTAATCTCTTCTCTACGCCCAGCAGACGATTGAAGGCCTGCGCGTAGTTGTTCGGCAGCACCTCATCTTCCTTCTTCCACAGCAGTCCAGATTCGTACCTCCCATCGGGTAGCTGTTTGGTTGTCTTCTCCAATAGTTCAAGAGCTCTTCCGTCAGCGTCGTTACTTGGGTGCCGCTGCTGCACGCCGATCGAATCCAAGTCAAAGTGTCGTTTTATCAATTCTTCGATCGCTTCTTCATTTTCTGCCTGGCGGCAGTGGTTCATGTATTTAACTGGTGCAGCGGCAGATCCGGTGCTGCTTCCATGAAGCACCCATCCCAGGCTGGTGAGTGACGCGACGGGCTCGTTCTTTTTCCCTTTCAAGATCTTCCGGGATACGATCAGATCCCAATTGTCTTGACCGATCAGTAGGGTCGGGCGTTCATTTTCGTAGATCAGTTCGTCCATAATTTCTTTCAGATGGCTGCACCCTTCAATGGTGCTCTTGCTGACGGTCTGAGGCGAAAGCTTCAAATCTTCAATTGTTCGTACTCCTTGGAGTGTTCTTCGATCTCTTCGTTTTGCTCCCTTTATTTTCAAATCCATTTCCTGGGAGTCTTTCTTTTCTATTATTCTTCCGCCAACAGTTTCAAGGGTGAGTGCTTTTCTTTTTCCGGTGGCTCCGATGCGATCGACCACGCTCTTGTCTATCAGTGACACTGTTGAACCTTCATCGAGCAGTGCCAAGATGCGAGTCGATCCTTTCGGGCCGTATATATCCACTGGGACCATCTTCAAGTATGTTTTTCTTCCATCGGTTGCTGTAAACACTGGCTTCACTACGCTTTCTTCTCTTGCTGGTTGAGGCGCTGCTGCAGGCGGTTGAGCGGTTGAAGCTCTATAAGTCTGTTCTGTGTGCAGCATGATGTGGTGCGGCCTCTTGCACTTCCTGCAGGGTTGGCTTCGGCAGTTCTGTCTTGCATGTCGCTTGCGTAGACACTTGAAGCACAGTTTCTTCTTTACAGCAATTTCCCAGCGCTCGTTGTGCGATGTGTCCCTGAATTTCTTGCACTCGGTGATCCAATGTTCGCCTTCGCAGTGAGCACAGAACTTCTTAAATCCTTCGGAGGTCGCAGCAACTGTGCTTGACTCGGAGTCTTCTTCTTCGTGGGTGGCGTGCACCGGATATCGTTTCTTAATGACCAGTTCCGGTGGCGCGATCTTTCCGCACAGGTCTGCTTCCACTTCTAGGAACTTCTTCATTTTCAATAGTTCTGGCTCTTCATCGCCTATGCGTGCACTGTAGTCCAGCCATCGGTACCGGAGTATTGGCGAGAGCTTTTCTGTGATGCTTCGGCTGATTTCTGGTGAGTACAGGTAGTGCGGCTTCTTCAAGGCGGTTATCGTCGTAACCGCATTTCCCACGCGACTGGCGAAGATGCAGATCTCTCGCGGGGTGTCTCCGATGCGTGGTAGTTCCTTTATCTTCTGTAGCTCAGCCAGCACCAGTTGTTCAGGTCTCCCGAAGCGTCGTTCTAGTGCAGCGATGATTTCCTGGGGGTCTGAAGTCACGAACAGTAATCCTCTGATGGCTTCTTTGGCAGCTCCTTTCACTGCCTTCCTGAGGCGAGCCATATTGTGTACGGTCGTACACATCGCCGCGCTATCTTCATATGCCCTTTTGAATGGCAGCCATTCTTCATGAGACCCACTGAATTCTGGCAGGTCCCAAATCTTCGGTGACACGGTCATGCTTGGTCGTACCGATCTGGTGGCGTTCATGATAGCTTCGGCAAGTTCCTTAATTTCACTCTTCTGAGTTGGCTCGTTCTCGATTGGTTCTGGGTTCTCGAAATAGTTCGTCTGTTGTACCCATTGTTCGACGTGGGTCGATCGTTCAACTTCATATTCTTCATCCAATTCTTCTTCAGAAGCGTATTCTGCTAACTCCAGATTTGTCTGGGCTAGCGCAGCGGCAGCCTGTGCAGCTTCCAATTGCTTCTGCTGTAGTTCTCGGAGAGCTTCCAGTTCAGTTCTTCTACTTGATTTCGTAGATCTCTCCGGTTTCCTCTGGATGACGGTTTCTGAAGACGCGCACGGTAGGGCGGTAGGTCTCCCTCCAATGTTCTTCAGTTTCGTTCGTTGCGTGGCCGCCGATTCGGCTGCGGGCGCGGTCACCCTCGTGGGGGTGAGCTTCGCGAATACCGACGCGGGGCGTGCAAACACGGGCTCAGAGCGGCCGAGCTCGGTAGCATGCGCGGACGCGGACGCGAGACTCACGCTCGCGGGCGTGGCCAATGCCTGCTTAGACGTTCGGGTCTGAGCGGCCTTCGGTTCTTTCGCGGCGGCGCCGTCGGGGCGCGGGGGAGGGGCGGCAACTACGGTAGCTGCCGCCAACGCGGCGCGAGTCCTCCTCCCTATGCACGAAGCGGCGGGCTCCAATGCTGCGCTAGTGGCAGCTACGGTGCGGCGCGACGTGGTTGTCCCGGCGGAAGCCTCCGTGGTTCCAGTATCAGTTGTTGCCAAAATCTCCATCGACCAGTCAGTGGTCAACGCTCCAGCAGAATCTTCCTTGTCCGATCTGGACTTGGCGACTGGCGAACGTGAACGGACGATCGGCATCTTCTTTCTTCTATCCGGCTCGAAGGACCAAAAAATGTGGTGGTTCTGTGGACTGTAGTATGTTCTATGCGCTGGTTTTCGGCGAAGCTTGCGAGGGTCCAATTGAAACACCAGTCTTCCAAAAATTCTTCTTTATTTCTTCTAAGTAAACAACTGATACAATACTTTTCTTGAACCGAAACTTTTCTTCTGAACTTTTATTTCTTCAGGCTTGTTCAAAACTTTCAAATTAAAACTGTAAAACTGTTAAACTTAACTTTTAAAAGTTAACTATCGCGGGCTATCTGCGCTTCTTATATACTAATACCTCTCTATCTGTCCTACTCTTACAATATCGCTCTATCTTTGTCTGACTAGCTATCCATCTCTTTCTATCGTATATGTCTGTCCTTGTCTATGGAACAATCTAAAATTTTCTCGAATATTCTTAGCTAGCCGTCTTTGTCTAATTAGTATATCTATCTCGCTCTGTGCGCGGCCCGAGGTTAAAAGTAAACAACTTATTCTAGAACAATTACAATAGGAATTTTCTAGCGTTTTCTCTAGCAAAGCAAATCGTTTTTCTTTATCAAAATAGTAAATCTAATCTTATTCTAGGAGACGTTGCTAACAAATAAGTAAAAATATATATCTAAAACACTGATACAAAAAAAAACAAGCATAAACACGTCACTGTCTTTGATTATTACTCACCTACCTTGGCAAAAAATATTCGCTGATTCACATTTAAACCCGCAAAAGATTACAAAAACCTAAAGCGAATATATAGGCATAAGCAAATTGGCTAATATAGAGGGGCCTGCGCACATTTTAGGCGATGGCAATCAGCTGAAACGCTGTCAAATATCGCTGCCATATATGACAGCGTTCTAAAAGTGGAGTTTTTTTTTCTAAGTTTTCACGACGTAAATATTTTACCAAGAAAAAAAAAACTACACTATATATTTACTATATATTTTAGTAGGAGTTTAGAAGAGCTCTTTGTGAAGGGCTCGTCCGGGGAAGTACTACCACCATGCCTGTTTCTGTCGTGAAGCAGCATTGCTGTGTTTCGGTTTGAAGGGTGTGGGTGCCGGTGAAATTACTGGCACGTGAGGCTGAACATCTGTATGCCTCAAGCTGATGAACACAGGGGTGCGTGGCCTACGAGGCAATGCTTTGTTACAGGCGATGGTTACTGCTTAAAATCAGGTGGGCCATTTGCTAGTTCCATCAGCTAGGTGTATAAAACAAAATATTTTTATTTTATTTTAATCATCCATAAAATGTTTTGATAATAGTAGCCGTGTTGGTACTCCAATTTGTGTCCATAATCATTAGCCGGCTTTTAAGGATAGTAAACCCGTTGCGTCCAACTGTGTCAAGTACGCTTTTTGTGGTTAATTAGGTGTCTACATCATTATTGTTTATGTACCGTAGTAAAGTTTATATAATAAATTATTGTCAAAAAATAGTTTTTTTTTTGTAAATAACAATGGTACCCATAGTACAAGCTAGATAGTGTTGTGTTGTGTGGATTGTCTATAAAATATTTATTATTTTTTATATATCATACTCAAAATAAGTAGCCGTGGAAGAATCCGCTAAGAAATCAAAAAATTGGAACAACAGGTTTTGAAAGGAGTATAATATTTTTCCATACCATAATATTTGCGAGTAGTTTATTTATTATTACTATTTCTAGATAGGTAGGTATTCATTGCTGTATCAATTTTAATCTTCCTATTATAGTGTCACTGGTTATTTGCAATATTATTCGGAAAACGTAGAAAAAGTGCGGGGTTGTGCAATGCCAATGTGTATTTAAGGGACATTGAAAATCTCGGTCGGCCCGAGAATTAGGCTATAAGTATAATTATACTAAACGAGATAGGTAAAGCCACAGGCGGATGCTAATTCTACTAATTGATAATATAATAACATCAGTAGGTTGTTTTAATTGATGAACAAGCCACTTAATTAAACCTCTCAATAACTATAAATCCATTGTAATGTAATGAGGAACTTAGAATCAACTCCAAACCTTTTAAGATTGGGCACTAGATTAGCTCACGATAATCCATAGCAGCAGGCCTACCACAAGCTCTGTCTGGCTCTGTCTCTGGCTCTGGTTTTGAGTCTGTGTGAGTGCTCACTAGTGTATTTATACTGTGTATGTGTGACGTTTCGACGTAGGATTTATTTTGGCAGCACTCACACATACTCAAAATCAGAGCTAGAGCCAGAGCCAGACAGAGCTTGTGGTAGGCCTACTGCCGTGGGAAAAACAACTTTGTTTGTAAGTAGGCACAATAGCAAGCTCCCCAAATTAACTTAGTTTAATTACAGAGGAAAACAAACAAGCTATTTCCTTGAGAAAATTGAAAGGTGAAGGCTGAGTACGAAAATTAGCTTAGGTATGAGTCCCCGCACATTTCTTGGTATTTAAAATACTTAAAAAAATCTAGGGGGTAGTCAGAGTACTTGTTGCATTCACCAAACAACCAGTACGTCTACCACAAGCTCTGTCTGGCTCTGTCTCTAGCTCTGGTTTTGAGTCTGTGTCTGTGCTGACTAAATAAATCCTACCTCAAAACGTCACACACACAATATAAAAGACTGGTGAGCACTCTCACAGACACAAAACCAGAGCCAGAGACGCCGCTAATAGAAAGAGCTTATGGTAGGCCTACTGGACCTCAATATTTATATGTTATTAGCTTGTGCACGCGGCTCTGCTCCCATTCTGCTAACCAGACAAAATAGCCTTAATTAAGCTCTTCCAGATCACAAATTCCAAGTTTAATAAAATTCCGTTCACCATTACTGCGAATAGTGCAAAACACACACACACACCCACACACCCCAACTTACAAACTTTTACACCATTTGCTGTCAACGAATGCGTCACAATAAATGAGGTCCATCAACTTTTAAGGAAAAACGTAGCTAATACTGTATTCAAATCATCTTAAGCACAAAAAGTTGCTGCTTTTTATGTTAATCTTACTTGTACGGTTCAGTAAATACTAAATAATTACTTGATTGACAATAAGCTAATGAATGGTTTATTTGAACAGTAAAGCTCTGGAGTTTGTGTAGCTTTTCAAAAAGGCCTCGGCCTTCCAAAAACGGAGCTGCCGTTACCCTTCTTACCGTCTAAGAAACCTTACAAACATTCTAGCTTTTGGCTTTGTCAAAAAATCGGTTGTCTGTAAAGTCGGTTTACTGACGATAGTTGAACGTGACAACGTCATATTCGTACAGCTGTCCACGTGTCCACGTGGACGCATCGCTCATTCAAGTAGGAGAGACACAGATATCAAACGCTGCCGAACGCGGAGGCCGATTGTGCCTCTTTGTCGCTCGTTCCGCGCTCTCGCTTGCACTTCAAGCCTTAAATGGAACGCCTCAGAGCGAGGTAACGCCGCATGAGTCATGTTTTTTCGTGCGTGCAGCCGGCTCCATCGAATTATAAGACGTTGTCACGTCAAAAAGTAGAGTTTAACTTTTTTACAAGCTTGAATGTAACTTTTGCACTTACTTAAAATAATCCATAAATCCAAACTTCAATACTTTAAGTCTCAATGTTTTATTTAATATTTAATTCTTTTAATTCATTTTATTTTCATTTTAATTCAAAATTCAATGTTTTATTCAATATTTTAAGTGGTCGTGAATATTATCACTCTGCTCTACTTATTTCAGTAAAAAAAATCTACCAACATTTACTAATTTAATTTTGATTGAATTTCTACTTCTAACGTTAGAAATCACAGCGTCACAAATTGCAAATGACGTCATAAATCATAGGTAACAGTGATTTCCTGCACCACACCAGAAGTAGAGGCTGGTCATTATGTTCAGTAATTTGTATTGTTCTACGTCGATGTGTCTTAGACCGTAGTTGGTAGTAATAAGCTATTAGTTTAGAACAAACGCACATTACTCGTACATACGGTTGAAAATAACAGCTTTACTACACTAGTAGATTGAAAATTTGTAGTTTGTAGTCTACTGACGTAGGTCCTACCTGCTAATTATGTTGGTATAGTTCGCATCATCACATATATAAATAAATAAATATTATAGACAATCCACACAACACTATCTTGTTAAATAAGCGTTGACAGGCTCTACTGGAACCAAAAAAAGGATTTATTTTTCTTTCACAAAATAGGTAGCGAACACAATAAATACATTATAATGGTGAAGTTTTATTAGGAATAGGAAGGAACAGTAAAGGTGTGGATTGTGAGGGTGTGTGTGTGTGTGTGATGTGTTCCATGATAAAGCAGTAACCAATGGATGTACTACCACCACGTCTAAGCACAAATTCATCATCCGCACTTGGTGTGCGGACTGGTTTTCGCAAGTATAGGCCGCTAGCGGGCCCTAATGACGCTTGACACGTGTTGTTCGAACTTTTTTAGGTTCTACGACACGGTGGTTTCCTCACGATGTTTTCCTTCACCGTTTGAGAGTACTTGCATAGTGCACATACAATTTTTCGACAGAAATAGTACATTGTTACCCGAGTGTTGAAAGTCACGTTTTTTGAGTCCCGAGACGGGTTTGGCGCCAGAGCGTAGCGAGGGCGCCAATGGAGCTTGAGGGACTTAAAAGACTTTCATCCGAGGTAAACACTGTGCTTTTCATTACGAATACAAGGAAAGTAAAAATAAAAACATGAAAGAAAAATTATAGTGAAAATGAAGATTGAATTGCCGCCTTCCCGGTTTTTTTTTCTTTTTCTCTGGCGGGCCTTCGGCTACGGCTTGCCAGCATTATTCAGCCATTATTTTCATTTTCATAATTTAAAAAATGGTAGTTTGTTTGCTCAAATCTATGTTATTTTAAATAAATAGTTAAGTAATTTAGAAGATATATTATTTATTTAATACTATCTTTACGTTATTAAAATTTAAATTTTACATTGCGCTCTAATTAGACTTTTTAAACTTCTTACCGTTGTAATGGGTTTCCAACCTACTTGCTGAATAAAAAGTTGGAATTTGGTTCAACAACCTCTTTGCAGTTAGAAAGACTTTAGAAAGTTGGAACATGGTTGAATAAAATAGAACTTGTTTTTTTTTATAATTTGACAGCTGTCAGTAGAAAGCGATTCTCCCTAGGGCTGAAAGTATTACTTTCAATTGGGCCCCTCAGGCAACTACAGACCTACTTTCAGAGTATGAGCAATGAAAATATCATTGCTACACCACTGGATTTGAGCCCACGACTTTATGATCGGTGGGGCCGCTACCACTAAACCACCAGTGGTCTTCGTCTAAGCACAATAATAAAGGTTTAAAAAACTTGAGAAACAGACTTCATAGCCAAACCGATTTTTATGAAATTTTTATCAACGAATCTGGACCTTTCAGATAAAAAATATTGTTTCAAATCGGCTCATGAATGATTAAGTTTTGCGATAACAAACAATAAAAAAAACTCTGTTTTTTATATGAAGTCTGTTAAAAATACCATTCTATTTTTAGGATTTCGATACAAAGTTCACTTATTAAATTGTAATTTTATTTAATCTTCAATTAAGAGCTTACGTAAAAAATAACACTAAATTGTATGATTGCTTGCGTCGATTTCCACAAATAGCCAATTCGCCGAAAAAGTTAAGCTAATTTTCGTTCGTAAATTGAATGGTCAGACACTATATAAATATAAACATAGGAAAAATGAGTACCTAGGTGTCTATATTCGGCCGTGACAATGAGTGAGCCACTGGGCGTTAAATTGTTAAATTATCGGTGACATGACAAAATTGTTACCACTCTGACGCTATCCTTTATGTAAGGTGATGTAAGGTTAGGTTCTGTTGAAGCGATGACCGCTATCACGAACGTAATGTGACCTGGGTTTTCAGAGTTCAGGCAGCGACTAGCACCTCCAGGGTCGCTGCATGAACTTGCCTGACTTTTACCTATAATTGCGCTTTCATTGGGCCCCAATGATTGGGGTCATCAAAGATGATTGTGCTTTGATCTACAGGGGGGGTTGTGGGTTTGTGGGGGTTTGTTCAGTTTAGAACACTCTTTATGCCATTTACATTTATTTACTGCTTAGCACACATAAAACGAACTATTAAATTAAGAAAAAAAATATAAAGAAAGACGTCACAATATTAACAAAATCATACTAAAGAAACATAACATAAGAAAGATACATAGGTACACTAAACGAAAAAATATTATTTTATGTGTGCTACTGCAGCAAATCGACTCTGGCTCAGCATGATGCTTCAGCATGGTTCAGCATGGTATTCAGAATAACAGCGCTGAGCTTCGGCTGGTGGTGACCAGCCGAAGCTCAGCGCTGTTATTCTGCCAGAGCCGTTGGTCAAAGCCATTTGACCCTGTGAGACCTTTAGAAAAAAGTCAGCGAAAGAGATGGACATTTTGAAAGACCCTCGGTGTTATAATGAATATATACTTTTTAGACTGTTTATCCAATGACGCGGAGTGGTGCGGTGCGAAGTCGATACGATCAATCAGTTTTTTTGAGCGCTCGCAGATATTACGCATTTTGAAAATTAGCTGAATGTTCGGCTCGACCGTGTGGTAGAAACACACTCTTCAGGCTTGTAGTTGCTTGCGCACACGCCGCTTGCATCAACATTAATGTTACGGTGGACGGAATAGTAACTCTTCAGGCGTTTTTTTACGAAACCCGGACTTAAACTGATGTAACTACCAGCTTAGAGATACAATCTTTCATTTAGCCGCGGCACGATCTTTAAATTTAAGGAAGCAATTTTGTTAGGTTACTGGATGACCTAATGGAACCAACTGGTCTTATTTTAGTGAATGTGATCCAATTTGACAATAACCGTTGGGAAATAAATTGTGTGGTGAACATAAATGTTGGTTATCTGTCTGGGTGTTATATTGTATTATAGGTACCTATTTACAATAAAAAATATAAGTAGTATAGCTATCTGGTTCCCATAGTACAAGCTCTGCTTAATTTGGGGCTAGATAGTGTTGTGTGAATTTGAATTGTCACTTATTTATTTCATTTATTTTTTTATGGCTGTTTCAGGTGAAAGTACCATATTTTATAAATTGTTGTAATTTCTAAAACCAAAAACAAACCAATCCTTTGTTGGGAGGCAAGTTATTATTGTGCTAAATTTAATTTCATACATTCGTATGGACGTTACTAAATTGCTTTACAGCTTCGGCATATTTAACAAAAATAAAAATAAGAATAGACACGAGCTAAAGGACAATACGATAAACTAGACACGAACAAATAGTGTACCAACAGTAATTTAAAATAGAGACAAAGTAGAAGTAGGTACTAAAGGCAATTTCACAGTCACGGTCCTCTAAAATCTGCGAACAAAAACCTCTTCTTCTTCTTCTTAATTAATGGCATCTGTCCTTTTCGGATCAATTTTGCCAGTGTCGAGTAGTTTAGTGAGATGAGAATGATAATATTATACTATACAGGGTTATTCATAATTAGCTGCAAATACTCAGGAATTAGGTTCAACAAATAAAATAAAAAATATTTATGAAATGATTTTTTTTAAGTTTTGTTATGAAAATCCCGAGAAAATCAACAAAGATTATCCTTTGGAATCATTGGCGCCTGACCTATTTTGACCTTTGATCCACGCCCGCGCGCCGTGAGCGACACTCTGCGTTCAGTCACCGCCTGGGTGGGTCATCGTCCTGTTCTCCATGGCAATCATTATGCAATAGCCGTAAAAAAATTAATAAAAATAAAATTTTGATACAAAAACTTAAATCAAAATTAAAAAAAAATAATTACATAATATATTTTTTATTTTATTTGTTGAACCTAATTCCTGAGTATTTGCAGCTAATTATGAATAACCCTGTATAGATAAAATACTTTTCCGTCGAGTCAGTCAAAGTCGAGTCGGCCCTACCCTAATTATTGTCCTTGGAAACAAGATGGTCGTTATTTCCAAATCCATCTGAAACATTTTCGATCAAATCAGGATATCACATAATACACTTTAATTCCAACTGCTAACACTTTGAGCTAAAACCTCAAGTAATGTTGGTTATAATACCACCGAAATTACACAACAGAACTCAAAATAACACCAGAAAAACAATTATAATCAAAAAGCTATGTAACTTCCCGAAATGACAGAAAACGAATCAACAAAAACCTCGAGATTCCTAGAAATCTTGGCGATTCTGTAGAACGGAAGTCAATGTCATAATTTCTTATGCGTTTTACTCATTAGCAATAATTCAGGCTAGCGGTGTAACCTAAACCTTCATGGTTGATTATTAGACTTGGCAGCCAGTAGCAAGCGTATCAAAAGCGACATTGCCCAGCCTTGAGCTTGGGTTTTGGTGCAAGTGATGAGTGATTGATTGGTTAAAGATTTTAAATGAAACTTTTATTGCTTTCACACACACTGACTAACAATATAACTTCCACAAACATGTTTGGAAAATTGAGCATTATTTTGACAACCATCTTCGAAATAAATCGATATTTGCTGTACCTACTGCCCAAATACAATTGAGCAGCGGTCGACATAAATTGCGGCTGGATAAATTACAGTAACCAATTTAAAAAAAAAGCGGCCAAGTGCGAGTCGGACTCGCCCATGACGGGTTCCGTAGCAACAAGTAACATAATATAAAAGTTCTTATAGTTCGTCGAAAGATAAATTGCGGTTTGCGATTTATGACGTATAAAAAAAACTACTCACTAGATCTCGTTCAAACCAAATATCGTTGAAAGTTTGCATAGTAATGTACATCATATATTTTTTGCATAGTAATGTACAACAAATATTTTACTCAAAAAAATTATCAAAGCCATCTCGCCACCTTTATTCAATTCAATTCAATTCAATATTTTTATTTCAGACCTTATAAATTTATGATATCGCTTTACATTTTCCTGTAGAAGCGAATTACTGTAATTTAAAATAATCAATCTTACGTGCGTGACTGGTCAAAAAACAAAACACAGTCTGGACTGTATTTTGTTTTTTAAATACAATCATTAGCCAGATCAGTCGAGATGATAAAAGAAGTAGAACGCTAACTTCAAAATACGAACACAAAGCGCAACGTTATAATAGGTAGGTACGTAAGGTCACGTTACATTTGCACTATTTTACAGTCAGTAGCACAGAATACTAGTAGAGAGTTTAAATATTATGTGGTCAGCAGGTATATTCACTTATGTTTATAAAAAAAAAAGGTTCGATTGCAAATCGCCCGTTTCTTACTTCTTGTACCAGCGTGTTGTTCGACGCCTGTCCGTCACAGATTACGGTTGACAAAAGCAAGATGCGCGTGCAAAATACAACAATTTCCTACTGCTCGTCTAATCAACGAAGAAAATCTAGTTAATTCTGAGCCATTGTCATGTCAGGCACGGAGTAATAGGTCCATCAGTGTTTTTATTACAACGATATGAATGAGCTTGGAGAAACAATGGGGCTTGTGGCGTCTACTCCTGAAGATAATTCATTCATGTCATATTTTGTTGAAAAACCAAGACTAATTTTGTTAAGGCCTGTACACATCTAGACGATGGCGATGGCGATCAGCTGAAACACTGTCAAATATGACAGCGATATTTGACAGCGCGCCATTGCCATCTCTTGCAAGGCTTTAGAAGGAAATATTTCGACCTAATTTGAGTAAGGCATTTGCATAATAAGTTAGCTATTGTTTAAAATTGAACAATTTCTACGGCAGGCTTTTGTTCCTGAAGCATTTCCATTTGAAAGAAATAAAGAAGATTGAAATAAAGATTAGTCTAGAAAAAGTCAAAAATACCTATATTTATTTATCTGCATCACAAGGATCATTTTGATACGTCTTAAAAATAGGTGAGTCTCCGTGGCCGTTTTACGAGACAAGCCTGGAAGAACAGGCAACAAACTACGGCGTGGTACATACCTTACCGTTTTTGAGCATGATCCTTTTACAAAAAAAAAAACACGTTTATTCTACATTCAGTTTGTTTTTTTATTCAATTTTCAACTGAATTCAAATAAAAAAAGAGGAATTAGGTTATAATTTTTTATACTGTTTTTTGTTTGTTAGGTATCGCATAATTTTGTCATTTATGAACCGATTTGAAAATTTATTTTTACATCTGAAAGTAATACTTCCAGATCCGAGACTGCAAACGGTTCAGCAGTTTGGTCATGAAGTCGGTTTCTCAAGTTTTTGTTTCTACCTTCTTATAGTCCAAAAACAAGCGAAATCGATAAAAATAAACGACTTTCGTGTTTAGTTTGAAGAATTGCATGTCACTGTTCAAAAATGTAAGAAGTCTTTCAATCCCTAAACTTTGCATAAGCGATCTTAAATCAACTCACATATAATCTCGACAAAAAAACAACAATGGAGGTAGTTACACCGCAAATATCAGCCGACTACTCATTACCATTCCTTCGTGGAGGCTTCCGTCGACTCGGACCGTTAGGTACTCGGACCGCAGTCCCACTCGCCGGAGTGATTTAATTTTAATATTTTTCTTCCGGCGACTCGGACCACAAACCACGTGACGTAAATTGTACAGTCGTCGTCAAAAACAGATCTGACATTAATACGAATTGTTAAGTAGTAGTATAATGTCAATTAAAAATATTATTTTTTTCCAATTTCGAGATCTCGTGATGCGATCCAAATATTTCGAAAAGCTAAGCACATAGGCAGATGGTAATCAGAAAAAAAGGTGCCACCGCTGCATTGTATTTTATCTACTTTGAGGAAGTATTTCTGTACAGATTCACTGTTTGGCCTTGCCCCTGACTAACCCTCACTAACTTTTTATTTTAAACAAGTTTAAACTTTGGCCAATTGACTGAAGTGTTCCGTTGACAGACCTTAGCTCCACCATCAGAACAGGTCACTTTTATAATTTTATGACAACTCTGAACCTCCATAATTGAATTCAAGAAAAAAAAAATAAGAAAAAGCAAACGAATTGACCGACTAGTAGAAAAACCTTGATGTTACCGAAATTCTTAGAGATGAGAGCTCTTGGCGTTGGTTGTCTTAATTACTATCAGAATAAACGTGGATCAGATAGTGCGCAAGGTCCACCTGATTACCTTACAATGAGACATCAAAGTAACTTACTTACTTAATTTAATTTAACTTTTTAAAAACTGATTTGGTCCAAACAAAGTTCTTTCATATGAAATGTAACTTGTTTTTTTTTGGTATTTTTTTTATTATTGCACCTTTAAAAAACCCCATATCTTAATAACCCGTCATCCACTTTTACTAACATACTTACCAGTAAATTTCTCAAGTACAAGCTATCGACGTATCAAATTTCATGCAGATTGGATCAATGGTTCGAAAGTTATCGTCGGGCAAACATACACAAATACATATGTACATACATACGCACATAAAAAGCGTTGCGATAGTGACAGAATTGCCTTCAACCATGAGGTAAGTTTGTAGCAATTCCTTCCCCTCTCTAATCCCAGCCGGTTTCACCTGCTGATTTCAAGGTTAAGCATCCCTTTAGTTTAATAATTAGATTTTTTTAAATAAATTGTGTCTTTAATCAAAGAGTTTTATTCTTTAAGTTTACTTTGTACACCTACTTTTTCCTTTGACTGTACTTCATTGCCTTGAACAATGGATTTTTTCGATCATTTCAAAAGTGGTCCGAGTCGCCGGAAGAAAAATAATAAAATTAAATTACTCCGGCGAGTGGGACTACGGTCCGAGTACCTAACGGTCCGAGACGACGGAAGCCTCCTTCGTGGATGGTATGGATACAGAACAAAGGAACATCTAAAAAACTAAAACAATGACAAATTACTGGTTATTTGTATCCTGTGGGGACAGCGTTACATGGTTTTTAGAATTTTTTGCATTTATTCTGGACAATGAATCAAATTGCTGATTAAAATTACTTAATTACTTGAGGTAATAGGTACTTCCCCGGACAAGCACTTTACAAAGAGCTCTACTACTCTTAAAAGATCTCACATCAGATCAGTAGGCCTAGCACAAGCTCTGTCTGGCTCTGTCTCTTGCTCTGGTTTTGAGTCTGGATGAGTGTTGACTAAATAAATCCTGCGTCGAAACTTCACACACCAGACTCAAAACCAGAGGTAGAGACAGAGCCAGACCACAGAGCTCGTGGAAGGCTTACAGATCTTATCTCACAATCGTATAATTTTAAAAAGTAATTATCGGACGACGTATGCGTAAATTGAGCAAAAAATACATGGATGAATAATTATGTTCTCTTCCAAGAAAATATTTTAACATTATAATTTTGTGGAACTTAGTTCTTCATTATATCGCAAAAACATTCAATTTTATGAAGCATTTTTGAGGGTTCCCTGTCCTAAGTAATTTTCAGACATGTATTGATATGATGGGTTTTTTGCACATACCGACCTAAAGAGTAGCTTCAAGGTACTTTTTAACCGACTTAAAATAAAAAAAGGTTCTCAATTTGGTTGGTACCACCATAACTCGTAATGTCCAGTTATCAGCTAACTCAAAACATTATTGTATTTCACTGATGCATTCGCCGGTGAAGCATGTATTAATAACATACAGGCGAAGTAGTCAATACTATTGTTCTAATTGTATGATAAGCTAACTATATTTTAATGATCAGATAATGTTTTCCAGAAATTTGTTTAATTCAACGTGGAATCTCGCTTTGCTCGTGTGAAGTTAGTTTTATACAAACGTTAACCCCCAGTACAGAATTTCGGGAGATGACTGGCCGGTGAAAATACTGGCACGTAAGGCCGTGAGAGATTTTATTTATTTATGCTAGCATGTGATTTTGATTTATTCGTAAAGTCAAAATATGAATGATGGCAAAAGTAACTTTTTTATGAGAGCCAATTTCCGTTTCGCCACAGCAATTTCGTAATGACATCGAATAAAACGTTTTCAATTGAACTCAAGTCATAAAAGTTCGCCCTCGATCTTATCTGCCTACGTTTTCAATAGTATTAGACCGTTTAAGGACCCACTAAAATAACTTCTGCGCACTCCTACGCAGACGGACGCAGTCACACCGAATGTATTTTACCAGCGCCTACCAGCTGCAATAATAAACAGTTGTACAAATGAATATTATCACAGATGTGGGTAAGATTCCCACATTATATTGATAAGTTTTATATACTTATTGTTGAGAAAACTTGCTTAACAGTGCCGGTAGAGTTTGCGTAATTTTATCATGTCATTGGTTCTTTGGAACTAAGTCAAGACAAAAGTCACAAGCTTTAAGACGTTTCACAGTAATTCTTGCGATTTAAGTGAACAAGTTAATTATGGCTTTGATAACAGCCAGACTAAGGCTCGTAAGCACTCACAAGCATAGATTTTTTGTCAGTTCTCCATTGAAAATTTACAAAAATCTATAAATGTATGCTTGACGCTCGACCCAAGCACTGATTCAGAATACGGGCCTAATAACAATAGTTGCAAATTTTGAAATGAAATGAAATAACTTATTTTCTTGAAGCAACTTAAGTTTGGTTAACATAAGTGTATGCATAAAGGCTTGCAATAATAATGTACCTATTTCTTGGACGCTGGCTAACGGCCCTCAGCGCCACGGAGGCTAAAACCAGTTTTCATTGTAAATGCAGTTGAAGGCAGGGCGTTGGCCCAGTTTTTGTGTCTCTGCTATCCATCAAGTCTTGAGCGCCTCTTGTTAAACTAACTGCTGTCTGTGGTTTTACCTTCGTAAATGGATTGATAAGATTTTGAAAGTTTTTTGGCTGGTGAATTATATTGTATGATTTCAATTGTAAAGTCAAGTGGAAGAAACAGACGGATTGATTTGGCACGTACTCAACCACATGTTAAAGATAACTATAAATATTGACCGCAAAACAACGTGTTTTACTGAGCGTGTCTATTTCTTTTAGTTTGATAAGGCATTGCAATTTACTTTTCTATGGTGTTACGAAATTGGGTTACAATTTTGCAAAGGTTTGCTCGTAGTTAAAAAGGATACATTCTTGAGTTCAAATTCCACCCAGGAGGTTAGCTGGGAATAAGTAAGTTTGTATGAGCGAACAAAAAAGGGACCAATTCTGGTGAGGGAATTTTGAGGGCATCAGTTAGACCCGGGACACGTGCAACCCGAAACATGCAAACACTCCTAGGTAAGTAAATACATTTTATCTAGTCTCCCAGCAAAATTCGTCGATCTGTTTAGGAATACTTAAATAAATAAATAAATATTTTAGACAAACCACAAGTCAATAGTTAGCCCGCAACTAAGCAGAGCTTGTAACTATGGAAACCAGGTAGCTGATATTATATTTATATATAATTTTTATTGGAATAAAAGAAAGGAAGTCATAGTCTCTCTTCTGAAAGTTATGGAAGAAAACGTACAAACAAACCAAAAACCGGTTTTTTCCCTATTAACGGTATCTTAAACATTGACAGATCAAGGTCCCATCTTATGGGGATTCAACGATAATTTATACTATCAAAGCACTTACTAGAAGCGAATCTCAAAGAGTACGTAAACAGACGAATAAGGGCATGTTGGATCACATAGAAACGCATGCTTCAGCATCATGGTCATTCTAATAAATGTAGAAGACAAGTTTCAGACTGGTCTCTCAGCTCAGTTGGCAGTAGCTCTGCTTTCTGCGCCGTAGGTCGCGGGTTCGATCCCCACCGAGAACAAATATTTGTATGGTGAACACAGATGTTTGTTCTCTGTGTGGGTGTTATATTGTATTCTATGTACGTATTTACAAAAAAAAGGTATTTAAGTATTATATCAGCTACCTAGTTCCCATAGTACAAGCTCTGCTTAGTTTGAGGCTAGTTAGTGTTGTATGGATTGCCCGCATTATTTATTTATTTATTTACTTCCCTCGCAACTTAGACTATGCCGTCCATTTTGCTGCAGGGCGTCCTACGCTGCTGTAGCCGTTTCTTGGTCACCATTCGGTTGTTCTCTTACACCACGCCTAACCATGGTGTCCTGCCCAACTTCGCTTGAGCTCCGTAATCCGATCTCCGATTAAAATTAAATACGCACTTTAAAATATATGATGACTGCATGCCATGAACAGTAGTCTGACCCATATGATATTACACGCATACTTTTTGATATTATTATTAGAGACTAGATTTTCGGCGTGGGAAATCGTTGCAAAACTTTGATGATCATTTTTTCCATGTAAGGGCTCCTAGCGCCCACGTCTACGATAGCTTTGTATGGAAACCAAAATCACCCCTTAGCGGGTGTATTTAGAAGCTTTGGAAATTTCCAACCATGCGTCTTGGATTGCTTAATCCAAGACGTGGGCATCAATCGCTTCAGACGTTTCTCCTGGTAAGCCTTTTAGTTCAGACATCCATGGCCAAATTTCGCAATAGGACCACAGGCCACTGACCTTTTGCTAGGTGACAAAGAAACCACATAAAGGGGAGCCTGTGTGATCCAAATTAACATCTGTGAGGCGTCAGGATGTGCCAACCTAAATCCCAAATCAAATCTACGACGCAATTGGTCAAAACGATTCTACTGTTGCTGTCATAGCGTGGGAGAAGTTAGACTGATATCTAGCCATTTCCTTTAGCTATTTATAAACACTGACTTAACTTTCAAAACTATCTGGTTGATCTTTATTTTCATTACCAACGGGATATTTAGGAATCTTGATTTGTGAGTTTGGTTCAATAACATTTGATTTACTCTTTTCACATGTCTTGGTTTCCGGGTAACCGGTGTCGAATACCCGCTAAACGACGTGTAAAAGGCAGGCAGGTTTTGTGAAGGGCTCGTCCGGGGAAGTACTACCACCATGCCTATTTCTGCTATGAAGCATAGTTGCTATGTTCCGGTTTGAAGAGGGTGAGTGCTGGTGATAATACTGGCACGTGAGACTGAACATCTGTATGCCTCAAGTTAATGGACGCAGGGCAGTACATTTTAAGGCACATTGCTGATGTGCGTGATCTACGAGGCAATGCTATAGGCGATGGTTTCATCAGCTAGTTTATAAAAAAACTAAGTATACATTATCTTTAAATTTATCAAAACCAATCCGTCATTTAAAAATTTCGTAACAAAAAAAACGATTTTATCTCAAAAGGTTCTGTACTTTCGCGAGAAGCAATCCTTTCACTCATCAAACGGACTTACAATCTCCAGATTAAAATTGTTATTGAATCAAAACTATATTTTAAAAACTTCGCCACAGGGTTCAAATTCCCATAGCCAGTGCGACACAAAAAATAAAAATGGTTTAATGCTTCCGCAATACAAGTAAATATTTACTCTTCTGTCTAATTAGTGGGATTATTGGAATAGAATACAGTCCACTACACGATTTTTCAAAATGACAATTATACTCTGACACAGAATAAACTCAAAAACAACTTAGACATAGACAATAATTTGCTACTTTTACTATTTTTTTTACTTTGCTTCTTTGCACACAACATACAACACATAAATAGATGAAAAAACAATTATAAATAAGCTCGTATAAGTAACAACAATAATGATAAAAAGAAAAGGACTGAAATTAAAAAACTAACAGAACATATGGATTTATAAGTTATGATTACATTTGTTACATTTAAAAAGAATACATTTCTAAACTTTTCCCTCGCACACTTGACCTTTACCTCGTGTTCTGCTTTGAAATAACTAATAACACGTCAAGAAGAAGAAGAAGAAGAACGTACCTAATAGGAATAAATCTGTCTACAGAAAAACCCATCGTGAAATACCTAGAAAAAGTGCAAGCAGGCACTGACTTACAAGAACCGATGACGCACTATGCCGTGGAGGTCTATCGATTGGCAAATTTACTTCAAAAATAGACAGTAAAAGTGGATTTTGTAGAAAAAGCTACAATACACACTTTTACAAAATTTTAGAATAATCAACAGGCGAAAGGTACATATTTTGAAATGCTCTACTCTACTCTACATTATCGGCAAATATAGATAGATAGATAACTTTTTATTTGGCTCAAAAAACTTGGCTTATAAAGAAAATGAAACAACAGAAAGAGAAGAATATTGAGTAAAGGTACTTACGGCTACACAAAAAATCATAAGAGAAAAAAAAACATAGAACACATACAAAAAAACAGAAAGAAATAAGTACCACATAATCCTAGTTCTAATGTTGAAAGGGTGCCGACTGTTATCCAATTAGGCATTTATTTATGAGCCAAAATGGTCCTCACTCAGCTTAAAGATAGGTAGAAAGATTAATACTTTATCGTACACAAAAGAAACATAGTATAAAAGAAACATTACAAACATAGGTAAAATGTGTGACCTTATCGCTAAGAGCGATCTCTTTCAGACAATCTTTGGATGGAGAGATTTTATAAAAAACAGAAAAATGGCGGGATATACAAAAGTAAAATCCTGATAATGTTAAAATTGTATACCTACTAAAAACCTAAATTGAATTCAAATAAAACACATAATACCTATAATATAGGTATTTATCATTTGCTTGATAATAATGCTTCAGATAAATAATAAGGTACTTATATTACATACCTATAAATGCCTTATTAGACCTATAGTTATATTTGAACTACAAAGCTACAAAAAATATTACCATAAACCATGATGAAATATAATAAATATACATATATAACCCAGCGAATACTATACTTATTAGGTACTGTACCTACCTACTATAACTAGATAAATAATGAAGTCAGTTAGTACGTTCTTAAATAAACCCTTTATAACATTTAAAACGATAACAGAACATTTAACTAATTTATGACTTAAATCTATAAAATAAAAATTGGATGGAATTATGAAACCGAATGACCATTCAAATATACATTACAGCATAAACAACCATTGCCAAAACATGGTTTTTGAGAAATCTTTTGTTCAACAGAAGTGCTGGGAACAAACTGATCCGTATCCGTATCCGATCTAGATATTAATGGACGCTCATAGAATGAACCAATGACAACCAAAAATGACTCCTCATGTCTCCCAGCGATCCCAAAAAACATCCCATAACATATTATATATAGACTACCGTTGATTTCTTGCTCACACATTTTAACCTTTCTTCTTAACTCATAAAACAACAGAACTTATATGAAAATCGCAAGCAACAATATTTTTTGCTAAAGTGTGCTTTTATGTGAAAACTCTAAATCAAAATTATTTTGTGGTGCAATGTGATTGTTTTCAAAATTGTTGCTTGTGATTTTTCGTATATAAGTTCAATGATATCTTTAGATGTTGTTTAACGGTTATCAGTGCCATAACTGACAAAACGTTGAACCATGTTCTTTTTACCGCGGACTTAAATTTTTCATGAATAGGTAGGTACAGTGATCTTTTATGATGTTGAAATGTGCAAGCCAGAAGTTCTCTCGGTTGTCAGCCCCTTAAATGACTAAAGATTTAACAATGTTCCTTTACCACGTTCAGCGACCAAATCGAGATGAATATGCATATAATAGTACCTACACAAGACAAGATTCAAGTGTCACGTAAACCATGAGGCCTTGCGCACATCTGCGTTCTGTGGTGGCGTGCAGTGAAGCGTGACATCGCTGTCATATTTGACAGATGTCAAATATGACATTTTTAAATGTGTGCAAGTTTCTAATGATGGCAACCAAAACATGCAGTAGACAGAATACAAGTGACCACCTTTGCCGTGCCCTTCATGCCATGCGTGGCTTACCAAAGCGCTTGCTCGCGGGTGGAGCGGCACTGGGTGCTTCGCCCTCCGGCGGGGCTGCGTTACCGGACTCTATATCTGTAATCATTGGAACCTGTTAACATCTAAATATCCCATATTTTGCATCGAAATTCGTACTTTTTTGGTGCTTTTAACCAATTTTGTAACTTCACCGACTTCACTTAAAAACAGAGGTTCTTAATTCGGTTGTATTTATTTTTTAATGTTTGTTATCACATAACTCCGTCATATATGAGCCATCTCTGTCATTATTTTTTTTCCGAAAGGTAATATTTCAGATTGGTCACAATTTCATCAAAATAAGTTCAGCAGTTTGGCTATGAAGACAATTCCTCATGTTTTTAAACCTAACGTCTCCCGTACTATTCATAAATTTTCTCTGTCATAAGAAATCCGAATCTGAAGGAGGCACAAATACTGTCATCCCATAATTTTCTGTTTTTTTTTTGTCGTAAAAGCTTTGCAAAGTCGCCTACACTAACATGTATCATAATCGCGTTACTTTTGTATCACTACCTACTTTGACCTACTTACCACAAAATTAATTAATGGTCTAACTAGGCTAAATTTAGTTTTATTTGCTTTATTTTCTTTTTTATTATCTTTCTTTGATTTGTTTAAAAAAACAACCAAAAATATACCTACTTGATCTTGCAGGCGCATACCAATAATTTATCAGTTTAAAAAAAACGTATGAAGTGATAAATTATGAAACTTAGGTATTGTAGGCGACTCTTTTATCAAACCAATCGATTCCAAATTATTTATGAATATATAACCTATCCTACGCATTTTCGGCAAAAGGGGAGAGTCAGGCATGACTCGTGCTATAGCATGTATAGTATTGACGACTCAAGGGAAATAGGCACAGTTAATTGCTATTTTACGAAGAACTCAGACACGTTAGTGCGAAATTTAATTACTTTAACGTTATTGCAAAATGTATAGGTTAACATTAATAACGGTCAGTAAATCTTTTTTCTGAACTAGATAAATTTATTAACACAAAGAAACTTACAATTAAACATTTACACAACAACACAAAAACAGTTGAGCTATATGCAGACCGTTACAAACGATCTAGAGATAGCTCAACTGATCCGAATTCGTGCCAGACGGAATTCGGAATTCGAAATTCGGAACCGCCACCAAGACGCTGGCGACATTGCCACGCTGAATAGCAATGATACTGCGCTGCGCCAGATACCTTCGAGGCGTTCCTCCGCTTCGATTAGTCTAAACTTTGCTTTTTCTAGTCTTTGATGAAGCTACAGCTGAAGCTTTGCTGTTATGTGTCGCTAACCCATAAACCAACTTCAAAGATTGAATATGAAAGCCTACTATGAAATAGCAGCCCTAAAAGAGACGGCTAAGCATGGACGATCCAGATATACACAAATCCTCGGAAAAAACGGAATTGAGGTCTGATTTTCTCATCTACGGAATAAAGCTATTAGTTGAATAAAAAAATGTCAGTCCTTGTTTTTGACGAGCATAAAAAAGAGATGGATATAGTTTTAACTGGCGGATTTTATCTGGAGATTGAAAAAATAGTCATTCAAATAAAAACCGTTTTAAGGTCTGCGCACACCTAGTTCGAGCCTTTATGAAGAATTTATGTCAAATTTTATCTACAAATTAAACATGCTTGTCCATCTGCTTACGAAGAGTAAGAAAATGCATGCTACTTTACTACGCTAGTCTATTTTTTTTATATAGTAGTTCGCGGCCAAGGCTAATTCAGAATTCATTCTACTTATACACTTTTTTTAATCCCGTAAAACTCTATTGTTTAACTCGCCAGTCCGTTGTGCTAATAATGTAGTTTTGTACCTATTTATAGTTTTTTATTATTTCATGCTTTGTTATGTGTTTTTGTAACACATTTTATTGTTTTAGTTATTATTATTTAAGTAGCACGATATTAAAATAACTGCTTAAGGTTACAGCACCGCAAAGGCTTTGTCTTGCAGCCAATCGAATGCCAAGTGGTGGCCGTTGTTCATTGTCAATAGGTTTTCCTATGAAAATAAGAACTTAGTTACCATATTTTTGTTGATTTTATAGTGTATATTATACCTACACATAAGGAGTTCACAAAGATTCCTTTTAGATTTTGGATCCGGTGGCGCAGCGGTCAGCGCAGCCCCGTACCGTGGGGAAGGTCGCGGGTTCATCTTAATATGTACATTCTTCTTCTAGTATTGTGTACATTATGTTTTTCAACAGACAAACTCATTGGTACACGACTGGATTTAAACCCACGACCTTAGGATCGGAAGGCGGGGCCGCTACCACTAGACCACCTTTGCTCTATATGAATATGCCCGTTTCAATATAATGCCTTTCGATTGTGTTTGTAACCTATCAAATTTTCAATCAACTCTCATTACTTGGTTCAAATCAATTAGTAGATATCGTCATCCTAATGTTGTTTTACACCAATACTGCGGCCACCAATCCGCCTGCAAAGATCATTGACCATGGCAAGCCCCTCTGGATATGAAGGAGGTCTACTCAGGCTATTCAGTACTGGACAGTGGCAAATTCATTATTGGTTTCCGCAAGGAAGCCGTTGGTGGGCCCTTTTTGCGTGACGTTTGACACGCGTTGTTCGAACAATTTTCATATATTTTTCATACATTCATAGACTTTTTCAAATTAATAAAGGTGCTTTGCAAAATGCTGCTGGCTGCGCTAAACCGCTGCTACATCGGATCCTAATCACACTCAACGAATAACTTTTTAACGAATTACTTTTGAATATAGAACACGCGAAGTATCATATTTACGTAGACTGAAAAACCAAAATCACTTCCCGGCGCGTTCTCGCTCCGGCAATGTTGTATGAAACGGTGTGCTGATAATTTGAAAAATTCATAGACTTTTTGCTTTGATTTCTTTCACGGTTCACACGTTTTTTCATCTCTTTATATCGTGAACTCGGCGTTTTAGTAAATGCGCATTATATTTTAATGAGTTTAAAATTACTCTCAAAAGCGCTCATTATTTTGAACTAATAACAGAGGGTTTCCCAAAATTTAGATCAAAAAAGTCTGCAGCAAAAACAAAATACTTATATGCTTAATTTCGATGATTCAGTGGATTTTTTTAAGTAGAGATATACACTTCTTTACTTACTCAGATGTACCTAAGTATAAATAATATGAGTTTATAAGAACTTGAGAAACTGATCCATGCTGAAAATGCTGAACTGATTTTGAGACCAATCTGAAAAAATATACATTCAGATAAAAAAATAATAATTCAAATGAACCACCAGATATGAGCTACCACCGCAGGTGATCCCTCTTAACTACAACATGAATAGCTTCAAGAAAAACGTTAAAAACTCCTTCGGTAAGCAACGCAACGACAGCACCCTTGGTGTTGTTGGTGTCTATGGGCGACGGTGATCGCTTACTATCAGGTGGACCGTAAGTTCGTTTTTCTATTACATTAAAAAAAATCGGCTCATAAATGATGAATTGATTCGCAAACATTTAAAAAAACACAACTGAATTCAAAGCCTCGTCCTTTAAAATCTCGTCCTCGTATTTGAAATCGATTAAAAAGGAGCACTATTTTTTCCCATTTCGGGTCAAAGATCTCCTTTAGATGAAAGTTACTCGAGCAAAAATACTCAGCCTTCAGTTTCTAGCGAATCCGTTATCAATATGATCTTAAACTCATAATCAATGATAATAAAAGCATTCGTCTCATATCAGCTCATTAAAAATCATTCATTCAATTGGAATATGATCGTGTTTTTACACCCACTTTGAAGGCCTAGTTTTAGATTGATCAAAATTAGAAGTAGGTTTGTAGGTAGGTACCTACTTAAAGACTGAATGACGTCATTACAATCCTTGCGACTAAAGCTGGTGGGATTTTTTTTTTCAAGCAACACCAGAGTGTTAGTTGCGAGCCAAACGCCATCTGTCTAATTAGCTGAGTAACAGATAAATTTAACTCAAGAAAAATAAAATAATGGTCTGGTGGTAATACCTGCTAAGGTCGTGGGTTCAAGCTCGATGATGTAGGTACCTATGGGTTTTAGTGCTTTCAAATGGTGAAGAAAAACATAGCGAGAAAACTCCTGGCCATGACTGGTAAGGCCGGCCGCACTAGAGGGAGAAATGATAATGTATTTTGTTACGTGTTTTTCACCCATCTACAATCTACTTTATGGTGGAGTACGTAACCTGTGACGTGTGGTGTCACAACGGGCTATGAAACAATTCAGGAAATACTGATGACCACATTGACCACGCCACTTTTCAATTTCGTCGCCTAACCATTTGCGAAAGAAACACGACACTGGCGTAGGAGTGGAACAAGTCATAGATTTTAATGATAGCAGTTTAGGTGTATAATGTGTGCTAGTACTCTCAAATGGTGTAGGAAAACATCGATAGGAAACCGGCGGCTTAGTCAGTTTCGCACGTATACCCATATCCTTCCTGTGAATTAGACCAACATAACTGGCAGAATGAAAGAAGCCTCTTTGAAGCGCGCTTGAAACTCTTTCGCCACACTAGCTCAAAACAACCAGTGACACGATAAGAAGAAGAACTGGCAGAATAATACAAAAATCGGTTGTCCGTAAAGTCGTTTTACTGACGATAGTCGAACGTGAAAACGTCATAAGAAAATACACAGATGTCGAACGCTGCCGAACGCGGAGGCCGATTGTGCCTCTTTGTCGCTCGTTCCGCGCTCTCGCTTGCACTTCAAGCCTTAAATGGAACGCCTCAGAGTGAGGTTGCACCGCATGAGTCATGTTTATTCGTGCGTGCAGCCGGCTCCATCAAAAAAAGTTCTCACGTCAAAAAAAATACCATTTCAGCTGATCGCCATCGTAGATGTACGCATACCTTTAGAGCCAAAAATGTTGACCTGAGCACTATTAGCGTCCCGTAAATAGGGGCTGAGTAAAACAGTTGCCCTTGACGTGACAAAAAACATCTAAGTATAATAGATGCAAAAAGCGGAATGATAATGTTAGGTATGCAATGCTCGATGTTTTTTTTATTTCAACTACTCGCTCCACGATAGACATATGTTTTTAAAACAGTTTCTATTCAATTAACAGTGGATATAATAATATTGCGTGCGCTCTAAAATATGTTGACATCATGACTAGATGCCAAGATGACTAGTTTATTTTATTGCACTGTTCATATTTTTAATGTACCTATTGGGGAACCTTTTAGAATGTAGTATTATTTGAATTTAATCACACATTTTCTAGCTTTTCAGACATTATTTTCATTTTAATATTTTTTTAAACTAGTTGTTCGCCCCAAACTGAGATCTCGTGATGCGTTCCAAATGCTTCAAAAAGTTAGGTAGGTACATATAGGTAGATGGTAATCAGAAAAAAATGTGCCACCATCACGCATTGTGTTTTATCTACTTTGAGAAAGTATTTCTGTCCAGATTCACTGTTTGGCCTTGCCTCTGACTAACTTTGTATGGTAAATAAGTTTTAACTCAATTGGCCAATTATTGATTGAAGAGTTCCGTTGAACAGTCCTTGACTCCATCATCAGACCAGGTCGCTTTCACCATTTTATGACAACTGAGTACCTCCTCAATTTATTTCAAGAAAATAAAATAAAAAAAAAAGCAAAAAAAATAACCAACCAGTAGAAAAACCTTGATGTCAACAAAAGTTTTAGAGATGGGAGCTCTCGGATCGTTGGTTATTGAAATATAACCTTTTTTGCAAAACTGAGCGTCCTAGAAAAAAACTAAAAACTGTTTTGAAATGTCCAAACAATTTTTTTTCACATGCAACTTGATTTTATTATGCCATTTTTTTTAACTTGCCCAGCACCTATACCATCCTGACAGCATAATATAGTCAGCCTAATACACAGGAAAGACATGGTCAATACGTGCGGAGCCGACTAAGCCGCGAGTTTCCTCACGATGTTTTCCTTCACCGTTGAGAGCACTAGCATTGTGCACCGTAAGTCTACAAATACTAAGGTGAACCACGCTTAGCCCTTCATATTGAAAACAATGTTGAATAGAAGCCAAAACAATACCGCTGTCAACGGAAAACTAAAAAAATATTTATAATCTGAATGTCATGTCGTGTTGACGACACCGTAGTATTTTAGTATACTCTTTCCGCTAGAAGCTTATAATAAGTATAGTGGAAACGTATTTTGGCAGATAATTTTGTGCATTAACGTATGGAAAATGTTTTTTCATCCCACCAGCTCTCAAAGTGTGTTTTTGCTGTTTAATTTCTGACTGGAAAAGCCGTTTTTATCCGCTTGAGGATAAAGTAAATTTGAATTTAGAATATCGTGTTCAATAAGTTTGTAAATACACAACCTATTCACTTCTACCTCCATGGTGCCGAACTTATCATACAACCTTTTTTATTTTCTTAAAAACTCGCACTCGTAACCTTCTTGGTGTATTTGTGAATTCAAAACACCATTAAACCTATTTACTTCTACCTGCATGGTGCCGAATTTATCATACAACCTTTTTAAATTTGTTAATAACTCATACTCGGAACCTTCTTGGTGTGTTACCTACTTTTAGTCGCGCCATGTTCTTTTTTGCATTAGTCATTTCCTCGCTAAGGTGGGATGAAAAGTTACGTGTTGCACTCGAGTGCAAAGATTTGGTTAAACTTTAGAATCCTGCGCTTGCTCAGTCATCAAAATTGAGCACGCGGTTAAAAAGCAGCTTTGCACTCTTGTATAACAAATAACTATTGTACACTAGGCCTATCACAACCTCTGTCTGGCTCTGGTTTTGAGTCTATGTGAGTGTTGACTAAATAAATCCTAGGTTGAAACGTCACACACACAGTATAACACACTGGTGAGCACTCACACAGACTCAAAACCAGAGCCAGACAGAGCTTGTGTACAAAAACATTTTAGTTAGAATATTTACGTTAGAATTTAAAATAGACTACTAAATTAGACTCATAAAAATAGCTCAGTGACTAAAAATTTACTGTATTCATGTGCAAGAAAAGTATTATAAAACAACCAAGTGTAATGAAAATAATTATTTCAAAGATAGTTTGAAATAATTTTCAGAGATCTACACAAAGAAATAATTAATAAAAGTATTTAAGAAATGTACAAAATACACAATAAAAGTTGAGCTATCTAATCCGTTACAAACGATCTAGAGATAGCTCAACTGATCGATCAATGCCAGACGGAAGTATTGAATAAATAAATAGAATTAATGTACCTGTTGGCAATAAATACATCGATTCTAATAAATACCTAACTTTCTATTGTCATAAAAACATTTGTACATTTTTCGTAGTAACCTGTAAAATTAATTATCTTTTTCAGTGTTATCAAAGGCCTTGGCATGCAATTATATTAATTGTTTTCGGTAATTTGTCACATACATACTGGAAATACTACTTTTAGGATGCCACACAACACGCTTTCTCAACTTCATCATCATCATCAACAGTCAGTGACCCGTCTTGCGTTTTATTTTATTTACCAGAGAGCTGATATAATACTTATACGTGTTACTCATGGACTCGTTATAAGGCCCCATTTAGATAGATAGATAGATAACTCTTTACTCGATACTCTTTTGTTCACCACACAAAAGATACAGTACAGGACATAAAAAATTAACAATTACGTAAAACAATGAGTGACCTTATCGCTGAGAGCGATCTCTTCCAGGCAACCTTTGCATGGAAAGAAATAACAAATTGAAAGGTGGTGTAGTCACATACGGAAAATTGAAAAAAGTGTAGATCTACAATACCTACTCACTATTAGGTACCTAATTAGATAGGTTTTTAACTTATTAATAATAATAATAATGTGGACAATTCACCCAACACTATCTAGCCCCAAAGTAAGCATAGCTTGTATTATGGGAACCAGATAACTAATACAATACTTAAATACATTTAACCTCCTTTCGGCTGTGCCTGTAGTTTTGTAACACCCTGTATGCATATTATTTTGTAAATACATTCTTAGAATACAATATAACACGCAGGCAGAGAACAAACATCTGTGTTCACCACACAAATAATTGTTCTCGGTGGAGATCGAATCCACAACCTATACGGCGCAGAAGGCAGAGCTACTACCAATAACTGAGCTGAGAGGCTCTTTTCCTCCAAGACTGTTGGTTCGATGGCAAATATGGCTAGCTCACTGCTTACTATAACATGTATGTATTTCTATAGAAATGCTTCATGTATGTAGCTCATGTGACTATTGAGTAAAGGCGATAAGGGGAATAGAGAGCAAAAACTAGTTTTGCCGACTCATGATTAAAACGGAAGAAGCAAGAGTATTAGATCAACAAAGGAAGACACAACAAATTAAAAGAACACAAAAGAAGACGACAAAAGAAGAGAAACACAAAAAGAAAAACACAAGGAGAAAAAATGGAAGAGAGGAGTGGAGAAGAAATTTAATAAGGCTGCCGTGTCTTCCACTCGCCCACTTGCCTACATAACAAGTAGAATACCAGTATTCTACTTGTTATGTGTATTAGCTTCATAAGCATTAACATTATTAATGCATATGAAGCTATAGTAATTAAGTATCTACTTTCAAATTCACACAATTAAGTCTAGCTACAGATAGTTAATCCTAGTTAAGTAAATGCATGACTGATATCAATAATATCAGAAGTAATTCATCAATAATAATACTTCTAGGGATTACGATGCTATCTCAATGAGCATTTGAGCATGTGTGACACATAAGTATCTATACATCTACAGGTATAAATATGCAGTATCATATACATATGATAAGTATCTAACACTAGTACTTATAAGTGATGGTACACAAACATGGTCAATCTGATATTGAAGAACTACCTGTGGGCCTACCACAAGCTCTGTCTGGCTTTGTCTCTGGCTCTGGTTTTGAGTCTGTGTGAGTGCTCACCAGTTTATTATTCTGTGTGTGTGACGTTTTGATGAGTTCTTGGGATGTTCTTGGGATTTCTATAGCCAACACTCACACAAACTCAAAACCAACACTCATACAAACTCAAAACTGGTGTGGTAGGGCTGTTTTAGTGTTTAGTCAAAAGAAAAGTTTCAAGGCAAAATAGATATTATTTCAGGGTATAAAAACATCTAATTACGTCAATAATGTTTGAAAATATGAAAGATGGTTGTCGATGCCTGTATTGAATCGAGCTTCAAACAAAATGCATAGGTTTCATGTTGAATTAAATTAATTCATTTGTAATTAAATTGCACCAAGTTTCGATGTGATTGAGATCAACAAATTAATATTCGAGATAAACTGGGTTAACCAGTTTATTTTTTACCTACTATAGAACTAGATTATTGGGTAGAATAATAAACTTTTTTTATTCAGCCTGGTCTGTCCGAACGCGCTGGACAAAAGCATTTCCCCTTTCCTTCCGCTAATATTGCATAGATTTGGCCACTTATGAGAAACCGGTATTTTTTATTACCTACATGTAGAACTACAGTACTACAAGTAGATTATTGGGTACTAATGATAAATAAAGGAGAAATATCGAAGGTTAGGTGACTTTAAAAAACATAGTTTTTATTCAAACTATGTGTGCTTACTTTTACTAAGAACATAGGTACTTTACCGGTACACAAAAAAAATGTTGTAATAATATGTTCCTGCTTTCTATCAATAAGAGTACGTAGTTACATAAAACAAAATTTCTTCAACAATTAATCTTAAAACAAAATACTTACTGTGAGCTGTTTTCGACATTTTTCTTCAGTAAACAGAAAATGCACTGAAAAATTAGTTCACTACGCGTACTTCGTAGAGGCAGCTACGGCGCAGGGCTACGACTGGCACAAATAAAACCCGATTATTATTTTCAGATAATCGCACTGAAATTTTTTATAATTTATTTTTGTAACGCGTGCTGCTCCGGCGTGGTACCGACTTGCAATGACAATTCCCGGTGAATTCGGCGGGTTCGTAAGTGGTAAATTAAAGAATAAACAATTTTTATAGAGATGGATCGAGGTGGCGGTTAGCTCATACACTTTAATAGGATAACTGAGCCATAAGACTACTATTAACTTATTTACCTGCTGATTGGATGAAGTAAAATGCATGAGGAAACAGCAGGGGGCGGCTAGATCACCTGTGGAATAATAAAATGATAAATCTCATGCATGACTTACTTATCTGTAGCTTTAGTGAGAGATGACGATAGCCTGAGAACATATCCAAAAAGTAACATTTAGATGTGCCTCTGACTAGCCTCTCCATGGTTTTGGGTCCCGTATGTACGAGGATGTCTGTGCGGGGATGTTTGCAGAACCGGATTAACAGTAACATATATTCAATAAAATATAATTAAATAAATTAAGGAATATGCAAGCAAGTCGCATTTTAAGTCTATGACATAAGAAGACAAGTTTTCTTGTACGCTCATCTGTCTGGCTTCTCAGCTCAGTTGTTAGTAGCTCTGCCTTCTGTGCCGTAGGTCGTGGGTTCGATCCCCATAGAGAACAAATATCTGTGTGGTACATATGCATAATATAATAGCTTTGCAACCCAAACGTCTCCATGACGCTCGAGTAAATCCCCATTTATAGCATCGATGGGCTCCCCTACTATTATTAGGAGATCCCGCTCTTTCGTGACAAGACAAGTATAAGCATTATATAAATCTTCTACTATATAAAAATAAGTCGGGTTTTCCTTCCTGACGCTATAACTCCAGAACGCATGCACGGACCGATTTTCACGGTTTTGCATTCGTTGGAAAGGTCTCGGTCTCCGTGAGGTTTATAGCAAAGAAAATTCAGGAAAAAATCAGGACATTGGCGAAACGGAGTTCGCCGGGTTTGCTAGTAAATAAATAAAATTAAAATAATGTATTTCAGGCAACATAATAAGTAGGGTGTTTTTCAACCCTGAGGCAGAAATTGCTCTTCACGCGCAAATAGTCCGCCACATCCTCAGTCTTGTCGGAGTAGTGCACGTGGGAGAAGTACATCTATATCTATATTTATACTAATATTATAAAGAGGAAAGATTTGTACCTATTTTTGTATGTTTGTAATGAATAAAGTACTGAGCCGATTTAAAAAATTCTTTCACCAATAGAATGCTACATTCTTCCAATTTGACATAGGCTACATTTCATTTTGAAAAAAATTAGGGATCTTTGGTAAAATTTGAACAATGTAACCGAAGGTGTAGAAAAATGAGTTTAAAAATGTCTTTCGTCGAATGCGCTGCCGAAACTATTAGCGATAGAACAAAATAATGTACAACAATATTGTCTACCCCGTGCGAAGCTGGGACGGGCTGCTAGTCAGGTATATAGATATAATTATGTGTATAGATTGAATATCTTATCTATTTAGTTTTTGATGTTAATTAATTATCTTTTGGTACAATGGTACATTTATACATATATTTAATTTTTCATCGAAGATAAGTGATTTGATTATTGATTTAGTATAATAGTGTGCCTACTCCAATATGTTTAACAAGAATTACAAGCTTATGTCTACGAATAACATAGTAACATAATAATCGTGTGTATATAAAAATAATCGATTAGGTAAGCCTACTTTCAATTACAGAACAACATTATCAATTGATATCTAGAGTAGATAATATCTAATAGTGTAATATTTTGGCTACTACATTTTATTAGAGGCTTAATAGATTGTAAGTTACTTAATCTAATGTTGTTTGTAGTTTATAATATTATCTTTATAGGTTGATATTGAGTGCACTAGTGGCCTAGTGGTAGTAATCCGGCCTTCCGATCTTAAGGTTATGGCTTTTCTTCTCGGAAAATCTATGTACACAATGCTAGTGCTCTCAAACGGTGAAGGAAATAATTTTAGTTTAAAAAACTTGAGAAACCGACTTCATTGTCAAACGGCTAAACCGATTTTAATCAAATTTGTTTGGGACAATCTGGACGTAAGAATAACCTTCCAAATAAAAAAATAATTTTCTAAATCGGTTCATAAATGACGGAGGCATGCAGTTACAAACATTAAAAAAATTCTTGGAAAAAAAATGGCAACACCGATTTTAATAAAATTAAAATGGGACCAATCTGGAAGCAGTACCTTTCAGATAAAAAAATAATTTTTCAAGTCAGCTCACAAATGACGAAGTTATGCGGTAACAAACATTAAAAATAAAAATAAAAACCTCCTCCTTTTTGATTGGAAGTCGGTTAAAAATCGTGAGGAAACCTATGCCTTAGTCCGCACGTTGACCATGTCTTTCCTGTGGATTAGGCCGACTAAGCTGTCAGGATGGTATAGGTGCTGGGCAAGCCTATTCCATCTGAAATCCTGTTCCAGGCACTATAGCGTCCCGCAAGTAGGGTTTGATTAATCATCAGTTGCCCCTAATGCTATGCAAAGGCTTGTTTACTTATACTTGACTGACCTCTCAGTTCAGTTGGTAGTAGCTCTGCCTTTTGCGCCGTAGGTCGTGGGTTCGATCCCCACCGGGAACAAATATTTATGTAGATGTTTGTTCTTTGTCTGGGTGTTATTATGTATTGTAGGTATGTATGTATGTATTTACAAAAAAAAAGTATTTAAGTATGATATCAGCTATCTGGTTCCCATAGTACAAGCTCTGCTTAGCTTGGGGCTAGATAGTGTTGTTTGGATTGTCCGCATTATTTATTCATTTATACTTATGTGTTCGATATTCGTGATCATGATGTTTGAAAAAAAAACATTTTGAAGATAAATTAGAATGATAAACTAATCTTCATGACTGATTACCTACTTACCATAACTTATGAAATTACAACCTATATATCATCACAGATTACTCGAAAAAGGATTATGAGAACACAAAGTAACCTACTTAGTTAGCAGTTGTAGGCAACTCATATTGCACTCGGCTAATTTCGGCTTCATAGAGCGTAGTGTGCGTCAGAAAGAGATAATGAAATGCAACGTAATTTGAAGGAAATTGATTGCACTCGAATGCCTCATTTATCTTCACAAAACGCTGCAAAAACTCATTGTAAACCGCCGAATTGTTTTCAAACAAAAACAACAATTTCGAATAGGTATCTACGGTTTTCCCATTCTGTGCACAAAAACTACAGTCACGCTACTCTTGAAACTCGAAAGCGTTTCATTCCTACCCAGTCGGAATAGATGAGTTGGGATTTGTGGAACTGGCGATTTATTCTAGTAGCTCTACAATGACTACAATATTATACTGTGCCCATAGTAAGTAATTTCGTATTGATTTGATACCTAAAAATCAAAAAAACTTCCTTTCTTTGCTAAATATACTCTTAGCAGTAGCATTAGGGCACGTTTTAGCATCTCAGAGTAACCCAGATTATAATATTGTCGTCTCTATTATTCGTTAAGACTTGTAACGTTACTCTGACTTGGTGAAGCCCGCCATCATAAGCAATATATTAACCGATTTCGAATATAAAAGTCTAAAACAAAAACGTGACTGTGGTTTCATAGTAGAGGGTAGAGGTTCTTGCATTGTGGATGTTTTCGTCTGTTTACCAGACAAAAAATGTGCTGTCCGGTGACGGTGAATAAGACAAAGAACAAAATAAAGACCGGAATAAGTAATTATACGCAATCACATCTATTTTTAGTCAATTGGATTCGAAACATCACTCAAACTATTTAAGCCGCAAAAAATATGGTATTTTAAACCGCAGTGGAAGGTATACTTATGTAAAGCTGTTTTATATTTGGAAGGCACCTTGCTTGCCCTCAAGATTACTGGACCGTTGCGGACTAACCACACACCTACCTGCTATAAACTGATACGTAATTATTAATAATAATTGTTTTTATAAATTGAATTGAAATTAATTATTTTTTATTGAGCACTATTATAGTAGCAAAAACTGTGCTTACTAAACCAGGCAAATAAAGGAAGACAAGTTCAATTAGAAAAAGGAATCCTAATGGAAGAAATCTGTAGAAGAACCAAAGTAAGAGACTAGTGCGGTCGTTATAACTCGTAAGTCGTAACCGACAATCACTGGGAGAAAAGGTTATCGAATGACGATTAAGTACCAGAAGACGAAGAGTAGGACCCAATCAGCGACATTGTAGAGATCGCAAGATCTTAGTGGATGGAAAAGTCTTAAAATCTTTCTGGAAATGCACAACGATGAGCATTGAGGGTTTTTTGCGCAGATATTTCTGCAATGCAAATCTTTATTTTATAGCGTCTGTCGGTTTGATCACGAACTATTCTCCGTATCAAACTAAGGTCTGTAAGAAAAGCAGAGCAAAACATCATATCAAAAATAAGTGCGCCTCATTTTATGTGGGAGTAAAAAATATAGTACGATGTGATCATATCCTCCTGTAGACCCATGATTACTCAAAAGTTGCTTTGTAAAGGAAATTATTATACACCTACATACGATTGTTCTGCTGTTTAAGAGAACTATCACAGTTCCGCCCTTGCGACAGCGTAATATTTTTGACCCATTGGAATCATCATTATCAAACTCAGCCCGACTCAATCGACTCTAGCCATTGCCCACGATCTTGGGCTACCAGCTACGGGCCACGACGCTGACAATGTCGTCACCCTAAAGTGTTGTTGGACGTCCAACGTTTCTTTTCCCATTCCTCAGTCACCACTCTTGTCTTTTGCACCACTAGCCGTCACCGCTTCTCGCCAGGTGTCCTGGCCACCTCCATTTAAGTTCCAATGTACGTATCTCTACATTTTACCCAATGTTATAGGTCCCAAGGTCCTGGGACCTATAACATTGGGTAAAATGTATGCACGAGTACCACAACTAAGTCTGGTCAACTAATTTTGATTTGCTTGGTGTGGGTTAGGGCATGCAGTATCGGAACCATTCTCAGAACCGGGAATTTTCACCCGATACTGGGCTCGAAACCGGGAATTCCCGGGAATTTCGATACTTTCGATACTGACTTATTTTTTTAATAAAACTGACCGTATAGAAATACAAACCCGTAAACTGTATATACAATAAAAGAAAAACTACTGAAAAAAACACTTTTCATCCCACCAGCTCTAAAAGTGTGTTTTTGCTGTTCAATATCTGACTGCAAAAGCCGTTTTTATCCGCTAGAGGATAAAGTAAATTTGAATTTAGAATATTGTGTTCACTAAGTTTGAATACACAACCTATTTATTTCTACCTCCATGGTGCCGAATTTATCATACAACCTATTTTCATCTGTTAAAAACTCGCACTCGTAACCTTCTTGGTGTATTTGTGAATTCAAAACATAATTAAACCTATTTACTTCTACCTCCATGGTGCCGAATTTATCATACAACCTTTTTAAATTTGTTAAAAACTCAGACTCGGAACCTTTTAGTCGCGCTATGTTCTTTTTTGCATTTCCTCGCTGAGGTGGGATGAAAAGTTACGTGTTGCACTCGAGTGCAAAGATTTTTTACCTAGTGCTCTTTTGATTCCTTCGCCAACGCTTAGGATTCTAACTTTTAAACCACTCGCTACGCTCGTGGTTAAACTTTAGAATCCTTCGCTTGCTCGGTCATCAAAATTGAGCACGCGGTTAAAAAGCAGCTTTGTGCTCTTGTACAACAAATAACTATTTTTATTGAGAACCGTAAATTAACCCACACTCAACCACAAAATACACGAAATATTCTCATTTATTTCGCGTATTTCTTCATTATTATAATACTAAAACTCTCTGTGCGTGCACGCAACAATCAGAGCTAGGTTATATCAAAGTTAATCGAATATTCATCAAATAAATCAACAGTTAGAACTAACAGTAACAAACTATGTACGTTATCTAACTAAATCAGCTCAGCAAAGATATAGCGAAATATCAGCAAGGCGTAAGTTGAATGTAAAAGCATTTCCATCTCTCGTAAAGAAAGTCGTTCATGTTATTTTCGTTCTTTTTCTAACAGATTTTGGCATAATAGTACTATTTATGACAAAATCTAAATACAATATTAAACAATCTTCAATTCAGGTAAAATAAACATGTCATTTTCGGTTTGACTTGTCCGAAATTGTTGAGATATTATCTGAATGATGTAAATTATAGGTTTGTAATTTGTCAAAATATCTAGCAATGTATACAGAAAAGTGAAACTGAACGCATAGCTAGTGTTTTTTATCGTCATTTATTTATATCGTACTAGAAAACACCAATAATTGATCATTTTCATCAGTATCGAAAGTATCGAAAGTATCGGGAATTCCTTCGTGGAGAACCGGTACTGGAAAAGTTCAAAATCAGCGATAATTCCCGGTACTTTCGATACTGATACTTCCCGGGAGCATGCCCTAGTGTGGGTGCCAGTGAAATTACGGGCACATGAGTCTTTCCTACGACTTGCGTTATCTACGAAGCACAATTTGATAAAGGTGACGGTTACCGCTTAATTTCAGATGGACCATCTACATAATCTTTCAGAAAAGTATTGTAAAATACACAGACAAGCTAAATAAACGACGACAAATCATTTACGCCAATTTGTATACAAACAAGGTGCATTCTTAGTGACACGTGCTAACTTAGATTAATTTAGTCATTTACCTGCAATTTACAAGAGATTTATTAGTTGTACTTACCTGTTAGCGTAGCGCATGTTTTATTTGAATTGCTAATTCCTTTGACAAACAAAATAGTCAGTTGTAATTCGACAATTTCGGTTTATATTCGATGATTTTCTGAAGTAGTAAATAGAAGTTTACTTACTATTTTTTTTATTAGGTATGACGGTCTTGTGCTAATCCCATCCAGGTCTTGCCCGCGATGTTCGGCACATCTGCCCATATTGCCGCAGGACGACCGACGCTTCTAACCCAGTTCTTGGACACCATTCAGTTAGCGCCTTACTCCACCTGTCATCACTTCGTCGTGCCAGGTGTTCTGCCCAGCTTCATTTTAGTTCCGTTATGCGATTCCCAACATCTTTGACCTTTGATAATATGAAATATGACAAGTTTCATTGAAAAACCTTGTTCATTGTAGCTAGTTTAAGTGGCTCTACAATAATTCAGTCTGCCGGACAGACTAGATTATATTGTGATGCCATTAGGCATTATACAATAGCATTTTAATGATATTATTATGCCACTGGTATCTAAAGCTTGCGACGTGTTGTGTAGGTTTCCATTATTGCCTACGTTTTATGTAAAGTCATATAAAAGAGCTCCCATCTCTAAGAATTTCGTTGACATCAAGGTCTTTGTACTGGTCGGTCAATTCGTTTACTTTTTCTTATTTATTTCTTGAAATATATTAAGGAGGTTTTCAGTTCTCATAAAATGGTGAAAGCGGCCTGGGTCTGATGATGGAGCCAAGGTCTGTCCAACGGAAATCTTCAATCAATTGGCCAATTGAGTGAAAATTTGTTTACCATACAAAGTTTGCGAAGAATAGTCAGAAGCAAGGCCAAACAGTGAATCTGGACAGAAATACTTTCTCAAAGTAGATAAAACACAATGCGTGATGGTGGCAATTTTTTTCTGATTACCATCTACCTATGTGCTTAACTTTTCGGAGCATTTGGATCGCATCACGAGTTCTCAGTTCGGGGGGAACTACAAGTATTAATGATTTGACATCAAAACGCTCTGTATGATTTAAAATTTGCAAATTCTCGTACGAATAGTGGATACTTTTATTTGAAAACAGTAACATGCAAATTACCATGTGTTATTGTGGAACCTTCTCGGAGCATCTAGACTAGATCAAACAATTATAATGCAATCTTCGCAGGAAGTATTTCACGTTGTATGGCTCTGTAGGCCTACCATGAGCTCTGTCTGGCTCTGTCTCTGGTTCTGGTGAGTGTTGATAAATAAATCCTACGTCAAAACGTCACACACACAGTATAATGCACTGGTGAGCACTCACACAGACCAGCAGGGCTACCACGAGCTCCTTATGGTTATAGCTATGGCTGTCAAATTGTGCATAGATCGGCTGACCCACACATTCATTTCTTCTTGGGTTTGAATGTGTTGACACTGTTGATACAATTTTGACAGCCATAACCATAACCATATGGAGCTCATGGTAGGCCAGCAGATCAAAACAGAACCAGAGACAGAGCCAGACAGAGCTCATGGTACTGGTTTTAATTAAAACTTGACGTAGGCTCTATTACTTATGACACGTAAATTATAAATAAGCAATCTTGCCCTTGTCTTGATAATATCATAGAATTTAATGTTTATAATAAATATGGAGAATAAGTAAGTGAAACAATGACGTGAGTTATAGATTGTACATGCACGTGCATCTAGAAGGTATTACAATGGTCTAGATCTTGTTATTGTTCAAAATCAAAGCCGAATCTGTCTTTACTCAATAAAGTCCTATCAAGCATCACTGTTTCATATTTATTACTTACTAGCGATCCGCCCCAGCTTCGCACGGGTCTCTAGTAGTAAATAGCGTGATGTTATATAGCCTTCCTCAATATACAATATACTAGTATAGCAGCTGTCCACGCGGACGCATCGCTCACTCAAGTAGGAGAGAGACAGATTTCGAACGCTGCTGAACGCGGAGGCCGATTGTGCCTCTTTGTCGCTCGTTCTGCGCTCTTGCTTGCACTTCAAGCCTTAAATGGAACGCCTCAGAGTGAGGTAACGCCGCATGAGTCATATTTTTTCATGCATGCAGCCGGCTCCATCAAATTATAAGACGTTGTCACGTCAAAAGTGCGGAAGATTGCATCCAATGATTGTATATTTTACCCGGCAGCAAAGTCCACAGCGAAGAAAGTTATAAAAGAGATAAGGAAGAAATCCGACCATGACGCAATGCCACGAGATAACACTGTAGAAGTTACCTTCCACGTAGTAGCACGGCGCCGCTGTGATCTTTATCATAATGTTTGGATGGCAAACATTTTCTCTCCAAATCAAGGTCAAGTCCTGTCTTACGGAGAATAAATATTGGATGAAGATACAGGGTTTATGCTACCAACTCAATGTTGTAGGTAATTTGCTTCCAAAATTTTGATGAAGCTGTTCTTTGGCCTGATTAAAACTAAAAATAAGAGCAGAATTGCATAATCTTGCACAACTGAAATAGCAGCGGACTTGAATTGATATACTTTACCGACCTAAAGCGAAACCCAAAGAAAACCACGTCGTGTTTTTATAATGTGCTTGTGATCAAAGAAAGAGAAAATAAATGACAAAAAAACCATTCATTCAAACTGCCAAGCATAATAAAACTAACAGAACATAAAAAGAAGAATGAATACCAAAGAGCCAATTTATTTATTCAAAAACACTGTTGGCCAACAGTTCAGCATATAAAAATACATTGACTTGAAAGAAAATCGATGGGAAAAATGGAATACCCAAAGTCAAAGTCATCTTTGCTCGTAGCGTGTTTTCGGAATGAGTTGAAAGGTCTATATTATACAATTATATAGGTATGTATATCTCTATTATATTCTACTACTAGCGGCCTGTCCTGGCTTTGCGCGGGGAGACATTTGTTTTTTAAATAAATAAATATAGCCTATGCTACTCAGGGTGAATGTAGCTTTCCAATGGCGAAATAATTTTTGAAATCGTCACAGTAGTTTTTGAGTTTAATCATTTTTTACATACAAAATACAAATCGGTCAATAAAATTACATAAATAAAAAAAAATAGATTTACCTTGCAAACCATTTGTGCAAATAAACAATATTGCTATTATTATGAATATGACAATAACAATAGGTAAGTCGTCAACCCATAGGCAAGTAGAGCGGTATGCGAGGACGATGCAAATACGATACCTACCGCAGAGATAAACATTGCAAACCAGTTTTGAAATACGAAAGTAAATTATTTAAGAAACATTCATTCGCAGATCATAAAGAATAAGCGCAAATTTTTCTACATGTAAACAAGGAGTCCATTCGTAGATTGATTGGTATCTTCCATTGACTTTCAGGAAGTATTCGCATCCACTTTTTATTGCAAACAGCCAAGGAGTGGAACTCTTTACCGTCGTCAATATTTCCGGAGCATTACAACCTTGGAGTTTTCAAGACAAGAGTGCGTGAAGTGCGTTAGGTCACGCACGACAGAAACATGCCCTACGATGCACTGCCCTGCGTCCATCAACTTGAGGCATACAGATGTTCAGCCTCACGTGCCGTAATTTCACCGGCACCAACACCCTTCAAGCCGAAACACAGCAATGCTGCTTCACGGCAGAAATAGGCATGGTGGTAGTACTTCCTCGGACGAGCCCTTCACAAAGAGCTCTACTACTACAAAATATCCTCTCCTTGATTTTCAAATACAGAAGTGATTGTCCCTTTAACACTTACAGGTAAACTGCATTCTATTTCAAGCAATCATACCGAGCCTCAACAGATAGTACTATCCATAGGATGTGTTGGAGGAAAAGTACCTCATTAGCAAGAGGAAGTCACCGTGCCGATGGGAAGGCAAGGGTTATCGCCGATAAGAATATTGATTGGTTCCTGTAGACTGGAGGCTGTTCTGATTGGAGATTGCGGAAGATTATTCTTAGAAAAGATATGCTGCTAAGTCCAAGAAAGTTCGAGTGACTCTCCCTGATTGTTGAACTCATCAGTTAATTAGTTGAGTTGAGGGTAGTTCAAGACAACATTTGTCAAATAAATATTATAACCTCCTCCAAAACGATTTCCGATTTTTCGAACAGAAGATTGCGAGTATTTATAGTACTTAGGTGTAGTAATTCTGGTAGTGTTTAATACTTATGTACCTGGTACAAATTAGTTTACAATTAAAAGTGAATTTTCATGAATTGTTTCTTATGCAGGTACCTACCTTTATTTTTCAACTCTTATGAACAACAATATTTTTTTTAAGCATTCCTTAAAACGTGCCCTGTAAAGTAAGGCCGTTAGTCCAATGCGGGAAATATCACGACTATAGGAAGTTGTATTTTCTTGTACCCCTATTGCCAAAATATGACCTACCACCTACCAGTAACGATTATGATTATGCCTGTCGTACCATGTCATTTGAGGAAAGATTCCGGTTCGACGACCCTGGCTCGGCATGTGGCCTGCAAAGTGCATGCCTACCTACTGGGTATAGTTATAGGTAGCTCTTTTAGTGATGCGGGATGAATTATTATGACGAGATCACCTTGTGAATAATTCATGTTTGACTAATATCTTCGGATTTCTAGACGAAAGGTACATTAAAAGTAGAAAAGCGACCTAAAAAAATTAACAATGATAAAACAACAGTTAGTCTATTTTTTATACAAAGGAATAAGCAAATTATTCACGGAAATTGCCTCTATTTATGAGACGCTACATGTTTAATAGTTTCTGGGGCAAATATATCCACCACCTATACCGTCCTCACAGCTTAGTCAGCCTAATCCACAGGACCATAGGTGGACAGTCTTTTCATTTTAAGTTTTTTTTTAGATCTTGTATAAGAATCCAGAATTGCAATTCATGGAAAATATTATCTGCTTTCAAGTCACGTAGGAGACAAAAACCAGATCACTGGTAGAGTACCTTGTAGATACACTATTTATCTATTCTGTGTCTCTGAGTTTGTGTTTGTGGAGAAGTTTAGGTATATGTAGGATAATACCTACCTACTTGCTTAAATATTGCTCGAACAAGCTGTTGAGTGGGCTCTCAGCGCAGTTGGTATAGTAACTCTGCCTTCCTCGCCGTAGGCCGTGGATTCGATCTCCACCAGCAACAAATATTTGTGTGGTGAACACAGATGTTGGTTCTCTGTCTGGGTGTTATATTGTATTCTTAGTATTTATTGTTGTGTGTTTGTTTAAACTATAGGCCCTAATATGGAGAATTGCGCAAGTTGGCGGGCAGCAACTGGATGGGAAGAGCCGAAGACTGGCCTCAGTGGCACGCCATGAAAGAGTAGGTAATCCTATCAGACCAAGCTGGATGGACAAAGGTATTACCTATGTCCATCCAGCTGGCAGTTGACTGCAAGAGATAGATATTATGCATTCCTACTCTTTATTGTACAGAAATAAATAAATCATCATCATCATTATCAGCCTGAAGAAGTCCACTGCTGGACATAGGCCTCCCCTACACATTTCCAGGAAGAACGATTCTGAGCCCTTACCATCCATCGACTTCCCGCGATCTTAACAATGTCGTCGGTCCATCTGGTGGGTAGGCGCCCTACGCCTCGTCTTCCGGTTCGTGGTCGCCATTCGAGAACCTTTATTCCCCAACGGTTGTCGGTTCTTCGAGCTATGTGGCCTGCCCATTGCCACTTCAACTTACTAACTCTACGAGTTATGTCGGTGACCTTGGTTCTTCTCGGATATCCTCATTTCTGATTCTATCACGTAGTGAAACTCCCAGCATAGCTCTCTACATAGCACGTTGCGCGACTTTGAGCTGTGTATAAATAAATACCTATACAGAATCTACAAAAAATAAAATGGGCGGTCTCATCAGCTGAGAGCAATAGATTGATGATGATGATGAGATTTTACAAATGTTTTTATAGAGCACTGGTGGTCTAGTGGTAGTGGCCCCGCCTTCCGATCCTAAGGTCGTGGGTTCAAATCCAGTCGTGTACCAATGAGTTTTTCTGCCCAAAAAATTATGTACACTATGTCAGTGCTCTCAAACGGTGAAGGAAAACATCGTGAGGAAACCGGCATATCGTAGAACCTAAATAGTTCAAAAATATGTGTCAAGTGCATGAAAGGAGGCTTTGAGGAGCACTTAAAATCCTTTCATCACACTTGGTTCAAAAGAATCAGGGACACGATAAGAAGAAGAAGACAAATGTTTGATTTTTCCTCTAAATAAGAAATATCTGATGAGGGCGCCAATAGACCCAGACTTGAGCCGAAAGCGCCTAAAGCGAGGTAAAATGTTCGTACAGTCATGACCGGCGGTAGCGTGCGCGCTGTGTTGTGATTATGTAATTAACTGCTCAGATGGACTTGTAGCATCATTTCTGATCATTATCACACATCCTGATCGTTTATCTATAACAGTTAATAACACCTAATTACCTTGTTGTAATCAAATCAAATCAAAAGTTATTTATTTAGCGTCACATAGCAATAGTATAAACAAGCGTAAAAAGGAACAATGACATGGAATGGCGATTTAAATATTCAAATCAAATCAAATAATTATTATTTTGTACATTTATCCATAATTTTGTTAGTAATAATATAACTTAGAAACTAGTGTATTACGAAGACTATAATAAATAGCAGCTTTATCCAAAAGTTGTTCAGAGGTCAGCCCTACAACTTTGCTTATGGTTTTAGCTTGAACTTGCCTCCGTTAACCCTCTAGAAATTCTTAAGGCTATGATTACACTGAGACTCCTGGGAGTCTCTATACTATAATATTTAATAAGTAAATTTTTTGATTAATATTTAAGCAAATTATCTAGAGATTATTATAATTAACCATATTAATAAACGTTGCCTAAATTCAAACTAGCCCTGTCATTTGTAAGAGTTGGCATGATGTCCCAAAACACACATAAACTAAATACAAATACCTACTTAGGTAAATTATAAATCCTGGTTATACATCTCATGGTTTTACCTAAACGTCGTAAAGATTGTATAAGCAAGGTAATAAAACGGAATTACTACGGCACAATTGATCATAATTTGCAATTACGCTGTCTTTTCACACATTTCCTTGGTAATCTATCTTACCGAATGGACATGCATCCTCTACTAAGTAATCTAAATCTAATGCAAATATTGCCGGCGTTTTTCTTCAAAACCATCGGAAACATTTTCGTCCAAATCAGGATATCACCTAACACACTTTAACTCCAACTACTCACACTTTGTGCTCTGCCTAGATCTGTGTAGTGTTGGTTAAAAAAACACCGCAATTACACAACAGAACTTAAAAAAAAACAATTAAAATGAAAAAGCTATGTGACTTCCCAAAATGTCTGAAAACGAATCCATAGATTACCTACTGATCCGAATTTTGAAGGAAATTCAAAGAAAGAACGAAAAAAGTTTGAATATTTTGATTCGGCGGGAAGAAACTTTACCTGGACTATAAATAAAATAGCACCAAGAAGATTAACCAATTTATTTTGATAACGCAGTGAGCAGGCTGCTCCCAAACCCATAACAATATTTTCAGATTCCAATCACAATCACCCAAAAATATTTGAAATTAACCTTCGATCTGATGTGTCAAGATCTCCCCCCATTCTTTCCACACATTCCAGACCTTGAGCTATGTTTTTCCAGCCTGAGAGAAAACAGTCTACCATGTCCTGGCATTTCAGTTTGTGTCAAAGCGAATCTTTGTTTACCTCCACTAGCTAAAACACGCGTAGGTAAAACCGAAGATTATGACTGATATTGCATGAGAGGAGTTGGTATCTATGAGCTCTTGCATAGGTATGTAGGTACTTTAAGTTGGTAATTTATATCACAATATTACAGAGACCCACATGACCGGCACTGTGACACTTCCCGATTGCATGAGACCTATCTGTGTAGGTAATCTAGATTAGGTATTGCATCCTGTTCAGAATTAATGCATTCTTTAAAAAAAATCATATATAAGCATTATCGTCACTATTTAGGGCATCACAAAATACCACAGTATTATTGCTTAAATTCATTAAATAAGGTTCTGATAACTTACTTATAAACACCAACTTTTCGATTCAAACGTACATGAGAGTGGCGGTAAAAATGTGTTACATTTCTATGATTTTAAGCCTTGCGTACAACTATGTATTTATTGCTTGTATGTGTAGTGTAAGTGTATTGCTGTCAAATATCGCACAGACAAAATGGCGGGTGGGTGTGCTCATGTATTTAAGCAATACCTTATGCTTGAACTGATCGCCATCGCCGTCGTCATCGCTGATCGCAGCTGATCGCCTAGATGTACGCAAGGCTTTAAGCGATGATGCTGTCACTGATCGCCCCTGCAAAACGCTTAGATACTTATCAAGGCATTATGCTTATGATTAATCTTGTTGCTTTGACGTCAATCAGCGTGGAATTCAACTGAGCAATCGAGATTTTTCCCGACAGCTAACTTTGCACCTCCAAGAGCCTTCTCGGAATCAAGGAAATATACCAAAGACCACATTGTAGGTAGTACCTCATATCATATTGCATTATAAGATTAAAATAATGCGACTTATTATGTGAGTTGAATCATAATACGGATTACTTCACCTTTTATGGCGTTTTTAATATTTCTCAAGATCTCCAGGGCTTCATTCTTCGTAAACTACGTCTGTAGCTCCAATTATCTACATAAACTTGTGATTACATCTGGAAATGATTCCGACTTGGTATAAAACGAACCAGTTTATTGTGCATCTAATGTGTTTTTAATTGTTTACTCGTGACACGAGAAATATTACTCCCAACACTATTTTGTTGTAACTTAGGCATAAAATATAGTAAAACGTTGTGTAGACTCACGACTACGGGATCCCACAGAGGATCGGATCCCGGCAGAAGAAACATCCTCCTGTTCTTAAATTCTACTCCTCTTAAATCTTTGGTTGTGAAGATCCTCGACTCTTCAGATTGATCTGAAGACTTTCTAGTATCAGACACATGCCCACCTTTTTCAATGACCGGTACTCCATGCGAAAGAGGTTTTATTCAAATAGCCCCAGCTAAAATACTAGCAAGTGTCTTAGAGATTTTTTTTTAATTTTATGGATCACTCAGTATTGACAAATTGTTCAATTGCAATCTAGGTTTAGTAAGTATAAGTAGGCAATAATAATTTTAAGGAGTTGTGCTGGCTGGTGTAAGGTTTAGCATGGGGACAATGCACAATACACCACATCGCGGGACGTCAGTGCAGATCTTATTCCCCCAACACAATTAGAATTAGAAGTAGGCATTATATATTGCACATCGGCAATTTTCGGCTACATAGAGCGTAGTGTGCGTCAGAAAGAGATAGCGCTCTACGAAAGCAGAAAGCCGAAGTGCAATATTTATTGCCTACAAAACCGTGAGTACAACTTTACTGACACGGTAAAATCCCGCAGGATACAGAAAAATTACATCATGTGGATATTATACGCACAAAAATAGTGGCTCTACCAGTCAAACAGGATAAAAATGAAAACAAAAGTAAAACATTTCTTTGTTTTTTTAGCCGCAAACTCAGACGTAAAATTGTCTGTTCAGAGTAAACCTTTATCTAATTTACGTGGAAGTCTGGCGTAAAGACAGATCTACATCAGATATATCAGGTATACCTGGAAGCCGACAGTTGTCAGTGGTTCAAGTCAAGGATTCTGTCCTACAAATAAAATATTTGAGCAACATGATTTAATCCCTGCGCACATCTAGGCAATGGCGATGGCGATAAGCTGAACCACTTTAAAATATCGCGATGTTTGACTGCGTTTCAGCTGATCGCTATCGGTCAGCGCAGCCCCGTACCAAGGGGAAGGGCACGGATTCAAATCCCGCTCGGCTCTTAACTTTTGGGACATTATAAAAATCTGGGTTTATTACTATTTATTTTTATTTTATTTATTGTTATTTTGCCCCGTCCATACTCATGCAAAATATGTTCTTTCCATCCAAAGGTTGTCTGGAAGAGATAACCGCCTATTGGACCATTTGGGTTTTTTTGTATTCTTGCTATATTTTTTGTAATCTTTCACTCTGGTGTGCAATAAAGTTATATTCTATTCTGTTCTATTCTATGCTCAAAGACCAACCAAACAAAACCCAGAGTAATAAAAGAGTTATTTGGACCCACTCGTATTTGGCGAGTCTGCGTGGCACTGATAAGCAATCACTATCAAATAAGACTTTAAAATGTTCGAAAAGATACGTATGCGAACAAAAAAGAAGCGATCAAAATAAAGTGGTACCAAAACAACTCAACGTACATAATCATTAGATTTTGTTCGTACAATAATGCCAACGACATTTCTGGAATGTTTTATGGCTCCCAAAATAGCCATTAAAAAAACTCAGTGAATTATAACATCTGTAGGTCTACCACAAGCTCGGCCTGGCTCTGGTTTTGAGTCTGTGTGAATGTTTTGTTCTGTATTAACTTTAAGTGTGACGTTTCGACGTATGATTTATTTAGACAGCACTCACACAGACTCAAAACCAGAGCCAGACAGAGCTCATGGCAGGCCTACTGAACATAAATTTATTCACAACCGAACTCTGCTATTAGAATAAAAAAAAGGTAATTGAAATCAGTTGCGTGCTCGGTTCCATCATAATTATCTTTTGTAGTTTGCATTTGTATTTTAAGATGATGAAAACCGTGAAACTAGTTCTCGCTCGTACACTTTGATCTTTTATTTAAAAGATATCTCTCGAAAATCACGAGCAACTATCTTGTGTGTCTAACTGGAACTTAAGTAAACTTTTAAGCAGGAAAAAGTGTTCGCAACAAAATTATTATTTTGGTAAACTGCATACAATCGGATTACACACAAAATGTATTTCGTGATTTTAAAAATAAGTAAAGTGATTTTATATTTTTCTAGAGGTCCAAAAGTCCAAAGTGTGCGAATAATAAGGTAACCGACGACGATCGTCTGCCTCTTAATACGGGGTTCGAGATTTCCAGAAGGCGTATTTAGTGGGGGTCATTGCCTGGCAAGCAACACTAATTATTGATGTGGGTTTTTGTAGAAGCAATTCAAGAGCTATGCAAACCTCCTTGGTGAAACAATCTCTTTTCTTACAAAATGATATGAAAACTTTTTACTGAAAAGATATAGTAGCTCACAGATGTGTGCATAAGTACAAATATTTTACTATTAATTTAAATAAAATTAATAGTATAATTATATTAATACTTATATTATTATTGTAATTTTATTTTTCTCAAATTAAAATTAAATTTTGTCATACCCGTATAAATGTTGTGTTATTGTTGTATTGTAAGCCTATTTCTATTTCTGCCGAAAAGCAGCATTGCTGTGTTTCGAGTTGAAGGGTACGGGTGCCGGTGAAATCACTGACACGTGAGGCTGAACATCCGTATGCCTCAAGTTGATGGTCGTAGGGCAGTGCATTGTAGGGCACGTTCCTGACGTGCTTGACCTACGAGGCAATGCTTTGCTATAGGCAATGGTTACCACTAAACATCAGGTGGGCCATATGTTTGTTCCATCAGCTAGTTAAAAATTTACCTCGCATGAATGATGTAAAGTAGAATGCTTACCTCGGTCTTAAGTAGCTATTGCACCCTCGAACTATATTTGCCCTCGCTCGCTTTGCTCGCTCAGGCATCTAAATATCTCGGGTACACTCGATCCATTAGCGCCCTTTGCGAGCTGCGCTCGCACGGGCGCCAAAAAGGATCTTGTTCTGCAAAAGCTCACTTACTGCCCTTGTATAACAATCTACTATTCTGATTGACTTCATGGAATCAATAGATGGAAAAGTCCTAAAAAGTGTGTCGGACGCATTCAACCACAACGAAGTTATTTCATAAACAATGCCCGAAGATAATACTAGAATCCGACCTGGCTGAAGTGATGAACAGATCGACGTTCCAAATACAAAAATAGAACCAGTAGCCGGCGCCGCACTGCGCTTTCTTCAGTTTTTAACCTCTCCGGGAACTTTATAATCGCCTGTCGCATGCGCTAGTGTTTAAAATGTCGCAAGCTAAGGATGGATTCTTCAAGGAGTTCCACGACACCATAAACAGTTCGTTGGACGAGGTAACGAGGAATAACTTCGTCAACCTAGAGACTAATGCAAAGCGAGTCTCCTACTTGTGCAGTCTACCGGCGGTTAAAAGTTACGATTTGGCGAGCGCTGTTCAGAAATGTCAGACTGGCGGCGATTTCCCAGTGAGAAAGCACTTGGAAAAAGCGAAGCAATTCAAAGATGAGGGTAATAAAGCGGTACAGAAAGGTGACTGGGGCATGGCGATGGCGCTTTACAGTCAGAGCATGGTTCATATACCGGAGAAAGAAAGTAAGTAGTAGGTTACGGTGTCAAATATCAACAACAAACGCAGATGCCTTAAGTTTTTGAAACAAAGTTGTGGGCTTATGACCTCAAACCTGCATGTGTAGTAGCAGACTATGAAGACATGAAATATCTCCTGTACTGAATTAGATTAATGGGTCTTGGGCAGGAAATTAGTAAACCACAGATTAGTGAGGTAGTAACTGCGATAGAAATAAGAATTAATTGGCTTTGCAGTTCCCAGAAACAGTATTTTAATAAGGATCAGTTTTGTATGCTGGCTATGAATGTAAAGACAATTCCTCATTGCAATTCTATGTCTAATTAACCTAGCAATTACAACCAACACTCATTTGTATGGAATTAAGACGACGAATTAGCATTGTAATTGAGTAAACAAGATACAATAATAAACCTTGTTTGTTTATTTTAGCTGAGGAACTGGCTATTGTTTTGGCGAATCGATCAGCGGCGTTGAATCACTTGGAAAGGTATGAGGAGTCTCTGGCGGATATCAAGAGATGCCTTTCTCTGCCGTACCCTCGACATTTGAGATACAAAGTCTACGAGAGAAAAGCCAGGAGCCTTCTCGTTTTAAAACGGAATCAAGAAGCAATCAAAGCCTTCCAGTAAGTTTAAGCGTCACTGGATAGAAGCTACTGATATTCTTGTTCGATACGTGGTTGCGGTAAATCGTGGCTTTATTGTACGAGTCAGATAAGTACTTGAACGCTATATCGGTGAATTCTATGCAGCGGCACCCTAGTAGAAAGGTTTTGGTAATTGAGGAATATCTATCTAACTCTGGCTTTTGTATTTCTAGGGACACAATTAGCTCGCTTGATGAAGCAACCAAACTGGAAAAAGAGAAACGCCAAAAAATGCGAACAGATGCAAAACTCATGCTTGAAGTACTGAACAAGGGAATGGTCTTAGCAGGAGTCAAAAAAGACCCTGAACCCTTGAACAGAACTCCCCCTAAGCCAAAATTAACGGGGAAACGGAACTCTCAATACCCTGCAGCATCAGACGCTATCACTATTGATAGAGATGATGTTAGGGGACGGTTTGCAACTGCGGCTAGAGATATAGAAGCAGGAGAGGTTTTGTTGGTCGAAAAGCCACATAGTGGCGTCATTTTGGGTGAATTCTCCAAGACACATTGCCAAAACTGTTTTATCAGGTAAGATCAGTAACTTTTTCAATGACTTTGATGAAGAAGCCAGAATAAAATATGAGTAAGTTTAAGCGACTTTTTTTCAGATGTGTCATTCCGTTGGCTTGTCCGAAATGTCCAAACGTAGTATTCTGCAGTGATGAATGTTCAGAGGCAGCTCAGAAATCGTACCACGCATACGAATGCCATATCCTTCCCCTACTTTGGAAGTCTGGCTGCTCTATCACGTGTCAAATAGCTCTGAGAATGATCACACAGCACGGAAAAGACTACTTTCAAAATTTGTCTTTAGACCCTCCTACAGGTCCGTACAAAACGAACGACTACAGAAACATTTTCAACTTAGTAGCCCACGAAGATAAAAGAAACAAGGAAGATTTCATACACAGAACAGAAATGACTGCTTTTCTCGTAAAGCTACTGGAAATCTGTGGCTATTTTGATGGGAAACCTAGAAGAAAGGCGGTTGAGATTGATGATATCAAATCGATGGCTGTTGATGAGAAGTATTCAGAAGATTTGGCACTGATTGGAGGTCTCATTCTGAAAAATTTACAAGTTCTGCAATTCAATGCCCACGAAGTCTTCGAGCTACAGTGTCCGAAGCCAAAGGCTAACAAAAACGTGATTAAACACGATGGAAAGTCAGTTTTCTTGGCGGGAGCCGTATTCCCAACTCTTGCTCTATTCAATCACGCTTGTGACCCTTCTGTAGTTAGGTGAGTGGTTGAAACAAATTATTTCTTAAAAATAGAAATTTTCTCGCACTTGGGAGATCATTTTCAGTAGATGTTACAAAAACCTAAGCGGAATTCAAATATAGCTTTTATTAGACCTAAAAGTTAAGTAATTTTCAGATACTTTATCGGCGCAAACATAGTGGTACGCGCATTAAAGAACATCAAGAAAGGCGAAGAGGTTTCAGAGAACTATGGACCTATCTTCACAACAGTGGCTAAGGACAAGAGGCAGGCAGACCTTAAGGAGCAGTACTGGTTCGACTGTACTTGCAAACCTTGTGATGACAATTGGCCATTGTATGAGGAGATGACTGAAAACTACATGAGATTTAAGTAAGGATGTGTTTAGAACCAAACTTCAACTCAAAAGCAGTAGTAGAGCTCTTTGTGAAAGGCTGGTCTGGGAAGTACTACCACCATGCCTATTTCTGCCGCAAAGCAGCGTCGTAGTTTCCAACAAAGGGTTCTCCAGAAATCCGGTTTAATGTTTGTAAAAACCGAAATAAAATCTGTATAGTACTTTTTTTACTAGTACTTAGTAGAGCTCTTTGTGCGTGACTCGCCCGGGGAAAAACTACCACCAGCATGCTTATTTCTGCCGCGAAGGAGCATTACTGTGGTTTGAAGGGTGACAGAGCCGGTGAAATTACTGGCAAGTGAGGCTTAACATCTTTATGCCTCAAGTTGATGGACGCAGGGCAGTTCACTATAGGGCACGTTCCTGACGTTCGTGACCCGCAAGGCAATGCGTTTTCCTAGGCGATGACCACTTAACATCATATTCTTGTTCCATCAACTATAGTTGTTTAAAAAGAACTTTTCATCACATAGGTCAGTGACCTAATGCTGGGTGATCATGATGGTATGATAACAAGGAACAGAGGAAGTTTTTATTTGGGTACTTAAAGAGGAGGAAAGTAATGTTGGCAGAGTTCAAAGGTATAGTCAATAAAACAGAGGAAATTACCTTGTGCATTTAAATTTATTTTAATTGCGGCTTTTATATGCTATGCACATTTTTATTTACTACGAAAAACTTGACAGATTCATAAAAATACTCACTCATATGGCATTTTTAGTGGGTTTTATTTTTGGAGAAGATTTGTTGGAGACAGTTTGAAGGCCTTGTGGAGCAATAGTTTATAGCTAACCTTGGTAGGATTTATTTTATGAATTGAACCAGCACGTAACATTACATGCCTACTCAGAGGTTCCCAACCCTTTTTTTCTCATAGACCACTTTCAAAATTTTGCTGGTTCCGGTGGACCCCCTGCCCTGCAGCTACTTTTTACTATATTCCCAAAAATATATGGAGATTAGATCTAACTATGGACATTTGCGTTGCGGCTAATTCCTATTAGCACTAATTAACAGTTTTCGAAAAAAGTTAGAATTGACAGGTTAATTAATGTATTGATAGGCGAAGTCAACATTTTAGTTCTTCACTATCGAAACCAAATAAATTTTCGTGGACCCCCGCTTACGAATTGTGAGTCCCCATTTTTTTGTCACGCTTTCGCAGACCCCTGTTGAGTCTTGCGTCCACCTGGATCACGTTGGGAATCAATGGCCTACATCATAGTGTCATGGACTATGTAGGATACAGCTCAAGTTACCTAAAATCAAAGAAAAATGACGCTTTCAGCAAGGACAAGCTAGCAGTGATGCTAGGTAGAACGTTATTACGACCGAAAAAGGGCCCATTTTATACGAATCAGTGTCTTGATAGAGTCGTGTAGCAGTCGTATAGATCACAAATAATGGTCGTGTAGTGGTCGTAAAGATGTCGAGTAAGTTACTTTTAATCGAGTTATGATGTTTGTTACCGCTGCTTTGTGACGTTTTATCGGATAGGTAGGGTTCATACTACTTTTACGTGGCATTTTGATGTATCAAGATAGATTGTGTGTGAGATAGAGTATAGTGAATGAAACGAATTGTGGTGGAACTTTACTTAGTCGACACGGCAGCCATTGGATTTTATTATTACTTATAACTAACCATTACCTCGTTAGTCACGCACGTCAGGAACATAATCTATGCTATGATACACTGCCCTGCGTCCATCAACTTGAGGCATACATTCAACCTCACGTGCCAGTAATTTCACCGGCACCCACACCCTTCAAACCGAAACACAGCGTTGCTGCTTGACCACAGAAATAGGCATGGTGGTAGTACTTCCCGAACGAGCTCTTTGTGAAGAGCTCTACTACTAATTAATACTAAAAATGTGTGTGAGATGATACATTCATTGTGACCCCTTTCAGATGTGACTCAGACAAGCCCTGTGACAACGTGGTGGCAGTGCCCTACGACGCCAAGGAATTCATGGTTAAATGTGAGCTATGCCAGCAATATACCAACATTTTGAAGGGACTAAAGTCTTTGCAAGTAAGTTCAAATCCAATCAAAGCAAACTAAGAAGTTATTTTTCATCCCACCACCTCTGAAAGTGCAAATCAATATCTGAGTGCAAAAGCCGTTTTTATCCGCAAGAGGATAAATTACATTTATTATCGTGTGCACTAAGTCTTGGAGGAATTTCCAAGGCACTAAGTATTCAATTCAAAACAACATTGAACCTATTTACCTACTCTAACCTACCTCCATGGTGCCGAACTTATGATACAACCTTTTTAAATTGGTTAAAAACTCAGATACCGAGCCTTCTTGTTGCGTAACTTTTAGTTTAATTTACCTTACGCGCGCCATTTTCTTTTTGTCATTGAGTCATTTCCTCGCTGAGGTGGGATGAAAAGTTACGTGTTGCACTCGAGTGCAAAGATTATCCCCCTCGTGCTCTTTTGATTCATTCGCGAACGCTTAGGATTCTAACTTATAAAATTTTAGAATCCTTCGCCTGCTCGGTCATCAAAATTGAGCACGCGGTTAAAAAGCAACTTTATGACAAATAACTATATTTTATACCATACCTCCTCTAAAAAGTTTACTTTATTCACTGAAAACAGTGAATATAAAGCTCTTTTAATCACTATTTTGGAACACACGAATAAGGTCAACGTCCATCTCAATACCTTACAACCTCCTTGCGCTATAAATACTCTAGATTTGATTTATTTGCATTAATTTATCCTATCAATATCGGAAATTATTTGTTTTATGTCATATAAGAATAGTATAAACAAAGTTTATAGTTTTTAATCCTTTTTCGCTTAAATCTTTCTTTTTCTCGAAGTCATGGTATAAAGTATAGTATGCAACTCTTGAATAAAACGGATTTATATCGAGGGCCATGAATCACTCGCGTCGTTTAGGATTCTAACACTTGAATCACTCGCTACGCTCGTGATTCAATCATCATGAATCACTCCCTACGGTCGTGATTCAGTCGTTAGATTCCTGTACTTGCTCGTGATTCATCTTTGGTCCTCGATTTAAATCCGTCTTTTATTCAGTAGTTGCATAATGTACTATTATGCCACACAATATGATTATTCACAGTTCACAAGGATCACTTTGAAACATCTTAAAGCTGAGTCTAGACTAGATTAAGTAAATTCTTCTGATCATTGTAGTACGCCACACTCATGCCCCTATACCATCCAGACATCTTAGTCGGTAATCAACAGGAAAGACATGGTCAATACGTGCAGAGCAGACTAGGCCGCGGGTTTACTCACGATGTTTTCTTCACCGTTTGATAGCTCTACATTTTGTAAACACTTGTATTTATAGTAAGTTTATTTGTGTAATTAGATGACTAGACCATTGGGGATTACAATAGATAATAGGTAAAAGCATCACCTTATCTCCAGATATCTTAAGCTTTGCATAATTTATCAAGCCTCGAGACATGCAATGTAGCTACTGAAGTACCTAAATAGGTAGATAAGTAAAGATCACATCGTTTGTATGGGAGTGGCGCATTAAAGATAAGAATCTACTAGATATTGCAAGAGCTGTCGGCGCCATAAAACAGTTTGAGTGTGTTCAAAATATTATTAATAGATTTTGTTATCAAGAAACTGTTATCAAATTATATTTTACTAGCTGATACGCCCAACTTCGCACGGCTGTCCCCGGAAGTAAAGTTACACGAGTCGTCACAGTAGGTATACTATTTCAACTTTCAGTCTCATTAGTGCCTATTTAGGGTTCCGTACACAAAGGGTAAAACGGGACTCTATTACTAAGACTCCAGTAACCGTCCGTCTGTCCGCCTGTCACCAGGCTGTATCCCATGCCATGAACCGTTGATAGTTAGACATTTGAAATTTTCCCAGACGATGTAAGAGTATTTCTGTTGCCGCTATAGTTAAATGCTTAAAACCAGAATAAAATAAATATGCTCGGTATTTATAACGGCAACAAGTAGACGCATGGAATATTCACAGAATATTTAGTTATAATAACTACACTTAAAAACACTTTAAAAATAAATAATTTAAACAAATAAAAATTCCGTTTGTCCCCCACAAAATAAACGTGTTTTTTTAACGTTTCTATAGATACGGAACCCTTCGTGCGAGCATCCGACTTACACTTGGCTTTTTTTTTATAATGTCAGTACCTGAAATTTATATTAGCACATTTTGATTAGTTCGCCAGATTCCATTTACGAACAATGACATCTATATCTACTTGGAATTATTATCAGAGCGAAAATTATTTGGCAAATACCAAACACTACTTATAATAGAATAGGTACTTATCTAAAGCGGTTCTTCTATTCCTTTCTACATTATTTTTAGTAAAGAACTCCAAACCAATTTATGCCTAGTGGCAAATGAAGCTTATTCCCAACAGTGGGTTCAGAAGAAATTCTGCTATTTGTTAGTAAAACCCGAATAAAAACCGGTCAGCCCTTTTTAGTAGTAGTGTAGTGTACTCTTTATATAGAGCTCGTCCGGGACCGGGAGAGTACTACCCTATGCCTATTTCCTCCGTGAAGCAGCATTGCTGGGTTTCGATTGAATTACGGGCACGTGAGGCTGAATATCTGTATGTGAGTTGCAGGGCAGTGCAGCGTTAGACATGCACGTTCCTGACTTGCGTGACCTTCGAGCGAGGCAATGCTGTTTTAGGCGATGGTTACCACTAAACTTCAGGTGGACCATATACCTGTTCCATTGCTAGTTGTAAAAAACTAGCGGTCGCCCGCGGCCTCGCCCGTGCCCGTTTCTTTTTCGGGATAATAAATAAGTACCTAGTCCAACCGCCCGGTACAGGCCATGCGTGATGGCCTGACCAAGGGAAAAAAGGATTCATTTATATATACACCACTATTTTGTAATAACCAGAAAAAAAATTACGAGCTGCTGATACTGAACACATCCACACAAAAAAAAAAAAAAATTCAAGTCATCAAAAAATATTTTTAAATAACCACAATTTTTAGTCAAATATTGAGAAATGATTCAACAAGCAAAAATAATTTCATTCATAAACGCTAAATACCAAGCGGAACCGAACAGCGTAATTTTTTTTCTTTCAAGTACTACGTGACTGATATGTCCATAATTTTTTGCAGGATTTCTGAAAATTTTAACATTTAATAACTTTGTCATTTTATCGAAACTAAAAATCCTGATTGCACTTTCATAATATTCTACCTGTACTACATTACCCAATTTTTTTTTTGGTAGTTAAAGTAGTGGTGTATTTATAGTTAGGAGACCGACAGACAGCGAAAGACTTGGCTGTATAGTGTATACTATAATATACCTACTTACTATAGTGATGATTTGAAACTCAATAGTCTAATTATCATGCATGATCTTATTGAATGTAACTTTTTAAGCAAACTCACGACTGTAGGAAATATTTCATGACAATCATAATGTTAATAAATATATTGGTTTTGACTTTGTAGTTTAACAACTTGCACAAATAATGTTCGTTGTGTTAACTCGCGCCAATAAAAAAACGACGCTAATCATCGCTCTCTCTCTCTCTCTCAAACTTTTGAAATGTTGGTTGAGTTTCATTACCTTGACTTAGTAAATTTTTGCCGATTGTAGGTACCTGTATTTTATTAGTTTTGTGTTTTACCATCCCAGCATAAAAAAAGCAGCCAAGTGCGAGTCGGACTCGCCCATGAAGGGTTCCGTAGCATCAAGTAACATAATATACAGAAAATAAACAGGAAACAGGTTCTTGTAGTTCGTCGAAAGGAAAATTGCGGTTTACGATTTATGACGTATAAAAAAAAAACTACTGGCTAGATCTCATTCAAACCAAATATCGTTGAAAGTTTGCATAGTAATGTACAACATATATTTTTTTTAGTTTTATCATTCCCTTATTTTAGAAGTTAGAGGGGGGGGACCAACTTTTTTCAACTTTGGAAGTGTCTCTCGCGCAAACTATTCAGTTTAGAAAAAAACGATATTAGAAACCTCAACATCATTTTTGAAGACCCATTCATAGATACCCCACACATATGGGTACGACGAAAAAATTTTTTTTGAGTTGCAGTTTGAAGTATGGGGACCCCCAAAATTTATAGTTTTTTTTCTATTTTTGTGTAAAAATCTTAATGCGGTTTACAGAATACATCTACTCGCCAAGTTTCATCAGTGTAGCTCTTATGGTTTCGGAGAAAAATGGCTGTGACACGGTCGGACAGACAGACAGACAGACAGACAGACAGACAGACATGACGAATCTATAAGGGTTCCGTTTTTGCCATTTGGCTACGGAACCCTAAAAAGGGTCATGGGTTCAAATCCTACTCTGCTCGTTTACAACATTGTAAAATCTTTAACTATTTTATTTTAATTCTTCTTGCCAATAAAAGGGTCTATAAGATTGTAAGAAATCTACATTATGCGTCTATCAGCCGCCCGCGGCTTTGCTCGACTCGTTCCCGTTACTTTTTCGGGATAAAAATTATATATCCGTCTCCTGGGGCATGATTCTCGGGCTGACCGGGATTTTCAATGTCCCTAAAAGATCTCGGCCTATTGATCTCTGACAAACATAAGCTATCCCGAGTGAAAAATGTCTGTCTATACTCAAAAAGCCAATTCTCAGTGAAATACGACATCTATCTCTGTTGATGGCATATTTTTCAACACGAGATGCGTTACGTTACACGCTTATCCAATAATCGAACGATTAATCGATCGGTAATTTACTATTATCCTAGTGTTTTGTTCAATTATTTATCAAATGATATTTCAATTTGTTACTACAATTGAATTACGTTTATACAAAGCTAAAATGTTGGGAAAAATTGAGTTTATAGGTCAAAATTTCAAAATTCAATTTTATTATATCAAACTGACTAATAACGGAACGTAATTCGGCGCATACTTCATCAGTGTTGCTATTTAATTCTATCTAACGATAAAACGCTAGATCTAGCAGTTGGAGGACTTACTCGTAACTAATATTTTATTTTTAGCCTCGAAGTAGAATAGTTCTTAATAGCAACAAAGTTGTTTATATCACGTTATTCAAACTGTACAAACTAAAATAAATAATAAACAAATAAATAATGCGGACAATCCACACAACACTATCTAGCCCAAAACTAAGCAGAGCAAGTATTATGGGAACCAGATAGCTGATACATTACTTAAATAATCCTTTTTTTTGTAAATACATACAAAGAATACAATATAATACCCAGACATAGAACAAACATCTGCGTTCACCACACAAATATTTGTTCTCGGTGGGGATCGAACCCACGCCCGCCAGCGCAGAAGGCAGAGCTACTACCAAAAAAAAAGCACCTTGGTGCATTTCCATACCAAACACAAACCAAAGCACCTTGGTTTATAAATGCACCAAAAAAAGTTTTGCGCCAAGCGTTGAGACATCTGTCTGACTCGCTTTTTCTACTACAATGTCCGTAAGGAACGAAAAACCATCCTTTTCGCACTGATTTGAGCTTTGTAAATATGTATGTCAACTTCAAAACAGTTACCTAGACGTCAACAACACAAAAAAACAAAATCAGTCTTACGGACCCACGCGCGCGGGCATTGTTTGCGTATTGTGAATTTTAGTTTTTTTGCTATATTGCAAGTGTTTTGTGTTGTTTAGTGCTTAAATATCGCAATAATAACTCAATAAGTAGTTATCTAAATATATAAAACTCTTACGTTACTGACTGACTGACTGACAATCAATGCACAACCTAAACCGTAAGTCCTAGAAGCATAAAATTTGGAGGGTATGTTTGTTTTATAGCATAGGGGTGCACTAAGAAAGGAAATCGGAAAATTATTTCCATTAGCGCAGCAAAAGAGGAAAAACTTTTTAAAGAAAAATGAATGGGGCGTACCGGCTAAGGGGCGAGCGAAGCCGTGGGCGGCCGCTAGTTAACGATAAAGTTTTGTGTAAACAGTGATTGAATTCGTTCAAATCGACTAAAATAACCAGCACATTCTCGACTGTTTTTCCCAAGAAAATTTTTTCACGCCGCTTTTTTATGTGAGTATTAAAAATTATTAATATGACAAATAAATGCAACTAAATCCTTGCTTCAGGGCTGAAATAAGCTTTCAGGGGATACTATTTTTTTAACTATAATTACTTGTAGGACTTTTCTAGAAATTAAATATTATTAAGATCCACCTGCGCACCCGCGATGCAAAAAAATACGAGATGCAAATAATATTATCGCTTTATTTTTAAGTTAATTTAAATTAATGCTTCGAGTTAAATTCATCCTATTATGAGTTGACTGTTCATGCCGTTTTGTGGAAGGTCCGGTAGCTCTTGAAAAACCTTCCCCAATCTTCAGATACTGCCTCATCGGGGGTCTTTGGGAAGTGTACCCATTTATTGAATTCTCTTGATACTGAAGATATGACAGATCGATTAGGATGCCTAGCCATAGCCGGTACCAACTAGCTCCCTATGCCCAAGAAGTATAATGTGATGAAGACCTAGAAAAATAATGTAATTGTCATAAAATAATACTTTGTTTGCAATCCACAATGGCAGAACAGTGTACCTACTAATCTAACTTATTATTCTAGGTAAGGCCTTATAGGTAGGGGCTTGTCTTATTATGCTGTTATGAGGCATAATCCTATCTACCAAAGGTTCCTCACCATAGAATTATATTTGGTTGGTAAGAAGTTAGGTTACCAAATTATACCTTTGATTTAGTGGAAATTTTCTCTGCTGCAAGTAGGGACCGCACGATATCTTCGATCAGTTCCCAGGCCAATGCTTTACTTAGCATAAAGTGGTTCCTAGAAGCATAATCGGAGAGCACAAAGGCATTGCACAACCCCGCACTTTTTCTGCGTTTTCCATTTATCGTAGCTGTCGAGGCTTCTACAATGAGGTCGTCTATAAATTGCTCTAGGAAATAATCCATTCTCTCTTCGAAAAGAAGCATTAAAATAAAACTTTGCTGAAAATAATATTGTGTTTTGTCAAACGACTATCAAATTCAAGAGATCTCGAATACTGCGTTCTGTCTCGGCTAGTCCGGACTAGACGTTGCGTCTCGCATGAACTTCGACCGAGAAAATTGAAGGAAGAAATCGTGAGAATACGCCAAGATGGTTGTCACGACTTTTTGACCGACCTATGACGACATCTCCACCGAAAAATAATCCCGGTCGGCGCGAGAATGATGCCCCTGGTCCTAAGCTACCTCCCCACCAATTTTCAGCCAAAAAGGTTCAGCCGTTCTTATGCCGTTCTTGAGTTAAGTATAAATAGTGTAACTAACACGACTTTATTTTATTTACTATATTCAAAAAATTCAAAATTCAAAATTTATTTATTTGGATCTTAATACAAATGGAACAGAAACAGATGGAAAACGATGAAATTCGCAGGAGTTAAAAACTGTGTCGCGAACATCAACGCCCTCCTCCGCAATACCTATTAAATTTCAAGGTTTCAAATGCTTAGAATAAAAAGATAAATGGGTACATAAATGAGGTAAAATGAATATAGAAAAGTAATAATGTAACTTAACGATGACAAAAATAAAAAGTTAGCAATCTTAATAATAATGATCAATGATGAAAGTACACAAGGATACAGTTCAAGGTGTGTAGAAAACAAAGAAATATAACGCTTACTACGCGGGCATAAGAGTGAGCAGATTATATTCTGATACGTGTATCTTGTGCACAAAGAAAAAGCAGCCAAGTGCGAGTCGGACTCGCCCATGAAGGGTTCCGTACAAGAACCTTTATATTATGTTACTTGATGTAACATAATAAGGTTCTTGTAGTTCGTCGAAAGGTAAATTGCGGTTTACGGTTTATGACGTATAAAAAAAAAACTACTGACTAGATCTCGTTCAAACCAAAAATCGTTAGAAGTTTACATAGTAATGTACAACATATATTTTTTTTAGTATTATCATTCTTTTACTTTAGAAGTTAGAGGGGGGGGGACCAACTTTTTTCCACTTTGGAAGTGTCTCTCGCGCAAACTATTCAGTTTAGAAAAAATCTATATTAGAAACCTCAACATCATTTTTGAAGACCTATTCATAGATACCCCACACGTATGGGTTCGATGAAAAAAAAATTTTTGAGTTTCAGTTTCAAGTATGGGGACCCCCGAAATTTATAGTTTTATTTTTATTTTTATGTTAAAATCTTAATGCGGTTCACAGAATACATCTACTCGCCAAGTTTCATCAGTCTAGCTCTTACGGTTTCGGAGAAAAATGGCTGTGACATACGGACGGACGGACAGACAGACAGACAGACAGACAGACAGACATGACGAATCTATAAGGGTTCCGTTTTTGCCATTTGGCTACGGAACCCTAAAAATTAAAAGTCTATCATGACGTTTCCTGATAAAATAATAAAAGAATGATTATGTAATTAAAACAATTTATTTAAATTACTTAAAAATAAACTATGGCTAAATAGTAGGTATTATGAAAAGTCCTTGGGTAGGCATAGTTTATTATTTTATCTTTTTGCGTGCACGGCCTAAATAGTATATTGTATTAATAATAAAATAACAGATAACGAAAGTCCCCCTAAAAGTAGGTAATTGTGACAAGCGAATTTGTTGTTCTAAAAAATATTGTTGTGTGCGCAGGCCTTTATATCTAACTAGCGGCCTGTCCCGGCTTCGCACGGGTGGACATTTATTTTTTAAACACATAAATATAGCCTATGTTACTCAAGGTGAATGTAGCTTTCCAATGGTGAAAGAATTTTTGAAATCGGCACAGTAGTTTTTGAGTTTATTCATTACAAACATTGAGTTTATTCAACATACAAAAATACAAATCTTTCCTCTTTATAATGTTAGCATAGAAGTATAGATTGAGTTCACACACTTCACCGCTTAATAATAGAGAATACCTTGAACAGTTGCTAAGCTAGATTTATAGGAACTGACAACCGTAAAACACCGACTCACGACATTTCAAAACTTCTGAAGATATAAAATCAAAATATAAAAGTTCTTTAATTTCTTCAATTGCACACTTTGCAATGGATCACTTTGAAATGTCTTTTAAAGCTAGGTGAGTCCAGGTTAAGTGCCAGCGACCCTAGACAAACTACGGCTTGGTTCCTACCGTTTTTTTGTATGATCCTTTAACAAAACAAATAATAAAAATAGCAGTAAATTTCCAGTGTGGTGCCACTCCAACTTACTCGTAGTAAGACGTAGGCAAAAGTATTAGTTTCAGAGATAACACACGCTATACGCTTTAAAGTAATAATAAATTGACATGTTAGCTTCTGATAGGTAGAGTGACCGGGACATCAACGAAATTCATGGAACATAGAAAATCGCAAATAAACAAATTTCGGCGAATTACTTACAAAGATTTGTAACAAATACAAAAATCAGTGACAAATAGTATTGATAGAAACAAATATTTATTACCAATCATTTTTTTAATTAAGTATGTACCAAATAATAACCAGATTTCCGGACGCGGCAAATTTCAGTGTCGCAACATACCTTCGGCTTATGCTAGGTTCTTATTATTATTATTTTTCTACGAGCGATTATGTTCGATCGACAACGGGCTGTCGATATAAAGTAAAGTAAGAGATCAGTACATATATACTCCATACACTATTGTGTAACAGAACATAGTATCGTTCCTATAAAGGTCATCCACGTAGTCGTCAGTTTCTGGGTCCCATATGCAGCGCTGACCGCACTTGATACCCGCCCCTTTCATCTCTATTATAGTTGATTGGACTATTATTTTGTACCTGGAAATAATAGAAATACACAAATGAGTATATTTTACACAGCGCCATCTAGTTTCAAACCAAGTAAAGCGTGCTATTTATTGAGTTTTTTGTTATTGGTATTCAATACCCGAAGTCGAAGTTTTGCTACCACTCATTTAATGAACGAAATGTATGGATATATTTTTCGTATTAATGTTGTAAATGAAGTGAGGAGTTGCTCCCATACATTTCCAGGAGGAACGATTCTCATCTCCGTCTACAGATAACCTGCGATCTCAATGATCATTTTAATCATTCTATCACAATCATCTACCGGTTCGTGGTCGCATTTGAGAGGCTTTATTCCCAATCTGTCCTTTATCATTCGAAATCAAATCAAATATTTATTTATTCAATAGTATCACAAGGATCACTTTGAAACGTCTTAAAGCTGGGTGCCAGTTCCACGCGACCAAGCCTAGAGTCACAAAGTCATGTCTATCGGTCCGTGGTCGTATTTGAGAGCCTTTTTTCCAACTTTCCTTATCGTTCGAAGTCAAATTATAATACCTCTTCATATCCAAGTCTTGGACGCGCTGGCGCACTCCATTGGCTATAACCTTCGCCCATCGCGGCGCCTGGTCGGATCTGTACTGGCGGCCCATCAGCTGTTCTTGCATTGTCGATAGGATGATGTCGCGCACATTCTGGGCTTGGAATCTGCAAGAGTTTCAGTGGATTCTGATGAGTATTATGAGTCTGTTGATGTCCCACAAAGTATTACTAGACTAGGTGATTGACCTTTTTTAAGACCAAATTGAAATAAGGGGGATAATTAATTCACAGCTCAGTTGGAAGTAGCTATGATAACTGTGCTGTAGGTTGTGGGTGTGGGACATGTAAGGCCAAAATTTGTGTGATACTGATGAATAGATGTTTGAATCCTATGAATATCAATTCATAGATGCGGAAGGCAGCCTGGATACTTTTAGCACGATGAAATCGTGAATATTGTGGAAAAATTGTAACAGGAATTTAAAGAGATGTTGAGTACCTGCCAGTTGGTTGGTTGTAGGCAGATGCCTACACAGTGAATCTCTTTGTAACACGACAAAGCAGTCAGTCTAATTTCATCTTCTTCTTTCTCCCCCTAACTGAGGTGGGCAAAAAAATTCATCATACATACTTAATGTGCGGGCTGGGTTTTCCGCAAGTAGGCCGCTAGCGGGCCCTATTTGCGTGACCCTTGACACATGTTGCTCGAACTTTTTTAGGTTCTACAACACGCCGGTTTCCTCACGATGTTTTCCTTCACCGTTTTGAGAGTACTGGCCTAATGCAAACTGAGGTGGGCACAACATGTCTTCCTCCTTATTCATATCAGTCTATTCAATAGGAGTTAAAAATAAAACCATGATTACTTCTCTCCGAGCCCAGGTCGCACCTCATACTTGGGTGGTGCTAATGCCTTCTCTGTCTCGACCGGAGTGAGAACTACGTCACTTTCTTTTCCTCCTGCCTCTTCTTCTTCTTCTACAACTGAAATATTAATTTTGATTATATTATTAGGCTGGCATAGGGAGATGCCTATGCTTATGGGAAGATTAGAAATACCTAGTAATAATTGAGTTCCTAAAATATTCTAAATTATGGTTTTTATTGTCACAGTTTTTATTGTTTAAATTTTATTATACCTTCTTCATCATCTGCCATAGTGCATCAGCTGTCATTCAATAAGGTGTTCCTGAAAACACATGCAAATTAATATTTATTTTTTAATAATTAAACTTAACTGATCACGGACACAAATAATTTTTCTGATTTGAGTTGGGGGAATAAGGTATACACTGACGCCCGGTGATGGGGTGTATTGAGCATTGTCCCCCTGCTAACCTCACTCCAGCCAGCCCAACTCTTTCTGAATTTCCTCCACAATGTTTTCCATCACTGTTTGAGAGTACTACCATAGTGCACATACATTTTTCAGAAAAACTCATAGGATTTGTGAACCCACAACCTTAAGATCGGAAGGCTATGTACACTATGATACCACTAAACCACCAGTACTCTATATTTTTTGTTTTAGGACACAGATATGCTGTACCGCCTTGGTCGTTCTGCCATGGAGGAAGGGAACTATGGAGAGGCAATCAAGAAGTTAATTGAAGTCATAAAACTCTATGATGCAACTCTACTACCACCCTACCATTCATTTTATGACTGTGTTCAGGATTTAAGACGGTGTATGCTTGCTTTGGGCAACTACAGTATAGTGTAAACTGTAATGTAAACCATACAATATGTGCCTACCTACACACAATACCTGGCAGAGATTCTTAAAGCTATAAGACCACCCTTTGTACCTCTAGTTTTAAAAGTTTTTGACTTATTTGAACTTTAATTACATTTATCTTGAAGTGCCTGTAGTTTCTCTATCTTGTGTAAATAAATAAACTGTTTTGTTATTAATGTTTTTATTAATCCAATCCCACTTCTTTCATACACAATGTGTTATTTTGATGATGAACATGCTTCACTTCTTTCATACGACTATTGAACAATGAGTATGTAACGCTACGCTATGACTATTGAACTCACAGTCGAATCGAAGTACTAATTTAATGTTCTACTGTAAAGTAGTTTCTTACTTCGTCTTGTGTTTACTAAACGAAGTAGGTTACTTTAGCTAGCGCAGCGCACAGAACACAAACACATAATTATACTCAAGAGAGCTAGCCAGTGTGACCATTTGTGGCAGATTTCTGCCATTTTGGCAGATTTGGATCCAAAATTTTAGCTGTGGCATATTATGCTGACGATTTACAAATGTGGCAGATTTTGGCAGATTTCAAAGGTTAAAATGAAAATCATGCTAATTTTAAATTACATTACATCATATACAGGGTGTCCCATAAGTCAACGTCCAGCCGAAAACGGGTGATGCGCCTAGTCATGACAGTTATCAGAAAAATATAAAAAAAAAAAATAGCTAAGTAACTTTTGAGTTATGAGTATTTTAAAAAAACAGGAAAAACTGACACCCTGTGATGATCTTTTAAGTCCTGTGACTACAAATATTAACTTTTCATGAAACTTTTTACTGCAACGTAAGCATGAATAACCCTTCTGTAAATTACAATTCAAAATTAAGCCATAACTGCCTCAGTTTTCAATGAAATCGTGGAATTTCGGCCAACGTTTCATTTCAGATAATTACATCAACCAACTTTAACCGTCTGTACCGCAAAAAAAATGTACTACACTATCATGGCATGTAACTTTAAAAATTGGCGCATTTATCCAGGATTCCAAAATGATATAATACTTGCTAGAGTACTCCTTAGTTTTGGAAATAAAAAATGTTTTTTCAACTAAACCGGATTTCCAATCAATTTTATTTCATGAGATAAAATGTTTGTACCCTTAAAATTATGGACTTAAATGCCTACGCTGCGTTTTTAAATCGCTCACAATTTACAGGTACAAGTAAATACCATTTCGACAATGCATGTAAACTGATAGGGCCACCATCTTGTCGAAAGAGACTAGCAAATTACTTGAACACCATGGGTGTTCAAGTAATTTGTTAGTTTTAGGTGAAAGTTTGAAATTAAATTCAATCATAGGATTTCTTCAATCGTGATTTTAATTTAACTACATCAAGGATTTACAGCAAATGTTTAAACTGTTAGCCTTCAGCAGTAATGCAAGCTCTACATTTCCTTAAAAAAAATCAGCTGTCTGTAAAGTCAGTTAACTGACGACAGTTGGAACGTGACAACGTCATACAGCTGTCCACGCGGACGCATCGCTCACTCAAGTAGGAGAGAGACCGATGTCGAACGCTGCCGAACGCGGAGGCCGATTGTGCCTCTTTGTCGCTCGTTCCGCGCTCTCACTTGCACTTCAAGTATTAAATGGAACGCCTCAGAGCGAGGTAACGCCGCATGAGTCATGTTTTTTCGTACGAGCAGCCGGCTCCATCGAATTATAAGACGTTATCACGTCAAAAACCATATAATAAGACCGGCGACGGGCGAAGGCAAACTTTAGATTAAAACCACGATTGAAGTAATCCTATGATTGAATTTTATTTCAAATTTTTACCTAAAACTAACAAATTACTTGAAAACCCATGGTTATTACTCTTTCGACAAGATGGTGGATCTATCTGTTTACTTGCATTGTCGAAATGGTATTTACTTGTACCTGTGAATTGTGAGTCACTTAAAAACACAGCGTAGGCATTTTAAGTCCATCATTTAAAGGGTACAAACATTTTATCTATTGAAATAAAATTGATTGGAAATCCGGTTTAGTTGAAAAAACATTTTTTATTTCCAAAACTAAGGAGTACTCTAGCAAGTATTATACCATTTTGGAATCCTGAATAAATGCGCCAATTTTTAAAGTTACATGCCATGATAGTGTAGTACATTTTTTTTGCGGTACAGACGGTTTAAGTTGGGTGATGTAATTATCTGAAATGAAACGTTGGCCAAAACTCCACGATTTCATTGAAAACTGAGGCAGTTATGGCTTAATTTTGAATTGTAATTTACAGAAGGGTTATTCATGCTTACGTTGCAGAAAAAAGTTTCATGAAAAATTGATATTTGTAGTCACAGGACTTAAAAGATCATCACAGGGTGTCAGTTTTTTCTGTTTTTTTTAAATACTCATAACTCGAAAGTTACATAACAAATATTTTTTTATATATTTTTCTGATAACTGTCATGACTAGGCGCATCACCCGTTTTCGGTTGGACGTTGACTTATGGGACACCCTGTATAAGTAATAAAAATTCGAAGTCATTTCCCAACATTGTAGACGGAGACAATATTCAAAAAGTTGATGACGAACTCAGACAGATGAAGTTTGACAGAAGTGTAAGCGATTTGTTAGAAGCAGGCGGAAGGGGAAATAGCGCCGGGACAATTTTGAGCGTGGACAAGTTTTGGGGATCGGTGGGAAAAATCAGGGACGCAAATGGGACAGCAAAATATCCAAATATTGCAAACTTTGCAAAAGCTCTATTATGTTTGCCGATGTCAAATGCATCGTGCGAAAGGATATTTTCTCAAGTTAATTTAAATAAAACAAAAATAAGGAACAGGTTTTTGAATAAACATGTCTCAGCAATCATTACTACAAAAGAGGGAATAAAGGAACACGGAGACTGCGTCTCCTTTAAACCAAGCAAGGAAATGTTAAAAAATATGTCGACAAAATCTATGTACAAAGAAAAGGAAGGCGAAAATTTTGAAGCCAATGTTGATAAGGTGTATTTTTTTTGTATGTTTAACGTAGTTAAAAAGTTGATTAAAAAAATATATGAAAATACGTTTTTTTCTTATTTTCATGTTGGCATATTTTTGGCATTTTTTAACGTTGAGTGTGGCAGAATTTGGCAGATTTTTGGGTCCGTGTGTGGCAGATTCGCCATTTTTGAGATGGTCACACTGGAGCTAGCGTAAGTAAGTAGGTACTTACCAAGCACAATAGTTTAGATATTTAATTAAATCATAACTTACGATTGTGAGCGCGTATCTTTCAAATCTATAATTCTATATCATCAACAGAATACAAATAGAAGTTAAAACGAATTAGGAACAAACAACGTATAATTTGGTGGTACGGATGGCAGTGTTTGAGTTGCCGCCTTTCTGATGAAACAGCTGTTAGTCTACCTAAAAAAATATTTCTGATGGAACATGCAAGCAAATAATGTGCACTTCATTTTAAGTGGTAACATAACTGTAGCCTGTAAAAGAACAAGTCGAGCTTATAAAACTTGGGAAGCACACTTGTGTAAATTATTTTTAAAAAAGCTGTAATTTCTTGATCACACAAAAAATCCGAGTTCAACCAAACCAATGTCAAAAAAGCAGCCAAGTGCGAGTCGGACTCGCCCATGAAGGGTTCCGTAGCACGACGAACTACAAGAACCTTTATATATGTTACTTGGTGTAACATAATAAGGTTTTTGTAGTTCGTCGAAAGGTAAATTGCGGTTTACGGTTTATGACGTATAAAAAAAAAACTACTGACTAAATCTCGTTCAAACCAAATATCGTTGGAAGTTTACATAGTAATGTACAACATATATTTTTTTTAGTATCATCATTCTCTTACTTTAGAAGTTAGAGGGGGGGGGACCAACTTTTTTCCACTTTGGAAGTGTCTCTCGCGCAAACTATTCACGTTAGAAAAAAACGATATTAGAAACCTCAACATCATTTTTGAAGACCTATTCATAGATACCCCACACGTATGGGTTCAATGAAAAAAAAATTTTTGAGTTTCAGTTTCAAGTATGGGGACCCCCGAAATTTATAGTTTATTTTTTATTTTTATGTAAAAATCTTAATGCGGTTCACAGAATACATCTACTCGCCAAGTTTCATCAGTCTAGCTCTTACGGTTTCGGAGAAAAATGGCTGTGACATACGGACAGACAGACAGACAGACAGACAGACAGACAGACAGACATGACGAATCTATAAGGGTTCCGTTTTTGCCATTTGGCTACGGAACCCTAAAAATGCTAGTTCTAGCTCGAACAGGACAAAGCTGGTAGCACACAACACAAGACAACGCGGATTTAGTTTTTCTCGTTGCTATGACGACAGACCAAGTTAACATTGACATCTTTTTGACATGATTTTGACATTAGTTGTTTCAAACTATAGACTGGTGACAGATCATATCATTGACATTAACAATAAAAAGGCGTGGAGATGAGTCAAGAGATGAGTGAAAAAAAGAAGAAGTGAAGTGAAGTGAAGAGATGAGTGAAGCAAACGTGAAGCAAAGCTTGATTCATTGGAGTGAGTGAAGCTACCAGCATTGCCAGAATGTTACTTTTGTTACATTTTACGTTACTTTTGATCCTCTCATGTTACCTCCATTTTACACGAATCAATTAATATAGGTACCTGTTATATTAATTGATCATTCATTGATTATTCATTATTAGCTACAAAAACTCAGGAATTAGGTTCAACAACAAAATAAAAAAATATTTATGAAATTATTTTTTTAAAGTTTAAAACTTAAATCAGTTTAAAAATTAAATTGATTCGGCCAAACAAATATCCACGACCCAAAAATTAGGCCCTGTCAGTTTGTGTAGCTTAAGAGCGGGTCGTGCGAAAATTTGAGATTTGTTGTTAGAAAATTCATAACGAAATAACTAAGTGACATTTTAAATATCGCAAAAGGACTAATTGTAGACTAAACATTTGAGATTAATTCGAATAAAAAAATTTATAAAAAGTGTTTTAAAAAAATATACTATTTAACATGACATTCTATTTAACGCTAATGAAAATCGTATGTCGTAGTTATGAATTTTAAAACAACAAATCTCAAATTTTCGCATGACCCCCTCTTAATGAATAACCGTGTATACCTTAAAAATATTTTCCAGAAAATAAATAATTACATAAGAGTTTAATAAATGGAACAGAAAGCTATTTTTTTTGTTTTTGTGTAATAAAGTGCCTTAGTAAAGTATTGTGTCTTTTTCCATAATTTATGGTAATGTTACTCTTTTCGTGAAAATGTTACTTTTTGAGCTGTATCATGTTATATTTGACTATCTGCCACTGGCAGCACTGCTGTCTACGGAGTGAATGAGTGAACTGTAAAGAGAAAGAAGAAGGAAAATTTCTACACGTGATTTGTTATTTGTTTGGTTTTGGTTTCTCTGGAGTTTAATATTAATAATAATTGGGGTCGTTTTCGTGCAGAATGAGGAAATGACTTCGTTGTTTCTTTAATAATTATGGCTACTTACGATAACAAGATTTGGTTGCTGAAAAACATACGTGATGCCTTCATTGCGACTGATGACACCGGTTTATGTGAAATTGTTATGGCCGGAGACGACTTTTCTAAAATATTTCAAAACAAAGCCATAGAAGAACGTAAAAGGATCCGGGATGGTAGATTAAATCAGCCTGGAACTAGTAGAGCTAAGGATGGCATGAGCGATATCTCTGAAGACGAGAATGATAGAGAAATCGTGACCCAGTTTGATCCTTACCCATCTATGGGAGACAGTGAAGACGATGATCAGATTGGAAGTTATGTTCGTTACGAAGAATTTGGAGGGCACAGGTAGTTCACATTGATAAGTTTTTTACGATCTAGAATCTATTGGTACCTAAATCTGTAAATAAACAGCCATCTAAAATCCCTTCTTTTCTAGGCAAAGGTCTAATACAGCACAATGGCTGGACAAAAAAGAGCAGGCACTAAAAAAGGCAGCTAAAATCAAAGTTATCAAATGGGAGGATTCCTCACCTCTCACCGCAGAGGAGGTTGCTGAAATGTTCCCAACAGTAGAGGTAGAGAAACCGGAGAAGCAAAAATCTTTGCTTGCTCAGCAGTTGTTACACTGCCCTAAGCTACCCCACCGCCAGTATCTGGAGTATGCTAAGTTTGATGGTACAGCACAAATGGGGCTTCCGATAAAGTCATTCAGGATCTTCATGACAATGCTCCCGGAAAAGTTCCAGAACTACCCAGTAGTAGTCTGTGTCATAGCCAATGCTAAGATCAAGGACTTGATTGGATTTACATGCTATAAATACAGGTAAAAAATATTTTTTCTCTTTTGCTTATTTAATAAAACAATACATTAATTGACTCACCATCTACAAAATTTAATCTGCAGGTTGTGTTTTATGAATAAATACAATAAATATTAAAATATACAAACAACTATGTATGTTATTAAACAGAAAAAATATGTCTATTGCCTAGGTACTATGTACACAAGGATACACATCAGACTATACACTGCTAGCTCTTATGTCATTGCAGTAAGCATCATTTTTCATTGTTTTTAGGTAACTTGAGCTATATCCTACTGTAGAAAAGACTGTAGAATAATATTGTAAACAAAATATCCTTTGAAATTCTAGCATTGAACATCCAGAGATAACCCTTGGCTCAGTACATGACTATGGACTTTGCATTGCCGAAGACGATGGAGAAGTAGACTGGGCCTTCCCTTGCCTAGATTCCAATGAACCCTGCTCCAAATTTGGCTTCACATGCCTCGGTCTAATCCTCATAGAGCAGAAGAACAAACATAGTTATGCTTCGGAGCCTATGCCTATACCAGAAGACGGGATACTGGGGAGTGGCGATTTCCATAATATACTGCATAAGAGCTCAGGCAGTCAACAGAACCCTTCGAGGCATTATACTGATGGAAGTGCCACATCAGAAGCTGTAATTAGTGCTGTTAAGGCTGTCAATGAAGGTATAGTACTCTATTGAAACACCCATAATGGGTTAATTATGTATTGACTCGACACTTAAGTCCTGAGATCTGACCATGTTAAACATTTTGTACCTGCATAAAAATACTGAATACTAGAGAAAGGCTGAAAAAGTGTCTCCATGGATGTGCACATGTTTCTATGTTTAAAGGCCCCCTTTGCCTGTTATGAGCGCCGTATAATTTTGCTAGCTTTTTTGGTCCTGCAGAAGCAGTATTCCTAAAGAGCACTGGTGATCTAGTGGTAGCGGCCCCGCCTTCCGATCCTAAAGTCGTGGGGCAAATCCAGTTGGGTACCAATGAGTTTTTCTGACGAAAAATGTATGTGCACTATGCTAGTACTCTCAAAAGGTGAAGGTAAACATCGTGTAGAAACCGGCGTGTCGTAGAACCTAAAAAAATTCGAACAACTGACAGGTGTTGTTCGAATTTTTTTAGGTTCTAATTTTTCTAGCGTTACGCAAAAAGGGCCTGCCAGCGGCCTACTTGCAGAAACCAGTCCGCACACCAAGTGTGGATGATGAAAAACAGTTTTTTTTTTCTAGTCAAGAAATCAAGTGGTACTGTCGACGCGGATAAAATACACCAGATGGCTACAGAAGCGCCGCAGTACAAGTCATACAGAGTACACCTCATGAGGAAAGTGAGGACTAACACGACAGTGTCGCTCGTCATATCCTTGGACAGGATAGAAGTGGAGCCTATTGTTGCTCATAAACATGCTTTCTGGGTAAGATTCACATTATCTTAGGTTCTTTTTCTTTCTGCCCTTCTTACATCTATCATCTCTGTATTCACTCTTCATCCATTTTTTCTTTGGCCTACCTCTTCCAGCGTTGCCAATTTAGCGACTTTGTCACTAGATTTAGCGACATTTTCACATGAAAAGCGACATTTTGATGGCTTTTAGCGACAAAAATAATTTAACGACTTTCTTAGCGACTTTTTTATAGTGGTATTCATCAAATAATTACTGACTTAATAAACGAATATCCATCGTTTTCTTCTGTACATACTAATATGTAGGTACTATATTCCATTGAAATAAGATCCGGTTTTGTTTATTTAGCTTAATTTGTTGCCAACTCAAGAATGACTAAAAGGCATAGTACCTACCGTCAACCATCGTGCTAGTACCCCTACTAACACGATGGTTGACGGTAGGTACTATACTTACCAAACATGAGAAAGGGATTCCCCAATCCCTTTCTCATGTTTGGTTTTGTTATTATTCATCCGTCATTCACTTCATAACAATACCCTTCCAAATCATCAATGATTCAGAAGTCGATACCGACGAAGATTAATAGAATCAAACGTATTCATTTAGAATAAGATACTAATTATAGTTAATATATATTATATCACTGTGTATGTTGAATTGTTTAAGTAATAATCAATATTAACGAATAAAGAGAGATTAAAATTAAAGATCTATAGGTAGGTACTTAGTATGGATTTTTATTTTGCCCTTCATTAATTGGTGGTGGTGAATGAAGGTTAAAAAGGTGAATCTACCGAATGTTGGTAGATTCGCCTTTTTAACCCAAGAAAGTAATTAATTGATAAAAAATCTAGCGAGTTCTAGCGATTTTTTCAATTTTACTCATTTAGCGATATCTAGCGACTTTTCACCAGCGTGACAGCGACATTTACTGTTGTTGAGTTGGCAATGCTGACCTCTTCCCACTTATCCATCTTAATTTGTACTCACCACTCTCCTGGTCACATGTTTTTCTCTCCTCATGACATGCGTGTACCACGCCAGTCTATTGCTCCTAAATTTTTCTGTTATTTATATTTTTTTCTGAACAAACTTTGAGTACTTATGCATATTTTTGCATATTATAATACATAAGCAGGAGAAATAAACTCGGTTTTCTGTCCACAGTCAAGATCCAAATACTTCCTGCACAGCATAGACTCAATCGCCTGGTGCCAGATTCTGGAGACGAGGGGGAATAGAAGTACCTTCAGATTAGTATACTCGCCCACTCATAGCGCGGGATATGGAGACAGACATAGCACAGGTAAGTGAGCCTGTCCACTTTAATCCTCTTCAGACGCTGAACTCCATGAAAAAACTTCACGCTTGCACACTTACATAAGTTTATTTTTGTATATTTTCTTTTTCAGGCAGCACCAGTTACTTCCTGGCCAACGCGACATACAAGCTTCACGACTTTGAGTGTGAACAGGACACTGCAAGAGAAATAGTAGACAGAGTCAACACAATACTGGACTTGAGAAACAGTCCATGCAGGCGCGAATACAAGGTTGTCAAAGATAGGAAAACTCAGACTAGACGGAGTTTTCAAAGACAGTTGAGTTAGTACCTAGATGCAGTGTAGTTAATCACCAAGATGTTCCTTTATCGTAAGGTTTATTACAGCTAGAGTTAGTTCACTGCCCGGGTATAATGCATGTCATTACAATTATTAGTAACGTACACAAGAAACGAACACATCTTTTGTTACACCATAACAATGTTATGGCCTACATTCTTTAATCACAAAGTGTAGTAAAAACTGTAATCGGTACCCAAAGTCCCAGTGCATTTACAAAATTTCGTTGCCAAATGTTATTTTCGTTTCGCCTATGTGTCTCTCTCTTTTGCATGGAAAAATGATGAGACAACAACTCTAGCTACGTAACATATTTTTGCTGTCTCATCTTTTCTCCCTACAAAAGACAGAGACACGTGGGCGAAACGACAACAACATTTGGTAACGAAATGTGGTAGCAAAACTCGGACTTCGGGTACTGTGCTCAATTTTGTGATATCGACTGACGCGCACTATGACGCTTTGATTTAGAATAATAGACTGTATTTTTGTGTGTGGTGACTGTACCTTCATACCCAATAAGAAATTTCTGACAGAACAGAATGAGAAGTCTGATTTCTTACCTTGATCTTAACATTTTGGCAAAACTTTAATTGCGAAAGGATACTAATGCCATAGTTTTTTTAATTGGAATAGGAAAATGTCTAAATGAATAAATTGGAATGTGAAAGACACTGAAATGTAGGCAATTTTCCACAGACTGGTCGCCAAATATTGTGTGCATCTAGCTACTATGTGCTTGCAGCCAAATCTACGATGTATGCTCGTCCTCTATACCATGAAGAGAGCACTACTAACTAGTAGTGCACTACTAGATTATTCTAGGGTAGTAGTGCACTCAGAACCAAAACCCACTGAAAATGCAAGCCTTATTTTAATCTAGTCTTGTTTCTAAATATTTTAAGCTTAGTATTAGGTTGATTTCATTGTAGTTTTAAATTAAATTTTACCAGCAATTTATAACAATTAACTTAATAAATTATTCGGTAAATGTTGAAATAAAATATTAATTAAGTACAATTTTATATTTAATAATTAAGAATTTTCATTAATTTTATTTTATTGTTTATTATTGTTTCGTCATTTTGAAACTGCTGTTGCTCTGCTTATCAATATTATTATGCTAAATATATAGTGCAAAATAGTAATATGCCGATTGTAGATTTATTAAATTACCTACCTTCTAAGTTACCTATGTTTCATATAACTCTATATTTGTACACTATTTTAAAAATGCAAATACAATATAGAAATTAAATGTTTTTGTTATGTGTATTTAACAGAAATGTCCGCTATTTAATAGATAATTATGACAATTTAATTTACAAACATAAAAAATAATGAAATATTCACTGCCAGTGCTCAAATAGATCAAATAATTTTGATATAATATTTCTTGTAATCATCTTGTTTTTTAAGTTAGAACTGAACCACCACTTTCTAATAAACTACGAAACTTTAAAATAGTTTTCCAACACAGCTTACTAAATCAGTTTTTTTTTAATTTATAAGTATTGTTATGAATGTTTGATTGAAATATTATATAAAATGTGAGTAATTCTCCTTGATAAAATGTGAAGTGTAATGAATTAATGGAATAAATTGTTATTAATTTCTACCAAGAGTTTTCATTTGGAATAATTTGAATACACATGTTAAAGATACGTACAGTTTAAAAAACTTGAGCAACCGACTTCATGCCCTAACTGCTGACTGAACCAATTTCGATGAAATTTCCATAGGATCAATGTGGAAATATAACCTTCCTGATACTTTTTTCAAATCGGGTCATGAATGACGTAGTTACGAGACCAAAACATACAAAAGAGTACAACTGAATTAAGAACCACCTTTTTTATTTGAAGTCGGTTAATAGCCATATTTTTGAGAACCTCATAGTTTAAGTGCTTTTGCAAAGGAAGAAGGCCTAATACCCAGCAATCGGTGATACAGGGTTAAAATGATGGTTGCTCTGATTGTACAAAAGGTTTTCATACAAAATAAAAATAGATAATATATAGATTTTATGATCACTTTATTTACATTATAGATTTTTTATTTACATACCATTTACCTTATCTATTTTCATAATATGTAACTTAATAATTAAGTTTGTAAGACTTTAAAACCAGACTTCATGCACATACTTGAAAATAATAGACACTAAATTGAAAAAATATGTCAATTTCAAAAGACAATCATTTCACGTAACAATCAGGCTCCTTGGTATGTCAGACCAAGTTAATGAATTTATTTTTAAAAAATCTACAAGCGATGGTTTATAATTAATAAATAAAATAAAGGAGGAGCATACAAATTATTCTGAACAAGAAATCTAATTTAACGGGCCCTAATTTTTACAGTAAATTTTATATATAAAAAATCAAAAAGCATTAAAAAATCATTAAAAAAAGAGTGAGGTGAAAACATAAGTTATTGGACTTAATAGTTACTGTACAAGCAAAAATTCTGCAATTGTTTTTTTTACGACTATGTCAGCTCTAATTATTTACAATCAATCAATTGTACTATTTTCCAGAATATGTTTCGTAATTTTTTCTACATTCTCTTTACAGTATTCCAGTAATACTCTGTCCAGTTCATTAGCTCTTCTGACAAGAGTCATGGTTTCTTTTACTTCTGTGTGAAATTTCTTTTGGTTATCAACAAGTTTAGATATGTTTGGTTTAGCTTTTAGAAACTCGATATCTTCATTTGATAATGCGGAATAGGACATTCTTGATCTGCTCTGTGCATTTGCAGCCATTTGGTATTGTCTGAAAAAGAGTGGAAATAAATAAGTAGGTATACTTGAGTCAAGTGATTGGTGTACAGTGGACCCCCGGTAATCCGGCCCCTGTCTAATCCGGCGCCCCCTGTAATCCGACATGACAGAATTATGTTTGACAATCTTTGCTAATATGTATGTATGTATAGATCACGCAAGTTTGAACAGGTCACAACTCGTACGCGCCACCGCTATTGTGCTCGACGCGTATGCATTGTTTTACTTAGTTTGAATTTGACTACTAGTGATAGCGGTACGGCCTAGCGTACGTTCATTGTTTACTACATATTTATTCATTGTGTATTAGGTATATGTAGTACCTAGTAATGTCGTCACAAACCCAGAAGCGAAAGCACAAAACGTTGACAATTAAAGAAAAATGTGATATTTTAGATCGTAATTTGTCGGATTACAAGGTACTCTTTCGTAAAAAAATCCGGACTATAGGGGTCTTAGGCAGTGCTCTATAATCCGACAAATTCGATAGTCCGACACTGCCCTGCATAATGTTTGCCGGATTACCGGGGGTCCACTGTATATGTGACCCATATACATTTCCAGGTAGAATGATTCTGGGCACTCTCTATCCAGCAACCCACGATCTTAACAATATTGTCAATCCAATGGATGAGTCTGTCCTATGTTTTGTCTTATGGCTTGTGGTCGCCATTCAACAACCTGTATTCACCAACAGAAAAACAGAACAAGTTGAAATAATCAAGTAACTTACTGTCTCATATCATGATATTTGTTTCGTCTTTCATTGACCTCTCTCTTCCACTGTTCTTTTTCTGTTAAAAGTTTTTCGTAGTACCTGGAAGTAGTTCCATTGAATTTAAAAGTTGCACATTTAATATGTCCTAATCACGCACTTCAGGAAAATTAAACTCATACTTAGACATTTCTTGTGTTCCGATGTTAGTCTCCACATCCTTTTTGTTGTCTTCTGTATCCACGTTTTCAGAAAATTGTGGTGCTACAAATGAAATAAATGGACCATTAACTTATGAAGCTTATACCTACCACTAGTATGTTACCAGTTGTGTTGTACTGATGCAACGAATTTTATAGAGAGATAAGTCATAATACACGAGTATTACATCCGAAACACTGATATTTATATACCAAAACACAAGCTATATTGTTTTGTTTGTACACACCAACAGAATCCCTTCTTTCGAAGAAGGTAGACCGTCTCCGTCGAGGTGGAGACCGAAAAGATTGATGTGTCTCCGTATCAGCCATAGAGTCTTCCATTGCGTATGTATTTTATTGAACTAAACTAGAAAATACGACGTTTTCATTAACTATTCATTAAAAACGAAACGAAACCACCAAAACAATTTGAAAATTACGAACTTTAAACGTCAGCGTCTCAAACAGTGCTGCCAACTCTAAAAAACTATTTTTGCCTTTTGTCTGTAAAAATAAAACGCTAAATCTTCTTATTCTGCTTTATCTTCCTGCCCTTATCCAATTTTGTGGGGTTAGCACAATAGGTTCTCCTCTATCAGCCGTCATCTCTGTATTCACTCCTTTCATTTTTCACACTGCTCATGCATCTTTTCTTTGGCCTTATCCATCTACATTCATCACTATTCTGATCGTATAAAGATCTTCCCGTTAAGCTTATGGGGCCTTCGTGGATCTCAAGTTGTTCCCGTGACACCCCCAGCAGTAAAATATGTGTGACATTTTCAGTATAACAGTTATTTACGTGATACGTGTGGTAATGTGAATATAAGAAGCTAATGCATAAAAGGACAAGGGTTTAGAGAGCGTGTTTAACAAATCAAGCTAAAAAGTATAAGCGGTGCGTTTACTGTTTTTTGTTGATATATTATAAATCTAACAATAGTTAGTATTTGTTGCTGTTTCTAGTTTTAGGGAAAATTAAATTTTACGCATGCAACATGCAACAATGATGTCATATTCACATGTTTTGATTATGAATCTAGATTTATACGAATGTAATGAACTTTATGATTATTATGTGCCTTTTGATTGTAATCTGTTTTGTGAATTTAAATAAATAAAATAATATAAAAATAAATCAAAAATTCAAATGCTAAGAAAGTAAGTATCGTAGATATTAAAATATCATGCTTAAAATAGCACTGCCACAGCATATTTTTTTGTTTTATGTGATGATGAAGAAGTTGATCTAAACAAGCCTTAAAAAGTGATGTTATATTTATTTATCTATACTGATGAATTAGGCATAAATCTGTTGAAAGTATGCTAAATTTAACCATAAAATTGCTACATTGGCAACACTAGTCACAAGCGGACGTTATATTCTGACAGTTTGAAGTTTGACGTACGCAAATGACGTACCGATGATTTTAGATCTGTGGAGGAAATTTTGGATTTTCTTGAACGTGCTTTTTATTCTGTAACTTTTGACGACGTACATAAACATGACATTTGTTTGTTTCAATTTTAGACAATCAATCAAATCAATCGCTACTGTCATTGGGCCGTCGTCTCCTCACGCACGCATCGCTTCGGTAATCGTAAATTGAAGATCTTCGAGTGCCGCTAGTTCGTTACTTCTCTTGAAATCTAAGAACAACTACTTTGATTTAAATGAAATTGTAATTTGTGATTCATAAAATGTTTTGTTCTCGCAAGAGAACCTGAATTTCGATGGGTAAGATTCATATGTTCATGTCAAATGTTTCTCCGTATTCTCGGTATATTTGTTTTGTGAAGTGCAGCAGTGTTCGTGAGTTCAGTTTTTGTGATGTTTTTCGACAGCGCGCAGTGATGGAGTTCAATGATTATCATGCCAAGGAGGTATTGGTCCCGGTAGACGTCGCTAATTACTTGGATCGATCCCGCACCCCGAGTCCAAGCCCAGTTCTTAGCACTAATGGGTTTTGCGATTTGGAGGACATCTTGAGCGACGTACGTACTGAACAGTAGTGATTTTACAAGTGGTTTTGCTTTGTACTGGCAGTAGGTTTGTATTGTTTGTATGTAGACACATGTACTTATAAGTCTGTCTACACTCATACACTACCTGCTTGATTGCTATCCTTTGTCGATAGAATAGTGAAGGTTAACAGCTGTGTATCATACCTACACTAAATAATTACCACGAAAATATTACCTAATGATAATGTATTGACCTTGAACTCCAAAAGATAATACCTGCTTCGGAAAGCTTGGTTTCAAGTGCCATCCATGTAGACAAGCAACACCCCACTCGGAGAGCACTGGTGGTCTAGTGGTAGCGGCCCCGCCTTCCGATCCGAAGGTCGTGGGTTCAAATCCACTCGTGTACCAATGAGTTTTTCTATCGAAAAATTTATGTGCACTATGCCAGTACTCTCAAAAACGGTGAAGGAAAACACCGTGAGAAAACCGGCGGACTTGGAAGTATGCCTAAGTTTATAAATATTAGAACTGTCTGTAGATATTTATGAAACTGCATTATTGTAGGCTATATCAGAAACTCTGCAAGGATCTCTGAGAGCCAGTCGCAGCCAGCTTATTAACCAGGAGTTGACAATCAGACCAGAAGCTAACATAGAGTCCAACGTGCCTGAGGGTCTGGACCTTTACAGTGTTATATTTGAAGTGGAGAGTGATTCCGAAACCAGGATGAGCAGCGAGGCGACCACTCAGAACAATACAACCAAAGACCAGGTGGGTTTTTGCCTTATATGTATATCAAAAATTTGTGTCCAAATCTTAGTGCACCCTTCGAGGTGCACCTAGAATGCTTTCTCGATGTTTCATGTGCATGACAGTGACCAGTGATATCTTATCTTGCGGCAAGTACTACGACAAGCATAACTTGGTGTTGTGGACTTGTTTCCGAAATTAGGCCGCTGGCGGACCCTTTTTGCGTGACTCTTGACACGTGTTGCTCAAACTTTTTTAGGTTCTACTACATGCCAGTTTTCTCACGATGTTTTCCCTTCACTGTTTGAATATCCTAGCATAGTGTACTTAAACTTTTCGGACACCAAAACTCATTGGTGCACGACTAGATTTTAACAGGAGACCTTAGGATCGGAAGGCGGGGTCGCTACCACTAGACCACCAGTGCTCTCACGACAAGCTTAAATAAAACAGGCAAACTAAACTAAAATGATCTTCCGTCAAAATATTTTATATTGATAAAGGAGAGGCGTGTATCAGGTTTATCAGAAATGATTGCTTATAAGAAACTCATTGCAAGTTTCGTAATCAGGGTTCTAGCTTATCGATCGGGTTTTAGACTAACAAATGCGGCCGCCACTTCAGGAACTGGCCTTCACAAACCTCTACCTACAATGTGTGGACTCATTCCCGAATTGATGTTCCGACTACATGATGTGCCTTCATTCGTGTTTATTTGACCGTAAACCGTGGAACTGGGACACCAATTCTCGCGCTAAATTGCTATAACGAGACGACCGAGGATAAAGCAGGCAATAAGGCTGTTGCCTGTTGTTATTAAGGAAAAATCTAAACCGCAGATAGTTGATAATTATAATACTTATATACATTTTTAGGGTTCCGTAGCCAAATGGCAAAAACGGAACCCTTATAGATTCGTCATGTCTGTCTGTCTGTCCATCTGTGTCACAGCCACTTTTCTCCGAAACTATAAGAGCTACACTGATGAAACTTGGTAAGTAGATGTATTTTGTGAACCGCATTAAGATTTTGTCACAAAAATATAAAATAAACAATAAATTTTGGGGGTCCCCATACTTAGAACTGAAATTCTTAAAACTTTTTTTCATCTAACCCATACGTGTGGGGTACCCATATATGAATAGGTCTTAAAAATGATGTTGAGGTTTCTTATATCGTTTTTTTCTAAACTAAATAGTTTGCGCCAGAGACACTTCCAAAGTGGAAAATAGTTGGTCCCCCCCTCTAACTTCTAAAATAAGAGAATGATAAAACTAAAAAAAATACATGATGTACATTACTATGCAAACTTTCAACGATATTTGGTTTGAACGAGATCTAATCAGTAGTTTTTTTTATACGTCATAAATCGTAAACCGCAATTTACCTTTCGACGAACTACAAGAACCTTTATATATTATGTTTACTTGATGCTACGGAACCCTTCATGGGCGAGTCCGACTCGCACTTGGCTGCTTTTTTTGTAAATACATAACACTCAGAATATAATATAACCCCCAGACAATGACACAACTGTGTTCACCACACAAATATTTGTTCTGGGTTTCCGAATTTTTCACGCTCTCTGTTCAATGTCAAGTATGTGTACGCTCCTAGCTAGCTCTGAGTCTAGGCAGCCATTGTTAAATCTATGAATCATGACCTATTAAATCCGCAATATCAAGAAGGCTTATGTCAGCCCACATCGAGCTAGGCCATTCCTTGGTAAGGATGAAATAGATTGCTGTGAATTTTATTGCACAAATAAGTCGTAGTGACTACTTTCACGTATTTTTGTGATTTCCAATAAGAAAAGTTGCTTCAAAAAGCGGTCTATGTATATTGTTAATGTGTATTATTAAACGGCGATTATTCTAAGCACGCCTATTCTTGCGTTACGCCATTTCTTCTCTAATTGGATACCATTACAATCTCGCTTCGGTTTTCATTCGACTTTTAAGCCCCTTTCATAAATATGGTACAAGTACATATTATTGAATCCATAGGTTCCCGAACGTTTATATATAAATTTACTAATAGAATACGTTTATTGATCGCACACCTCCAACGAGGAACATTTAAAGTACTAAGAATAGAACGCTATAAGTAACTAAAAACAGAAAACAAAAAAAGGTAATTAAAAATCTGCCCCTTTTTAGGGTTCCGTAGCCAAATGGCAAAAACGGAACCCTTATAGATTCGTCATGTCTGTCTGTCTGTCTGTCTGTCTGTCTGTCTGTCTGTCCGGCCGTGTCACAGCCATTTTTCTCCGAAACCATAAAAGCTAGACTGATGAAAGTTGGTGAGTAGATGTAATCTGTGAACCGCATTAAGGTTTTTACACAAAAATAGAAAAAAAACTATAAATTTTGGGGGTCCCCATACTTGAAACTGAAACTCAAAAAAATTTTTTTCATCGAACCCATACGTGTGGGGTATCTATGAATAGGTCTTCAAAAATGATGTTGAGGTTTCTGATATAGTTTTTTTCTAAACTGAATAGTTTGCGCGAGAGACACTTCCAAAGTGGAAAAAAGTTGGTCCCCCCCCCTCTAACTTCTAAAGTAAGAGAATGATAATACTAAAAAAAATATATGTTGTACATTATTATGTAAACTTTCAACGATATTTGGTTTGAACGAGATCTAGTCAGTAGTTTTTTTTTTATACGTCATAAACGGAAACTCAAAAATTTTTTTTTCATCGAACCCATACGTGTGGGGTATTTATGAATAGGTCTTTAAAAATGATGTTGAGGTTTCTAATATCGTTTTTTTCTAAACTGAATAGTTTGCGCGAGAGACACTTCCAAAGTGGAAAAAAGTTGGTCCCCCCCCCTCTAACTTCTAAAGTAAGAGAATGATAATACTAAAAAAAAAATATGTTGTACATTACTATGTAAACTTTCAACGATATTTAGTTTGAACGAGATCTAGTCAGTAGTTTTTTTTTATACGTCATAAACCGTAAACCGCAATTTACCTTTCAACGAACTACAGGAACCTTATTATGTTACATCAAGTAACATATATAAAGGTTCTTGTAGTTCGTCGTGCTACGGAACCCTTCATGGGCGAGTCCGACTCGCACTTGGCTGCTTTTTTAAATATCCCAACTATTGTTCCCCATGCACCCGGCGGCAACCTTTTTAGAAAAAACAAATAGCTTTGACGGTTTTGTTTGGTCTCTACAGGCATAACACGAATTCAATTTTCCGTCAGCTACCTTGAACTTATAATGAATCTAACTAATTAGTATGATTAGTCTTGATTAATCAGATACTGTAGTGATAACTCTAATAAGATCAGAATTGCATTACGTTTACGAAACAAAGTCTTAGGTTTTTAGTTGAAGAGGAGACAGCTCCACATTCTCCAAATGGGATGTGTGGTTTTACTCATCTATAAAGTTCACACCCGTGGCAATTTTGTTATTAACATTAAACACATTAAAATTTGACCAGAGTTCAAATTACGATAGTTTCAGTAAAAAACCCCTTATTATGATGGAAACATCGTTTCACCACAATCCACAATGGTTCTTTCAACATCGGCCTTTGTTACAACGAAAAAGTAAAACCAGTTTTCTATAGTCAGTTGAACGAATTCAAGTGCTAACAAAGTAAATCGATTGCGTATGATGCCAAGCCAGCCGCCAAAAAACATTAAAAACGTCAGCTTCTGGCTTTTCTAAGGGTTGATTAATGATTGTTTAAGCAAAAGCGTGTTTGGTGCTCTGTGGTTTCATCTACAGAATAACGCTATTCGTCGATAAAAAAATGACAGTCCTTGTTTTTGACAAGCCTACAAAAGAGATTGATATATTTTTATTTATCTGACATAATTATTGAAAAATTTGCCCTTAGACAAACAACTTTTCCGAATGTTTTAAAATAGCCCTGTTGATATCCGTGTAAGTTAGGTACTCGTAGTACTTAATTTAAGTATTGATCAATTATTATGATGATTATGCCCAAAACCTTTTTTTTCTAGGATCCTGTTAAGTAGGTATCGAAACAAACAGAAACATTTATCAAAGTAAAATGATGCCAAGTCTCCAGCTTACGGTTTTTATGAATATTGTAGTTTTCTTTAGCGTCGCGCATAATACGGCGATTTTATGAAGGCTTTTTTGTTTAGCTAGCAGACTTGTCCTTGAGTAGATGACGTCACTGTCTAGGTTCTTTAAGAAAAGTAAAGTTTCGTAGGTATACTTATGATACAACAGTCTAAGCTACATATATCTTCCTTATGATAAGATTCCCTTCTAAAGGTAGATTTTTTCCTTCATTAGTAGATACAGACTGAAAAAATCTACTGTAATCTCTAATCGAATCTACTTATGAAGCGAAATAAAGAAGGGAATAAAAATCATCAAAATGATCATGTATTTAGTACCGTGATACATGATTGATATTTGCCCAAGACCAAGCCTAAAGAACAGGCAATAAACTTATATTCTTTTCTTGCCTCTCAGCTCAGTTGGTAGCAGCTCTGCCTTCTGCGCTGCAGGTCGTGGGTTCGATCCCTACCGAGAACAAATATTTGTGTGGTGAACATAGATATATTTTGTTCTCTGTCTGGGTGTTATAGGTATTGTATTCTTAGTATGTATTTACTTATTAAACGCCTAATATGACAACAGGGCTATTATGACAATTACTTTGCCGTATAGTAAGTATAGATACGAATTGGTAAATTACAATGATTGTGGATCCCTCAAATAACGACTGTGATTGGTAATACTTGCGTAACAGTGCTAATAGTACAGAATAAATAATATTAGCGTAATAGTTTGATTATTTATCGGTCTATTAAACTCTTTTATTGCCGTGCCCAGTAAAAGCCAATTAAGTTTCATTCACAATTATAATAGAGGTACACAGAAAACTGTTGGTTTAGTGGTAATGATCCTTCTGACCTTAAGGCTGAGTTCGATTCCGATGTGCACCTGTGATTTAATCTATAGGTATAGCAATAGATGATTCAATTCCAACATTATGAGACTACCATTTTATTATATTCCTTTATTGAATTTAAACCAGGTTTGTAACCAGCTATATCGCACGTAATTCTAATGCTTCAAGATTAGAATATAAATCTATATTTATAAAAGAAAGTCGTGTTAGTTACACTATTTATAACTCAAGAACGGCAGAACCGATTTGGCAGAAAATAAGTGGAGAGGTAGCTTAGAACCGGGAGAAGGACATAGGATACTTTTTATCCCGAAAAAGCAACGGGAACGGGCGAGCGAAGCAGCGGGCGGCCACTAGTTATTGAATAAAATTGACATTTCGTTCGTGTTCCAAGGAACACAGAAATACAGACAGCATATTATGCAACTCCAAAAACGTACCTAGCAGTTGTATCGTTCGTCTCGAATAGTAGCTTAGCTTACAACGAGCAACTCGTATTATTTAACTTTTTATTGGATATGTATTGTATTACAAAATTGCAGTCGGAACTCATCCGTTTTACCTATACAATGTAGCATTTGATATCGTTTCCATTTGTAGTGGAGTTATGAGGGCAAACTCATAATTACCACCCACGACCTTTACCTACGACTACAAGACAATGCTTTGTTATAGACGATGCTACGATACTACTTAACATCAGGAGGGCCATATGATTGTTCTATCAGCTAGGTGTATAAAAAAAATACGTATAATGTTTATTTTTTTTATCATCTTTTTATTTTATGTATTGGTGAGGCTAACATAATTCTCATATTATCGAGCTAACACAATTCTCGTTGTTGTCTTTTATCAGAAAAATATTGTGACTTTTTAGTATTCTTAGAGGCCACTCTTAGAATATCTAATAATCTTCATGATCAATCTAAAATTCAAAACACCATCTTGATAAAACGATGGTAGGTCCCCAGACATGATCATCATTCTGACCCTTAGGTGAATGACTTATCAAACCCTTAATTAGTCAGAAGGTCCTTGTCATCGAATCATAAACAAATATACCTCTTTCTGTTAATACGAATATTAGTTTTAAAAAATTCATTCTCATCATCGGTACAACTAAAGAAAGACTTGTGTTAAAATCCAGTGTATTTTTATTGTTATCAATGATATTATGTAATATAATGTCAAATAGATTTCTACTATCTTGTTTATTATCAATTTCCAAGAGGTATCTATAAATATAGAGTAGATACTATACTACTAGAGTCAATGTTGGCGCAGCTTCGTGCAAAGTTCAACAATTTCATTTGACCTTTTCGCGACAATGTAGGCGCCAAGAGACTGGATAGGCCTGAGCTAATGGGACCAGTAAAGGTCGGTTTACACGACCTAAAAATATTTTTTATGACCTAAAAAGGTTACAGGAAATCAGTGGATGAATGGATTAAAATCATCTATAGTGAACTGACAATATCGAAGCAATTTGGATTGAATGATACGGAACATTTCGTCGTAAAATGCGGTTTATTTACTCTACTGCAAAACCAAACTATTTTGCAGTCTGCAAACGATCTAGTGATAGTTTAAATGTATAAATTGATAAAAATTGAGAAGTTTACAAAATCAATTCGCCAATTTAACTATCTTACCTTACATAAAGATTATACAGTATCTATACCACTCGTAATTTTCTTAAGATTGTAAGAACTTTTCTGTCAATTTTTATTCTTTGTTTTCGGATGCCGTACCACTTACAAAATATTCTAAACTCTAGCTTTGCATGATCTGATTGCATCTTTTACCCGGGGGCATAAATATCGACCCCCCGCTACGATGTCGACGACCCATCTGCCGATGCAACGACCAACGTGCACTCCTTTTAGGAGATTATTCAGATCTTGACTCTACGTTAAGACGTAAAGTTCAAGATAAGTCTTGAATACCTAGTAGTAGTCTTTTATTTTCTTGTACTTGTTGTTCAACCAAGTTTTAAATAGGTAATTGAAACTAATGGAAGACCGAGTAAAATTTCGTATTTCTAGAATGAATATTACTTACAAACACTTAAAAACACTTCGTATTTGCATTATTTTATTAACCCCTTTTAAACTTCGAAATTGTAAAAAAATTGGCTGATTGAACTTGTTTTTTTACCACTCGCAATCATAATTTTGATCATATCGACCTACCAAATTGTTTACAACTGAGAAAGAATCCTTGGCCGTGACTGCCGTCTGGTTTTTTATTTCTAAGCACTAAATAAGTTGTATTGCGTTGAACTGACGTTAAATTAGTATGCGCTTATTTTCATAATAGAAACTGACAACACCGCGATAATAATATATCTCTGAAAGTTATTGTCCAATGAATTATAGCCTGATAGATAAATCTTGCACAATAATTGGAGAATGTCTGACATTTGTACATAAACATTGAATAACTTGCATGTTTACCTTATCTGATTATATATTACCTCATGTTGACTATCTGTTGACTACCTATCTATTGACTGCCTTCACCGCTCAGTTGGTAGTAGCTCTGCCTTTTGCGCTGGAGGGCGTGGGTTCGATCCCCACTGCGAAGAAATATTTGTGTGGTGAATATGTTTGTTCTCTGTCTGGGTGTTATTTTGTATTCTAAGAATGTTTTTACAAAAAAAAATAGGAAAGTATTATCAGCTATCTGGTTACCATAGTACAAGATCTGCTTAGTTTGGGGTTAGATTATGTGGATGGTCCACAATATTTAGAATAGAATAGAATATAACTTTATTGTAAGTACACCAAAATTAAAAGGACATAACTACAGAAACCAAAACTAAAATTAAAAGGACATGGACTAAAACAAAACTTTATTTTTTATTGATTACTTTATATTCTACTTCTAACTTTCTACTTCTTTCTATTTTTATTCCATTGCGTTAGAATTCCAAAGTTTGTTATCTTGGTTGACAATACGTATTCAGCTCTTGGTCCAATCAGTGTTCGATAACTTAATTGTTGAGTTGTTTTGGCTACGGCTACGGTCCGACCAAGTCCATTGTGTGACCATTAGTATCGTTTTTGTCGTCGACAAGCGATCACCTTACCACGTTCCTGCTGTTAAATTGGAACAACCGAATTTGAACTCTACTCCGCACAACTTTAGGGAGGTTTTAAAGTGAAAAGAAATGTTCGGATTTCTTGAAAATGTGATGTGGTACAGTGAAATATTTTCACGGTCCTGAAGGGTGTATTATAATCAGTGAACCATGGCAACGATATTTATAAGGAAGGTAAAATGCGATAATGCTTGTTTGTTTTGTTTTTATTATCAAGCGAGCTCAGAATTACTCAGAACTCAGAATTGTAAATTATGATAGTTATAATCTCATTAGCATATTCACTTTATGCTAAAGGATATCTTGAATGTATCTTGAGCTGAAACAAAAAGCATAATACATAATGTTTTTACAAAAGCATTTTCTCTACAAACTTAAAATTTATTTACACAGACAAACTTACTACAAAACAAATATTTTGAAAATGTACAAAATACACAAGAAACCGTTGTGCTGTCCGTTACAAACGATCTAGAGATAGCTCAACTGATCTAAATCTGTGCCGTTACTTAACATTTTGTTTATGGTAGTTGTAAACGTTATGTTATCGAAATCAGCGAAATTAAGGTATTTATTGATTGGAACTAATTAAGAAGTTGGAAACAGAAATGTGACCGAAGCGTGCAAATACTCGTATCAAATAAATTTCACGCATAACTTGTGACTTTGGCCTTAGAAGTAGGAAAATTACATAATTAAAAAATACGGTCATGCCTGTTATCCTGGGTAGAGCTCTTTGTGCCTATTTCTGCCGCTAAGCAGAAAAGTTTCCTGTATGCCCTTTTGTTTATTTCTGCTGCCAGACGGTAATAAATTATTACGTCAGATTTGAAGGATATTTGTACGTTGTAGGTTTGCTTCCCACACATAATGCATTCTGGTGATGATCATACATTTTTATTATGTCTAGCTCTTATAGCTCAGTTATGAATTATGCCTTCTGGCCTTCTGGCCTGCATTTGATTTGAGCTCGACCAAGCAAAGACGCGTCGATTGCAAAAAAACGTCAGTCTGCGAAAATGGATTCGCAATGACTTAAATTAAACAAAATTAAATGTTTGTTATATTTTATTTCGCATTTATTGTTTTAAACATTGTATTGTACATAGGGTTCATTCAAATATACACAAAAAAGCGAAGGTGCAAACTTAGTAGCTCTGCCATCTGCGACGTTGGTCGTGGGTTCGATCCCACCGATAACAAATATTGGTGTGGTGAACACAAATGTTTGTTCTCTGTCTGGGTGTTATATTACAAAAAAAAATCGTATTCATGTATTGTATCAGCTATCTGGTTCCCATAATACATGCTCTGCTTAGTTTGGGGCTTGATAGTGTTGTGTGAATTGTCAACATTTTCTTTATTTTTTTTAGCTTGGTGGAGTTATATTGATCTACAGTCAGATGCATTTGGGGCACAAACAAAAGCTTATCAAAAGTCTTTCACCATGCATTTTATTTATAACTGAACTTCAGATGACACATGATTTATTATTGCGTTCGATAATGATTCATAGAGAGGAAACATTAGTTAAATATTCAATTCGCGTACTGTTAGACGTCTCGTGTAAAATAGGGAATCATTTGAAGTGGTATAAGCTGTTTAGCTAGTTTTTTAAATAAATAAAGTGTTAAAAAGACACTTATAAAATGACGTTCGGAAAGTACTCTCAAATATTGCAAAAAGTAAGTTTTATACAAGTAAAAAAAATATACATCTTGTAAGTAATAAAAAACAGACACAAACTTAAAACATCGCTTTTTTTCAGTCTTAATTTTAAAATATTATTATTTTGAACTCCAAAATACTTCTTGTTCCTGCCTTTATTCCACTTTATGTGGGGTCAGCACAACATGTTCTCTTCCATTCTCCTCTATGAGCTGTCATCTCTGTATTCACTTCTTTCTTATCCATGTCATCTTTAACTGTTCAGCCATCTTTCTTAATTTATTTGGCCTACCTCTACCCAAATACACCAACAACAACAAATATTTTGGACCCAAATTACTATCTTAAATACCATTTAGTAAAGTTTTTTTTTCTGATCTTTTGTAGGATTCCTGCCGTCTGGTCGGAGGATCCAAGTTCTACCAGATGGACGTGGTGGATGGTATGGCGTCCACAGACACGTCGACGCCGTCGCCTACAGAGAAACACGACCATATGAAGCCCATTGACAGTGAAGATGAAGGTAATAGTTCAACTACATTGCGACCTTTAAACTGGAATCGCTGCGTGACGTATAATTAATAAATAATAATAAATATTGTGGACAATTCACACAACACTACCCAGCCCCAAACTAAGCAGAGCTTGTAATATGGGAACCAGATAGCTGATATAATACTTAAATACATTTTTTTTGTAAATACATACTTAGAATACAATATAACACCCAGACAGAGAACAAACATTTATGTTTACCTCACAAATATTTGTTCTCGGTGGGGATCGAACCCACGACCTACGGCGCAGAAGGCAGAGCTACTACCAACTGAGCTGGAGGCCAGTCAGTATTGTTCAAGACTATGTTTTACACTATCTCTGTGCCGAGAACTATAAAGATTTGAATTTTAAACTGAAGCCGGGCTTTGACGTAGGGCAGTAGACATGAGTCTTCGTCTGACAGTCCACTCGCCTCCTTTACTGAACCTTTACTAAACTGCTGTTGAAAATCTGCGCCGCGCTGGTCAGCTTTGATAGCTTACAAAATTACCTTTCAAATGATATACCACAATCCCTAGTTCATTGGACAGAAATTGTAAAAATTTGCCTTGAGGAAGCGATTCCAGTCTTAAACTCTAATGTGTAGAATTTATTTATAAAAATAATATTTATTAACAAAAAGACTAAGACTCCTAAATCATAATCAGCTATAAAGTATGCATTAATTTACAAAAGTGGGTCACTAATTAAACAGATCTTATGTCATCAGATGTCCCATATAGTAAAACAGGATAATTTTATGAGGATAAAGCTTTTGTAGTTAAAAATTATGAACCATGATTATGTAATATGTTGTTAGGTTAGGTATATGTGGCTCTAATATTTATATTCTGGTTCTGGATGTTAATAAAAACCTTGAAAAAGTGAGGAGCAAAAGGCTGGCGTAGTACGGGTATGTCATTAGAAGGGATGAAAGTCATGTGAATAGGAGAGTGGTACAACTGAATAAATTAATTTGAATTTGAACATAGGGCACGCAATCGGTAGACGTTGTAGGGATGTGGTGGAGCTTCTATTCTTCTAGTGGTGGAGATGAATGAAAAGATGATTGAAAGGCGAGTGAGTGGTTGTAATGCTCTGTTTATTTTGCGTTTGGTCTTATATTAGTACTAGCGGCTATCCCGCGCGGTTTGTCTTGCCGGCGAAGCAACAATATTTCTCAGCCTCTGCTTGGCCGGCCGCTCTTCTATCAACTTAATTTTACTAACTTGCCTAACCTACCTAGCTATATTACGATGCCCTACCTATTTTCTTAACTAAATAAAACACTACTATATAAAATATTTAATTTAATACTAGTTACAGAAATTTATATTTAATACTAGTTACAGAACCTACCTACCTATTTCTGTACTGTAAAGTGGTTTTTGGTTTGTCAATTCATCTTAAATCACAATAATTATTAAAAAAATTAAAAAATACAAAAAAAAATAAAAAAAAATATATATACCATATATAGATCACGATAATTGCTTGATGTAAATTAAGATATTTCACAGTTTCAGATGTGGACCAAGAATGCACAGTGTTCAGCGGGGTCAGTTACCTCGGCGCACAGAATATATCCGATCCCAAGTCGGAGAGCGACATCCAGCGGATTATGAAGGAACTAAGCTCCATGCCGGAAAACAAAGATGGTATTGCCGTGTCGATATCTGTACCGGTGTGCTCGCAAGGGCTGGTCGTGTAAGTATGTTTACATGGAAAAAACATATAGAACACTTAAAATTAAGACGTGTACAAAGGCAACCCTAAATATAGTTCTTTTACAACAAACCTTGAGCATAGATAGATGTCAAATTACTAACTGAGTACTAACAATAATGTAACAATTCTTTCGCAGGCTTTACCAAGCGGATTCAAACAGCGTCATGACCCGTTACGCTGTGAACCGAATATCGTTCTACGCTCGCGGCACCGCTGGTTCGCCCGTCGCCTCGTGTTTTGCCTTCACGTGGTCTCACGGCGAGACCAAAGAGTCAGCTGTGTATCGCTGCCATGTGTTCCGCTGTCACATTGCCGAGGCTGTCAATCAAGTGTCAAGTGAGTTTTAACTTTAACCGGATAGGTGTAAAGACCAGTTTAGTTCTACGCTCGTGGTTGGTCTGTTGCTTCGTGTTTCGCCCGTGGTTTCACGGCGTGACCAAAGATTTAGCTGTGTATCTTTGCCATGTATTCCGCTGACGAAGTATACTTGATAGACATATATACTAGTTTAGTTCTATGATCGCGATTGTGTGATTCTGTTGCAATCAAAAAATTGATACTAACAAATAAATGATTCTACAAGGAACCTCGATCAGACATATCAACCAATCGTTTCTTGTCACAGATAAGTTTGGATTCAATTTGTTTTTTATTTCAATCGAAGCTCTAAATAATGTCAAAACTGACAGATGCGCCTAGTTTTGATTGCAACAAAAGATACGCAATCACCCCACAGATGAGATAACCTTCCTCCTCCTTAACCTGATATTAGGTCTTTACCTATGAAATTGCCGTTTTGTATGGAATAAGTAAAAGTACTTTTTTTTTAACTTTTTTTATTTCTTTTATTCAAAGTTATCACCCATGCAATCGACGCATTTTTGCCAACGCATTGGCAGTTTATTAATGCCCTTCTTGTAAAATTCAGCTGGACGGGAGGCAACATACTCCTCAAAGGCACTTTGTACTGCCTCTCGGGAATTGAATTGTTTACCCACTACAAAGTTCTCTAAATTTTGGAAAAGGTCTTGGAAAAAGGTTTTGGAAAGTCGGTAGGTGCAAGGTCTGGTGAGTATGGCGGATGAGGGAGAGCTTCCAATCCCAGCTCTTGCAGCTTGGAGACTGTCTGATGTGCAGTATGGGGGCGCGCGTTGTCGTGAAGGAGCAGTGGGGACGACCGATTGACCAAAGCTGGTTGCCGATGTGCAAGCTTCTCCATCATTGTCTCCAGTTCTTCACAGTACACATCTGCAGTAATGCTCATGCCGTTTTGTAAAAAGTTATGGTGAGTCACAATCGCCTTTAATTCCTCATTGTTGACCAAAGTCTCCGGACGACCACGAGCTTCATTTTTCAAGTCAAAATTTCCATAACGGAACCGAGAAAACCGATAACGGGTTGTGCGTTCGTTTGTACAGTTCTCTCCGTAAACGTTTTTGATGTTACGTGCCGTTTGTGTCGCATTGGTGCCACGACGGAAATCATATTCCATAATTACACGAATTTTTAAAGTATCCATTATGACGAAAAATTTTCAAAAGTAATGAAAATCAACGCTAATCAATAAACAAAAGACTGATTTTGTAAAAGGAATGTCATGTTTTTAAAACAAAATTAATTTGAATTTAAAATACAAAGCCATTCCAAACTTTTTTTCTATTTGAAATGACCAGTACTGAAGAACGGCAATTTCATAGGTAAAGACCTATTAGAAACAGAGACTGCAGTGGGAACGAATGATGTGATCATTTCGCTAGTCATTCAGTTGTTTCAGAATGTTCAAAGATGGCGCTTATATCTACTAAACAAAATCGTAGCTCCATGATGCGTATTCACTGGGGTCCGAATACAACAAATTTATTCGATTGTCACATCATTCGTTTGTGTAACTTTCCACAATACAAAATCTAGGATACAGCCACCACAAGTCTCACAGAGAGGCATTAAGTCTATTCAAGTGAGTTTAAACTATAACCTCTTTTAAATAGAGACTGATTCAGTTTGATGATTCGATGCGCTGTCGACATAATCCTTCTGTGCACTAGTGAACATTCAATCGCCACCGAACAATACGTAAAAGCGTGCTTCAATGAATTACTATAATCATGGCCTCGTTTTGCCTTCACCCGATTATTGGCCGAAGTTCTTTGCACTAACAAATCGAGTCAATCGTTTTAAATTAGAGGCGAACGTATGTTTAAACATTCATTTATAATGATTTGCGATTCAGCGAATGAGTTGTATAAATACTGAGCTTATGGATCCTTCAGTATGTTTCAGTGTGTAAAACAAAACACATGTGTATATGATAAAGTGCATGAAATTTTGTGATACAATTTACCAAGCATAGCCATGAAAGGAGGCTATGAGGCGCTCTTAAAATCCTTTCACCGCACTGGTTCTAAAGAACTAGTGAAATAAAAAGTAAAAATGGCATAGCCATTTTGCTGTCATTGTAAAAGGTGGGTAGGGTTTAAAATATTCTGAACTAAATACAAACACAGTTTTTTTTACAAGCTTTACGAAACATTTTTACAAATGTTTTCATAGCTCAAAATCATCTTTCTGCCCTTCATGTGAGTTCGGCGCAACATCTTTTTATTTATTTATACTTTAAGTATGTATTTATTTCTTCTGTCATGAATAGTGAAATTAAGATTTTGTATTTTTGTTCTGGTGTGATTGAGTAACAAACATCCAAACTTTCACTTTTATAATATTAGTGTGTGATAGGTGCTCGTTTCTCAAATATATAATTCTGTCCGTTACTCAGAAACGCATTACAATGTTTCTGAATAACGCTATCTCATTAAAAAATCATCTCGTTTAATATTCACAATCGCTCTCAAAATAAACACATCCATTATGAAATGTAAATAGATAATGAATTCGAAAACACTCTAGGAATATAAATAGTACGAGTATGTTCAGAATATAACCGCTAAGTATTGTGGCTGAGTGGTGGGGCTTATCGTAATTCGTTTGTTTTGTTACTTTTGTTATACCACTCTCTGGCTTCGGCTGGGTGAGGTGCATTTTGTTTCGACTTTGAGTAGTCTTTTGTGAAAAAAACAGAGTTTTTTGTTGGAAATTTGTGATAATTTTTTGAAAAGCTTGAAAGTGTGTAATTTTATATGCAATTTATTTGGGAATTTTCCTTGTGATAGAAGAAGTGGTTTTTTGCTATGATTATTTCTGGAAATAAGTGGTAAAGTGCCAGTATTCGAGGGGTAAACATTGGTAATTAGAGCGGGTAATTATTAGCCACTTTTAAGCCGTGCCTTTAATTATAATTGCGAAAGTTATACTATCGACTGATATTCTTTTTAACCGACTTCAAATAAAAAAGGAGGAGGGTCTCAATTCGGTTGTATTTTTTTTATTATGTTTGCTATCGCTTTATTTCGTCATTTATGAGCCGATTTAGACATTATTTTTTAAGGTAGCATTGGTCTTCCAGATTGGTCCCATACAAATTGCATCAAAATCGATTCAGCAGTTCGACCATGAAGTCGATTTCTCTAACTTGTTCTCTTATCTCTCTCTTATATCTTATATCTCTCTTACTTGTTAAAATTAAGAGTAGCTATAATTAAAAAAACCAATCGGATCACAAAATAACTTTGCAACACAATCCCTCAGGTACCAAATGTGTTACACAGATAACCGGTCTCCGCCCACTGTTCCATTATGTTTTATCTCGATATGTTTGCTAATCTATCGAGGCTGACCTACAAAATGTCACATGACGTTTTGTCATAACAAACTAACAAACAGCAGCGAACGGAGAAGGAAAATATTGTGGGGAAACAGGCATGTCGTAGAACCTTAAAATCGAAAATATGTTGTGTCATGTGCAAGAATGGAGCTCCTTTGAGGCGCACTTATACGAGTATATTGTAGACAATCCACACAACACTATCTAGCCCCAAATTAAGCAGAGCTTGTACACAAGGATACGCACCAGACTATACACTGCTAGCTCTTATGTCCTTACAGTAAGGGGCATTTTTCTTTGTTTTTAGGTAACTTGAGCTGTATCCTACTGTACTATGGAAACCATATAGCTGATATAATACTTAAATACATTTTTTTGGTACATACATACTTAGAATACAATGTAACACCCAGACAGAGAACAAACATTTATGTTCACCACACAAATATTTGTTCTCGGTGGGGATCGAACCCACGACCTACGGCGCATAAGGCAAAGCTATTACCAACTGAGCTAGAGGCCAGTCAAAACTTGAAATACTTTCACCACACTTGGTTCGAAAGAATCAGTGACACGATAAGAAGATCAAAAAGCATATACAGCCAGCTGCTCAACTATTCCTAACTTTTAAGTAAGGTCGAGGTAATTTCGTTTAATTGTAAGCATTTATCAGGGCCAAAACTCAAAAACGGCTAAGTGCGAGTCGGACTGGCCCATTGAGGGTACCGTTCAAATTAGTAACATATGCTGAGTGACGACCAATTTTTATGTCATTGTTTCTTGTAAATAATCCTTGTGTTAATACTTTTGTGGCATAAAATAAATAATTTGATTTGATTCATAATTCTTTATGGCACACAGAGACATTTACAAATAAGTGATAACACAGGACATGTACATAGGCGAGCTTAACCCTAAAAAGAGTTTTCTTCCAGCAAACCTTTGGGGCTAAGAGAGAGCTAAAAGTAAAATGGTAGTAATGTGTACCAACTTTTGATTTGAAATTCTGCACAGTCGTATTAGTGTATGTACGAATGCAGTAAGCATTGCTCTAGCAACAATGTATTTCCTCGTAAGTCACGCACGTTATTAACAACGTGACCTACGATGTAATGCCAAGACATTACAGTTGATGGATGCAAGCGTCCATTAACTTAGACATGCATAGAAAATTAGGTGTCACGTGCCTATAATTTCACCGGCACACACGCCCTTCAAATCGAAACAGCAACACTGCTTGGTATTACTTATGTAGTTTTTGAACCTTTTGACAAACTCAACGACTTCTTCTTAATTAATATGTACAGTCGCGGTATGGAAATGTTCGTCACCTTAGAGTCGGTTTTCGCTTGCACCAATGCCTTGATCATGAACACATTTTGACATAATTTGTGACGTTTACTTATCGGTGTATTCTGTCTATTCAGATTCAAAAGGTAATATGTGCTTGCGATACGTTGAACGAATCAAGTTGAAAACTGACGAACATTTTCATACCGCCACTGTACATTCGGTCAATTTTGTCAATATCAAGTGACAAATTACATAAATAAAGTAGTTTTTAGTCAAGTCAGTCAATAGAAAAGTCGGCCGTCATTGGCTTTGAAAAAATGGCGTTTTCTTTAAATCCATCGGAAACATTTTCTTACACAGGATATCGCACATAATACTTTCATTCCAATTGCTCACACTTTGAGCTAAAACCTCAAGTAATGTTGGTTAAAATACCACCGAAATTACACAACACAACCCGAAGTCGGAGTTTTGCTACCACATTTCGTTACCAAATGTTGTTTTCGTTTCGCCTTTTTGTCTCTCTCTATTGCATGGAGAAATTATGAGACGGCAAAAATACGTTACGTAGTTACAGTTGTTGTCTTATCTTTTCTCTATACAATAGACAGAGACTAATAGCCGAAACGAAAACAACATTTGGTAACGAAATGTTGTAAATGCACTGGGACTTCGGGTACAGAACTCAAAATACTCACCAGAAAAACTAGTAAAATCCAATTATAGGAAAGTACGATACATTTAGAATTAAACAGATTTTTAGTGCTGTTTAATTACTATTGAAATAAGTCGCCTCTTGATTTTGCTAAAATATGGGACACCGGGAATAATTTTTAATCTTTTCATTTCATCATTTCACCGACAGAGAACGGGGATATCGGGAATTATTTATAATAAAAATAATGAATTCCCGCTGTCCCCGTTCACCGGGGACAATGGGAATACATCGAAAAAGCAATGTGACGTCCCAAAATGTCAGAAAATGAACCCCAACACTGCTTTTTATTACTGTTGTAGCTTTTTAACCTAACCGATTGACAAACTACGACCTCAAACAATGGTAGTTTCGTCTGTGAATTGTTCGTGAGATAATCGCAATGACAATAGCCTGTCATACTCTGTGAGCTCGCCCTTGACCGATTACGCAAACGCTTTGGTTCATCTCGCGGTAACCTCTGTTTAAACTATTTGTTTTTGTTACTACTCCACGAGAGCTCGTTCACGAGTAGTTAGATAACATTTATTTATTAAAATAACCAAACTTGAGTTCCTATTTTATTGATTATTTTTATGATTGGCCTCTCAGCTCAGTTGGTAGTAGCTCTGCCGTCTAGCCGTAGGTCGTGGGCTCGATCTCCACTGAGAACAAATATTTGTGGGGTGAACGCAGATGTTTGTTCTCTGTCTGGGTGGTATACTGTATTAAAAGTATGAATTTACATTTGCGAACAGCATGTTTTAGCTTCTCGTTACATGACATTCTTCCCTTCGCATGACATGCCCGTACCACGATTGTACACTGATTTATATTTTGTTCAGTTTGTTAAATATTTAATGCTCTTATTGTTTTGTTGTAGGTTGTTTCGCAAAAGCCTTCGAACGCATTCCAAAGTCCATGGCGTCCTCAATAATCGGGGAGCTGAGTGCAGCGCCATCTATGACGGGGTCGTTGACCGAAGGCTTGGGCCCGGCCGCGCCTCCTATGCAACTGATGCATGTACTAGAATGTACTGTTGATATCAAAGAAACCGACGCTAAGGTATGTATTTTTACCTTATTTCTATACAAATAAGCTATGCTGGGAGTTACACTACGTGATAGAATCAGAAATGAGGATATTCCTGGAAGAACCTGTAAATACATACTTAGAATACAATATAACACCCAGACAAAGAACAAACATCTGTGTTCACCACACAAATATTTGTTCTCGGTGGGAATCGAACCCGCGACCTACGGCACAGAAGGCAGAGCTACTACCAACTGAGCTAAGAGGTCAGTCAAAGTCAGTTGAAGTGGCAATGGGCAGGTCTTAGAGCTCGATGAACCGAATGTCGACCATGAACCGGAAACCTTACTCATTTGGCTCATTTTGCATTCGTTTAGTTTTTATAATTCCATATTTGAATTATTACATAAGTCCAGTTTATTACCCAAGTGGTCGTTACTCGAATACCAATTTCCTCAAACATTTCCTTCTTTGACATTTCCGCCATTGAAATATTGTTATTTTTTGTAATGTAAAATAAACCTTATTACGTTAGTGCTTACTATCAATTTCCATCACCAGGGTACGTTCAGCCACGTGCCGAAAGAGCGTCTCGGCTTCAAGTTGCGCGGCGGCATCGACAAACAAGTGACGATCAACGTATCGCAAGTCACCAATAACGTACAACACGAACCCGATGAGACGCCAGTAAGGAAATAACATTGTTTCTTTTTATTTCTCCACTAGAAATATCATAAAAAAATGCGGTAGATCAGCCACGTAAATCATAATAATTTTATTCAAATGGAAATAATCACGTCAGCTATCAAAAAAATATGAAAAAATGCATTTTCTCTTCACAGACTGGCTACACGGGTGGATTATACATAGAGAGATGCTTCGGTATTCTACTGGCTCCGGGCCGTAGCGTCAAACATTCCGACATGAGACTACTAGAAATGGTAAGTATCTAATGGTAATCAAAATGCGAGGTCACGTGATCAAATAAAAACTAGTCCTTCCTTGACACCTCTAGTTTCGTTACGTGCATTTTTGTTGTAAACATAAGAAATGTCTCAGATCACATGTAATTGTTTACCGAGCCGAGCCGAGGTTGACATACATATTGTGAGGCTTTTTTTTTACTTCCCGTCGTGTGTATACGATTTTTCTGCATGACGACGGCGGAAAGGGGCAACTTCGGTTCGTGCAGCGGGCCGAAAGTTGCCACTTTCCACCCCATGAGCTGAAAAAAAAATATAAAAAACCTAACCCTGGATTTGAAACGAAGCCTTTTCAGATTTGATGATGTGTTCTCGATAGCTCTTGCTATACTCCTTGAATTTCGAATAATGGTAAAATTTGCAGGTAAGCGGCTCATCAGGCGGATCTGGTTGTTCAGTGTGCGCGCTGTGGAACGCTGGCGAGTCGGCGCTGGCCGCCTTCAACGTGGCCAGCGGCGACGGCGCGCCCGCCTACATGTCGCTGGCGCTGGACCTCGTGATCCGAGGCATTCCCGACCCATTGCGGTATACAGACCCCCTCCCTTACTTTAAGGCCCGTATTCAGGAACAGTGCTTGAGTCCGGGTCGGAGTCTCAAGCATAGATTTTTGACGCTTTTCAATGGAAAACTGTCTCGACTGACTCGACTCTCGACTCAAGTACTTTACTGAATACAGACTTGTAGCTAGAGTTGCGTTTACAGCGGTTTTTGTTCTTAAACTTTCGTTGAGATGTCTCGTGCCTCTAAAACGGGCTATTGATCAATTAGCAATAAAGCTGTTTATATTCACTATTCTGCCTTTTTATATGCTTTATATTTTACCGAGAATAAGCAACATATTAACAATATAGTCTGTATCTTCTAGGACTTCTAGGTGTTTGAGATTAGTGATAAAATTTGATTAAGGTACTTATTATGAAACATTATTACAGATTGGTTATCGAAAGTCCACTGAAGATTTTTCCGCCTTCAGAAAGGTTCTGGTATTACTCGAAGAGGCCGCTAGTGCAGCAGTTTTATATCAATCTCAAAGAGGTAAGCAATAGCTTGTAGTGTCTTGTTTGACAGCTCTCGCAGCTCAGTTGCTAGTAGCTCTGCCAATACATGCGAGTCGGCAAAAGTTGTGTGAAAATCCATCTCATAGAAAACTCATTGTGTAATTTAAAAATGGAATTATCATTTACTCCGAAGCATGACCAAGGAGGTAACTTATCAAAGGTTTTATTTAAATAAAACAAATGAACACTTCAACGCGAGATAAATTTGTGTTTTTCGTTGTTTGTTGTTGTAGTTTTGATAAAATGAGTGCAAGTGGTACTATTTAGTTTTAATTTCCTCGCATTATTTGATAAAAGTACTATACAAGCCTAGGCCACAACTAGGCAATGATAAACTTACGTACGCGTGTAATATCAAATAATTTCGTTTATATTTCCAGTCGGTAGACGCACTAGGCCAGCTGCAGTACGAAGTGGCAAGCATAGAGACGTCAGGCGAGCTTGACAGGTCGCGTCTCAACCTGCCGCTGTCACTGTCAAGTCTGCTGCCGTCGCCGCTGTCAAGCGCGCCCGCACCGCCGTCGCCTTCAGAACCCGATTCCGACGGCGACGAGCCATTGCTTAGTGGCACTGGAGAGGTGTCGAAGGACTGCGGGGAAGATGTGCTTGTGAACTGGGCCCAAGTGCTTAGAAGGTAGGCGAGGTTTTTCTCTGGAGGTCATTTTTCATTCGGTGACGTACTCTGTCTCTTTCTATGGTGTCAAGAATCATATAACTGGACTTGTCATGCAACACATAATGTGACCACAAGTTAGGGGCAGGATATAAAAAAATAGAAACTGCAATAACACAAAAAGTGCGGCGTTTATGTGGCGGCCTTTTTTTTGTTACAATGCGCTGCGACGTAGTAGTGTAGACCCTCCGATTTCGAAAATGTTCTCTTAACTTATCGACAATACTAAAACAATACTGATGAATATTTGCGCCTAAGACGCGTAGGCAAGCCATAAAATCTACGATATCCACGTGGGCGCAACAAGCTTATAACTTTGTGTTGAAGTATACTTACTTGCTGTTCTGTTCTGTTCTGATATGTGAATCGAAAGGATAACAAGACAAGTAGATATTCCATTATGTTGGTTTTATGCTGCAAGTGTTATAAGAATATTGCACTAAATATAAAGTTTATAATTATTCAACAGTTGGACGGGCCCTCGACCGCGAGCGTTGAATCATCTAGTTCGTGTCGGAGTACCAGAAGCTTTACGAGGCGAGGTGTGGCTGCGGCTAGCCGGCGTCGACCAGAACGATAAGCTGATGGAGACATACAGAACACTTATTAGCAAAGTAAGTACATTTGAGTAATATCTATTAAACTAATATTAGGCGTCGTCCTAATTGGCAATCGATCGCGCGATGGTGCGATGCGATTTCATCGTACGGTGAAACTGCGTATGCGTTATCGTACGATGACTTCAACCTTCAATTAGGACACTCTAAAGAAATGTGTGTGTTTAATCTCGTTGTGCGACGAAAACGCATCGCACCATCGCGCGATCGATGGCCAATTAGGACGACGCCTTAGTGTCCTTAGAAGATAATCTATCTTTTCAGCCGTCATCTCTGCATTCACTCCTCTCTTATCCATGTAACCTTTCACACTGTTCATTCATGTTTTCCTTTGTCTAGCAATGCTTACATATCCATCCACATCCATACTCATTACTCTCCTAGTAACATGACTTTCATCCCTGTTCATGACTCCTCAAAGAGCCGTTTATATATCGTCGTTGTGGTGCGAGAAGTAACTAAGTGACATTTTTTGCCTAAATTAGTTATTGATGCCAAAGTGTTTTGAAACCCATTATGTACCTTCTCAGAATGTAAAAGAGTAGATTTCACTAAAATTTTAGATAATACAAGAATGTCAGAAGTGCATAACTACCCGTAGAGGCAAAAATCTGTCCACAAAAATCATCTAAGGGTTCTTAAGTAGTTTAATTCAATCACTTTAATTACAATATTCTTCATTTAGTGACTTCTAGATGTTTATTGATTCTTACTTTATTGTTTGTCAGGATTGCCCCTTCGAAGCAGTAATACAACGCGATATAGCCCGCACATTCCCCGCGCACGACTTCTTCCGCGAGGCCGGCGGTCTCGGCCAGGACTCGTTGCTGCGGATGGCACGAGCTTATGCAGTCTATGACCATGAAGTTGGATACTGCCAGGGATTGAGCTTTCTAGCAGCTACTTTGTTACTACACGTGAGTATATCGTCATTTTTAGGGTTCCGTAGCAAAATGGCAAAAACGGAACCCTTATAGATTCGTCATGTCTGTCTGTCTGTTCGTCCGTCCGTATGTCACAGCCACTTTTTTCCGAAACTGTAAGAGCTATACTGATGAAACTTGGAAAGTAGATGTATTCTGTGAACCGCTTTAAGATTTTCATACAAAAATATAAAAAAAAACATGGCTTGGACGAGATCTAGTATGTAGCTTTTTTTAATACGTCATAAATCGTAAACCGCAATTTACCTTTCGACGAACTACAAGAACTTCTATAAATGTTACTTGTAGCTACGGAACCCTTCATGGGCGACTCCGACTCGCACTTGGCCGCTTTTTATCTATGGTCAACGTTTATTTACAACTAGCGTTCGCCCGCGACTTCACTCCCCGTTCACGTTACTCTATCGGGATAAAAAAATATTCTATGTCCGTCTCGTGGTTCTAAGTTTATTATTTTTTAATTCTCAGATGCCAGAAGAACAGGCCTTCTGCCTGCTAGTACGTCTGATGTACGGTTACGGACTGCGGGAACTGTACAAGGACGGCTTCGAAGCTCTCTACATGAGGCTGCATCAGCTCGATAGACTTATGGAGGTGAGACGCTTTTCATTCTTTTAATTATAGACATTTTGGTATGGTTTTTTTTGAAGTGATAACGTCTTATAATTCGATGGAGCCGGCTGCACGCACGAAAAAACATGACTCATGCGGCGTTACCTTGCTCTGAGGCGTTCCATTTAAGGCTTGAAGTGCAAGCGAGAGCGCGGAACGAGCGACAAAAAGGCACGCACGGCCTCCGCGTTCGGCAGCGTTCGACATCTATCTCTCTCCTACTTGATTGAGCGATGCGACAGCTGTATGACGTTGTCACGTTCAACTATCGCCAGTAAACCGACTTTACAGACAACCGATTTTTTTCATTGATTTTATAGTGAACACACATAACACTTAAGGAGATCACAAAGATTTTTATAATGTCCCAAAAGTTAAGAGCCGATCGCTTTAGTGCCGAACAGTCCCTAAGAGTTATTTGTCGAGTGTGATTAGGATCCGATGGCGCAGTGGTCAGCGCAGGGCCGTACCAAGGGTAAGGTTGCGGGTTCAAATCCCGCTTGGCTTTTTTGGGACATTATAAAAATCATTATGGTATGGTGTTTTTATCTCCTGCCGAGAAAAGCTTGATAGACTAAGGTGAGACACCGTTCACGATCTAAGTGTTCTCGCCGCACACGAACCTCTGGTCACAACCACAAAACACCGCCACTCACATTATTTCCTCTAGTTTGCATGCATTTAAATGATACATATAATATAATGTATATTTTAGTTTTAAGGTATTTATACTATGGGCCCTGTATTTTTATGTATTTACTATGTTGCCTGAAATAAATAAATTTATTATTATTATATTATTATTTACCATACCATAGAAAAATATAATATGCCATCGCCTAGTGTGCTTGTAAACTGGCATCTTTTTCAAGCGCCATAAAGTTCAATATAAGTTTTGTTTCCAGGAACAACTAACAGACTTGCGGGTTCATTTCCAAGAACTAGGAGTTGAACCGCACATGTTTGCGTCGCAATGGTTCCTTACTGTGTTCACAGCGAGATTTCCCCTACCGCTGGTAAGTGAATCTCACCTTTATGTGAATAGTTATAAAGCTTACAAACATTTTAATCAATTTATTTTATTGGTAATTCTCATACAACATCAGTGCGATCTTGTTTTGACGCTAACTCTGCATTTAAAACAATACGGCCATATTCTAAATTTGAATACTTAAACTATGCCCTATCCGAGTTCGATGTCGAATATTTGTAAACAAACGTGTAGTATTTAATGTACCCTATGTAGAATGTAATGTTAAAAAACAATAAATGCGCAGTAAAATCTAGCAAACATTCAAGTCATAGCGAATCCAATTTTGCAGACCGACGTTTTTTTCGATCGGCGCGATGTGCAAATTTATTTTGGTCGAGCTATACCAGTGCTCTTATGCTAAGGGGTTTATTTTTAACCTTCGGAAAGTAAAGATTCTTTATAATTTTTTGATTCCCAGGTTTACCATATCCTAGACGTGTTCTTACTGCAAGGAATGGACACGTTATTCCAAGTGGCGCTAGCGTTGCTCTCTCGATCTCGAAAAGATCTATTGGCGAATGATTTTGAAGGAGTACTCAAATATTTTAGGTGAGATTCGTTGTACTTTACGCGTGTCTATGAGAACCATAGACTCAGATAGGTACAGCAAGTAGGAACTGTTATCTTTCTGTTATCTTGTGAGACAGTCGTAAAATGTTTGTAATGAAATGTTACTCAACATGAGAACAAATATTATATATTTGGGTCTGTTACGTTTACATATTACATATACGAGCTGGTGTGCCCGAGCTTTGCTCGGTTTTTTAATAATAAATTTTTGTATACTAATTTTCATGAAAATTTCCGGAACTTTTGTGTCGAGTGTTTACGTAGAAGTTCAATAGATGGCGTTCTCCGTGACACTATTTCGCGATTTCGACTACTCGACAAGAGATGGCGCTAATTTTTTTTTATTATTAAAATAACTTTTAACCCGGGTCTTTTCTGAAAATGAAACCTAGCTAGATCGATTTATCGCCCCCGAAAACCCCTGTATACTTAATTTCATGAAAATTGTTGGTGCCATTTCCGAGATCCTAAATATATATATATATATATATATATAGGATCTCGGAAATGGCACCAATAAAAAAAATATATATATATATATATATATATATATATATATATATATACAAGATTTTCTCGTTTAAAGGTATAAGATTTACATTTACATAAGTTATGACACTATCCACTTATCATCTACTTGTCAGATCTATGAACAAGATAAACATGCAATTTTTTTCGGCTTGACGTTTAGTTTATTTAAATTCATAAGATAGTGAAAACAGTGACGGTTTTTGTAAAGCAACTTTTAAACCGATGCGATAAATCGAATAAAAAAGCCCTGTCATTGTTTATAACTATCAAATTGGTAAAAGATGATAATAATCAGATTTTTTAATAAATACCCATGTCTTTGAACTTACCCGGGTCACTGTGATGTGTTTTTGCATTGGTGCATTAAGATTTGGTTCCGATCTCCTGCCGCATCCACTACTAGTCCCATACATTTTCACCATTCACCTTCACCCCCTTCAAACTGAAACACAGCGGTCCTGCTTCACGGCAGCAATAGGCATGGTGGTAGTACTTCCCCGAACGAGCCACACACAGAGCTCTACACTACCTTTAGTCGCTTCGGTTTGGCCGCACGTTTTAACTCTTTATTAAACGGTTTAAAGATATTTATTTCTCAAAGACCAATAAAGTCAGTTTGAATTCAGTGGTGTAACAGTGATACATAATATTACATACTTAAAGTTAGAGTTGTCAATTATTACAGCTATGCTATGGATATAATGGACATGTTTTTTTTATGATGGTGTTCCTTTAAGAGGGAATTACACAGGCGACTCTCCATACAAACGTAGTCCCCTATTTCCTCCCTGGATAATGCCTCTACAGTAACCATTTTGTCTCATAAAATCCAGATCTGCTATATTCATGCTCGTATGTTTTCCTTTTTTTCTGAAACTTATTGATAAAGAAAATATGACCCTCATATGAAATATGAATTGGAGGTGATATTTTCTTTATCAATAAGTTCATATGAGGGTCATATTTTCTTTATCAATAAGTTTCAGAAAAAAAGGAAAACATATGAGCACGTATATAGCAGATCTGGATTTTATGAGACAAAATGGTTACTCTAGAGGCATTATCCAGGGAGGAAATAGGGGACTACGTTTGTATGGAGAGTGGCCTGTGTGATGCCCTCTTAATGTTTTTTTTAAATGTAAATATACTTGTAACCTCCATAACACTGTTAGGCAATTTATTATATAGTTGTGCTCCTTCAAAGATAATGTTTTTCTTTCCATAGTTTGTTCTAGGTCGTACTAATACAATAATTCACAGGGTAACACTACCAAAGAAATGTCGCGCGGAAGAGTCGTCGCGGCAAATAGTTAAACTCGCATGCAGTATTAAAGTTAAACGGCTACAGAAATACCAGTTGGAGTTCGAGAAATTTGTCAAAGGTTAGTACATTATCAAAGGTTAGATAAGTGGTCTGGTTGTAGCGACTCCGTCTAAGGTCGTGGGCTTAAATCCGATCATGCTCCAATGTGTTATTCAGTTCAATAATGCATGTGCACTGTAGTGTCAAACGTTGTAGGAAAACATAGTGAGGAAACCGGCATATCGTGGATCTAAGATCATGAAAAAAAATGGTGTAATGCGTAGATGTTTTGTTTGTATTTAAACAGACTTCTAGCTATATTTAATGGATAGTTTTTGTAGTCATCATTCATAGATAGATAGATAGATAGATAACTCTTTATTGTTCACCACACAGAAACATAATACAGGATTCATGAAGATTTTTGGCAAAACAATGGGCGACCTTATCGCTTTGAGCGATCTCTTCCAGGCAACCTTTGCATGGAAAAGAAAAGAAAACATTAATTGACGGCAGTGTAGTTACACAAGTAAATGGAAAAGAAAATAACAGTTAAAGACCTATAACTAACTAGGTTGTACATTACATACATAACATACCTACTCATCATCATTATCAGCCTGAAGAAGTCCACTGCTGGACATAGGCCTCCCCTACACATTTCCAGGAAGAACGATTCTGAGCCCTTTCCATCCATCGACTTCCCGCGATCGCGGTTAGTAACAGTTCTTAAATCCTATGCGCAGTTCTCTCTTATTTTAACCTTTATTACGTTTCAGAATCGGCAGAAAAGGAGAAAATAAATGTGGAAATGGAAAGACTGAAAGCGATAAATACTCAATTGCAGCAGGACAAAGATTTGCTTGAAACGCAACTATCAGAGGTAACTAGACCTAAACCGTGATAAAAAAAATCATATTGTTTTCGTTTCGCGAAAACTGAGTTAAGATGAGAAAGCAAAAATACGTTACGTAGTTAGAGTTGTTGTCTCATCATTTTTCCATGCAAAAGAAAGAGACACGTAAGCGAAACGAAAACAACATTTGGTAACGAAATGTTGTAAATGCACTGGGACTTTGGGTACTGAACTGTCCTCATAACTCAGTTGGTAGTAGCTCCGCCTTCTGCGCCCTAGGTCGATACCCACCGAGACCTTATATTTGTGTGGTGAACACAGGATGTTTGTTCTCTGTCTGGGTGTTTATTGTTTTCTATTTATTCACAAAAAAGAATATAAGTACTATATCAGCTATCTGGTTCACATAGTACAAACTGCTTAATTTGGGGCTAGATAGTATTGTGTGGATTGTGTCCACAATTTTTTTTTTTACATTATTACAACATTCTCTTGTCAACCATAGACTGCCATTATCTTCCATGTCACCTCTTTCGAAAACCGGCTAACACTATTGTGAAAGGTAGAGTCTGTTCAGAAAGAGAACCGTCGTGGCCAAATTGAGAACTAACGTTTCGATTTTTATATGGCAGCTCATCCCTTTCTTTCTGTCAGCATTTTGCATCATAAAAATTAAATAAAGGAATAGTACAATATTTGTGATAGGATCAAAACGCAACAGACGCGCTATTGTATTGCACACTAAACAAAAAAGGTGATTAAGCACAGCAGCGCCCTCCAATCCCACGACGGTTCTCTTTCTGAACAGACTACAGTATTTATCGTTAAATTGACAGGCTCGTTCAGTAGCGGATGAGGCTAAGAAAGACTCTTCTCACCACGCGGCCGTGGCTCGGGATTACCGCGAGATTTGCGCGCGGCTTGACAAGCAACTGCACAATATGCAAGACTACGTCAAAGATTGCACAAACTGCAGCTTGAAGCTGGCGCAGAAAGACAATAAACAAGGTATTAGTAGGCAACAAATATTGCACATCGGCTAATTTCGGCTTCATAGAGCGTAGTGTGCGTCAGAAAGAGCAATGTGCAATATTTATTGCCGAACAAACAATAGGACCCGTACTTAACCATGCTTCTAACAAAATATTCATTTCATTTCATTTCTGGCCTCTGGCTCAGTTGGCAGTAGCTCTGCTTTCTGCGCCGTAGGTCGTGGGTTCGATCCCCACCGAGAACAAATATTTGTGTGGTGAACACAGATGTTTGTTCTCTGTCTGGTTGTTATATTGTATTTTATGTATGTATTTACAAAAAAAAGTATTTAAGTTTTATATCAGCTATCTGGTTTCCATAGTACCAGCTCTGCTTAGTTTGGGCTAGATAGTGTTGTGTGGATTGTCTGTATTATTTATTTTTATTTTACTGATTTTATAATTTTTGATTGTGTACAGAAACGGAGCAAAAGGAAGGCGATAAAGAGGAAGGCTCGAGCGACGCTGAGGCGAGGCTCAGGCAACACGTGCGAGATCTAGAATTAGAACTAGCTCAGGTCAAGTTGGCGTTTGTGCAAGCGCAATGCAGTAATCAGGTATCTCTTTCTTATTCTATCTCTTTTCGACTACCTACCTGACTACTAAGTACGGTTTTTATTTTATGTTCTCTGTTTGGATGCTATATTGTATGCTAAGAATATATTTACAAAAAAAAGTATTATATCAGCGTTCTGGTTCTCATAGTAGAAGCTCTACTTAGTTTGGGGCTAGATCGTGTTGTGGCGATTATTTACAATATTTATTTTATTTATTAATTTACCTATTCATAAAGAAGAACACAAAAAATACAACAAAAATGTTCTAGAGTATTTTTCTTTACTCTGTAGCTTATCCTAGTATTTCCACTTCCAGGAACTAAGTCATCAGTTGAACACCGCCCTGCACGAAGTTCAGGCAGCAATGAACCAGAAAGCGTCTGATACTCCGTGGCTGGTTCGCACACTTGGTAAGGAGTTATAAATACTGGGAGTTTCATATAGCGCCATCTAGGTTTTTTTACATGCCGTGGCCTAACGTAACATTTCGGCTGTGGTTTTGTTTGTAAAAATATTATAAATATTTTAAATTACTGGCACGTGAGGCTGAACTTTGTATGTCTCAAGTTGATGGATGCATGGCAGTGCATCGAAGAACACGTTCCTAACGTGCGTGACCTACGAGGCAATGCTTTGTTACAGGCGATGGTTACCACTTAATATCAAGTGGGCCATATGCGTGTTCCATCAACTAGTTGTATAAAAAAAAGCGATTTGCCATCTGAAATAGCAGACTACTTATTATCATGTTTTTCTGGGTTTGAGTGGTGGAACAGGCATTTACATCACTTTGTTTTACACGGCCGGTAAAAATTAGGGCATAGCACTTCTTCTTTTCGTGTTCTTTCAAACCAGTGTGTTGAAAGGGTGGGGTTCAGGGGCGTAGCTACCGCCGTATCTGCCGTATCAATTATACGGGGCCCCCGGCCTACGGGGCCCCCGAACGTTCGTAAGCAAAATTAAAAAAATCCCAATTTCTTAAAACTTTAATGGCCCGAACACACCTATACTCGGATTTTTAATTAGACGAAGCTAGCTGACGTTTACTGTGTTGTCAGTTTTTGATGAAATAAAAATAGTGTTGTGACAAAGTGAATGATTGAAAAAACTCCTGAATGAATGAAATTGCCTCGTTTTTCTAGTGAATAGATAATTTGCCGAACTGGACTTGACGTGCTTGGTTGAGGATCCATATCGTTCGCGCGAAACAATATAGCAACAAAATACACAACAATTACTACAAACACAACGTAACGAAAAACTTTACAAAAACGATAACCAAACAGCGTGAGCTTAGAAAAACATTCGTGCTATCAGACCAGAGGTTAAAAGCCGAATTACAAACAAAATGGTGACCGACGCGCGTGGCGTTCATCAGTGTTGGCACTAGTCGCCACGCCGCGCATTGTAATAAACCGTCAAAAACTGATTTTAGTTACATACTACAAGTAACTTATATCAGAGCACTTCTATACATTTTTTTATACAAATTTCAATATTATTTTATAGTTTGTAATGATTAACTATTCACTCATTGTTCAGTCATCTGATTGAACGAGAACTGAACGCAGCACTATAACTTTAAATATGGTAACACTAGCTGTCACCCGCGACTTCGTCCGCGTGGTTAGTATAAAGTCATAGTTTGAGTTCGTTTAAAAGAAACTATTTTATGGTGGAAAGCGGACAACTATTGATATGTTTTCACTGTTTTTTTCGTATTTTTTGTGAGTTATTTTTCGTGAATTTGTCTTAGTGGCTCAGTTGGGTTATGTATGCGTTGGTTTTACATGACCAAGTGCTGATTACCTTAATTTTGAGTTTGCATTCAAAACTATATAAAGTGTGTTCGAAAGATGGTAAATGCTGTTGTAGCCGATTTTTTTCAGCTGTGTTTAGTTTTGGTATTATAGGTGCTTCCCGCGATTTTGTCTTAGTGTTTATCATGGGGTTTTTTGTAAACCTTTGTGTGTATTCAAACCTGGTGACAGATGCTGCGGTAGCAGATTTTTTTTAAAATGTTTTTTTGCGTATTTTGTAAAGCTCTTTTTCGTGATTTTATTTTAGTGGGTAATTTGGGCTATCGTATTCGTTGGTGTATATTCGAATCTTTTTTTTTAGTTTGACATGATCAAATGCAAGTTACCATCGTTTTGAGCTTGTACTTTAGAGCTTGTACTTTAGAGTGTATTTGAATTTGAAGGCGAGTGCTGTTGTAGCCGTTTTTTTTCAGCGGTGTTTAGTTTAAGTATGATAGATGATTCCCGCGATTTGTCTTGGTGGTTATCATCGGTTTTTTTGAAAACATTTGTGTGTATTAAAACCTGGTGACAAATGCTGCGGTAGCAAACAATTTTTTTATGTTTTTTTTGCGTATTTTGTAAAGCAATTATTTGTGATTTTATGTTATATTAGTGGCTAATTTGGGGTTTCGTATGCGTGTTGGTGTATAATTGAATCAGATTTTTTTAATTTGACATGACCAACTGCCGGTTACTATATTTTTGAGCTTGTACTTTAGAGTGTATTTGAAGGCGAGTGCTGTTGGAGCCGATTTTTTTCAGCAGTGTCTAGTTTAAGTATGATAGATGTTTCCCGCAATTTTGTCTTAGTGGTTATCATTGGTTTTTTTTGTTAACATTTGTGTGTATTAAAACCTGGTGACAGATGCTGCGGTAGCTGAAAATTTTTTATTGGTTTTTTTTGCGTATTTTGTAAAGATATTTTTTGTGATTTTATGTTATATTAGTGGCTAATTTGGGGGTTTGTATTAGTGTTGGTGTATAATCGAATCAGATTTTTTTAATTAGACATGGCCAACTGCTGGTTACCATAGTTTTGAGCATGTACTTTAGGGTAGGTTTGAATGTGAAGGCGAGTGTTGTTGTGGTCGTTTTTGAAGCGGTGTTTAGTTTTGGTATGATAGGTGTTTTCCGCGATTTTGTCTTAGTGGTCACGTTGGGTTTTATGATTGTAAACTTTTGTGTGTATTCAAATTTGGTGACAGATGCTGCGGTAGCTGAATTTTTTTACTGTTTTTTTGTGTATTTTGTAAAGCATTTTTTGTGATTTTTCTTCAAACTATTTTTCCCTTTTTTCTTCTTTTAGGGATTTTTTTTCCTATTTTCTTTCTTAGTGCACCTTTGCTCTATAAGAGGAACACATCTTCCAAGTTTCATGCTTCTAGGACTAATGGTTTAGGCTGTGTGTTGATTTTTCTTTAAACCATTTATCCCTTTTTTCTCCTCTTGGGGAAAAAAATTTTTAATTTCCTTTCTTTATACACCTTTACGCTATAAGAGGAACATACCCTCCAAGTTTAATGCTTCTAGGACTAATGGTTAAGGCTGTGTGTTGATTTTTCTTTAAACCATTTATCCCCTTTTTCTCCTCTTCGGGAAATAATTTTCCAATTTCCTTTCTTAGTACACCTTTACGCTATAAGAGGAACATACCCTCCAAGTTTCATGCTTCTAGGACTAACGGTTTAGGCTGTGCGTTGATTGTCAGTCAGTCAGTCAGTCAGTCAGTAACGTAAGAGTTTTATATATTTAGATTATTTTACAAAGTGACATTAGCTACTGTCAGTCGGTATCGTCTAATTAAAAATCCGACTATAGTTCGCTGGCGGTAGCGATCAGTGAAATGCTGTCAAATATCGCTGTCAGATTTGAGATTTGACAGCGAATATTTGACAGCGTTTCACTGATCGCTACCGCCAGCGAACTAGGTGTGCGCAGGCCTTAAAACAAATACCTATGAGCTTAGATGGCGCATGAACGCCTAACAGATCTGTCACTATTGTCCATAGAGGCAGAAATTTAGAAAAACTAAAGTCTTTTGATAAATTAAATAATGTAATAAATCAGTTTGCCGAAACAGAGGCAAGGAGAGTGTATATTCAATTTGAATTGTTTGTAAACTTTTTGGAAAAGTGACATAGATTAATAAATATTTCTTATAATTTTATGCAAGCTTTTTTTTCTTTTGTGAGACAATTCTTTACCCTTCATAAGAGCCCCCAAAAAAATTTTATACGGGGCCCCGCCAAGGCACGCTACGCCACTGGTGGGGTTGCACAAAGATGTAAGGTCTTATGTGCCTGCATTTTTCATCGGAACCCTTCAAACTGGAACATAGAGAACTCTTTCACTGGCGTCTCATTAGTAATAAAGCTGTTCTACTAGTACTTCTGCTTCTAGTCAGCGCTACTAAAGGTTGGAGTCCAGGGTACCATCACTCCAAATATTGCTATGCCCCAAACTTAAGGGCCTATGTATTCACCATCTTTAACTTTAAGACCTCACCATGTATAATAAAATAATAATTGCAATATTAAAAATATGGGTACCACAAGGCACGAGAATCTCTTATTAAGTACAGTAGATGAACTAGAACTTTTCCTTGGTTTTTATTGTTATTAGTTACATTGCACTAATGCTTAAATAGTTATAATTTTTACTAGTTTTAGGCATCATGCATGAAAGTGATTCGAAACTCAAGATCTAAAAAAATATCTTCCTTTATCTTTTTTTTATTCATATTAATTAAACATGTTGAAACGTAACAATATTTCTCTCGTTAAAATGATTCTTTACCTCATTGTAGGTCACTAACCAAGAAGTCCCAGAAAGAGGTGATCTCATTTTCTTTTGTTCTTGTTTCTTCATGCTTTTTATGTTACTAATCATTAGTACTACTACTAACTGTTGGTTACTACTATTTTTATGGAAAACGGAATATTTACCATGATTTAATTTTGCAAATTTTTTTCATAAAAATAGTGTTAAAAACCATTTTAGTTTGAAAAGCTATAATGATGATTACTAGTTCGCCACTAACAAATTAACTTTGGCTGTCAAATACCTTTCATAATAAACGTTGCTTTAGTTTAAATATAGTAAGCGCATTCCTATCTTCATTAATACATATTTAAAAAAGTTAATGGCATGTTATTTGATTGTAGAATGTCATAACTTCATCTAAGATTAAAGCCCGTTTTCAGAAACCGTGCTGGAGTCTGAGTCAAGCCTCAAGCACAGATTTTTGTAATTTTCAATGGAGAACTGTCAAAAAATCTATGCTTGAGAGTGCTGAGGCTCAGACTCAAGCATTGTTTTTGAATACGGGCCTTAGACTTGCTTGGCTTGCCGCGAGCAACATAATCCATAAAGAAACCAAACATATCATATTTATGTAGGGTCGTACAATCTAATATATTTATGTAGAATCGTGGTGGATGCTAGATTAGAATAATAAGCTCACGATAATACATGATATACTTTTTTATCTGTGTGACGCGAACGGAGCCGCGGGCATTCGCCCGCGGCTCCGTTCGCGTCACACAGATAGCTAGACAGCTAGTATAATATTGGTGGAAATTTCACACATGTTGTTGGGTGATGAAATACTTTTTTTTTAATGACTTATTAATATAATAATATTGGTAGAGTCTGTTCAGAAAGAGAACCGTCGTGGAATTGGAGGGCGCTGCTGTGCTTAATCACCTTTTTTGTTTAGTGTGCAATACAATAGCGCGTCTGTTGCGTTTTGATCCTATCACAACTAGTGTACTACTCCTTTATTTAATTTTTATGATGCAAAATGCTGACAGAAAGAAAGGGATGAGCTGCCATATAAAAACCGAAACGTTAGTTCTCAATTTGGCCACGACGGTTCTCTTTCTGAACAGACTCTAATAATGAATACATTGTAATACCCATTCACAGAACAAACATCTATAGATACCACGCAAATGCTTAAACTTTTTTTTAACAAATTTTCTCCCAAAAGGTTCAATCATGGAGGCCGCACAGAATCGCCCGTCATTCCAGACCTACCTACCGAACATGACGCAAGAGCCACCGCCCTCACCACTCCACAGACACAACTCATTCCCGAGCGGGCATGGAAGTCTCGACCGACGCGTCTCAGAGCCATACAGCCCCGACGTGGTCCGGAGGAAGAAAGATCTGAACACAACAAAACGGCATTCGATGCTCGTCGAATCAAATCTTACTAAAGAAGCCAAGGAAATAAACCGAAGAAGTCACGATGTTACTATAGTTAAAAACCTCTCGATGGGCTGACGTTAAAGCTTAGTTGGGTTGAGTACCAATTTTGAATTCTATTGATTGTTATTTTTGTGTGGATGGTCGTGTAAGCGACAAACAATTTGTCTGCCTGGACCACGTGGGCTGCGCAGAACGAAAATTGATGTAATAAATGCGTTCAGTGCAGTCACGTGGTTTGTCAGAGGACAACTTGTGTGTTGTCAATACGTTTGTGGACGCACTATGTCTTGAGTTTTGGCAGATGATATTATATGAATATAGTAATGTAAACCAAGTCTTACGGTTTTCGGTCAGGTGGTAAGTTGATTCGACCGGATAAACAGTATTCGTAGCTGTATCCTCTAGATGCGATAAGCTTGCAATATACGGAGTTACTGCAAAATAAGGGCGTGCCTCTTACGACCTTCTTTAGACATCTTCAAAGATCTTTGGCCTTACTTATAAAAATATTTCAAAAGATAAACAGTGCTTAAATTATTGCTATCTCTTACCACTGGATAATGACAAACAGTGACAGGGCTAACTTTAAGCAATGATTAAATTTAAATTGCGTTTATAAGTAGGGCTGTTAGAGTTGATGTCTACAGTGACCGCCGGTGAAGAACTCGTAAGCCCAAAAGCATGACTCAAAGAGACCAATGTCTAAATTCTTGGCACAGTGCGTGCCATGTACACATAACCGTCAAACTAGTCATAATTTTATATATTCGAGCACATTAGTATACAGAATCATAATTTATAGATGATATTACACGTGTAGATATTTGATATTTGTTTTCAAGTTTGCCATCGAAGGTAGGGCTTTTAGCGTAGCTAAAATGTTTTTGTATGAAAATGTTTTTAGGTTAAATAAATAGGTTGGTCAAGAAATACATCTAACCTTAGGTCGTTGCGAGTTTTTGGGAAAATGAAAAGAATCTCCAAATAAAAAAAAACACAGTTTAGGTTAACCGCAATTTAAGGTATTTTTATTCAATTTGATCATGTAACTAAATCGCTCGCAAGGTTTAATTTATATAAACTAGTAATAACCAGAGTAAAATCCGTTCAGAACGTTCTTGATCGTTACGTTGATCAGAAATTACTGGCACTTGGGGCTGAATATCTGTATGCCTCAAGTTGATGGATGCAGGGCAGTGCACCGTAGGGCACGTTCGTGATGAGTGTCACCTACGAGGCAGTGCTTTATAGGCGATGGTTACCAAGCGGGCCATATGCTTGTCCCATCAGCTAATTGCATACTAAAAATTTAGAACTATATATTTAACAAAATGTAGCCATATAGGTTTACCATTTTTTCTTATTTCGTGCAATATAAAAATAATTACATAGTTAAATTCTAATTCTATTATTTTACTACAGATTAATGTTTGTTTAGATTGAAATAATTTATTTGATATTTAATAGTTTTGACATATAAATCTAGAAAAACGAAGACATTTATATTCGTTGACATTCTAGAATAGTGTGAGTATGTGTTAGTGGATAGTATGCACAAGAGCTTACTTGTATCGAATGATAGCTAGCTTAAATTATAAAAGTAAGCGCGGTACTACTATGCATACATTTTGCATTCTGCCTTAAATTTTCTTGTTATAAAAATACATAGTGTAATACAGGACTGCCATATTTTATATAGATAATTAATCTGAACCGTGAAGTCAACTTGAGCTAAACCAGGTTTTATTTAAACCAGTTAACAGTTTAAGCGTTTTGATTCCACTTTTATAGTACGAACTGCCAAAGAGTGGAACTCTCTACCGGCGTCAGTATTTCCGGAACGCTATAATTTGGGAATTTTCAAGACAAGAGTGAACAGGAGGATTATGGCTAAACATGCTCCATCTTAGGCTGCATCCTCACTTTACATCAGGTGTGATGGCATCCGAATGCTTAGCTATCTGTTATAAAAAAATAAAAAAAAGTTAACATCAAAATTGGATGGTGATTAAAAAAACTTTTTCATTTTCAAGATTTAAAATTCAAGAATTTTTGTTACTCAAACTACATACAACAAATATTGCACATCGGCTAATTTCGGCTTCATAGAGCGTAGTGTGCGTCAGAAAGAGAAAGCACTCTACAAAGCCGAAAAGCCAATGTGCAATATTTATTGTCTACATGCAACACATGTGTATTGTGTGTACATGAACATGTGGATTTTTGAAAATTGAAGAGCCTTGTTTAAAAAAATAATGGCTCTAAAAAATATCTGTATTTTTTTTTTGGTTATAATATTATTTTCGCGTTTTTATTCCTCACTCATAGTTTAATTATGCAACACTAGAAAACAAATTAAACCCTTGAAGTACTACCTCATTTTATAATTTTTGCGAAAACATGCCCAGTGTTGCTGCCTTATCTGAGAATAGTCTGTTATATACACAATAAGGTCTTAGTAGTTCCTTGCTAACTACCAATACATTCCCATTAAAAAGCATTCTATAATTCTGTTATCTGGTTGTAACATCCATATTTATATTTTGCCGGCGTATTTGAAAGTCACAGTGTCACGGAAGACCAGCGTTATAGATAGTGCAATCCACGAAGGCGCGCCCCACTATTCCTCCTAACCGTTTATAGTATATGTGTGCAAGCTTCCGTCAATGTTTGAGTGTTATCGGTACACACTAATTACCTATGAGTGCACACGCACACTACAATGAATAGACTACGGTTCGCGACTGCCGCTCGGAGCAAACTCCCCGCACCCCGCGAGGGGCGCGTCTTCGTGAATTGCACTATCTATATAGTAGCACTCGATATTGTAGCATTTATGCTGAGTGGCAACCTATTTTCGACTGTCTTTTTATTCTGTCTTGTAATATTTTGGTGTATTTTGTGGCATAAATAAGTTATTTATTATTTGATTTCAAACGTTTTAGCATTAATAGGAAGTAATTCACAGCATATAATTTCAGTTATTATATTTTTAAAAGTTAGCTGTACATTACTTGTTGTATTTATATCATCATTCATGGGTCAAGAGAACTGAGGCGCACTTAAAATCCTTTCACCACACTGCACTGGTTTGAACTAACCAGTGACACATATGAAGAGGGTAAGTCAAGAAAATGCTTGACAGGATAAAAATACGATTTGCCCAGTGCTTGAGTCGGCTGAACTTAAATGCAATTTGTGCGTATCGAAACCGTTGTAAAATGAACTTTGAGTTTTGCTCTGTAAAATGTTCATTACAGTGCTACGGCGACATTACCATGGTAGTTACAACTTGTTTACATTCTAGTGCAGCCGACTGTACCATACTGTCAGCGTTGTAAGATAATAATATATTGTTAATCTAGTTAATTAAATCGCACTGTCTTATGATTGATCTCTATTTAATAATGAAACATTTTATAATTATTCTGACATGATATTATTGTTAAACATATCTTTAGTAGTGATTTTAAAGCAATGAGTTGGATTCTAAAAATTATTAATTTGTTAAATACAGATACAACCAACAAGTTAAACATACGTAAGTGACTTAGTATACATCTCAGTCACACAAGGCGTAAAGGCCGCCACACACGTAGCTATACTATATATTAATATCAATTATAGCAAGGCATATAACGATATTTTCAATACAAATATTCAAGTGACCATACACGCAGATTCATATAGGTACGTATATTATAGCTACATGTGTGTAATAAGGTGTAAAATTTACATTTTGATTTACACCGCTGGGCGTCTCAGTAACTGTTCCACAGTCAGATTGTCCTTGGCTCACATGCCGCGTAGTGTACCTCAAAATGTCTTTGAACTTTCGCCTATAGTTTTCTTTGATAAATTACCTGGAATTGCAAGTTTTGTATTTTACTTATCACAGTAAACCAGTCCATAACTGTAAAGGCGCAATAATGCTTCTAGATTCGTAGTTGTTTTATAGTAAGTAGACTCATTTTAAGAACCATGTAACCGGAGCTTTATAAATACGCCATCTAGTTATTGCAAAAGTGAGTTGTATTCGCCGAAGTGTTGTTTTAGTCTGTCATACAATATTGAAATAAACAATTTTTAATGAGAACACTGTATTTCAATTTAAATTTCCAATAGAAATATTATTTCAGAATTACTTTCGTAAAGTCTAATATTATGAAGGTTGCAAGAAATTTATAACCTGCGTAACATACAAAGCCCTTGGTAAGTACTAGGGCATGCAGTATCGGAACCATTCTCAGAACCGGGAATTTTCGCCCGATACTGGGCTCGGAACCGGGAATTCCCGGGAATTTCGATACTTTCGATACTGACTTAATTTTTTTAATAAAAATGACCGTATAGATATTACAATGAAAGAAAAACTACTGAAAAAACACTGTATTATTGAGAAATATTTTTATATTCAGAACCGTAAATTAACCCACACACAACCACAAAATACACGACATATTCTCATTTATTTCGCGTATTTCTTCATTGATCGAGTGAGCGAAGCGAACGAAGATATTACAAACAACTTGGGCAATATGGCATTTTATGTGCGTATGTATGTATTTGTGTATGTTTGTCCGACGATAACTTTGGAACCGTTGATCCGATCTGCATGAAATTTGATAACTCGATAGTTTGTCCTTGAAAAATTTACTGGTTAGTATATGAGTGAAATCGGATGAGGGGTTATAAAGATATGGGGTTTTTTGAGGGTGCAAAAATAAAAAAAATGGCACAAAAAAATAAAGTTACATGTCATATGCAAGAACTTTGCTTGGACACTCCAAAACCGTTTTTATTTTTTTACTAGGACGTTTAGTTTTTGCTATACAAAAAAAAGGTTAAATTAGGATAACTAACGATCCGAGAGCGCCCATCTCAAAGAATTTCGTTGAAATCAGGATTTTTCAACTGGTCGGTAAATTCTTTTGCTTTTTCTTATTTTTGTTTTTTGAAATAAACTAAGGAGGTACTCAGCTGTCATAAATGGTGAAAGCGGCCTGGTCGGATGATGGAGCCAATTGGCCAATTGAGTTAAAACTTGTTTACCATACAAAGGTAGTTAGGGATAGTCAGAGGCAAGGTCAAACAGTAAATCTAGACAGAAATCCTTCTCAAAGTAGATAAAACACAATGCGTGATGGTGGCAACTTTTTTCTGATTAGGTATTTATTTAGGTACCTATGTACTTAACTTTCGGAGCATTTGGATTTTATCATGAGATCTCAGTTTGGGGCGAACTACTAGTTATTATAATACTAAAACTCTCTGTGCGTGCACGCAACAATCAGAGCTAGGTTATATCAAAGTTGAATCGAATAACCATCAAATAAATCAACAGTTAGAACTAACAGTAACAAACTGTTCTGACTTGTCCGAAATTGTTGAGATATTATCTGAATTATGTAAATTATATGTTCGTAATTTGTCAAAATATCTAGCAATGTATACAGAAAAGTGAAACTGAACGCATAGTAAGTGTTTTTATCGACATTTATTTATATCGTACTAGAAAACACCAACAATTGATCATTGTCATCGGTATCGAAAGTATCGAAAGTATCGGGAATTCCTTCGTGGAGAACCGGTACTGGAAAAGTTCAAAATCAGCGATAATTCCCGGTACTTTCGATACTGATACTTCCCGGGAGCATGCCCTAGTAAGTACACACATGCGGGCAGCCACACGCGGTTTGGTTTTCGGACTAGCGAGGGGTTTCCTCACCGAACAAAAATATTCTCAAAAAGAGTAATTATGGGTTTCCTTCCTCCATTGATTTGGAAACTCCTTGCTGTAGTGGGTATCCAAATAAACCTCCTTGGTTTCGTCCTCACGCTGATGTTCTTTATTGCATATAAGGAAACTCCTTTGATAAGCATTCCATGTGCTGCCATCGAGCGCGGAGTAGCTGTAACTTTTAGTTATAAGACCCACTCATAGATGTCGCTACTAGTTTAGTAAAGGACCTTTGAATTTGAAGTTTGCTGTTACTTGCTTTGCTACAATAAAATAAGCACCATGACTAAAATGTAGTGGTTACAATTCCAACGCACTTTTTATTCATGAATGGCCAAATAATTCATGTTGCCGCATATTACGTTAATAAAGATTTACCTACTATGTCTGTCGGTGTTATAAAAAAAAAGGTATAACAGCTGGCTAGAGTGTCGTGAGAATGTGGCGCAATCGGCCCAGCAATAAATAAACGGGTAGGTATTTTCAGAAGAGCTTTTAAATTTAAACCCACTTTAACTTTATGACCTCGCATCGCGCGTAGACTTTCATTATCTGTACAGACCTTGATTAGGTATGTTTCACACGGTTTTGCGTTATTTCCGCGAATTCCTAAGGGAACTAGGTATATCCTCATTTATCGTTCCTTCCTCTATTTTATGTCGGCTGCACTAGAATGTAATGTACCCATGCAATCAATAATTTCATATTGGTATCGCAGATAATTTAATTGCAAGGAAAATGCTCAAAAACAATGTTTAGAACTCTTGGACAGTTTTTATGATCTTTGAGTTTTTGATTGAATTGAAAGTTACGAATTGTACCTACACATTCTATTGCAGCTATCCAATCCTATCCTACTAAATAATTATTCCGGAACAAGACAGGAACGGGAAACCTACCACGCGTTTAAAGTCGCGGGCGGTCGTTAGTTCCTATAGCATACATCTAATAACATTGCATTTATAGGACTATGCAACAAATATTGCACTTCGGCTTCATAGAGCGTAGTGTACATCTGAAAGAGATAACGCTCTACGAAGTCGAAAAGCTGATGTGCAATAAGTAGGTATTTATTGCCTACCACTATACCTAGTGTGCCATTTATAGTGGCAGGTGTATTACAGTCAGCTGTTGCTACCTCACCGTTTGACCTCGACAACTGCACGCAACCGCACCCTCCAAACCCGTGTGAACGGATGTCGTGTCTAGGGGTGGCTGCATGTGGCAAGCTGATAAATAAAGGTGTTTCGCTTCAACAGTTCCCGTGGGTGTCGTACAACGACTGCACTCAATTATCTAACTACAAACGAGATTGGGTAGGCGGTCGGGGTCACCAACTTTGAAGGCAGATTGGGTTCATCATCATCATCATCAGCCTGAAGTCCACTGCTGGTCATAGGTCTCCCCCTATACATTTGCAGGATGCCCTCCATCGACCGACTTCACGCGAAATAATGAAATGAATTGCCTGTAAAATCAAATACCTACGGGTTGGTATTTTATTGAATGATTTATTTGACCTACTTTTAAGTAAGAGTAACTACGAGTTTGATAGAACTTTATAAGTTATCTTTCCAGAAAAAAATATTTCTCCTTCACAAAATGTAATTACATAGACTTACCTACATAGGTAAGTAATTGCTTATTATGAGCCTCGATTAGTTATCTAACAGAGATTGGACAAGACCTATTTGTTGTAAAAGTATAAAGTAAAAGTTAATAATAACTAATTATGTAACAAAAATGAATTATGGATTATGATGGCGTTACACTTATTTCATCACAAGAGCCTCTCATAGTGAAAGGAAAGTGATAGTTAGCCCTAAGATAGTAACTGCTGACTATTCTATCGATATAGTCACGAATTTCGTGCATCAATTTATTTTTATTACATTTTATTGGGTTATCATTATCATCCAGGAATTCACACTTTCGTATGTCTTATTGTTCGTCTTTTTGCGTTTATGAACCACTGTCTTCTCTCCCGTTCTATCTCTATGCCCAGTAAATGGTTATGACTAAAAGCTTTTGGTTAGTGGTACACGTGGTAACCATTGCTTCTAACCAAAAGCTTGATTGTGGAGCCTGAAGGATGAGTGTTTTTTTTTACATAGAAATAGAATAAAGTTCACTATTTATAAAATAAAAATCATAATCTCTTTTATTATAAAAACCATGCTGTTATGGCAGTCATTCGAGAGCATGAATCACAAGGAAACGAAACGGTGTCGAGTCTCGAGCTCTTCTTATTAGCAGGAAGAAATAGCTCAGACAGACAGACAGACTGTTGTTTGTTGTTTGTTTATGGACGTGCGGAACATGAAAGTGTGAGTGTTACTTTTTTAAGAATCAACCAAACTAACGTATGTTAGCGTTTATTAACTTTAAAAAGTTCAAATAATTTTTAAATAAATTAACCGGTAAGAAGACTCACCTCTATAGGATTCTAATGAATAAATTTTCTTTTACTTTGACTTTCATATTACTAGGTACAAGTAAAGCAAGGTAGATTTAACTCTGGCTATTAGATATTACTCTTGCAGTAATGAAAAGGCCTCTATCTGCGCACATCTAGGCGATGGCGATGGCGATAAGCTGAAACGATGTCAAAAATCGCTGTCAGAATAGACAGCGACATAAAGACATACCTCTTGAAACTGAAACTCAAAAAACTTTTTTGCATCAAACCCATGGTATCTATGAATAGGTATTCAAAAATGATGTTGAGGTTTCTAATACTTATCGCTTTTTTCTAAACTGAATGGTTTGCGCGAGTGAAACTTCCAAAGTGGTAAAATATGTGTCCCCCTGTAACTTCTAAAATAAGAGAATGATAAAACTGAAAAAAATATATGATGTACTAATATGCAAACTTCCACCGATATTTGATTCGAACGAGATCTAGTAAATAGTTTTTTTTTATAAGTCTTAAATCGTAAACCGCAATGTACCTTTCGACGAACTACAAGAACCTTTATATTATGTTTCTTGTTGCTACGGAACCCTTCATGGGCGAGTCCGACTCGCACTTGGCCGCTTTTTCAATGTTCACTCCTTTTCCCGGCTGTCGATAAAGAGTTATGTTTTAGCTAATTCTCAGAAAACTTCATGAATAATTAATCTAGAATAACTCTCACGCGGCTTTAGAATTACATAGTTCATACATAATCCCCTACATGACTCTTTAGTTTTTTGTAGACTTCTGCAGACAGTTCCAAGGAACTTCACCTTTATGATGAAGAGCATAAAATACATGTAAGGGCATAGTTGTGGTTTGTAGTACTCGATAATGTTGTTTTATCACGCGCACGACAACGAAGCACGAATACTTACGTCTCACGTTAATCATGATTTGTGCATGCATTAGAGATGTATATTATAAAGCCTGTGGGGATCTATTCAGTATCTCTCTTGGTGGACCAAGAGAGTACTTTTAGCTCTTTAGCATTTAATAAACGTCAAAAGCTTACATAATAATATAACAAAAAAGAAAAGTTTTTGTTTAAAAGTTTTTATTTTTAATTTTCAGTTTTAGAAACCATAGTGCCGATTGGCATCCCAACACAGATAATGTATATTATTTTAAAACGGCATAGAAGATTCATTGTCTGGTCATTGTATTCATCTCACACTCTGCGCATGAGCCACACCACACATGCAATTTATAACCTTTAGGCCTACCACGAGCTCTTTCTGGCTCTGTCTTTTGCTCTGGTTTTGAGTCTGTGTGAGTGCTGTCTAAATAAATCCTTCGTCGAAACGTCATATACACAGTATTATACACTTGTGATTACTCACACAGACTCAAACCCAGAGACAGAGCCAGACAGAGCTTGTGGTAGGCCTAATTGTCTTGTTCGTTTTTAATATTAAAGTTAAAAGTTTATCAGTATTTTTTATCCACGTGTTTCCTCTATCTTGCTACATTTAACTAGCCTACCAGACATAAACAGGCCCGCGAACAGTGCCAACCTAAACCCTTTTCACACGCCGCGCGCCGCGCCGACTCTACAAAAACTCGACAAAATGGACCACTCCATTCCGGTGGCCAAGAAATAATTAAATAGCCGATAAAGCGGGTTATTTCTTTCCGTTGAACAAATACATTTCCATAAAACCTTCGTAACAATAAAATAAGTAAGTAGGGCTCGGCCTTTCTTCATTGTATTCCGATTAGCCGATAGTGACGTTCCGCTCTCAATACGATTGTTCTCGATAACATCGTGGTCCAATTAACGCTATAATGGCCCATATCGGCTACCGTTGCCTATTGGCTATGGATGAGAGGCAAATGTTTATCTTGTTTATCTAAATCAGGGATTCCCAAAGTGGTCGATATCGACCACTTGGGGTCGATATTGGTTTCCTAGGGGTCGATATAAACGAAAACTGATTTTGGGGGTCGACGAGGTCTAAAAATCGACCCCCTATTAAATTACCACACGTTCTTATTTAGAACTTTAGGTAGGTAGGTACTGTATTGTTTATGTTGTGTTACGTGTACTAAGAATAATTAATATTTTTGTAGGAAATGGCATTGTTGTAGTACCTAATGTAAAGTATCAAGTTCGTACAAGATGAAAAACTAGGCAATTCAGTGTGGACTAGTTTGTGCAAGATGAATGAGTTCAAGCGTACATCTTTCAGGCGCGTTTTGACTTGCTCTCTATTTGACGCTTAAGTGATTTAACACGAACGAATTCATGATCAAGTTGCAAATCCAAACATGTTCCTGATATTTTACTATTTAACGAGCTTGCACTTAGGTTGAAAGTTCATTTGCGTTTTGAAATTCGTTGGAGCTTGAACGATAATAACTCATATAAGTACTCATTTATTTCAAGAGATCACAAAGTTATAAAATAGCTAAATTAAGTGAAGTAAAGTGGCTGAAACAGAATTCACGAATCACTTAACCAAGTGCAAAGTTTTCCAATTTGTACCTTAGCACCTAGGTATTTTGTATCAATAGAAAGAAAACTAAAGATAGGCCCCTTATTTATAATAGTCTGCTAACTTAAAGCACTGCTAATTCTCACTCTGTCTTCTTCTATTGACCTTATTCAGAAAGAAAAATAATTTTAAAAAGCTAGTGAAACCGACTTCATTGCCAAACGGCTAAACCGATTTTAATGAAATTCGTTTGGGACAATCTGGACGTAAGAATAACCTTCCAAATAAAAAAATAATTTTCTAAATCGGTTCATAAATGAAGGAGGCATGCAGTTACAAACATAAAAAAAAATATTAAAAAAAAATGGCAACACCGATTTTAATAAAATTAAAATGAGACCAATCTGGAAGCAGTGCCTTTCAGATAAAAAAATAATTTTCTAAATCTGTTCATCAATTACGGAGGCATGCAGTTACAAACATTAAAAAAAAATGGCAACACCGATTTTAATAAAATTAAAATGAAACCAATCTGAAAGCAGTGCCTTTCAGATAAAAAAATAATTTTCTAAATCGGTTCATAAATGACGGAGGCATGCAGTTACAAACATTAAAAAAAATATTTCAAAAAAAATGGCAACACCGATTTTAATAAAATTAAAATGGGACCAATCTGGAAACAGTACCTTTCAGATAAAAAAAATATTTTTTCAAATCGGCTTACAAATGACGAAGTTACATACAAACATTAAAAGAAAAAAAAAATACAACCAAATTGAGAACCTCCTCCTTTTTGATTGGAAGTCGGTTAATAACACTGTAGCAGCTGTTTTAAGTTAGCGGATCATTATGAATAAGGGGGTTGATCTTAAAAGTAGGTAATTTGGCCATGGGGGTCTGAGGTAACGTTTCATTTTGGAAAAGGGGTCACTTGTCAAAAATAGTTTGGGAACCCCTGATCTAAATAGTAGTACCTAGTGTATAATAGTACCTATACCCCCCTAATACGAGCATGTCCAAGGTTTTGAGTTTTTTCGTTTCCTCAGATTTGAAGAATTTAATATTTTCTTGACTCTTGATTGAAAGACTTCCTTGTTTTTTCTCGAACCCCCTGCCGCCAGCTGCAGGGATGTTATTAGAATTAAAATTTAATTATTATATAGGTGGGTACACCCATCATTTTACTACAGTAGTACTTTAATGAGATGATGATGACGATGATGATACTACTACAAATACTGGCCGCCTTTTCTTTTGTTCAGACAATCATCAGAAATTCTACAGAAAGTAATCAGAATTGTGTCATTTCCTTCCTTCGATTACGAAATCGGAACATCTCTATACTTCTTACTGCTTCGATTCTGTGAATTGGGGCCTAATTCTCGGGCCGATCTCGATCATTTGTGACTGGCCTCTCAGCTCAGTTGGTAGTACCTCTGCCTTCTGCGCCGTAGGTCGTGGGTTCGATCCCCACCGAAAACAAACATTTGTGTGGTGAACATCGATGTTTGTTCTCTGTCTGGGTGTTATATTGTATTCTATGTATGTATTTACAAAAAAAAAATCAGTATTTAAGTATTATATTAGCTATCTGGTTCCCATAGTACAAGCTCTGCTTAGTTTGGGACTAGATAGTGTTGTGTGGATTGTCCAAAAATATTTATTATTATTATTATTATCATCACCCTATCCCTGTCGTAAGAACCGCCCATTTTTTATTTTTTTACCTAATTGCATCCGGTAGATGCCAAGGATTTGACGAGTCTACTCTTTACTCTTACGTAATGAAGCAGTCTTATTATTAGTGTACCTAATAATACTCATGACTGGACTAGAGCTGACTGGACTACGCATGGGCTAAGGGCAAACCCTGAACTCACTAGCAAATTAATTTTGAAAAACATTAAATTCCAGAAAAATAAATGTTACCCAATTTAGTTTGCCTACCAAAAAGTTTGTCTTTGGCAAAATTATTACGAAATGTTGAAATGACAAGCGAGGATTTAAGCCCATTATATTCTTTGAAGAAGACTTACCGCATGGAGGTTTTATCTAAAAGCTCTACAATCGAGCACTATGCAAGCTATTGCGACGTGATTGAGGTTAATAGTTTTGGTATCCGCATTTGATTTGCCGCGATAACGTGCTTTGCTTACAGTGGAGGTTTAATCAATGTTATGCATTGAGGTTTTTTTTTATCATTCTTATGCCTAGGAAATGTTCATTTAAAGTTTGCGAGAACTCACTTGATGGAGAAGGCTCACGGGATACTTAGGCCTACTTAGTCCAGCAGACTTTTTCAGACGAAAGAAAATAAATGACTGCCGAAACTATGAATGTGTTTACTTTTAATTTTATTAGGTGTGTGATATGGTTCCAAATGTTCCGAATTAAATGATTTGAATTTAAAACAATATCTGATCAGTGCAGCTTCAATTTTGATGATTAAAAAAAAAAAAAAATAACATCATAATTGAAGCTGCAGCGATCAGTTATTGTTTCGGCAGTCATTCAGTCAGCTAAAACACACAACACATAAGTAGAATAAAAACATACAATAAGCTTGTTTTCTTTTTTTTGCATCTGGTACATTACATTACAATGGGTGACTAATACGCCCTATTATAACTTAACACGTGACTATAGCTAACTGTTTCTTTCCTAGTGACCAGTATTGTTTCTCGCCGGTTTATTTAGAAGCGTTACGGTGTTTTTGTAGAAAGGTGTTTCAGTAAAGGTTTTTGATAACATTTTCGTAACTTGGGTTTGGTACCTATGACTTTTCAACTTCACCGTTGTTATAAGTAATACTGTAATTACCGCCACTGGATTTCTAACATCAATCATTTTATTCAGCTTGTAATTTCCTGCCATAGTTTATTATACTACCTGCCTACAACAGGTATAGATAAACCAGTCTAAAAATGCACGCCCCTCCACCACGTTTTGTTGACGTTGACTCACAGCAAAGTACTTCAAAATGATCCTTGTGACGTAAGTAATAAAGAGCAATTCACTTTGACTGACTGAAGTAGTGGGAAGTGCAATTTAACATTGGACGATCTCTACCTAGTTATGTAATATGTTTCAGTAACGCACCATTAGAACCGCACATAAGCAAGAACCACAGTGTTGTGAAAGCGTAGACATCTGAATTGTTATGGAGCTATAACAAACCAATGAATCAAGTGGAAATCTCAACTATCCAAATGATTCAGGCATCGACTTTCTTGCTTGCGTAATAGGGATATAAAATTCATGTTTTTTTTTGTTTGCATTTGAAATCGACCTCCGTTCTTTCGTGGTCCCATTATTTTGTCTTACTAATGGGACCACGAGGGAGAAGTAGTTCCATTACTGTCTACTTAGTAAACAATTTTTCTTGTAAATTGTCGCATCACAACACAACACCATGGGTCCTCGAATAACACCCATATCCGTGTTTTTCTTGAAGATTTAACTTGATTTGCAATTAAATTTCAGATTTTATCGAGCTCTAGCTAGCATCTGCAGTTTGTGGAAAATTTAAAACAAACATGATTCAATACACGAAAATGGTGTCCCCAGTAGGTATGACAGCTTTTCCTAGTATATTTGGGCCTACGTTTTGGAAATTTAAAATTTCTGCATCCTTATTACAAGCATTGAGAACTATACATATATAATATAGTTAATCACCGACGCCCATAGACATTTGCAACACCAGAGGCGATGCTGATGCGCTGCCAGTCTTTTAAGAAGAGATAGACCCGCTTTTTGAAGGACCCTATGCCAAGCTCCGAGGGAAAACCGAAGAAGGCAGTTCATTACACAACTTTCGTGAGTCCTTCTTCTTCCATGTTTGAAGATAATATAAGTACCTATGTATGTTTCGTAAAATATTGTACCTACTAGGGTGCCGCAACAACAAATTATTATAGCGAAAGTAAGTAAGATCGCTGAACCAGCGCATTCCTGAGTGCATGTCTTGCATCAATCAGCAATTGGATATGCGCGTGCAAGGATGATCTAAAATTATACTGAAGAAGCTTTTGCTGGCTAAAACATCGATGGACAGGAACGGAAATGACAAAATGATCTAAATTAAGAATAATTACACTTTTAGCTAAGTGGTTTTCTTAGGGCATAATAATTAGATTATGAATTTTTGAAATATAAATATATACAATGCCTCGGTCTTCCAAAATCGTATGAACAATATTTTTCAAACTGCATATTTTCAACTAATTTATTGAATTTATTTGCAACAGATTTTTTTTTTATTTTTTTATTTTTTTATTAACCTATTTTGTCCCACTGCTGGGCAAAGGTCTCCCCCAAAGACTTCCACTTATCTCTCTCTCGAGCCTCCTCCCACCATCTTACAAATCTATTATTATAAAACATTAAATTAATAAAATAAAAACAAAATCCAAAAATCTAAAATTGAGATAGTAATTCTTGAGAAAGTGAGTGTTTCCGAAATATTCTGCTCGCGGAAAACCGGCGAAGTCGCGAGAAACTCCTAGTTTCATCATAGTGATTTAACAGCCTATTTATCTTCCTAGAAGTATCTCCTAGAATTTACTGCTCCTAGCGCAACGTATGCTTTAAAAGGTAAACAGATGTTGTCACTAGTTTTCTATGTGACGTAAACGAGAGAATCTGTAACGCAAACATGTTTGCACAGAGATAAGAGATCACCGTGTTGAAACTAAACGCAACATCTTATGATAGCTGCGCATAGGAGTTAGGGCTAGTGCACACCAGCGGATGGCGAGAGATAGATCGATAGATAGATCAACTCTTTCAGGTACCTACGCGAAGAAAAATAGGCATTGCAGAATAATAATAAAAAACTGAGTTCAACGGAAGGCTATATCGCTAAAATCTCTTTCAGACATGAGATCATCGCTCACTATAATGAGTAGTGTTTCAGCCTGAAGTTAGCTGTTTTTGCGTAAATGGGCGATGGCGAACGACAGATTTGCTAAACTCCTGACTTCAGGCGTGTCAAGCTATACGTACTTGTTGAACTGAATACCTAGGGAACCACGGTGTGCCAATTAACTTTAAGCGTGTCAACTTATTTGTTCAACTGAAAACCTAGGGAGTACCCAAAAAGTACTGATGGCAACGATATTTCTAAAAATAATTGGCCTTTCCTCCATTGTAAGTTGGTAACCCTACGTTTGCATAGAAAGCTATAAAGAAAGTAACGTAAAAACATTATGATATCATGGACAGCATAATGATCATATAATTTTGTTCAACACCGGTAATATTGCTGTGTTTAACATTTCCTCTAATAATATTCTTTAGTCGTTTTTTTAGGCTTTGGAAATTAGAGATTTCACTTTGCGCGCCGGTTTGTGGGACGGTCTGGAAGACTAGAAAGGAGATGGTGGGAAGAGGCTACCAAAAGGATCACTTTGAAACATCTTAAAGTTAGGTGAGTGTAGGTGCCAGTACCACGCGACCAAGCCTAGAAGAACAGGCACCGAACTACTGCTTTTTTTTTTTTTTTTTTTTTTTTTTTACAACCACTTCCCAGCCTCAAACTAAGCAGAGCTTGTAATATGGGAACCGGATAGCTGATATAATACTTGAATAATTTTTTTTTTTTTTTTGTAAATACATACTTAGAATACAATATAACACCCAGACAGAGAACAAACATTTATGTTCACCACACACCTCTAACCGCTTGGTTCCCATAGTTTTTTTGTATGATTCCTTTGCAAAGCTATGGGGGATTAGGATCATCGTAGTCATCAGCCCTTCACCGTTGAAGGAAAACATCATGAGGAAACCCGCGGCTTAGTCAGCTCCGCACGTATTGACCATGTCTTTCCTGTGGATTAGGCCGGCTAAGCTGCCAGGATGGTATAGGTGCTGGGCAAGCCTATTCCATCTAAAATCCTGTCCCAGGCACTATAGCATCCCGTGATTTAGGGCTTGCGTAATCACCAGTTACCTATGACGCCATATAAATCATCTACATTAGATGCAAAGCCCTGTTTACTTTTTAGTCATTAGCCCAAATAATTCCGGATTTTGGTTCATATGATTCCTGGAACTTTTTTTTGAACCTGGCGTGTTTCGTACTTGTTTTCCTATACTTGATATCGTTCGTGCAGCCTACACAAAGACCCATCTAGTGACCAGACAACAAAGCTAAAACTACCTGTTCCTGACACGATCTCAACATGACCAAATACTAAACACGATCCATATTTGTAGGTGCGTTGATCTCTATTGACTTAGGATTTACATCAAAGCGGCCACTGTCTTTGTTAATCTAAAAAAAGGTTACTTACAAAAAGTTTCGCAAAGTAAAAAAACGCAAAGAAAAATTCTATAGGCGTATTCAGCAACAGTACTCGAGTCTGAGTCGAACCTCAAGCATAGATTTTTTGACAGTTCTCAATTGAAAAATGACAAAAATCTATGCTTGAGGCTAGACTCAGGCTGAGATTCATAGACCGCACTTTGCTTTACAGCAAAGCAGTCTTCGCAAAGTAAGTTTGTTTATCGAAGTTTCCTATCAATATTTTGAATAAAGAAGAGCTTGACAGAACTACAAAATACAGGGTGGGCCATAAGGGTGTTGGCGGTTTCAATATTCAATGAAAAAAGAACTACGAAACATAACAAAAATATATTTGTATTTTTAAAAAGTAGAACCATAGGAATTTTTAAGACCTAAAAATAATGTTGCCCAAATGACTTCCCTCGGCTGCTTGGCCCTCTTGGAATGATGTTCAGTGATGAGGCCAATTTTCACCGTAATGGCCATTTGAACTAGCAAAATTGTCGGTTCTGGTCCGAGACTAATCCCCAACGCTGCATGAACGTCCTTTTCAAAGCCCTAAGCTTGTCGTGTGGGCTAAGATAACGTCAACCGGTATTATTGGGTCATACTTTTTAGAGGACGAAAGAGGGCAAGCGATGACAGTTAGAGCTAACAAATTATTGCAACATGATAACAGACTTTCTGGTGCCAGCCTTGCAAGAGCTTCAAGGCAATACCTCGAGGATGTGGTTTCAACAGGATGGGGCCACATGTCATACGGCTAGCGTATCCATAGAGCTGCTGAAAATTATTTTTCCTGGAAAACTCATTTCGAAATTGAATGGTCACCACGTAGCCCCGATCTCGCTCTGCATGCGATTATTTTCTATGGGGCTACCTCAAATCGGTAGTCTTCGAGAATAATCCGACCAATTTAGAGCAGCTGAAGGGGAATATTATTCAGGAAAGTAACAAAATACCGTGAACAAGTTTTCAACGAGTTTTCCAAAATTTGCGACTTTAGTTCCAAGAGTGCCAAGCAGCTGAGGGAAGTCATTTGGGCAACATTATTTTTAGGTCTTAAAAATTCCTATGTTTCTACTTTTAAAAAATACAAATATATTTTTGTTATGTTTCGTAGTTCTTTTTTCATTGAATATTGAAACCGCCAACACCCTTATGGCCCACCCTGTATAATTTTGGTTGAAAAGTTGAACTTTCCATCAAAGTAAAGTCAAAGTTCGGTCTATGAATCTCGGCTTCAGACTCCATTCATTTTCTGTCATTTTGGGAAGTCACATTGCTATTTCATTTTAATTGTTTCTGTGTTATTTTGAGTTCTGTTGTGTTATTTCGGTGGTATTTTAACCAACATTACTTATGGTCTTAGCTTAAAGTGTGAGCAGTTGGAATGAAAGTGTATTATGTGATATCCTGATTTGATCGAAAACGTTTTCTGATGGTTTTGAAAAAACCGGCCTCCATGTTTTTTCAAAGCCAATTAGGGCCTATGACTGACTCACTCGACTTGACTAAAAAGTATTTTATCTATGTAATATATATATCCTCACTACTCGACACTAGCAAAATTGATCCAAAACGGACAGAAGGTAAATGAGTGCTATAGGATAGGACCATTATGAACTAAAGCAGCGATATTATGGCCATCGCTCTTGTCGAAACCAGGGCTTAACGTTCTCGGTATGACACACGATCGAACATGAGTTCCGTGTAAATGTCATAATAATAATGATCATAATCGAAATTAAATCAATGGTGGCATTGTGCAACTTTGCTTGTGCTCCCGGTACCAACCAAGTAAATACCTACTTACTCAATAACATTTTAAAACATGATATCGAAAAATAATTATGTTAGTCGGGGAAAATGCGTAGGATGAATAATGAAAAGCATTTAGGTATGTACTCTCCATGACCATTTTGAGCACAGAAAGAAAAGTGCTAACTAAAACAGTATTATTAAGGACTTATGTGACCCATACGCCTGTAACCTTTAACAGCAAGTTGTTTAGAAAAGACCTTAAAATAGTGAAACTCTTCCAGTAGATAGGGTACATGTGTTTTCTAATGAATACATTTTTGATAATAATCTAACAAATTCCATAATCTTTCAAATCTGACAATCCAAAACAAAAAAGCGCATGATACCACGCTTACCAGGCGCGCATACAATAGGCAGAGGTTGCCTTCCTGTGCGCGGGAACTTACAACAATGCCCATTGTGACCGCTACCATTTCACCTACAATTACATACGTATACTCTCTATGGTTTTCACATTAGCTGACTGTGGTATTGCTTGGCTATATTCATTTAGCTACAACGACATGATTTTCATATCTCGAATCTTCGTCGTGAGTGGGCTCTATTCTAGACCAGTGACTTTTTTGTCACGGTAGATAAATATCACAAGAACTGTCAGTTTCTTTAGTGAATTTGACAGTTCTTGTGATATGGTCTAGAATTGAGCCCCAGGAAGTATACAAAATCCTTTGACGCCATCTCTATAGCCGTAATCACACGTCCAGTCCAGTTGCCCAGATGGTGGTCAGGTATAGAAGACAGAAGAGATGTTCCATTAGACTGTCTGCACAGATTCAAAATTTTCCCCTAAGATTTGACCCATGTTACCCAAAGAGGTTCGAAACCCAATGCAGAGCAAAGAGTTTACAAGTCGAGCCAGGTCAAGCCAATAAGTTATGCAGTTATTAGTAGTAATTTGACTGACCTCTCAGCTCAGTTGGTAGTCTCTGCCTTCTGCGCCGTAGATCGTGGGTTCGATTCCGAGAACAAGTATATTTGTGGTGAACGCAGATGTTTGTTCTCTGTCTGATAAGTATCTGTGTCTGTGTTCTACGTATGTATTTACAAAAAAAAATATTATGTCAGTTATTTGATTCTTAAAGCACAAGCTCTGCAAAATTTGGGGCTAGATTGTGTTTGATTGTCCACAATATTTATTTTATTTTATTTATTAGATATCTCGAGTCGGCTGGTGTAAATGGAAGTTGGCTAGTGTGGTACGTATGTTGTGTAATGTGTAAAGAGTGTTTTGTTCACAGGAACAGCACTGTTCTTTCTTGTTTTATGGTGGAAAGTACTGTTGCAAAGGGCTGACAATAGCTTTATGGTTTTGTAAACGCATTAGAACACGATGCGACTCTTGTAAATGAGTCTCAAACGTTTTTAATATAGGCTCTTAGTAGTATAGTAGAGCTCTTTATGACAGAGTTCTACAACCACCGTATTTTTTCCGCCAGAGTGGTGATCGCATTGATGTGTAGATACTGATTTGAAGTAGCTAGACATCAAAATACGCTCCATTCCTCTCACTAACTCAGTGCGTCTCTTTCGAACGTCAGTTTACGTTCGCTTCTTCCTGTATCTGACAATATAACAACGGACATTTAAATGAAATTACAAATGTACTCACATTGTTCTTTTTCTTCTTACATTGTCACTGGTTTTTCCAAAACCAATGTAGTGAATGGATTTTAAGTACACCTCAGATACTCCTTTCGTGCACTCGACATGTTTTCGAATTTTTTGAATCTAGTTACGACGTGCCAGTTTCCTCACAATGTCAACATTGTTAGCTGCTCAAGTATTATTTCTAAATGCTAATTGACTGCTAAACGTAGTGCTTTGTCTTATCGCATTGCGAGTGTCAATTAGCGTGAAAGTGGGTGGGAAATAACTTTCCTGCTGCCATGGCAGCTTGGATTCTCAAGATAATTAATGTACCTAACAGTCCTCACAGCTTAGGAGGACAAGCTCTGTCTGGCTCTGGTTTTAAGTCTGTGTGAGTGCTCACCAGTGTATTATACTGTGCGTGTGACGTTTCGACGTAGGATTTGTTTAGTCAACACTCACACAGACTCAAAACCAGAGCCAGAGACAGATAGAGCTTGTGGTAGGCCTACAGTACAAAGGCCCAAAACCAGAGCCAAAGACAGAGCCAGCTAGCTCTGCCTTGAAGTTCGTGGGTTCGATCCCCACCGAGAAATGATCTAAGCTGTCAGCTAATGGCCAACTGGGATTCATTCAACAGTGTTTCAGTAAATAAAAAAACTACACATTCATGGATAAATCATATGCTGTATCCTTGACAGTTATATTGTGATAAGTATAATTGAAAGAAATAAATAAATAAAATCGTTTATTTATACAAACTGTACATAATTGTATACAAGAAAACAAAATAAGGTGCGCTTTGATGTCTTTTGTATCAGAATATTATAAGCGAACGAACGAAAGAGTCGCAACCGACCTACTACAGAACGGTTTTAGGAATATCTATCTACAAAACAAATATTATAAGCAATGATTTTGAGGATATAGTCTGCGGCGTCCCACTTTGCCCTGGCTGGTACGTACCAGCCCCTTCATTGTGGGTCTCCACTGACCCGTGACGCTCGATCGACCGAGATGCAACGCTTCCTGTTCTGACGTAATGAGTTGCAATCCAATTTCCTACGTGAAACCACAGATGATCGTGCTGTTTTAGATGTTTTTATTATTGTCTTACACTTTTGCCAACTCTATCTAGCCCTCAACTACGCCAGATAACTGATAGAATACAAAGGAGTGCTGACAAAATAACTAAACATGTCGGGCATCGTCAGAGAGATCTCTGTTACCTTAATCATAAGATCTATGCTGGGAGTTTCACTACGTGATAGAATCAGAAATGAGGATATCCGTAGAAGAACCAAGGTCACCGACATAGCTCGTAGAGTTAGCAAGTTGAAGTGGCAATGGGTAGGCCATATAGCTCGAAAAACCGACAACCGTTGGGGAATAAAGGTTCTCGAATGGCGACCACGAACCGGAAGACGAAGCGTAGGGCGCCCACCCACCAGATGGGCCAACGAAATTGTTAAGATCGCGGGAAGTCGATGGATGGAATGGGCTCAGAATCGCTTTGTCCAGCAGTGGACTGCTTCAGGCTGATGATGATGATGAAGATCTGGCATATCTCAGTCTTTGTTTTTTGCGATGCCATTAGACACGGTCACATTATCTTCCATGCGTGGTACAATTTGCGTGTTCAAATCTGTAACGAATGGTATTTCTAGATTGATATTGACCTCGCGTTAAAAAGCTAGGCCGTTGGAACGGTGCACGATCAATTGGCTTTTGATGCCGGCGTAACTCAGGGATCGATTGTAGGTGCAATATCATTTCTTTTTCGTGCGGAACCTCTTAAGGTAATTTTGACAATTTAAAGGCAAATATAAAATGTGTTTAGTTGCATCATTGAACCATATATTTTCAAAGAGAATCTATTGTTTACCATAAAATGATAAGGTTAATAGGTTTCGTTTCGTAGCCGGAAGCTTAGTTTTTTACTCAGGTTTTTGTACAGATACAGAGGTCAAAATATGAGTCACTTCGTCGTCATTTGGTGGACATACTATATTCTTGAAGCAATCTCAAAAAGTGTCGTCATCAACCACGGCCTAGTCATTGTTAACTTCATCAAAACGTGACCTTGTCTGGCGTGGTTTCAGTTTATAGATTGTCTTTTATGTCTACCACAAAGCATCACAAGCAGTTCCCTATGCTTTAAAACGTCCGTTGTTATATCGCCAGATTCAGGAAGAAGCGAACGTAAGCTGACGTTCGAAATGGACGCCTAAAGTTTATGGAGAGGGATCAAGTCATATCGTACTTCTTCGCTTAGATTCAATCATTTTCGTTAGCTGAGCAACTGCTTCTAGAAGTTTGGAGCATGAAAAAGAAAGCATTCACTGTTCACTGACGGCTACAGAGCTAGCTGGTAGTACCTTCGTGTCCATTATCAACTCATATGCTCAAGAGTTGACCTAAAGCACCTAGAGCCTAGAGCAGAAAAAAGCAATGTGTGAGTCTGAGTCGAGCCTCAATAATAGATTTTTTACATTTTTCAATGGAAAACTGTCAAAATATCAATGCTTCAGGATTGTCTCAAACTCAAGCGTCGTTTCTGGTCTTTCCTTTATAAAAATAGTTATTATCAAAAATAAAATTTTGGCTAGCTTGCGACGAATGCATGAAACAAATCGCCTATCACGAGAAACCGATAAGATATTGCATATAAAGTTGGGAGACTATTATCTTGTATATGGATTCACTAGATATGTTTTATTGAGTCATGCTTATTTTTCTTTTATCTTCATGGATTTTACAGGTTCTCAGGTAGATTTAGACAATATTCACTGTCTCTCTATTCAATAATATGCAGTAGGCACCAGAAGCTCTGTCTTGCTCTGTCTCTAGCTCTGGTTTGAGTCTATGTGAGTGTTGATCAAATAAATCCTACACCGAAACGTCACACACACAGTATAATACACTGGTGACCACTCACACAGACTCAAAACCAGAGACAGACAGAGCTTGTTGTAGGCCAACTGATCACGCCTAATAATCTCCAATCATTACCGTTTAGGCATATTTTGTGCATTTTAAAAGGCATTTATCATCACGAATTTAATCTTTAATCTAGATCTAATTTCTATGTCATATTGCATTGTTTCCCAAATAATCTGGTGACAGCTGTCTTCAAGATAAGAGTCCAAGGGATCTATGTGACAGTCCTTTCTCTTCGAGAGGATTAGAAACTAGTAGATTCTAACTATGTTAAGACGATAATAGTAGATTGTTACACAAGGGCAATCAATAACTACTTACAACCGAAACTGTAGCTGACTGTACACAGGTTTTACTTTTCTCGTTACCATCTAAAGGGCCGGATGATGAAAGTGGATCGATTTCCTCATTTTCCATTAGTAACGGAAACGGAAACCATACAACATAGCATAAATGACACGCTAACAGGCGTATTCTTGACATCGCGACCAAAATATATTAAAAAAAAAAACTATTCCATACAGAAGTACACTCGCACAAAATTTCTGCAACTAAGTATCTACTTCAATACTACAGATTTTGTCCGTTTACACTAAAGTTTTATTTATTTTATTTTATTTTAATAATTTTCAGAAAACTTACAGCTAGGTACAAACATTCAATAAAGGTATAATAACTAAATGCCAATTAAAAGTTTACACAGATAACTAAAACATGGTATAAACTAAATAAAAACAGTAAAGTAGACGATAAAAAGAAAAACATTGGGTAAGAAAGTAGGTAAGTACTAAAATCACGAATGTTAGTAGGTGCTTACCTATTATTTAAGAAAAATAAAATAAAATAAAATTTAGTTAATAATAATATTTTGAAAATTGAATACATACTCAAACACATGATATCATAATTTCACCAAACAGTTAATTTTAAGAATTATGAATGAAAAAAACCACGGATAAGATCAGACTTTACTTTTTATAGAACCACTACTGACCTGAAATTTTTGTTTAGTGGTAAATACAAGTCAGTACACAAGATAGCTAGATTTTCTAAAGGGTAATATTTTTGGCACCGTTTTATTACAATCTCAACCGACGCTACTTAATAAAACGAACCTTAAGTCGAGCCTTGACCCGAAAATCAATGAATGCAACAATGCTTTAAGTAACTCATTGTGCACCGGGGAATAAAGCCGATTTAGCAAATTATTGGATCCCTCGAGGGGATTTTAGTACAGGAGCTAACAGTAACTATCAGATTGTTTAAAGACTTGGCTTGATACAAAGGCGACTAGAGAGTATTATATTCCTTGAAGGCAACCCACCTATGGCAACAGGATCACTAAGTGACGTAAATAATCAATTAGAAAAACCGGCCAAGTGCGAGTCGTACTCGTGCACTAAGGGTTCCGCACCATTATCTATAAATACTGCAAAAAACGAATTTATTGTATGGGAGTTTTGAGTTTTCGAGGTTTGTTTCCCCTTATTAAAATATTTAATTCTGTTTTTTTAGTATTTGTTGTTATAGCAACAACAAATATACATCACCTGCGAAAATTTTAACAGTCTAAATATCACGGTTCATGAGATACGGCCTGGTGACAGACGGACAGACAGCGGAGTCAAAGTAAATAGAGTCCCATTTTAACCTTTGGGTACCATAGAAAACAAAAGTGATGCTGCCCCAACGCAAATGCCCTATTTTATACCAGAAATCGTAAGTTTTTGGTACTAAGTAAGTTAGTATTGTTCGTCCATTTTGTTTACTTTCTGAGGCTACGGCCACATCAAGGCAGGCAGGTGTTGTCACAGATTGCTGTGTTTATCGCTTGGATGTCGGGCTCCCTGCCATGAGTCTCATCTTTGTATCAAATCGATAGGCAATCTGACTGTCGGCTCCCGTACTATTTAATGTTGTCATTGAACGCTTACATTATTTGTGAACTCCGCAGTTGTATTGTATGCTTTTATTAATAAAGGCTATTTTGATTCTCATTATTTACACTGCGATTGTACTCAAATAAACGTTTGCCTACAGTTCATTCTTCATCAATTCTTCAGGGTTTTTTTACTTTGAGGCTAATCTTTGACCGTATTCAGAATAACAGACGCCAGCAACAAGTTCCACTCTTTGACCGTCTGCATTAAAAAAGTGGGAGCGAAACACTTAGTACGGGAAGAATTTATATCTTCTATGAATGTATATCTCGTTTCCGTACGTCTGGTGTTCCGATCATTGAATGGGGTTAAGGGGAATGAGTTTATTTGGTTTTTAATACTGAGGGAATAATAGAAGGTTCTCATGATGCAATAGGTAACATCAAAGGTGTAACTGACCTTAAAATAATAAAATATAAGTAACATTACATTAAAATAGTAAAAAAAAAGTATCAGTAGATTTCAAAATAATCGTAGAGGGTCTACGGCGTAGACTGCTGTGAGCCGTAGACCATTTTTAAATATACTACAATGTTCGATTGAGTCATCTAAAAATGCTATGAGAATTCATAATGTATAAGTAAAATATTGTTACTGTTTGTTTGTGTGTGTACAAACCCACCTTAACAAACACATAGACAAAACATAACAACTACATTCACAGTGGTAATAAACCAAGGTGCAATTTAATAAATAAGCTGTAATCGGTTAAGCCTACTTTATTGTTTCCTAGTGCAGTAGAATAAATAACAGTTTCTACAGCTGCGGTCAACAGTAAATCGTTTTGTGGTTTTGTAAATTCTTGGATTATCCACCAGCTTTACAAGAATGCAAAAATTGGAGAAAACGGTGAATAGAAAGATGGCCCAGATTGAGTACTTATTCCCACTATCTTATCTTCGTTGAGTGGCATCTGCAAAAGAAGCTATTTTTGATAAACTGAGATGGCCTACGTTGGAACTAAAAAAAACATTTGTAAAGGAAGGTTCAATGTATGAAAATTTTGAATTCTCATTTTGTAACCCCTCACAGCTCAGACAGGTAAGGTAGAATTTGGTTGTAGATTTGATCCTAACAAAGGTGACACTTATGTGGTGAATTATGGATTAAGAACTTATTGGTATTATACTTTTCCTGGGTGCTCTATTTTAATACAAATTAAATTTACTAAACATTGCACAAAATAGATGCTAGAAGCTCATAAATAATTTCCCTCTTTCCTCTGCTAGTATTGACTTTCGTAGTTCTATACGCTTTTATAAGGTGCAATTTTTTTATAGTAACTATACTATAGCATTTCGAACTTCATATCATTTATACGCAAACGTAGACACTTTTTTTTGACACACCATCGGCATACCATCACAGGGAACCGTAGTTGCTGTGTCCTTTAGCGGAGATCGGACACAGTTGCGTCGGACACGTCTGCGCACATCTAGGCGGTGGCAATGGCGATCAGTGAACCTGCGTCATATTTGACAGCATTTTACTGATTGCCATCGCAGATCTGATAAATGTTCGCAAGGCTAAACGTATGCGTACTTGCGTTGGGAGTGGATGATTTAATACTGGTTCTATATAAATTAAATACTGACTTAAAAGTATCCATCGTTTGCGCCCGCCCTGCTTAAACTGCAAATAAATAAATAAATAAATATTGTGGAAAATTCACACAACACTACCCAGCCCCAAACTAAGCAGAGCTTGTAATATGTAAGTACTTCTGCAGCTAGTAGCATTAGCATTCTAGTAAAACCAATGTTCAATATATTATGTTGATGTTGCTATTTCAACTAATGCATTAATAACCAGAACCATTCAAGGCTTTTAATAAACACAGTTGGAAAAGCTCTTAAAGTCACGTTTTGATGTTTGGAAACAAATACCAAGAGAAGATGCCAAGTATATTGTTTGGATCTGGAACTCGGCCAATCACGTCAGTGTTCTTGACTACATTAGCGATTTAACTGGACATTCAATATAATCGTAGTTTATAGCTGTACTTATAAACGTGAACCTAGAACCTAACAATGTGCGACACATCTAGTGTGATGACGATGGCGATCAGTGAAACGCTGTCAAGCCAGCTTTTAGCTGACCGCCATTGCCATCGCCTAGATGTACGCATTCCTTTTCTCGTAATTTTCTTCTTGTTTGGGACAAGAAAGCGCTGAGTGGTTCTTATTCCAATTGATTTGGGGGAATAAGATCTGCACTGACGTCCCGCGATGGGGTGTATTGTGCTTTGTCCCCCTGCCAAACCACACCCCAGCCAGCCCAACTCCTTAAAATAACGGAGTAGGATTTTGGGTTGGTGGCAGCAATGTTCTAGTGAACCGGATGGTGACACGGATGTGGATGTGGAGGGACAAGACTCAATAAGTTCCCTGAGCTCTGTCTTGGACCTCGCTTCTTCTGTTTCGGAGCAGTGCAGTACTACATGCTCCACTGTTTCCTTATCCTCCTGTAGGCAGCCCCGACACAGGTCGCTGTCTGTCGCTCCAGTCTTCATGAGGTGGTAGTTGAAGTCGCAATGGCCCGTGATGATTCCTACCATCAGTTTTAAGTCTTCCCTTTTCATCTTGAGTAGGTTTGTTGTGATGTGCTTGTCCATCGCTGGAAGCATCGTTTTTGTGTGTTTGCAGTCTGATCTGCGTTCCCATTGCTTTTGATGCTCCCTGTGGGAGTACAACTTCAGCCTATTCCTTAGCTGAGTGGTTAATTTCATAATAATCCCTCTCTTTACAGAAGAAAGATTATTACCGGTTCCTTTTGATTTGCCTCAAGACAGTCTCAACTAACTGGCATTTACTGCGCAATAAGGAAGCAAAAGCTAAACTTTCATGTGAAAATAAAGACAATTATCAAATTATTCTCGGTCAGAAAGCTAAAGTTCATTTATTCCGTTTATTACAACATTTTTATTTCGTAACTCCGTGTAATAAAACAAAGCGTCGGTAACTTTTATTTTCACACAAAAGGTCAAAGTTCTTATTAGAACCAATTACAAAATGTTGTTGGGGTGATTACTGTGGTGGATTATAGTGAGCATAGCGAATTGATTACCCACCTCTGATTATGAGTTAGGTATATTCATTTTTAACCGACTTCAAATAAAAAGGTTCATTTCGGTTGTATTTTTTATAGCATAACGTTTATAAACCGATTTGAAAAAATATTTTTTCTGAGAGGTTCCAGATTGGTCCAAAAGAAATTTCGTCAAAATTGGTTCTGCAGTTTGGTTGGCCATGAAGTGGATGTCTCAAGTTTTTTAAAACTTCATTTGTATATGCTTAAGGCTTGCTTGCCAAGGACATGCGAGATTTATCTTCATAATTGTTTAAAACAGCGGAAGAAAGTATTGAGAATGCCAAAACGACCTTATGAAGCCTTATTTTCATCATTAAGTCAATGATTATCAATTAATTTTTAGATGCATCTTAAATTTTTGCATGCAAAATTGGAGATAAAAAAATCAAATATTTGATTGGTTGATCGGTTTTTACGCTGTTTTAGAAAAGGATTACTTGAAATCCTTTCACCACACGGTTTGATATAACCAGTGTCACTATAAGAAGAAGAAGAAGAAAAGGGTACGAAGCTACTAATGGTGATGATGTCCCATTGTTTATAAAAACCCAAAAGAACAGTCTAAACAACTGTTAAATTCCTTCATTATTTAGTAAAAACAGCCAATACTTCAAAGTAAGCATACTGTTTGTTTTAATATCTATATACTGTGCTACAACGGGCACGCAACTGAAATCCATTATTTCAACATTAACTTTTACAAAGAAACGTTTTTATAATCGTTTGGCTCGTACGTTGTATTCGCCTCGTCTATGTTTAAGATGGATTTCTGTTATACAGGTTGATCTGGAATGTAATGTTCTTTATTTGAAACCATTGTAGTAATTTCACTTCCACTGGAGTAATTTCCTTATGACATTCTGGCTAAGTAATTGATGGATCCCCACGCGACATCGTACGTGAAGATAGTTCTACTTGGAGTGCGAATTTTCAAGTTTTGTGCTACTGCTGGCGCTCTACCAAAAACGATTTTTGAAGACAGTAACCACGGAACTCCTTGAGAAGCCAAAGAGTGCTTATGTTAAATTTCAGATCTCAAAATTTTGTGATTCCGTGAGCTTATCTTTGTTTTTATTTTTTATGTTTTAGTCGCGCAGTACCCAAAATTATTGTAATAAGGTCAATAACATGTTTTTCTTCCTTCTAATGAAGTATGTTTTTTTTCGAAAACCCTTTTTCCTTTATCTGCTTCATTGAATTTATCAGTCACCCTGTATAACCAAAGTGTATGCGGAAATACTGGCTTGATTATGGTTCTGGAGTGAGAATTAACCGCAGAGTTGTATTCTATCGCACATGATTGTCATCATCAAGATTATCCTTTTCCATATACGGAATGATCTTTAAACTCTACCAACTCTACTCTAAAGGTAAATGAACCCCGTTTTTTGGCACCAAGTATTTAATGTTCTGTGGCATTACACTTTGTCCTTTCTCACTCAGCTCAGGCAAACGTTTCAACTCGAAACTTGAAGCGTTTTCCTTGAGTACTTGATGAGATTATCACCAAGAGATATGTATTTTGAAAACGCTATGATCCATGTTTGTGAGCAATTAGTCTAATTACTTTTAGCAGCCAGTATTCTTCATCAGAGATAAGCGCGGTGCGACATTCAATGTGGCTCATTGTTAATACCGCGTTGCTCGACTTTCTCCAACTTTGAAAGTGTTGTAACAGCACGTAAGAAGGGTAATCGTGATCTGTATGACGATTAATTCATATAAAAACCATATACGGAGAACTAAAGCTAATGGCCATAGCCACACCGTTTTCCGCAATAACTCCCCGAGGCATCAGGTTAGGTCGAAAGAACCTTCGTAATTAGATTTAATTTTATGCGGCGCCTGTGGCCCAAAACAAAAACAACTCCCACGTAACTTTATGGGAGAGACGTAAACAACGATGACAGGTAACGCTTGGGCGCACAGGGTTCGAGTTGGCGTTTGGCGACATGTCTGGATAGCATCTGTCAGCGGAGACGTGTCACTCTCGTGCAGAACTAGATTGTCTCCAAATGTTGACGCTTCTACTTTGGCGATGGACGATTGGATTTCCGTTGATGGGGCAAAGGCCCGAAGAAAAGACGTCGAACCGGCTGTTTTTGCCACGATAGATAGGAGAGATCGCAGCGCGCGCGACGACTGCGCGCCTGCGCTGCCAGTACTCCGCCGCTCCCCGCCGCGCGCGCGCGTTCCGACTCCTCAGTGAAAGGCCCGACCCGGCCGCAGAAACCGACCGTTATCGCCCTAAATGACCACCTAATGGACGAACGAAGAGGTAGCCCCTGCATGCTCGTGCTTATAGTGTAACGCTTGTGGAGTGCAGTGTTGTGTTCATGTCGAAATGGAGGAGGTCCGCATATCGGACTGGCCCGAACCGCCGGGCTCCCATGCATGGCTGCCCGCTTACGGCTTCCAGCATGATTTGATGGATAAGGATGCTGAATATTTTGGCACTAACGGTGAGTGCCGCTCGTGTTGTTTGTTTTGTGCGGAATCCCTAGAGCGCGGTGTCATCAATGTGTTCAGGTTCGGTATTGTTGTGGCTTCGGCGTCTCGGAATGTGGTGCAAGCCGGGATATGCAATTATCTGGCTTTTACCTCGTTAGAGTGTTTGATGTGTTGCGAACCGCCGATGCCATGATGAGGGCAGTTGCCACATCTCATGGATGTGAGCACACGGGTTTCGTAAACTGGTTTCTAGCACGGGCTTATTGGAGAATTCCTGTTAGTGCACTTATCTTTGCTTTCTGAAGAGTATTTAGCTGTTGAAACTGGGATGCTGAAGCACTGTTAGCTGACTTCCTAGGCACAACCAAAGATGACTCATTAGAGCCGTTTGCGAAACTAATGACCTCTTTATAGAGAACTGACAGAACACGACTGCGATTAATCTCGAACCGGTAACAGGCTCTAATTATGACACTAATTTGGAACAATCGCTAAATAATGTTAAGTAACCTCTCATTGTTCACCAAAACGAAGGTATTGTTAACGAAACTAATAATTACCTAATGAATTGAGTCTCAAAACAATGGAGGCTAGAACTTGTGAAGCAGATTAAGATACGAAACTGAGATCATTTTTAAAAATAAACTGACGACCCTCGCAATAAAAACAAAAAAGATAACCGAAGACATTTGGAATGCAAATAAAGCGAAAGTTTACAAACTGAGTAAAAAGTAGACGGTCACAACAACGTGCCTTAATTGGAAGACTCGCAAGCTTACAAATGACATCAAATTGTAATACTCATTTTATATTGCCTACTAGCTATCTGAAATTAAATCTTTCCTGGGAATAAAGTTGTTCACATTGAAAGCACGTGTCATAACTTTGAGAGAAATCGCATACAGATCTAATGCTCAATAGAACAAAAAACTAAGATATTCGCACTGCTGGTAATAAAAGCAATCAACTCTTCATTACTTATTCAGAGGAAATAGCTATCATCATTCATTTTAATAATGTTGAGGTAGAGCATTTTTACTCGGATTTCTTGGGAGAAAACACTGTGAAAGTAAGAATTGGTACCTATGTAATCAATATCTGAAAAGATAAGACTCATCTGCTCAAAAAAAGAAACGATAAAAAGTCTCAAACTTAGTCAAGAGAAATCTCAAAGACGTCATAGTAAATAAACAGTCCAGAGGTTATTACTCTTTTACGTGTTTGTACGAGTGTTGTAAACTTGTTTCAAAAAAATCGGGCTTAGACGTGTCTGGCATCATAATTTAAATCTATTAATTTTTGATATATAAAGTCGATACAGCTATCAAAAAGGTACCTACCACAAGCTCAATGACCTTTATTACGTATTCATAATCATTTTTACAATGTGACGTCATCAAATCTACTTTCGAAGCGAATAGCTCAGCCGGCAATTATACAAGTCTTGACATATTTATAACAGATTTTTGTAATTATAATCCGGCTTGTTATAAGTACTTGTTTAAGTAGATTTTTCCATTTCTACGTTAACGTTATGCATTTGTTTTACTAGGGTATCTTTAAAATTTAGGTCATTTAGTATATTATTTATTTATTTTATTTATTTAGTATACAGATTATGTTTGCTTAATATATAGCAGTTGCAGGTGCTTTATAAAACTACGCACAGTTGCTTAAAACAGATTATGCAAGGTTTAAATAAAACTAAACCAAAAGTTGCTAAGCTGTTACGAAAATAACAATTAAGAACAACGATTAGAGAAAAACTTTTAAGTAGCAGGTGGTAATAAAACACGCACTTTCATAGCAATTAACCAACGGCGTAATTATAGAGAGCACAATAAATTGAAATGCAAAAGTAGCGTTATTACGACGGTTTTCGGACAACGACCAGGCTTCCAGAGAGTGAAATAATGCATTCCACGTTTTACCGGCCCCGAGAAGCATGTCGTCAGACCAGTTTCGAGACAGTAAAGGTCATTTCTCATCCGTGGGTGAATCGCATACCTGATACACATCTGCACCGGGCTCTTGCATTGAAAAGAGCTGGGGTCCCACAGGGACCGATTTTCTGACCTCTATTTTTTATCTGCTAGTTTTTTGGATGCGCAGTCCTATATGCTGATTCATATATTTTTTGGATGGGAATGCTCTTTGTTTTTGTTTTCTTTAAGTGTTTGCATGATTTTTTGTGTGTAGGTATTTGTTTTGTTTAAAATTTTGATAACAATGTATAGTCTATACTTACTTGGTTCAGAGGGAGATATTACATTACCTACCTGGGGAACAAAGTTGTGAAGCTTACAGTTACAGTATTTTACTATACACATATTTTCAAGTAACTTGGTAGTAATGAATCATGCGTGATTTTACTGTTTTACTACGGTCTCGGTCACTATCACATAAATTGTTGAGCAAATATGAACTGCGCTCTCAAAATATTTACCTTCCTTGTCTCGCACTCTTACTAGCTGGTAGTGTGACAATTACAAAGGGAAGATCACGACATAATAGTTTTCGTGAGTCTTTGTTTATTAAATTGCATAGCTGATTTTTTACCTAATCTCTTAGTCTGTCCATGTGCCAAATACGAAGTGTATCCTCAACTCTTTAAACTCCTGCCAAGATTAATAGGACCTTGAGCTGTCTCCAGTGACATTTGAGATAAACCGTGGATCAGATACGAGCGTAAAGTGTATGATTGTATTCAGGTTGAAGTATTGATGAATTTATCAACGTTGACATTTTGATGTAGGTTATTTGCGTCGTTGGTTCTGGATTCCGCTTCTTAACGACTTTGATCTCATGGTAATTATTAAAATTCAGAATTTACTACATTTTCTTGAAAGTGATTATGGTTTTAACTGTAACTTACCCCTGCAAGAAGTTTTATAAAGAAGAAGAACGAGCTACTATGAATAAAAAGAGGGATGAAGGTCTCCCATACAATATAATGAATGACAGAAAAATTCGCAATGATAAAGTATAAATTGTCAACGGCTGATTGTAGAGCACCCGTATCATATGTAACGTAATAACACATACATATTCATTGTATTTGATAATAGAAGGTTATTTGATAGGAATTAGCAAAGCGTGCTTAAGTGTAGTAGGCAGTTTATAATAGGGTCAACGTGTGTGTTGTGGTTTATTATCAATACTGATTGAAGTTAAAGAAACGAACAGGTTGAAACCGATAGACATACTATTAGAAACCAGCAATAGTTCTCAACGACAATCAAAGCAATAAATAGTTTAATTGACCAATTCGCTCAAACTGAATCAGTTATTTTGCGTGCCAAAACTTTCGTGACAGTGAATTGGGACACTTGGTCACCATTATCACGAAATAACGTGCTAAACGTTATTTTAACTAGATATTTTGTGATAGTTTCACTCGGGGGTATAATTTCGCGACAGTATTGCCATTCAGTGTGGCAATGCAACAGCCACCGTCTTGATTAACTTGGATTTGTTTGGTTATCTCTAGATCGTTTGAATGGTTCATGTGCATTTTGTACATTTTACAATTAAGTGTAATTTCTCACCTTTGCACAAAATTACAACCAAGAAACAGACTAAAATTGTTAGCAAAACGACATTCAAGGACAAAAGATTTGGTTCGTAGAGGCACATAGACAGATAAAAGTCGATGCATTTCTTATCTATGGATAATCGGTCGTGAATACGGATTTTAATCATTTTTTAAGCCATACACAATAACAGGTAGATAATTTGTGCAGCTCTTGCAATACGAAACAATTTTTTTTTCCTTATCGCAGTCATTATCAAGATTGGCCCTAAAACAAATGAACGCAGTTTTTCGTAAAGTTGGGGAAAAACATCGTCATTGATCGTGGCCTTTCGCAGTGGCCGGCCTACTTCCCGTGGACTTGCAACACTGATCATTGCGAAAACACAGATAAAAGTAATGCATGAGATCAACTTATCTAAGATAAAGTATTCAAATGAGCTGATGCCAAAGGTTGGTGTAGAAGTTTATAGGCCACTCGAAAGCCTTCGTCAAAGCTAATAATTAACCTACAGGCTAAACAGTGCATTGTAGATAACGCCGTATGCATTTTTACATCATGCATTCGCACTTCGCTTGATATGTGATAGTTCATTAGATACTATTAAGCTATCCAAAACTCTTTGGTCAACAATCTCTTTTCTTATAAAATATGATAAGAAAACTTTTTAATTAAAAAAATACCTAGTAGATACACATAGATGTGTGCATTGAAGTGCGTATGCGATTATTTTAGCAGATACCGGTGCATATATTTTACTATTATTTTAATAAATAATTATATTATTATCTCTAATAAAAATTACTTTTTGTCATGCATATAATTTATTTATTTACCTCACATGAATGATGTAAAGTAGAATGCTTACCTCGGTTGTAAGTAACTCTTGCCATTATGTAACAATCTACTATTACATATTAGTCCTCAATTAAGAATTTATTATTATTAAACACGTATTCTCCGAACACAAAAGTTCAATTGATGAAATGGTGTCCAAAGAAAAGAAGGAACTTTCATTAAAAACTGAAATTTGTATATTGCATTTGTGATTTCTACGATCTATGAAGGAAACATGATTAGATACCTCTTGTAAGTACGTTTATCTGAAAGCCATGAGCTCGTATTATCCTCTATAGCACAGCTCATTGATCAATAATGAATTTGACCTATTTACAACTTAGAAAATTTAAATTTACAACCATGTACAAATGAACTTCCTTGTAACAACGTCATCATCATCATCATCAGCCTGATGAAGTCCACTGCTGGGCATAAGCCTTCCCTACACATTTCCAGGAAGAGCGATTCTGAGCTCTTTCCATCCACCGACTTCCCGCGATTTTCCACGGTCCATCTGGTAGGTAGGTGCCCTACTTTTCGTCTTCCGATTCGTGGTCGCCATTAGAGAACCTTTATTCCCCAACGGTTGTCGGTTCTTCGAGCTATATGACCTGCCCATTGCCACTACAGTTTACAAATTCTAAGAGCTATGTAATATTATGTGTGTAAGTATATTGTTCCAACGTAATACATACATTACTTTTCAACCTTGTTAACTTTTACTACAAGCTAAGATATTGCTAAATCTAAACCAATTTCATACATTGTATACGTAATTCACTTTTTGTTGTCTATTGCTAAACCGTTTACACGATAAATGAATTAAAATTTGTATTTCGTGTTTATACTCAGAAATGTTAAGTGCTTTTTGAGTAACTACGTTGGGAATATAGACTACCGTTGTTGCGGATACTTTGGTTTGCTAAAAACGTACCAGCGAAGCCCGCCGTTGCCCGGGAACTTGATTATTCTAGATCATTCTGGAATATTTAGGAACATTCAGTTCTAGAACATTTTGGCATAATCTCGAATTTGTAGAAAAATCTTTATGTGATAGAAAAGGATGGACATAGAAAAGTCCCTATACATTAGAAAAGGATAGACATAGATTTCGAACCTTTTGCCTCCCCATAAACACTTCCATCAAATCTGTCCAAACTCCCCTACTGACAACAGGAGACCGAGATATCTACCACCACAACGGGGAGTAGATCCTGCTCGGCATTGATAGAGAAAAACCTGGACATACGTACACATACTTGCTTTTTATCTTCTTCTTATCGTGTCACTGATTCTTTCGTACCAAGTGCGGTGAAAGGATTTTAAGTGCGCCTCAACGAGGTTCAATTAAAATCCTTTCACCACACTTGCTTTTTATACTATATGTAAGTATATTGATTATATCAGCTACCTAGTTCTTAAAGCACAGCTCTGCTCAATTTTGGGGCTAGATATATACCTGGATGTTATTAATAATCCTGGCGTAGCGTTGGACTAGTTAATCCGTGTTTTGTCACATTTGCTCGAGTTGACAATTGCATGTCAATGCAAGAGACAAAACACGGATTAACTAGTCCAACACTACGCCAGGATTATTAATAACGGCCCTAGTGTCGTGTGGATTGTCCAGAATATTTTACAGCTATCCTTGTCCTTGAGAATATTCATAGGGGGTCAGAATAAAAGGCTACCTACTTGCATATTTATTAAATCAAAATGTTCTTTGTTTAGTAGTTCCATAAGGATCTCTTTGATTGTCACTTTTAGACTGCTAACTTTAGGGTGAAAAATTTGCTGTACACCTGGGCACCTTTTTGCTGTGTCTCTATATAAATTCTCAGACAAAGGTCACAGACATTACTATCTCAGGAAATGTGGGAACCGGTAGTGATAATACCGCCAAGAGCCAAGACCGGGACACAGCATAACAAAGAGTCACTGCAAGGAACAGATCAATACATAGTTTCTACACCGAAGGCCTTAAAAGTAGCCTGATTGCTTGTTATACTATGTTAAAGTGAAAAGTGCAAAATAGGACTTGTTGTCGACTCGGCCAAAATTTAGCGCTATAGCTGTTTGTGTGTTCTATTCTATTTATTTTAAATGAATTGTTTTCGTCTATCGTTGCTTAAGAGGTTGCGCTTACGAAAAAGCCCCTTAGATTTAATCAGTAATTGATCTTTAATTTATGCATGTGTTAGTCTCAAGGGTTTCATTTCATTTCATTTCATTTATTGATTGCTCACATGTACATAAAAATAAATAGCATTTTGTTCTTATGGTAGCCTAAGTCAGTACATGCACCCTGTTGGGCACTGCAATGTCATACATAGCAGGTTTTTATTTGCTATGGACCTAAGATGTTTCATTTTTGCAATGTGCATTTTATAGGTTGTCTGAATTAAATTATTATTATTATTGTTATAATTTAAATTCTTATTCAGCTTTAAATTAAAGACCTTGAGACTGACCTTGAAGGTTTACGGCCAAAAGAAGACAATAACTTCTAATAAATCAGACATTCACCTTTAAGCCTCAGGCTGAGTCATTGTAAACAAATAATTACAGTTTGAAGACACATGTTACAAACGTAACCTATAACAAACATACTCATAGGCGCACTATTGTATTGTAGTAACCGATTCTCGTTGTTTTACGGTTCAAGTAATTACTTTATAGCTTTGTTTACTATTGAAAAACCTATTTAAAATAAATTAAGACAAATCACAAGGGAGAGAAACTAGGAAGCGTCTCAATTCGAGCGTACAAGATCGATACGTTTCTAGAACTTTTTTTTACATCTTCTTGTTGTGTCACTAGTTCTTTAGAAACAGTGAGGTGAGGGATTTTAGGGAATGCTCTTTTCGTGCACTTCACATGTTATCGAACTTGTTAGGTTCGACGACATGCAGGTTTCGTCTCGATGTTTTCCTTCGCCGTTTGAGAATACTGTCATAGTGCACATATATTTTGGACAGAAAAACTCATCGGTGCACGACTTGATTTGAATTTTGAACCCACGACCTTTAGGCCTACCACAAGCTCTGTCTGGCTCTGTCTCAGGCTCTGGTTTTGAGTCTGTGTGAGTGCTGTCTAAATAAATCCTACGTCGAAACGTCACACACACAGTATATCACACTAACGAGCACTCACACAGACTCAAAATCAGAGACAGAGCCAGGCGGAGCTTGTGGTAGGCCTACTTATCGGAAGGTAGGGCCGCTACCACTACCCCACCAGTGATCTCCCAATAGAAGGGCTATCAGTGGTTTTCTGGAATAAAACCGCTGTCGCCATGTCCCTATAGAAATACGTGCGTCTACAGTAAAGCCTTGCGAACATCTAAACGTTCTGCGGTAGAAAACAGTGAAACACTGTCATATCTGTCATATTTGACAGCGTTTCACTGATCGCCACCGCAGAACGCTTAGATGTGCACAAAGCAAGAGTACCTACGTTTTAAGAAATGTAAGTTATGCAAAACCCACGCGAAAGTGTCAATGGCGAAAGTTTTAAAGAATCCGCAATCGTAACGTAATATAAGTGGTAATACCATTCGCTTGTCGGTCAGAGCATAGTCAGCAACGGATGTTTTTTTGTATACAGTTAGTGGATGGAACAAGCATATTATGGCCCACCTAATGTTAGCGGTAGTGGAAACATTGCCTCGTAGGCCACGCACGTCACGAACAAGCCCTACGATGCACTGCCCTGCGTTCATCAACTTGAGGCATACAGATATTCAGCCTCACGTGCCAGTAATATTCACCGTACAGTACCGTACGTACCGAAGGTTATGCATATACAGATCAAGACCGTTCCACCAATAGACCTAGCTTTTCTACATGTATCAGCCCGGTATCACCCACTGGGTATAGGCCTCCTTCATATTTTGCCAGCCTCCCCTGTTCTGCGTGTCTCTTGTCCAGGAGCTTCCTGCGACCTTCACGATGTCGTCGACCCATCGCGCTTTCGGACGACCAAGATGTATCATACACTCGAGTACAATAATTATATCCGGGTCACCCATACAGCCTCATACAAATACAAAACGATATCTAATCCTATGCTTCAGAAACCATATATTACCCACGAATGAAGTAAAATAATAAATAGCGGTGACAAATACTTCTTAGCCTTCTTAATATCAAGGTTGCGAATACTTCCAAATTCATTCCTGTCGAGTGAAGTATCGAACCGATTCAAATCTTCAATGAACTGTAGTATCGTGACTGTGGTAGTGAATGTTAAGACCTTCCTGTAGTGAGGTATGACGACATTGGATTACTTGCAATCGGAATGCATGTACAAGCTAAACAACCGAACCGCGAGTTACTTTCGAGGCTTGATACAATATAATTTGGCTTATTCCACTAATCCCCGTTGACACCGATTCGATCTCGTAACGGGGATTAGTGAACTAAAAAGTTCATTAATCCCCATTACGTTGAAAATAAATTACTAATACCTATAAGTTCATGTTTTTTGTAGAATCATGTTTTTTTCCGTTTATTCCATCCAGTCCTAGTAGTAGTTCGATTATCTAACTGTTTGGACAGAAATATTCCAAATTATACTAACTAATCGAACATTTTGGATACGCAAGTTTTATTCCAAATAGATCTTCTACTAATATCCCGGTATGCTAAAGTAGAAAACAGATTCGCCTAGTAGGTACTACACATTAGTAGATTGTTTTGTGTTTTATGGACCAAGGGCCGTGGTCGTGGATTTAAGGCCGTGAGTTAAATTACAATCGAGTACCAATGAGTTTACGGTCCAAAAATATATGTGCACTATGCCAATATTCTCAAACTGTGAAGGAAAACATCTTGAGGAACCGGCATATCGTAGAACCTAAAAAGTTCGAAACTATGTGTCTGGAAGAGATCACTTTTAGCTATAAGGCCGCGCATTGTATTTGTACCTATATTTGTAATGTTTCTGTTATAATATGTTTCTTATGTGTACAATAAAGTATTAATCTATCTATATCTATGTGTCAAGTGCACGAAAAGAGCCAATTTGAAGCGCAGTTAAAATCCTTTCAGCACACTAGTTCGAAAGAAGCTCCATTTAGCTCCATTTCTAATTGAAAATATATTTTTAGATGTCGTAGTATGAGATCATGATCCGATATCAGAATGATTCTCACCACATTTTAATGTGCTCATAAAAACATCCGCATCAAACACAAACACATTAAAATCGATTTATTGACTTTCTCACACCTTGTTACAAATTTCCATGCTTCCGGGAAACACCATTGTTTTATGTTTTGTTTTTAACTCGATCAATTTGGCTAGTTTCTGGTTTTTTTAAAGAACTTGTTTCAAAAGATATAGCAGTCATTTCTCATATCTACTGATAAATTGGACGTACCTACGACGGACGTTGGACTACTCTCCAAAATCAAACCCAAAGTCAATAAAATTGCAAGGAACTTTTTTGTTTTCCTTTCCTTATGGCCTGCGCACATCTAGGCTATAGCGAAGGCGATCACGTGAAACGCATAACAGCGAAATTTGACAGCGTCTCAGCAAAAGGATCCTCTTTGAGGCGCACTTAAATCCTTTCACCACACTTGGTTCGAAAGAATCAGTGACACGACAAGAAGAAGAAGTGACTTCATCATCATCATCCACAGCTCGACTCCACCCACCGCTGGGTATAGGATAGGCCTCTCTCTGTATGTGCCACTGTTGACGGTCTTATGCTAATCTCATCCTGGGGCCTGATTCTCGGCTCATCTCGATCATTTTGCAAATTTAATTTTTTCTTTTTTTCGAAGAGAGAATGGATGATTTCCTTGAGTAATTCATCGACGACCTTATCGTAAAAGCTTCGACAGCTACGACATACGGAAAACGTAGGAAAAGTTCGGGGTTGTGCAATGCCAATGTGTATTTTAGGGACATTGAAAATCTCGGTCAGCCCGAGAATTTGGCCCCAGGTCTTGCCCGCGATGTTTGATGCTACGAAACTTGTGGGATATCAACCATGTCTGGGTATTAAAGTTGTGAAGCTATTTCCATCTTTTTTTTAAATAAAAGTTTCAATCGTTTTGTAGTAAACTGTCTCTATGTTATTTAATAGCTGTCGTAAAAACGCTTTGAAACTGTTTTATGAGTTTTAAGTCCATGTCCTCATATTTGAATGAGTGGGTGGAATGCGTACGGTAACTAAGCATTTTGCGAATCTACAAAGCCGCCATGTTTATTTTAATGTAGGCGAGGCTATGCTAATTAAAAAAAAGCAGCCAAGTGCGTGTCGGACTCGCCCATGAAGGGTTCCGTAGCATCAATTAACATAATATAAAGGTTTTTGTAGTTCGTCGAAAGGTAAATTGCGGTTTACGATTTATGACGTATAAAAAAAAAACTACTGACTAGATCTCGTTCAAACCAAATATCGTTGGAAGTTTACATAGTAATGTACAACATATATTTTTTTTGGATTTATCATTCTCTTATTTTAGAAGTTAGAGGAGGGGGGACCAACTTTTTTCCACTTTGGAAGTGTCTCTCGCGCAAACTATTCAGTTTAGAAAAAAACGATATTAGAAACCTCAACATCATTTTTAAAGACCTATCCATAAATACCCCACACGTATGGGTTCGATGAAAAAAAAAATTTTGAGTTTCAGTTTCAAGTATGGGGACCCCCAAAATTTATAGTTTTTTTTCTATTTTTGTGTAAAAAACTTAATGCGGTTTACAGAATACATCTACTCACCAAGTTTCATCAGTCTAGCTCTTATGGCTTCGGAGAAAAATGGCTGTGACACGGCCGGACAGACAGACAGACAGACAGACAGACAGCCATGACGAATCTATAAGGGTTCCGTTTTTGCCATTTGGCTACGGAACCCTAAAAAGTAACCTATTGTGTCGTTCCAGGTCACGGTAAAGTTTCATCCAAAACCGTTCAGTCGTTACAGAGATGAGTGGGAACAAACATTCACACATACTCACAACCTTTCACAATTTTATCATCATCATTATCAGCCTGAAGAAGCTTAGGCCTCCCAGCCTATACATTTCCAGGAAGAACGATTTTGAGCCTTCTCCATCGACCAACAATAATTCCAAATTCAAATATACTACCTATGTGTATTTATTCAATGGTATCACATGGATCACTTTGAAACGTCTTAAAGCTAGGTGAGTCTAGGTGCCAGTTCCACGCGACCAAACGTAGAAGAACAGGCAACAAACTATGGCTTGGCCCTACCGTTTTTTGTTTGTTCCTTTAACAAAACAAAATAATAATAATGACAGCAGTGAAGTTCCAGTGTGGTGCAACTTGAACTTAGTGAGACGACTTCCCGAAATCTTAACATTAAATATAAAGCGATTTTACATATTTTAAATTAAAATTTCAAAGTGTGTGAGTGATAAGGCAATCAAAGGCGTTCTGCCTCTTAATAACACTTCTCCAAACAAACTTATTCTACAAGTACGTACTACGAAACTAAACGTAATCCAAGGAAGCGTCACCGAAACGGTATTTTTGGCACAATCACACCGTGAAATGGCATCTCGAAGGCTTAAACAGTATGTGCCACTTTCAAGTAACAGTATCCACCTCTTCGCTATTGCAATGGCACACCTAAACACCTATTTATAGTGACCTGGTGGATTTGCTAATGAATATTCTACGGAACTCTTATTTCACGAGCCCAACACTCACTTAGCCGGATTATATAAAAAAGCAAGACAACTATTACATTGTGTGGGTGGACAAAAGAAAAAGCCCAGTTCTATTGAATGTTACTGGCATAGTAGGCCAGCTTACAGCTGCTAATTATAAATAAATAAATATTGTGGACAATTCACACAACAATACCCAGCCCCAAACTAAGCAGAGCTTGTAATATGGGAACCAGATAGCTGATATAATACTTGAATACATTTTTTTTTGTAAATATATACTTAGAATACAATATAACACCCAGACAGAGAACAAACATTTATGTTCACCACACAAATATTTGTTCTCGGTGGGGATCGAACCCACGACCTACGGCGCAGAAGGCAGAGCTACTACCAACTGAGCTAGAGGCCAGTCACTGAGCTAGAGGCCAGTCTTGATATAAATAGTTCAGGTAATATTACTTTAGGTAGTAGGTAGTAGTGAAAGGTGGAGCGAATGAATTCTCGACTGGTACTCCCAAAATGCGACTATACCCCGCCCCGTGGAAGACCGAAGACGATGGCGGGATGACATTATGGGAATAGCGGGTGCAACATGGACTCGGCTGGCTAAAGATAAAAAGAGTTGGAAAGGGTTGGAGGAGGCCTTTACCAGACTCAATAAAAACTCATAATAAAAAATTACAATAATCATAATAAAAAATAATAAATAATCATATTTAATCAAATTTATAGAAAAACTAAATTAATGTAATAATTAAAATTAATTTGAATTAATAATATGTATTATGTCACCATGTAACGAAAAATGTCGGAATCAAATGGCTTAATAATAAAAAGTAGTAGTAGAGCTCTTTGTGTGTGGCTCGTCCGAGGAAGTATTACCATACCACCATGCCTATTTCTGTTGTATAGCAACATTGCTGTGTTTCGATTTGAAGGGTGTGCGTGCCGGTGAAATTACTGGCACGATGCCTCAAGTTGATGGACGCAGGGCAGTGGTTTTTGACGTGCGTGACCTACGAGAAAATGCTTTATTATAGGCGATAGTTCCCACTGAACTTCAGGTGAGCCATACGCATGTCCCCTAGGCTAGTTGTGTAAAAAAAATGGCTTTTGCCGGAGTCCCTTTTTTTGTTGTCGGGGGGAAATCTGCACACAGACACCTTATCGCACCGAGGGATGCGCTAAGGCTGTGAGGTTGATGGACACTTCGACTCAATAAAACCACCCCGGTGACCTCGATGCATGTCAAGAGGCTCCGTCTACTCTTAGAAGACTATGCATGCCAGTGTCTTACCGAAGCCCCTGGGTTAGCACACCTAACGTTGTGTATGAGTTATGATTATGACCAACCTTAGTGACTGAGTTCGTAGATATGTCAGCTCTGACATCCTACTTCTTGCGAGTTTTAAATTCATAACTAATAGCATAATACTACAGTAGTAGATTAGTGAACATGAACTTTTCGACAGAAAAACTCATGGGTAAATGATTGAATTTGAACCCAGGACCTTAGTATCGGAAAGCGAGAACGCTACCACTAAACCATCAGTGTTATCCACACACACCACCACCAGTAATCTTCGGTACAGTCGCAAAAGATCGCAAGTCTATGTACCTACCTATTTTTTTTCTAAGTAAATACTAAGTGGAATTAATTAATTACTTGAAACTTGCGTGGGATAAGGGCAGGAAGATGATGATGATGATGACTTACTTATTATGAAAAAGACAAATGACTCTTAGTTTTATGTGAATTTATTTGTAATAAAACTGATAAAAAAGTAATTAATCCATCGTAAAACGAGTCCATTATCCTAATCATCCTACTCTCTACATGCCTAAGCATTATCCCACACTGGGAACATTCACCGCATAAAGTGAAAAACCTATAAAATGCGTTGCGTGTGAACCAAGACCTAGTTACAACAGCGATAGGTTATTCGCGGCAAGGATCCGATTCTAGCCCAAAATACTTATTTATCAGGGTCCCAGAAACTGTCAAGTATCTATTGAATTTGTCATTTTCTGTGATATAACTTTTCAAAGCAACGAGATTTAATATAATTTTGTGAGTTTTGACTCCCGAGTAAAAACATGAACTTTATTAGAAATTTATTTTTCAAGATGTCTACGGTACACGGACACGTAACATGTCTTATTTAAACGTAGGAGTATATATTTTGGAGTATTACCTGAAAAAGCTAATTTGTACTGCCATTTCGATAATGTATGGCTCTTTTTTAATAAATTACTTTGACCAACTTGAGAAATTAAAAAGACTAACGGCTATTCAAATCAAACGTTGGATTTTCATATGTCGTCGGTGTTATGAAAGAAAGTTCAAATACCTACCCCTTTAAATAGCCCACATATAGCCTAGTTAAAAATAAAATTATCAATGAGTAGGTACGTAAATAGTTAATTTCATCTTGATAATTAAGATGAAGCTTATAAGTTTTCACCCACAAGATAAAGTTGGTAAGTTGGTTTCAAGAGTTGGGCGCAGTTGATTCAGAATTAAGCTATTTTGGTTGCATCGTGTAAGTATAAAAGGTTGCACTACACTACAGTAATAGGCGGATGAGTCAATCCTCATCAGAAAAAAGCAAACTCGATTCAGGGTCTTTCTCACTACAAGTGATGTGTATGTAACCACCGTAATAAATTCATGAGATAGTAAAAAACGCATTGGTCCTTTAAGACCAATGAGTGATACTGATAGCACATAACACTTAGGTATAGTATGGTGATTAGGTGCATAACAAAGTAAATACGTAAGAGGACAAGCTTGAATGAAAGAATGTGAAGAATTATCGCATTCCTAAACTTTTTACATAATAGACCATTAGCCCCGGAGTACACACAACGTCTCGCCTTGCTCTTGACACACGGTCACTCGCCACGCATATTAATAGACTCAAGTGATTCACATCACTATAGTTCAACAAGTTACGAGTCGAGCGCGAGATATGACAGCGAACGCTTGTCTTCTGTCAGATTATGATCGAAATTCAAAATATCGAATACAAAAATCGAAAATGCCGCGAAGTTGCGTAAAATAGTGATGTGGGCGGTGAGTTAGAGATGTGGCGATGCCGACTCGGAGGCACCGTAAGTAGTATTGATTGGGTCTGAAGTATTTTAATTACTTTAATAGCCATATTCTTGTTGATTGTTTGGTTTATTTTAGATTGAAATAATGTTCTTACGAGACTTTGTACCGAAGCTACTGACAAAGAAGTAGTTTAATTATGCCAAAAACATTGCTTGCATTAGTAACGGTGCTACCAACTTGTTCATACGATAAGTTTTATTAACAGGATGTTGGCCATATGGGCGGTATTAATAAATATTAACCATGGTCTTAGGTGCGTTTTATATTAATAGTTAATAGTTTTTCGAATAAGTAAATCAGAAACTATATGCCCAAGGTACCTACCTACCTACGTATTTCTATCTATGTATTCTTGTTATTTTAACGCTTTCTTTATGTGTCTAAAATAAATGCATTTTCTTTCTTTCTCTATCTAAAAGTAATATACTGAGTTGTTTATAATCAACAATATAACTAACTAGAAATCTAGACGTTGCATTGTTGCTTAAAATAGGTACCCTACCTAATCACAAATTTAAAAAAACTGTCATTTTACCTTAATGCTCGTAAACCTATTCATATTCTAAGTTTGCCGAAATTGTTACAGAAAATAAAATAAAAAAGCTCTATGAAAAAATTAAAACATACACTACTGTGACAAATGACTTTCGAGCCCAATCTACTCTGACAATGACAAACTACTTCAAAAAGTATAAAAAACTGACCTATTTACTCTTATTTTAACAAAGCATCAAATGGCGTTTGCATTCTACTCTGTGTTGCATAGAGAATAATTAAGAATAAGGTTGACCTACATACATCTCGAAGATAATACTGGTTGAAAATAGTTTAATTATCTGTACAAATCATAATATCGGCCGTAACTAGCTGTGCCCGTCGGCATTCCTCGCATGCCTCGGTATCACGACCGCTGGCATTACATGCTTCGAACCGGTTCCACCTCCTTCGAGGTCGACTCTTTTGTTTATTTGTTTTGGAACCTAAATAAATTTACTTTTAGCAGTTTACGTTTCATTTAGTGAGTATGTTTGTATCTACTATTGAAGTTCGTATTCGCTAAGTAGATAAGTAGGTAGACTTACCTATTTAATGTAAACTGTATAAAAATATTTGTGAGGTTAATAGTATTTTTCAACTTCATATTTCATAGTTTAATAATCTACCTAGAGCGGAGCTCTACTTGATTTAGATAATCTAATTATACCTATTATCTAGTCAATTTAAATTTAAATATTTTTTTCCCTTTACCGAGTAAATTCTTACTATTCATACAATATTTATAGAAAGGGTACTTTTTATGTCCTTAGTAAAATCGAAGTAATAACCTTTAATAATTACTAGTTCTGGAAAATTTATATTATAACAGGTAGATGAAGGATTTTTCGTATCTGGAATTTTCCTCACGTTTCTCGAAGCCCAGTAAGACCACGCATTAATATTCTCTACGATAATCTTGCTCAATGAACTCACAACGAACATAATATAATATTATACTGAAAGGATACTAATTTCATGGCGTGGTAGTTGAGAAAAATAAGGTAAACTTCTTACAATCAATTATAATTCCAATCATAGAAAAAAATCTTAAAACAACCCCATTGCCGGCATCAGAGCGGCATGACCCAATTGACAGATACATTTCTCGTGCACAGACAAGCTAAATACGTAAAACATCGAGAATACAGCTTGGAGGAAGGATCAGTATAGCCAGTATCGAGTGTGAGCACACGACACAGAAAGAGATAGACTATACATTCTATCGCAAGCTTTCACTCGGCCAAACTGACTACAATAAGGCGACCTCGCCTATTACAGAAAGAATAATAACATTACATACTAATTAATAATTTTAGAACCATACTGACAAAGATCACAATATAAAAGTAGATATTATTTTAAGAGCCTATTCATTCCAACGGCCCGATAACGACTTAATTATAAATAGGCATAATAACTAAAATAAGTTTATAGGTGACATCATTACCGACATAACTGTTCTAAGCTTCGTCTCTCTTTCTCTTTAGCATTGTATCACTTCTAACAAATTACACCGTTGTATGCCAACGGATCACTTTACGTCATTGAAATCTGACGGATCACTTTAATATCGTTGTGTCCAACGAGTCACTTTTAGCTATCTCTGTCGCGTCCAACAGATCATTTAGTCTTAAACTAACAACTAACACCGTTGTAATCCAACGGATCACTTTATTTGTTGTATGTACTACAACGTATCACTCTATTACCGTCGCGTCCAACGGATCACTTTATTTGTTGTATGTACTACAACGTATCACTCTATTACCGTCGCGTCCAACGGATCACTTTATTTGTTGTATGTACTACAACGTATCACTCTATTACCGTCGCGTCCAACGGATCACTTTGCCATCTTTGTTGCGTCCAACAGATCATTTAGCCTTAGGTAACTAACAACTTACACCGTTGCAATTCAACGGATCACTTTATTACTGTCGCGTCCAACAGGTCACTTTGCTATCTCTGTCGCGTCCAACAGATCATTTAGCCTTAGGTAACTAACAACTTACACCGTTGCAATTCAACGGATCACTTTATTACTGTCGCGTCCAACAGGTCACTTTGCTATCTCTGTCGCGTCCAACAGATCATTTAGCCTTAGATAACTAACAACTTACACCGTTGCAATCCAACGGATCACTTTAATGCTGTTGCATGCAACAGGTCACTTTAAAATAATCTCTTTGAAATAATCACATTTTAATATCTCTATTATTAATTTGTTAAATTCAACAGTTCTCTTAATATAGTATCTCTCTCTCTCTCTCTCAAGTAATTATCTCTATTATTAATTTGTTAAATTCAACAGTTCTCTTAATATAGTATCTCTCTCTCTCTCTCAAGTAATTATAAACCAAATTAACTTTACATTTTAAAAAATAAATATTTTCTTATAACATAAGTATCTTATTTTAAATCATACCTAGTTGTAGGTATGAAACCGCTTCGAGATCGCTTAGTCAGAAATCACTCTTAAGGCACATTTTAGTCTCCAATGCAATATAATGTAAATCATATTGTTCATTATGTCAACTGTTAGGTATCTCTCTTATTATGAAATTCTCATATTTTATTTTAACTTAATACTCATGACATTTTTTTTTTTTTTTGTAACCCCAATTGCATCTTATGTCTGATGTCTCATTAAGAAGAATCTGATGGTTGCCCACGGCAGTCTTTAACAAGGTGCCCCCACATATTGCATCCGCTACACTTCTGCGCAGGTTTGGAGCATTTCAAACTAATATGACCTATGTTTCCCCAATTAAAACATTTCATTTGTTTTTGAAAGCTCCCTACAGTTACCCGTTCGGCTCTTGCAGACACTGTGCTGGATGACAGTGCCAAAGACTGTGGTTGCTCAATTACCTGAGTTACAGCACTTTGTCTCAAATATGCAACTAATTGTTCAGGATCTGAAAATTTATCAACACATGCTCCCATTCTAACAAATTTATCTTCAATTCCCTGTACCAGGCAACCAACCGCTTTGGATCCAGTTATCTCACATTTTTTAATAAGGCTCTTCTCTTCTTCATAAATCTATAAACTTAGCTCTTGTCGGGGTTTTGATGCAGTTTTCTCCAATTAAGTCTTTCGAATGCGGCCTCCTTGACTTCCTTATACGACATGACAGCGACTTTTTTTTTTATCTGGCTCATGTAACTAATTATTGGCCTTCCTCTTCCCCGTTTCCCTTTAACCTTTCCTTCAATGATGTTCTTTGTAGCTGGCATGTCGTAGAAGATGTCCAAACATTTTTCCTCTTCGATTTTGTATTGTCTCAAGTATAACTCTCTTCTCCTTTACTCGCTCTAAGACCTCTTTGTTCGTAACTTTTTCTGTCCAACTAATTTTCTCCATCCTCCGCCAGCACCACATTTCGAAAGCTTCCAGTCGTTCTCTATCCCGTTGCGTCAATGTCCATGTCTCACAGCCATGTAAAGCTAAGCTCCATACATAACTTTTTATAAATTTCTTTTTAATGTGTTTTGCTATTCTGGATGTAAATATATATTTCTTATTGTGAAATGCTTGTTTAGCTATTGCTATTCGAGATTTAATATCAGGTGTACATCTGGAGTCTGCGGTTATTAGGCTTCCTAGATATTTAAAGCTGTTCACATTTTTAATTGTGTCATTTTGTATTGTAATTGTGTTTGGTGAAGTTACTTGATGCTTAGAAGTTGTAAGGATTTTGGTTTTATTGCAATTAATCTTTAGTGCAAATTCTTTAAAAATAATGTCCATTGTTGTAATTAATTCTTTTAGATCTTCGTGTGTTTCTGTAACTACTGCAATATCATCAGCAAATCTAATGAATTTAATTGTGTCTCCGTTGAATTTAACACCCTTGTTTGAAACTTCTGATATTTTTCTAATAGCTCCTTCTATGAAGATGTTAAATATTACTGGTGATAGAGAGCATCCTTGTCGTACTCCTTGTCTAATTTTAGCTATGTCCTTTTCATTTCCTACTTCTATTATGGTGTTTTGATGTTTATACAGCTCATATATAATTTTCCTATCTCTGTAATCTAATCCAACGTCTTTTAATGCTGCCATCATCTTTTCCCAATCAACTTTGTCAAAAGCCTTTTCTAAGTCAATGAATGCTATGTGAGAGTATCTAATCCTAGGTCCATTCGTCTATCTATAATAAGTCCCAAGGCCAGTATTGCTTCTCTAGTCCTTTTATTTCTTCTGAACCCGTATTGGTTTTCACCTAAATTTTCTTCAATTTTTGTTCTTATTCTATTCTGTATGATTTTAAGTATAATCTTTGAAGCTTGAGAAATTAAACTAAGTGTTCTGTGTTCTTCGCATTTATAAGTGTTTGCTTTTTTAGGTAGAGTGACGGTTTTTGTTGTTTTGAAATCTTCGGGTATTTCCCCACTGCTGTATATGGATTTTGTTAGTTCGTAAATTTCATCCATAAGGAGATCATTATTTGAATATTTTATTAACTCTATAAATATTCCATCGTCTCCAGCTGCTTTTCCATTTTTTTATGTGTCTTAAAGCTGCGTTAAATTCGTCTTTTATTATTTCTGGACCTAGGTTATCTTCCTCTACTTCACTTTCACTTTCTATATCAATTTCTGACGAACCTTTATACAAAACTTCTATATATCTCTTCCATCTATCTACTACTTTTCTATTATCTAGCACTAATTTATTATTTTCGTCTAATATTGCACTTGATTTTGTTTTTGGTTTCTTACTTAAAGTTCTTATTATATTATATGCTACGTCTATTTTGCCTTTATTCATATAATAATCTATATTGGCGCAATCTCTTTCAATATCTTTTACTTTACATTCTCTACATTTAAGTGTTATTTTGTTAGTAATTTTCCTATATTCTTTTATACTCTCATCATCATCCTTGTTACGCAGCAACCTTCTTTTCAACATCAAATCGGTTATTTCTGAATTTAGCCATTTTTTCCTAGGTTTTATTTGTTCTTTCTTCAAACTATCTTCTGCACTACTTTTAATTATATCTCTAATATTGCACCATTTGTTATTAACGTTATCTATCACATTATTTTTCTTATATAACTTTAATTTACTATCTAATATATTATTATATTGCACTTTAAAATTATTATCATTTCTTAGCTTACTGAGATCAATAGTTTTAGTTTTTGGTTTTCTTCTCTGTTTTTTACCTTTAATTTCAAATTTGTGTATGGTACTGGTATGATGTATGGTATTTTCCACTTGGTTTCCCCATTCCTTGTTCAAAATTATTGCTGTACCGTTACTCCCTTGTTTATCCCCAGTATAAATAATTCTATAGTCGTCGCTCCAGTAGTCTCCACTTCCTTCCCATCTTATTTCACTTAAACCTAATATGTCGAGCCCCAATCTATCCATTTCCCCTTTAACTTCTTCTATCTTCCCCGGCACCAACATGGTCCGGACATTCCACGTCCCTACCTTACAAGGCTTTCGCAGGATGACGACCTGGGTAGCCTTGTTCCTACCCCTGCCGGACTCAGACCGCCACGGAATGTTACGTCGTAGAAGCCCGTTGTCAAGAACTATTTAATAAGGCTATTTTATCATAATAATACACATCTAATGGTTGACCAATTTCGCAACGAACATTCAACATTTTAGTCAGTAGGTCCCCATAATTTTCATTTGAAGGAAATGCTAACTGTAATTTACTCTTCCATTCATCACAGCTAAACATTAAGGATGGTAAACCTTGATACCAACGTTTTGCTAAGCCAGAAAGTTTTGGAAAAGCCAAGTGGCAAATCTGTGTCTCATTCCAATTATAAATTTTGCTACATTCATTTACTTTGTGAATCCATATTTCAATGCTTTGGGTACTATTTTATTCATCAAACAAAAAAAACTTGTGCGAATACTTGCAAACATCAAGCAGAGACAAAGCTGTAGGCCTCACTTCAAAATAATGCATATATTGACATTACCGTGTATCTATATCATGCAAATGACCTTTTTTTAAATCAAAGTCAGAAAGTAATAGCAACTATAATAGACGTAACAAAGATATGCTTATTAAGCCTCCGACCACCTTAAAAACATTTGACAACAGCCCATACATTCGACTTATAACTATCTATAACAAAATTCCTAGTTATATCAAGGATCACACAAAGGATTCCTCTTTTCGCAGCCAACTTAAAAAATTTCTTATCGCTAAATGTTATTACACCGTAGAAGATTTTTTTATCTGACAAATTGTAAGTAGGTAGGCAGGCACTCGTATTAGGTAGGTACAATAGGTGAAGATTGTTACTATTTTTGACATTTGTTTTATTGAATTGTCATACATAGATATAATAAGATTTATTGTTAAGTTAGATTCTATAAATAAGAAGTTTGTTACTTAGATTTACCTAATTTAATTTAATTTGCCGCAAGGCCATTGTAATGCCCCAGCGGGGTTCATGTTCTGGACTTTATTACCCCCTAAGACCTATAATACACATGAAACAATGAATAAATGAATATGAATACTATCACTAGGGTCAAACTCAGGCACAACATTATTCATCATGTTTGGGTATATAGGAAAACAAGGAACACTAGCCAAAGAAAGACTAGCTTCATATGGTGCGGTACCAGCACTACTGTTTTGGGTAGCACTTCTGCTGGCTTGAGAAACACTATCATTTCGCTGTATAATCGCATCTTGAGGCAACAAAGGAGTCATTGTAGCCGTATCACTTTTTGTAGTTTTCCTGCGACACTCTCGAGAGCTTGTGTGCTTGGTATTCCTAATGCGACTATGATGCCTCGATTCATGGTCATTATTTTTAGAAGTATTTGTGACACTAGAAAGAACTATCTCTATCACGTCTAGACCTAGAACGTTTTCGTGACTTTCGTTTTGAACCCATTATTCTTCAAAACAATATGTTATTAAGTAACTTAAAGAATTTTAAGATTAACTAAAATTTGTTACATAATATGCCTGAAAAATACATTCACTTTTAACATAAAGTTTTGTCTTATAAGCCAAATGTTTTGGAGCACTCTCTTCTCTCTAACCAACAATTAAATCAAAATGAGTGGCACTAATTTTTGGTGCAAAACTTATTAGCTCAGAAAACTAAAATTATATTTTAATTTTCAATTAAAATTTGCCCAACTAAAGACAACCATCAGTAACTACCTACTTATAACTTATATACCAGATGCTCAAATTGTTTAAATTTAGAACAAACACAAATAGAAAAAGGTAACGTACTGAGTAAGCAATTTGTGGCCTAGTCCGATATGAAATGTTTGTAAATGTTAATAAATTTTGCTTTGTTTTAAAATATTTAACAAAAAGACCTGTCTTACTATATCTATAATATTCTATTTATAGTTGTTGAACTTTGTATTATATAAAGCAGAATAAAATTAAATCTCTCCGTTACTACATTTCCAACCAAAGTTATTTTGTTAACTTATTGGAGCTTATATATAGTTCTTGATTTACCACTTCACTTGATTGAACACTCTTGTTAGTTACAAATACTTTCTCTGAGTTATTTAGGTAATAAGGATAAGACTAAGTATTTAAATGATAATATGCTTTAGCACTGAACCAACAAACCAATGTAGAATGTTTTGGTCAAAAGTTGTTTTCAAACACGTTGTTATTATGCACACACAACAAGTACAGAGAAGTAACACTGATTTTTTATTGTTTTCGCACTATTTCCCAGTTTTATTCTCAATCACAGTAAGTAGCTAACGTAGCTAAAATTTTCTCAAGATTGTTCGAAGGCACTGACCTCTGAGTTCCGTACACCCCGCTTCTGATTGAAAGGATACTAATTTCATGGCGTGGTAGTTGAGAAAAATAAGGTAAACTTCTTACAATCAATTATAATTCCAATCATAGAAAAAAACAATAAACAACCCCATTGCCGGCATCAGAGCGGCATGACCCAATTGACAGATACATTTCTCGTGCACAGACAAGCTAAATACGTAAAACATCGAGAATACAGCTTGGAGGAAGGATCAGTATAGCCAGTATCGAGTGTGAGCACACGACACAGAAAGAGATAGACTATACATTCTATCGCAAGCTTTCAATACATACCATACGCTGACGTACCTGTACACCACAGAGTAAGATTCTCGGTGCGATTGGTACCACAGATGATAAATATTCAAGCCGCGACGATTTCTCAACGAATTCCTGAACGCAGCTGCAACCGTCATCGTCAATTGATTGCGACTCGCATTCGATTTTTGAATCGATTTTTTTCTTAGTTTATAGCAAGGGTATCTAAATTGTATACCAACCTTCTTGTTATGTATTTCTTTTATCAACCTATAAACTTAGAAACTCCTTACTGCGCCATTTGTTTTCTCATTCCCCTTAGAAGCATTTTGTAGGTAGGTTTTACTAAAACGATTATGATGAAAATAAGCCAGCAATAATATTAAAATTTTGCGCGAGTAATCAGGTAGAGGTACCTAGCGACAATACCTAATAAATAAATATTATAATTTGTAGTACCTGCGTTCTTAGTGTTACATTACCTAGGCAGCACATTTAACTTCAACAGTGCAATTAGAATTACTTCCTATTTGTACAAGCGACTGACACACGGATATCACTTATTTCAATAATGTATAATTTAAGACGCTGACAACCGTTAGGGTACCTAAATACTACATACTGCAGTAATTTTATGAAAAATCTAAAACAACCAAGTTTCCTAGAATATGCAATGGTTGAGCAAAATCTAAACTTTCCTCGCAAAATATTGTTTCAGGCACAAAACTAGTAGACGTGTCTGGAAGAGATTATTCATAGCGATAAGACCGTTCATTGTACATTTCTATAGGTTTATTAAGTAATGTTATATTCTTCGGGCGTACGATAAAGTGTTTATTTATCTGTCTATCTAGTAAAAACATTTTTAGGTAGGAATATTGACTGTTTTCAGCGCCTTAAGCGATAATGCATATGGCCACTTGCTTGACTGACATTCGACATGAGCGCACGAAATGTTACACCACTTTGGTTCAGTGGCTTTTGTTAAGTGCTTTATTACAATATCATTGATATTTATGCAATAGGAATTATTAGTCCTATTATGCCTGCATGTCCTGTTGCTGTCTCTATTTAATTTTGTTGGCATATAAGTGACAGTGTCAAGAGACTTTTCTTCTTCTTCTTCTTATTTAATGGCATCTGTGTCTAGTGAGGATATTATCACCTAAATAAAATACTTTTTCTTCAAGTCAGTCATAGACAAGTCGGCTTTGAAAACAAATGATGATCGTTTGTTTTCAAAACCATCAGAAACATTTCAGTTTCGATCAAATCAGAATATAACTTAATACACTTTCATTCCAACTGCTAACACTTTGAGCTAAGACCTCAAGTAATGTTGGTTAAAATACCACCGAAATTAAACAACAAAACTCCAAATAACACCAGAAAAACAATTAAAAAGCTATGTGACTTCCCAAAATGACAGAAAACGAAGCACATAGTTTTTTCATTTTAATTGTTTTTCTGGTGTTATTTCGAGTTCTGTTGTGTAATTTCAGTAGTATTTTAACCAACATGTGTGCGCTTCAAGTTCTTAGAACTTTTTCGGCTCTACGATATGCCAGCTTCTTCACGATGTTTTCCTTCACCGTTAAGAGTACCTACGGGCGTAGTGCGCAACACAATATACGTTTTGGGACCGAACTCATTGGTGTACGACCGAATTTGCCACTACCATCCAACCATATAGCTTGAGGTGTTCTAAATAGCTAGCATGTCGTTTTCTATCTTATTTTTTTTTATTATCTGTTTAGAATTTATGTAGTACTACCACTTTCTTCTTCTTCACCTACATGAATCGCTTATGTTACCATGTTTAATAACCATGCGATGTCAATAAAATGTATTGTGAGTATTGAGTATTACATTGTGATGACGTAGGTACTCGCTTCAATGACTCGTGATCGATCTCAAGGTGAAAACCATTTGACTGGACAATATTGAGTCAAGTGATTTTAATAAAATAATAAACTCCAAAGTTGTGGAATACTCTTCCTGCTGAGGGTTTCCCTAGAGACTACGGGTTCTTCAAAAAGAGCGTTTTAAAATAGTTAAATGGTCAGCAACGCGCGAGTGTAACCGTTTTCCATCAGATGGGCCGTATGCTTGTTTGCTAACTTAGTTGTATAAAAAAACATACAGAGAGAGCAGAAAAGGGCATCATCATCATCATTCACAGCCCGTCTTCACCCACTGATAGGTATAGGCCTCCCTTTGTGTCATCTACCTCGATCCTGTGCCAGTTTAACCCATTTCCGCCCGCGACTTTGACTATGTTGTCCATCCATATTGCTGCAGAGCGCAGGAAAAGAGACTAAGATTATAAGACAATACAAACTAGATCTTTTCTGAAATTTCCCATCTAAGAATTTTTTATTTCGGTAAGGAGTACTAATTACGTTAAAATAAAATAATGTATAGTTGATTAGATTTTGTACGTTTGATGTACCTTTACTTAGTACTAATCATAATTACATTTTTCAATTTTTCATACAAAAGCTTTCAACGCGCTTGCATAGACTGTGCTAAAAAATATCGATAGGAGATTTTATGAATAAAAAAAATATCGCGTCGATCTAAGAACCACAGAATTATGTACATTTCCAGTATTATTCCTGCGTTGGTACTACGTTGTTTGTATAAATCTGGACTACTGATTAGGTAGGTAGCTACGAGAGGGGTACCGGGTATTATGAAAAACAACGTCTGTACAGTGAGCGAGCCTTCTTTATTCCAACTCTCAATTTCACCTATGCTAACCTCAAAAAGCAGCCAAGTGCGAGTCGGACTCGCCCATGAAGGGTTCCGTAGCATCAATTAACATAATATAAAGGTTTTTGTAGTTCGTCGAAAGGTAAATTGCGGTTTACGATTTATGACGTATAAAAAAAAAACTACTGACTAGATCTCGTTCAAACCAAATATCGTTGGAAGTTTACATAGTAATGTACAACATATATTTTTTTTGGATTTATTATTCTCTTATTTTAGAAGTTAGAGGGGGGGGGGGCCAACTTTTTTCTACTTTGGAAGTGTCTCTCGCGCAAACTATTCAGTTTAAAAAAAAACAATATTAGAAACCTCAATATCATTTTTAAAGACCTATCCATAGATACCCCAGACGTATGGGTATGATGAAAAAAAAATTTTGAGTTTCAGTTTCAAGTATGGGGACCCCCAAATTTATAGTTTTAGAAAAAAACGATATTAGAAACCTCAACATAATTTTTGAAGACCTATCCATAGATACCCCACACATATGGGTTCGATGAAAAAAAAATTTTTGAGTTTCAGTTTCAAGTATGGGGACCCCCAAAATTTATAGATTTTTTTCTATTTTTGTGTAAAAACCTTAATGCGGTTCACAGAATACATCTACTCACCAAGTTTCATCAGTCCAGCTTTTATGGTTTCGGAGAAAAATGGCTGTGACACGGCCGGACAGACAGACAGACAGACAGACAGACAGACAGACAGACAGACAGACAGACATGACGAATCTATAAGGGTTCCGTTTTTGCCATTTGGCTACGGAACCCTAAAAATGCATCGTTAGCGCGATCTAGAAAACCGTACACAAAGTCGCGCTATCTAGTGGTGAAATTATACATTATTCAACCAACGAGCGTTAACATTGTTATTGCGTTTTTTTTAAACTGTCGTTCTGCAAAGTCCCATGAAAAAGACCCATGGCTAGCCCAATGATAAGGCTATTTTTAATGTAGGTACATGTTATGAGAAACCTTATAATATAATTTTATTTTGAAAGATCCCTAGCGACAACTTTTGAAATTTGAAATTTTTGAAAATCGAACGCGTATTCAGCTGCCTTGAACGAGGCGTGTTGCAGGAATAGGAGCTCCGCTAATATAAGTCAAACACAGACTCCGCTCTCCGTGACCAAGTAGCGGTCGTCACAGCATAGCGGTATAAAACTAAACATTAACATAAAGTAATTATTTTAAAATAATTACTTACTTAGCTACTTCCTATAATCCTTCCTTCACTATTTTCCGCCATTAAAAATCTGAAAACGCTTACTATGGTCACTTAGACTTTGCCTGAAAACCAGCGGTACCTTGTTGCTCTTGGTAGGTTATCAATGTTATCATACACTACTGTGTTTGCATTGTACATATTTTTTTGTGACTTTCTTAGTATTACGTATGTTTGCCAATTTTGCAATTCGGTGTATGAGATGTTTAAATTTTTTTTTTCTTTGCTTTTCTAACAAATTGTGCTGCGATAAATGCATGATTATGATGATAAAACACGTGCTCATGAATATACATTTTCTAAACAATATTTTTCACAAAACGTGATCGTTGCCAGACATCTTCAAGGTCGTTGCCGTCAGGTTATCTGTACAATGTAACTAAAATACCTATTTGTTGTAGAATATTTTACGTTTAGTAGTGCTGACCTATTTAAAATGAACCACGCATAACTTTTGAGCTTGGTATGAGGAAGCAATAAAAGCGACATATAACACACATTTTCACACATTTATATTATTTTACAGTGGGTAGAGCATAGGTTCAGGGGCCTTATTCTCGGCTCATCTTTTATTGCTTTCTTTCTTTTGAAGACAGAATGGATGATTTCCTTGAGTAATTCATCGACGACCTCATCGTAGAAGTCTATATAATACGATAAACAGAAACGTAGAAAAAGTGCGGGGTTGTGCAATGCCAATGTAGATTTAACCCTTTAATGCATTTAGTAACAAAATTGTAACATCACATTCAAATCAAAATTAGGTACAATATTTTATTATCTATGGTAATTATTGAACGTCTAAACGTTCCTTTAAATATTTTTTTATCATTCTACTCAAGTTTGACAGTTTTCATTTGTGACATCTTGAATTTATGACACTTCCAAACTTCAGTGGCGGCAAAGCAAACTTTTTAAAAAAGGCGGGATATTGATGCGTAAAATTTTAAACAAAGTGAATGAGTTTTGTGATAAAAAAAATACATTATGGATGGTAAGTTTATCAAGTATCGTGTGATATGCGTATTTCTTGATTTTGTTTTCGTGAACCTATTCAAAACTAACATTTCATGCTAGTATCATTTATGTAACCCTATGCACGAACGTTTATTTTGATGACTTGATTTCTTCATGGTTTTGGATTTTTGTGGCGGTGCTCTTGTGCTGGTGATGGCTATTATTTGCATGTTTTTGGTGCTTTTTAGATCTGGGTATTGAAGAGCTCCTTCGAAGACTAGAAAATGGAGAGGTTTCGGACGACGGCCTGGAGTCAGACGGAGATGATTTTCAATACCTCCCATCTCGTGAGGCAATGCAGGTGGAATTGGAAAATCTGGGTGATGATGAAGAAGTTACGGCTTCTGACCCTCCCTTGTTAGAAGATGGTATTGACGCGTATGTAGGAGCACCAGCATTACCAGGTACCAGTACATTATCAGCCGCAAATTCGCAACCTCCAGTTTGTAGTGTGAATAGCACAAGAAACCTGGTTTGGAGAAAAAGATCACTAATATTCAACGAGAATAACATTAGTTTTGGAGGCAGTGAAGAACTTTCATCAGCAGTTATGGCATTGCAGAGTCCTTACCAGTTTTTTACTTACTTCTTCTCCAACGATTTGATGGAGCATATTGTGACAGAGACAACCCGGTATGCTGTACAAACACAGCCTGACAGACCTGAGGTTATTACGACTTCAGACCTTCGTAAATATTTAGGAATCTTGGTATTCATGTCGGTTTACCATTACCCAAGTACAAGATCCTACTGGTCTACCAAGTTTGGATTCTTTGCCATAAAAGAAGCGATGCCAGTAAACAAATTCGAGAAGATTCGTAGGATTTTACACTTCAACGACAACGACAAGCACCTACCGCCCAACCATCCACAGCACGATAAACTGCATAAACTCCGACCTGTCATAGACCATCTAAATGAAAAATTTTCAAGCGTCGCGATAGACCAGCGATTATCGATCGACGAACAGATGTGTTCAACAAAAATTGGCCACTTCCTCAAGCAATACCTGCCGAATAAACCACACAAATGGGGTTTCAAACTGTTTGTTCTCTGTAATTTGATGGGATATGCTTACCGCTTTCAAATCTATGCTGGAAAGGAGGTTGATGACAGATTACCAAACGAACCAGAAAATATTGGGGTAGTAGGACAAACTGTTTTGAAGCTTTTGCGAGTAGTTCCACGTCAACAAAACCACATAGTGTACTTTGACAATTATTACACGTCACTGCCTCTGATGTACACGCTGGCCAAAGAAGGAATTCAATCCCTGGGTACAATTCAAAGAAACCGCCTCGGCAAAACTTGCAAGCTGCCGACAAAACAAGAAACTATGAAAACATCGGTACCAAGAGGCGCGTTTGAGGAATACGTGACTAACTTTGAAGGCGTAGACATGACTACAGTCAGTTGGAAAGATAACAAGCAGGTAATCCTAGCATCTACATATGTGGGTGCACAGCCTGCAGAAAATATCGAAAGGTTCGACAAAAAAGAAAAGCGGCGAATACCTATTCCTTGCCCAAAATTGATCAAGGAATATAACGCCCACATGGGTGGTGTCGATCTTATGGACTCATTCCTAGGCCGATACAAAATTAGGATGAAGAGCCGAAAATGGTACATGCGTATCTTCTACCATGTTCTTGATTTGAGTATAATAAACGCATGGATACTATACAAAAAAGTATCTATTCGAAACGGCCTGTTACCCAAAAACATTATGAGTCTTGCAGAGTTCAGAGGTGAGCTGGCTGATTGCCTGTGTAAATACAACCCTCCCGCCACCAGAGGCCGCCCGGCTACTTCAACCAGCACTCCCAGCACGTCAGATGTGCCCCCACCGAAGAAGCGGAAGGGCAAACCATGCCAGATATTACCACCGTTTGAAGTCAGGTTGGACAAGGTGGATCACCATATCGTAAGAAGTGTTTCCCGTGGACGCTGCATGATGCCTTCATGCAAGACCCTAAGCACCGTAAAATGTAATAAATGTAATGTATTACTATGCTCAAGAAAGTCTAAAGACTGTTTTACGGTGTTCCACAATGCAGCGAATATTTAGACCCTTATTTAACCTTGTATAAATTTTGTCCCTAATGCATGGTGTTACAAAATTGTAACTACTAGTTTTTTTCAAAAATATAATGATTACAATTTATTTAGATTTTTTAAATTATTTTTTCCATTATCTAGGACCCTTTCCTTTACCAAATAATTTTTTTCCGATAAAAAATACGTTTCTATGCATTTAAGGGTTAAGGGACATTGAAACTCTCGGTCGGCCCGAGTATTAGGCTCTTGGTGTGTCGACTGGTTTCCGCAAGTAGACCGCTGGCGGGCCCTTTTTGTGTGACGCTTGACGCGTGTTGCTCGAACTTATTTAGGTTCTACGACACGCGTGGGTATTACACGACTGGATTTTAAACCACGACCTTTGGATCGGAAGGCGGGGCTGCTACCACTAGACCACCAGTGCTCTCCTATTTTAAATGAACCACGCATAACGCTTGAGCGTATTATGAGGAAGCAATAAAAGCGACATTTATCACCTACCAAGTTGTATCGACAGATAGTGTATCGTAGGACATGTTCCTTACGTGCGTGACCTGCGAAACAATGATCTGTTATAGGCGATGGTTACCATTTAACATTAAGTGGGCCAAGTGCTTGTTCTTTTTAAAGGCTGTTCTGTTTTTTTAAGTTTTTTGTTATTTTAATTTTTATTTTTTTACTCTTTTAGTACTCGTTTTGTTAGAGTTAAGTAGGAATGGTTTGACTGTAATATTTCTTGGCTACTACAACTGTGCTCATTAATATGTTGTATACAATGTACGGCTACTCTGACTCAATTAGATATCCGTGAAGTCAACGCAGGTCTCAGTGGAAGACCAGCGCTACTATATGTTAACATATGGTAGCATATGCTGAACTGTAGGCCTTTTCACCACCACTATGCATGTGAATATTATTTTTATTGTTTTTTGTAAGTATACATTATGTTAAGTTTTCTGCTTCTTTTTTATGTTTATTTTTTTAGGTATACAATTGTGGTGGTTGAATAAATGATTTTCTTTCTTTCTTTCTTTCTTTGTTCCATTAGCTAGTTGTGTAAAAAACACTCCGTAAAACGCCACAAAAGAGGTAATTATTGTTAAAAGACAGCAAAGTTTACCTAAAGATGGCCTAATACGACTTTAAACGTAGTGTACTGTCTGTTTCTAGTACCTATAAGTAAGTAAAGCTAATTTTTTTGTCAACTTCAAATTTTTAAATCAAAAATTGTTATCGCACAACATAGTTATTTATGAGCCGATTTGAAAAAAAATGTATTTTTTTTCTGAACTTTCCAAAAGTTTTTTAGTAGGTACTTTCAGTTTAGACCCGAAGAAATTTCATAAAAATCGGTTCTGCAGTTTGGCCATAAAGTCGGTTTCTCAAGTTTTTTTAATTGATTTTATGTAGCAACGCTAGGGAGAATTTCTCCGGGGAAGTACCGACTATGACCCTACTGTTTTTGGCGCCAAGCAGTCACGTTTACATTGTGGCTAAAAATGAAAACTGCTGAATGGATGATATCCGAGATTACCTACTACCAATGGTATTCATGTACAGTTGTAGGCAATAATATTGCACATCGTCTAATTTCGGCTTCATAGAGCGTAGTGTGCGTCAGAAAGAGATAGCGATACAAAGCCGAAAATCCGATGTGCAATATAATACCTATATTGCCTAAAACCGTAATATAATGATGTTCTTAATTGTTCTTGCTGCCCTTGAAACTTTTGATTTTGTATTGCATACGTCTCACTAAGTTGGAGTGGCACCACACTGGAATTTTACAGCTATTATTATTTTTGTTTTGTAAAAGGATCATACAGAAAAACGGTAAGGAACCAAACCGGCGTAGTTTGCCTGTTCTTCTAGGCTTGGTGACGTGGAACTGCCACCTAGACTTACCTAGCTTTAAGACGTTTCAAAGTGATCCTTGTTATACCATTAAATAAAGAAATATTTGAATTTGAATTTGCGGTTTCTAGTTAAATCTAAATCCGTGGTTGGTAATCCTGTTCACTAATAAAAAAGTAAGTGCTTACGTACTTATATTAAAAGAAGGTCATTGCTATTTTGAACGGCAAAGGTCATGTTAATTAAACACTGCGCCGAATATCGCCATGTTGGTAATAATTACACATGCAGAGATAGTACCTATTATGTTAGTATTCGTGACCTAGCCATGTCAAAAGGTGAGTTGGTGAATGGTTAATTAACTGTGCCGTCAAATAACCCGGGTAGTACCCGGTAAAATGTAGGTATGGTTCCCGTGGAATAGACTACGGGGGAGCAGCCAATTTTTTTTTTGTAATTTACTTGTGCTACTGTCGTCTAAGTCTATCTTATATATAGCACTATACCACGTCTCCTTAAACACAAAAGCTCACTGGATTGAAATGCTAATTAGCAATAGTTCTCCTTACATTAATAGATAGATATTTATTAATTACAAGGATACACTAGGTATGTTGGATACAGTTTTTACCTTAAAAATAAACAGTCACCGTAATACATTGGGCGGCCTTATCGCTAACATCGATCTCTACCACGAAAACTTGTATACCATAAGACCTTTAAAAAGTATTTTACCGATTTAACCGCCGTAGTAAAGAAGGTTCTAAGTAATCAGCTAATCAGTGTCTGTGGCATCGTAGCTAGCAAACAGTTAAAGCGATTTCGATTTAGTTAAATTCTTGTTTTTAAAGAGATTTTTTCTTCCTTACATAATAAGATGCAATAAAGTTGGTTCATCCGTTTTTTCTTTTACTAAAAATTTTGTTTTAAATCAACTTGTTTTACGTTGTAAAGAATAGTCCAAATAATATACACATGGCATTTCTGCTCCTAATTCCCACGACAATTGAATCCTACTCAAAGCCTATTTGTCTCATTTGGCAGTAGAACTATTACAAATCTCACCACGCGAAGATCGAACCCTGAATACAAACAGACACACAAACCGTTATAACATGTGTTGGCAGGTGTACTCTAGTACACGTCCGGCCTTACACACGAGTTGCGTTCTAAACGATTACTGAATTAATATTATTGCCTACATCAAAATGCACTATTACCTTCCTGTGCTTTTATTCTTTGTCATAGACCATTTTTAAAAATGGTGTTCCTGTTCTACAAGTTCTTTTTTCGATCAAACATATTTTTTTTAAATTTGTTTGAAGGGTCACTTAGCAAACGTTTGAAAATTGAAGTGGTACCGGTCCGGTGGTAAATCGAAAAAAAGGCAGAGGAAACTCTTTGCTGGGGCTACGAGTTTCCGAAGTCAATGAAAAAAAATCTGCGGCTAGAGCAAGAAGGTTTGAAACCGGCAACAAGGAGTTTAAAAAGTCTAGGGCTAAGGTGATGCGCAGTCTTAGACAAAGTGCGCAGTTCTACTGATTCCTGTTTTTTATAAAGAAATTGGCTAGAAAGCTATCGAAACTTTTTGGATGCTGCTGGAATACTTTCATACAATATTTTCTTTTTACGTACTTTACTTCCGTATGCCAATATTTTCTCATAATATCGATTTCATATAGAAAACGTAGAGATATAATACCAAAAGAAATTTCTCAATAATTCCTCTTGTCGTGTCACGTGTTCTTTCGCTCCTTCTGTGCACTTGACACACATTTTTTAGGTTCTACGCCAAGGCCAGCTTCCTCACGATGTTTTTCCTTCACTGTTTGAGAATACTGGCATAGTACACACATTTTTGCACAGAAAAACTCATTGGTAGATCAAACGACTGGATTTGAAACCTCGACCTGAGGATCGGCTAGGCTGCTATCACTAGATCTCCAGACCTTAAAAACCTACCTAGGCTTCTCAATGAATACCAATGACGTCAGTTTCCAATCCAGTCCCGAGTCTTTCCTGACCACGCATGCGCAGTTCCCTTCCCGCGGTCCACTGCGCGGGCGCCACCTGTCGGCCTCACATCGGCCGTTCACCTGGCATTGTAATTAAAGCCTAGCGTGGAATGAAATACTTATTAAGTACCTGTTATGCAACTTAATGAATAGCTTCTATGTTGAAAGTAAAAATTTGCTTTTTTTATGAAGTGACTTGTACATACATAAAACTGCTCATAGGTCTTCCATATATTTCCAGGAAGCTTTGGAAGACCGATAAACTGGGTGGACTAAGAGTTAACATATAGGGGGTGGGTTACCATAGTCACCACGCTTAAATAGGTCAAAGTCAAAGTCAATAAAGTCAATTCAATTGTTTTGTTTTTTTATTCACTTAAAAATAATATTACAGATATTTTATCCAATGCGTTATTTAAGTCCTCAGAAATTAAAAACTAATAAATATCTAATAGTCCGTCCCAAGAACATCCCTCGATCATCTGGCGCGAATCTATCAGTACTTACTAAATAATTTCCATTTTGTGATAGTGTTATCATTTTGGCTAGCTAGCTTAGAATTATCATCACTAACATTTTGCAGTCCACTGCTGGACATGGGTCTCTCCCGTGGCGCGCCACTGAGGCCGGTCTTTGGCTCTTCACATCCAGTTGTTGCCTGCCATCTTGCGCAAGTCAAAGAATAATTAGCAAGTTGAAGAGGCAGTGGGCCGGTCATGTATGCCGAAGAACCGATAATTGTTGGGATAAGCGAGTTCTGGAGTGGAGACCGCGCTTAGGCAAATGTAGCGTAGGACGCCCACCCACCAGGTAGACCGACAACATGGTTAAGAAGGAAGTCGCAGGAAGTCGGTGGAAAGTGGAAAGGTGTCAGAATCGTTCTTCCTGGAAAAGTGCAGGGGAAGCCTATGTCCAGAAGTGGACTTCTTCAGGCTGATGATAGTGAGTGTAGGACGACCTCAGACGAGATGGAGCGACGAACTAAGAATAACATTGTGTAAAAACAAAATAATTTTATGACAAGCGTCTAGCGTATGGACACGTCACAGTTTAAATAAGTAACCCAGGTAGGTTTACGCTTCTACTCTGTTTACAAAATAGAAACAGCTGATATGAAAATCATAGCACAAAGCTGCTAAGTGCTTAGGCAAAGATTTTTTTTAGGCGATTTACTCTACGTGACTGATGTCTGTCGTAGACTGTTCCCGCGATGTTGTTGACGTAGTTTTTTTTTTTGAGACTTGATAGATGGATGTCGGAGCGTTTACAGGAGAGCCTTTGCCTACTACTAGTAGTACTGTAGACTTTTTTGTTTTTTTATTATTGCCATCTCGAAATGGCGCTACGATGTTCCTCTGACGTGATCAAAGACAGTTTTTTTTCTTTATTTATTGCTACAGGTAGGATAACCTTAGGTAGACTTGCGGGACCTAAGGTTCGGTTTACTAGGTAGGTTAGGTCTCTTATTAACTACCTACCTAGTTTGGTACCTAGTGGCTATGAGTAATATAATTGCGTCATTGCCTGAGGCAACGATAGAAAGTTTCATTGTGATTGCGACGAAATAAACGTATTATCACTGTTTACTATTGTAATTTTATGCATGATTGATAGTGGGTGTAAAATAAAATGCTACTAGGGGCACCGCCAACTCAAACTAAGTAAGGAAGGAAGGTAACGCCATCTGTGGGCGAGTAGCAAAAGCAATAAGCAACATTGAATAATAAAAATATACAAATGACGGCTTTGTCCTCAAGTTCAAGATATATTAATGTATGTATTTTGTTGCAGGTGATAATGGCAGCACTCACGCTTTGTACCTCGAGACCATAGTCGAGGAGACGAGCGATGACCTGCGCTCTGAACGCTCTTCTGCCGCGACATGGCTCTCCGACTCCGATGCAGATTCCGTCATACATGTGCGGGGGACGGCAGGTAAATAATAAAGAAACAAAAGAAACATAAGCACTGCCGCTCCAGAGGCAATGTGAATATCTAAGTTTTTGTAACAGCGCCATCTGTTATCGAGTAGCATTACTAAGTAACCAGCAAACTGACATTTGACGGTTGGTTCAAAAAAACACCAATAGATGACGCTGGCTATAACTCACAATCAAATCTGTAGAAAAAAATCTGAAAAAATCTGAATTGTCTCAAGGACCAAGAAGAATTATTATGTTAGGGAATCTAGAGATGATTAAAAATGATAGGATTTATGAAAACTGTTACCTAGCTAAGGTAGCCTGAAGACAGCCAAAGCCACTGACACAATTAATACGAGACGGACTACGTAATTTTGGCAAATGAAATAATAGCTCAGAAAAGTAGGGTAACTCATTCAGAAATCTTGGATCTGGTCCAAGTGTCTACAAAATGAGAACATGCAACGAATCCGGCGATGTCATTGTCATTGTCGGCGTCCGGACGGAGCGACGTCCGCTATCCACTCGCGACGCGTTAGGATACCACTCGAAGTGCTCCATAGTGCCATAGCCGTGTGCATCCGTGCAGTGCTAGTGCTGTGCTGATAGGAGATTCCTCCAGCAGGTTCCGAGTGCGACAGCGAGTCGGAGCGCGAGTGGGCTTGTCCGGCGAAGCGACGGCGCCGCGAGCGTGGCAGCTCGCCCACCAGCAGCGCTTCACTGTCGCGCTCCTCCAGCCTCGCGCAGTTCGAGTCGCTGGAGCGGTCGTGCGCCGCGCCCGCCTCACCCTCTCTGTCGCCGGACTCGCTGGAGTCCCCTCCCGCGTCGCCGCCGCCGGCGCGTGTGCCCGCACGCACCCACCTTTCCGCAGAGAACCTCAGCGAGGACAGCGGCTACAGCGAGCGCTCGCGCCGGCCCGCGCCGCGCCGTCCGCTGGCCTGCGCGCCCGCCGCCGCCGCCGGCTCCGCGCCCTGCCTCGCCGCGCCCGCGTCCCCCGCGCAAGAGCGCCGCCCGCCGCGTCCGGCCCGCGCGCTCTCCCTACCCGCCGAGCTCGACGTGTGCGCCGAGCCCGCTCGACCGCTCCCACACCGCGCGCGCTTCCGCCAGACCTTTGAGGTGAGCGACCGCCTCACCGTCAGCGTGGCGGACCTCACCGCGCTCGACTACCGGGGGGCTGGTGGGGCACCACCGCGACGGCCACGCTTGCCCCCGCCACCTCCCCCTCCCCCGCGCGCTTCCCGTAACCCTCCCCCACCGCCGCCAGCACCGCTTGAAGTCGCCATTCGGAGGCCGACCCCAGTGAAGGAGTCCCCCGCGCGAGAGCCGAGCGCCGGCAGTGACTCGACCACCGAGTCGGAGCTCGCCTTCGCCCGCGAGATGGAGGCCACCGCGCTTCGGCTCGACGAGAACGCCCGTCGCGCGCTCGCCGGCGCCACGGACTACGAGCGCGAGCTGTCCATGCTGACGGCGCAGCGGCTACGCGACTCGTGGGGCGCCTGGGACGACGTGCTCGACGAACTGCGCCGCCGCATGGAGCCCCCCTCGCCGACACCGTCGCCGCCGCGCACACCATCTCCGGACCCGCTACGCGAGCCACGGTACGCGTCCACGCCGCTGCGCAGCAACGACGCGCGCGTGCGCTCCACGCCTGAGCTGCGCGCGCGCGCCGCGACGCCGCAACGTTCGACGCCGGAGGAACTGCGCGCCTCGCTGCAACTGGTTGCGCCGCCAGCGCTGAGCCCCGTGGGCCGGTCCGTGTCGGCGGGCTCGCGCGGCGTCACCTTCTCCCCCGTGGTGGCGGAGGTGAGCTGGCGCGAGGCGAGCGCCACGAGCGAGTCCACGACGACGGCGAGCGACGACGCGCACGACGCGGAGGTCGAGGAGGTGGGGGGAGGCGAAGCGCCGCGCGCGCCTCTCGCGCCGGCACTATGCGCGCGAGACATGGCGGAGACGGGCGCGCGCGCACCGCGCTCTCGAATAGCCGGCTTCCTGTCGAGGTTCGCGAACTTCCGATTTTCGGGGCGCAAGGAGAAAAAGTCCCGGGGCGCAGGCGCGATCCCGCGGCCGACGCCGGGCCCGGGTGTCGGCGCGGCAGACGCGCTCGCCGGTGCGCGCGGGGCGGCCGCGGCGCCGCACTACGTGCGAATCCCGCTGAAGGAGGAGGGCGTGACGCTGCGCGCGGGTGGTGCTGGCGGTGGCGGCGGTGGCGGTGGTGGCGTGGCGCACAAGCCGCCGCGGGGCCGCGCGCCGCCCGCGCCCGCCGTCGGCGTGCTGGAGACGGATGTGGACACGCAGCGCACGGTGCTGCACGCGCGCTCGCTGCTCGCGCTGGCGCCGCCCGACCAGCGCTCCTCGCGTCCGCACAAGTCCATGGAGTTCCTGCTCGACAAGGAAAACGCACAGACTATCCAGGTGAGTGTCTCGCTCGCGCTACTTTCCCGCCCCTTTAGCTCGCCCCATCGCACCCTCCGAGCCGCACCGGCGGCGATGATGTTTACAAACACCGCGATCGATGCCGGCCGACGACCGCCAGTGCCGATGACACCGCCTTGCATAATTTGCGTATCATTAGGTGCCGTAGACGAGTTCCGAGAAGGTATCGATAGCGAAAGCGCCATCGTATCACGTTCCATAGAGATTACGTGTACTAGGTAGGTACTTCGGACCGCCCTGGTGGTGGCGGCGAGCTTCACGATTTAATCAACGCCGGCCGTCGCCGTCAATACGCTTCACCGCTAGATAATAGGCGCGACGCACGGAACGTTAAGTAATAAATTGCCAGGTCGGATCCCCGGGGACATTGCGACACAAGGGCCCTCAGTACCCGCCCGCATGTATCACACGCAACAGACAGACGGGAGGTGAAAGTGCGCACATCTGCATTCATAGACATTGTTTGCATACCATGCTTATCCAAATACGTCATGGACTAGGTAGGTAACTGTAGTTTTATCGCACGATGCACATGCGATAAAACATACTACCATCCCATCACAGTACCTAACTACCAAAGTACTTATACAATCACACTATCGCACCCTTTTTCGCTAAAGTAATTAAATAATCCGTTTCTACCAAGGTTCGCTCTATTTTGCTTGACAAAGGGAACAAGAACAAAGAACATTCTTCTCTCCAAAATTTAGCCTAAAGGCACAAAAACAAGAATGCTGGTAAAAACGTATCAAAAGACGCATAAAATGTTGTGACCAGCATTGATGCACGAGGCACATTCAAGGTCTGAACACGGTCTAACTGTGGGAATTATTAAGATAAGCAATACAACAATGTGTTGTTCAATAAGGATAATTATTTTAGGAAAATGACAAAAACAATGCTGTTATTCCGCTTTAGAGAATCAAATTTCAAACTGAATAATCCTAAATTTAGGATCTCGGTTGTTGGCATATTTTCTTACTTGAAGAGCTGACATTCAACTAACCTTGATTGTGTATATTATACCTAATTGTGACTAGGAGAGTGATGAGTATGGATGTGGATGGATATGTGAGCAGAGGTAGACCAAGCAAAACATGGATGAACTGAACTGTGTGAAAGATGACATGGATAAGAGAGGAATGAATGCAGAGTTGACGGCTGACAGAGGGGAATGGAGGAGGAAGACATGTTGTGCCGACCCCACATAAAGTGGGATAAGGGCAGGAAGAATAAGAAGAATAGACATAGACAATAATTTAGGTATTTGTTTCTTAGCACACAACATACCCACATGAAAAATAATTATAAATAAGATAACAAAAGTAGTACAAAGACAGATTAAAAAACTAACAAAACATTATGGATTCATTTGGAGAATCAAGTCACATATAAGATTACGTAATCCTCACGATCACGGAGACGAGGATTTTTTCACAGATGTCAATCATTTTTCCACCAGTTCAAATACAATGACGCGGTGTCTACAGGTCACACACAAACCCGTTGCCACTACGGAATAGGTATTACCTACTCATGTAGTCATGACACACACAAACTACTGTTGCATGTGTCATTCGTCAACATTGAATAAAATAATAGGTACCTTACCTACCTACCTACATAACAACAACGAAATCATCCTCGGTTATAGTACGAGTATCTACATTATAAAAGTTAAGCTTTGCTTAGGACTCTACAACTCTACACTATACAAGTTACGTCTAGATCGCTCACTTCCTATATCAGTTCACTGCTGGACGTAGGTCTCTCCCAAGACGCGCTACTGAGCCCGGTCTTCGGCTCTTCTCCTCCAGTGCTTGCCAGCTACATTTCGCAGATCGTCGCCCCACCTTTTTGAAGGACGTCCTATACTACGCTTACTCCCCACGTCTTCCACGTATTCGTTTGCACCAACAATTGTTTGTTCTACGATAAACATGACGGCATTTAGAGTAGTTTTAAACACATGGTTAAAACGGTTCGTTTGACCCCTGAGCCAAATAGTCGTGTGTGCCATTTGTTTGGGTCATTGACAATTTCGAGAGTTTTGCAGCCTTGTCCGCGTTGGTCGCTTTGACCTCACTTCATGGCCTCTGACAAAATGCTTTTAAAATCTAACACTTTGAGATCACAACTGATTTATCTCGACTAGATTTCGATAAAAAATGAATTTTCAGATAAAAAAAAATTAGTTCGAAGTTCAAAGTGATTCTTGCAATTTTATTAAATAAAGTATTTGACTTTACAATTTTTTTAAAATATAACAAACAAAACCTTATATATGTGTGCTTACATACATTATCTAGGTAATTAAAACAAACCAGTTATTACACCACAAAAAAAAACAATAAATAAAAACCCACTAATGATAGAATAATGGCTATCCAAGAACATTCCTAGTGCTAAGTCGTGTTACGTAATGCCTAAGTTAGTACAAAGATATCTACGTACCAACACCATCTTATGTACTCAAGTTATCTAGGTACTTCAAAGTAAATGCAGCCTACATCATCAAGAATCATAGACAAGCGCCTAAAGTTTTTATTTTATATCTCTTCTTCTTCCTGCCCACTAGGTGGAGTCGGCACAACATGTCTAGAGCTGGAAACAAATTATCGGACGCGGCTGACGGACGCGACTGACAGCCGCGACTGATAAGTGTGCACAGTTAAAAACTTTCTGTCGGATTTCTGTCGGACGTCCGAACGCTCAAGGTTACGTCCGCGGCTTACATCCGATAGTTTGCACACTTCAGTGTATATTCATTATCTAGATATCTAACAGTCGCGGCTGTCAGCCGCGTCCGTCAGCCGCGTCCGATAATTTGTTCCCAGCTTTATTCTTCCATACTCCGGTATAATTCGTCATCTCAATACTAACTTATATCTTGGACATAATATAATCTCTCAGACAATCCAACTATCATTTCTTAGGCCTTTTCCCAGCTTTCCTTCCCATCCGAAAGTCTACTTTTTATTCTCAGCGTTTACAGATTTTTCCATCACAGTCAAATGATAAACATTAATTGCATCGCTTCAATCTTCAAAATATACACTGTATCCGTCACAATTCGCAGAAATCTTCTAAGAAAATTTTGTTTCCTAAAAAGTGACAGCTTGAAGCTGTGTGCGTCCGTCAGCATCGTTCGTTTACATAACACCGCTAGCGTTTTCTCAACGCTTTGCTATTATTTGTCTAAGGCAAGGCTCAATTACAACCGGTCCTAGAATCCCCACGTATCTGGCGGCCTTGCAACGCGATGCACATACATACAAACAACTTAGTTTTTATTACTATGAGAACATCTAACTATGCAAACTTGTAAATAATTTTGTAAAACAATTTAAAAAAGTACTTAATAATTATAATCAAATATAAAGAACTAAACAAGGTTCAATCGGCCCTTAGTATGTGGTCACAGTAGGGTGTTCTTTTAATATAACTAGCCTATAACAACACATTGCCTCGAAGGTCACACACGTAAGGAACGTGCCTACGATGCACTGCCCTGCGTCCATCAATGTCATGCGTATAGATGTTCAGCCTCACGTACCAGTAATTTCACCGGCACCCACATCCTTCAAACCGAAACACAGCCATGCTCTACTACTACTACTTTATTGACCTACGTCATGTGACAGTCAGCTCCCGTAGGTACTATTGAGGATACGGTATGAATAACCAAATAAGTTATTTATTCTATTAAGCAAACTATAATTTAGTTTTATTATTGGCTCGTTTCGAAAATATTTACGTGTAGAGTTAAAACAATTCACCAAAGCTAATACTCGTACCATCTGCCATAAAGGTCGGTCACATTACCTTCGACGGCCCCCGGAGTACCAGAGACAACATTTTTATTGACATGTTGGTAATGCTCGCATCGGTGACAGATTGGTAGAGAATAGTAGAGGGAGGATATTGGTACTTTTCGAACAAATAACTCTTTGATATAACCAGAGATTGCCTATGACTGAGGGTAAACAAATCCCACGCAAATAAATAGCTAATACTGGTTTATGGAGTCTGAGGAAAATATACTTGGTGGTGACTGTGAGCCTATTTTATTGAAGTTAAACATAAAAACAAAAGTTAAAACCTCTTTAGGCGGCCTTGATCATTTTTAGAGGTGGGAAAAAAACAGAAGAATATTTATATTTTTGTGGAAAAAACCAATGAACTCACGTCATCGTCACTGCACCATGCCATGACCTCTTCGGCAAAGATTAACAAATTTTGCCAAAAAGACGGGAGGGGGGTTGATAATTGTTCAAATTTAGAAGCATGAAACTTGGAGGGTATGTTTCTTTTATAGTATAAGGGTGCACTAAGAAAGGAAATTGGAAAATGATTTCCCTAAGCGGAGAAAAAGAGGAAAAACTTTTATAAGAAAAATCAACGGGGAGTAACGGCAAAGGGGCGAGTGAAGCCGCGGGCGTCCGCTAGTATAGTAAATAAAAATTAGAGTTTGAGAATATTATTATAAATGGGTACTATTATTAGCTTTGCGTTCTATGGAATCATCTATGTGGTTAGTGACTAAGGATAATTGGGAATACCAGTTGAATTATTTTTTACTACCTTATGTACTGTGAGTAATACTTTATGTTACTAAACTTTACTTTGTACTTTTAAGGTAATTTTTGAAATGTGTCTGCTTAAAGGTTCATACGTGAATACCACCATTTTGTCTATTTAGGGCAGTTTGCAGAAACAGTGGCTGAGTCTGAATGGAGCCTCAACCATAGATTTTTGACACAGTTCAATGGAGAACTGTCAAGAAATCTTTGCTTGAGATTCGACTCTGACTCAAGCGCTGTGTCTGCATACGGGCCTTAGGTGTTGCGCACATCTAAGTTCTGCGGTGGCGATCAGTAAAACGCTGTCAATCGCTGTCATATTTGTCAGCGTTTTACCATAGCGTTCCAATTAACGATGGAGCGATCTATATCCAGATATAGCTCAGCTAATCCGATCAGTGAATTGACCTAGATGGTCGGTTTTCTAGATAGCTAAATATCGGCCAGGTATTTTTAGGTCAGCTAGGTAGAATGGAGCTGGCTGTACCTAACTTAGTTTACATAAAATATGAAGACTTTTTTATTATAAAAAGGTTTTGTAGTAGGTTAGATACGTAAGTATTTCGTAAAAAGTGGACTGTAGCTTTCGTATAAACATTCAAAAGTAAAAATAAAATAGGTATAGCTGGCTCTGACGGTAAAATTGAAACGTCTTTAATTGTGAAAATGTGTTAGGCTTGATTTGGATTTATATCATTTAAAAAAAAAAATCAAGTAGGTACCTAGGTATTTGTATAGAAATTTTTACATAGTTTTTAAAATCTTAATGTTGATTTTATACTTTGCTCTCAGAAGGCGGTCGAATAAACTCACCTTGTATAATGTAAATAGGTTAGTAAGAAAATAACATAAAGTATTTAGACGCATGTAGTAGGCAGTTTGATTGATAGCTGATACTGTCGAAAGGAAATACGCAAGATAGCATGGCGAAATGCAAATATCCAATTTCCTGTTAGTAATTTGGTTTCCGACACGTAACAGGATGGTTGATTTTGGATGATCTAACCACAAAATTATATGATAGGCACTTTACCTAGTTTTTGGTAACAAATTCAACAATTTCGGTTTTAACGTAAGAGTTACGTACCACCATTTATGTTAACTTTCATCAAAGCTCAAAGTTTTACCCCCGAATACTGAAACGCAACTCAGATTTAAGTACGTCTCAAGCGACGAATTTTTGACAGATTTTCATTGAAAACTGTCAAATATTCGTCGCTTGAGACGTGCTTAAATCATATCGTATTCGGGGGTTAGCTACACAAAGTAACTTACAATTAAACACATATTTACAAAATCTACAAAATACACAAGAAACAGTTGAGCTATCTGCAGATCGTTACAAAGTTCAAAGTTGTTTTACCACGTTTTTGTAATTACTCATAGAAAACAAATGTATTTCTGTATGTAAATAACTAGAACAAATTAAAATGGACGTTATTTATCCAGCTGAATATTCTTTGCAACAAAATAACGAATCGGAAGTTGCTATGGACAATCGCTTCCAGACTCAAACATACGATTTTTGAATAATAAAACATCGATTCGATATTTCGAATTCAGAACGCGCCCGATAACTGACACTATCCGTATTCCGTGTGTGCCAGAAGAAAGGCGATACGATTTGCAGCGTGTTTGATAAATAAAAATCGTATATTGTACGTTCAGCTGAATGATAGCACACATTCCACAACTGGGCGTCAGGTTTCAGTGGTTACAAGAAGTTTTTCTGCATCAACTCCTCATTAAAATCGAAAAAATCTCACAATATTGGATACATTGTTATATATTGTAGTCTTCCTAAACTACACCAAGAAAACGCATCGCCGCCGACCCGCCGTACATGAGCTTTTTTGGCATGAACAAATAAAAAACAAAACGTTTGAATTTCGAACAATAATCATAGGAAGCCCGAGCCTCTTCTGACAAAAGCAAATAAAAAACATAACGTTTGAAATTCGAACAATAATTAACAAAGTTTGGGTAGATGCATGTTTTCTTTTTTCGAAAATCTACGGAAAATACAAAACATGGTAGGGAATTCTTTCACATACTATTTTCAAGTTTGATGCTAGTTTTGTCGGATGGAAGTAATTTTCCAATTGTATTAAACTATGCTCATTCAAGTTGCATTAGGCCAATGGCTTATGTAATGCGGAGTCACTGCGGGATCGAATTACGCTTGTAAGGATAAATTACGTGTCGTGCGACTGCTCATTCTAGAGTGTTTTCAGACGGTGCGATTTTTTTTATATTTTTTTATCTAAATATATCATGTAAACATGAATTGCGTTTAATATTTTAACGATAATTACTATTAATACTTTTCTGAAATCTTTTACTTGTCGATTGGTAACAAAACGTAGTGGGGCAAATAACTTGAACTCTAGCAAGGTCTATTGTTTCGCGAAAAGGTCTGAATATACATAATAATATATGATGTTTAAAAGCAGACGAAGAGCGATAAAAAGTATAGGTGTAAATGATAAATGCGCAGTATCTGCCAGCTTCGCGTGTAAAAGCAACTTTACGCTCATAATGAAGAATGACGTTTCGTGAGAGCCTACCTACTTTACATAATTCACATGTCATTTACCTACACAATTGTAGGTAGGTTTATTTATTATGATTATTTTTAAATATAACATAGGAGCCTCTATGAGGGACACAGAAAAAGAAGAAGCATCATCCATCCTCATAACCTGGATAGCTGGTTTTCCACAAATGCTTGATTTTCATATGTTTTCACGGTCCTTTTTCCCTCGGAGCTTCGACATTTTCCGAGAGGGTCCTTCAAAAAGCGGGTCTATCTCTTCCTAAAAGACCGGCAGCGCATAAGCACCACCTCTGGGGTTGGAGGTGTCTATGGGCGATGGTGACTGCTTCCATCAGGTGGCCCGTCGGCTCGTCGGCCAGCTATGAAATAAAAAATAAGCATAATGTAGGTAGGTAGGCCCTCTACGCCTAATAATATGTCGGTACTTAAAAAAAAATAATGAGGACAATCCACACAACCCTATCTAGCCCCAAATTAAGCAGAGCTTGTCCTATGAGAACCAGATAGCTGATTATAATACATATATTTTTTTGTAAATACATAATAATAAGTAGGTACTTAGAATACAATACAACATCCAGACTATGAACAAAAATCTGAGTTCACCACACAAATATTTGTTCTCGGTGGGGATCGAACCCACGACCTACGGCACAGAAGGCAGATCTACTCCATAACTAAGCTGAGAGGCTTAACTGTATACAACAGCAAGTATACAATTCAACTGTAAAGACTCTAATCAACTGCGCAAGTGAAATTGACCTACAAAATTTACGATATCTTGAAGTGCAATTAAAATTGTAAAAGTAGTAAACTGTAATTGCCATGGAGTTGCTCAAGTTGATAATTGGGAAAGATATTCTTGAAATTTTGAAGACGCTGACATTCAAACAATTTCTCGCTCATATGTTTTTTTTTAATTAACTAGTTGATGGAACAATATGGCCCACCTGATGTTTAGTGGTAACCAACACATACAACTTTATTATTTTTATACAACTAGCATCTTTCCTACAATCGCGAACGTGCCCTATAATGCCCCCTGCGTCTATCAACTTGAGGCATACAGAGGTTCAGCCTCACGTGCCAATGTCAGGGTTCCGAGAACTAATGTTTTGGCGTAGTTCTTTTATAATGGCCCAAAAGTTAAGAGCCGAGCGGGATTTGAAAAATCTTTGCGATTTCCTTAGATGTAGGAAACACTATAAAATCAATAAAAATAAAATTTTGCCGTAGTGTTCGTAGGTAATAAAATTTGTTCTTGCAATCCCGCAGGGCTCTCAACGTTTCACCTTTCTAAATCAGGGCTAACGACATACGCTAACGATAAGTCGTTTTGCGTTAAGCTAACAACAAAATGATGTTAAAAGTCAGAATAAGCCCGCGGCACTGGATACGGCTTTTCAATATCCCCGGTATTGCCATTTCGCTCAGGTGCTCCCAAGGGATATTTGCTTTGACCACAGATTATATATAGGTGAACCGCACAGGAGTTTCACATAGATGGCAATTTGTAGGAATTTACTTATACGGCAGACACGCGAACGATATTGAAACGTTAAGGTCGGCGTTTTCCGTATTTGATGTCCGATTTCGTTTTTCGTACTCTGACATCCGAATGCATGGAATCAATGTAATGTCAATGTAATGTAATACATAAACTGACCTAAAGCTCATTTGAAGCGAAGGCAACGTGGATGTACTTCTCGCTCGCACACTTTGACCTTTTCAAAGATATAAAACCACTGAACTATTTATCGAAAATCGCGAGCAACAACTATCTTTGTTTAGAAAAAGTTTTTTTTTTTTCCCAACTGTTTGAATCAAAAGTTCGCAATTTCCGAACTTTCAAAAGTCAAAAGTGTGCGAACGAGAAGAAAAATTACATGATAAAAGTGAGCCACATTCATATTATTTACAGAGGTCAGCTAGAATGTAATTCAGTTTTTAAATTCCATGTAACAAAGTATAGCCTAATAGATGAAAAGCCAGAATGGTAGCCGTGTTTCGACGTAATGAATGCGAATCCGCTCGCTCCGGGAAAAGTTTCCTCCGTACGAGTTGGTATGTACACAATCCCTCACAAAGCGAAATGAGATATGCTCCGTGGCGTAGCTATACCGAGGGCTAGACCCCCTAGGGGCCACTGCCCTGGGGCCCCTAAGCTCAGGGGGACTTACAGACTATAAATTGAACTATTGAACATTTCTCCCACGTTCGGAATATAAATAAACTAGATAAGAAACGCCACTTTAATAATGGCAACTTATTGTAAAAAAAATACAGGGGAATACCCAACAAGTAGTCTAAAATATTTTCAATGGAGTAACGTCGAATTTCGAACACAAAGAATGTGGACCAAACGGTTTTAAATAAATAAATATTGTGGACAATCCAAACAGCACTATCTAGCCCCAAACTAAGCAGAGCTTGTACGATGGGAACCAGATAGCTGATATAATTCTTAAATACATTTTTTTTTTGTAAAAACGTTTTGTAGTAGGTATACAATATATTACCCAGACAGAGAACAAACGTCTGTGTTCACCACACAAATATTTGTTCTCGTTGGAGATAGAACCCACGTCCTACACCGCAGAAGGCAGAGCTACTACCAACTGAGCTGAGAATCCTGTCAAATAGTTTTTTGACGTGGCGTCCTATCATTCGATGGAGCCTGCTGCACGCACGAAAAAACATGACTCATGCGGCGTTACCTCGCTCTGAGGCGTTCCATTTAAGGCTTGAAGTGCAAGCGAGAGCGCGGAACGAGCGACAAAGAGGCACAATCGGCCTCCGCGCTCGGTAGAGTTCGACATCTGTCTCTCTCCTACTTGAGTGAGCGATGCGTCCGCGTGGACAGCTTTATGACGTTGTCACGTTCAACTATCGTCAGTAAACCGACTTTAAAGACAACCAACTTTTTTTACCCAGCTTTTGGTTACCTAGCTACGCCCCTGGATATGCTGACTAAGTTCTATATCATAGGTAAGTTGGTTTGCTTTAATATCGCGTATTTATCTCAAACAAATCTGGGCGTAGCAATCTGCGTATGAATAAGGCTACGGGCGTATGTATGTTTTGAAATAGAGGTCGGAATACTAGATCAAGTTTTTGATTAGTTTGGTATTCTGATTCGAGTACCTACCTAGTTGTTTGAGATTTGTTTATAAAGGCTTCTGTGCTAGAAGGATCATAATTTTATCATGAAGCTTATACTTCATTAGCAGACGTTTTATAGAGAAAGGCCAGGTCAAGAATATCTTAAACCGACGCATGTATGAAGAATGTTATGAGAGTGAATGAAGCGAAAGAGGTACGTCAAGGGGAAATCCGTGATGTTTACCTACCCCCATGGGAAAGAAGCGTGATTTAACGTAGTATACATACATGTAAAATTATTATAAAGTAAAATGTTAAGCAGGAAGTAGACTAGAGACCCTAAAAACCAGACCTATAAACAAAGGGGAGTAGTCTCTATGGGCCTTATTAATAATCCTGGCGTAGCGTTGGACTAGTTAATCCGTGTTTTGTCACATTTGTTCGAGTTGACAATTGCATGTCAATGCAAGAGACAAAACACAGATTAACTAGTCCAACGCTACGCCAGGATTATTAATAAGGCCCTATGAGTACTATTCCAGCGAGTATTCAGCGTCCTCGATGGCGATCAGTTTCAGCATAGGGTTTAACACACTGCCGCGAAGTTTGACAGCGATACACTGATCGCCATTGCGGGCGATCTAGATGGGCGCGAGACTTAAAAAGTTCACAATATATCCCTCTATATTTTGGCAATTGGTTTCACCCCAAGAGCTCGTTACAAAATGTGCATGCTCTCGCAAGTAATTTGACAAAGTTGTGGAACTATTGAGTAGAATGGGGAACTTTGGCAATTCCCCAAGTCTCGTCACGGAAGAAGTAATAGTGCTCAAGTATAGGAGTCTCACTTCTGAGCTACGGACACTAAGTGATCTTACTGTAAAATTAAAGTTGAAGTTCTGTTAATGACTTTTGTTTAAACATATTTCAAGCTTACAGTATCATCTTTTGACTGCCCTCTCAGCTCAGTTGGTAGTAGCTCTGCCTTCTGCGCCGTAGGTCGTGGGTCCGATGCCCACCGAGAACAAATATTTGTGTAGTTAACGTAGATGTTTGTTCTCTTTCTTGGTGTTATATTGTATTCTAACTATGTATTTACAAAAAAAAATATTGAGTAATATATCAGCTATTTGGTTCCCGTAGTACAAGCTCGGCTTTATTATAAAAAAGACTGTGTCAGTATTTATTCTCTCATTTCATGTTTCTCCGAGCATGAGCAGTTTGGATTTTGTTTTTGGAAATCAGTCAGATTTTTTCCTGCCTTCCTTTCAACCCCACCAAATTAAACCTTAACGTGACAAGATACGGCTCATTTTACGTTGAAATATAAAATCACGTGACACTGGCCCTGCCTAAGCTTCGAAGCGGCATTATAAGCCCTCGAATGCGCACGAAAATCTCACCAAATTAAACCTTAACGTGACTAGATACGGCTCATTTTACGTTGAAATATAAAATCACGTGACACTGGCCCTGTGTAAGTCTCGAAGCGGCATTATAAGCCCTCGAATGCGCTTGAGAGTCCAATTTTCCAGCTGTAAGCGCCCGGCTCGGTACGATGAACATCTGTACCCATTTTGAATGAAAAATATGGATTATTAGGGCAGAAAGACAGCGGGTACCTTTTGGGTTCACGAGGTTTACGGGACAGGGCTAATAAGTTTTGTTTATTCTTCGACGTAGTATTAAAATACTACTCGAAGAATACGTACTATAGGTCGTGTTTATCTGCAGACTGTTACAAACGATCTAGAAATAGCTCAACTGATCTAAATCAGTGAGTATTGATCATACTTATATAATATAGAAAGTAAATATCACCTCCAATTCTTAATCCATATAAATCATATTAGGGTCGTATTTTCTTTATCAATAAGATTCTGAAAAAAAGGAAAACATACGTGCACGTACGTCATTTTTTCTCATAAAATGGTTACTCTAGACTAGAAGCATTATCCAGGGAGGAAATAGGGGACTACGTTTGTATGGAGAGTCGCCTGTGTGATGCCCTCTTAATATCTATTAAAATTACAGTGTGGCAATAACTAAACAGCAACCATACCTATACCTACCTACACAAACCCGCATCACCACGTGGGATTTGGATTGCGATATTGCCAATACCAGCTCAAACAATATTACTGATTTCATTATGCAATGAGCCTACTTATAATTCTATACCTCGTAGTATCAGTTGCGTAGTGATTATTATGAATGATACACATTGGCATTCAGCATTGATAGTCAAGTAAACGGATATATATAAACATTACTAGTTAGTAGTACAGAATGTGTTATACGGCCTCACTCTAAAGATTTGAATAACGACTTAAAATTTCTAACAAACTTTTAAACCATACGCTTTCTTATAAACGGCTTTTGTAAGTTGCTTTTTCACTTATCTGCTTTTTTCAACTTACAAAACATTTAACTTTTCATAAGCAAAAAGCAGATTATAATTTTATAACCCGAACACATCCAAAAGGCATTTTTTTTAATATAGATAGCTAAGCATTTGACTGCCATCACACCTGATGAAAAGTAAGGATTTTCAATATTATGTATCATGTATAATTGTCGTCGTTTTTTTTTTCACAAAGTTAGGAAACAAGCATACGGCCCACCTGATCGAAAGCGGTTACCGTAGCCTATGGACGCTTGCAACACCAGAGGCATCACTCGCGCGTTGCTGACCCTTTAAATATTTATATTTTTTTTTCGTTTAATTTAGTTTTCCCTCACGTCAGTTTGAGATTGCAAAATTGGCGCATTGCATGGCTAAATTCAAACGTGACCCTACGATACAGTATTTTTTTACCGCAAGACCACCAGCAGAGAATAGATATAACGCAACCAACACTTATAAAACTATCAATAACTTAATCCGTATGCAGAATTGGCCATCTGCCAGCCTACAGCGGAAATGATAATATTGCAACAGACAAACTGTTGTAAGCTTTCATAATAATCTCTGCGTTTAATGAGGTCGATATCCCAGTTGTAATAAGTTCTCTCTTGGTTCAAAGGTCACTTGAAAGCATCCGTTTTTTCATATTGGCCTGGAATACATGCAACTTCAGACAAAAGACGAAGTGTAGGGCTGATCTCGATGGTTCAATGACAATGCAATGGTAATAGTTGGTGAGAGAGAACTCATTGCTTTGAGACTTAGCAGTTAGGCCTCACACATAAAACCTCTGTGCTTCAAAACTCTCGATGCTCAAAAAAACGCATCACACTTTGTTCCTAATTTAAAACACCTCGAAAGAGGTTTCATACTTTTTTGCCTACCAGCCAGTAATCTTAACGCACAGATTATCGAACAGTTAGTATTCAAGTAGCTCCAGAAGGTATGCAGTTCCGTGTGTGTCCAGAAATAGCCGAATGGTTTGGAGCGCACATTCCATAGCATCGTTAGTAACGCCCAGTGAGGATGTGGTATTTGTATGCCAATGGATATTCCTGTTGCTGGAATGGAACTTAGTTGCTGGCGGTTGAAAGAGAATGGCTTAGGTAATTATATCGAATAGCCAATAAGGTCATGTCAAGAATGGTTAAGTTAATAGAAAATTATATACTTACTCTTATATCTGATAAAACTACATGAGGTGGAGAATTTCCAAATTGATTCCAGATTTTTTTAATGTTCGATTTTGATATTGGCTGGTATTAGATACCAAATAGGACAAAGAACACCCGCGTTTTGTAATCTTATACATGTATATTCTTTCTAAAATATTCGGTTTTTAAAATTTGAAAAAGGAACACAGCCCTCCAAAAGCTGAAAACTTTTTTTTAACTGGTCAGTCGGTGGAACACGGAAATAGGCTAGCGGAAAGCGTTTTCACATTTGGTAGAACACAATTAAACCTAGTTATCTAGGAGACACATGCTGGAAACTACTGGACAGAAGTTAATAAAGCGTCCGGTGAATTTTGTCCGCACATGCGTGAACTCCTTTGAAGTCGATTGCACGGATGTTGGGAACTGGATACGGTTTCAGCTCCGGCAGACAGAGCGTAATGATCCTAATGTCGACGTTGAAATCATTAATAAGTTACCCGTGACTTTGTTTACGACACACTTGCCTTCAAGAACTAGTGACACAACAAGAATAATGTTTTTTTTACATACTTAGGTGTAAGCTTAAGCTTAAACTTACATAGGTGTAAGCTTTCAATTTTCAGGAGCTTAATGCTTATCTTCATAGTGGCCTTTAGCAGTCATTTAGCTTAGCAGTCTGTTGTCATCTCTATTTGCTGACATGAAAGTGACAGTGAAAAGAGGCTTTTAGCGAGCTGTTGTTGTGTGCGTACGCACGCACACAACTAGTGAGCTGCAGTGAATACCTATTCGCCTTCCGCTTGGTTCGCTCGCCGCAGTCCTAAAAAGTGTCAGGCAATAATCTATTTAAAATGTATTTATTTATAGAACAGTTCAATCTCTACTTCTATGGGACAAATGGGCCAGTTTTCGTTTTAACAGTTCTACCATGGAACTAAATGGATTAAAAAGTTGTAGCAGTTCTATGACATCACAGTACAATAGAACAAATGGTAGTTACCGCTATGCATAATTCAGGGTATCTAAAATTATCTATCTTCATTCCACGAATACTCTAATGTTACAACATGTGCACCACATAAGCTAACCCAGTTCTCAGTTCAGTTAGCCTCTTCCACGAACTCTTATATCACCATTCGTTATTTGTAAAGAAAGCTCATTGGTGCTAGTTAAATCGCACAGAGAGTTTCTTTACGGTAGTCACTCCACTGACCAAACATTTGCTTCTCTGCTGCGTAACTTCAAAGCTACAGCGTTAGAATAAGGTTCAAACTTGCGTGCTTTTTTAGTTTTATTATCAAACTCGATAAAATTAAAATCGTACACCATTGAAATAAAGTCGATATTCCGCTGTGTTTTTATTTTGAGAGCAGCGTGAGCTTCCAATTATTGCTGTGAATTGTCTAATTTCATCTGCTAACTTTCGGAACAGGAAGTATTGGTTAGAATAGCCTCAATTTTTCAATGTTTCCTCAAACAGTATTTCCTTGTTATGGCAGAGTTATTAGACATTGTAAAAGCAAAACATTTTGTAAAGCTGTCGGTTCATACCTATACCTAGATGTATGTATCGAAATCTTTATTCATTCTCTATACATTTTGGATCTAGGATAGGCAAGGCATATACATACACTGGCGAGCTTTAAACTGGAATCAATTTATCACAACAAACTTTTACAATTTCTGTCTAATGAACTAGAAAATTTTGGTAATTTTGTAAGAGACCAAACCTAACCAGCGTAGAGGCCCAACAGCAGCTCGAAAAAGTAAAAAGAGGGTTATGAACGGGTGGACAGTCAGATGAAGACTCAAAAAAACAAACTTGACCCAAAAAAAGCCTGCTACGAGACCTAAAATGTCTCCTGCCTACCCAAATCCAAATCCCTTCAGTTTTAAATTTATTTTTTTATATTACTGCATATTCATTTTATTTTAAATCTTCTTCATAAGTATCACTTGAAAGCTAACAAAATTACCTTTCAAATAATATACCGCAATTCATAGTTCACTGCATAGAAATTGTGTAAATTTGTCTGGACTACCCGCCATTAAGCGATTCCAGTTTAAAGCTCAAGTGTAGATACCTACCCTCACCAATTTTACTAGTCTGCTACTAGTTTCTTTTTTTTTAATAGTCCGCTTTAGGTACCTACCTCAACGTACAGCCAATGTAAACACAAAATGTTATCTCAAGAAATGTTTGTACTTCATCGCTTCATCGGCCAAGAAATTGACCTTCAATTTAAATGAGTCATAGAACTGATTCCTCTTTCATTGATGGGTAGTTTGAAAACATTTGCCAGAAATTCAATTTCAGAATCAGAATTTCAATGCCGAGAATATATTTTGATGGCTGAGAGATGGATGGCGTGTGTAAAAAATTATTATCGATAAGAATTTGCGTATCGTGCTGACTCTGACAAACAATTTCTTTTTTATACTACTTAGCTGATGAAACAAGCATAATATGGCCCACCTGATGTTAAGTGGTAACCATCGCCTATAACAAAGCATTGAATCCTAGGTCACGCACGTCAAGAACGTGCCCTGCACTGCCCTGCGTCGATCAACTTGAGGCATAAAAATGTTCAGCCTCACGTGCCACTATTTTCACCAGCACCCACACCCTTCAAACCGAAACACAGCAATGCTGCTTCACGGCAGAAATAGGCATGGTGGTAGTACTACCCCCGGACGAGCCACACAAAGAGCTCTACTACTACTAGAACTACATAATTTGTGATAAACTTATGAATATTATGACTGATGGATGTACGAGTCATGAGTTCCATCAGAAGAATGCGGGCGTGGTATAACAATTACATAAAGATGAGCTCGATCCTAATTGCGTCTTATTTTAAGCTCTCGTTTCTAGAATGCTTTTAGGCCGGCAGAAAAATACAAAAACATCCTACTAATATTACTTATTGCAATTATTATGTTAATAATTGCAATTATTTTCAAACTTCGGCCCGCTTCCACTCCAAATATTGCTAAAAAAGCTAGCTGTGAGTGTTTAGTTCTATTGTGAATTAAATTAAACTATAACGCAGGACGCAAATCCGAACCTCAAGGACGGGTTTTACTGTCTTTTAGTAAGGCTTTCACACTGATTCGAAAGAACTAGTGGTATGACAAGAAGTATGGCCATCCGTATATTATAATATACCTACATATTATTATAATATTGCAGTCTTTATTTTTGACGAGTCTAAAGTAGAGACGACGACATAAAACTGTCACTACGTCATAGAAATCATTTACGATTTTAGACGACATTTGCAAAGATAAAATAAGCAGGTGAGTAGGTATTACAGCCACTTCCTCGGTGACTAATTGTACCATCCTGTTGCGTCAGGAGTCTCCAACTGCGTCAGTTATAAACTGATCTAGGTACTACATATACTTATGGGTAGTATGAGGTATCGGGTGTACATAATTTTAATGTACCTGTAGGCAGGTTTCCAACAGAACTGCCACGCACTTAATTGAAAAAGCAGCCAAGTGCGAGTCAAACTCGCCCATGAAGGGTTCCGTAGCATCAAGTAACATAATATACAGAAAATAAACAGGAAACAGGTTCTTGTAGTTCGTCGAAAGGTAAATTGCGGTTTACGATTTATGACGTATAAAAAAAAACTACTGGCTAGATCTCGTTCAAACCAAATATCGTTGAAAGTTTGCATAGTAATGTACAACATATATTTTTTTTAGTTTTATCATTCCCTTATTTTAGAAGTTAGAGGGGGGGGACCAACTTTTTTCAACTTTGGAAGTGTCTCTCGCGCAAACAATTCAGTTTAGAAAAAAACGATATTAGAAACCTCAACATCATTTTTGAAGACCTATTTATAAGTACCCCACACGCATGGGTTCGACGAAAAAAATTTTTTTGAGTTGCAGTTTGAAGTATGGGGACCCCCAAAATATATAGTTTTTTTTCTATTTTTGTGTAAAAATCTTAATGCGGTTTACAGAATACATCTACTCGCCAAGTTTCATCAGTGTAGCTCTTATGGTTTCGGAGAAAAATGGCTGTGACACGGTCGGACAGACAGACAGACAGACATGACGAATCTATAAGGGTTCCGTTTTTGCCATTTGGCTACGGAACCCTAAAAATACTCATGTGACAACCTCTGAAAATAATAATTTTACGCGAATAGAAACACACCGACATCGACATTATAATTCGAAATCAGTGAAAATTGTATAAAGTTTTGATATCAAATGATATTCAATGTTTTTTATTTATGAAAAAAAAAACAAGTCGTAGTTTTTTATCCATTATACGTTTCTCCATCTTTATTTTCGATGGCTCCAGTCTCATTTGCCGGACATGTTTGTGTCAAATTTAGACAAAACACAGTCAGCTTTTTTCTGGCACAGACAAGCTTGAATTCGCCGGGAAACCAGCACTGACATTTATACAAACACCCACAGCCCCTAAACGGGTTACCCACAAATGAATGCTTAAATAAACTGTTTTATCGCTAATAATAAATGCAGTGGGGTGGACGTATTGAGTATTGGGTGGTAAGGGGGAAAAGCATTAAAGACATAAAGGGCTTTTGGAAATTAAGGTGAAGTGCCTGAAATCATGAATATGTTTTATTAAAACTTTTTCGTGAGACCTCACTTCATATTATTATTTTATCCACATTTAAACTCCGAACGAATTTAACTTGAAATTTACTCTTACTAACTGAATCCCATGCAGTTTTTTAGTTTAAAAGTTGTTCTTTTCGAGATTCATGATCGAAGCTTTTTTCGCTCGATCTGACTACATACCTGGTTCTTACATTGCTAAGAAATAACTCTCTCAAATACCCACTGAACGGAGGCCATGTTGTGACGTCATTGAGTAGAATCTAATCCTGGTATGCGATACCGACGTGGGGGGCGAAGCTTGCGATAAAACCTACGCTTTTAGAACTCAACCTACGTATCGGTAAAAGCATTAAGTGGGATAGGAATCATATCAGCATGCGGGTAAATTTTATCCACGTGAGCGATCATCAGTCTGAAATATTCCACAATACGTAGGCCTCCTCTAATTTCTAGAAAGAACAATTCGTTATCTTTGCAATTTCACCCGCTTTCAGGTCGAGGGGACTCATATTAACGTATAGGCTTTATCTTCAGATTCGGGAACCTTTGTGCACCAACATTTTTTTTTTAATTACCATACCCTGCCTATACAGTAAAAAAACTGATCTAACTTTTATATGGTCGGATCCCTACTTGGAACTCAAAAAAATAATGTTTTCAATGTAAGTTTGTTTCAGTCCATAATAGGCAATGATATTTTAAACTAATAAAAACCTTTCTTGTTTCAGGTAAATCACACAGCAATTCACACCATATTAGTTAGTGAGTTAATGTTCAATTTTCCAGCACCTGACAAATTAATGTCGAGTCTGCAAATTCAATTAGCCCATTGTCACCGAGCGTTCTGTAATTAAATTAACCCTTGCCCACTTTGTATGCATGAAGCTGTTCCCACAGATTAAAAAGATCTACATGGGCAAGCAAACCAAGCAAACACAGGTCCTCTAAAAAAACAAAACGTCACATTGTGGTTTGTCTGTCAGCTCTAGAACATCGAAGATTTAAAATTCGTATGAAACCACTTTCTTCACGAATTTTATACTATTTTCTTCCATTAGATTGCGTGGATCTGACGTAGGTATACCTAGGTCTACTAACTAGAACGGCCACCGCTTCGACCTCTTTATGCGGTATCATGCTCTGAATGACAATTTTACTCTATGGCTCTTTTTACCTGAAGCGGTGAACAGAACAGAGAGGGTTATTCATTTTATACTATTAAGTAGACAACAAACTTACGGTCCGCTTGACTACTGTTACCGTAACGTCCAGTGTAATAAGTACGAAAGGGTCTGCCCTTTTTAGGGCGTGTAATTTTAAACAAAATGAAACTGGGGTAAGTAGGTAGATAAGTTTGTATAGTAACATCTAGTCTTTTGTGAGAACGCATCATAAAAATCTACTCCGATTTCATGATCCTCAAAGGATTCAGCGGAGAGCTTAGAAGCACAGATAACATACTGAACTATGAGGTCTACCGTAAACTTACTCTGGAAAATAAGCTTCGAGGCATGGACTTTCACGGTAGCCGACACGACACGAGAAAAAAAGAAAAAAAGAAAAAACCTCGCATCAGTTTCAGTATTTGTGCTCGGAGTAGTTTTTAAAACTTCGGGAAGGCTACTTTATATTTAATTTTCAAAATTTACGTTGTAAACTAAAAAAATATATAACTTATCTACTAAGTATGGGATATACTATATACTTATAGGAGATTGTATTTATTGATGTGTGTATTATTGTATTGATTATTATGCCATGGTCGTTTTATCCATATTATTGAGGTCATATAGCTCGAAGAACCGACAACCGTTGGGAAATAAGGGTTCTCGAATGGCGACCACAAACCGGAAGACGAAACGTAGGCGCCAACCCACCAGATGGACCAACGATATTGTTAAGATCGCGGGAAGTCGGTGGATGGAAAGGGCTCAGAATTGTTCTTCCTGGAAATGTGTAGGGGAGGCCTATGTCATGATGATTATTGGTCCGACAAAAAGACTGATTAGATTATATAATATCGGGTCGTGTAATGCGGTCAAAGGTCGTGTCGTTATCGGACGATGTAAACTCGCTCCCTCTGAAGTCTGTCGGCAATCTAATCATGTTTCTTATTAAAATACCTCCGTGGTGTATTCTTTGAGGAAATTCTATTGTGGAGTTTTGCTTTGAAGTTTCTCAGGCGGAGGCGAAGCAGACTTCGCCACTATGTACCTACTTTGGCGGGTAGTTATTTTCTTCCAAGTCTTGTATGAACAAACTACTAAGTACCTATAGTCTGTAACAAAATGTACCTACAGATAAAGCTGGAGGTTAGAGTTGAGAACAAAGTGTGGTTCAAGTTATATTTTTTGAAAACAGACGATAAAGCTGCAATTTTTTGTTATACAATGTTTTCTTAAAGTATTCTCAATTAGGTATTAAACAGGCTATTATGAATCTATTGTAAATTATGTATGCGTCATCAAGGGGCACCTTATAATTCCTCTTCATTTTTAAAATTCCAACTGTTAACAACTTAAACTATTGTCATCTCTTACCACTGGGTAATTTGATTTATTTAATGTCAGATAACGGGATCCATATTTGTTAGTAGAAATTAAATCTACATGGCAAAGGGTAGGACAATAGAATTTAATTACAATGCCTACATTTTTTTTTAATGATTGGAATATGAAACCGAAATTCTCGTCGGTAGGTATCATCCAATTCCCTGACAAGTTATCAACTCCTGGACACGAAGGCTGGATTGAGGTCACAGAAGGCAATCCCGTCTGAAGTAGTGCATTCACGGTGGCATTAGCCATTCAGTGCGCGTCTCGTCCCCATTGCGGACGAGCCTTTCACAGGACCCCTTCAATTATAAAGGAGCTACACAGTCCTGTGTGAACGTGTGGAGTATGAGTAATAGTAGGTCGGCTAGTTGACTTATTTTATTTTACGAAAATGGTCGCAATGTTTATCTAAAAATATTTTTATTTGCTACATGGATTTTCAGAAAACACATTCCCGCCGCAAAATAATTTAAAAACATGGCGTCATTACGGCGCAAAATCCAAAATGTCCGGCTATTTGATAAAAAACGAGAAGAAAAAATTTCAAATTTCGAATTCTATATTTGAATTAAGGCCTGCGCACACCTAGTTTGCTGGCGGTAGCGATCAGTGAAACGCTGTCAAATATTCGCCGTCAAATCGCGGTATTTGACAGCGTTTCACTGATCGCTACCGCCAGCGAACAAGCCTAGTTGTAAATGAGTAGGTAAAGGCTCGAACACACCTAGTTCAACTAGGTGTGTTCGAGCCTTTACCTACTCATTTTATCATCGGTTCAAAGTAATAGAACATTGAAAAATTTGGCTATCAATAGCTTCTACCATTAACCTTACCCTTAATTTGTTTAAAAGTTGAAAATTTATGTCAGTTACATTGACAGCTGCGTAAATCTTTTCACAAAGATGCAAATCGTATTCTTCAATGACGCGTGAAATGGAATAACAAGACATCGATTTATCGGTTCAGAATAAATGTTTACGCTACATATTTATTGCAAAAGTCGAAAGCGAATAGCAGAAAAACTTTCTATGAAGATTGAAAAATACTTCTTTGTAAAAATAAATGACAATCATCATGTTTTTCAGTTATGTTTAATCTAGGGTCAATCAGATGAAGGAGGTTTTAGACCACCCAGACGCCTTTGTCATGGCTTGAAAACTACTGGAACTAAGTCAGGATCTAAGCTTGGCATGCTTACTGAAGCCCACAAATTTATAAAAGAACTAGCTGTGCCCGCGACTTCGTCCGCGTGGTATAGTGTCTATGGGTAGCATTTTTAATTTGCAGCGGAAGAAAACAGTAATTAAATAACAACGTCATATTCGCGTGCACGTGACACAGTCGTCTGCCCTCTTACTAAACTTAGACATATGGCGTCGTACTACGCCACACTTTCATCCCCCCCGCATTCCTCTCCGAACTCCCCCCACACTCCCCCCACTCTCCTCAACACCCCCCCACATTCCCTCCGCACTCCCACCAGACTCCCCTCCACAACCCCCCTGTACTCCCCCCGCACCTCCCCTCCACACTCCCCCCTGTACTCCCCTCCACACTCCCCCCGCACCTCCCCTCCACACTTCCCCTGTACTCCCCCCACATAGCCCCTCGCTCCTCCCCTCCACACTCCCCCCTGTACTCCCCCCGGCACCTCCCCTCCACACTCCCCCTGTACTCCCCTCCCTCTACCTCCCAGCACAAACTTTGAATGTCATATTTTTTTATATCAAATCAACAGACTAAAAAATAAGTTTTAAGTTTCTAGCTCTAAAAATGACGATACTTCCATACAACTTTCAACCCCTATTTTCAACCCCTTACAACCCTTTTTTCGCAATAAAAAGCCTAATATGTTCCCAGCTTAAATATCGATCTTTTCAATCCATCGACGCTTATGACTATCTGCCACTGGCAACACTGGTCGGCAATCAGTCAGTCATAAGGACTTGGCGAAAAGACTTTGCATCCCCGCCAGCACAAAAAAAAAGTCAGTCAGTCACCTACACAAACAGAAATTTCTCGATCGAAAGCCGTCGCAATTGTACAAAAAAGTGTAATTCTCATGAAAAATGGTGTTTTCAATAAGTGTTTTGCAATAATAAGTTGCATAAATGTCCTTTCTAATGATTTAACCTATCTGTGTACCAAATTTCATTGCAATTGGTGATTGGTGATCGTCGGAGTGTTTTGGTGTCAGAGTGAGACAGAAACATCAATGTGATGCTCTTTATAACGTTTTAAAAGGTTTGTAAACCTTTTTTCACAATAAAAAGTAGCCTATGTCCTTCCTTAGGCCCTCAACTATCTGTGTACCAAATTTCATTTCAATCGGTTCAGTAGTTTTGGCGTGAAAGCCACACAGACAGACAGAGTTACAAACGCATTTATAATATTAGTATGGATTAGGGATAAACAAATAATACTAGCAGTCACCGAAATACCGAAAACCGAAATGGTACGTAGGAACGCCAAAACAAGCTAAACAACACGTTCTCATTTTCGAAATAAGTTTTATAATTTTAATTAAATAAAGATAAATTACATTTCCTCAGTCCTGTTTTGCAATAGCATCGTTTTGAAAGTCTTAAATTCAGGGAATAGCTAAATACGAGCGAGTTGCATCATTTACATTAGGGAAGCGTGCCAAAGAATGCATTTTATCTAAAAATAGGGCGGCGTTTTATTGGTGCTCATTGTTTTAGGAGTGGTGTAAAATAGAAGCATACTCGTAAATGTAAAACGCGCCATAATAATAATACATTTTCACTTCAGCACTATGTAGTTATCTGAAATAAAACATGTAAGCTATGAGCATCTTATGACTACCTACGTAACATACATAAATATTTTAAGTATATAACTTTGAGTGGTTTTGTAAGATCAGTTGCTCTAGTTCTAGGGTTAGAAGGTAAATCGAATAGGATAAATACATAAATACATTTTCAATCTATCTAGGCCTATATAAAGCTTCAAAAGCTTACGCCTTGCACTACACCTAAGCTCATTCGTTCCACGAGATATTTAGGGCTGTCAACTTACACGGCCGGCATTGTTTACTGTCTCAACAAGTTAGTATTACAGCCACTGATGGATGACATAATAGCTTATTAAAAGCTTTAGATAATGAAGAGACTTCCTCTTGTATATTTAATTTGTAACAAACAAGACTTGGTTGTTGCAATATAGTCGCAACTTTATCGGGAGAAAAAGAGTCTTTTTTATAACGCTTTTATTAGTTTCACCTGTATGTATGTATGTATGTATGTATGTATGTATGTATGTATGTATGTAACCGACCCCTTTGAGCTCGATTTTGTCCTACTTTGAACGATCAGATTTGATTCAAACTTTGCACACCTGTCAAAGGCCGATGACAATGCAATAATATGAAAAAAAAAATAAAAAAAAATTAAAAAAAATTGAAAAATTAAAAAAAAAACCTACTTTGAACGATCAGATTTGATTCAAACTTTGCACACCTGTCAAAGGTCGATGACAATGCAATAATATGAAAAAAAAAATAAAAAAAATGAAAAAAAAATGGAAAAAATAAAAAAAAACCTACTTTGAACGATCAGATTTGATTCAAACTTTGCACACCTGTCAAAGGTCGATGACAATGCAATAAAATGAAAAAAAAAACTAAAAAGTAAAAAATAAATTATAGTTTAAAAAACTAAAAAAAAACGCTTTTATAACTAATTGAACTAAAAAGTTAAAAATAAAACTGTAATAATCAATTGAAAAATTTATATTATTGTACAAAAAGCGTGGGGGGCTTGATTTTGATTGTTGTAAATATTTTATCAATAGTTTATTATATCTGAAGTTATTATAAAAAGCACCCCACAATTTTTGTACAATAATATAAATTTTTCAATTGATTATTACAGTTTTATTTTTAACTTTTTAGTTCTATTAGTTATAAAAGCGTTTTTTTTTAGTTTTTTAAACTATAATTTATTTATAACACTTTTTAGTTGGACTATCAAATTGCTCACCTATTATAACAAAGCAGTCTCGCAGATCACGCACGTTAGAACATGCCCTACGGTACACAGCCCTACGTCCATCAATTGGAGGCATACCGTGTTATTATAAGATATCTAAAAAGTCTTTGTGATCACGAAAGAATAAAAGTCAATTATTAGAGAAAATTGGATGTCTAGTCAATTGAGAAATATGTAGGCGCCTACTCTTTTTATTGCTTTAGGAAACTCATTAAGTATCGTATTTTTGTGTTAAATTACTTGTTGCTTCCTATTAACTTAAAGAACTCAGAGGTAGAGATCACAGACTAAAAAACAACATTGTCTATTGCTAGAGTTCATCTACATTGTTTGCTAAGAAACTATCAGTACTTATAAGTAACACTGCCTTGTGCTAATCTTCTTTTTTTTTGTGTTAAATTGATTATTGTTTCGTGAATAATAAAGAGAAATCTTGAGGTTGAGACCGCAGTCGACCGCAAACCATAAATAAACGTTGTCTATTGATAGAGTTTCCAATTGCCCAATCCACCGCTTATCTAATTCCTCTGCTGACCCGGGATATCCATTGAGCTTCAATAGGCATCAGTCATCGTTAGCACGGAGCTCTAGCTGGTACAATGCAATGCTCAATTTGATCCAATTTAGTTACCCTCCGCCACAAAAGGAATAATAGTACTCTACGTCACTAAGTTGTACTCTAATCCGTTCCCGCGGTAGATGATTCGTTCTGGCTGGTTCGATATTCGTCCTAAGTCAACTATATAGGTTTGTTATTATAGGTATTCCAATTCCAATGCATTATAATACACCATTTTATTCAGAAAGCACATTGATAAATGAATCCCCTTATCGAGGACCGTTTTAACACATTATTTTAATCTTACCATCACATCCTATGATATTTATGAACATGAGAATAAAACTTAAGGGTTGGTATTTAAAATGAGTGGAAAAAAATAATGTCCTCATAAAAATTCCTCAAAAGAGAAATTGCCGTCTTTTACCAAAGGATATTGAAAAATAGTGACAGGGCTAACTTTGAGTAATGTTTTAAAAGGAACATCTTAGGCATGACATGTCTTAGGACAGTGCATTAAAGCTCATTTTCCTATGAATATCAATTGAGATTGGTATGCCTTCACCACTTGAAATAGATTGTCACCGACAGATGGCAGGATGTGAGGTTAGGTGCTGAATCCTAAGATCCGTGGATTACGTGATTAATAAAACGCGAAGTTCCTCTGCACTTTACCAACAAGGGCAGGGGTAAACGTCTAGTTCCTTTCATGCACTAGTGCTCAGGTGCACAGGTGGTGTAGTTCCTGTAAAGATCTAGGTGTGGAACAGTAGTGTCATGTCGTTTGCGGAGTTTGCGCTGCGGTACGGAGTGAAGATCACTGTGCGGAAAGTAAGCTTGTATTCTTATGCTTGCTTCTTGCGTCTTCGTGTTACTAATTCTTTCGAACCAGAGTGTGGAGAAAGGATTTAACGTGTAGCTCAAAGAGGTTGTTTCTGTATTTTTATAGTATTCAACTTCTTTAACAGTAATTGGAAAATAAGTCAAAACTATGCTTTTTTGAGTACTTACACTCAAATTTGATCGAATGATGTCGTGCCTGTTAAAAGCTACTGCGCGCTGGAAGAGTAGGGCACGTTCTCAGTGTATGTATTCTATTAGGTAATGCAATTCTTATAACTAGTACTGCTTAGCTTCAGGTACCTAGAGTTTGTACCCTAACTTTTTCTCATGATAAAATCCTTTTTCAGTACAATATAATCAAACATTTTGCTCAAAAATTGCCGCGTTTCCAATAACTGTGATCAAAAACAATGATAGTGGGTGGTAGTAACCATAAAATGGTTCGATGAAATACAAGTCGCTTTAATCTTTGTTTTTCTCTTGTTAAAATGTAAATTCCTTTGATCCTTTCTGTCAGACAGACAGTTTACGAGCTATTCAGTTTCGAGACAAACAAAGCAATTTTCGTTCCTTTAAAATTTTATAGGACACGCAAGACCGTAAAATGGTTACAGAATGTCACCACAGACTAAAAAAGACTTTGTCACTCCCTGGGTTCAATGACTTGAGATAGTGGGGATCGTCTCTTATCCAATGAATTCATTTAGATTAGAAGTATGCGGGTATCTAGTAGAGTTCACATATATTTTCAAAAAGTAGTAAGCATAAATATGTGACGAGGGAAGTAGCAGCATTCTAAAAACGATTGCTAAAACATAAAATTGTCCTCTGGTATGGAAACTCATCCGTAGGACTAAATCCGTGAGTATCTAGTTCTAAGTTACTAAAAGCTCAACTATTGCATTTGCCTGTAGCCGTTTGGACTTTTCCCCCAGAGACTTCGTAAAAGTTTTATTATTGTGCCTGAAGTCTGCGTTGTTTATGTCTGTGTTTTTATTTTTTATCAAAACTATTTTTAACCCAAGTAGTATCCAAGAATAGACTACGGCACCATTGCCAAAACTGTGGACCAAACATCGTTATATCTCAAAACATAACAGAAAAGGGTAGAATCACTTTGGCTGACCGCCAAAATGGCTGTCGATAAAATGAAATTGCTGAAACGCATAGGCCAAAGATAGAATAGTAGTAAAATAAGACGGAATTCAAGGAAGAGACTAAAGTTTTTTCCGGCTTTTGATCTGACTTGTGAATATATCTGGGTGTTGAAGCTTGTAATAAAATTCCAGTAAAACTCGTCTCTACTCTACTCGTAAAATTCCTACTGGCTGTTTATAACCAGCGTCCGGCTATTTATGAAAAGTGGTGTGGTATTTTCCGGCTATTGCGATATAAAATTCACCTTTCTATTAGAACTTCGAATGCTTTGAAATCATTGAGTTATTTTTTGTTTACTTTAATAAAAATACAGCTAAACGACCTTGTAATGTCAAAGAAAATCAATAATTCTAAGAAAGCGTCGGTAAACTGTTCATAATGCAGAAAATCGACGCTTTCTTTTTAGTCCAGTAGGGATACAATATTTTTTCCACATAACCTTTGATAATTATAAAGTTTTTTATTTTCTCTGGGTGGATAACTTTAGTGAATTCATTGCTATGTACAAAAATGCTAACAGTTTAGAGCTATGCAATAGGTGTTAAGTAGGTATTTCCTATTATTTCATATTACAACAATAATATAAAATTTAAAATTAAATGATTTACTGTTTCTTTATTAATACCATCTTAACTATATATTAGTGGAAATGCTAACAGATAGGTACTATGGAACAATGGAAAACTGAAAATGTCCAGTAACGGCCGTAACTCATTGTATTTTATTTATTAAACAAAAGGCATAGCACGTATTTGTTGAAACTTTTGTATGGAAGCATAGTTTATTATTACGAATATGTAGGCACAAAATTATAAATTTAAATTCAATATTTCGCATATCGCAAAGTAAAAATACGATTACTTGTGCAGCATATTACACAGTTGTTAGAACTTTTGTTGTATGGTGTAACCGACTGTAATCAATACCTATAAGCGTAGGAAATTATTTGAGTTTTTTTTTTATTGAATGAGTTACGGGACATTTTTAGTTTTCCATTGTTCCACAGTACCTATCTGTTAGCATTTCCACTAATATATAGTTTAGATGGTATTAATAAAGAAACAGTAAAACATTTAACTTAAAATTTTATATTATTGTTATAATATAAAATAATAGGAAATACCTATTGCATAGCTCTAAACTGTTAGCATTTTTGTACATAGCAATGAATTCACTAAAGTTATCCACCCAGAGAAAATAAAAAACTTTAGAATTATCGAAGGGCATATTCTTCTGGCTACTGGACTATTTAGAAATATTGATTTTCTTTGACATCACAAGGTTGTATGTTAGTTAATCATAGATTAAGTAGAGAAGTGCCAGCAAAGAGCAGCATTGATATTCAATTAACTAAATTACCTACATACCCTAACCTTAATCTATAAAAAAAAATATACTTACTAGTTGATAGAACAAGCATACGACCCTCCTAATGTTAAGCGGTAGCCATCGCCTATAACAAAGCATTGCTTCGTAGGTCACGCACGTCACGTGCCCTACGATGCACTGTCCTGTGCCCATCAACAAATGTTCAGACTCACGTGCCAGTAATTTCGGCCAGTTTGTGTACTTACTCAACTTCATAAAAAAGAAGTCCAATGCTAGACTTACGCATCAATCTCATAGACCTTCAGAATTTCGAACTAATGCTTCAACACATTCCAGTTATTGTATAAATAAAATACTATTTAAATATTACTAAAATCTAGCATAATATATTATTTCGAAACATTTCCTTTCGGTCAACCATCTCAATTTACGAATTACCTCACAAAACCACTCTGTGGCGAACACTTGCAACAAGGAGGTCAAACACGTATATCCGTACTCCTTGATTCCTACAAATAATAAGTAACAAAAGTTAGATTATGGCCTAATTATTAGTTACTTTTTTGTAATTTTTGATCACAATCCAATAATTACTAAAGTTAAATAGTGCGGTAAAATGTAAGTATACTTATACTAAACTTACTACCGAGGACCAATGGGAAGGTCGTGGATTCAAATCCCACTCGGCTCTCAACTTCGAGACATAAAAAATTTTTACTACCGAGTTTCGACATAATTAAATTTACCAAAACCCAAATCGTTATCACAAATACCATGGCAAGATAAGTAATGCCATTATAAAAGTCATTTCAATTAATTAGAGGCCTATTTTACCTTTCAAGGCTTATTATCTTAGCTAACTGTTTGTTTGGGTGAGAAGATTGTACAAACAGATAAAACCAGAAACAAGTATTTATTGCTGTTATTCTAGTGAGATTCCTATCTAAGTGGCTGCCACACAATATAGCTTCGAGAGTTAATTATGACTTCCACGCCTATGATTGTATGTATAGCCACCAAGTTTCGTTCATAGTAAACGGTATAAGTTGTGCGTTGCTATAGAACAAGTCACCCAAAGTTGAAACGCGGCAAAATAGGTGAAGCTTCGTCACGCGTGTGGGAATACCCTAGACTAGAGACTTTTAAACTCCTTGCTTTATAATGAGCTTCCAACCTCCTTGGGATATCCAAATGCGAAGATTTCTATTACGCACGCTTAAGCGCACGCTACGCACGTCGCACGTGTGCTGTTCATTGACGAAGAAAGTTGGGGAAGGGATCAATGGTATAGTTAAAGTAGAATGAAGGCTTCCAACCTCCTTGGGATATCCAATAACGCGAAGATTAATGTCATGTGTGTGTTGTTCATTGACGAAGGAAGTTGGGGAAGTTTGTAAATTGCCTTTACACACGGTACCTACTGTAGGTATAGACAAAGTAGAGTAGAAGTCATTTTCAACCAAAGGCTGTTGTTTTATAAATTAATGTAAAAACAATAGCCCAAAGATAGATTGTGACGTCATAATCTGCCCTTTGAAAAGCAAAGGTCAATGACAAGGTTCGCTGGTTTAACCCTCTTGATACCTACCCGACCCAGCTTTATAACCCTTTGTTGTAAATTGAGGACTTGCACTTTGATTTGTGTTCATTGTAATTCAAAGTGATACTTGTGATTTTATTTTACTCCCTTCGACTTTTCTACTTTTCAAAAGGTTGATTTTATTCTCAGGGTTATACAAAGTGAGAATAACCATAGAATTTTTGAACTCCTTACTGTAGTAGGAAATACAGGGCTTGCATGGGCTTAACGCATTTTTTTTGAGCGTGTCGCGCATGCTGGAACTGACTGACAACCCTTAAAAACCTATGAGATTTTACAAAAAGTGCCAGAAGCTGGTGTCAAAAACCTATAAACCACTGAATAAATTCGGAACGCGCTCAATCTAGTCTAAACTATGATATGTCTTCTCAATTGTAATGGGTTTCCAACCTCTTTGAAAAAACTCATTAATATATTTTCGTCTCTACAATACTTGTCAAAAACAATCAGGAAGGTTTTTTAAAAAAACAGCTTGTCCTTATTCTATTCCTGTTAAGGACAAATACTAACTATTTCTACATTTTCCGTCCCAAATCCACCAATAATGTCAACGTGAAAAATACAGGCATTTTCACAACCCCTTATGGGAAAATAAGGTTCTCTATTACTCTACATAAGCCTAAAACCGACAGCGAGTAGCCCTTATCTGACTCTTAGCCGTGACAGGGGGTATAATTGCTACTTAAGAGCCCCTTAGGAGCTCTAAGCTCGGCAACTTGTACGATTCCGTGGTACAAAGGCTTATGTTATCCCTGTGGTCGACTGACCTATTTACAGATTTTAGGCATTTGAATTTGTAAATTAAATATTTGGACTTACAAAAATGAGCCAAACAGCAAATTGGCTCAATCTAGCCCTGGCTCGTGACAGCTGGAAGAATCTGGAGGTGGCCTATACCCGAAAGGGGTGTTAGGTACTTTAATATTTTAACTATAATTTAAGTTAAATAAAATTAATAAAAATTAAGTTAAAATTAATTTAAATAACTATGTCGCTAGTTATTTACGAATAAAAAGAAATAATAATATTTGGACTTACTTCTAACTACTTTTTAGACACACCGCGTCTTAAAATTATTGTCTTATAAACCCCCATCCTCTTCTGGAAGTCACGAGCTTATGCAATTTATTTAACGAATAATATCATGCATTGTAATTGCCATGTAAAGTACAAAACTTCATGCACAGAATTTGCCAGTTGGTAGAACATATTATCGTGATATTTTCCTGTTAAAAAAATATTCCAAAATCGACGCAGCTCCCTCAGTAATAAGTACTTATTAGTGTAATGAAAAGCACCTTGCAAAAACTTATTTTCATGCACAATAAATTCTCACCCCTAGCAAGTGTTACACCCCTTTGGCGTCTCCAAACAAAGAACATAAGAATCACTATATCCTTAGGGATAATGGGATGAGGAGCCTGTAGTTATGAAACGAGGGGACACAAAATAAATGTTTGTTTACGTCTGTTTGCAACGAAAGTGGTCTTCCTTGGTTCTTTACATGATCTTTCTTTTGTTTTTTTTCGTATTCCGATTGATCATTGTAATAATGTCTAGCAAAAGAAATAAAAAAATATTGTGAAGTTACTGCATAGCAATGAGTTTCCTAAGTTTACGCTAAAAATATTATATTCATCGAACTAGGATTTAATTTCAAATTTTATGTTTATTTTTATAGTGCTTGCTGCACAAAGTTTTCTAAGTAAGTAAACAGGTATCAAAAGTATTTTAAAACATCCCCAGAAAAATAAAATAAGGAAAAAGATTCCATTTATTTTTATCCCAAAGGATTAATATTTACTAAAGAATCTTCAAAATACAAACGTGAAGCAAACACAATAAAACGAATGTTACTAGCGCCATCTAGCGTCGAGTAGTCTAAGCTCGTACTATTCAATGAGGTTGGAAACCCAGCAAGGAGTTTTTTAAGTCTATGATAGACTATTGTTTTCGTTTCGCGCCAAGACTTACAAACTTCTTGATGAGATTTCTTACCTCTTTGTTTTCGGGTTATCTGTTTTCTTCATAAAATTTTTAATTCATTCCAAAAAAACATTTGGAACTCGCCGCCTTAATTTTTTAATCTACGTTGGGTCAGGCACGAGTATGTTTTACAATAACATACTGCAAATCATTTATCAAAGTCAAAATTAAGCATCATATTATTTCGATCACAATTACCACTTGAAACGTTTTAAAGCCAGGCGAGTATGTGACTTCCCCGCGAACAAGCCTAAAAGAACCATGAACTTGCGTTTTGAGTCCTTACGTTTTGCGATCCCTGTAGGTACCCCGATTATGCAATCCTAAAAGACACCGTACTTTACTATGTCACAGGGTGGCATAGGGTGAACAACCCCAGACACGTGCCAATGCCAAACAAAGATCGTGCCAAGTACAATGGGACCACTATTTGTTTTTTGCGGCTCTGGTCCCGCTATTTTATCTGTAGTTTCGTAGCACTCTTATCGTAGGCATGGTGCTACGGCTGCTACGAAACTCGAACCACTGCAGAGTTATAACCGCAAATAGGTTTGAAAGTTGACTGACCTCTCAGCTCAGTTGGTAGCTCTGCCTTCTGCGCCGTAGGTCGTGGGTTCGGTCCCCACCGAGAACAACTATTTGTGTGGTGAATGCAGTAGTTTGTTCTCTGTCTGGGTGTTATATTGTATTCTAAGTATGATATTTACATTAAAAATAATATAAGTATCACAGGTTCCCATAGTACAAGCTCTGCTTAATTTGGGGCTAGATAGGGTTGGGTGGATTGAAAAAAACTTTTCTGCATCCCAAAAAATAACTTATATAGAAGAGGGAGAAAAAGGGGACAAAATTTTATGGGGACAAAGATTCATCAAGTTAGGGAAGATTTTCGTAAAATTTCTGTTTCAAAATTTTTTAGCAAGATCATCGCTAAAGGGCAAAGTAAATGCAGACTAATTCACTGGTAACAATAAAACTGCCAATTGCGTTATTGTAGGGGGTTAATAATTAATTATCTATGGTAAAACTGGATTGAGACAAGGCAGCACTTTTACATTTACAGCTATACCTTATAAACGCATTTATTGCTTATAATTAGGCCTGTAACTGTTTGTCATTAGTCATTACCTACCCGGTGGTCAAACCTTGCACACTTCTAAGCGATCTGCGATGGCGATCAATGAAACGCTGTCAAATATGACAGCGATATTTGACAGCGTTTCATCTTATCGCCATCCCCTAGATGTGCACAGGCTTTAAAAGATGGCAATAGTTGAAACACTGTTTATCGAGGCTTCCGTCGACTAGGACCGGTAGGTAGTCGGACCGCAGTCCCACTCGCCGGAGTAATTTAATTTTATTATTTTCCTTCCGGCGAGTCGGACCACAAACCACGTGACGTAAATTGTACAGTCGTCGTCAGAAACAGATCTGACATTAATACGAAATGTTAAGTAGTAGTGCAATGTTTTTTTTTTTTTTTTTAATCAACCTATTTTGTTCCACTGCTGGGCAAAGGTCTCCCCCAAAGACTTATCTCTCTCTCGAGCCTCCTCCCACCATCTCCTCTCAAAGGTGTCGATATCGTCCCGCCAACATTTCCTTGGGCGGCCCCGGGACCGCCGCCCGTCAGGAATCCAAGGTGTACTGATGGTCGCCCACCTATCGGGAGGCATCCGGCTAACATGCCCTGCCCAATCCCATTTCACCACTTCACTATAAATTCGAAAAAATATTATTTTATCAATTTTTTTTATAAATGTTATGACTATAAAATTAACTTAAATATAAACTTGCATCCTATAAATGTATTGATGATTTGTACCTTCCTATCCTAGACGTTGCGATAGTGACAGAATTGCCTTCAACCCAGTGTTTCCACTTAAGATTTTGGGTTTGCCCTGAATTCTTTAATGGTTATAATTTATAGTCAAAAATCTCAAATTTTGAAGAGTATTGACTTATGTGAATAAACATCGTTGCTTGTGTTTTCCACGTAACGTAATATTTATAATGTTAGGTTTATCATGTTATTTTATATAATATGATGACTGGCCTTTCAGCTCCGTAGGTCATGGGTTCGATTCCCACCGAGAACCAATATTTGTGTGGTGAACGCAGATGTTTGTTCTCTGTCTGGGTGTTATATTGTATTCTAAGTGTGTATTAAAAAAAAAACGTATAGAAGTATTATATCAGCTATCTAGTTCCCATAGCACAAGCTCTGCTTAATTTGGGGCTAGATAGTATTGTAAGGATTGTACACAATATTTATTTATTTTTTTAGAGCCTAGGTCAGATTTATCATATTATTTTTATTACATTTTAAATAACAAAGACCGTATTATCTAAGTAAAACGAATTAAGACTGATTTTTAATATTGTTTTCTTGTCTACTTCTTTTTAATTTGTTCATTATTTGTAGTATGATATATGTATATTTTAATAACTGTTAATAATTAGATTTTTTAAAATAAATTGTGTCTTCAATCAAAGAGTTATATTCTTTATGTTTACTTTCTACACCTACTTTTTCCTTTGACTGTACTTCATTGCCTTGAACAATGGATTTTTTAGATCATTTCAAAAGTGGTCCGAGTCACCGGAAGAAAAATAATAAAATTAAATTACTCTGGCGAGTGGGACTGCGGTCCGAGTACCTACCGGTCCGAGTCGACGGAAGCCTCGTTTATCTTTTGGCATATTTTTATAAGTAAGGCCATTAGCTAGAAAAACTTATATGTATCTACCTGTACCTCTATGTTTGGAATTCAACGAACGCATAACGAACCAAAATGTTTTATTGCTTGAAATATCTACCTTTCCCTATTAAAATTGTTTATACGTAAATCACGCAATACACGCATTTAGGTTTTCCTTAAAGCAACCTAGGTCACCGACCAAATTAGCTTTTTTGGTTTGATTTAAACGATTAACCAAGCAATTTTTACAAAAATGCCTTAAAATTTACTGAAAGTATTATGTTTTCAGAATATTTATGAAGGATAGAAAACTTGGACGTTAGTCTGTTATGCCCGATTCTCTTTGTAAGCCTTTTTGAAAGAAAGAAAGAAAGAAAACTTATTTATTTATGACGACACATGGTAGATAAGAGAAATTCGAACATTTTAAATTTATAACGAACAAAAAGTGAAGTGATCTATCTAGATTCTAATGATATTCCGTCAGAGCGGAGTTACAGAGTCAATATTGCTGCATTCTCTACTATATCATACCCTATCTGTTGTTAATTATTTAGGTCACGACCTACATTAAGATGCACGTCATAGCCCACCCTTTCCACTTGATAAGATAATGTAAGATGTCAAAACTCTAGCCGGGGTATCAAAACTTCAGCAATTTATTTTCTGGGCACGCAGACCCTGAAAAACTTTACTGTCACAATAAATTCCCCTTTATTACCAGCTTCGTGTCGTATCCCTGAGGAAGTGGATATAAAACGATGTCAAACTGGCCTAATTAGGAAATGCTTTTGAGTAGCAAGGTCACAATGTCACGCAACTTTATTTCGAACTCAATGGTACTTGAACCACTCCCGATATCAGCTGTATACCACATCCGCGGTCGGACCAAGGACGCCGCTGTCCATCGCTTCTTTGATTCTGATAATATTTCCGAAAGCTGTCCGATGAAATGATGGGCTCATTCTTGGCGATAGTGTCAAACAAATGTCAAGATTTTGTTGAGAAAATATGATGAGGGGATTGTGAAGTCAGCAAGAATCTGTTGGGTGTGTGAGGTGAGGACGCGTGCGCGGTCGGCAAGGGCAGGCCAGGCGGCGCGGCGGCGGTGGCGCGCCTTAGTCCGGCGCGTGGCAGAGTCGCGGCCGGCAGTGTGACATGCGCCCAGGCTAGCGCGATACCGATGCCGAGTGCCGCAGTGGCGGAGTAGCGCGGAGCCGCATGCCCGCCCCCAAGCCCCCATCAGCGCAGCCTCCAGCCCGCCGGGCCACCCTTAGCTCAGAAGCCCCGCGCTCGCTCCGATTCAGTCTCGTAATTGGATTTTCTCGTTCGATAAGCAACGTTTCTGATTTGATTGGTGAACGCTTTCCGCTTCGATATTGCAGCTTGCTTCTCCACTTCCTCTCGGAGACTGTCGACGCTTTGTGTAGCAGCTTTTATTGTTTTTAAAATTATTTCTGTCGAGTGTTACGTAATCGAAGACACCGGTGCATCGGCACGCGGCAACTGATCGGTATTTATGTAGAACGTTGGATGTGAGTGTTCGAATACTTGCCGGTGGAAATGACTTGCTGGGAAAGTGTAGGTCTGCTGGGCCCATGCGCGCTTCTGTCTTCCTCTGACCATAGGGTAAGTTATATTAGGTACTCCTCAAAATAACCATGCTTTTCACGCAGTTGTTACGCAAACTACCTGTTGTGGATATCGTGCAAGCCTTTGTTTTAAAATTCATATTTACAAGTATTACCCAAAAGTTGAACACTTTAGACCGGCCCTTGAAAGTTCGTTGAATTCGTTTTGGCCAGTCAATGGGCCATGCTTTTTCTTCTTATCAAATAAAATTACTTAACTTTAAAATTGTACTACGTTCTGACTAGATACGTCTGGTTTCTGCCTGAGCGATTCGAAATAAACATGGTGATTATGATAATTAGTTGTTTTCAATATTTAACGATATTGACTCCTCTCTGGCTTAATGATCCACTTTTGAAAACAATTGTCTGACTTTAACCTTAGTTTTAACTCAGTGTGCCTGCAGAGCAGAACGTATTTTTAAAATGGTGTCAATAGTATTACTCACAACCGAGGAGGTTCTGCAAAGAAATGGATATTGGTTTTGCTTGGACACTATATGGGTCACAGAGGAGTTGGAACCATTTGAGGAGGTAAAACCAGAGCATGTCTGCATCAAACCACTCACCAGAGACTTTTACTATGCTAAGTACCCTGATATACCGAGAAGTGAGTCAGAAGATGAGAATTCCTTGAGCCTGAATGGATTTAGAATGAAGCACGATGAATGGAAGACGAAGATAAAGATTAAGAAGTTTATTGCAAGCAGACGAAGTTCATGGAACTCTCGTTTAAGCGTCAGTGTTGTGGGGGCTAGAAGTAGCGAATCATTGAACAATGAAACCAAAAGGATAACATCACTGGTAGATCAAAAGAGCGTGAGCAACTCTGGTAGTAAAGTGGAATCAAAGACAAACGATGAAAAAGTGAAAGATTTCTTCAAACGTTTACTTGAAAGTGTTCCTCCGCCGCCAATTGAAGATTTAGACGATGAATTAAAAGCCAATTCAATTATCATGCAACCGAAAGCAGAAGATTTCAATGAAATAAATCTACCTGAATACGCTGATTTTGAAAATTGCAAGCTATTCCAAGCTAGCAGTGAACAAAGTTTGCTACCAAAAACATCAACTTTAAAAAAAGCTAAACATAAAGTCAGTTTTAACTTTGACAATGAATCTGAAAACCGTGACTCTTGGCATGAGTCTATTTACGGTTTATCAGATTTGGTAACACCGAAAAATTCTAAGCATAAATCTATGAGTGGTGCCAGCAGCATGGCTTCTTTTCCATCATGGTCTGAAATCATAAATGAATGCGGACTAGACAATAGCATTGTCAGGAGTAGGGAATCATTGCGTTCCACAGAAGAAATTATAAGCCAATCACATCGAAACTTCAAAATTGAAGATATTTGTAGTGAAAAATCTGATGAAGATGCCTACGCAAAGTTCGCTATTTATAAAATTTATAAAACTATCAAAACACACAAAGGCATGATTGATTCTTCCTCAATGAAAGATCTGGGTGAAGTGAACGAAGATAAACACCTGAGTCATAATATGATCGATGCTTCACAAGTTTTGAATATGTATAGCTTAGTGCCGATCAGTTTTGACGAATTAGACGAACTGGTAAATACAGAGCCGATCGAGAGTACGATATTATAAGTTTATTTAGTAGAAGTAGAAAGTATCTAGTTCGTAGCACTTTAGGCATTAAATATTTTTACACCAATCTTCGTATTTTTGTGCCCTCAATACAAAAAATATCAGGTTCGCATATTATTTTATTCACTCAATAATTTTTGGCCATGTTTTTTTGTCTAATTTTTAACTAGTTTTCTAACCAACTTTTAATTGTTTGTTACAGCCCCCAGAAAACGAACTACAGAAGAATTCAGATCGTGTGCTTTCTGAGCACGAGTTGAGGGTCCAGAGGTCACTTCAAAAGCTCAATGTGCCGGAATGGTGAGTGTTTTAAACTTTAAACTAACTCATGGTATCTCATAGGGAAATTCTTAACATAGACCTCTATTCATAGTACACTTATTTCCATTTAGCCATTTATCTTGGTTACTGATTAAACCTTGCAGAATATTTCACTTCTCAACTCCCTTCGTCATTAATATTTTTTTTGAAATTTGGATGTTTTTGTACTGGAAATATGATTAAGCCACTCACCCAGGTATTTGTGATTCAATTTAAAACATGCTTAGCACTCCGTGTAAAAGTAAAAAACTATTTTTATTCCCCTTCTTTGTATGAGTAAAATCGAAAACCACAACAGTCTCGGCATACAACATTAGTGGAAACGTATTAATAGAACTGGTTGCTTATTGATTTAGCCATAGTGTTCTTAAATGTAATGAACACGACTTCAAAGCTAATCATAATTAGAAACGCACGGTTCGCTCCACACAACACACAGTCATGTCAAGGACTCGGCGAAAGGGTTCGATCGAGTAACCACATCTTGTTTTATTCTTGTAGGCACTATTCTCCGTTGTAAGCATCAGCTTATCTATCAAACAAGTCAGTTGAAGTGTACTCTTAAATAAAAAGTTTAAAAGTAGTAAAACAATTTGTGTAATAGGCGTTCTACAAGGTTCCTATATTGCACCTCTATTATTTTTACCATCATTCAGTATATCCATTAGTGAGGTACAAGATGTAATAAAATAAATAGACTTTAGTTTCATTTTGTTGCAAAAAAACGACGTCGCGTAAAAACATGTTTGTCATAATTGGCTTTTACGGAAAGCTGTTACAGAACATCAATCCATCATCCACGTTTAATGATTTGAAAGCTTTGTAACTCGGTTGCTAAAAGAACACTCTGCCTACTACTCTTTTTCTCTCGGTCGGTTGTAACTCCGTTATACATTTAAATAAGTTTCAGTCAGAATATTTTCCCTATTTTTGCTGTTGTTTATTAGAGCCTGAGGTTTTTTCTGTTTTTATGATACGAGTATGTACCTATGCAAGGTACAGTCTATAGCAAGTATGATACTAATGAAAGTATTGCACAAATGCTCGCTGCTAACAGCTCTGAAGCTCTTGCTAATGCACTGGCCAGTAATTAACGACTCAGCGACAATGATGGGTTGTTTCCTTCTAATTACATCGTGTGAGCGACCTAGTTTCTAAGGTTACAATACAAATACAGTGCAAAAGTAAATGATCCAGGTAAGTAAGTATTGAATTTAGGCCTGGTATTATTCAGTGAACAAGTCAAACAAACGCGAGCGTGTTTTAGTATAGGTCTGTTCAGTTGACTAAAAATGAACGAATTATGCCGTTCGCCCTCTTTTCTGTTAGTTACTACATTTTGTCGACTGCATAAATAATTTGCCGTGTTCAGTATTTATATTTTTAGATATCTTATACAACTTTCGCCTCAATGGCGCCTACAGTCCGAAACAGTTGCCAGGTTTTGTAGATTTAGTCATTATTTTTGCTCTTACATTTGATAGATTTACCAGCCTTGATTTAAATGTAACGAATGACAGATCTTCCCTGACAACTACCCACATGGTGCTCACGAACTTCCTAGAAACAGTACGTATACAGAAAAAACCGGTCAAGCCCGCACAGGCTGTCGCCTTAAAAGTTAGATACCTCTGTTGACGCTAAACCGACTCGAGCAACTGTCAGATAACTTTTTAATTAAAAAGTTCGACGGCAGAAGGTAGATTTCTTATCAAAATTGGCACAGATTCCTCAAAAGCTGCAGCTCCGGGATTTAGTTTCGAAGTGGGTCAATGCAATAAACAAGTGACTCTGGGCTTTCTTGGAAACGTTCGACAAAATATATCACTTGTAGAGATGACGTTACTCATAATATCAGGAGAACTCTTCTTTCTGCCCTTATCCCACTTTATGTAGGATCGGCCCAACATGTCTTCCTCCTCCATTCCCCTCTGTCAGCAGTCATCTCTGCATTCACACCTCACTTATCCATGTCATCTTTTACAGTCATCCATGTTTTCTTTGGTCTACCTCAGCTCGCATATCCATTATATCAAGAGAACACAGAAACGAAGTGTAGATGTTGGTGGCAGTCAGGATATTTTTTCGAACGCTTCCCACATAAAACCCTGGCACGGTACATAAATAAACTTTTTTTTTGATCCGACCCTTAGCGGGACGAGTGGAAAAAAAAACTTATCCCCTGGCAATTTCATTATATTCATTCGGCCTCTCAAATGTAGCATTGGCACTTAGGCCCGTATTCCGAAACAGCGCTTGAGTCTGAGTCGAGCCTCAAGCATAGATTTTATGACAGTTCTCCATTGAAGAGTGTCAAAAATCTGTGCTTGAGGCTCGACTCAGACCTAAGTACTGTTTCAGAATACGGGCCTTACCCCCGAATACTGAAACGCAACTCAGATTTAAGCACGTCTCAAGCGACGAATATTTGACAGTTTTCAATGAAAATCTGTCAAATATTCATCGCTTGAGACGTGCTTAAATCTGAGTTGCGTTTCAGTATTCGGGGGTTAGTGTCAAGATTAGCTAATTTCATGTTTTGTATGGCTTTTTGCTATGAAAGTTATTCTTTGGTCCGCGGTAGAACAAAAGCCGTTCCACCTTTCTATTGTCACAATATGCCATAGCAACGGCTGGGAAATTAATGGTGTACATTTTTATCGCTATCGTAATAACGTTAAATTATGTTACGTAGGTACGGTAGCTACTTATTTATTCATGCGTGACAAATTAGACGGCTCGATTAGATTTGCAGGGTTTTAAGAGAAAATAACGATCCTATGCTATTCTGAAACATTTTGGACTCGAGAAATGCACAATATCGCCTGCCATATTTAGTGATTCAACCGCCAACATTCACTGATGATAAGATTCCACTTTTCATCACCATTATCGTGCAGCAGATCTTGCCCAACTCAGTTAGAGTCCCATGATAGCGTTGACTTCGTTTTCGTCGTTCTAGAGAATAGACCTAGATATATCATACTAGTCTAGAAGGTGTGAATTTGAGTAACCTACCTGTTCTGAAATCGTAGACTTTCAGTTCAAGGGGGAAGCTAATAAACTGAATGTTTCATCAAAAATGTTTTTCTTACGTCAGGTACAAAAATGCGCCACAACCCCGCGAGGGTTTCCTTCTCCGCAAGCGCTTGTCTGACGCGTCGGCTTCAGCTGGTCGCTGGAGCGGGCTCAACTCGAAGACCACGTCACTTGGCAGTCTTGGAGGCGCACATGTTCAGCCCCCACCACCACAGCTGTCTCCACACACGACTAGCTTCGGCCGGTGGTCTACCAGCCGGCTTAATTCTAATCAGGTATGAGTTTTAATGCAATGTTTTGACGAGATAATTGGATGGAATGCTCAGAATCGTTTTTCCTGTGAATAAAATGGGTTGCCAGCAGTGGACTTCTTCAGGCTGTATGATAATGAAGAGTTAAAACACGTAAGAATACTCAATTTTATTTAAGAGTCCTTCGTTAATTTTGACAGTCCTAATGTTGAGCCCTAAATTACCATAGCTTTGGGCTGTGATTTTATCAATTGCGGTCTATGTATTTACACATTGCATCTCAACAAATGTAAACGAGGTTTTAATTCCTTTTGTAAAACTACCATTGGTATTAATAAACGAGTCTGCACTAATTAATACCTCGACATTTAAACTCATTCATTTGCAAAGCAATGACCTTTGACTTGCATTGAAGTAATCCGTAGAACTGTCAGTTCTACGGCTTCTGACAATCCTAGTTCATTGACCGCTCCGTTAGTTATTTAAACGAGTATATTGTTCTTTTTGATTATATTGGTTTTTGAATTGACTGAACCGGTCTGCCAATTATCAACTCTGGTAGACTTCTGGCCCGAACACACCTAGTTCGCTGGCGGTAGCGATCAGTGAAACGCGAATATTTGACAGCGTTTCACTGATCGCTACCGCCAGCGAACTAGGTGTGCGCAGGCCTTTAGGTTTTATGTATAAGTAATATATATTCGGAAATTCGAAAAATTCAATAACTTTCCGAGTGTTAGGTTCCAATCTACGAAACCAAAAAGAAGATCGTAGAATTCTGATAAACTATGCATATTGATTCTGAGATTATTTACTAATCTTTGAATCATAAAAACTAAGATTTATGGCCTTTAAAACCAAATATCAATAATCCACTGGTAGGTCAACCTCACAATGTGCATTGTGAGATTTCATTGCCTAGGTCTTTGTACACACAAAGACCTAGGCAATGAAATCTCATGATTGAATTGAACCTGTTTAGTAAAAGTGGTTTTGCTCACGCGATACATTAATTAGATCTGAGGGAAATTATTAGAAATTTCACTTTCTAATAATTTGTTTGGTTATAAACGAGCTTTGTTAACACAAAGCTGAATACACTGGTTTATTAATAATGGTAATTTCTTTTGCTTTTACTATTTAATTTTCGTCGTCATCAACTTAAACTACCTCGTTCACTGGCTGCCTAATTGAAGAGGTCACCACTCAGGTAGATTGGTCATTTAGGTGGTGATACTCAAGAGATGCTGCAACGCATCTCCTAGTGCATTCTTTTTGTAGTCACTACTTATGACCTCCATGGGAGTTTTCGATGTGGTTCTATTTTGGGTTCACTGAGCCACGACTGTGCCTTAAATTTATTTCAGGAGTTAGTAATTTTTTTTAATTAAATGTCGATCAAAATCTAAATTTCATTAATTTGACTGGCCTCTAGCTCAGTTGGTAGTAGCTCTGCCTTCTGCGCCGTAGGTCGTGGGTTCGATCCCCACCGAGAACAAATATTTGTGTGGTGAACATAAATGTTTGTTCTCTGTCTGGGTGTTATATTGTATTCTAAGTATGTATTTACAAAAAAAAAATATTCAAGTATTATATCAGCTATCTGGTTCCCATATTACAAGCTCTGCTTAGTTTGGGGCTGGGTAGTGTTGTGTGAATTGTCCACAATATTTATTTATTTATTTATTTTATTTATTTATTCAATTGTATCACAAGGGTCACTTTGAAACGTCTCAAAGCTAGGTGAGTCTTGATGCCAGTTCCACGAAACCAAGTATAGAAGTTCTTCTATGCTTAGTCGCGCGGCAACAAACTACGGCTTGGTTTCTACCGTTTTTGTTACCTTTTATGTCCTTACCGATTATGTCTGTCTCAACATCAAAAACCTAAATCACCAGCACCTCAAATACAATAAAAAATATTTCGTTCCTGACTCTGGAACCAGTTGATTATAAGAATTATCTCCCGCCACTTCTCATAAAACAAATCAATTTATTTTATCATCACTCTTTCCAGACATCTCCCTGCTCATCTACCCGCAGCAGCATTCGCGGCACCAGCCCGCTTTGTTCCCCATCAGCCAGGTCTTCGTTCAGCGCGCGGCAGCCATACCTCGGGTGGAGGAGTCAAGAGCGACTGAACAGCACACCTAGAACACCCCACGAAAGGTAATTATTTAAAAAGATTAGTTGAATTGAAAAAAAAACATGGATTTTTGTCCGGCTACATGAGAACTTTCTACGGAACGTCATCCTAACTTTTATACAGATGAGATTTTACACAGTTGTCCCTTGATCGCTTTAAGAACCTCAAACATTCAACCCAAGTTTGTTAGTCTCAACATTTGTTTTATTTTCAGGCTAGCATCATCTCTTCTCCAGCAGTCTGCATCAGCTAAAGCGGCGGAAGAGATCCAAACGTCTATCAAGGAGGTTACATCGGCTATCGTGCATTACGTGTCTGGCTTGGAACCGGCTAACGGCGACTTGGACCAACCATCTCCTAGATCCAGTCAGAAGCTGTTCTGGCTTGAAAGTTCGTTTGTTGGTTAGTTATTGCACTTATTTTATTGTTAGTTTGGCACCTTGTATCGTCTTCCTCTTCTTTCTTGTTTTTTTAAGGGTTAGTGTTGTCACTTTACACCATCTCTCTTTACTTTCTCATATTATTTAGGTTGGCACTTTGTTGATCTTCCTTTTTCTTTCACTACTCTCACAATTGTGTCATCTTTGACACTGTCTATCTCTTGCCTCTCACCTTCTCACTCCTTTTTTGGCTCTTTGACCCACTTGTCACTCTGTTTGCAGTTTTTTTTATACAACTAGCTGATGGAGCAAACATATGGGCCGCCTGATGTTACATGGTAACCATCGCCTATAACAAGGCAGTGCCTCGTAGGTCACGCACGTCAGGAACGTGCCCTACGAAGCACTTCCTTGCGTCCATCAACTTGAAGCATACAGATGTTCAGCCTCACGTGCCAGTAACCACAAACCTTCAACCCGAAACAGCAATGCTGCTTCAAGGCAAAAATAGGCATGGTGGTAGTACTACTTCCCCGGAACAACCCTTCACAAAGAGCTCTACTGCTTTAATATTGCGTTCGGGAAATTTTGTCATCTGTCTTAGTGGTTTTTACAGTAGTTTTTTGTAATTTCAGGTACGAAGCCTCTAGAGTCGCCTCAGACTCCCCTCGTGGTATCAGAAGCACTACCACCTCCTCATCCCCGGCCGCCGTCATCCCTCCGCCTCGACCACCGAGCCGCGCCCGGTGAGCGAGCGTGACCACACCACCACACATTGCAGGCTTGGTACTCGATCACAAAACACATTCCCACACACACACGGCAATGTATTGCTGCATGATTAAAAAGAGGCTTCGAAATGCATTTATAAGTCGACACCCCGAGCCTGCAGTGTCTTTGAGTTTATTATTACTTCTCCGTTATTTGTGCTGTTTCTATTATAGTTTCTGTGGAGTCTCCCTTTTCTGAGGATATCCATTTTGTGAATTATGTGTAATAGAGCTTTATAGAGATGTTAAGACTCAGGACCATTTGTAACATTCATGTGCACTATTTTTTGACTCCCAATTTTTATATGTTTTGTACAAGTGTTTTCATTTTGCTGTTCAGCACCGGCTTGTAGTCGCTTTACCAGTTTATGTGACCACGCAATAGCTTTTTATTTTTATTTTGATATGGCGGTAGTTCACAAAATGTATACGTTACGTTGCCAGAGTAAAATGTAGGGAAATGTAGGGAGTTCAGGAAGGTAAAGTAGTTCCGGATAGATCAGACTCCCGCCAAACTGTTCCAAAACCTCTATCTTAGGGCATCTTTGTGTATTAAAAGTTGATTAGAAAATAATCTTAACTGATGCATTTCTAATGTAAATTACATGTAAAGATTTACCACTATCAGACATATCAAATAATTCATTGAATAAAAGATTCATTATTAGTGAGTCAATAGATAAGTTTTGTTATTTTATTTTAGTGATATTGCCATAAAATGTCATTTCTTGAACCAGTTGATTCTTCTGTTATTATAGTATAACGTCATACAGTGTACAGATTAAATTATTTTGTTGGTGTGTTTTATGTTTCGATACTTTTAGTTTTTAGTTTAATGCTAGCAATAATTTAGTTTCTGTATATAAAATATTATGTTGCTAAATTTTATTTAGGTGCTAATACTAATTAAAGATTTGTTTTTTATATATTGGTAGGTACAATGAAGCTTTAATAAGTCACAAAACAAAAATATATTGCCTGAAATACGAAATCAACTATCAAAAATTATATTTTCATCTATGGCAACAGTTATCAGAACCATTAAAAGTGGTGGTGATAAGTGATAAATGTCTGGAATCTAGAAAATTTCAAGTTCCTTCTACTTAAATCACCTCGTAATTTATGTTGGGTCTTTTACAAGTCCCTAAGTAAATTATACAGGTTCTGATTAGGTTAGAATTTTATTAACCCAAAATTAATACCGAACCATTCGATTTTTGAGTCACGAATTTGTTTAGCATAAATATTTTTGCTAAACAAACGAAAAAAGTTAAAATTATAATAAAAATACATAAATAAAAAAACAATATGAATTCTATTCCTTATGCTGATGTTCTTGTAACTTTCTATGCTAATATAAATATTTATGTAGCTCTCTACTCTAGTTATTAACAATATTTAATCCAATTTACCAATAGAGAAGTACCTAAACAATTGTATTTTTTATGTAGCCTAAGTAATAATATATATTTTGTATGAAATATGCTATGGAATCTCAGTATCTTGATGTTGAAAAAAATAGACAAAACTTCAATTACGTGGCAATCTAATTTCATACACAAAAATTTATGTTTTCGATAGTATTGTGTCTAATTTTAGTTAAGTTTAAATATTAGTGGTAATAAATATATTCATTTTTATTTTATGTAGTTGGTTTTATTTTATTTTTGTGATGTTAAAAGCTTTTTTCCGTTGCTAAACTGCAATTAACCACAATGAAGTACAAATCATTTTTCGCAAAAGCTTTCTACAGGCACATTTTATAGCCCCGATGCTTTTTTTGTTCTATTTTGTGGAAAGGTCGACGTACCTTAGGTAGGTGACATAGTATAGCTTAGTTATTTACAGATCTAGGTACTGCGATCCTATCCTGCCAAGGTAAGTTTGATCCAACATTTTCAACTCTTTTCTACCCTTCACTCTATCTCTTTACCACGATATAAAAGTAAATAGATGAAAAATGCAACTTAAAACAGGGTGCAATTTCCTTATCGCACAAAGCTTTACTCTATCCTGTCTTCTCTTCACTTCATAGCATGTAGGCTCACTCCAACTTCTTCGCAATCCCTGACTAACTCCTGTACTTGCAGACTGGCAAGAATCCCAACGCTCCCTGACCCTGGGCATCACCAGGCCGTCTCCTGGCTCCACCACGCTGGAAGACGTGCTGGACTCTCTCTTGGGTCTTCCGTCGCAGCCGGCGAGGATACCCACTCCTCAGCCGAGCCCTAGGAAGTCTAGCAGCCCCTATTATTTGATGGGAGGCAAGGTACTCTTCAGTTTTTTACTCCACTCCTTTCATATCAAAATAAAAGAACACGAAGATAGATCAGATGTGAATTAAGGAACTTGACAAAAAAGTTAAGTAGGAGAGATTTTGCTGATAGGGCTATTGAAATTATATGGGCTCAGTACCTTCTTGCTATGGCTTTAAACATCGCAGCCACTAATAGTGACTTTTGGAGAGCTTGTCTGACTGAAAAATAATCTACCGTCCAAGCAATCCAAGACCTAAGCCTGCGAAGCCCAGTGCTACTATGATAATTAAGCCTGACAGAGAGAACACCTTAGCTCAATGAACTATCTTCACGTTCATAGATTTTGCCTGACACAGATGAGACACTCAGTTAGTCAGTGGCCTTCAGTTTGTACAGACATATGCGGTTTCAGTTGATAATCAACATCATGATGCCTTTTGCATCTATAAAAGATGATTTAAGCAGCGTCTGTTCTTCTTATCGTGTCACTGGTTCTTTCAAACCATCAAAGGGGCGTGTACTATCAGCATCTGTTATGGAGGAACGATAGCTTACAGCCCATATAACCCATTCCTGGCAATTCATCACGTTGTACGGCCACGTTCCCCATTCCCAGAGCCCTCGCTACGAGCAGCTGGCCAGCAGCGGCCACAGCAGCGTGTCTCCCGCCTCTCGGTTCTACAGCACGCCCAGTGGACCTAGCTCGGTCACTGACCCCAGTCCCGAGCGACCAGGTAGGAACGATATGTAAGTCTCGGACGTTCCAATTTTATTATACACACTCGGTTGGTTTGGTCAATGACGATTTTGAAAGGCTTTTGTAATAAAAAAAAATCTGGTGGCAGAATTGACTAAATCAACGACCCTACCGATGCTCACTTCTAAAATTCTGTATAACTACTACCTACAATGTACATATTTTTTTGACATTCTACACGTTTTCCCCAGGATTAATATCCAGCTAGAGTTTCTTCCTTTTGTTTCTCATTTTGGCAAGCTTGAATTGGCTACGCATTTTTTTGATTGTTGCATGTCCTTGCCTGATGCACGTTGATGTTTAAATATACTTTAGATTGAGGGATTTGAAATGGTTCTGAGTCGATAATATACTGGATGATAACCTTCTGTTTTTATATATATATAAAAGTCAGTACATGCACTTAACTTCTATTTTATTGATTTCAGGCAATTCAGTTGATAATCCTACGGCAATGCAAGAGATGAGACGGCCACGTTCTGCTCAAGGTGACCATCATTCGCGGCGAAGAAGCGAACCCTTCGCCCAGCATAGTGCCTCGCTTGATCGCCGCACCAGCTTGGACTCCGGCGCCATACGCCCGCCTGTCGAACCACATCTAACCCACAACGACTCTAAGGCTTCCCTTGCGTCCCTGCAAACGGAAAACAGCTCGGATGAGGCATTCGTCAAGTGCAAATATCCGAAGTGCACATCAAGAGCTCCGCTAGCAGACGCCAAGAGGCATTACAAAACCTGTCACAATTGCACGACAGTGTATTGCTCAAGGGAATGCAGGAGAGCGCATTGGGAGAAGCACAGAAAAGTCTGTTTGCACTCCCGAGCGAGCAGTCTCTGTAGGCAAATCATATCAACGGCCAAGGAGGACGCAGATGCCCTTCATCAAATCAGCACCATTGCGCATAAAGGTTACCTAGCACTAGGCAGAGGTGTCGTCAAAATCTTCTTCACCAGTCCTGAATCAGCGGAGAAGTTTACAACCCACGGCTACCAATACCTCACTGAGCCGGAATTTGTAAAATGGACGTCTCTACAACCTAACGAAATGGGTGTGGAACTGTACACCGAAGTGGTAAAGCTGTGCAAGTCTTACAACCCTGAGACGAGGGTGATTTTATACGTGGCTGTGTGTATTATCAGTGAAGTGCCGACGAAAGGAGCAGTGAAATGGGAGCGACAGATGGTATCGCGATGCGCAAAGCTGCGTCTCAGCAAAACGGTTACAGTAGTCATACAAGAGCAAAATCGAAGACAGCGACAGCGTCGTGACAGCAAAAGCACGCCGGAAGATAGAGACACCTTGATACTAACATCCAAACTGCTAACTGCTGGCGAAAAGAACGCTGCTACCGCGCATAAGTTCAGAGAAATATGCTTCCATAACATATCGCTAGAGCTGGAAAGGAGAGGAGTAAACCTAAAGAAGCATTTTCCTGAAGTTTACTCTAGATTAGGAGCGTATGTGGACGGAACAAGCGATAGGTTCATTCCAATGACCATATACCCGAGAGACGCGTGCAGTGGACGGTCTTTTATGTGCATCATTATGCCAGACAGTGACATAGAGAGCTGTTCGCCAGTAGACGGCAAGGTTATAACAGTAGATGTAGGCGTAGACAGGTCACGACACCAGCTGTCCACTCCCATGTGAGGTAGGTTATTGAATAGTTTGTAAAAACTGCTTAATATAAAAACATTCCCCGCGTAACGGCATCATTGGAATCAGTCTAATCTATGAAGCCTGGTCAAATGATATGTGCGCAATTTTGGATATCCCTTTGATGTTTAAAGCTATATTTACCTTTTATTCATGTTACGATCAATACTTATGTAAATGTACTATTGTTGATATTTTTTCTGTACCTACAATTATTTTTGTATTGTGACGTGCTAGATAAAAAATGAGTTAAGTTTTGATAATAATGTAGGTAATTACCTACCTAGGTGTATATCATAAGTTAAATTATTTCTTAGTTTAATACTTGTTTCAGCTGACAATAGTTTATTGTAAAAATAATGTAAGCCAATACTGGCACAAATGGAAACTGTAAAATAAGATTTTAAAATGCTTTTGTCACGAAAGTAAAGTTTTTATACCAAATTGTATTGTATTGTATGCTTAAAAACGCATCTATAGTTGGTGAGTGGTGGCACTAAAAAGGGGTCTTGAATACAAATTGTTCGGTAATAATTATTTTTTAAGAATCTCAAAGCTAAGACAATACTTAATACACAATCACAATTTATAATGCAAAAGTGCCACAACTTGCAAACCATAGACAAAAATATATAATATTTAGTGTTTCAACTTAGATAGAAATTTACTTTTTAGATGAAATACATAACCTGAAATGTTTTAATTTTTATTTAAAAACGTTGCAGGTAAATAACTGCTTAGGTAGGTACTTTGCCTATCTACCAACTTGGTATGTTTTCTGTGTCCGACACAGAATACTTGCGTGTTGTAATATTCCAACACTTACACATTCCAAAGTATCTAAAGTGGCTTTCTGGGCTTTTTGTCCATTCGACATGGACTCTTGAATCTCTTTATCTCTTTGGTGCCAACTCGTGTTCTATAAAAAAGTATCACTGATTTTTAAAGAACATTTTATGAAAATATTTACTTCCTATTAAATGTTGTAGTAAATAAAACTTCGGTTCGGTTTAATAAGGCAAATAACATTGGTTTTTATTGATTCATGAAATTGTGAAATATTGGATTATTTCACAATTTCATGTTACATACCTAGTTTTTTTTTCGAAATCATGGTTATGGCCACTTAGCATCATCATGCACTTAGCATCATTCACAATCACTTAGCATCATTCAAGTCTATGCGCCTGCGTCTTCGCGCCCAGATGTTGAACTGGATGATTTTTATGACCTGCTCAACAGAGCCTGCGACGAGCACAGAGGAACTTGGACGATGGTCATGGGCGATTTCAACTCAAAAATAGGAACCAGAGATCCCCTAGACAACACAAACATAATTGGTCCCTATGGTCTAGGTACTAGAAATGACCGAGGACAACATCTCCTACAATTCGCCTTTGGTCAGAGTTTGAGCATAAATAACACTTTCTTTCGTAAAAAGCCGCAACGTCGCTGGACCTGGTTTTCTCCAGACGGAGTGACAAAAAACGAAATAGATTTCTGCCTTTCATCCAGCAAACAAATTATAGATAATGTGGAAACCATAAATAATATCCGGTTCAGTTCTGACCACCGACCTCTACGTATGTCGGTAAAGTTTAACTTAAAAATTCATCGAACACAAATAATTAAAAACACCATTAAACGTTTAGATAAGTCATCGCTAATTTCATGCGCGGATAACTTTAAGCTAGAACTTAAGAACAGTTTCCAGCTGCTTAACAACCTCGATTCAGAAGACGTGGAAGTGCAATTCAACAACATCAAAAACAGTATAAAGAAAGCTAGTTTAAAAGTGAAGCCTATAAAAAAGAAATATGAAAAGCTTAGCGAAGATACGAAAAACTTAATAGAGAAGAGATTAACCTTAACATATAATACGACAGAATATAGAATATTAGATAAAATTGTGAAAAGAAGAATCAGAAAAGATATAAGAAATTTTAACATAAGCGAGATTACATTAGCTCTAAATAAAAATACGTCATTAAAGGTTGCCAAACAGGGTATCTCAAATGGAAAATCTACAATATCCAAATTGAAAGACAAACACGGTGTTACTCATGGAGAAAAGAATGTTATTCTGAACATTTGTACAGAATTCTACCAAACTTTATATTCTGATGAAGGTACTACGAGTTCTCCCCGTCCCATCCTTGCATATTTCTGCTCTGACGACATAGCACCAATTACGGGTCTAGAAGTCCACCGCGCGCTGTGCAGCATGAAATATAGCAAAAGCCCTGGTGCAGACGGCATTACCACAGAAGCCTTAAAAGTCGGGGAACCGGTATTACTTCCATATCTCACTAACCTCTGTAACTCCATTCTTCAGAGTGGTTCTTTCCCACATAACTTCTGCCACTCTGATATCATATTGCTACATAAAAAGGGTGCTAAGTCCGACATTGGTAATTATCGTCCTATCAGTCTCGTCTCTCACATCTACAAACTCTTCATCAAGATCATAGAAAGTCGTATATCTGGTCAATTAGACTTACATCAACCACCTGAACAAGCAGGTTTCCGCCGTGGCCTCTCCACGACTGATCATCTTCAAGCCCTTAACCAACTCGTAGAAAAGTGTGTCGAGTTCCACATCCCACTATACCTTGTCTTCGTGGATTATTCAAAAGCCTTCGACAGTATAACGCACGACTCTTTATTCAAGGCACTTTTAAATCAAAATATAAACCCAACTTATGTAAACCTTCTCCGTAACATTTACAATAGTAGTACAGCTTCAATTAAAACATCAATGAATGGGCCATCTTTCCGTATTAATAAAGGGGTTAAACAAGGGGACCCGCTGTCCCCCAAACTTTTTACCGCTACTTTAGAAGAGGTGTTTAGGAGACTGGCGCCTGGCTGGACAGAGAAGGGCATTATTGTCGGAGACAGTAGGTTAACAAACCTTCGCTTCGCCGACGATATTGTTCTTTTCTCTTCCTCAGCAAGTGAACTAGGCGAGATGCTCGAAGAACTCAACCAAGCAAGCCTCGAGGTGGGACTCAGGATGAATATGACCAAGACCAAGTTGATGACCAATGGCACGAGGAGGCGATTGTACGTTGAGGGTGCGGAGATTGAATATGTCCATGAGTATGTGTATCTCGGCCAGATAATTTCTTTCAAGGTGCAACAAAATGAAATCGCTAGACGCACCGAGAACGCCTGGAAGAGTTACTGGTCGATGAAACATCTCATGAAAGGTGAATTGCCACTATGCCTTAAACGCAGACTCATGGACATGTGCATTCTCCCGATACTCACGTACGGTTCGCAGACTTGGGCACTGACAGCTCAAGAGAGATACCAACTCGAGGTTTGCCAACGAGCCATGGAGCGCAGCATATTAGGTGTCAAACTTACAGACCGCATACAGAACACCATACTGCGCTCCAAAACAAAAATAGTCGATGTAACCATGAAAGCGGCGAACCTTAAATGGGATTGGGCAGGGCATGTGGCTCGTATGCCGGACATTCTTTGGGCCAAAATATTAACAGATTGGGTCCCACAAGGTCGGCGTCGTAGAGGAAGACCCCGGAGAAGATGGCGGGACGATCTCGATTCTCATATGAACGACTGGCACATTGTAGCCAAAGATCGAGAGGTGTGGAAGAAGGGGAGGGAGGCCTTTGCCCTGCAGTGGGACGACCCAGGCTAAAAATAAATAAATGGTTATGGCCGCCAGTCTAATAGTGTGGCCACCCTAATAACAAAAAACACTTTTACGTTTCGTTCCTTAGCAAATGTGTAAAATGTTATAATGTCTTCTGCAAAGAAAAGTGCAACAAAGAATATTTTAAAATGTTTCTAATTAAGCTCTTAAACATTTTTCTAAAATTCTATTTCAATTTTAAAGTAATATTAAATTACAATCCCTACCTACTCGTATTGCCTTTGTGGAAATATTTATTACTTACTACGTATAAAATATTATATTTATAATGTTGCCATATCATTGTTTTTCTTAGTCTGGAGTCCAGATTTTTATCTAGTTGTCCCCTATAAATGTATTTCAAATAAACAGCCCAGCTAATGAACTTATGTTTGTTTTATTTCTAACTAATATGTACTAAGTAGATGGTAATAAGTACCTATCTATATTAACCGCTGGGGAATACCTACGTTCTTGAATGTCGACCATGGAGGCGAGAACCGTAAGACGAGTCGTAACCGTACCAACGACATAAAAATATCTGGCTCTCAAACTAAAAATCGCTCAGCGAGCTATGGAGAGGGCTATGCTCGGAGTCTCTCTGAAGGATAAAAGCCAGAACGAGTTTATCCGACAGAGAACCAAGGTAGTTAACACACCTCAAAGGATTATAGTAAGCTGTAGTGGCAGTGGGCCGGTCATGTTTGCCGTAGAACAGACAGTCGCTGGAGCAAACGAATAATAGAGTGGAGGTCGTGTTTAGGTAATCGTAGTGTAGGACGCCCTCCGGTGGGGCAACGATTTGCGAAATGTTTGCTGGCAAGCACTGGAAGAGAAGAGACCGAGCTCAGTGGCGGCGCATCTTGGGAGAGACCTACGTCCAGCAGTGGACTGAGCAGGTTAATGATAATGATTATATCTGATTTCTGATTATATAGATGTATGTCTTGAAGTCGGAGATAAGATAAGGAAGAGAAGGCCCAATAACGTTTTTCCTAGAGTTCCTAGGTCCAACAGTAGATTTCTCCAGGCTAATGGTGATGACGATGACGAAAACTGCCAGCAAATAAAAGTTTTTTAATATATCCGATCTATAAAGGACAGTTAAATAAACTCGACCGGTCGGGTTCAAGATTCTAAGTTGACTTCTTCATGCCGCTAAAATATTATGCGTTCACGACTTCAATGCATGTTTCCTATGTAGGTACCTATCTAGTTTGCTTAGCTATACCTGCCTAACTTCCTAAGCAAACTATCTAGTTTGCTTAACTATACCTACCTAGGAGACATGCATCGAAGTCGTGGACGCATAATATTTTAGCGGCATGAAGAAGTCAACTTGGAATCTTGAACCCGAACGGTCGAGTTTATTTAACTGTCCTCTAAAGATCGGAACTATTAAAAAACCTTTATTTGCCGGCAGTTTTCGTCATCGTCATCACCATCGGCTTGGAGAAATCTTCCTACTGTTGGACCTAGGAACTCTAGGAAAAACGTTATTGTCTGTTATATTCTCTCTTTTCGTAATCTTACAAAAAGAGAGAGTGAAATGACTAGGTAATAGCATAGACAAATTATATTCGTCCATGGTAATAGGTCGTTTTAAGGCTGACTTCGGTAGACTTCGGCTGTAATTTTTTCGTTTGTTATTGCATAACGTCGTCATTTATTTTATGAACCGTTTTCAAAAATATTTGTTTCTATGATTATTATTTCTGAATAGATTGATCCCATAGAAATTTCATCAAAATTGGATTTGCATTTTGGCCATGTAGTCGGTTTCTCAAGTTTTGTAACTTCACCTATTGATTTTTAGAGGATCGCATTAGCATCGTCCGTCAGGGTAAAAGATAGCTTCTTCATCGTAGTCGGCAAAGAGCAGCCCAGCTGCCTCCGCTGCGGTGAGAATAGGATAATGTATTCTTTAATTAAATTCAAATTCGTGTGCTTTAATACAGCGTCATCTAGCGGGGAGTAGCAATATTAAAATAAGTCAAATATCTTTTGGTCTGATGAAACAATATTTAGCTGTTATTTTGACATTTATATTGATTGATTGCTGCTTTGACAACAATCAATGATGGTGATGCGGTGATGGGTGACATTGACGGACAACAACTCAGTCAGAGGCAGTCAGACAAAGACAAGACAAACAAACAGACAGATCAGATTAGAAATTACGCGATTGGTACGGTCAGCCCGTCTTCAAATAAATAATTTATTCTTATATTCTACGTAGATTAGTACAAATTATTCAGTGTCTCATTAAAAAAAGTGCAATGGTCTCTGCACACGTTATTTACGCTACGGTGCCGATTTCGGTGATCGTCGCCCTCTGCCTCCTGCGTAAGTGGCGGTCTCGTAGTTGGCCAAAATGTATGGCCAATACTTGCCTCAGGGGCAAGACCTTTCTGATTACGGGAGCAAATAGTGGTTTAGGGCTGGAGACAGCCAGAGCACTGGTGAAACGAAAGGCGCGCGTCATATTTGCTTGCCGGGACGTCAACAAGGCAAAGGCCGCTATCGCCGATGTAAGAGCCGACCACCCGAATGGAGGTGAACTGGTGAGTACTTACTTTGAAATCCGAAAGGAATCTTTCGAAAGCATCGAAACTGATCTTTGACTGAGCCTTCGATTATTGACAGAGCATTGCCCTTTGATACAGGATCATTGCATTCATGACCCTGATTAGCAGTACAAAGACAGATGAAAAGAATAAAATTCTTGCCAAAATACTTATCATCATCAGCCTGAAAAAATCTACAGCTGCACAGACCTCCCCTAAACATACCCGGTGAGATTTTTTCTCTATGGATCTCCTTAAATAAGCTCTGTCATAGAATATAGTTAAAAGTGATCCATTCAACCTTGGTACGAAAATATAAATGCTGTGGTTTACCAACTTCTTTCTGAATAAGTTTTTAGTGAGCTTGAGCTACCGTCGTCAATTTTGAGGATTTGACAAGCACAGACACGTAAGGTCACTAACCGGTAAAAGCACCTTGGTGCATTTCCATACCAAGAAAAAGTTTCGCGCCAAGCGTTGAGACATCTGTCTGACTCGCTTTTTCTACTACAATGCCCATAAGGAACGAAACACCATCCTTTTCGCACTAATTTGAGCTTTGTAAATATGTAGGTCAACTTCAAAACAGTTACCTAGACGTCAACAACACAAAAATGCAAAATCAGTCTTACGGAACCACGCGCGCGGGTATTGTTTACGTGTGAATTTTTGTGTTTTTGCTATTTTGCAAGTGTTTTGTGTTGTTTAGTGTTTAAATATCGCAATAATTACTCAATAAGTAGTTATTAACGATATAGTTTTGTGTAAGCAGTGATTGAATTCGTTCAAATCGACTAAAATAACCAGCACCTTCTCGAAATTTTTTCGCAAGAAAATTTATTCACGCCGCTTTTTTATGTAAGTATTAAAAATTATTAGTATGACAAATTATGATAAATGCAACTAAACCCTTGCTTCAGGGCTGAAATAAGCTTTCAGGGGATACTTTTTTTTTTACTATAATTACAAGTAGGACTTTTCTAGAAATTAAATATTATTATGATCCGCCTATCCGCCGTGATGCAAAAAAAATATTGCTATTATTTTTTTAAAAGCAGGTACCTTAAAAAATATTTTTAAAATGTTTTTTATACTGTTGTGTTTTTCTATATTTATGCTCAGATTGAATATAATATCATATATAAAACAATTTTATCGCTTTATTTTTAAGTTAATTTAAATAAATGCTTCGAGTTCTGTCAAAGTTTTTGAGATAGTCAAAATTTTTGATTCGGAACTGTTTACGTAGTATTAGGCCAGCAAACTCATCAAAATTCTAAATGCAATTCATCATGCCATTATGCTCGAATACAAGAGATGTTAACAAGACGGGAGTTTCAAGAACATAAACACACATCTGGCATTTCAAGTGGGTCGCGCGCGACGGGGCGTCTTGGCGCCAAAACAAATGCTAGCGTCGGTGATTCAGCTTCGAGGTCGCGTGACGTCACACGTTTACCCAACTAATTTTTTTCGGTTGATTTATGCCCCAAGGTGCTTTTACAGAGTTTTGTCTTGGTATGGAAATGCACCAAGGTGCTGCAAGCGGCTACAAGTTTATCCACTATATGATATCCACAATGCAACTTCAAGTTCTATTTTACAGATCTCAATGCAGCTAGACCTGGCATCGTTTGAATCAATTGAGAAGTTTGTAGAAGTTGTAAAGGCCGGCTTCTACAAGATTGATGTGCTGATCAACAACGCTGGTGTGGTAGTGCCTTTGAATGAAGATCTGAAGACTAAAGAAGGGTTTGAGATCCATTTCGGTGTTAATCATTTGGGACACTTCTATCTGACTCAACTGTTGTTGGGTCTTTTGAAACGGGCTACTCCGAGCAGGTTAGATACCTACTCGTCCTATTTAACCTTACCTATCCTAACCTAATCCTAACCTATTTCTATCTTATGCTGGGTATAGTCTCTTCCATAGCACCCCATTATTTTACTGTTGAGCCTTTCGCATCCAGGTCCTTCCTGCAACTTTGCTGTTGGTCCATCTCATGTGACGCCTGCATTTCTGTGGCAAGCAGACGGTCTTTATTTCTGCCTCATCCCTAGGCTAGCTTACAGCATAAGTAACATGCAATTTAATAGGTACCTATTTTAGTTTTAACTGTGCTGGATGTTTGATTAGGTTTAATCAACTTTGTCACTGAAAGTAGACCTCGAGTCTTGATCAGGGTCAAAGTAATTATATAATAGACTGAATAATTATGACATTACCAACCTGAACACACCTCCAAGTAATTTGTAGTCAAAGCTACACCACATTCTTCAATAAAAAAACCATTCGCTTACAGAATAGTGATCATCTCTTCCTCTTCGCGAGTGGAGGAGCGAGGGAAAATCAACTTTGACGATTTGAACTTAAAGGCTGATATTGAGGTGGCTAAGAAAGGAAAGGCTGGTCTTTATAACCCTGGATATTGCAACTCTAAGCTCATGAATGCGTACTTCATGAGAGCACTCGCTGATAAGCTGAGAGGCAGCGGGATTGATGTTAATGCTTGCTGCCCGGGATTCTGTTATACGAATTTGTTCAGGTAAATACATCATTTTATGAGGTATTCCTGGGCTGGCCTGGCCTCCCAGCTCAGTTGGCAGTAGCTCTGCTTTCTACGCCATAGGTTGTGGGCTTGATCCCCACCAAGAACAAATATTTGTGTGGTGAACATAGGTACATGTTATATTGTGATACATGTTTTCTGACTGGGTGTCATTATATTGTGTTTTGAGTATGTATTTACAACAAGAAAAAAATATATCAGCTATCTGGTTCCCATAGTACAAGCTCTGCTTAGTTTGGGGCAAGATCGTGTTGTGTGGATTGTCCACAATATTTTTTTATTTATTTTCCACTCAGATAATAATCTTAATACTAAGTCTCGAGATTATGTTATTCTTATTTATGTTCATGTTATAACAAGGTTATAACTGATCAAAAGTCAAAACAGAACGGACAGTTCTTGATTGGAATCAAACCCATAACTTCTAGTTCAGAAAACTGAGTTCATACTGATAAATTTACTAGTACATTCTGTCAAAATATAGATAAAATTATTTAAAAGATAACATCAAGTCAAAGACTAAAATTAATCTTTATTGTTTGATAATTCTAATATTAATACGCCCTGTTTTGTTTCAATAATTTGAAATTGTAGATTAGATAGATGATAAAAATTTAACTAAGTTAATGGTTTTTTTTTTTCAGGAGTTCAATAAAGTGGTATCACTACATATTATTCCCTATTTTCTTCCTGTACATGAGATCAGCCAAACAGGTTAGCCAGTGGTACTTTTTATACCATACACATGGACATTTTAAACAATTTTTTATTGATCTTATAGTGTTACTTAAGTGTAGTACTTAAGAAAATCACAAAGATCTTTATAATGTCCCAAAAGTTAACGGGGCTGTGCTGACCGCTGCACCATTGGATTCTAAATTTTAAACAATACAAGTGATAAAGTTTAAAATCTTAAATATCTACTGCAAATTAGTATATAATTACTAGTACTCCAGAACTTATGTAGCCTATGTACTATTTTTTGTGCAATAAAGTATTTTCTAATCTAATCTAACTTAGATTAAAAAGAAACTACTGAACCGATTTTGATGGAATTTTAATGGGATGAGACCGATCACAATCCTAAGCTAAAATATCCTAAGCTTTCTTGAAGTCGGTAGCTGCTGTAGTTCTGAGATAACAAACATAAAAAATAATAAGTTGGTTTGTTGGTCTTGGGAACGCTTCCATCTAGTACTGATTTGGATCAGTTGTGCTATCTCTAAATCGTTTGTAACGGTCTGCAGATAGCTCAACTGTTTCTTGTGTATTTTGTACATTTTGTAAGTATATATTTGTTTTCTTATTAAGCAATGCAGTAAAAAGAACTGAATTGAAGTCCTACTTTTGGAAGTCGCTTAAAACGGATACATTTCTGATAATATTGAACGATTTATGTTTAGATACATATACTATGGGTTTGTCTGCTTAAAAAATTACGCCGATAGCAACACTGTTTGGAACATAAAGCCTCTGATGTAATTCTAACAACAAGAATTACGCCACGTACATAGATTACGTCAAAATCTTATAACAGAACATCGACCATTCGCCGTTTTTATATTTGTCGAACTGAACAACGAGCCGAGCCAAGCATAGATCCAAACATATTGTTATGATAATTTTCATAGAACGATTAGAATGCTCGCTAAAATGTTCTCGTATTTTTCTGTGATGTAACATTCGCACAAATGCTCATTACAAGTGAATGCTTAAGTTTATCAGCACCTTAAGATGGATTTGCACTAAAAACATCAATAAGTAGGTACTCATAATGCTCTGGAGAGCATCTTACTGTGGACAGTAAGATTTTGTAAATGAGATGTCTTTGTATTCTTTTTGATCACGCACTGACCTTTCATCCGAAATATTATATCTACATTGGAGGTGAGTGAGATAACACGAGTGCTATAGAAATAATGATGATATAATAGCAATACATAATCGATGACTAATGCATGTGCTACACGGTTTCAAACAATCGCCTAAAACAGAGGCTTTTAACCGTGTTTGTGATGGTGGTTTTAAACCAAATTTATTTCATGACCTTTAAGCGCCCTCGGTAGAGAGGCGCTCTTCTTCCTGCCCTTATCCCACTTTATGTGGGGTCGGCACAACATGTTTTCCTCCTCCACTCCCCTCTGTCAGCCGTCATCTCTGCCTTCACTCCTCTCTTATCCATGTCATCGGCACACAGTCATCCATATTTTCTTTGGTCTACCCATACTCATCACTCTCCTAGTCACATGACTTTCATCCGTCCTCATGACATGCCCGTACCACGCCTAATTTTTTCACTGGTGCTAATTTCAAACTTTCTCTAATATACTCAATCCGTATCCTATCGCTCGAAGTTATGCGATAAAAAACATAAAAAACAATCTAATTTTTCGCAGGGCTCAGAGACAGTGGTATTCTGCGCAACCGATTACAGCATCGAGGGTAAAACTGGCAAGTTTTACCGCGATTGCACCGAATACACCTCTAAGTATCCTTACGACAAGGATGTTGAGGCTAAGCTCTGGGAAGTGAGCGAGGAGTTGGTGGCATCTCGCAAGCCGCTCTGAGTGGCGTTTAGGACGCTGCTGACCCGTGTCAGTTGGTCGCGTCCACCCTTATGTCTGATACATGTTGATCAAACTGTTTAGCGAAGTGAATTAGTTACACTGAATTTAGTTTGGTGAGAAATGCCTTGCAGGGACCCGATTCTAGCTCAATAAAAGAAAGAAATAAAACATATTTATTTGCAGAAGCTTAGCAATTTAATTTATGCTATGCTTTGTTTTATTTCTACTTTTGTGTAAAAATCTTAATGCGGTTTACAGAACATCTACTCGCCAAGGTTCATCAGTCTAGCTCTTATAGTTTCGGAGAAAAATGGCTGTGACATACGGACAGACAGACAGACAGACATGACGAATCTATAAGGGTTCCGTAAATTTGCCGTAAATTGTGAATGTTTGGGGTAGTTCAGACCAAAGATTGTGATTTTTATTTTTATTAAGTACATTGTATTCGATGGGTATGAACTTTGTTTTATTTTGTATACCTATAAGTTAGGTGTTCAAAGATCTGAAGATACTAATGGCCTTACTTTATAACAATATGTCAAAAGATCAACGGTGCTTAAACTATTGGTCTCACTACACTATTACTCTCACCTCTGGGTAATGAAATGACAAACAGTGACAGGGTCCAAAAGTCGTCCGTGGCTGCACATAGTTTAAGAACCCCTGCTTTATAGGATTAACAAACGTCAAAATATAAATTATGTAAATTTTGGTCCCTCATATCGTGGGGTATCCAAATCACCCCCATGTAGGTATATTCCTAAGCGTGTAGCTAAGCAAAATAGAATAGGAGACATGCATCGAAGTTGTGGACGCATAGGTAATATTTTAGCGGCATGAAGAAGCCAACTTAGAATCTTGAACCCGACCGGTCGAGTATATTCTCTCTTTTCGTAATCTTACAAAAAAAGAGAGTGAAATGAGTATGTAATAGCATAGACAAATTATATTCGTCCATGGTAATAGGTAGGTAAGGCTGACTTCGGTAGACTTCGGCTGTCATTTTTTCGTTTGTTATTGTTTAACGTCGTCATTTATTTTAAGAACCGATTTCAAAAATAATTGTTTCTATGATTATTATTTCTGAATAGATTGATCCCATAGAAATTTCATCAGAATCGGATTTGCATTTTGGCCATGAAGTCGGTTTCTGAAGTTTTTTAAACTTCAAGATTTTTAGAGGATCGTATTAGCATCGTCGAATTTACACCTTAGAATTTACACCTATGTACATCTTCGAGTGACATTTGACAATCAGTTGTACCAACTTATCGAACAAAACTTGTTGACAAGGTCAAGAAAAGTGCGTTCAGAAACCATAACTCTCAATAAAAACATAAATCAGTGTTACCAGCAAACTTAACCAATCTACCATTTGGAAATAAATTTCTACCAAAAATGAATAACGATATGGAACTTCTTCTACTATCTAAAATAAAAGAACAAATGGCTATACAAACACAAAATATCACCGACTCCGTCACTAAAAAAGTCTCCGAAAATATAGATGCTAAACTGAAGGCAATTATGGAAGAGAATAAAAACTTGAAGACGGAAGTGAAACTCCTGCAGGAAAAAATTAAGTATATGGATAATGAAAAACGCAGGAATAACTTATTAGTATTCGGGGCAAAAGAAAATCAACATGAAAATCTGATAGACGAAGTAAAGAAAATAATAGAAACTCAAACTGAAGCTAAAATAGAAAATTACGAAATCAATAAAGCTTATAGGCTAGGGGTACGGGGTGAAAAAACACGGCCGATCCTAGTAAGCTTCACCACAACTTGGAAAAGAGATGAAGTTATGATGAAAAAGAAACAAACTACTACTGACATCTACTTCAAAGGGGATTTCAGCAAAGAAATGCTAGAAAAAAGAAGGGAACTGCTACCAAAGCTGAAAGAAGAAAGAGAGAAAGGTAAAATAGCTTACATAAGAGGCGACAAACTCATAATAAGAGATCCCAGAGATGACCCAAGAGAAAAAAGGAAGAGGAACAGCCTGGAGTCCCCAAGCACTTCGCCTAACCAAGAGCCAGTCTTAGCTCCAAAGAAAATTATTAAAGCAAGCATGTTTGACTACATGGCTCGTGGAAGGTCAACCTCACTATCGGAGAAATCAAAAAACTATTAAACGACATCGACAACGGAAAACACATACAAACAAGAACAGCAACTACACTAAACCAAAAAAATATAAAAACTTCCTCAAGCCGGCTAGTCACCGTGAGGAAGAACGACTATTACCCTCCAACTATCGCACCACCTGCACAAAAACTGGAAAAGAAACACATACACATAGCAACATATAATACCCTAACATTAAGAACAGACGAGGCCTTGCTGGAACTTATGACAGCACTGGAAAATATAAATTGGTCAATTATTGGATTAAGTGAAGTAAGGAGGCTTGGGGAGAAAATTGAAGATCATGGCGAATTCATACTCTACCATAAGGGCGAAACACCGGGAAAACATGGAGTAGGCTTCTTGATAAAAAAAGATCTGAAACATAACATTGAAGAAATAATAGGTATATCGGAACGCATTGCCATACTTAACATAAGTATCCCTCCTAATGAAGAGAAATGGTCAATAATCAGCGGCGTCTTTACCTATTGTGCAGGGTGTGCGGTGCACACGGGCGCAGCGTTCCTAGGGGGCGCCGAGCGCCGCGGCGGGGCGCTCGGCCACTATCAGCAGGCGCGTTGGCCGGACGCCGCACTTTCAATGACCAACGTAAAAAGGGTTTCGCTCTGCGTTCGTCGCCCCCTTCCTAGGGGGCGACGAACGCAGACGCTACGGAGCTCGACTTGGCAAGCGCGTTGGACAGGCGCCGCTCTTTCATTACCAACGTAAAAAGCGCTCCGCTCTGCGTTCGGCGCCCCTTAGGACCGCTACGGAGCTCAACTTGGCGGGCGCGTTGGTCGGGCGCCGCACTTTCAATGACCAACGTAAAAAGCGCTCCGCTCTGCGTTCGGCGCCCCCTAGGACCGCTACGGAGCTCAACTTGGCGGGCGCGTTGGCCAGGCGCCGCACTTTCAATGACCAACATAAAAAGCGCTCCGCTCTGCGTTCGGCGCCCCTTAGGACCGCTAAGGAGCTCAACTTGGCGGGCGCGTTGGCCGGGCGCCGCACTTTCAATGACCAACGTAAAAAAAGCTCCGCTCTGCATAGATTTTGTATAGCATCTTGAGCTCTTCTAATATTTGATGAATAACATCATAGGGGCCGACGAGCGCCGCTGGCACTCGGCGCCCTCCCCCCCCCGTTTTTTTCTCCTCATAAAGAAAGAATTTTCAAATTTTCTTTCTAAATGCATTTCTAAGCTATAATAGAAACACACCCTCCAAGTTTCATGCTTCTAGAACTTACGGTTTAGGCTGTGCGTTGATTTTTTTTAAACCATTTTCCCCCTTTTTCTCTAAGTTCTTTTTCGATAAGTTTTGGCTTGTTAGGGTTTACACCAGAACACCTTACATAATATTAGGTCTTTACCTATGAAATTGCCGTTTTGTATGGAATAAGTAAAAGTACTTTTTTTTTTAAACTTTTTTTATTTCTTTTATTCAAAGTTATCACCCATGCAATCGACGCATTTTTGCCAACGCATTGGCAGTTTATTAATGCCCTTCTTGTAAAATTCAGCTGGACGGGAGGCAACAAACTCTTCAAAGGCACTTTGTACTGCCTCTCGGGAATTGAATTGTTTACCCACTACAAAGTTCTCTAAATTTTGGAAAAGGTAATTAGTCGGTAGGTGCAAGGTCTGGTGAGTATGGCGGATGAGGGAGAGCTTCCAATCCCAGCTCTTGCAGCTTGGAGACTGTCTGATGTGCAGTATGGGGGCGCGCGTTGTCGTGAAGGAGCAGTGGGGACGACCGATTGACCAAAGCTGGTTGCCGATGTGCAAGCTTCTCCATCATTGTCTCCAGTTCTTCACAGTACACATCTGCAGTAATGCTCATGCCGTTTTGTAAAAAGCTGTGGTGAGTCACAATCGCCTTTAATTCCTCATTGTTGACCAAAGTCTCCGGACGACCACGAGCTTCATTTTTCAAGTCAAAATTTCCATAACGGAACCGAGAAAACCAATAACGGGTTGTGCGTTCGTTTGTACAGTTCTCTCTGTAAACGTTTTTGATGTTACGTGCCGTTTGTGTCGCATTGGTGCCACGACGGAACTCATATTCCATAATTACACGAATTTTTAAAGTATCCATTATGACGAAAAATGTTCAAAAGTAATGAAAATACAACGCCAATCAATAAACAAAAGACTGATTTTGTAAAAGGAATGTCATGTTTTTAAAACAAAATTAATTTGAATTTAAAATACAAAGCCATTCCAAATTTTTTTTCTATTTGAAATGACCAGTACTGAAGAACGGCAATTTCATAGGTTAATTCTAACCTATTAATTCCTATTAATTCTAAATATAGTCAACAGGACATTGTGGTAACCAAACTGCATTTCTTCTTAAAAATCTCCAAGCAATAGAGTTAATTACCCATTGGGGAAATTTGACAGTTTGTTGTAACTTGATGTGCTGTTACTTGTACTTTGTATCCATTCCATTTTGAACGCGCACTTACTAGGGGGCGCTTGGGTAATGTTTGCACACGGGCGCTACATGGGCTAGAGACGCCTCTGTCAATAATACAGGTTTACTCTCCGACAGAACAGTCAAGTACCACAGATATCGAGTCATTCTACACTAAGCTCAACAAGGCAATACAAGAACATACCTATAATAACCTCATAGTTATGGGAGACTTCAACGCACAGATCGGAGGAAGACGTCATGGAGAAGAAAGAATACTTGGCCCATACTGCGAAGGAAAAAGAACACGGAACGGAGATAAACTCATAGAAATAGCGCATGAAAACAATCTCAGAATAATGAATAGCCAATATAAAAAACGCAAACAACGTAAGTGGACTTGGATATCCCCTGATGGCCGATACAAGAATGAGATAGATTTCTTTCTTACGAATAAACCAAAGTCTTTTGATGACTGTAGCGTGTTGAATAATTTAAACTTCAACAGCAACCATAGAATGGTCAGGACAAAACTTAAAATAGAAACATCAAAAAAACATAGACCTTTTAAAATAAAACCAGCACCAGTAACGAATATAACATTAACTACACTAATAAAAGAGAAACTAGTGGACTTTACACATGATACGAGAAATATGAATACCCAAGAAAAGCTAAGAAAATTACATGACATTTTTAATTCAAAATCCATAAAGAATGATAGCAAGACTAAAATCAGAAATGTCAAAATATCACAAACAACAATAGAACTTTTGGAAAAGAGAGCAGAACTTATGAAAACCACCATTAAAACAAAACAAATAAGAACAGAAATAACGAAACTAAGTAAAGAAATTAAAACAAATATGAGAAAAGATAGGCAGATATTAAGGTTAAATACATTCGAGAAGCACATATCGAAGACAGGAGGAATAAAAAAGGCTATAAAACAACTGACAGACACAAAAGAATGGATACCTAACCTCAAAGATAAAAAAGGAAAATCAAAAACGAATAGACTAGACTTGATTTCTATAGCTACAACTTTCTTCAGGGACCTGTATTCAAGACAAACAAACACCAAAGAAACTGAACTATCAGACTTTACTGACGTTCCTAGAATCATGCTCAGAGAAGTAGAAAAAGCTATCGAAACCCAAAAAAGAGACAAAGCACCAGGATCAGATCAAATAAGTAACGAACTTCTTTTAGCCGGTAAGACTTACATTGCCCCCATTCTCACTCACATCTACAATGAAGTCCTAGACAGTGAAACAATACCTCAACAATGGACATCTTCGACCATTATTTTGCTACACAAGAAAGGAGACAAGAACGAAATAAACAACTACAGACCGATCAGTCTAATGTCGAACATCTACAAGGTCTTTGCGAAGGTAATACTCAAACGCATAACTAAAACACTTGATGAGAACCAACCCAAGGAACAAGCAGGGTTCAGAAGTGAATTTTCCACTATAGACCACATATTTGTGGTTAAACAAATCTTTGAAAAGAGCAAAGAATATAAAATTCCCTTTTACTGCTGTTTTGTCGACTATAACAAGGCTTTTGACTCCCTAGAACACGAACGCATATGGTCATCTCTAAAGAATCAGGGAATCGACAACAAATATATAAGGATAATAAGAAACATATACAGAACAAGTACAGCCAGAGTCAAATTAGAAAGAGAAGGAGAGGAAATCAAAATAGAGCGAGGAGTACGACAGGGAGATCCTCTATCACCAAAACTATTCTCAGCTGTTCTTGAAGACATTTTTCGACATCTGGACTGGGACAGCTTCGGTCTTAATATAAATGGAGAGAAATTAACCCACTTGAGATTTGCCGATGACCTAATTATATTCGGATCAACAAACGAAGAACTCCAACAAATGCTAAGCCAGCTAGACTACGAAAGCCGAAAAGTAGGACTTACCATGAACACCGAAAAAACCAAAATGATGACAAACAACACACAAGAACCAATAAACATTAACAACCAGATTATCGAATACGTAAATGAGTACACTTATCTAGGCCAAATCATATCACCAACAGACTTAATGTCAAAAGAACTAGAAGTAAGGACAGCTAATGCGTGGAAAAGATACTGGTCGTTTAGGGAGATTATGAAAAACAAAGAAATGAACATTTACTTCAAGAGAAAACTCTACAACACCTGTATCCTCCCAGTTCTAACATACGGGTGCCAGACCTGGGCCTTAACAAAAGCTCATGCCAAAAAATTAGAAGTCTGTCAATCTGCCATGGAAAGAAGTATGCTCGGAAAAAGGAAATTAGACAAAATTAGAAACGAAACACTAAGAAAAAGAACAAAAATAGAAAATGTTACACTCAAAGTAAACACACTCAAATGGAGATGGACAGGACATACAGTAAGAGGAAAAGAGAAATGGAGCAAAATGTTGATGAATTGGTTCCCAAGATACAACAAAAGAAAGAGGGGGCGACAATTTAAAAGATGGGAGGACCAGATAAAGTATACTGCAGGGAAAACATGGACGCGGATAGCGAGAGATAGAGAGAAGTGGAAGAGCTTGGAGGAGGCCTTTGCCAAAAAAGGGCAAACAGATAGTGACAGTGTCGATGTCGTAGTGTAAAATAAAATTTAGTTATAAAAGTACATCTGTAATTAAGGCTTAAAATAAATAAATAAATAAATTAGCATCGTCAGGGTAAAAGATAGCTTCTTCATCGTAGTCGGCAAAGAGCAGCCCAGCTGCCTCCGCTGCGGTGAGAATAGGATAATATATTCTTTAATTCAATTCAAATTCGTGCGCTTTAATACAGCGTCATCTAGCGGGGAGTAGCAATATTAAAATAAGTTAAATATTTTAAAGAAACAATATTAGCTGTTATTTTGACATTTAAATTGATTGATTGCTGCTTTGACAACAATCAATGATGGTGATGCAGTGATGGGTGACATTGACGGACAACAACTCAGTCAGAGGCAGTCAGACAAAGACAAGACAAACAAACAGACAGACAGATCAGATCAGAAATTACGCGATTGGTACGGTCGGCCCGTCTTCATATAAATAATTTGTTCATAAAATCTACGTAGATTAGTCCAAATTATTCAGTGTCTCATTAAAAAAAGTGCAATGGTCTCTGCACACGTTATTTACGCTGCGGTGCCGATTTCGGTGATAGTCGCCCTCGGCCTCCTGCGTAAGTGGCGGTCTCGTAGTTGGGCAAAATGTGTGACCAATACTTGCCTCAGGGGTAAGACCTTTCTGATTACGGGAGCAAATAGTGGTATAGGGCTGGAGACAGCCAGAGCACTGGTGAAACGAAAGGCGCGCGTCATATTTGCTTGCCGGGACGTCAACAAGGCAAAGGCCGCTATCGCCGATGTAAGAGCCGACCACCCGAATGGAGGTGAACTGGTGAGTACATTGGAATCTGGAAGGAATCTTTCCCTAGATCATTCGGACAGACCTTTGACTGAGCCTTTGATTATTGACAGAGCATTGCCCTTTGATACAAGGTTATTGCATTCATGACCCTGATTATCAGTACAAAGACAGATGCAAAGAATACAATTCTTGCCCAAATACTTATCATAATCAGCCTGAAAGAATCTACTGTTGCATAGGCCTCCCCTATACATTTCCAGAGAGGGTTTTTGCCTTAATGGTTTTTTTTATACAACTAGCTGATAGAACAAGCATATGGGCCACCTGATTTTAAGTGGTAACTACCACCTATAACAAAACATTGCCTCTTAGGTCACGCTCGTCAGGAACGTGCCCTACGAAGCACTTTCCTTCATCCATCAACTTGAGGCATACAGATATTCAGCCTCATGTGCCAGTAATTTCACCGGCACCCACACCCTTCAAACTGAAACACAGCAATGCTGCTTCAAGGTAGAAAACGGCATGGTGGTAGTACTTCCCCGGACGAGCCCTTCACAAGGAGCTCTACTACTACTCCATAGATAAGCTCTATCATAGAACAACTACAAGTTTATCTATTGTATGATCTCCACAATGCAAGTTCTATTTTACAGATCTCAATGCAGCTAGACCTAGCATCGTTTGAATCAATCGAGAAGTTTGTAGAAGTTGTAAAGGCCGGCTTCTACAAGATTGATGTGCTGATCAACAACGCTGGTGTGGTGGTGCCTTTGAATGAAGATCTGAAGACTAAAGAAGGGTTTGAGATCCATTTCGGTGTGAACCATTTGGGACACTTCTATCTGACTCAACTGTTGTTGGATCTTTTGAAACGGGCTACTCCGAGCAGGTTAAATACTCTTTTAAGACTAACCTTCTTCTTCAACCTATTTCTATTCTGAGTCTCTTCTGTAGCACCCCATTCTTTTTAGTCTTGGGCCTTTCACATCCAGGTCCTGCAACTTTGTTGTTGGTTCATCTCAGAATGAAATACAGATTCTGTGGCCAATAGGTGGCATCTATTTATGAGACTTTCTGGCTAATCTCCAGGCATGCTTACAACATAAGTGACATGCAATTGTAATACCTTTTATAGTTTTAACTGTGTCGGATGTTTGATTAGGTTTAATCAACTTTGTCGCTGAAAGTAGACCTTGAGTCTTGATCAGGGTCAAAATAATTGTATAGCAGACGAAATAATTTTGACATTACGAACCTGAGCACACCTCAAATTCATTTGTAGTCAAAGCAACACCACATTCAACAATAACAAAACCATTCACTTACAGAATAGTGATCATATCTTCCACACTCCACGAGCGAGGGAAAATCAACTTTGATGATTTGAACTTAAAGGCTGATATTGAGGTGGCTAAGAAAGGGAAGGCTGGTCGTCATAACCCTGGATATTGTAACTCTAAGCTCATGAATGCGTACTTTATGAGAGCCCTCGCTGATCAACTGAGAGGTAGCGGGATTGATGTTAATGCTTGCTGCCCGGGATTCTGTTACACGAATTTGTTCAGGTAAATACATCATTTTATGAGGTACTCCTGGGCTGGCCTTTCAGCTCTGCCTCCTGCGCCGTAGGTCGGGGGTTCGATCCCCACTGACAACAAATATTTGTTTGGTGATCATAGATCGTCGGTCGTCCTGCGGCAAGATGGGCAGACGATGTGGTTAACATCGCAGGCAAGACCTGGATGAGATTGGCACAAGACCGGCAACAGTGGCACATACAGGGAGAGGCCTATTATACCCAGCAGTGGGTGAAGTCGGGCTGTGGATGATGATGATGATGATGATCATAGATATTTCTTCTCTGTCTGAGTGTTATATTGTATCCTTAGTATGTATTTACAAAAAAAATAAATTAGTATTATCAGCTATCTGGTTCCCATAGTACAAGCTCTGCCTAGTTTGGGGCCAGATTGCATTTAAAACATTTCATTACCAAATGTTGTTGAAAAATGATGAGACAACAACTCTAATTATTTAACGTATTTTTGCTGTCTCATCTTTTCTCCATACAAAAAAAGACAGAGATAGATAGATAGATAGATAGATAACTCTTTATTGATTACTATGACACATATAGGAATAGGTACAGTATTTTGCTTAAAACTAAAAATTCACAGTAAAACAATGGGCGGCCTTATCGCTAACAGCGATCTCTACCAGGCAACCTTGGGATGGACAGAATCGAACATAAACAAGAGAGGGGGGGAGTTTGATTTGATGAGATTAAATAAATATTATGAGTATTTTCAAAAATATTACCTACATAAACGTACTTACAATATCTAAATATACATTACACAAATAAAAATATTATATAAATACAAATATCTAAATATATAACAATACATTACACAAATAAAAATATTATATAAATACAAACATTCATATATATATACATATATATATTATATATATATACAAAGAACAAAGATAGACTATAAACTAGTTAGGTAGTGATCATTGACCATCCTTTTAAAGATATCAATGGACTTAGCCTTTCTGATATCGACAGGTAACGCATTCCACAAGCGGACAGCCTGCACTGTAAATGACCTTTTGTAGAAAGTAGAGGAGTGAACAGGGGTTTGGAGTTGTAGGGTTTCGGATGAGCGAAGGTTACGAGTATGGGAAAGGTGCAAAAATTGAAATCGTTCCTTCAAGTATGAAGGAGTTATAGGAGAGAAAAGAGTATTATAGAGAAGATTAAGGATGTGAGCATTCCGACGAAAACGGATTGGCAACCACTTGAGTTTATTGCGGAATTCGGAAATATGATCATATTTGCGTAGACCAAATATGAAGCGTATACAGTAGTTTTGAAGACGCTCAAGCTTATAAAGTTGCTCTTCAGTGATATCTATAAAGCAGGCGTCAGCATAATCAAGAATTGGGAGTAAGAGGGATCGAGCAAGCGCAATTTTGGTGGCAGTAGGCAGAAAATTTCGAAGTCTTCTAAGAGAAGCACCAGAAGCAAATATTTTACGACTTAGTTCAGCTAAGTGTGGTCGCCATGAGAGTTGCTTATCAAATAATACGCCTAAGTTTTTGACCGTATCACTTAGCTGTATACATTTACCATCAAAAATCACTTGGGGGAGATGAAACCAGTCTATTTTTGATATCATTCTGGAACTGCCAATTACAATGATTTGCGTTTTGTCTGGATTTACTGAGATGCCAAAAGATTTGCTCCAGTCCAAAATACTACGCAAGTTAGAGTTAGTGGTCTCAAATGCCTCGTGCAATTGAGTGATAGAGGTTTGAGTACCCATAGGCGAAACGAAAACAACATTTGGTAACGAAATGTGGAAGCAAAACTTAGACTTCGGGTACTGATAACAGAGTTCCTACATACTGATAAATTTACTACCTAGTAAATCCTGTCAAAATATAGATAAAATTATTTACAAGATAACATCAAATCAAAGACTGAAACTAGTCTTTATTGTGTGATAAAATAATATTGCAAGATTATAAAAAAAAACCCTGTTTTGTTTCAATAATTTTAAATTGTAGATTAGATGATAAAACTGTAACTAAGCTAAGTAATAGATTTTTTTTTTAATTACAGGAGTTCAATAAAGTGGTACCACTACATATTAATGGCTCCTATTTTCTTCCTGTACATGAGATCCGCCAAACAGGTTAGTGTGACTTTTTATACTTTATACACATGGATACTTTAAACAATTTTTTATTGATTTTATAGTGTTTACTACACTTAAGAAAATCACAAATATTTTTATAATGTCCCAAAAGTTAAGAGCCCAGTAGGATTTGAACCCGCGACCTTTCCCTTGGCACGGGGCTGCGCTGACCGCTGCGCCATCGGATCCTAAATTTTAAACAATACAAGTGATAAAGTTTAAAATCTTAAAAACCGACTACAAAATGTACTCCAGAATTAAGATTAAAAAGAAACTACTGAACCGATTTTGATGGAATTTCAATGGGATGAGACCGATCACAATCTTAAAATATCCTAAGCTTTCTTCAAGTCGGTAGCTGCTGTAGTTCTGAGGTAACAAACATAAAAAATTATAAGTTGGTTGGTTGGTCTTGGGAACGCTTCCATCTGGTACTGATTTGGATCAGTTTTGATCTATCTCCAGATCGTTCGTAACGGTATGCAGGTAGCTCAACTGTTTCTTGTATATTTTGTATATATTTGTTTTCTTATTAGGCAATGCAGGAAATATAAGTTGGTATAGCAAACTGAATTGAGGACCTACTTTTGGAAGTCGCTACGAACCGGATACATTTTTGATAATATAGAACGATTTATGTTTAGTTATATAAACTATGTGTTTGTCTAGTTAAAATTCTACGCCGATAGCAACACTCTTTGGAACATAAAAAGTATCTGATGTAATTCTACCAACAAGAATTACGCCATGTAATCGTACGTAGGTACATAGATTACGTCATTTACGATGTGTGTTTTTAATATGCTAATTTTAACCTGTTCAACTTTAGAGGCCAAGGTTCAAAGACACATCTCGTACCTAACGTGGGTTTGCACTAAAAAATATAAATACTCCTTAGCTCTCAAATCATTTAATAGGCGTCCCACGGATATGCCACATGGAGAGAAAGTACCTACCTTGAATATTATAGATGGAACATTTTACTGTACCCCTACCGGAAACCAATCGTATGAAATCGGTGTGCGGTGCCTGACGCCTATTGCCGATCGTATCGCCCACCTCTGCCACCATTTTGTATGGAGAAACCAAAAGCGCCCCTAGCGGATTCTTCAAGAAGCATGAATAGCGATTGCGAGACGGTGACGTGAAAGAAGACATTATTCGAATTTAAAAAAAAGTCAAACTGCATTTATAGATTTAATAGTTACCACAATATTTATTTATTATTTTTGTAATTAAAATCTTTCTGTAAGATTTTGTAAATAAGATGTCTTTGTATTCTTTTTAATCACGCACTGACTTTTCATCTGAAATATTATACCTATATTGGAGGTCAGTGAGATAACGCGAGTGCCGTAGAATAATGATGATATAATGGCAATACATAACCGATGACTAAAGAATGTGCAAACACGGATTCAAATAATCGCCTAGATCAGAGGTTTTAAACCGTGTAGACGGGGTGGTTTAAAACCAAATTTCGCATGACCCTTGCCCCTTGGTAGGCGCGCCCGGCAAAGTTTGGGGTTGGTTTTAAACCGTGTAGATAGATGAAGCGTTTTACCAAGGTCACCTTGGTAGAAACTGAAATTTTTGCCGTATAAAACTATAAAACTTGCTTACATATTCAAACAGGTTTCATTCTTTCATGTGATTATAGATAGTTGACAGCGTTTCACTGATCGCTATCGCCAGCGACCTAGGTGTACGCCTTTATTTAGTTATGTTTTGTGGCTCTAAAAGTCTTATTTTCCGCAGGGCTCAGAGACAGTGGTATTCTGCGCAACCGATTACAGCATCGAGGGTAAAACCGGCAAGTTCTATCGCGACTGCACCGAATACACTTCCAAGTATCCTTTCGACAAGGATGTGGAGGCAAAGCTTTGGGAAGTCAGCGAGGAGTTGGTGGCAGCTCGCAAGCCGCTCTGAGTGGCGGTACGGACGCTGCTGACCCGTGTCAGTTGGTAGCGTCCATCCTTATAGGCGTTGATCAAGTGTTTAGCGAAGTGGATAAGTTACTGAATTTAGTTTGGTGAGAAATATATTTCAAGGACCTGATTTTAGCGATTTTAGGACTTTTTTGTCACGTTAAAATTCTATTTAATTTTATTATTGTTAAGTTATTTATTTCAGATTTTACAAATCTATAATGTAAGTACACAATATAATAACACACAATTAGATTTCAAATAAAATCAAATGAAAGTTGATAAAAAACAATAAAATAGTATAAAATGTTAAAAGCCGAAGTCGGGTCATGATTTAGAAAGAGTTTTGTCGTATTTTCCTACTTTTTTCACAGTCCTTTAAACTATGACAAACGTTATACTAGCTTACTTGCTGAACTGTCTTGTCTGCTAAGCATAGGGACTTACCCACTTCGCTAAACACAATACGTGAACAATGTAAATTGGGTATTAGTGATGTAGCCGGGAATTAAATAAAATTTATAGTAGACTGTAGAGGACCTCAACTTAAAATAAAAATGGGCCTTCCTTTGCACCATGAAAAAATAATCAGTAAAATTAAGTTTTAGAGGCTCAAAAGCACATTTTTGAAACTCTGAACAATATCCTCAAAGATTTTGAGAACTGAGGAGATTGCAGAGATAAGTTTTGTTCATAGTTTTAAGGCTATGATGTTTAAATATTTATGGCAACTTGACAAGTTGCTAAAAAAAAGTTATTTATTTTTATGCCACACAACAATAAAAAATATGTAACTTTTTACTTTTTTTCTGTTTTATTCGTGGTGAAAAGGATATATCCTACTTATCTAGATTATTGTACTTACTATAATCGTGCCATTCTTATAAAATGGTTGCATGAGTGAACTACCGGGGAACACAGACAATAGATACTTGTATGAACGTAGATACCGGGGAGCACAGACAATATAATTATACTTAAATTGAATGAACGTAGATACCGCAATTAAAAAATACTCGATTTAGCAATGTATCCAATAATCTTAATAATCGCATAATATTGTTGTTATCAAATTAATTGTGACTAGAAATGTATACTATAGAATAGACACTTTTCAAGTAGAAAATTGTTATGTAGTATCTCGTTATAATATTTTGTCAACGCCGCACACAAGAACATCCAAATAATTGTGTAGGGGATATTTTTTCCACCTACAGAATAACGCTATTCGTCGAATAAAAAATGTCAGTCCTTGTTTTTGACTAGCATAAAAGAGTGACAAGTCTAAAAAAGAGATGTATATATTTTTATCAGACGGATACAATAATCTGTAGATTGAAAAATTGTCCCTAAATTGTAAAGAAATTGTCAATTGTACTTTTTAAACTTTCGCGATCATAAAACATATTTAAACTATTACACGGGTTTTATCGCGTCTATTACCTTCTTTACTTAGAAATACCCGTGATTTAGTTTAAATAAGTTGTCAATTGAAATAAAACTGGCTATTCTGAAAATCGGTGACTGGTTACTTCCGAAATCATAGTTTTCCAAATATCTCTCAAGGTACCTTGTAAGTTTCTAAGTACCTACTTTTAAATTGTATTTATTTATGCATGTGAATGTTTAGGGTAGTTTAGACTTCCAAAGATTGTGATTTTTATATTTATTACATTGTATTCGATGGGTATGAACTTTGTTTTATTTTGTACTAGCGGCCGCCCGGGGCTTTGTTCACCCCTTTCCCGTTACTTACATCCGTTCTCCGTTACAATATATTTTTTGAATTAATTAGAACGGATATGTAATCCAATTACACGAATTAACAAATTATTACTTACAACGTATTAATTAAAATAAAATAAAATTACAAACACAAATTAAATAATAAATAAACAAATCAAAATAAGAATAATTTCCGATTTTTTGTGTTATTCTGATCTATAAGTTATTTTATTGTAAAGTTTCATTAAAATCCATACCGTAGTTTTTACGTGACAGAGTAACAAATGTCCATCCACCCCAAACTTTTGCCTTTTCTATACTGTATTCAGTATTCTGTGGCTGTAAAGGATAAACAGGTGGCAAGTGATACCAATGCGATCATACAAAACCTTTACCGATATCTCTGGGAACTATTAAAGGAGAGTGAACAATAAAATACAGTTTCCAGTACATAACTTAGTTTTATTCAATCAAAAGATTCTTCAAGGTCCAGCCTGTTTCTAGACAAACATATTTGCAATAGCCTACTCACTACAGTGCAAAATGGGTTTTAGCTCTATTTTATTTAGGTACAAACTAGCACTAGAATTGCTAAGTACCTGGGCGTCGATTCCAGCAACACGGCTCGATTGAGTGATCGCTGGATCCACGTTCCATTTTCAAATTTTTCTTACAAAAATTGTCAACTCACATCGATTTACGCGATCGCTTGAGTGATTTGTATTGCTGGAATAGACGCCCTGACCGAGCGAGTGAAGCGAGTAAAGTTTCGAGAATAGCCAAAGATGCTCTTGTCTGTCTGTACTCGCCAACAAGTCGCATTTTTCAACCAATCTGGACTAAATATGGTATGGTGTATAACTTTTTGATTGGAGGTACTTTTTACAAAAAGGGGGCTACTGGAACTTCACCGCATGAGATTCTATTTCGATGATTCATTTATTAATTGATCGGTAGTAACTTAAAATTAGGCTCATAAAAAATTGGAAAACATCATTAGATTATGAAAATCATAAGCTAAGTAGCAAGTTGGGTCAGAATTTATCTACATAGCTACATGACTGTGTATATTTTGTTGCAATCAAAACCTAGATGTCAGTTTTGACATTATTTTGAGCTTCGGTTGCAATAAAAACGAATAAAACTTACCAAGGAACGATTGCAACATGACGAAATGTTGACGTAATAAACATGAGATAGCAAATAGGAACTTCGCTTTGTAAAAGTAGTATGGCAACAGATATGTGATCGCTGTTCCTTGTTAGTATCTAACGTTTGATTGCAACAGAATTACACAATTGTCCAGCTGACTGCACTATTATTGGAATGCTATATAATGGAATATAATCACAACTTTCTTAAATATATTAACAAACCATGGAGACAGGCACTTAGTGATACCTTATTTCTATATTTTAAATATCAAACATTGCGTGCGTAAGTTGGAAATTCGTAAGGTACAAATGTGCATTTTCTGTTTTCATCGCATAAGTTATGCTTACTTTTGCAGTTATGTTTAAGACTGAAGGATACTTTAATATTTAATTTACAATACTTAACTGACATCTAGAAATTTATTAAATTTTTCAAACTTCGCCCCGCTTTCACTCCAAATATTCTAATATATTCACCGTTCTTGACTTTAAGACCTCACCATGTAACAAACTAACTGCAATAAATAATAGGAGTATGTGTAAATACAAAATGTAATAAAAAATACAACCAAATTGAGAACCTCCTTTTTAATTTGAAGTCGGTTAAAAACATATAAAGTAAAAACGCATGCGTTATCATCACACGGACACTTTAGTAGGCTAGTGTTTATAATATCTACAATACGACGTGGAAAAATAAAATGAATGCCGAAATAAAAAATATGTTGATAACACAGCAAATGGAATGCTAGATTACATATTTATTCAGAGGAATAAATCGTTCAATACTGTACGGGTTTTTTTCTGGTCAACCAGTACAGACAGTGACCAGATTTAGGACGGTATACAAAAACAATGCTTGAGTCTGAATCGAGCCTCATGCAAAGATTTTTGCCACTTTTCAATGGAGAACTATCAAACAATCTATGCTTGAGGACTCAAGCATTGTTTTTGCATACGGATCTGAGAGGTGATTGAAAAATGAGTAGAACAGTTAGGCCCGTATTCAGAAACAGTGCTTGGGTCTGAGTCGAGCCTCAAGCATTTTCAAGCATAGTTTTTTTGACAATTCTCCATTGAAATGACAAAAATCTATGCTTGAGACTCGACTCAGACTCAAGCACTGTTTCTGAATACAGGCCTTAGAATTATAAATTAAGAAACATTTAGAGAAAATAACTCTTTGGTTCGTATTAGGGAACAATTAGAAAAAACCGAACAAATTTATCTTTGGTTCGCATTTTTGTAGTACAATTATTAGAAAACCAACATAATAAACAATTTTTCTTTTTGTACAAAAATTGGGAAAACAATGAAATCACAACCAAAACTTAATGTATTATTATATCTCACATAACAATTGTTTTTTAGAAGATTTGCTACTTTTGTAAAAAAAACGTATATAGGCACGGGCTTATCTAAGTAGTAAAAATCGTGTAACTTCCCTAGACCTAAAAAATAAATAAAATAAATATTGTGGACAATCGACGCAACACTATCTGGCCCCAAATTAAGCAGAGCTTGTACTCAACGAATTTAGAGTTAGTAACTAAGTTCTAGGTGCCAAAGTTATATCTAGCGTACCAAGGAATTAAAGATGTACAATTATTTTTATTAAAATACGTATTATGTACAATCCACACAATACTATCTACCCCTAAACTAAACAGAACTTGTACAATGGAAACTAGATAAGCTGATATTGTAGATATCTTAATTCTTTGGATATAAACTTGAATATCGATAAAGAAGGACTATCTACAGAGTATGGGGATAGCCACGAGATTTATTCAAAGCATTATTTAATTATAGCACCATCGAGATACAGGGTTATTCATTATTAGCTGCAAATACTCAGGAATTAGGTTCAACAAATAAAATAAAAAATATTTATGAAATGATTTTTTTTAAGTTTTGTTATGAAAATCCCGAGAAAATCGATAAAGGAATCGTTGGTGCCTGACCTATTTTGACCTTTGATCCGCGCCCGCGCGCCGTGAGTGACACTCTGCGTTCAGTCACCGCCTGGGTGGGTCATCGTCCTGTTCTCCATGGCAATCATTATGCAATAGCCGTAAAGAAATTAATAAAAATAAAATTTTGATACAAAAACTTGAAAAAATTATTGATCAAATTTAAAAAAAATAATTTCATAAATATTTTTTATTCTATTTGTTGAACCTAATTCCTGAGTATTTGCAGTTAATAATGAATAACCCTGTATAAGTACTACGTACTAGAGAAAACGTTGAGAGCACTGCTGGTCTAGTGGTAGTGGCCCCGCCTTCCGATCCGAAGGTCGTAGGTTCAAATCCACTCGTGTACCAATAAGTTTTTCTGCCCAAAAATTTATGTACACTATGCCAGTGCTCTCAAACGGTGAAGGAAAACATCGTGAGGAAACCGGCATATCGTAGAACCTAAAAAGTTCGAAAATATGTGTCAAGTGCACGAAAGAAGCCTCTTCGAGGCGCACTTAAAATCCTTTCACCACACTTGGTTCGAAAGAATCAGTGACACGATAAGAAGAAGACTAGAGAAAACACCGTAAATTCCTACTTTGTCCCGTTCAACGGCGGCGGTCGCGCCGCACCTCACTCAGCCGCCTCAGTCGCTCTCTCTCGAAAACGCGTAAGTGCCGTGATTTACATGGCGCTTACGACCTTTTTGCCGAGAACAAATTACGAAGAATAGGACAATTCAGTTATTTGACGTAGCTTCTCTAGTACGTAGTACTTATATCTCGATGTATAGCACCAAGTTTTTTCTAAGTCTAGGTTTACCTACTTATTTTATTTATAACCATTACCCTATCTTTACAGGAGTACCTAATACGATATAATATAGTACATATATTATATAGATAATAATAATATAATATAGATAGACTCTTAGGTTAAGACGTTTCAAAGTGATCCTAGTGATACCTCTGAATTAATAAATGATTGAATTCAAATTCTTAATTTAATAAGCTGCATTAGTTATTTCACCGCCCATTGTAAATGATTATTTTTAAAATTATTGTTAAATATTTTTCTATCTTTAGTTGTAAGGTGTGCAATAAAGAATTTTCTTTTCTATTCTATCACTAGTGGTGTATGGGGAAGAAAAGACGACAGCTATGAAGTTCTAGTATTGTTTTCTGAATATAATTACATATTTACTGAGTTCTGTCTGTATTCAATGACATGCAGATTGTCTTAACACTACATTAGCTGTCAAATGTACATAACAGTCAGTTGCACGCATGCGCAGTTGCTCTGTGTATTTATTTACCTTATTTTCTAGAATTTATATTGTTTTGTCTATATTAGAACTTGTACAACAAGCCTTAATATCTAACCTAATGTAGGTATAGATAGTGCAATTCACGAAGACGCGCCCCTCGCGGGGTGCGGGGAGCTTGCTCCGAGCGGCAGTCGCGAACCGTAGTCTATTCATTGTAGTGTGCGTGTGCACTCATAGGTAATTAGTGTGTACTAGGGCATGCTCCCGGGAAGTATCAGTATCGAAAGTACCGGGAATTATCGCTGATTTTGAACTTTTCTAGTACCGGTTCTCCACGAAGGAATTCCCGATACTTTCGATACTTTCGATACTGATGACAATGATCAATTATTGGTGTTTTCTAGTACGATATAAATAAATATCGATAAAATCACTAGCTATGCGTTCAGTTTCACTTTTCTGTATACATTGCTAGATATTTTGACAAATTACAAACCTATAATTGACATCATTCAGATAATATCTCAACAATTTCGGACAAGTCAAAACGAAAATGACATGTTTATTTTACCTGAATTGAAGATTGTTTAATATTGTATTATACAATCTTCATATTTAGTTAGATGTTCGTTACTATTTATGACATAATCTGTTAGAAAAAGAACGAAAATAACATGGACGGCTTTCTTTACGAAAGATGGAAACGCTTTTACATTCAACTTACGCCTTGCTGATATTTCGCTATACCTTTGCTGAGCTGATTTAGTTAGATAACGTACATAGTTTGTTACTGTTAGTTTTAACTATTGATTTATTTGATGGATATTCGATTTAACTTTGATTTAACCTAACTTTGATTGTTGCGTTTTGAGCACGCACAGAGAGTTTTAGTACTATAATAATGAAGATATACGAGAAATAAATGAGAATATCCTGAGTGACCTATACGGATTTCGCCGAAATCGGTCAACAGGAGACCTTCTAGCGTAAGTCACTCACTTATGGAGTGAAGCCATCGAGAGAAACGGAGAAGCTTTAGCAGTATCTCTGGATATCTCGAAGGGTTTTTACCGGGTTTGGCATGACAGCCTACTAAGCAAGCTTCCTACGTATGGATTACCCACTGGCTTATGTGTTTGGGTATCAGACTTTCTGAGAGACCGATCAATTTGAGTAGTCGTTGACGGCTGCTCGTCTGATCAAATGGCAATAAATCCCAGAGTTCTTCAGGGGTCAGTTCTCTCTGCAACACTTTTCCTGCTGCACATCAACAATCTGCTTAGGCCCAGTATCATTGGGTATGCAGACGACAGCACCGTTGTGGAGAGATACATACCTGAAGCACGTTCCAGTGGATCTCAGATCCAGTCTCATAGAGAGGCAATGATTAAACGCATGAACTTAACGCTGAAGGTAGTCGCAGAGTGGGGCGATGCCAATTTGGTGAAGTCAATGCTTCAAAAATACAGGCGTGTCTATTTTCCGCTAAGAGGAGTCAATTTCACCTGACTCCTACTTTCCGAGATGTATCCCTTCCGATTTCAGACCAACTAGAACTTCTAGGGTTTACGCTAACCAGTAAATTGAATTTTGGCTCGTTCATAGAATCCAAAAACAAGACAGCTGCAAAGAAGCTAGGCATTCTATCGAAGGTGAGACAGTACTTCACACCGGGACAGCTTTTAAACCTGTACCAAGCACAAGTCCGGTCGTGTATGGAGTACTGTTCTCATCTCTGGGATGGCTCTGCCAAATACCAGCTTGAGGTATTGGAAGCTTTTGAGAGACGAGCCAAAAGGCTCATTGGTAGCGACACTCTAGTCAAGTCCAAGCTCCTAAGTCTCGAACATCGTCGTAAAGTTGCCAGTCTATCGGTATTTTACAGGATACATTTTGGAGTGTGCTACGGAACTTCACAATTTAGTTCCCCCATCCCCATTCTACCCTCGGACCACTAGACGCACGGAAATGCGGCATCCATACCTGGTTGATGTTCCAACTGTCCATCCATACCTAGCGCTTTGCTTCAACTTTTATGCAATACTTCACACCAAGGAATGGAATTCCTTGCCGGCGTCTGTCTTTCCGAGTATCTACAAATTGGACGTTTTCAAGACAAGAGTGAATAGGTATCTTTCAGGTAAGCGTGCTACATCGTCGACCGCATCATCACTTAACAGCAAGTGAGATAGCGGTCAAAGGCAAACCTATAAATTGTAAAAAAAAAATCGTGTATTTTGTGGTTGTGTGTGGGCTAATTTACGGTTCTCAATAAAAAAATATATCTCAATAATACAAAGTGTATTTTTCAGTAGTTTTTCTTTCATTGTATATCTATACGGTCAGTTTTATTAAAAAAATTAAGTCAGTATCGAAAGTATCGAAATTCCCGGGAATTCCCGGTTCCGAGCCCAGTATCGGGCGAAAATTCCCGGTTCTGAGAATGGTTCCGATACTGCATGCCCTAGTGTGTACCGATAACACTCAAACATTGACGGAAGCTTGCACACACATATACTATAAACGGTTAGGAGGAATAGTGGGGCGCGCCTTCGTGGATTGCACTATCTATACATCGTACGTAAGTATTTTAAACAAAGTAATTACAACGAAATATAAAAAAATAATTTCAAGACAGGCATACACCTAAACTTAATAAGCCGTTAATGAGAAATTGTAAGAATTCAGAAAGAGACAGATGATAATCTGCATCGCTCTAATCATTATCTCTAGAAAGAGAAAGATGATAATCTGCCTCGCTCTAATCATTTTCTCACATTCAAGTCCGGACCGTGATGTGGACAGTTTGGATTTAATAAATACGATCAAATACCTAAGTATTATTATGTAGAAATATCACTAAGTCAGATCAAATTATACCTACACAAACAACCAGCATAAGTTAGTTATAAACTAAGTAAAAAATTAGCCCATCAGAACTTTTTTTATACAACTGGCAGATAGAACAAGAATATGGCCCACCTAAACTGGTAACCATCGCCTATAACAAAGCATTGCCTAGTAAGATGAACTGCCCTGTGTCCATCAACTTGAGGCATACAGATGTTCAACCTCATCATCATCATCATCAGCCTGAAGAAGTCCACTGCTGGACATATGCCTCCCCTACACATTTCCAGGAAGAACGATTCTGAGCTCTTTCCATCCACCGGCTTCCCGCGATCTTAACAATGTCGTCGGTCCATCTGGTGGGTGGGCGCCCTACTTTTCGTCTGCCGGTTCGTGGTCGCCATTCGAGAACCTTTATTCCCCAACGGTTGTCGGTTCTTCGAGCTATATGACCTGCCCATTGCCACTTCAAGTTACTAATTCTAAGAGCTATGTCGGTGACCTTGGTTCTTCTACGGATATCCTCATTTCTGATTCTATCACGTAGTGAACTTCCAGCATAGCTCTCTCCATAGCTCGTTGCGCAAACCTCACGTTCAAATTCACGCGCCAGTAATTTCACCGGCACCCACACCACACCCTTTAAACCGAAACACAACAATGCTGCTTCACGGCAGAAAAAGGTATTAGATATTTCCTATGAGATATTTCGTTCGTTCTTACAAAAGATATTTACAATAGGGAAGCAGTATTTTCGCATTTCTTACATACGTAATTAGTGCGAATGTCGAACTATTGAACTTAACTTTAAGGCGATGAACACCGTGAAACAGCGTCGCACATTTTGACCTTTTGAAAGATATTTATTTAAACTTATCTATAGAAAGTTTGATTAAGTATTTTTTTTACAATATTAGCAGCACTAAAACACATTTTTACTATACTGACAACCGTCAAACATCTCACACGCACATTTCAACATTTTTGAAGATACAAAATCACTGAACGTATCGAAAAATCTAGAATCACGGGTTATACCATCGGCCATGGTAAAACGTCGTGTTCTACGTGCCAAGCAATTCTAGCTCATGCTTCGCTGAACCTAGAGCAGCAAGTCGATCGTATGCTGGAAGTTCCTCCGTTGCCGTGTAGGGTAATGGAGTCAGGGTGTTGGAACATACCGAGTTCCTTCTCAGCTCTTTGTTCTACTTCTGCCCATCTGGAATGAAATAAAATAAATAAATCATGCGGACAATGCACACAAAACTATCTAGCCCCAAACTAAGCAGAGCTTGTACTATGGGAACCAGACAGCTGATATTATAATAATTTATACAAGGTGCAGTTTTGAACCTGCAAAACATTTCAGGAGGTTGTTAGGAGACTCGTAAATAATCATATAACAATACGATACCAAGTCAATAATCAATAATACTTTTTATTTTCGATTTTTCAATTTTATTGATTTTCAGAATAACCCTCTTCAAAAAAACAGAATCACCCATTGCGATGTATCGCGTGTCATGTCACTGTGTGCGTGAATGCGATGACCAGTGACGTCAAATAATTTTACCTTAGATGTAGTTCGAATTTTTAACTGTATGCAGCTCACTGCATGGAGTGCCAGTGAATCTCGCAGGGCGACTGCGTATCAGACCTCAACAAACCAGTTACTTGATAACACGATACCCATTTGTTATTTGCTAATTGTCCGACCGTACGGCAGGGCTGTAAGGTCGTTGACCCGTACCGACCCGTGTGGTACCTAACGACTGTCCGAGAGCTACAAATCAGTTCGAACCAAAGGCTTTAATTAAGTGCTTACCGAAACACGGGATTTCAATGATGACGTTGCCGATTGGGGAATAACTCCGCGAACATTTCGATGGCTCGAGATACATTGTCTCCACTGATGGCATACCTACAAGCGGACCATCTCCACCAACTCTACATTGTATTGGTCCGTCATCTTTACAATTAGGTAGTAGGTACCTATCCCGACCGTTAATCGAAGGCGCACTTGAGGGGCGGAATTTGCAAGCGTATGCACATACCGGCGTCATCAAATACACTAATAAATTGACCCGATCGATGCGTTTGCGATGGCCGCGGGGGCGTGGCGGGGTGGCGGGGGGGAGGGAGCGGCCGGTGGTTGGTGCTTTGGTTTGGATTTATGAAAGAAATGTCGGTTGCGTTTGTTTGTGTGTGTGAAAGCGCAGTTTAAGGACACGTACAGATTGGTCGCGTTTTAAAAAGGGGAGTTCACACTTACCGATTTACGTTAATAAGAATAAAATGAAAAAAAAATACCTGCCCATTTTATTGTTGATTCGGGTCGAGAATCACTAACATAATTACCTCCTAAAATGTTTTGCAGATCCAAAACTGCACCTTGTATACATAACTGTTTATTGATTTTATAGTGTTTACTACACTTAAGGAAATCACAAAGATTTTTATAATGTCCCAAAAGTTAAGAGCCGAGCGGGATTTGAACCCGCGACCTTCCCCTCGGTACGGGGCTGCGCTGACCACTGCGCCATCGGATCCTAATCACACTCGACGAATAACTCTTAGCGACTGTTCGGCACTAACGCGACCGTGGCTCCATCTACAGTTTTGACGTTATAGTCAATTAACCTGCTCGATAACCGAAGTTGCATTCAGTTGAATCGACGAGAGATCGAATTTATATACATTTTTTTTTGTAAATACATACATGAATACTGACAGAGAACAAACATCTGTGCTCACCACACAAATATTTGTTCTCGGTGGGGATCGAACCCACGACCTACGGCGCAGAAGGCAGAGCTTTTACCAACTGAGCTAAGAGGCCAGTCAGAAAGTCAAAATCAAAATTTGTTTATTCAGTTGTATCACAAGGATCACTTTGAAACGTCTTTCTTTAAAGCTAGATGAGTCTAGGTGCCAGTGACACGCAAAGTCTAGAATAACCTTTTTAAATCCTTTCACCACACTGGCTCGGGAAAACTAGTGAGTGACACGATAAGAAGAAAATTAGTTAAACTGGCTGACAAGGGAAAATAAGTTCTCGCTTCTACATTTCAATATTTTTGAAGATATAAAATAAGTTCATCTAGGAAAATTGCAGTAAACCACATTGAGGAGAAAAACTTGCTTTTAAGATTCGGTAAATATATCATTTTTAGGTTAGCTATGGCTCAAGGTGGATCTACAAAATAATTAAAACTTTTATCAATTGTGCTGTTTTAATCTTAAAATATTTGAACTTCACAATATTTACGGAAATGTTCATCTATTTTTGTCGCTGACGAAAATTCAATGCTCGGATTTTTATCATTCAATTTATTGATTCAGACAACTAGCTCCTTTAGAACATATTGCACTAGAGAATCGCAGTTTATAAAAAGAAGGAAGTTTACCCTTCAAATTGCATCTCAACTAAGACTTCTTGTTTTTATGTGCGTTTATGTCTACAAATCAAATATGGAATTAATTTATTTACTTACCTATAAAGATCTTGGAGGAATTAGAAATGGAGATGTCAATACAGGGCTTTCCCCTCTGCTGGTCATATACCGACCTCGATCATATCCTTTAAATAAAACTGTTTTACTCGCAACTGCAGCCATTGTGTGTCGTTTCATGTCGCGAAGTGGAGCTCCGCGAAAATGGTGAATTGCATGGTAGTTTCTTGTAAAAGACGATCAGAGACATCAAACTTCCGGGAACATGGTATTTCCTACCACAAGGGAGTATTATTTTGTCAATTGTGTTTGTAATTTTGTAGAATTTTAGTTCAAAAGATATACCGGTTGCGACCTTGGAGGAATTAGAAATGGAGATGTCAATACAGGGCTTTCCCCTCTGCTGGTCATATACCGACCTCGATCATATCCTTTAAATAAAACTGTTTTACTCGCAACTGCAGCCATTGTGTGTCGTTTCATGTCGCGAAGTGGAGCTCCGCGAAAATGGTGAATTGCATGGTAGTTTCTTGTAAAAGACGATCAGAGACATCAAACTTCCGGGAACATGGTATTTCCTACCACAAGGGAGTATTATTTTGTCAATTGTGTTTGTAATTTTGTAGAATTTAAGTTCAAAAGAAATACCGGTTGCGACAGATTAGCGACAGTATTACGACAGTATTGTCAAAGATTATACCTTGGTAGAAGGCATAGTGTTGGGAAAAGTTGAATGAAATTGATGAATAAATGAATGATAAAATAAACGTTAAATTATTATCACATAATGATTGTGTTGTCTAATTACGTATTTGGTGCTTTTTAAACCCCGACGTAAAAACGACGGGATGTTATGAGTTTGCGGTGTCTGTGTGTGTGTCTGTCTGTCCCATCGTAGTTCCCGAACGAATCAACCGATTTTCCGAGTCGGGAGTGTTCTTAGCTATTTTTGATGAAAATCGGTCCGAGATGGCTGCCGCCACGAAATATCGGATTACATTTATTCACAAATCCCACAATATGGTTATCCTAGGTACCAGTCATCAAACCCTCTACTCATCAATGTATAAAATAGGAAATTACATCATACTCAAAAAAAAAAATCGGTTGTCTGTAAAGTCGGTTTACTGACGATAGTTGAACGTGATAACGTCATAAGAAAATACTCGCGGACTCGGACTCGGACTCGGACTCGGACTCGAACTCTCGGACCCGGACCCGGAACCCGACCGAACCCTTACCCTTACCCTCATTTACCCTTACCCTCATTTACCCTTACCCATTACCCGACCCGAGCTCGGGCTCAGGTAAAATGGAACGACGAAACGACGTAACGACGCATGAGTCATGTTTTTTCGTGCGTGCAGCCGGCTCCATCGGTTTATAAGACGTTATCACGTCAATAAAGTCGTGGGCGTAGTGAAAACACTTTTTTTGCCTATTTTATATTTCTTTTACGTCCTGTGCAGGTTTCCAAAAAACCCTGTTGCTTGAAGAGTGGACAAAACTTTTTGACCAAAAAACAACTTGGCATGCAACAAGAACGAGTGTGATTTGCTCGGAACATTTTACAGAAAGTTCTCAAACTCGGGCAAACAAACATCTGCGTTCACCACACAAATATTTGTTCTCGGTGGGAATCGAACCAACGCCTCCGGCGCAGAAGGCAGAACTACAAACTTCGCTGTGGTGTGAAGGCTGACGATGTAATGTGATTTCACTTTATATATATTTTTCAATAATATTCAGTAAAAGACTAAACTTATGTGTACTATGCTATAACATGTTAAGAACTATTGATTCAAACTTATAACCATTAATAAAACATAACAACTAAATTCAGTTCTTTTATTTTCTGACTGTTACAAAATGTGAAACCTGTTGTGCATAACTTATTCATAACACTCACTATTACCTGTACCTAAAAACCCATTTCATTCATTATTTTATTCATCGTTCAATTTACCGGTCTTACTGAATGCCCATCACTAGAGATTATCCTAATGTGAGTCTTGACACTGCGTAACTACGTTATATTTTTTATCTGTGTGCAAATTTTAAGATCGTGTGCGGGATTGTCAATGTGTGTGTTTACATGAATAGGATTTTGCTATGCGCGTGTGCCATGCGTGTTTACCTCGTCCCCCGTCAATTTTGGCAGAAAATATTGTTCGTGGATTTAAACGTTGACGCCTCCATTTCTAATTCCTCCAAGGTTGCGACAGATTAGCGACAGTATTACGACAGTATTGTCAAAGATTATATCTTGGTAGAAGGCATAGTGTTGGGAAAAGTTGAATGACATTGATGAATGAATGAATGATAAAATAAACGTTAAACTATTATCACATAATGTGTTGTCTAATTACGTATTTGGTGTTTTTAAACCCCGACGTAAAAACGACGGGATGTTATGAGTTTGCGGTGTCTGTGTGTGTGTCTGTCTGTCCCATCGTAGTTCCCGAACGAATCAACCGATTTTAATTTAGTTTTTTGTTTGTTTGAAAGGTGAATAGTCGGGAGTGTTCTTAGCTATTTTTGATGAAAATCGGTCCGAGATGGCTGCCGCCACGAAATATCGGATTACATTTATTCACAAATCCCACAATATGGTTATCCTAGGTACCAGTCATCAAACCCTCTACTCATCAATGTATAAAATAGGACATGACATCATACTCAAAAATAAAGTCGTGGGCGTAGTGAAAACATTTTTTTTGCCTATTTTATATTTCTTTTACGTCCTGTGCAGGTTTCCAAAAAACCCTGTTGCTTGAAGAGTGGACAAAACTTTTTGCCCAAAAAACAACTTGGCATGCAACAAGAACGAGTGTGATTTGCTCGGAACATTTTACAGAAAGTTCTCAAACTCGGGCAAACAAACATCTGCGTTCACCACACAAATATTTGTTCTCGGTGGGAATCGAACCAACGCCTCCGGCGCAGAAGGCAGAACTACAAACTTCGCTGTGGTGTGAAGGCTGACGATGTAATGTGATTTCACTTTATATATATTTCTCAATTATTCAGTAAAAGACTAAACTAAAAAAATATAAAAAAAAAATATAAAAATGTTTATTTCAGAGAAAACACAAACTACATCTACACAAGGTAATATCAAAAACAGTAAGAGTAACAACTAGGAATATAAAAATATGTAGACATAATCATATAATTTTCTCAGACAAATTTAAAATAACCTACAGAATATCTCTTAGTTCCCTCACTAGGCTAAGCCTGTATCGAGGAGACTATTGTTTCGACATATTTAAAAATTGATTGCTCAGGTCTTTACAATACATATTTTAAACGATTTAGCATAAATGGTTAAAGATAGCTTCTTAGTGTGAAATTGTGTAAAATTTATAACAAACTAAATACAATAGTAAAAGAAATAAATATATAAAATATTAAAATACAGAAGTAGGTATTTCTTAAAATCTTAGAACTAAAATTCTTAAAACTGATAATAATAATAAATTGATTTATAAAAATATAACACTAGCATGCAAAATTAATAATGTTTTCTGTCTCATCATAGGTTTGACTTTAACTTATGTGTACTATGCTTTATCATGTTAAGAACTATTGATTCAAACTTATAACCATTAATAAAACATAACAACTAAATCGACTGGCCTCTAGCTCAGTTGGTAGTAGCTCTGCCTTCTGCGCCATAGGTCGTGGGTTCGATCCCCACCGAGAACAAATATTTGTGTGGTGAACATAAATGTTTGTTCTCTGTCTGGGTGTTATATTGTATTCTAAGTATGTATTTACAAAAAAAAATATGTATTCAAGTATTATATCATCTATCTGGTTCCCATATTACAAGCTCTGCTTAGTTTGGGGCTGGGTAGTGTTGTGTGAATTGTCCACAATATTTATTTATTATTTATTTATTTAAATTCAGTTCTTTTATTTTCTGACTGTTACAAAATGTGAAACCTGTTGTGCATAACTTATTCATAACACTCACTATTACCTGTACCTAAAAACCCATTTCATTCATTATTTTATTCATCGTTCAATTTACCGGTCTTACTGAATGCCCATCACTAGAGATTATCCTAATGTGAGTCTTGACACTGCGTAACTACGTTATATTTTTTATCTGTGTGCAAATTTTAAGATCGTGTGCGGGATTGTCAATGTGTGTGTTTACATGAATAGGATTTTGCTATGCGCGTGTGCCATGCGTGTTTACCTCGTCCCCCGTCAATTTTGGCAGAAAATATTGTTCGTGGATTTAAACGTTCACGCCTCCATTTCTAATTCCTCCAAGATAAAGATAAGTGTCTGCCATAATAAAAAAACTTGATAAGAGATAATTACGAAATCTAAACTTCCTCTTACAACATTTTAATGGCTTTGAACACCGCTTTGATTAAAATAAATTATTCATAAACCTTTGATACCGCTTTTAGTGACTTCCAAACATTCTCCATTCCACCAATTATAACTTTCATAGCAATTTATAATTAATGATCAAACGATCTTACCAAGTGAAGTTCGATCACAATTATGTAAACGGGTTCATTCGACGCGATAATTTATTTAGTTTTTTTATATGAATTTTTTTTTATTTGAAGCTTTGCTTTTAAATAGTTTTTTGGCAAGCGTTTACGCAGTTCTTGATTAGTTGGAATAAAAGTTTAGGCAAAGGGCTAAAAACTACGATTTATAGTGTAACGCAACTTTATTTACAAGCTTTAGGTTATAGATAGAATCACCTTACGTCCGTTATGTCACCTGTCATGCACATTATAATGTCAACGAGTTGACAGTTACAGGCGGGCTTTGGGGGGCAAAACGAACGTCAGTCAGACTAGCTATGGGATTTATGGTGTTATGTGAAATGTAAAAGATTATATTATGATGTTATAAACATCCGAAGAGTTTTAATCTGTGCTACGATACGACTTGTCAAGGATACATTTTACAAGTCAGAAGTGTGATGAATCAACGGGCCTACAAGCCGTTCGTGTCGTGATAATTTATGACATCGATAACCAACAATTTTCAACAAGTTTGTTTGGTTGTGCTTCATTGTAGTAACTCACTAGAGTTACTACCGCCAAGGACTAGAAGTTATTCATGGAACCAATTACGAACCATCGAGTTACAGAAAGAAAGAATGAGAAACAATCATTATATACAAGCTGTACATGACAAGAAATAAAACAGTAAAATGTGACAACGTTAGTAACAAAATACACAGAGCCTGAGCAGAGTTACAAACCTGGAAACCTGAAGCTTGGTTACTGAATTGTTTTGAATGATAAAATGAAAAAAATGTTGTGCTGAGTTACACAATATTATGGAGCTTAAAGTTGGACCACATCTCAGCAAGCAAATAGACCGGGTGTGGTAAGACAAAAAGGCATTGATGGAAATTGGTAAACATAGGATTTCATTAATAATAATTGCATAGATTTGATATATTATTATATATTGAAGTTGACTTGAGAAACTAAATTTTGTGAGTCGGAGAATATCCGAGTAAATATTAATTTTAGACTCAGAGATTTAGACTGGTAGACAATGCTATTAGCATTAAGTCTTCATATCACTAAATAGTTTGTGTGGAAGTTTTAAATTAATAAATAAATCATTTTGTGGGACTAATAGCAAGTTATGGATAAGTAAGTCTGTTGAGAATTTGGTCTGAGGCCACAAGTTTATCTGAATTCCATGAGCGAGTTTCATGACAAAATTGAATGTTTAAACAGCCATGACAAATGGGGTGTTCCTAATAATAAATAATGGTATAATTTATTTACTATAGTAGAGTATGAGTTCTGACCTCTCCGAGTTTTGGGCTCTAACAAATGTTTAAATCTTTGGGATCTTGTGACTCGGGTTGATTCCTTCAACCCGCCATTTCGTCCACCATTAAAATAAGAGTACTTGTGATAAAAATACTATCTACCTGTAAGTTACTGTTATTTGAATCATTGGGGCTTTGCGGTGATTGTTCAAATATTAATTATTATTGAAACTAGCTGAAATAATCAAACCGATTGAACGATGAACCTTTGAATGATTATATTGAAATGCTACTTCCCGCATGTGGCCCGCACATCAGATGGAAGGTGGACAGAGAGTTTACTGCACTGGTACCCACGCGACGCTGAGGCCCGGAGAGCGCGCGGCCGCCCGCGACGGCGCTGGCGCGATGACATCCAAGATGTTGCCGGCGTCACATGGACCAGACACGCCGCGGACCGAGCTCAATGGCAATGGATGGAGGAGGCCTTCACCCAAAGATGGGTGCCCAAAATAAAGAATTAAATTCTAGTGCTTAAACATACAAACATGATATAATGTAATCATTATTTTTTTGGGAATAAAATGGCTTATTATTATTATTATTATTACTTCCCGCATTCATGAATATGTTATTTATGAGATATTACTTACCTTGTGACACCATTCGTTGTGAAGTGTTCCATTAGTGTGAAGAATTAATGGAAGAAGCTGGTACAGACTTAGCTAGTTATAGAACATGGGTGACAACTGATTGAGCCAGAGAGAGACTGATGTCGCCCGCCTACGACGTGCCGGGCCATGGGCCGCTCGTGTACTGCGGCCTGCAGGGCGTCGCCTCGCTGCTGGCGGAGGTGATGCCGCGCGACGAGCTGGCGCACCAGCTGTGCGAGAACCTGCGCGCCGGCGACTGGCTCGCCGACTACATCGCGAGCCGCGTAGAGCGCGAGCCGCGGCTGGCCGCGCGCGTGGCGCCGCTCGACCGCGCCGCGCTGCGCCCGCTGGAGGCGCCTACTTCGCGGAGCGCGCGCTGCAGCTGTACCGCGAGGTGGCGCGCGAGGCGCTGGCCCGCCTGGCGCCGGCCGACGGCGCGACACGGAGCGCTGGCTGAAGGAGCCGCCGTGAGGGCAAGACAGGCATACGACATTGCCGCCCAATATGTGATCGAGTAAAGACATGACCAGCATACGACCTTGTTGGTCAGTTATGATTAAGTGAGGGCAAGACAGGCATACGACATTGCCGCCCAATACTTGATCGAGTAAAGACATGACCAGCATACGACCTTGCTGGTCAGTTATGATTAAGTAAGGGCAAGACAGGCATACGACATTGCCGCCCAATACATGATCAAGTAAAGACATGACCAGCATACGACCTTGCTGGTCAGTTATGATTGAGAGAGGGCTTGACTGGCATACGACATTGCCAGTTGATAACTCAGAGAGTGGCATGACTGGCATACGACTTTGCCGCCGCTCAATATTTATTTGTTTATTTGTTACTAATTATTATTTATTTGTTTATTTCTTACTTATTATTATTTATTTGTTTATGTGTTACTGGTATGACTTTGCCAATTATTGATAAACATTTGACGGCATGATTGGCATACGACTTTGCCACCGACCAATGTTAACTGAATAAGAATCTGATTGGCATACGACATTGCCAATTGACTTGACTGGCATACGACCTTGCTAGTTGATAACTAAGGAAGGGCAGTTATCATATGACTTTGCCGCCGCTTAATGCTTGACTGAATGAGGATAATAATGGCATACGACTTTACCAATTGATTATCAATAGAGACCATGACTGGCATACGACGTTGCCACCCAATTCATTATTTAATGAGAACATGACATGTGACCTGGCTATACAATAAGGAGTGGCCGCCCTATTGGTGAACGAGTAAAGACAACTGACAAACGATATTGCAGCCCAAGTAATTATGTGAAACATGGCATACGACTTTGCTATCCAACTTGTTAGTGACTTACGACCTTGCCGCCTAAAATTATAATTATGTGAAGGAACGACGGAAGCATGATTTTGCCGTCCAATTGTGATTGCAGGCGGATTAATAATCTTATGATTAGTTAATGTTAAACATAAATGAATGCGTCAAAGAACCGAGTGCCATTATTTTAGTGGCATGCAACAGTTTATTTATTCTTTACTGAACACATATAGATGACTTAGAGGCAAATAAAGTGGTTATATACAGAGGCGGATTTGCCATTTGATTTGACTTTGCCTAAGGGTTAAATAAATTGATGGCACTGATAAAAAAAAAAAGGTGATAAAAACTGATCTGATGGATTGCTTCTTGCTGAAACAGCAACCATATGTGTATACTGGAATTACGGGTACGATTATTGTGGTTGGACTTATATCTCGATGGGTTGGAAACTTTTTGTTACAGATTCATGCGAAACAAATTATGTTGCGAGGCTCCTTGAGTGAGATCTGATAATTTTGTTCAATCTATGAACGTAAAACTAATATTGATTGGAAACTATAAAACCAGCAAAAATTTAATTAACAGGTTGACAACAATAACAAGATTTAAAATACCTATATAATAAATGCTTAGCTTTATGTTCTGACTATACCTTGTTTTAAAGCAAAATTTGAGAATGCCATAATCGAGATTCAGCCTGTTAAATTACAGAGACAAGCCCAAATATTGACCCTAAACATTTTTGTGAATTTGTACCTATGGTTATAGCTTAGGCCATGACTTTTGGTTATTTGAATTATATGCCTTGAAGACTCCTTGCGACAATTCGACTTAAGCAGTTAACTTTCGAGTTAGTAAATAGAAAAAAAACTTACTATATTGAATGTGTATGGAGAATACGCGATAAACATACATAAAATGATACGGGACTGGAAAATAATTAGTAATTAAAACATCTGTGATAAATTAACTGAAGTAAACCGTTGGGACATCATGAACCTCAAAAACATAGAACAAAAAAAAAAAAAAAAAAAAATTGTAAGTAAATGAACAAGATTATGCTGTGACTGGGTTTAACCATGACATTCTTTAAGGTACCATTAAGTATAACTTGGTGACCTCTCTGAAGTAGCTGATAGTAATGCTCAGAGTATTTGGATAAACAATGAGTTTTATTTATAAAGTTAATTCTTCGGGGCCTCTATTGCTTTAAATTTATGTGGATGACGGATCTGAAGGTTGTGATGCCATTAATATTGGACTAGCAGTTAGTGACCGAGCTTCGCTCGGTATTTTTTTGATAAAGTACTTATGAATGATGAAATCATATTTTTCGATCTTACTACCACTACATAATAATAAAAAAATAAGAACTGGTTATTTAAAAAAAAAATCACGAGTGCAATGAATGCGATAGAAATTTCCGGAAGTTGTCTACAGAGTGTTTACGTAGTCATTTAGTTCCAAAACTCGACAATAGATGGCGTTCTCTGTAAAACATAACCCTTGAGTGCTCAGTTTCTCACAGAGCTTAGTTTTTGCTTCTGACCAACAGATGGCGCTAGGAGTAATGATATTACGATAAAGTTGTTTGTTCTTAACTGGGAGACCCCGATATTGTTTTAAAATGAAACCTAGCTAGATCGATTTATCGCCCCGAAAACCCCTGTATACTAAATTACGTGAAAATTGTTGGTGCAGTTTCCGAGATCCTAAAGATATATATATATATATACAAGATTTTCTCGTTTAAAGGTATAAGATTTAATAAGACACCAGTAAATGGGAATAAAATATATAATATAAAAAAAAAAATAACAGTTGTAAATGTGTGTGTAAGTCACAACGTGAAGGAAGTCATTCCTGTTTCAATACAATGGGTTCTCGGTGAATAAGGATTGTTAAACGTAGAAGCATTGGTTATGTTTTGACTTAGTGTGGTTGATTACATAGACCAAAGAAAAAATATTGCCACTTAGCGACTAGTAAGTAGGTGCATGAAAATCTGAACATGACTGATAGTTAAATTTCACTTTTCCTGATACTCGTGATACCTACTATAAATAGGACTATCATTGTGATACTTCGCTATTGACGAAAATATGATACAAAACTTAATGGACATTGATGATAAAAATAATAATATTGGAATTGTTAAAGTAAGATGTTGGTACGCCGAGACTAGATAAAAGTTATTTGAGTAGGTAAGTTACGAGCAAAGCACTTGTCTGGGTCCTGATCTAGTTCCGTCTGATTGACTTTTCAGGCCCACATAATGTTAGCTAAGTTATTGATGATATTATTGATGATTATGATGATGCGATATATTATAGACGACACACAGACACAGACAGGCATTTATTTGCACATTAAGAAAACTATTAAAGACTAATATTGTATATTATCAAAATCATAAAGAAAGATATAATTACAAATATTAACATTGAAAGAGATTGTTGTATGAGCTAGAGTATGCTACTGCAGCAAATCTGCTCTGGCTCAGCATTAAGCTTCACCACCAGCGGCAGCTCAGCGCCGTTACTCTGTCAGAACCGTTAGATGTGTTGAAAGGAATGTAGGTAGGTATATTATTACTTAGCTGAAATTATTGTGTACCAACAAACTATTTTGTGTAGATGAGACTAACTGACTATATTGAACGAAGGGACTTGTTCTTATAGGATGGCCGACTGTAACGATGCCATTCTAAAAGCTATGGCTTTACTATGATCCTAACGTAGGTTGTCAATCTGTCGCTGTCATGTAAAGGTGTCAAAGTGTTTCGCGCGCATGGATCCAGGAAGAGAATGATAAAGACAATAGAATAGAAAAGAAAATTCTTTATTGCACACCTTAAAACTAACAGTGGAAAAACAAGTAACAATAATTGAAAACATACTAATGTACAATGGGCGGTCTTATCGCTGAAGAGCGATCTTTTCCAGACAACCTAGATATAGTTGTATAGCTAGCGGTGTTTTGGTTGGTGGAATATTATAATGGTTGCGATGTTATCAATGGTGAACGAGTGTTTCATAGTTGAGTCCCAATCAAGAAACGACGTTTTACAATACGAATCTGTAGCCTACTTGGTTATTAGTCTTATTGCTAAACTTAAATGAATGTTTTGTCAAAAGTAAATGAATAAACTAAGATTCGTTTTAAATACTCAAGTAGTAAAACACAAAGTGATAATTAGAGACTAATAATGCAAGAATTTTTGGAACCAATTATATTGGTATAATATCTAGATTTTGAATAAACTTTGATTAGTTATGCATACTCAAGTAGCAAAACACAAAGTGGTAATTAAAGACTAATACCATTAATATTGTAAGAACTTTCAGAATAAATTATATTGGTATAATATCTAGATTTTGGATAAACTAAGATTAGTTATGCATACTCAAGCAGTAAAACACTTATTGATAATTAGAGACTAAGCTGTGAAGCTTAAAGCTTTTCCAAAGTGGCAAAACATGTAAACATAATGTGAACGAAATAGTTGATATTATAGGCGAACACATGGTTATTGAATTAATATAATCTCTCGAAATACTCAATAGTTTAGTTCGGAATACCAACTATTTTGTGTGGTCATAACTGACGACTACTCTGCTACTCCGTACTGGACGTAGGGACCCGTCCCAAGTAGGATGGCCGACTGTAACGCAACTTTATTTACAAGCTTTAGGTTATAGATAGAATCACCTTACGTCCGTTATGTCACCTGTCATGCACATTATAATGTCAACGAGTTGACAGTTACAGGCGGGCTTTGGGGGGCAAAACGAACGTCAGTCAGACTAGCTATGGGATTTATGGTGTTATGTGAAATGTAAAAGATTATATTATGATGTTATAAACATCCGAAGAGTTTTAATCTGTGCTACGATACGACTTGTCAAGGATACATTTTACAATAGAGAGCGGTCACTCAGACCGCAAGCTGGGTAGAAATTTGCCAGCGGGTTAGAAAGTAATGTAGCGTGGAAAAGAAGGGACGAAACTTGAATTTGAGCCAAGGTATACTAGGCTCTTATGAATTTGTAGAAGATAATAATGATAAACCGACGAGCATGTATGAAGAATGTTATGAGAGTTAATGAAGCGAAGGAGGTGTTTCAGGATCGTAGCAAGTGAAAATCCGTGATCTCTGCCTACCCCCATGGGAATGAGGCGTGATTTTATGTATGTAATAATGATAAGAAAGATGAACCACGGCCAGCGTAGAGTGGAGACCCACTCTATCTATGCTGGCCGTGCATCTGCAGATTGATGTCGCCGCCGAGGCAGACCGAGGAAGCGATGGACGCGTTCTGCTGGGAGTGGCCGAATTTTGAAAAGTTAGCAAATGTAAAAGTTTTGCATGTTTTAAAAAAGCATTTATGTGAACAAAATAACTTGCAAAAGCCGTTTATAAAAATAAACGGCTTTACGGTGTAAGCATAAAGTTTGTTATACATTTTATGCAGTTAAGGCCTGCGCACACCTAGTTCGCTGGCGGTAGCGATCAGTGAAACGCTGTCAAATATTCGCTGTCAAATCTCAAATCTGACAGCGATATTTGACAGCGTTTCACTGATCGCTACCGCCAGCGAACTAATAGGTGTGTTCGGGCCATGAAGGCCTGCGCACACCTAGTTCGCTGGCGTCGGCGATCAGTGAAACGCTGTCAAATTTGACAACGATATTTGACAGCGTTTCACTGATCGCTACCGCCAGCGAACTAATAGGTGTGTTCGGGCCATGTAGGCCTGCGCACACCTAGTTCGCTGGCGTCGGCGATCAGTGAAACGCTGTCAAATTTGACAACGATATTTTACAGCGTTTCACTGATCGCTACCGCCAGCGGCCTAGGTGTGTTCGGGCCTTAATAGGTATAGCGTTCGTGCAGCGTGTGTATGGAATGTCTTGTCATTGTCGTAACGTGTTCAATTGCACGTAATTAATGGCAGATGCGCTGTTAACAAGTGTGAATCATTTACGTTTACTCCTTTTAGGGTTCTACACATTAAAAGAAAACAAATAAAAAATTAAAAAAGTAGGGTTCCGTGCCTACCATTATCTATAAAAACGGTAAAAATCACGTTTGCTGTATGGGAAGGAATGGAACTCGTTGTTGCGGAATACCTTATGGATGTTTAAAAAAAAAGAGTGAATAGGTATCTTCTAGGTGAGCGCGCTACACCGTCGACCGCATCATCATTGTGGATTTTTTTATATTATTTTTGGTGTAAGTATTTGTTGTAATAGAGGCATCATCTGTGAACATTATCAACTATTTAACTATCACGGTTCAAGAGATATAGCCTGGTGACAGACAGACAGACGGACGGACAGTGTTAGTAATAGGGTCCCGTTTTACCCTTTGGGTACGCAACCCTAAAATCGCAAACCATTATCACTTTGTTGTCCGTCTGTCAGTCAAGATCTCTGCGAGATCTAAGGCGAAATTAAACGAGACTCTAAGGCCAAAATAGTGCATAGAAGTCAGCCTAATTGAGTTTATCTCAACACTATTTCCTTAGTCCTTATGTCGTCATAGTCTATGTGTGCTTGGTATAAGCCTCACAATTTAAGCAACTAATTGGCACTTGTTTGGTCATCGTTGACCCTGAACACGCAGGAGCACGATACTATAATATAAGTTAAAAAAATTTGAGAAACCAACTTCAAGACCAAACTATTTAACCGATTTTGATAATATTTCTAAGGAACCAATGTGAAAATATAACTTTTCAGATAAAAAAATTCAAATCGGATCATAAAGGACGAAATTATGCGATAACAAACAGTAAAAAAATAATTAAAACAAAACGGCTAGACCGATTTTGATAATATTTCTATGGGACCAATCTGAAAATATAACTTAGCAGATAAAAAAAATATTTTACAAATCGGCCCATAAATGACGAAGTTATGCTATAAAACACATAAAAAAATACATCCGAATTGAGAACCACTTTTTAGGGTTCCGTAGCCAAATGGCAAAAACGGAACCCTTATAGATTCGTCATGTCTGTCTGTCTGTCTGTCTGTCTGTCTGTCTGTCTGTCTGTCTGTCTGTCCGACCGTGTCACAGCCATTTTTCTCCGAAACCATAAGAGCTACACTGATGAAACTTGGTGAGTAGATGTATTCTGTAAACCGCATTAAGATTTTTACACAAAAATAGAAAAAAAACTATAAATTTTGGGGGTCCCCATACTTCAAACTGCAACTCAAAAAAAAAAATTTCGTCGAACCCATACGTGTGGGGTATCTATGAATAGGTCTTCAAAAATGATGTTGAGGTTTCTAATATAGTTTTTTCCTAAACTGAATAGTTTGCGCGAGAGACACTTCCAAAGTTGAAAAAAGTTGGTCCCCCCCCCTCTAACTTCTAAAATAAGGGAATGATAAAACTAAAAAAAATATATGTTGTACATTACTATGCAAACTTTCAACGATATTTGGTTTGAACGAGATCTAGCCAGCAGTTTTTTTTTTATACGTCATAAATCGTAAACCGCAATTTACCTTTCGACGAACTACAAGAACCTGTTTCCTGTTTATTTTCTGTATATTATGTTACTTGATGCTACGGAACCCTTCATGGGCGAGTCCGACTCGCACTTGGCTGCTTTTTTTTTATTTGAAGTCGGTTAAAATAGATCTCAGCTGTGAGCTAAATATTGACATCACCGCAGGTTACAAGATGAGATTACGGCTCAAGGTCTGTTGTCTGAGATTCAAGCGCTGATTACAGCTAAGGTACTTATTATAAAACTAGTTTTATTGTTGTTTTTATGTCACTTTTGGGAAATAAATCAGCATTTAAGTAATTTAAACTGACGCATGGTCAAAAAACTTGTTAAAGGTTAGTTAGGGCGTCCCTGAATTATTTCTGAGTAAAAATAACCCATTTAAAATCTAGCTCAACTTGAATAAAGTCCGTCAGTAAGTACTAGCTCGAAAAGTCGAAAAGATGTGTCGAGTGCACGAAAAGAGCTTCTCTGAGGCATACTTGAAATCCTTTCACCACACTGGTTTGAGAGAACCAGTCTTCTTCTTCTTCGTCGTGTCGTTGTTTCCCATTTTATTGTTTTTCCTATATGTGCTTCGCCCAGAATTGGACCACATCAATAGCGTTTTCTGTGGCGTCAGTCAAATCAGTGTTAGGGCACTCTGGGCAAGACAGCAAATGAGGCATGGACTGTGGGACTGCAGTTGCAGACTGCGTGGTCGGAGTAACCCCCATTTGAATAGATTATGCCTGCAGCGGCCCACCTGGCTCCGAAGTCTGTTCAGAGACTTCCAGGTTGACCATGGGAGTGAACCAGTGACAAAAGGGAAGAATGCTAACAGACACGATGATGACATAATGCTCAATGTTCCTTTACATACATCCTGCACAGTGGGAAGCTTGTTAAGAATTAATTTAGTAAATCTGGGTTCAATTCAAGCCCACGCATTTTCTGTTCACGGATTCTGGTCTAAGCTCAATGTGCTCCTTCAAGACTACATCGTCATTCAAAATCAAAACTTTATTCAATGTGTATTCAATCGCAAGAATCACTTAGAAACGTCTTAAAGCTAGGTGAGGGTGCCAGTTCCACGCGACCAAGTCTAGAAGAACAGACAACAAACTACGGCTTGGTTCCTACCGTTATTTTGTATGATCCTTCTACAAAAAAAAAATTACATTATCCTACCGAACTCATGTAGTTTTCCTCGCCCATACATTTTTAGGAACTTCTAGGAATCATTACAGTTTCGCTCATGCATTTAGCATAATTAGTTGGATGGGTACACCAAACAAGGAAAATGGTATCAAGCCAGTAGCTCTGCCGGCCAATGACTGATGTTGTGTCTTGTTTCTTCCGCATTAAATGACTGTCTATTAGTACAAATAATGCACATCGGCTAATTTCGGCTTCATAGAGCGTAGTGTAATGAGGAAATCCGTAGAAGAACCAAGGTCACCAACATAGCTCGAAGAACTAGTAAGTTGAAGTGGCAATGGGCAGGCCATATAGCTCGAAGAACCGACAACCGTTGGGGCATAAAGGTTTTCGAATGGCGACCACGAACCGGAAGACGAAGCGTAGGGCGCCCACCCCATCTGGTGGACCGACGACATTGTTTAGATCGCGGGAAGTCGATGGATGGAAAGGGCTCAGAATTGTTCTTCCTGGAAATGTGTAGGGGAGGCCTATGTCCAGCAGTGGACTTTTTTAGGCTGATAATGATGAATGATGATGATGAGAGCGTAGTGTCCGTTAGAAAGAGATAGCCCTACGAAAGCCGATGTGCATTAGGTATTTATTGCCTACAACCGTACATCAGGGTCAAACCTTGCCAATTGGTGCATAACATTGTTATAAAAACAATTTTTATTGACATAAATTGCTATAGCAGCAAATGCTTCCGCGAAACATCAGAGTGTTGTATTCGTGTTATTTGTAATTATATTTTTTCCTGTTTTTCAGACGTTCTTAGGTTTGATCACGACAAATTAGCGCCTAGATTTAGGTGGGTATTAAGAAGTTTCGGCGAGACAAGCTCGACAAATATAGACCACAGTGGTAGATCTCAGCACAGGACTGCACAGAGTGGGATTTGATTGGGGGAGGCCTTTGCCCAGCAGTGCAGGACATAGAAGGCTCATAATAATAATTATTAAGACGTTTCAAGGGATCCTCGTGTATTTTTTATTTGACTTTTAGAAACTCGACAGCAAAAGTGGTATAATCCCTGAACCCCTGCAGTTTCGAAACTGTAAGAGAGTAGAGTAACTGTAGGAGGTGTTGCCAGCATCACTAGGCTACAGAAATACCTATATAATCTATACTAATATTATAAAGTTGAAGAGTTTGATTGTTTGTTGAACGCGCTAATCTCGGGAACTGCTGATTTGAATTGGAAAATTATTTTTTTGTTGGATAGTCCGTTTATTGAGGATGACTATAGGCTATATAACATCACGCTACAACGACTCTTGGGAAACTGGGGCGGATCGCTAATAATACATATCTGGATCCCGCTATTTAATAATTATTAAAATGTAATTAATTATATGGATCCCGCTATTCTCTACAACTGGGAATAACTTGTAATTTACTCTGAACTTATCCTTCAAATGTCAATAGAGGAAAAAGTTACAAGTTACGAAAGAAGTAAAACGCAGCATACCTTTGCACGGCCATAGAGAAAGCCTCCACCACGTTGTTATCGTTCTTCGCCGACGTCTCTATGTAGGTCGCTATTTTGTTGTCGTCACACCATTGCTTCAGCTGATCGTGCGTCACCTCTCTGTCTTTTGAAGACACGTCTGACTGCAAAAAAACGTGTTTTTATACATAGGAACTATGTTTTTATGACCTAGTTTTTATGTCCTATGACGATTTTGACGCTTGGCTTGGCGATATGATAATAAATAATATTGTGAACGATCCACACAATACTATCTGGCCCCAAACTAAGCAGAGCTTGTACTATGGGAACCAGATAGCTGATATAATACAGCGAAGTTTTTTTTTTTTGTAAATACATACTACTCGTAATAATATAACACCCAGACAGAGAGGTGACTAATATCTAAGCTCACCACACAAATATTTGTTCTCGGTGGGGATCTAACCCACGACCTACACGGCGCAAAAAGCAGAGCTACTACCAACCTGAAAGGCCAGTATAATCTAGAAACCTTTAGCTGAGTCAGTATACATGAAAACTCAGGTCTTTGAGGGAGGATTTTACCCAGCAGTAGAAGGTCAAAGGTTAGAAATGAATCCAGGTCATGAAGTATACCTATTCTAAGATTCATCTAAATACGTTTAACTGTTAATGGAGAACGGGACTAACATACACCAACTTAAAAACTTGTACATTTTAAAATACCAGCTGTAATATCAATAGTTCTTACGTAAATAACTTGTGCCTATTAAATAATGCAAAGTTATTTAGGAAGCAGGAATGTGGTTTGTGGTAATTATTCGAAAACAATGCTACTAATTTACTAATTAAAAGATATAACATAACAATCACAGAAAATGCTTTAGCGTAAATTATAAGGAAACATTGTATGTTTCTGTGTCAATAAAAATATATATTAATTGTTGATCGCTGGCCGTGTAAACTGCGTCATCCACTTGAGGCATAAAGATGTTCAGCCTCACGTGCCAGTAATTTAACCGGTACCCACACCCTTCAAACCAAAACACAGCAATGCTGCTTCACGGCAGAAATAGGCATGGCGGTAGTACTTCCTCGGTCGAGCCCTTCAAAAATAATTATTCTTTGTATTTATTACCTTATTCCCCACCACCATGAAGGGGTATCGATCAATCCCGTTCTTGACTCCAGCGTAATGAAGGAACTCGTTTAGCCACATTTTGATGTTACTGAAGGAGGAACGATCGTCGATTGCGTAAGACAGTATGCAGATATCTGAGCCTCTGTAGAACGGAGTTCGAAGAGATTTGAAGCGCTCTTGGCCTGCTGTGTCCCATACCTGTGGAATGAAAGCATATATAGATTAGACTAGATTGGAAAATACTTTATTGCACAACAGTTAGTACAGTCGCGGTATAAAAATGTTCGTCACCTTAAAGTCGGTTTTCGCTTGCACCAGTGCCTTGATCATGAACACATTTTATAGTGTATTCTGTTTATTCAGTTTCAAAAGGTAATAATAGTCTCGGGCAAGTGTCGATTTCTATATTCGTTACAGAGAGTAGGGTACCTGTACCTCACCTACTATAGGGTAAGTTTATTAACCCCACCTAAAGATGTGTTCAGCGATGGGGTCAGTAGGCGTGGCTAACCACACAAAGAACTATAGGAACTGAACTACTGAGCTGATTGCAGGTATCTATAGGCGGAAATGAGTCATAGTGCGGCGGTCACACCTTGGCCATCTAGATTAAGGTATTTCGGAATACAGTATAAGCTCCTTATTCGCGCTTCCTTTATTCGCGTTTTCACTATTCGCGGATTAAAAAAATGCGACCCAATTTCAATATTCGCGACGAAACATTTTTTTATTCGCGGATCTAATAAGTACATACATAATAATTAAATTATTCCAATAGGTATCCAACCCAATATCCTTGTCAAATGGACTAATAAAAAAGTAAAATAGATCTTAATATAAGTTAGCTTAAAGTATGTACAATAGAATTCATTTATTTGGAAAAATAAATAAATATTGTGGTCAATCCACACAACACTATCTAGCCACAAATTAAGCAGATCTTGTACTACTACATACTTAAAAAACAATATAACACCCAGACAGGAAAAGACATCTGTGTTCAGCACACAAATATTTGTCCTCTGTAGGGATCGAACCCACGACCTACGGCGCAGAAAACACAGCTACTACCAACTGAGCTGAGAAGCCAGTACTATACTAATATGTGATACTAAACTTAAACAAATGTGGCAATGGGCAGGCCATATAGCTCGAAGGACCGACAACCGTTGGGGAATAAAGGTTCTCGAATGGCGACCACGAACCGGAAGACGAAGCGTAGGGCGCCCACCCACCAGATGGACCGACGACATTGTTAAGATCGCGGGAAGTCGATGGATGGAAAGGGCTCAGAATCGTTCTTCCTGGAAATGTGTAGGGGAGGCCTATGTCCAGCAGTGGACTTCTTCAGGCTGATGATGATGATGAAACTTAAACAGAATATGGAATAATAACAAAATCACACAACTAAATAAAAAGACTGTAGGTATAAATGAAATGGTAAATAAAATGTCTAACTTTGCTTGAAATCTTCTCAAGTTCAAAGTACCTAATCTTTATTCTAGAATAAATATAATTTGAATTTATGCATAAATAAATAAGTTTAGCATATATTATGTTATGTTTTTAATAATGGATGTGTTTTAAAAGAACATCTGTGTCACTTACCTAACGACAACTTATATTAGATGAAATCATCTACTTTTGTCATGCATGTTTCATAAGTCACTTAGCTTTTATTTGTTTACTGTAGAGACCCTATGATAGCAGGTACAAATAAAATTTTACGATAAAAATCAGATCATACAAATTGACACGAGGAAGCAAACCAACACCTCTTGGGTTAGTTATCAATGAGTTAAATCATCATTGTTTCTCTCTTAGTCTTAAACATCGAAATATATAAAACTCTTACGTTACTGACTGACTGACTGACAATCAACGCTCAGCCTAAACCGTAAGTCCTAGAAGCATGAAACTTGGAGGGTATGTTTCTTTTATAGCATAGGGGTGCACTAAGAAAGGAATTTGGAAAATTATTTCCCTAAGCGGAGAAAAAGAGGAAAAACTTTTAAAAGAAAAAACAACGGGGCGAAGCCGCGGGCGTCCGCTAGTTTTGTGATATAAGTATAAATTGTAGTTTTTGTATATTATTTTGAGTCATGATATTTGGGTCAGTGAGTCATTTATATTGCCAGGTGCAAGTCAGTCAGTAACAGCTCAGTAAATCACACTAATTGTCTTTGATGATGAATACGAGCAAGATATGAGATGACTCACACACTCACCCCTAAGGTAAAGACATGGTCTTATTATGGACTCATGGACTTATTATGGTGGTATGATTTCCTTACTAACTGATTCTAAGGGACAGTATTTCTTGAACACTGAAATAACTGTCTGCCTTTCAGATTACAAGTTGGCAAGTTTATCATGCGCACTTGATGTGCGGGCAGGTTTTTCCGCAAGTAGGCCGCTGGTGGGCCCTTTTTGCGTGACCCTTGACACGTGTTGCTCGAACTTTTTTAGGTTCTACAACACGCCGGTTTCCTCACGATGTTTTCCTTCACCGTTTTTTTGAGAGAACTGGCATAGTGCAAATAAATTTTTCGACAGAAAAACTCATTGAGACATGAGTGGATTTGAACCCACGACCTTCTGATCGGAAGACGGGGCCACTACCACTAGACCACCAGTGCTCTTTTTCAGATTGCAATATAAGCTCACACCAACGAGTACATAGAACCAAAGTGTGGTCAATTAGGACCTGCAAAGCATGTCCAAACAAAAGTAGATTGAATATTCAGATCAATCATAAAGTTCATAGAGACTTGTGGTACAACTGAACAATCATATTTTTGACGTTGACTTATGACCTTAGTAATCAATATATACTACACACCTAATATACAGGGTGTCCTAGATATCAAAGTCAAGCCGAGAATGGGCGATAGGCCATGATATTTATCAGAATCATATAAAAAAATATATAAACAAGTTATATCAACACTATTATCCGAAAATACCGGTTTTCCGAAAACCCATGTCTCCCAATTAGTTGGATAATCGACGCTGTATGCTGTCATAATTCGAAAGGTAACAAATCTTTTATTTAATATTTTTCTTTTGACTTGGCTCTTGATTTTTAATACCCTGCATAACATGTGTTTCCTCTAGTGGTGCAATGATAAGAAAAATATTGAGCTCCAAGCTCGATGGGTCAAAGTGTTTTTAAAACTGGTCAAATGACAGTTAGCTTCATTCTTTGGCCCTGTCCTATTTTGAGAAGTAGTTACCAAAGACTTAGTATAGATTAGGTACAAATTTTAATAAAATCAAGTTTTGCTTGAATGGATTATGAAGCGGAACACTTTGTAAATGGTCAATTTAGAAACCAGTTGCGTACATACCTGCAATGTGAACTCCTTTCCATTAACCTCTATGGTCTTGTTCATAAATTCCACGCCAATAGTGTGAAAGCTGTGATCGTCAAAGTGATTCGATATGAACCTGCTCATCAGGCATGACTTCCCAACTCCACCATCTCCGAGTATCACGATCTTCAGTAGTGTACTCTTGGTCGGACTTCTGCCGAAACGATCATTATCGTCCACCATTATGGCAAAACACGCATTATAGTCCGTAAAATCTTCGTAAATAACTTGGAGTAACCTTGGAACTTCCTGTTATAAGAATTTTGTCTTACATAAAGCGGAATATTTTAAATTCAGATTGATTAACACAAAAACACGTACAGATGTTGAAGTTATCAAAAGGTAATAGAGATTTGGTTACGGAAATAAAACGTAAAATTCACAGTCACACGAAAATAAAAAATACAATCAGCTGTTGGTTAGTAATCAGAGCACGAGAGCAGCCGTACCTACGTGCGCGATCAATCAATCAATCGAACAAAGCGGAAAACAAACAAGCAAAATAAAGCAGCCACGCACTAGGGACGGGGCCAGCTAAGTTTAAAATATATGGTTAACAATAATAGTCGAGTTAAACTTTCTGCAACTCGCGTTACACCGAGAAAAGTTCGAGAGTGCCAACAATATAGTTATTCCAGGTATTAATCATTACATAGTGTTGTTAGTAAAGTTATTAAAAAGTTATTATTAAAACGGAGAAGAGGAAGGCCACCAATAAGTTGCCAGATAAAAGAAAAGGTTGCTGCCATGTCGTTTATGGAGACCGCATTCGAAAGGTTTAACTAAGGAAAACTGCATCAAAACCTCGACAAGAGCTAAGCTCTTAAATTTAAGAAGAAGAAGTAAATTATTGAGCATAGAATAAATATGGTTTGATTTACATAAACAAAGCGTGGCGGGCAGTGGCCCTTTGAGCATACCTCACGACCAACTAAAAGGGAGCAGTTCCCAATGTGAGGAACCAACCCATTTTGAGGTGCTATTATAATCATCCTGCTGAAGATCCTCATCGGATCTTAGTTTTCAAATAAAAAGAACTACACCAGCAACAAAATGAGACCTATTTCACAGACTTTGTAAAATGCGTGATTGCAGGGTGGGCTTACATTTCCTTAAGCATTTTTAATTTGTTGGTCAATGAAATAGTTATGTATTACGAATGTTACTAAATATTATTAGTTTGATTGGAATAATAGTAATTAGTAATCCAATAATATCTATTTGCCCATCCCTAAAACTAATGTCAGTTTGACATTAGTGTGGTGGCTTAAAGCGCCATCTATTAGGTGTTTTGAGAAACACTTTTCACTATCCTGCTTTATTAGTACATTGACATTGTCCATAGATGTCACGTCGTCATAGACTGAAACAAGTTTTGTTTTGACGCGCGGTCTCGATTCAACTCGGCTTGGCTGGCTGCTCGGGCTGCTCGCTCGCTCACTCTCTCACTTAACTCACTCGCTCGCACGCGTTCCGCGTTTTTATTTTATTATTCCGCTTTGTTTTGCTGAGGTGAGAGGACATGGTGTGGCGACCGTCTTATTGTGTTCAATGTTTTTCTTGAATTAAACTTTTTTAAGTGAATATACCACAATATTGTATTGACATATTTAGTGTTTACAAACTATTATCCGAAGAACTGTGTTAGTGATAAGATTGCAAGTTTTGCGCAATCTTGTGAGACTTAATGTCAATAAACTTGTATTTATGGGAAAGGTGTGCCGCGTTACCTGTTCGCGGTTGCTCGAGGCCGGGATGGTCGGAGGGCCGATGCTAATAAAGCTACGTAGTTCGTAGCTTTTGGATTGAGGTAAGCGTACTACCACCATAGGTACTGGCTTCGTGTAACTTGGTTCGTAAGCTTGGGGCCGCGCGGGAAGGCAGCGGGGTGTGGGGTTAGCGCGGGGGGCAGTGCATTCACCTCTGACCCGCGGGCGCGCGCCGCCAAGGTCGGTGCGCCGCCTGAAGGTCGTCACGTAGGGTGCCTACCCCCGACGCCCCTCGCCACTGTTTACACTCGCGCACACAAGTGTTTCAAGTTTTTCTGATTTAAGTTGATGTTATTTTTTGTATAATAAGCTTACAACTTACCTGAGTAGGTAGATACACCTACACACTACTACCTAACTTACCTACTCAATGTGATAGGTCGGTATTACTGATATCGACATGCTTGTTTACCTTTTTTATAGAATTGCAGGCGTATCTAAGAATTAAGTTTGTAAGGTAGGCACGCACCTAAGATTTTTACTCATATTAATAAAAATCTTAGGTGCCTGTGCCTGCCTAGCTTCTCAGTGAAAATTAAGACTTAATTTATTTGTGTAATAATTTAAAAAAAAAGACGTATGCCCAGCAGAGGGACAGAATAGGTAAAAAAATAATAATAATAAAAGATCTGGTGAGACCTAATAAGGTAGGTACTTACGCTTACCAAAAGGAAATAAGAGCAAAGCCTACCTATAGCCTGATGTGTGTGTGGTACATACACACAAGTAGGTAGGTAAGTAGATACTTATCCTACCTACCTTCGTTGAATATCTAATTAGGTTCGTATTGTTACGACGAAAACTGTCATTGAATATAGCTAGAGCTCTATATAACTTTATTACACCGCAAATAATCATCCACGTATTCCGACCCATCTTTTTTTCCCGACTAGTGATGTCTCTCCTCGCCCGGTCTCAGTAGGCATGTCCTATTCCCAAAACCGGCTAACACTAGGTAGGTATAGGTCTACCAGAATCTCATGGCAAAATAAGTAAAAAAAAATGATTTTGATATGGCAACGTCAAATTGTCACATATTTAATCAAATACTAAAGACATAAATAAAAATAAAACAGTGTCAAGATCGTTTAATCCAATTTCCCCGCATTGCACGCAACAAATTTTTATTTCTCCATTTGCCATGAGATTCCGGTAGGATTAAATTTCGGGAAAATAAAATCTAATAAGGCGAGGAGCACGTCCAGCGTCCTAATATAGTAAAAATCTCAACACTTCATGATCGCCTCAAATGTGTGTGTATGTTAAATCGTACAGATATTAGTAGAGGTTAAAAAAAAATGCCAAACCGCATGGTCCGTCATGCACTTGATCAGTTATTTTTAATCATTTACGAGTTCTTTTTATCGTTGTTTCGTCTGCCAGTCTTGTTTGTGAGCTCAGTCGACCTTGCATGCGTCTACCTATATAAATGTAAAACTGCAGCTTTGAATCTAGGCAATCTGAAATTTCTGGGCATTTTTCCGTTCAAGCTTGTATCGTTTACGCTAAGCTCAGCTTTATCAATGACATTAGTGAGTGTTAAAAGCGATGGCGATCAGCTGAAACGCTGTCAAATATAACAGTGATATTTGACAGTGTTTCACCTGCCCTGCTATTCTTATTATCCTTTGTGACTTATGTTATGACTGACTTGACTTGACGAAAAAGTATTTTATTTGTAATATATCATCAGTAAACTCATTAAACTACTAGACACTGGCAAAATTGATTCGAAATGGACAGATACCATTCATTAAGAAGAAGAAGTAATCCGGAAACACGGCTCGATTGATCACTGAATTTGAAAATGGAACGCGGATTCAGCGATCACTCTGAATGCGCGCGTTCTTTTGTTTTTGAACTTCAGCCCTATATTATTTCAGTTAATCTACGTATTACGACGCCATCTTTTCTTCTTTCCCGACTAGTGATGTGTTTCGTTGCTCTCAGTAGTGATGTCCTATTCCGGCTATCAGTAGGTACTCATACCTGAATGGTGTAAAAGTTGTGTGCTACCTTGGCAACCGACACTCCTTCATTTGCTAAAGATTTCGTCACACTGCAACTGTGGGTGGCACTGTAATTGTACTAAGTATACCTACTTCTCATTTCAATATCAGCATAATTATAATTTGCATTCAATCACCATTTTGTTTGAATGCTAAATATTTGAGATACATTATCTTAAATAGATCTCTAGAAGCTGTAGTCCCTTAAATGAACTAATACTATTCCTCTAATATGAAAAACAATCTATTACGATTTTTTTTTTTCAGATACATACCTCGTCATATTTTTTTTAAAAAGGACATGTGAATTAATTACAAATTAAATTGGAAGCTTTGGGATTTTACAAAAACAAAGCTCGTTGTTATAAAATTTTGCCAGTTCGATAATTATTCTATTTCGGTATCTTTACTATTTAATTATAGCATCAGTTTTATTCAATTTCAGTATCAGCATTATACCATTTTGGCATCAGTATTATTCAATTTCGGCATCAGTATTATTCAATTTCAGTATCAGTTGCCATGACGAAAAGTGTTTCAGTGACAGTATGGTCTAAACAGTTTTCTTATTTTATATTTTTTAATTGCTCAAAACGAGTTCATTGGTCGAAAATTCATATTGAAAGTCTGTTCGATATCGTACCGATACCTATGAATAATGTAAAGACAAGTATTGTAATTATTACGAAAGCTATTATGGTAATGTTCCTAAATTACAGTTGTTGTGCAACTATTTATTTATAGGTGCCTTATAAGGACTGTTCCCGGCAAAGTTGATCGTTGCAAAATAATGTTGAAATGGTATCTCGTTTCTCATTGTTTGTACTGTCTGATAGAGTTGATTAAATGCTTAAATTCTGTTCGTTGAGTTGTTTAACTTACAAGAAGTTATTTTAGTTTTAAAGCTCTTAGATCAAAACTTTACATCGTTTCAATTCAATTCATTTCTTTCGGGTCATTTAGAACTCCTATAGTATTCGGTAAGACGTTTCAAAGTGATTCTTGCAACTTGCAAATAAATTTCAGAAAAATGCTTAAAAATGAAAAACAAAAGGATATTTATAACTTTGTTTACTATGAATAATAAACAAAAAATGGCTTAAAGCGAAAAATAAATTAATAAAAAATATGTTGATACCAAACCAGCCTAAATACAAACCAGATTTTATCTGAAGATGTGAATCTTTTAAAAAGTAAACATAATTCAAGTCAATAATCATCATCAGCTCTATGGAAAATTTATACGAATTGACATTTTGTTTAGTACCTACCTATTTATTTAATTCTCTACTCAATGAATAAATAAAGCTCGCGCTCATTAAATGGACGATCACGTAGTCGACCTCGGGTTTTATGGCCTAACGGAAATGTTTATTATTTTGATGGAATCATTACGATAAAACTTATTTGTCTATCTCTTTAGAGGTAAATTAAAACACAATACTTTACTTTTACCGGTCGCCCAGTTAGTAACCCAGTAAAGGCACACAGGCAGACCTTGAGAAAAAAAAATAGATATAAAGAAGTCGTGTTAGTTTCACTATTTATAACTCAAGAACGGCCTAACCAATTTTGCTGAAAAATGGTTTGGAGTTAGCTTAGAACCAGGAAACGGACCTGTGGAGTTTTTTATCCCGAAAAAATAACGGGAACGGGGCGAGCGAAGCCACGGGCGGCCGATAGTCTGAAATAAATACATTGAATTGATTTTTGCGTTTTGCTGGCAATGTCAAACCGAACTTTCGATAAAACAAACGTTGACTAGGTACAACTTCGAAGAATTTTTAGAACGTGCTATTTGAGTCCTTTCGTTCCATGAAACCTTAGTAGACGCTACAAGGATTAGAGGTTAACTTAACAAAGACAAAGGAAAAGCAAAATGCATTGGCATTTTGATTGCGAATGTACATTCACTGCTTTCACGTTTGCACAATGTGTGCTTGTGCTTGTGGCCTGTGCACACACGTGTTTGCTTGTGTGTGTTATTTGTTTAATGTCGTCGCAAATTTCGACTGTGTCTGGGCATTGGTGGGTAAGGTAACTAGAAAGGTAATTAGGCTTAATAGACGAATGAGAGGTACTTCTACAATTTCTGGTGCTGGACAACTGTTTGCGTGATTACGTAAACAAAATAATTTTACGTAAAAGAGCTAAAGGAAAGAAATAAATAGTTTTAACTGAATTAATAGATGGCCTCAGTAAATTAAGTTCCTATCTACTAATTAACAAAATGATTTATTTTAAGAGTATTTAACAGTCATGTGCGAATTAATTCTGCCTACCTAGGTACATACAAGGTACATGATACTCAAACTCAAGTCTCGGACTCGAAATCAAGTGGTGCCCTCTATTGATTGCCACAAACCCCCAAAATCGAGACAGACGCTTCTCCCCCCGACAGTACTCCGTACTCTCACTGCTTTCTCGCGCGCCTGTGTGCGTGTCGGTATCGATGTGTGTGTGTGTCGGTGACCTTGCTATCAGGCGGAAGAGCGCGTGAGTCAGCGCGAGCTTACAATACTAACTGCTGTTTAGTCTGTGGAGAGCAGGGACCTTCGTAGATATTCTGCCAGTCGTTTGGTTGAGCTTCCATTTTGATTTTGACGGGTCATTTTCGTAATGTAGGGTTAGAAAACACGTGCCATGTTTGTTCCACGCTACGTCTGTTGTGGTTCTAGCTTAGACAATTTAACCTGGTTCTAGCTCTTTGCTTGCAAAGTATTCATCCTTTTTTAGGGTTCCGTAGCCAAATGGCAAAAACGGAACCCTTATAGATTCGTCATGTCTGTCTGTCTGTCTGTCTGTCTGTCTGTCTGTCTGTCTGTCCGTCCGTATGTCACAGCCATTTTTCTCCGAAACCGTAAGAGCTAGACTGATGAAACTTGGCGAGTAGATGTATTCCGTGAACCGCATTAAGATTTTTACACAAAAATAGAAAAAAAACTATAAATTTTGGGGGTCCCCATACTTGAAACTGAAACTCAAAAAAATTTTTTTCTTCAAACCCATACGTGTGGGGTATCTATGAATAGGTCTTCAAAAATGGTGTTGAGGTTTCTAATATTGTTTTTTTCTAAACTGAATAGTTTGCGCGAGAGACACTTCCAAAGTGGAAAAAAGTTGGTCCCCCCCCCTCTAACTTCTAAAATAAGTGACTGATAAAGCTAAAAAAAATATATGTTGTACATTACTATGGAAACTTCCAACGATATTTGGTTTGAACGAGATCTAGTCAGTAGTTTTTTTTTTATACCTCATAAATCGTAAACCGCAATTTACCTTTCGACGAACTACTAGAACTTCTAGAACTCTATGTTATATTGCTTACTGCTACGGAACCCTTCATGGGCGAGTCCGACTCGCACTTGGCCGCTTTTTTTCCTTACCTTATAGGCATCATACCTTTTTTAAAAAAACCTTGTAATTTTAGGCGACTAAAACGTTTTAAAATTCGAATGTTGAGTTGAAGTCTCTCAGTTGGCAGTTCGAAGTTGGTAGGTATCTCATACAAGTAGTAGAGCACATCACAGACAAATCTCATGTTGGCATCTCTCACAAGTAGTAGAGCGCATCACTATGACCCTAGCGGTAATGCTAGTGATGTGACATGGTTCCCCGACACAGATGCGATCGGATCATGCGATAGCGACCGTTATTCGATATCGATATTCGATACTCCTAAGACTTCTGTCGCTCCGTGTGCTTCAAAACTTATGGGAGCTGACTAGCTCCACTTCGCCCACGTTTTCTTTCTAATTCGGTTCTAGCTAGTTCAGTTGTTCTGCGGTGGTAAGACTTGATGTAAGCTAGATCGCGTAAGATTTTAGATTGAGTAAACCTATTAGAAGAATGCTTTTTACACATTGTTTTTTGATCTTTTTTTATGCACATGCGGAAGTATTACATTTAAAACATGCATAATATTTGCCAAGACAGAATAATTATTGTGAGTATACTTAAAACCAACCATACATCCTACAGCCATATCTACAGCGGAGAAGGCAAACTTACTATCCAAGCTCTGTGGTGCATGTAAGGTAAAGTAGGACATACCTAAAATGAGTTGATTGTACCACTATTTTTAATTTCATCCGTTCACATTATGCGTTGACCCCGCCCGCTGTGTTTATGCTACGACCCGCACCGCAATGCGGGTGGCGATTGCGACATAAAAAAGTAAAAGGTTCGAAATTTGAATACATGGCCACTTCGCGCGCGCTGTTCGAAGTTGGAACCAAATTTCATTCATTCGATTTTTAAAATCTCGCTTCAAAACAACTACAATCCGCGTGCGTAAAATGGCCTACAAAGCTTCTATTTACTAGGAAACAGGAATCATTTATAATATTGTTGTTATAAAATAACCCGTCTCGTTTTTTATGCCATTTCCGGCAGTTATCAAATATTCAATTAAAAAAAACTAATCTAAGGAAGATTATAAAAGCTATTCACCGACCGAAGCCAAAAATAGGATAAATGCGTCACCATTTGCGTCACGCCGATTTTAAAAAAAAGTTGATTAAAATTGGCCGCAGACAGAACGCCTTGTACATTATTAATACCTTAAGAATGTCGGAATAGGGTACATTAATAAATGATTCATAAATTATTATACAACTTTTGGTAGCACGCTTTTATTAAAAAGCTCTACAATTGGCATAAATGTACCAGTAAACGTTGTGGAAGAAACCTCTATTTTCGTTTGAGTGCTTTTGTGCTTTGTAGAGCACGATTCAAATTCAATTCAAAATTAAAATTCAAAAATCTAAATTAACAGTATATAAGATCCCTTTAAAACGACTTAAAGCTAGATGACAGTATATAATTAGGGTATATGTTAGTTCCACGCGATCAAACCTAGAAAAACAGCCAACAAACTCCGGCGTTTGATTTAAACTCAATGACGAACTAAAAGCTCCCTCATCAGGGTTGGCACGCCTGCGTGAGCTTTCTCCACTCCTGTTTCCACGAGGCCTCGTTTTCCACGAGGCTTCTGTTTCCACGAGGCTTCTGTTCCCACGAGGCTTCTGCTGAAATCATGAGGCACGCGGTTTCGCAACGGATCGAGCCGTTCTGCGAAACCATTACCTTGTGACTCAGACCAGACCAGACTTATGTGGAACAGGTCTTAGATGGTACAATCGGCGACAAAAGCTTTCTTCGAAATTAATTACGTTTACTGACAAATGCTCTACAGCTTTGAAGCTTTCTTAGAAATTAATAACGTTTATTTTTAAATGCTACAGCTTTAACTCAGATAAGACTTAAAAGAGAAAATTTATAGTAGGCAAGTATTTATTTTCAAAAGTAATTTAGTTATTTGTAGACTGTTCTTTAGCCTCAAAATACAAATTTTCACAGAAAATACCAATCGTCGTGAAGGAGAAGGGCGTACGTAGCTGCGAGCAGCCGCTAGTTGAAAATAAATCACAAAAGTTACCTCTACCATCATTATCCTACTTGAAGGTGACTGTACTACAGTGTACCACAGACAATGTAGAATCTACGACTTTCGTATCTTGCTTGAGTCACAGTCACCAAAGTTTTTGCGGGTCTGGTCGGAGTGGCCGAATTGAATCGTTAGCTTCAAGCTTTGTCTGCAAACCTACCCATCGACTTGTCAGAATGCGGCTACAGGAGCTTACGGAGCAAAAAGCTGTATTGGTTAAAGCTTATGATTTTCTAAGAAGGACTGATCGTCATTATGACGACCGTAATTGTATAGAAGAGCGTAAGGTATAGATCGCAGAAATCGCGGGATTTTATTTATCACAAAACTATATAAAAGAGCTTGGTAAGTAACTGACATTGTTTGGAGGGTGTGTTCTTTATGCATTACATACACTAAGAAATATTTTTTGAAAATTTAACCCCTGAAGCGTAAGTGGGTTTGAAATTTATATGGAAAAAGCTTTATACAACGTGTATCAAAATATGTGTACTATCCTGAAGGGGGGTGAATTTCCACCCCCCGGGGAACAACTTTTGTTCAACGACTTTTCGAACTTCGATTGGTATCTCTGAAAAAAACTGCAACGAAGTTTCAACAAGAACAGCTGACTTTATACAAAGTGACAACCCTAAACTCAGCTACAGAGGTAGTAGGTAGTAGTAGTAGACCTACAGAGGTAGTAGGTCAAGGGGTTACAAGGATAGGGTTGTCAATTTATTTAGGCATTATGAAATTAAATATTTTTGTATGGGAAACTGAAAATAGGAATTTTTAATTATCTCCCCCCCACAACTGATCACCATTGTGGTCTGAAACCCCCCCACCTTCGCATAGTACACATATTTAGATACACCTTGTATAAAGCTTTTTCTATATAAATTAGTGCGGGACTCTACTAGTATAGAGCTACTATAAGAAAGTATTATGAAACTAACATAAAAAGAGATTTCATCAATGAAACATGACCAAGATTCGAAGACCTTTTTATTTTGCTCCAGATAGCCAAATATCTAAGATTATGCAAAGGATGACGGAATGTCATAGTTAAAAGTTATTTTTGTTTGACAGCCGTCAAAATTATTACGGTCACCGCTTTTTAGAAAACCAAGCGACGTACGAGCTTGTTTTTTTGCTTGCGTAAAATCCGTCCTTGAAACTGTTGAAACAAAGAATACAAAGGTGAAACGATTTTATGATCGAAAAGTGTTTAAAGCTTGAGCAACGGCCACAATCAAACTGAAGTTCATTTCATATGAATCTGACTTTTGACTGGCCACTCAGCTCATTTGGTATAGTTCGATAAAATTTACATTTAGCGTATCAAGCCGGGATTTTACATCGCTTTTTTACATCGTTATGGCAATCATCCAGTGTTGCCAGCGGCAGATAGTAAAATATAACATGAGACAGCTCAAAAAACAACATTTTCACGACAAAAGTTACATTACCATAAATAATGTGGAAAACGACACAATACTATTATGGCACTTTATTACATAAAAACGTTTTTTTTCCGCTTCCGGTCGTCGAAAGTAACACACGTACCGTTGTTGGGGTCCAACATTTTTTTTGTGAAACTGTGTAATTACCGCTTCACCCAGTGCAATAACATTTCATCCGACTTCATAACTACACAAAGTGCCTACACGCCTAATAAACTCAGTGATTTACGTGCTACAAACTTGGAATTATAACCCGAAAATCTTCGAAATCCTTGAGGTTAGCCGTCATTTACCATCAAAACAAATAAAGTGAATGAATGAATTGAACACGAACACCGCAATCTGACGTCAAATATCAGAGATACCAACATAACAACTCGGAGTACATTTAGACACCTGTGCTTCCTCCAAGGCTCGCAAACTACGTTCCGTTACACGCTTTTGCTCACAAACAAAAGCCATGGACAATCTACAAGATTTTTTCGACAAAATGAAACTCGAAATGCAAAACCAAACAAAAGAAATTATAACTCAAATGGATGAAAAACTTGTTCCATTCACGCGCGAGATCGAGGACTTGAAGTTAGAAAACCAAAAATTAAGAGAAAAACTGAACAGCATAGAGAAATATAAAAGACAAAACAATATTATCGTTTTTGGATTGGAAGAACATGAACAATCGTTCTCAGATCTCATGGAAATAACTAAGGAAAAAATAAAAACAGACTTAAATATAACGCTCGAGAATAGAGATATAAATACAATCTATCGTCTTGGTAAGAAAAGCACGAGCAACAAAGGCAGACCAATATTGGTAACCTTTGTTAATGGATGGAAGAAAACTGAAATAATGAGAAATAAAAACAAATTTAAAGATGCTTATGCAACTGAAGACTACCCCAAAGAGATTATGGACAAAAGGAGGGAGCTTCAAGAAAAACTTGTCGAAGAGAGAAATAAGGGCAACTTTGCCGTCATAAAGTACGACAAACTAATAATCAGAGACGGATTGGCTGAAAAAGAAACACGAAAAAGAGGCTCGTCGCTTCTATCACCAGAGGCCACCTCCCAGCAGCCACGGAAACAATATGTTGCATCAAAAGCATCAAATACAAGCAGACTAAACGCATTCGACATGATGAGAGGGAGGAGCAACTCTCTTACGTCATTCCCCTCAACAACAAAGAACAGCAAATAGGATACAGACATCAGACACCGGAAACCAACAAGAAAAATACAAAAAATAAGTAAAAACTCAAAATTTCCCAAGCCGACTGGTCCTCGTGGGAAAATAGACCACCACCCTCCACCTGATAAAAACAAAACCAAAAAATCAAACTATAAAAACAGCAATAACAAAAGAAATAACTACAGCATGAACGAAAATAATAACAACAACAATGAAAGCAGCAATAACAACATTAGTAACAACGAGAAACAAATTAATAATAACATTGAAGATATGCTGTCCCTTAAAATATGCACCTACAACGTGAGATCTCTGTCGTCAACTGAGAAATACTTAGAACTACAACACGCCCTAGAGAACATCAACTGCGATATAATAGGTCTGTCTGAAGTACGGAGAATGGGGTGCAACATCGAAGAATATGAAGACTATATATTATGCTACATAGGACAGACCAGAGGACTGAATGGAGTAGGCTTCTTAATAAAAAAGGCACTAAAAAACAAAATTACAAACTTCACTGGAATCTCAGAAAGAGTAGCCCTACTACAACTAAAATTTTCAGAACTAAACATCTCCATTATTCAGACATACGCACCCACAGAAAGTTCAAGCGAAGAAGATATTCAAAAATTTTACGACGATATCAAAAAAGCATACACACTAACACATGAAACTGTTTTCATAATAGGCGACTTCAACGCAAAAATCGGACGACCTAGAAGCGAGGAAAGTCCTGTAATGGGCCGCTATGGTCATGGCGATAGAAATGAAAGAGGTGAAAGACTGATAGATTTCGCCTTCGAATACAACTTATCAATTATGAATACTTTCTTTAAAAAAAGAGCGAATAGAAAATGGACCTGGAAATCACCCGACCTGAAGACTAAGAACGAAATAGATTTCATATTGACCAACAAGCAAAAACTAATAAACAACGTAGAAGTGCTAAACAACGTCAAATTCCCTTCCGACCATAGAATGGTACGAGCAACATGCCTCATAAAACAACAAAAGAAAGACCGGAAGAACTTTAGCACGAAGTTAGTAATGCCAGAAACAGAAAACGAAATAAGCATCTACCTCAACCATTTAAAATCACACATTGAAGATAATACATTTAACAACCTGAACACAAACAACCCTAGCGTCCAAGAATATTATGATATAATAGAAGAAGGAATAAAAATTAGTCTAAAAACAAAAAAGGAGACAAACATGAAAAGGAATAACAAAATAATAAGTGAAAGTACGAAACAATTAATACAAAAACGAACAGAACTAATGAAGACTTCTAAAAATGACAAGAGCACAAGGAGAGAACTAAGCAACCAATTTAAGGTAACAAATAAAGCAATAAAAAGGGACTATGCTATACATAGACAAAATGTGATAACAAAGAACCTGAAAAAATTTAGAAGCACAAAACGAGCTGTCAGAGAATTAAACCTGCACAAAACATGGATACAGAATCTCAAAAATGAATCTACAGTAACAAAAACAAGAAAAGACATAATTGACCATGCAACATCCTTCTACCAAGAGCTTTATAAGAATAATACGGAATGCGAGATAACAGATAACCAACACGTAGACACGCTTGGCGAAGAAGAGTCTCCCATAACTGAACCGATAAACGAACAAGAAGTACTCACAAAAATAAAACAACTGAAACCCGAAAAAAGCCCTGGACCTGATGGTATAAATAACGAAGCTATCAAACTGGGGGTACCTATTCTGCTCAACCCTTTAACTAATTTATTCAATATGATATTGATTAATGAATGTGTGCCAAAGCAATGGTGTACCTCAGACATTATACTACTATACAAAAAAGGAGATCCACTAGATATAGGAAACTATCGACCAATCAGTTTACTGGCCAGCTTATATAAACTGTTCTCATCACTTCTGCTAAAACGAATCACAAAAACAATCGACGACTCATTAACAATAGAACAAGCAGGCTTTCGTTCAGGCTTCAGCACCACTGACCATATGCAGGCACTAGAACAGGTTATCAGTAAGTACAAGGAGTTCAATAGGCCCCTATATATATCCTTCGTAGACTACACTAAGGCATTTGATAGCATAAGTCATGACGCAATCTGGAATGCACTGCAACTTTTCAATGTTGATCGAAAGTATATAAATATTATCAAGAATATCTACGCCAACAGTACCAGCAAGGTAAAACTTGAAACGAGAGGTAGCGAAATAACAATAGAACGGGGAGTTAGACAGGGGGACCCCTTATCACCCAAACTATTCATCGCCGTGCTGGAAAATATATTTAGACATCTTAACTGGAAAAACAAAGGAATCAAAATGGATGGCCGCTACCTCAGTCACTTTCAGTTTGCAGACGATATAGTTTTGTTGGCAGATACACCAGATGAACTTTCAGAAATGATTCGAGCACTTGACGACGAAAGCGCAAAAGTAGGCTTGCGAATGAATACAAACAAAACGAAGATAATGACCAACAGCTATGAAATTCCTATTCAAGTCTCGGGTAATAGCATTGAATACGTCAAGGACTACATATACCTGGGGAAGAAAGTATCATTCACCCAAACAAGTAATGAAGATGAAATTGAACGTAGAGTAAATATATCGTGGAAAAAATTTTGGTCATTTAAAGAAATTATGAAAGGAACTTACAGTCTTAAATTAAAAAAAGTCGTGATCGACACATGCCTCTTGCCCTGTCTATTGTACGGTTGTCAAACATGGATATTTACGAGAAAAACAAAGCATAAGATAAGATCCACTCAACGAGCAATGGAAAGAAGCATACTTAACCTAAGAAAAACAAACAAAGTAAGAAGTGATACAATCAGACAAAAAACTAAACTTACTGACGCTCTCACTCAAGCTCTTAAACTCAAGTGGCAATGGGCTGGGCACATCTCACGAAATACCGACGATAGATGGACCAAGCGTGCCACTCACTGGAAAGGGCCACCGGGCAAAAGAAAAGTTGGAAGACCGTATAGCCGGTGGGCTGATGATATAATCCAATTTGCTGGGAAAGACTGGATGTCCACAGGAATGGACAGAGAACAGTGGAAGAAGATGGAGGAGGCCTTTACCCAAAAAGGGATCCACTTCTCATAGATTTAAGAAAACTAACATTAAAACTAACAACTAGGCTAAAAGCAAACACTAACACTTAACTAACACACAAACTGTAAAACCTAACTTTAAGAGATCTGGAAATAAAAGGCTATATTATTATTATTATTATTATTATTACATAAAAACGAATATATATGTTTCCTGTCCCATTATTTCCACTCTATCCATTATTTGTATTGAGTCGTGTAACATGGAGGTAGCATGATAGGGTCAAAAGTAACGTAAAATGTTACAAAAGTTACATTCTGCCAAAATAGGCATGAAGACAGTAATCAAGTATCGCCAAAATATTTATCTGATCTAATGAAAAAGGATTCAAAGATTTTAAAAAATGTATTTATACTCTTATTAATGTCGAGATTGTCAATTTATTTGATAATATAAATCTACAAAATACAACAATCCGCCATGATGGCTCAAACACCGGTCAGAGCGAATTACGTCACGGCTATATAAATGTCATTCTGATTTAGTACAAAAGCACCAATGTTTACTGTTGAATACTATAACCGTGACGTAATAACAGACGCCATGACACCAGCGAGCGTTTTGGCGAGAATTTGAAAATTTAAATTTAAATGTACTTTTATTGCACAAAAACCTTAATTTTCTACAGAAATATGATATATTTTAGACATAATAGATACTTCTGAATATGATAGAAGAGATTTTGAAAATTAGTCTTCAGGCCTGCGGCACGGGAAACTCAGCGTCGAGGGGCTTAGAACCACAGATATACAATAAATTTATAGATCTGTGGTCAGACCGGTACGGCTAGAAGTTCGTTCCGTTTCTCGAAGGATATTTTTTACGTTCACAAGTCGATTGGCCTTCCTTCGCGAGGCTGTAGCAACATGTGAATTGAAAGTCGTCGGCAACAGGTGGTATTTGCTAATCTTGAGCGTGTATCACGTGGTTTATTCCGTTAATTGGAATCGCCGAAATATTTTATAATAGTATACCAAAAGTCATTGATTCTGAGATTTCGAACCCAGGACTGCTGTCACAAAGACGTTCTTACTTCTACACTACACTACTACTACTACACTGATGAATTATAATGGAATCTTTTTATAGAACTAGGCACGGTGTGCAATACTTATAAATTTTATTTATAAGTTCTCTAAAAGAAAAAAAATAACATTCTATTCAAATACAGGTTTACGAAAGATGCTTGATTAATGCAAATCCCACTCACTTCATAACTTTTAGGATAATAATAAAATTTTGCATAATCTAAGCTAATGAGGAGCCGGTTTGATTTTGAAAGTCAACTCAAGTTTTGATTTAACATCACTGGTGACTAGAACACAAGACACTGAATGAAATAACGTAGGTATATTTGTCAATCAAAAGCTCAATATAAGCTCGGACAATAATAATAAAACCACACAATGTAAAAGAATAACGCTGTTTCAGTAACTAGCTTTTGTTATTTTTTTACATTTCATCATACATCAAATACAAAATTGTAACTAAGTTTTCACTTTGCTACCGACTCTAGCAAGCTTTTATTTTCGCTTACGCCTCTAGTGGGCTCTTGGAAATCTCAAAAACATTGGAAGGTAACTCGTTCACTAGCTCATACGAGCTTATGATGATGAACAAAAGGATTTGCATATCCCTTCCTTTACAATCCATCAATTTCCCGAGAACAGTCAACCGCGGTGGAATGCGGCTGCGGCGACACATTTACCATTCCCCCCTTCCCCGCCCATGTCACTGGTACCCAGACGCAACTTCTCAAAACGATGGTTCGTTTCACATGTTGAGTTCCCATTGCGCGGAATCGCGGCAACACGGTGCAGTTGTGCTTTCGGTGCCGTACACACTGCGCAGTGTAACTCAAAATGTGAAACGAACCTTCGCGTATCGTTTTGTTGAGTAGACCTCAGAGGTGGGTGGGTACCGGTCCTGCGTGCCCTCAATGCGATTCCGCGTTGCGACTTACAGTTTCGCAAGTAAAGTTGTTATTACTGAAAGATGTTGAACTTTATCGCTGTAATTGCTGCTGATATCGATTTAATATCGATAGAAATATCGCTAGAGTACTATTGTGAATCTAGATTGTAGGTAAATCAAGAGTAACAATTTGGCATGAGTGGGAAAATTATAAAGCAAACCGTTTCATATTAGGCGCTTCGAAAAGCTATACCGCAGTAGAAATTAGAACATGCGTAGAGCTTCGCTACAAAAGTTAATTTACTTAGTAACTCTCTTTTACCGTGTCATACGGTAGTTGTTGATATTTTATTATTCTTCCGGTTAATTATAGCTTTATTTACACTAATAAACTTACCTACAATTAATACAAGTATTTACAAAATAGAAAGTAATACTTTTTAATATTTTCCCGGTTGTAAAAGTACGCACAACCAAAGCTGAGCCAAAAATAAAAGACACTGTTTTGACTCGTGTAGACATGTGATACTAATTAGAAAGATTTCTTTGTGACCTAATTATTTTAACACTGTTTGCGTCCCAATTTTATAAAACTGCACCAGAAGAGTTGTGTGCCAGAAGTATTTTTTTTAATAAAATGTTGGAAGAAGCCTCAATTATTTTTTTACATTCCGAAATGTAGAGATTAAGTCAAAGCCGTTAAAATATATCAAAAACAGGTTATCAGCTGGGGTTCTAATTGAGGCCGAATGAATTTCTGTATCAAGCCGTAGTAAATTTGAATCCCACTCGATAACTTTTGGTTATCCTTTAACGGGCGTTATCATAAAAAAAAATATCAAGATATTTATTTTTTTCTCATCGTGATGAAAAGAATGCATGAAAAGATTTAAAGTGCGGCTCAAAGAGGCTCTCCTCTTGAACTTGACACATGTTTTCTAGATTCTACGACATGCCGGTTTCCTCACGATGTTTTCCTTCACCGTTTCAGAGTACTAGTACTGGCTTAGCGCACGTTTTGGACCTGAAAAACTGGATTTGAAGTTTTGAACCCACGAACTTAGGATCGGAAGGTTCGCTACCTAATTCCACCAGTGCTCTTGGTTGGGCTAGTTAAACAACATAATGTTAATTAAGCGAAGCATGAATCAAGTTGAGTTGACAGCAACCTTGTGTTTGCACGATATGGCCGACGAGAAAGGGAATTCACGCCGCTATTTTGTTCCGTTATTTACCAGCTTCGGATTACCAGTTTAATTATGAAATATGCTAATGGTTCTTATATTAACAACCTGTCTTTGCACCGGCATATTCGTGCGCCAATTTAAAAACGTCTAAAAATAGCTCTTTCTAGTCGTACCATAGATATAGGGCTACTATATCTATGGTACGACTAGAAAGAGCTTTTAAAAACCTTCAGAGAACAATGTACAAAAGTAAAATGTATTTAAACAAAATGTTTAAAACGTATCGTTTCAATTTCAATAGCCTTGATTGCTTTATAATCTATATGACATCAGTAGTGAAGTTGTTTTTCATCCCCCCATCTCGGAAAACTGTTTTTATCCGCTAGACTCTAGCGGCTAGAGGATAAAGTAAAATTGAATTCAGAACAACGTGTGCACTTTGTTTCACAAGTTTGTGAATTCAAGAAATCATTAAACCTATTTACTTTTACCTCCATGGAGCCAAATTTATTATACAACCTCTTTTAATTTATTAAAAACTCTGACTCGGAACCTTTTTGGTTTGTTACTTGCTTTACGTGCGCCATTTTCTTTTTGGCATTTAGTCATTTCGTCGCTGAAGTAGGATGAAAAGTTACGAGTTGCACTCGAATGCAAAGATTTTTCACCTCGTGCTGTGTTGATTCCATAGCTAAAGCTCAGGATTCTATTTTTTTTTATATTAGATTCCTTCACTTGCTCGGTCATTAAAAAAGGGATATATTTTATAAAATTTCAAAAACACGCTCTCGTATTTGACCTAGAACAAAAGTCTATACTTTTCTCTTAGACGCTTGGTAGTTTGTTCCTAGAAGTTTCAAAGCTTTGAAGTAGTTTTTGTTCATGAATTCTATTGCGTGAAGTTATTAGTGTTAGAATGAGACGGGAACCGTCAAAAAGCGTACAAACCTACTTCTTATAGTTTTTTTCACAGCAGTATGATATGAAGATATGACACATTATCAGAACACGTGCATCGTATTCATTATTTTGGTATGCGGCCGACAACTAAAATAGAATATAAAAAACTAACTCTGCAAATTTTTACCTCAAGCTATGGCTGACTCATGGAGGCGCTTTTAAAAAGGTTCTGTGAATTAAAGCTTGCATTCCTTACAAATTAGCTTTTGTAGATTGAAGGTAAAAAGAATCGACGTATTCTTATTTAGATTTTGTATTTATATTCTTCTTATCGTGTCAGTGGTTTTTTCGAAACCAGTGTGGTGAAAGGATTATAAGTGCGTCTCAAAGAAGCCCCTTTTGTGCAAAATATGTTACCGTAAGGGACATCTTTGAGATGCACACACATACACTCATACACATACACACTTCACCCTGATTTGCAGGATGACCAATCAAAAAAAAATGTGTAATGTTTTCAAGTGCTCTTGGCTTATTTCATTTTGAAAAATGTATCAAGGATTTTCCTTGTAGCCAATCGCTTGTGTAGCACAGAGTTTTTCTAGACGGCTAACGGTTTTTAAATTTTACACCGTTCAAAAAGCCGTGCGGTCATACTGTAATCAACTAATCAATTATTATCACTCATAATCAGTTATGTTAGTAAGGTAGGTACGTACTGGATAGTGGTGATTGAAAATGCTATCTCACCGCTCGATCTAGCACAATATTAGTCATTCTAATCTGTCGTTACGTTATGCACATTAGAGTGGAAACGATTGGATCTAGCCACTAAAACTGTGATTTATGCAGTCACAGCTAAAATAGAATTTCGAGGTCGCCCGGTGTTGGAGACGGGATCTGTCGCAGACGCAGAGACGAACCTTGGCCTATTGGGTGACGGTGAATAGGTATTATCAGGTGTACAAAATATATAAATTCCTGGTTTTCCGTATTTTTTTTTTTCAAATAAAATCTTGTTGCAATGATGCTCAAGGATCGGTGGAAAAACAATGGACGATCTGCGTCTGGAATATCAATGGCGATAGAGGTAACAAAATGACAGGAGACTTCAAAATCGCAACCACCCTGACGATGAGAAAGATGACGAAGTTCAGCTATGATAATATTATAATTTAAGGAATTTAAAGTAAGTTAAAGTATCAAGGTCAAAAAAATCTAGGGCGCATAATTCATTCAGCATAAACAAACATTAATAAAATACGTCAGTCTTGATGGCAAACAGTAAATTTAAAAGAAATTCCAGTTAGAGTGCGCGCAAGATAACTCAGCGCGTGACTGATGGCGGAAAACAATGAAGAAAAGGACTGAACTTCCATTAAACGAAATTCAAATTCAAAATAGTCTTTATTCAGTTGAATTTAAATCATCACTTTAAAAGCTAGGTGAGTCTAGGTGCCAGTTCCACGCGACCAAGCCTAGAAGAACAGGCAACAAACTACGGCTCGGTTCCTACCATTTGTTTATATGATCCTTTTACAAATCAAAAATAATAGCAGTGAAGTTCCAGTGTGGTGCCACTTCACATAATCAGACGTATGCAATGCATTAATACAACGCAAGTTTGATTTCCCCGTTCATGTTTTAACCGTAGATTGGTATCCATATTTTTATAGGTTGGTAATTGTGATGAGAAACGAAAAAGGAATGCCAAATGTCCGGCAGACAACCGAAATTTGAAAATGGACCAATTGACCTAGTTTTAGTGAAGGAATGTGTCGATGAAATTGAAAAATATCGATAAAAATAATCATGTTTTTGTAACACATTTTAGACTTCCTAATAACAGGCGACGCGACATCGCGGCGCCCCAGAACGACAGATAATAATTTTCTCAATGTAATTTACCTCGGACAAGTTGCTATTGCACATTCGCCTCACTAACTAAGCAAAGACAATACTTGCGTTGTTTATGGTACAGCCAAGCCAGATCATTACAATGGCAGCCCTGTCTACAATTTACTGTTGTTGTTGCGACACAGTTTTGACTTCTGTTGCACTAATTGTCATAACATAAATAACTCTGTACCTGTATGTTTCTTACTATGGAAATAAATAGCATTATAAAAAGAAAAGTAAAACTGATTTTAAGGTTCAGCATTATACAAACGAGTCCGAAACTGCAATCGATCTTTCGATAATAGATATGACATAATATGAAAGAACGATAATCGATTCGAAAGATCGACTATGAAAAGGATAATTGAATAAGATTATCGTCACAAGGAGTGTTTTATTATAATTTTCAAATAAGTTTTTAATGTTAAGAATTATATGTATTGTGAATCGAGGAAATGGTTGCAAAACATTTTCTTGTTTGCGCAGATGGTAGGACAGCTGCTGTCTGGGTTTGAAATAGTAAATAATCTTAATTCTCAATACATTGTATTGTTACATTTGTACCAAATACGTATATTAAGGTATATAATATCTTTGGTCTAAGAATTTTGGTCTAAGACCTACTAGATCCTACTAGGTACGTAAAAAAATATACAAATGTATTTAGTATATCAGCTATCCAGTTTCCATAGCACAATATTTATTATTTTCCTTTATTAGCCGTTTTCGTCGTAATTGAACCATAAACATCAATCACCACGCGCGAAATTGTTGTTATAATTTACTGCAAAATAATATATAAAGTACCTTATAAGTGGAAACCGATACGATATGAACAACCATTTATTTTATAAATAGATATAGCCATAAAATCCCAATACTTCTGTAATTTGGTTTTATTTATCCTTCTACGGCTTCTACCAAATCGAAGACTGAGTAAAAAACGTCACGCACCGATTTACTTCATTCAAGTTCATTAACTTATTTAGTGAAGTATCTGTTTCTAGGCAGATTAAGTTTACGGATGAGTTCAGACTTATTGCAACGTCTAAACTAGTCACACCTGTTGGCATGGTACCAAGTACTAACTACCGATGTAGTCGTACCAACCAGAGGTGTACGAACCCTCACTATGGTCAGACAACCGGAGGTTTGTGCCGTTCACCTTTTGTAGTTACTTTCTTCTGAAACAATCATAGAGCGACAAGGCCGTAGCTAGACTTTGAACTTGTGCGCCTCCACAGTTATCTTTTCCTTGTCATTAACATAGATATTTGCGTTCTTATCAGCTTTACAAAACGATTTATCGGTTTTGTAGTTTATTGATATTGTGGCACTGTAAACATTGAAGTAATTAAACTAATTTTGACAAAATTTACTTGCTTATATAGCTTACTTGCATACATTTAGTTGTCTACGAGCTCTAAGTTGTCGACATTTTAAATAATAATTCAGGAACTGTTGTTTCTAACGAAAATTTATGTTTATTTTGACTGATATATCTCTTTAGATGAGAACTGTAAGCTTTCTATCATTGTCAAAAAATAAAAGTATGATATTAGATTATTAACGGAACAATCACAACCTAATAGCTCCTAATTAACTACAAAATGCTTTCCAAGAGTGTTGAATGGATTGCATAGTCCTTTGTTTGAGTTAACAGGATCGTAGTATGGAGAGTATTCACCTCGTCTATTTCAGTGACGGCGGCGTGGGTGATAGGGTGCGTCGTACTCTAGGGGGATAGACGACCTCGCGCCGAGTCATGAGGGTCAAGGTAGACGGAAACAGACGTTTCTTTCCTCGTTCGGTTATTCCAAGAATCTCTCGTTTCCAGCTAATTTCTCAAAACACAATCACGTTTATTTGTATGTAATGTACGTAATGAAACTTTACTCTTGGGTTTCTCGCGATTCGCGGTGCTTTTGCGTCGTGAAAAATGCATGCTTATCTTGTTATTTGACGCCTTTGTTTGATACGCGCACCTGTATCTGAGTGCGTCCAAACTTTCATCATTATCACAATATGACAGGCGATTTTACGTCACATAGATAGTGCTGTGACCTTAAGATAATTATCGGTCGACGCCTCGTCTCCCCGTTATCGTATCGATAGCTTAGAATAACAACGCAAGGACATCACTCAAGAAGTCCTATTGAGTATTGAGTATTGACTTATTGAATCGATTGTAACAATTCTAGGTTCGTAGGAATGTTTTGATATCATCGTTGCGCTGAGATTGTTCTAGTCGTATGGATTGATATTTATCTATGTGAATTTCCTTAACTGAAAAGTTTAAGTTTAAATAAATTACCTAACTAAATACATTTAAATGGCTGCATATGCAATATTATTCAAAATTTCCACATGGTAGCATTTAATTCAAATACAAAACAGACAAAGACTCGTCTGGCGTATCGTACAAATGACCGCTCGGCCTTGTCTAGGCCGTGATGACGCCATCTTGCGTGCGGATGAACTCCTTTTATTAGGTTACAAAGTTTAACTACACCTGTCTCGCTCTTTAGTTTTATTTTGGGACCTTTGATGAAAGAGACAAATATATTATGTGGTTAATACTCAATTTGAAACGACTGGCTTTTATGTTTTTGTTGTCCATTTTTGAAATTATTAATGTTTTAAATTAAAAGAGTTTCCGTTTCATTCTATCTACAAGTTTTTTTTTGTAATATAGAGCAGATATTTTCTATTATCAACAATCAGCCCTACCGGTTTTTAGTTAGTAATCGAATTACGGGCAAATTAATTAACTAACGAATCGATAGAGGGGCACATTAAGGGCTGATTTTTCATCTACAGACATCTCTTCGTCGAATAAAAAATGTCAGTCCTTGTTTTTGACAAGTCAAAACAAGAGATGGATAGGTATATCATCTGACGGATAAATTTATATGTAGATGGAAAAAATAGCCCTTATTCAAATAATGATCGTATCGATACAAACTCACAATGCAGCTTATTTCATTCTCAATGATAATCTGAATGACGCATACAAGATCCATTGCTCAACAGCGGTACGTTGTGTAATTGACAATTAATTGCGTTGCCAAGGCGACTGCACTGTCTGACTTGAGTGCGCTCCGATAGAGTTAGCTGAGAAACCTCGGGGGCAAAGGACTTGAGCGGTAATTGAGCGGCCAGACTGAATAAATTCTCGATAAATTGACATCTAATAATGTTCATTTAAACGTAACTAGCTTACAAAATGTACCTCGGAAATATGAAATTCGCTCATCTCAACATTAAATCGCTTTAGAAACGGAGGACCAGTCCTGTGCGAAAGGCGAAATGCTCGCGGCATGCTCAACCGGCTCTGTGAAGGCCGTCCCCCACTCCTTCAGATTGTGTCGACGCCATGCCAGTCTGCCTTATCGATGATGACTTTGAATAATCTCAATGCCGTTCTTTTAATAAACTACTGACGCAAATATCTAATTCTTATTCATGAACAAAATAAAAACATTAAATTTAAGTAGGTACTTATTTGAAATAAACACGTCCATGTAGATGGATAGTATTTATTTATTAGTTAGTCATTGCAGACATGCGCGTCTGTCGTTATCACAACCGAGCTTCGCCCTCGTAAACACGGTGCCAATGACACAAGGGTCGGGACAGTCGGGAGTCGGGAGTATCGATAAATAATACAGCAGTGCTATCGCAACACTGGCCGCCGCAAGGCCGCCGGCCGCCTGTCGACGTCCGCGTACACAATCACAACACACGTATCCAAATCGGTAGCTCAGCAACTTGCTTAGAATCAGTTTTAATTTGACAGTTCTATTCAAATCTGGCAGTTCAATCTCTTCTTTTGTTTATTTTAACCAAGGAGTTTTCATGACAGTTTAACTTTGTGATTTTTAAAAATCGAATCGCATTTTGTTTTGTTTATTTAGACACGGTTTACATAGCGGTGATTCATTATGCATGTATTGGGAGTGCTGGTAACTGTAATTGAACGTAGAATGTTTAATTGTGTAATTAAAGTAGGCACACCTTTTTCGTGACTAAACTTTATTTAATTTGTTACAGGTTGCTCAAGATGATGGTCGCAGAAACCAACTGTAATCGAGATTCTAATTCCTCAAAGCAAACTGTGATCGCCAGCCTTCAGCGGCTGAAATCTGACCGAAGACTGATCAAAAATGCCTTAAAATGAACAGCGGCCCCAAAAGATCAAAATCGAAATCTTTTTGAAACATTTACGATGCGTAGAAAGCAAACTTTTTGAAATTTTACATACTCTTTTTGATGCATTTTGAGTGAATGGTGCTAGTGAGTTGACGCAGTCGATAATTTCGAGATATCGAGGTGATGTGACAGCTGTCAGTGATGAATACCGCGATGTCAAGTGACGCGGATGCTGTGAAGGTAGAGGGGGGACACGTCTCCGTTACTACCATAAGCATGTCAGGCCCAGAAACGAGCAATGGTAAGAACGTTTCCCAGAATCACTAAAAAGCAGACTACTGCAAACAAATTCTCACTCGTACATACTTATGGCCTGCGCACACCTAGTTCGCTGGCGGTAGCGAACAGTGAAACGCTGTCAAATATCGCTGTCAAATCTTAAATCTGACAGCGATATTTGACAGCGTTTCACTGATCGCTACCGCCAGCGAACTAGGTGTGTTCGTGCCTTTAATATTGAAGATATTATGGAGATATTTTTATCTTTAAATAATGTACAAAAAGTATGTTATTTTTATTTTATACGTAATGAAATATCACAAGCAGCATAGTTTCGTAGAATAACCTTGCAAAGCTCTATCGTCTCGCTTGTCGTTTTGTCGTTTTTAAAAGAAAACAAACTTTTTGATATCAAAGAATAATATTATGTGCGAGCGTGAAGTTGTTTTCATTATAATTTGTAGATTTGAACATTGCTTAAATTTTGCCCCGTCACTGTTCGTTTTTTTTTGCGTTATAATAAATTTAGTTTTGATATCGGTAAATTCTCTATGTATCTTATTGTTATGAAAATTTATTTATATAAATAAGGACATCATTACAATTTGGTTTACCGAAAATGACTGTTGGTTCTACCAACGTAAACTTTTAGTTATTTTAAAACTCTGCGGTAAACTTACATCAACCTGAAAACCACATAATTCGCAGAATTAAATGTTTGTGTAGGTAGCTACATTTGGAAAATTACATTCTAAAGATGACGAATTACGCACTTAGTCATGTTAAATTTCTCACTTTAAATTTCTCACTTGAGCGTACTAGAACTTTAATTTATTAAAATGAAATTTCAGTTAAAAATGATAGATGAGAGGCCGTTGACCTCTACATAGAGGCTGTCAGTATTTTACCCGACGCTTTTTCACGATAAAAAATAAGTAATATTTTTACACATTTAGTTAAACTTCACACTGCGTAATTTGACCAAAACCTTAACAAATTAAATAAATATTTTTAACACACTATTTTAAATAATATTTAATATTTAATTTTATTAAAATACTTTTTTATAATTAAATACTTGATTGTATTTCAATTATAAACATCAATCTATACCCAATCTATACCTAAAACAATAATTCATACAATTTTTATTCTGCATGGGGCCAAAGTATTGTACTACAGTGAAGACCTAGTATAAACTGAGTGGCAAGGCCAATCATAAAGAACACACATTATCATTATCAACAAAACTTTTAAGTCTAGCGTCCACGTGTCCACTTCATAAGTATCGGTCGCATAGTACGAGGTCATACGAGCGATCCGTGCGTTGCGAATCAGTACGCACATGTAATTTTCTATGATAAGAATATGGGATCAGAAATATTGATCTTTTTTTACTTTATTATTAAACCGATTTCGTCCCACTGCTGGAAACAGGTTCAAAAACTTCCACTTATCTCTCTCTCGAGCCTCCTACTACCATCTCCTCAAAGGTGTCGATATCGTCCCGCCAACGCATACTCGACCGACCCCGTGGCCGCCGCCCGTCAGGACCCAAGGCTGATGGTCACCCACTTATTGGGAGTCACTTCTAATTCTAATTTGAGTTGGGGGCTAGGGTCTGCACTGACGTACCGCGATAGGGTGTATTGTGTATTGTCCCCCTGCTAACCTGACCCCAGCCATCCCAACTCCTTAAAATAGCAGAGAGGACCTTGGGTTGATGGCAACAGTGGACCGGATTGTGACACAAATGTGGATGTGGGAGACAAGACTCAATCATTTCCTTGCGCCCTGTCTTGGTTCTCGCTTCTTCTGTTGCGGAGCACTTAAAAGTTAAACCACTGTTGTACTCAAAAATATCTTATTACTAAGGTACAGTTTGACAGTTTGATACGATGCGTGCGATACTTACGATGCGGACATGTGGACGCTAGGCTTAATCAACGCAAATTCCTCACCACAACGCTTACTGACACTGACCCGTCCACTGACCCTTTAGTAGGTAAAGTTCAATGACATTACTTACACTGCACACACATGACATGAGGAAATTAAGCAGGCTTCTGTATGATAATGAGAACTGTTCCTGCATGTTTAAGGCGAAGACAGCCGTCAATGTTCTTTTCACTCGCACATTTTGACCTTTCGAAAAATATAAAAACACTGAACTTGTTTATCGAAAAAGGCGATCAAACTATCTTGTGCGCAATCCGATTGCACACAGTTTAGAAAAAAAAATATTCTGAATTTAACACGTTGTTCCACATAAACTACTTAAAAGTTTACCCAAGTACCTACGAAAACTAGATAGACCAACATTAAAATAGGAAAACGTGTTAGATTCAAAATTATTTGCATTACACACAAGAGTTGCTCGCAATTTTCAATTAAGTTCAGTGATTTTATATCTTTGAAAGTGTTTAAACGTGCGAGCGAGTAATACACCGACGGTTGTCTTCGCCTTAATTTTAATGTACTCATCAAAATTGATATCAAAACAGTAGATTTACGCAGCTGTCCTCGTCCTTAACCTATGTATATATTAATAAGTCTATCTTATCGTGAATGAATATACCTATTATTATCATGAGCGGATTTCACTTTTAATGTTTATCTTGAGTTTCCTGCCCACTATAATTAAATTACGTTGAAAATAAAATAAGGTAAAAAAAATATTTATTTCCATAAAAGCATGCGTGCAACGCACCTTCCTGCTATAGCTTGCGCTGTGTTGCACTAACGCCTCTTCCAAAAACGAAAATACAAATGTAAAAAAAAACAAAAGAAAAACTATCACTACACTAGGGCTTTACAAATATACCAACTGACTAAGTGAGTGTTATATTGTATTCGAAGTATGTATTTACAACAAAAAAATAAAATAAGTATTATATCAGCTCCCATAGTACAAGCTCTGCTTAGTTTGGGGCTAGATAATGCGGATTAAAAAAAAACAGTGACAAGGTTAATTTTAAGACCTGTGCAGAAGTACCTACATAGTTAAATAGAAAGGTAGGTAGCTTATCAATAATTTATTTATATTTCCAGGTCAATTCTCGTATAGTTCAAGCGGAGTGCGCATCAGTGTGTCTTCGGTGCCACATGACGAAGACTCCACTGATGCCGAAATCTCCAAAATCGACTTCACACAACATCAATATGAGGTATGCAATTATTTTTTTCATTCTTCTTCTTCCTGCCCTTATCCCACTTTATGTGTGGTCAGCACAACATGTCTTCCTCCTTCATTTTCCTCTGTCAGCCGTCATCTCCGAATTCACTCCTCTCTTATCCATGTCATCTTTCACACAGTTCATCCATGTTTTCTTTGGTCTACTTCTGCTGACATATCCATCAACATTCATACTCATCACTCTCCTAGTCACATGTCTTTCATCCCTCCTCATGACATGCCCGTACCGTGCCAGCCTATTGCTCCACAATTTTTCTGTCACTACTTTAAAAGCAATTATTTCTTCATTCAAAGTTGGCAAAAAACCATCTCATACATACCTAAATAATTTGATTTATTAGATTCATCTGTCAATCTAACTCAGAATTTCATCGATATTTAATTTTAACTCGAATGCCCACTCCTAGAAAAACCAGTGAAATAAAGTTCTCACCCACCATCGCTACAAATAGTTTAATATCATTGATATTTTGAATCTAAGCTTAATTAATTATAAGTTTAAAAAACTTGAGAAACCGACTTCATTGTCAAACGGCTAAACCGATTTTAATCAAATTTGTTTGGGACAATCTGGACGTAAGAATAACCAAATAAAAAAAATAATTTTCTAAATCGGTTCATAAATGACGGAGGCATGCAGTTACAAACATTAAAAAAATTCTTTAAAATTCTTTTAATAAAATTAAAATGGGACCAATCTGGAAGTAGTACCTTTCAGATAAAAAAATAATTTTTCAAATCGGCTCATAAATGACGAAGTTGCGAATGCGGTAACAAACATTTAAAAAAAAAAAAAAAAAAAAAAAAAAACATACAACCGAATTGAGAACCTCCTCCTTTTTGATTGGAAGTCGGTTAAAAATAAGGCCCAAAGCACTATTTTTTTAGGCCAAACCAACGCCATCTAGAGTCCAGTGTTATACTTTGGGCTGATATATGGCGATGATAAAAAGGAAGGCAAATCTGCGTGACTTTGGCTGGTTTATTTCACCTAGATTCGTAGACTTATCGACAGCAAAACCTAAACGACCAAACTGACGGATACATTACTTTTCAGGTAAACATGCGTAACAAGCAACAGCGATCGTCCAGCGGAGCTCAGTACGATGGACAGGCCAACGATCGGGAGCGGCCCATGTCCTGGGAAGGAGAGCTCTCTGACTCTGAAATGGTCATCGATACCAATGTCAATAATGGTAAGTTAAACACAGGACATGTCAAGACAGGGCTCAGGGAACTGTCCCTCTAAATCCACATCTGTGTCACCATCCGGTCCACTGGGACATTGTTGTCCCAGGTCCTACTCGACTATATTAGGAGTTGGGCTGGTTGGGGTGATGTTAGCAGGAGGACAATGCACAATACACCCCATCGCGGGACGTCAGTGCAGACCTTATTCCCCCAACTCAAATTAGAAGTTAACGACTTACAAATTCAACTACTTGTAGATACCACAACTCTCTGTGTGTGATTTTCCCGTCAAGCAAGTGCAGTGCGCTTTTACACTGCTAAATTCATCCGTGAGGCAGTGTTGACAAAATATGTGTGGCCTACCAACCACTGCGGAATACATGCAGGTTTCCTATAGTTACAAAGTAAAATAGACATTCGATCGGAAATTTTATTACAAAGCCTTTTAAGCTATTAAACTAAAAGTTTATAAGATCATTATGTAGCACAGTAACATTATTTTATTTGTGGTATTCATAAAAATGCAAAGGCATCAAAAATGAATCGAGAATCATCCCCTGTGGTACTCCTACTTTAATGTATCATGTATCATTAATATTATCTACAGATTTTCAATTTATATCTTTGTGTTATTTGAATAAATCTATAAAGAATGAAATAAATAAAAAAACATGTTAATTCACACCTAGCTCAAGTCACAAAGTAGTAGTGGTTCACCTTGCCAAAGGCTCTCTGTAGGTCAGACTAAGCGTAAGTTTATTTTGATGACTCGATTCTTCTCCTCGTAAATAATTGCGAAAGCATGAATGGTCTTTACACAAAAAAAACGGTAGGAACCAAGCCGTAGTTTGTTGCCCGTTCTTCTAGGCTTGGTCGCGTGGAACTGGCACCTAAACTCACTTAGCTTTAAGACGTTTCAATGTGGTCCTTGTATTGAATTAATAAATTGTGGATATTTGACAGTATTTCATGGCCCAGTACTTATTATATTAATCTTACGCTTAGAACTGTATAATCAAATATTCGTGTCTCTGTCTTATTAAAGGATCTTTATCATATCACTAACTTAACCTTGAGGGAGTATCGCTATCCGTCTATTTAATGTGACGGATAGCGTTGCTCTGACCTGAAATGAATTAAGAACTATTACGAGGTGATTCCAGTGAGTTTATTTTATTTGAGATTTAAGATGATATGGCTACTTTACAATCAAGTTTGTCTCCTAAAGAGGAAAATCCTCAACGGTTAACAGCACAGACACGAATTGTTGTTCCTGCATTTGATAGAAAACCCCCTTATTTTAAATATTTTTAATTCATTTATTGATTATGAATGATTTTGTTTCGATTCCAGATGAAAACAGCAACTCCCTAGATCTGCAGTCCTCTCGAGATTCGATAGACACCCTCCGCAACGTAACGATCAAACAAGAGCCGATGAAGAGCGAAATGTTCCAGAGTTTGGATGATCAGAGGGTACTCGACTTGAAGTTTACGGCACCGCTGCAGCAGCACCAGAGGAGTCATAGTATGAACAGGGTATGTGGATTACTATTAGTAGTGTGGTGCCAATCCAACTCAAGTGAGTTGGATTGGCACCACAATCTCTGGAGCTTCTATTTTTTTAATGAAAAATTTAATATTTAACATGATTTTGAACTCACAAATCATGGTAAATATCCCGTTGTTTATAAAAAGTTTTACAAAAAAATAATTAAATACCTATACAAAAAAAACAATAAGCTGTAAGTTTCTAGCCTCTTCTTAAAGGCTTGCTTGCTCGCGTAGAACTGGCATCTTACTACTCCTTGTTATTCTCTTGAATTTTAGAAGTAAACAACTTTTTACTTTCAAATCTTCTTTTTTCTGCCCTTATCCCACTTTTTTATTAAATTCTACCTACATATCCATCTACATTCATACTCATCACTCTCCTAGTCACATGATTTTTATGACAAATCTTACTACAAAAATATTTTCATTACCATTGCGAAAAGAACCAAACCAGGGAGTTTGAATGGGATATAATTTGAAAGGTCTTGATATGAACATTCTAAAACGTCTAAGACTGTTTTTTTCTCATAACTCCGTTTGTTTCAGATACCACTGCTGACCGATTCTCCCCTATCTCTGCCTCGAAGACCGTCGTCGCCCACAAACAGCGCCAAATCCCTCGCGCTCTCAGACCAGGGCTCTATGCCGATGCCGCACTCTTCCATAGGGGAGATACAGAACTTGACTATCAAGAAAGAAACGCTATCAGGTAAAAGATCTCTAAATTAAATGGCATCAGTCCATTCGGTGAATTTTGTCCAGTGAGGATAATTATTACAAAAATAAAATAGTTATTAGTCAAGTCGGGCGTCATTGGATTTGAAGGAAAAGATGGCGGTTTTGTTCAAAACTGAAACGGGTATTTATCGCGATTACCTTTATTATTTCCCGACGTTTCGACCGCGTCTGCCCGCTACCACGGATGTTGTAACATGGTCGAAACGTCTGGAAATAATAAAGGTAATCACGATAAATACCTGTTTTCCATATAACAATCACGCACAACAATCGCGTTAATTTAAAAAGTGCTTTCATACTAATATGTTTAATTAATATTTGCAGAGTTAAAATGCGAGCCGTCGCTAGGCATGGAGAAGTTGTTGGGCACAGCCCTCGGCTCGCCTCTCACGGGAAGGATGCAGCGCGTCCAATCCAGCGCCAGCACTGACTCCGCCGTACATTCCATGTACACACACAGGTAACTAAGCCCTAGTTTGTTGCCTGTCCTCTCAGCTCAGTTGGTAGTAGCTCTGACTTCTGCGCCGTAGGCCGTGGGTTCGATCCCCACCGAGAACAAATATTTGTGTGGCGAACACTCTTGAGTGGCGAGATATCTCTGATTCAGCGATTTTCTGTCTGAGTGTTATATTGTATTATAAGTATGTATTTACAATAAAATGTATATAAGTATTATATCAGCCATCTGATTCCCATAGTACACAAGGATACGCATCAGACTATACACTGCTAGCTTTTATGTCCTTGCAGTTAGAGTCATTTTTCTTTGTTTTTTCAAGCTCTTCTTAGTTTGAGGCTAAATAGTGTTGTGTGGATTATCTATAGTATATATTTATTTATTTGCCTGTTCTTCTAGGCTCGTTCGGGTAGAACTGGCACCTAGACTCACCTAGCTTTATGACGTTACACAGATGAAATAATTATGGTTTTTGACTTTCACTTGTACTACACACCCCTATAAAAATCAGCCACAGTTCTTGGCTCGTCTGAAGTTAACCGTTTGGCAAATCTTACGTCATTGGGCATTTTTTAACATCTTATAGAACCTTGAATGTGAATGTCGAACAAATCTACAAACTCAAGGAAATCGTCTATGTAAATCAATCAAAGGATCAAAGTCCTGTCTCCAAAACTCTTCCCTAGACGCATTCACAAAGAGCTTAAGTTCTGCTAATAAATATTAATATGTATTATGTTTGTTTGTATCAGTGTGTACAGCAGTCCGTCAGCCAGCCCGCGAGCGACGCGTCACTACACGCCGTCTCTTTCTCGCAACAACAGCGACGCATCGCACTCTTCCTGTTACTCCTACAGCTCAGAGTTCTCGCCTACACATTCCCCAGTCCAGGTAAATCTATGAAAACCTTCTTTCCCTTCCATGAAGCCTTCTTTATGAAATAAATTATAGTTAAAAAAACTAAAAAAACACGCTTTTATACGCTTCGTCTTTCGTTTGCAGGGTCGTCACCCTCACGTGGTGTATAGAGAGGCGACGGGCGTGTTCCCCGCGTCGCCGGCGCATGATGAAGACACGGAGACGGACGACAGGCTGCATCATCATCAGGGCATCAGTCGGCAGCAGCTTATCAACAGGTTAATATAAAGAAATTAGTTGTCTGTAAAGTCGGTTTACTGACGATAGTTGAACGTGACAACGTCATACAGCTGTCCACGCGGACGCATCGCTCACTCAAGTAGGAGAGAGACAGATGTCGAACGCTGCCGAACGAGGAGGCCGATTGCGCCTCTTTGTCGCTCGTTCCGCGCTCTCGCTTGCACTTCAAGCCTTAAATGGAACGCCTCAGAGCGAGGTAACGCCGCATGAGTCATGTTTTTTCGTGCGTGCAGCCGGCTCCATCGCAGTATCATTTCGTACTTTATTCATTCGTGTATGAGTAGTAATAATTTATACTTGTATAATATTATGAGTAATAGTCATTTTAAACTTGTTTAAATTTTTCAGTCCATGTCCGATATGCGGCGACAAAATCAGCGGGTTCCACTACGGGATATTCTCATGTGAATCCTGCAAAGGGTTCTTTAAGCGAACAGTGCAGAACAGGAAGAACTATATGTGCTTACGAGGCAGCAACTGCCCCGTCACTGTGGCGACCAGGAAGAAATGCCCCGCGTGCCGGTTTGACAAGTGTTTGAACTGTGGGATGCGGTTGGAAGGTACGTTTGAGATTATACAAAAAAAAAACAACAAAAATTATATGAAACAAACGGGTATTTATCGCGATTACCTTTAGAGGCTAGAGAGTCTGCCCGCGACCACGGTACAACAGCCGTGGTCGCGGGCAGACTCTAGCCCGTAATCGCACGGTTAAAACGCTGGGAAAATTAAATTAATAAAGGTAATCGCGATAATTACCCGTTTGTTCAATAAATTATGCATAACGAACGCGTAAATTAAAAAAAAACTACAGAAAAAAACATAATAAAAAACCTCTTTTTGCCTCTTTCTGGAGGCAATTTGGTATTTTTTTTTATTTGTTATCTTATAATTTATAGCAACATTGCTGTGTTACGGTTTGAAGGGTGTGGATGCCGGTAAAATCACTGGCACGTGAGGCTGAACATCTGTATTCCTAAAGTTTATGGACGCAGGGCAGTGCATCGTAGGGCACGCTCCTGATGTGCGTGACCTACGAGGCAATGCTTTTTCACAGGCGATGTATCAGATGGGCCATATAATTGTCAATGTCGCAAGCTTTTTTTTTAAGAGCGCATCGTGCTGACATACGATTTTCATTAGCGTTAAATAGAATGTCATGTTAAATAGTATATTTTTTTACCACACTTAAATTCGAATTAATCTCAAATGTATAGTCTACAATTAGTCCTTTTGCGATTTTTAAAATGTCACTTAGTTATTTAGTTATGATTTTTTTAAAAAAATCTCAAATTTTCGCACGATGCGCTCTTAAATAATTTTATGGAAAATGTGTGTTATCTTTCAGCTATAAGAGAAGACAGAACTCGAGGCGGTAGATCAACGTACCAATGTTCATACACACTATCCGGCGCCGCGTCTACCGGCTCGCTTCTCTCGGCGCATGTACCTACCACACTGCGGCACGCTTCCAGTCTCAACTGCGTGAGTCTCTATTACGTACACATAAGGTTCAAATTAGAATAAACTCAGCTATAAGAAGACGGAACTCGAGGTGGTAGATCAACGTACCAATGTTCGTACACACTATCCGGCGCCGCGTCTACCGGCTCGCTTCTCTCGGCGCATGTATCTACCACACTGCGGCACGCTTCCAGTCTCAACTGCGTGAGTCTCTATTACGTACACATAAGGTTCACATTAGAATAAACTCAGCTATAAGAGAAGACAGAACTCGAGGCGGTAGATCAACGTACCAATGTTCATACACACTATCCGGCGCCGCGTCTACTGGCTCGCTTCTCTCGGCGCATGTACCTACCACACTGCGGCACGCTTCCAGTCTCAACTGCGTGAGTCTCTATTACGTACACATAAGGTTCAAATTAGAATAAACTCAGCTATAAGAAGACGGAACTCGAGGTGGTAGATCAACGTACCAATGTTCGTACACACTATCCGGCGCCGCGTCTACCGGCTCGCTTCTCTCGGCGCATGTACCTACCACGCTGCGGCACGCTTCCAGTCTCAACTGCGTGAGTCTCTATTACGTACTCATAAGGTTCACATTAGAATAAACTCAGCTATAATAGAGGACAGAACCAATGTTCATACACACTATCCGGCGCCGCGTCTACCGGCTCGCTTCTCTCGGCGCATGTACCTACCACGCTGCGGCACGCTTCCAGTCTCAACTGCGTGAGTCTCTATTACGTACACATAAGGTTCACATTAGAATAAACTCAGCTATAAGAAGACGGAACTCGAGGTGGTAGATCAACGTACCAATGTTCGTACACACTATCCGGCGCCGCGTCTACCGGCTCGCTTCTCTCGGCGCATGTACCTACCACGCTGCGGCACGCTTCCAGTCTCAACTGCGTGAGTCTCTATTACGTACTCATAAGGTTCACATTAGAATAAACTCAGCTATAATAGAGGACAGAACCAATGTTCATACACACTATCCGGCGCCGCGTCTACCGGCTCGCTTCTCTCGGCGCATGTACCTACCACGCTGCGGCACGCTTCCAGTCTCAACTGCGTGAGTCTCTATTACGTACGCATAAGGTTCACATTAGAATAAACTCAGCTATAAGAGAAGACAGAACCCGAGGCGGTAGATCAACGTACCAATGTTCATACACACTATCCGGCGCCGCGTCTACTGGCTCGCTGCGGCACGCTTCCAGTCTCAACTGCGTGAGTCTCTATTACGTACGCATAAGGTTCACATTAGAATAAATAATAATGTATTTATTATTATTTATATAACTTGTTTCGATCGTTTCTACGTAACGTATTGTTGTTGTCTCATCTTTTCTCTCTTTTGCCCTTCTGGTAACTATGAAAATTCGCGAATAAAGAATTCAGTGATTGGAATTGTATTCTGTTTGTTACAGGTGAACGGTCCAGGGTCATACAACAGTCGAGGGGAATCGAGTAACAGTCGACTCACGCCTGATATTCCGCCATTATTGCAAGTAAGTAACTTAAAAAGTAGTTCATAAGCAAAAAGGAAGAACTGTTTAGCTAGCGTCATGAACTCGCTACAAGTAAATTTAAAAACTCTTTGTCTCCCTCTTTCCTCTGACCAGAGTGAGACTTCAGTCACAAGTTCCTAACGTACAGAAATACAAAAAAAAAGTTAAACCTACCTACATAATCAAGTCAGGTTGCAATATCCACTAAAGAACTTCTCGGATCTGCATAAAATCATGTGTTTACAAATAAAAATACAAACAAAAATATCGCAAAAGTTATGAGCCGAGTGAGTTAAGTTATCAAAGAGGGAGTCGAGAATATCAAACAATCTGTTAAGTATAAAGAAAAAGTTATTTATTTAACGTCATATATAGCAATATCAATATCAACAAGTATCACTTTACTTCTCCACAGGAAATAATGGACGTGGAACACCTATGGCAGTACAACGAAACCGAACTGAATCGACTCGGCAAGTCCACTGGTAGTCCGTCCGCCAACCCATTGCTAGCCGCCAGTGGCATCACCGCACAGAACTCAAGCCCGGACTTCCTAGCTGACCTCTGCAATATAGCTGACCACCGCCTCTACAAGATAGTCAAGTGGTGCAAGAGCCTACCCTTGTTCAAGAATATTTCGGTGAGTTTCATGAAAATCCAGTTATTTTAAAGTGAATACGTCTTTAAAATTACTTTCATAGGGACTCCATTCAAAAAAACCGAATTAAAATATTTCCGGATACAGTTTAGTGTTAAAGCTACATAATATCTATCATCCCCATCCTAATGTCAATTACACCACTGGATAGCTAAAGAATCAATGAATTGATTACGCTAAGTAAGGACCCCGTAGTTACGAGACGTATTCACGTACAACAAACGGCCGTGTCCAAAACACAACCACATTCCATTTTTTAGGGTTCCGTAGCCAAATGGCAAAAAGCGGAACCCTTATGTCATGTCGACCTGTCTTTCTGTCTGTCTATCCGTCCGTATGTCACAGCCACTTTTTTCCGAAACTGTGAGAACTATACTGTTGAAACATGGTAAGTAGATGTATTCTGTGAACCCTTCATGGGCGAGTCCGACTCGCACCTGGCCGTTTTTTTTATTGGGATGGTTTCTTACTCACAGCTTTATAACTTCCTCTCACTCTGTCTCACTATTTCCATTTGTAATCAACAGATAGACGACCAAATCAACCTGCTGATAAACAGTTGGTGCGAGTTGTTGGTGCTGTCGTGTTGTTACCGCGGCGTCAGTACGCCGGGGGAGGTGCGAGTGGGCGGCGGCAGAGGAATCACGCTGCAGCACGCCACCAAGTGAGTGCATTGCACTGATTCACACAATATTATGTACCATCAGCAAAAGTTCTGTCTTATAACTAGCGGCACATAACTTTAGCGGTGAGCGATACGCGCTGCGTATGCGTCGTAGTGTGCCATGTCGCGACACTGGATGTGTGGCTGTGTGCAGAGTGTCCTATTGGTACAGAGAGCGGAATGCGACTGGAGAGCCAATCAGCGCTACGCACGCCCGCCCTTCATTCCGCTAGCCCACCTCAGTTACTTTATTTTTGACTTCTGCGCAATAACGGTCAGCGCTAAAGTTATGTGCCGCTACCTATACTCAGGGTGAATGTAGCTTTCCAATGGTCAAAGAATTTTTGAAATCGGCACAGTAGTTTTTGATTTTATTCATTACACACTTGCACACAAAAATACAAATCTTTCCTCGTGAAAGTTTGGAATGGATTGATGATTGTTACTCAATCACACGAACGGCTGAACGGAACTGGATGAAATATGGCAAAGAAATTAATTATTGTCTGGAATCAGCACAAAGGCTACTTTTTATCTCTGGCTTAGGCTGATTTTTCATAGAGCAAAGAAATGTACCGCGTGTATTGTGTTGTGTAATTTTATTCGTACGAGTACAAATGAAATTTTCTTTGTAAATAAATGCATTCCTTCCCTTTTAGATAGTATCTTACATATCTTTAGATAGACAGATAAAAACTTTATTTGTCTATATTTAGCACACACAAAATAAAAAAAAATACAGAGATATACTATACAAAACAAAAACTTAGTTAACAAGAAAATAAAAACTAGCTACGAAAATTAAGATGGCGTGTGTGTTGCATCCCAGACAAAGAGGTAATAGCGCACTATCTATCATTCTTCACTATCTATTCTTTAGTATCTTTCACTCTGATGTATACGTATATAAAAGTTATATTCTATTCTACAGGTTAGGCTTGACGCCGTGCATAGAGAGGATGCTAAGCTTCACAGACCATCTGAGAAGGCTTCGAGTTGACCGATACGAATACGTGGCACTGAAGGTCATCGTTCTCCTCACTTCCGGTGGGTAAAACATACATTAATGTATTTAATTGAAAGTGTTTGTTTTTTAGACGAATATACTGTTACAATTTCATCTTTATACAATCAATAAATCTTTCTCTAGTAGGCTCTGCTTAATTTGGGGCTAAATAGTGTTATGTGACATATATTTATACCACAATACATAATTATTATTTATTTGTTAAACTTGCCAACATGAGTAAATTCATTCAGTTAATCATTTCTTGTACCTAGTCACCTCTCTCTAGCCTCAAAGTTTGTAAGAAAACTCCTCAGGGTTAAACTCGCCTTCGTACGTGTCCTCTATTTCTGTCCTTTTCCTATGTATTGTGTGCAATCAAGAATTGAATGATGTTTCTGTACAGATGCTCCAGATTTGCGTGAATCTGAGAAAGTCCGCGCGTCGCAAGAGAAAGCTCTCGCTGCATTGCAAGCATACATCGCAGCGCATTCGCCGCAGACGCCCGCTAAGTTCGGAGAACTCTTGCTCAGAATCCCGGAGTTACAGCGGACTTGCCAAGTGAGTTTCAACTTTATACCTACTGACACACGGTGGTTCGATTTCCATACAATTAGATTTTTAACAACTACGGGCAATGGGTACGTTCAATATGTAAACCTAGCTTAAAGCAAATAAATTATTTAATTTCAAAGAAATAAGGAAAAAATAAGGTTAAAAACGGTTTTAAGATCCAGTCCATGGGAGGGTTACAACAGAGTAAAGGTTAAGACTGAGTAAAGGTTAAGACTGAGTAAAGTTTGATACTGAGTAAAGGGGTATGCTGAGTACAGGTAAATACTGTGCAAAAGCTTAAGATAACTAAGGCCCGTATTCCGAGTGCTTGAGTCTAAGTCGAACTTCAAGCACTGTCAAGCATAGATTTTTTGACAGTTCTCCATAAAACATGACAAATGTCTATGGTTGAGGCTCGACTCAAGCACTGTTTAGCCTTTAGGCTACATACGCACTATGCGGTTACTCGCATGTACTGTCGGTCTGCGGGTAGCCGCATCGCAGTGCGCATGAAATGAATATTACGTACATAATTGTGCTTGCGGGCAGCCGGACGGCTAGCCGCATTGCGGGTAACCGCATAGTGCGTTTGTAGCCTAAGACTTGTAACTTATTGTTGGTACTTTGTTTCAGTTCTTCATGCAAGTCGGCAAAGAGATGCTCAATCCAGCGAACAAGAACAAAGATGGCGAAGGGCCGAGCTTCAATCTACTCATGGAACTACTCAGAGGAGATCATTGACCTGTGGCCGGTGTGACTTTGACAGGTCAACGGTGACAGCTTTCAATGACAAGGAACGGAACTTCAGTGTCATGTCAGTAATAAGAATAGACTTGGGAAACTATGCGGCGTAATGGATTTTTCTTACCTCTTTGGTTATAAGAAATCCTATGATCAAACTCCAGTAGCGGGATTTTCGGCATAATTCTGCTCTAGCGGTACTTAAGGTTAATGCCATAAGTCACCCATTCAAATGGTGAACGTTGCAGAGATAGGTTTAAAATGATCAATATCAGATCATTAAAAGACATGACAACGCGTCAAATGACATTGCTCAACAAGCATTTTATATGAAATTCTTATGAATTTATTATTTTAATAAATGCCTTGTGAAATATAGTTTTAATCTAGGTGAGTTTTATATAAATGTAGGTACTATACCTACCTACCTAATATAACCGATTTTTTGTTTGGTCTTACTCATATTGGTCGCTGAGAGGTCCACTAACTAAAATGACCGCTATGCGTCGCCATCTTTTTTTTACTGTCATGAATGACAAACACATTTTTAAAAGAGACTATAAATTATTACAACAGATTATATTATTATGGCATTAAATCCATACATCATTCTGACAAAATAATATTAAATTAAAGTGGTACGATTTCCATACAAATTGTTTTTACCATTAATGGACGATGAAAGTATAATGGTATACTGAAATCCCTGTGGTTTGCTTGTACTGTGTCTTTATTTACGTTAAAACATACAAGGACTGTAGATAAAAAAAACTAAAAAGTGAACCTATTTTCTTTTACAACGTAGGTAGCAACTAAGTTTTGTAAATATAAAAAAAAGTTTTTTTTCTGTTAATCCACAGTTTCCTTCAATTTAATATAGGTTTATAAAAGCGAACCACAATTATTTCAGTTTACAATTATCCACTACTCGCCCATACTTTAATGGTAAAAACTTTTTTTATATGGAAATCGAACAGCCTTAAAAACACGAAAATAAACGTGGATCGTTTTAGATTATTTATTTTGACTCTTGATCTTTACATTTCCATGTCAGTGCCAAGATATTTTTAAATGCATTTACTTTCATCCCTAACCAGCTTCCAGCGACAACGGTCGCCTTATCTACTGTTAAGAGGCAGATAACCGTCAAACAACTTCTTAAATACATTTAGTGCTAATTTTTCAATCTACAGTAAAAAAAAATTGGTTGTCTGTAAAGTCGGTTTACTGACGATAGTTGAACGTGACAACGTCATACAGCTGTCCACGCGGACGCATCGCTCACTCAAGTAGGAGAGAGACAGATGTCGAACGCTGCCGAACGCGGAGGCCGATTGTGCCTCTTTGTCGCTCGCTTTGTTGCTCGCTCGTTCCGCGCTCTCGCTTGCACTACAATCCTTAAATGGAACGCCTCAGAGCGAGGTAACGCCTCTGAGTCATGTTTTTTCGTGCGTGCAGCCGGCTCTATCGAATTATAAGACGTTATCATATCAAAATATTTCCATCTCTTTTTTAGGCTTGTCAAAAAAAAGGCTGATATTTTTTACTGACGAACAGCCCGTAGTAGTTTTTATTATTAAAATCGTTGAAAGCTTGCGTAGAGTTGCTTTGACGGTTGTCAGCCTTAAGTATGTTTTCAGATAAATCTGCCAGTAAGTGTAAGTGTATTTTATCATCCTTTAGCTTATTTTACAACTTGTATTAATATATTAAATTTTTATAAGAACAGTAGATCGCTAGAAGTATACATAAGCATAGTTCTCATAATAAATAATATATTTTTTGTGTACTTAAAATCAAAATAATGATCACACCACTTTAAAATAAAACGTTTGATAAACTAGACTTCACTTCTTCGCCTTAATAATATTATAAAGTAAGAAACTCTTTCTTTATTTTTTTTATTAGAGTCTGTCATTGTCATTTTAAAATATGAGCTTGTATTTACTAATGCAAAACAGGGTTTTGTTACTATTAGTAGTTGTACACAGCCACTCCAATATGAAATACTATATAATTATAAATAGTAGTATAGTAAAACAAATAAGTTATTCCAGTCTTAAATCCTAGCATACCTACTAAAGGAGGATATTAAAGGAGGACTTACTAAGGTGATTAGTCAAGAGGCAAAACAGAATGGCTTAAAGGTAGAACGCAAAAAAGTAAAATTGCCGCATTTCTACTTTATTCACAAGGGATGTAAAATTCCAAAGTTTTTAATAAAAAAAAATCTACAAAATTTCGACCAGAAACTTAGATAACTTTATGTATTTTGATACATTAAATTTATTGGTATTTAGAATGAAATATAGCATAATATGAAAACATTTAATCAAACCTAGTAATCTTTGTAATCATTGCCATTTTGAATAGGAATAATAATCATTGCATTTGATATTTATGTATAGTATTACGTAATTGCGTATTTCTGGGGGTGAAACCTTTCAGATGTATAGATATATTTTTATACCTAGTATATTTTTGTATTTTATCTCGTATTATAAGACACTTTTGACACATACAAGCCGGGGTTATATAATGGGCTATATTGGTACATATAATATATAAATATATACAATAATTCAATTTGATCAAATGACTCGGAATAATAAATTATTTTTATAAGGTTTTATAGTAAAGGCAATAGTTATGAAATAACACAAAATAAAACTTATTTCTTAGATGGCAAAATATTAATAATTTATTGAAAAATCTTCTATAACGACCAATGCAAGCCCTATATTTTGTATGCGTATTATGATATAATTCTATATTGATTTTAGATTTTATACACTTTTCGTATGGTTATCAGGTGGCGTCTGTTTAAATAATGTCTAAAATGCAGTTAAATAAAAATACCCTCGCTGAAAAACTGCTTAAAAACGTAGTTTTCTTCCTTTTGGGAGCTTTTGTAATATTTATAGCCGTAGGTCTTAATAGCGTAGGATTAGACTCTTCTATAAAAAAATTACAACACTTGTGTGTTTTTGTATTATTTTTTTTTTTTTTTTTCGGTGCAATACTTAGCATGAGTACGTGTACATTTGCAATACAATATTGGTTCTAAATCATTATTTATTTATATTATGCTTTGTATGTGCCCATTTTTCCAGTTATCGTAATGATAGCTATTAAACCAGTCAAACCACTGCCTATGGATAGTTATTACTTTGCTAAAAGCAAGGTAATTCTAAACTTTGTACTAAATTCTCAATGTAAATTAGATTTAAGTATTTTTGTAAACTAGCTATAAGTATTTTGATATTTAGTATTATGTATAGTTGCAAGCATATGCAACGCTTTATTACTTACAAAGAAAATGTTTTTTAAGAAACTAAGACGAAATATACATATAATCTGTCTTTAAAAATATTTTTATATCAAACTATATTTTTATACATATAAATGACATAAAACAAGGTTAAAAGCTAAGAACTGTAGGTCTATTCTAAGTTTTTCTCATTGGCGTTTGTGCCATGAGTGCATATTATGTATTTTTTTGTGTCAAGATAAGCGCCTCCTAGCGGGAATGTTGAGAACTTTCGTGACTCTATCCCTCTTATTTACAGATAACGGGGATAATTACACTCTAAGAGCAATAATTGTTTGTTGTCTTAATAAAAACTATAAAACTCTATACTAAAGCCACGCAAAACCGGCTCGGACGGCACGAACGATTAACTAAGGATAAGCCTACAGTTCAAAGTTCAGTTCTAAAGTGCAAAAATCAAAATAGAGAAGGCTTGATAAGCTAATCAGAGCTTGACAATCATAATCAAAATATTTACGCATGTATCGATTATTCTAAAATTAGAGAAGTATTACAGACCGCAATTTTAATTTGTCCTTTTTTGCCTGCAATCATGTTGGTTTATTAGGTTCGAATGAGGTATGATCCAACCCTTGGCTTTGGAATTTTAAGAGGAAACGCGGTTGGCGTTGGGTCCATAGCAACGTAGTCCTCTGTTTCCTTTCTGTATAATGACACTAGAGAAAATATTTTTCTACCATACAATATTTAAGTACCACTGTATGCCCCTATGTTGCGTTTTTTCCAATAAAATATATTTATAAGAACTAGGAACCTTCAAAATTTGATCAATTACTGCCTTTTTCAGACGTCTAGTAAAGCGGTATGACGTAATAAGAACATACAGGCATAGCCAAATCCTTTCTTTATATTATTTTGATATAAAAATCATAATCGATCGAGTTTTGTAGGAGGAAACAGGGGAATACAAAATAATATACCTATAGGTAAAATAAGTTTGAGATGTAGTTGTCTCTTTCTCTCATCTGTTTGGTCTATATTGAAAATATCCAATTTATTCATTATTATGACACATCTACCTAAGATATAATAGCCATCATTCAAGGCGAATAATATGGCTCGAATGTCTCTTGGTTCAATAATATTGAGTAGCATTTTAAAGTTAATATTCAAAAGGGCACAAGTACTTCAGTGTTTAGTTATAAGATGGAGCTTGTGTGTAAATATAATATTAGTTTTTGTATTTAAATGTTTTTAAAACAAAGTGCCACTTTTTAGTTTTAAATTGAGATTTCATTTTACTTTCGCGTTCGTTAAATTGCCATTAGGTCTTAATAGCACGTACCCTATTACTTTTTGCATAGAAATCGGGAATTATTTCGAAAATCGTTTCCACATAAAGTACATGAGATGCGTAAAAACCTAACTTTTTGTTACACAGCGCAAACGTTTGTCAATTGTCTAATAACAGAAGCCTAATTCTCGGGCCGACCGAGATCATTTTGCAGTTTTATTTTATTGCTTTTTTTCGAAGATAGAATGGAGGATTTCCTTGAGTAATTCATTGACGACCTCATCGTAGAAGCCTCGACAGCTACTATATACGGAAAATGTAGGGAAGTGTGGGGTTGTGCAATGCCAATGTGTATTTAAGGAACATTGAAAATCTCGGTCGGCCCGAGAATTAGGCTCCAGGCTTGTAGACAAGTACGCTAAAACGCTGCATCAGTATAATTATTTTATAAAATTGTGTATAAACAAGGAACCCTATGATTTCCTTGGTGTTTCGTTCAGTATAATCTTTGGGATGATGTTTATTTATCCACTTTTTTGGTTCATACATTTAAAATTCTATACCTTACAAAAAAATCGACCAATAAAATATTTTAAAGCTATTTATGTCAAATTGACGCTTCTAAAGTATTTTACCTAAATTCTGGTTGAATGATTTGAAAAAACTATACAAAATGATTTTCATTTGCAAAAAGTATCAGGTAGGTACAGTCGCGGTATGTAAATGTTCGTCAACTTAGAGTCGGTTTTCTCTTGCACTAGTGCCTTGATCATGAACACATTTTGTCATAATTTGTGACGTTAACTTATCGGTGTATTCTGTCTATTCAGTTTCAAAAGGTAGTATGTGATCGTGATACGTTGAACAAATCAAGTTGAAAATCGACGAACATTTTCATACCACCACTATACAATTAAGCTTTACTCGTGGCATCTACATGTTAGAATAAACTTTGCTGAACTGATAAGTTAAGAATAGACTAGTGCATATCTTCAGTAAAAGCATGATAAAGTAAAGTTGGTGGATGTTTGAGAAGCGAGTGGTCCGAAGAATTTTTATATTAAAAATTACAAGGGCAGTAAGAATGGTCACGTCCATGTATTTTTTACGTATTGTTATTATTTTATATTTTGTTAGTATTATAGTGATATTGTATTCTTTTATTTTGTAGCATTATGAAAAGATTTTTATATATAGAGAAAATAAATTCAATTTTGATTTTAAACAAGTTTTTTCTTCTAAATAATCTCCTAGTGTAGGTAAGTAGGTTTCAAATATTTGTTATAAAAATAAGTGTACATAAGTAACTAGGTAGGTTTATAAATAAAATATATTATGGACAATTCGCACAACACTGTCAAGCCCCAAACTAAGTTGAGCTTGTATAATGGGAACCAGATAGCGGATAATTAAAACACTTGAATAACATTTATTTGTAAATGCATACCTAGGTACTTAGAGAACAATATAACAGACAGAAACGGTGAAGGAAAACATCGTGAGGAGACCAGCGTCTCGTAGAACCTAAAAAAGTTCTAACAACACGCGTCAAGAGTCACGCAAAAAGGGCCCGCAAGCGGCCTACTTGCGTAAACCTGTCCGCACACCAAGTGCGGATGATGAATTTGCCACCCAGGCAGAGAACAAACATAATTATTATGCGTTAACCGCACAAATATTTTTTCTTATATCGTATCTATGCGTTAAGAGCACATCACACAGGCGACTCTCTATACAAATACAAACGTAGTCCCCTATTTCCTCCCTGGATAATGCCTCTAGCTAGAGTAACCATTTTTTCTCATAAAATCCAGATCTGCTATATACGTGCTCGTATGTTTTCCTTTTTTTCAGAAACTTATTGATACGGTATCTGAATTATAATGCGCATAAATTACGTAAAATTAACAAGAACTACGTAACTGGTACTATTAGGTACCCACTAATAATTGAGGCAATACGCAGAAACATTAATCTCCTATGTCAACTGTACCTACCTTTTGGCATAATAAATATATGATATAATTATGTAACACGTATAAAATAAACAAAAGTGCTGTAAAATAATACCAACTGGCGAATCTCATTTAAAACAATAATGATTGACTGGTTTCTCAGCTCAGTTGGTGTAGGTAGCTCTGCCTTCTGCGCCGTAGATCGTGGGTTCGATCCGCATACAATACAGCATTAAAAAAGTCTTGACTCAGCACATCGACATTATAAGTACTACGTACTAGAGAAGACACCGTAAATTCCTACTTTGTCTCGTTCAACTGCGGCGATCGCGCCGCACCTCACTCAGTCGCCTCAGTCGCTCTCTCTCTCGAAAACGCGTAAGTGCCGTGATTTACATGGCGCTTAAGACCTTTTTGCCGAGAACAAATTACGAAGAATAGGACAATTCAGTTATTTGACGTAGCTTCTCTAGTACGTAGTACTTATATCTCGATGACTCAGCATAATGCCTAGCTACTGTGAGGAAGCTATGCGATGGTATTTCTGTCAAGACCGTAAGCCAAAAGACCAACCGTAGAAATACAGCCAGAAACTTTGGAGTAGGTAGGTAGGATACGTGGGTAACACTGGTGATAGGTATTTTGGTTTCTAGAGTCCCCGCCTGCAACTGACTATTTTGTTAATAAAACATTGCTATCTAAAGATTTGAACAAAAGATATAGGTTTCTATAAGGTTATTCATAATAATTATCTCTAATTACCTTAACCTGTTGATAATTCATAATCAAAATCTAAGGACCAAAAGATTATTAAAAGGTTGCATGCGAAGTGCGAAGTGGTTTTAGCAAAAATGTTGAGGAAAGTGGTCGCTTTGTGCCTTGTAGGGGCTGTGTTTAGCAGCCCACCTGTTTCCAGATCACGAGAGGAGATACAGAAGTTCCAGGAATTCTTGGATAGCTCACGAAGAACTGGTATGATATTTTGTATAGCGCAGATGCTTGATTGGCTAGCAGACTGTGTTCGATACCGAACACAATTACTCAAGAGGTGTTCGATACCCGCAGCAAACCATCCAACCAACCATAATTGCGTATATCGAATATTAATTTTGCGTGGTTTTTCGTTCAGCGAATGACTTGATTTTCTATGACATGATGAACAAATGTTTGCGTGGTCAGCAAATATTTGTTCCTCTAGGTATTAGGTATCGCGTAGTTACAATCTCACGACACAAGGAAACCTTGTGGGATCGTGGTGAGCTGGAGCGAAAAGAGCCTCCTTGAAGCGCCCTTAAAACTCTTTCACACTGACTCGAAAAAACGTGACGACAAAAAGAAGATTCAATTTGATATTTAGTTCGCCAAGTTTCAGCTGGACGCAGCTTTTAGTTCCAGAACATACTCGTTATAAGAAGTTTCCACAGATCGCGGCGTGCTCCTCTCCAGCACCAATCCCGAAGAACCTCGCAATAGTAACGTATGGCAGAACTCTGGGAAGTACCAGGGAGACATCTTGCTTGATGATGAGCAGGTGGAATCCATGGTGGAACAGTTCTCGCAAGGACGCAATGCTTACATCTGGCCGAACACTCAGTGGCCCGGGGGGGTCGTTGTGTACGAGTTTGCAAGTGGCCATTTTGGTAAGCTATTTCCATTTTTGTTATTTATGGAATAAGTAGATCGCATATTCTTAGAAGTATGCCTTTATGTACAAGTATCAGTTGTGGACCTCGGACATACCTTTACGTTCATAATTATATATACCTACTCACGTCATTTCTTTATAAATTATGTTAGTCTCTGTTCTTTATTTTTATCTGAAATACTAACGTCTGTCGCTTTGTTATATACCATGTGCCGTTATAAATAAAATAAATAAATAAGTTTCTTTCAGATAACGCCCAGAGAAACCATATCCTTTACAGCATGAGTATCCTTGAAGAACGCACCTGCATCAGTTTCCGTCCAAGGCAGAACAACGAGGCCAACTACGTTCTAATCACCGTACGTCTGTAATAACTACTTCACCACCAATCCTACTGTTCCAAGACGTGGTAGCGTGCTGAAATAACCATTGGCTCCCGGTCTAAAAACGCTACTGGCAACTGAAAAGCTTATAACAATTTTATCAAGACTGATAATGATAAAAAAATATACTTAACGATAAATAAAATTGTAGAAAACCAACCCAAGGTAACTTTTTAGGAGGTCAATGAGCATTTTTCGCAATGACAGTCTACGAAGTGTCAGTACCTTGTAGTTCAGCTTTTTCCGCTGTAAGCCGTTGGTTCAATTCGCACTGAGAATATTCCCAGTTGGGGTATAAATACCCAGAAGTACTTAAAGGGCTATAGGCATCACGTTAGATATTAATATCCACTCAAGCACTAATAATACGGATGTGCCACCAGTGTCAGCATATTGAAAAAATGTCTTCCAGGGTCACTCCGATGGCTGCTACGCCAGCGTTGGCTACTGGTCATCACGCGGCGTGCACACAATGAACGTCGCCCGCGACGTCCCTGGCCGCGGCTGCTTGAATACCATCGTTGTCATCCACGAGTGGTTGCACGTCATTGGTTTCTTCCACATGCAGTCCACCTACAACCGCGACAGCTATGTGCGCATTAACTGGGCAAACATCGTAAGAGGTAATCGAAGTATACTGAAAGACAGTTTCGTTCAGGGTCAAAAAGTACACATTACAATATTACATTTAAAAAAGGAAACATTGTAACATTAGCATGCCATCTATGACAAGACAAATCACGAGTTTAACCGATGCCCCTTACAATTCAAAACAGGTATGGAGCACAACTTCGACCGTTACGATTCCAACCTGGTGAGCAACCTCGGTCTAGCGTACGAGTATGATAGCTGCATGCACTATGATGCCTTCGCTTTTACCATGAATGGTAGAACCACCATAGATGCGCTCAGGGTAAGATCATTTTCTTAAAGCCAGTGACGCGCCATTAGACCGCGCTATTACCCCATTCTAGATTATCTCTCTAAGCAGAAATAAAAGGAGAATAAAATGATTTAAAATAGTACAAAAAGCATACTAGAATTTATATACTAAGGATAGATAAACTGATCATCCATTTCTATCGCGAATTTTTGATTTAATGTTTTTTGATTATCCACAGCCAGCCCCGGGAGGGATGGGTTTAATGAACTATGTCACTGGTTACGACTTCTGGCGTGTTGACCGCCTCTACGGCTGCTACCCCTGGAGAAAAATGAAAGACTATGAACCCTTCTATGCCGAAGAAACCTCACCAGACATGAGCGAGAGTGACGTCACAAGCGACAAAGAATAAACTATTATTTTAACATAACTATTGTTTACTTTTTCAAACATGTATTGCCTCCATTGCTAATAATATAGGTAAAGAATCATCTCTAATAAAATGAATACAAATTTACGGAAACTCGTCATTTTGTTGACTTACAAATCTTTTGATTCTAAATCAAAGAATGAAACAAAAGATATCCGAGAATAATTATAATCCATATTTACCTTTGCTTGTTGATACAACCATATTATCACAAACTGAGCAGTAAAGAGTTTATATAAGGTTGCTTGTTTTGCGAAGCGGTTTTAGCAAGAATGCAGAGGATAGTAGTCGCTTTGTGCTTCGTGGGGGCTGTGCTGAGTGGTCCACTCGTCTCCAGATCCCGGGAGGAGATACAGAAGTTCCAGGAATTCTTGGATAGCACAAGAACCGGTATGGACATTACGTGATGCATGTAGCGAAAGACTGACTGGCTATGACACTAGAACCATATCGGGACAAATAGCTAAAATTATTTGCATAAATTACTTTTTTTCTATAATACACCAATTTGGTACACTGTAATGTCAAATCTAGTTATGGGTCCCTAAAACATGGATACTGTTTTCACAATTTTCTCTACAGATCGCGGCGTGATCCTCTTCCGTGCTAATCCAGAAAATCCTGCTCAGGGTAACGTATGGCAGAATTCTGGGAAGTACCAGGGAGACATCTTGCTTGATGATGAGCAGGTTGAGTCTTTAGTGAAGCAGTTCTCACAAGGACGCAATGCGTACATTTTGCCGAACACACAGTGGCCGTCGGGAGTCATTGTGTACGAGTTTGCAAGTGGCCATTTTGGTAAGCATTTAAATATTGGGCTATCACTTATTAACCGACTTCCAATCAAAAAGGAGGAGGTTCTCAATTCGGTTGTTTTTTTTTATGTTTTTTTTTTTTATGTTTGTTACCGCATAACTTCGTCATTTGTGAGCCGATTTGAAAAAATATTTTTTTATTTGAAAGGTAGGTACTGCTTCCAGATTGGTCCCATTTTAATTTTATTAAAATCGGTGTTGCCATTTTTATTTTAAATAATTTTTTTAATGTTTGTAACTGCATGCCTCCGTCATTTTTGAACCGATTTAGAACATTATTTTTTTATTTGGAAGGTTATTCTTACGTCCAGATTGTCCCAAACAAATTTGATTAAAATCGGTTTAGCCGTTTGACAATGAAGTCGGTTTCTCAAGTTTTTTAAACTTATAATTATTTTATTAATACACTCACACACTAAAGCTCACTCATACAAAGTTACTATAATTATAGGCGTTGCACACTTGGCTGATTTCAGATGCTGCCCAAACAAACCACATTTTATACACCATGAGCGTCATTCAGAACTACACCTGCATCCGTTTCCGAACGAGACAGAACAACGAGGCCAACTACGTTCAAATCACCGTATGTCCTAAATCCTAGTTGAGCCTAGTTGAACTCAAATCGTCGAGACAATATAGTTGTGTCTGAAATAGCCGCAGCCTAAAGTTGAACTTCACAGCACCGTTCTGCGTAGTTGTTTGAATAGGTGCATCCGTAGGCACTGCAACTTTTCGGCTCGGGTCCTTAAGCCATGAAGGCCAAGGATTATTTTTGTTTGATCACGTTTGACTGTCAATAACTCCTCCCCTTGAATCACTAGATCACTAGATCGATCATAGCAATTTGTAGGAACGTTTCTGCTCAGCAACTGAAATCAAAACTTTTGGTTCTTTATGTTACGGTAAGAGCACTAGTAATGCGTACTTACATACATTTTTCATAGAGAAACATCCATAGATGCACCACCAGATTTGAACCTGCGATCTTAGAATAGATCACCAGTGCTCTATGTAACATTCTTCTTCTTCTTACCCTTATCCCACTTTATGTTCTCTTCCATTTTCCTCTATCTGTAGGCCTACCACAAGCTCAGTCTGACTCTGTCTGTGTTCTGAGTCTGTGTGAGTGCTCGCCAGTGCATACAATCGAACCATGACGATGTAGTGTGTACGTACGTTGTGTGCTTAGACAATTTAACCGTTGTGTGTGACGTTTTGGATTTGTCGTAGGATTTATTTTGACAGCACTCACACAGACTCCAGAGCCAAAGACAGAGCCAGACAGAGCTTGTGGTAGCCCGACAGTCGTCATTTCTGTATTCACTTCTTTCATTGCCATTTTATCCTTGACACAAGATACAAGATTAGCATAACATTAAAGCAAAACTCTTTATAACAAGGACAATATATGAAGATTTGCAGAGTGCGGTGGAGTAAGTAAAGTGGGACGGGAAGTGTTAATTTTGCATGTTACACTTAGATTTTTTTGTGCTATCAAGTAATGATGTGCAACTAAGATCAAGATGTTAAATGTCCTCCAGGGTAACTCCGACGGCTGCTACGCCAGCGTAGGCTACTGGAAGACGCGTGGCATGCACAAGCTGAACGTCGCCCGCGACGTCCCCGGCCGCGGCTGCTTGAACCCCGTCGCCATCATACACGAGTGGTTGCACGTCATTGGATTCTTCCACATGCAGTCCACTTACAACCGTGATGATTACGTGCGTATCAACTGGGAGAACATCGTTAAAGGTAAGCGAAGTCATTTCTAATTTATCTGCCAAACGTGTTTAAGCGTAACTACCACACGTACCACAAGCTCTGCCAGACTCTGTCTCTGGCTCTGGTTTTTAGTCTGTGTGAGTGCTCACCAGTGCAAGCTGTGTGTGTGACGTTTGACGTAGGATTTATTTAGTCAACACTCACACTCTCACAACACTCAAAACCAGATCCAGAGGCAAAGCCAGACAGAGCTTGTTGGAGGCCTACAGATTGGCCCCATAGAAATTTCATCAAAATCGGTTCCGCAGTTTGGCCATGAAGTTTGTTTCTCAAGTTTCATCACCATCATCAATCATCATCAACCGATATTAGTCCACTCTCAAGTTTATTAAACTTATTATTTAATGATATTAGCATCCTGCTATACGTTGCAATTCAATACATCTAAAAATCATTCACTTCCACAAAAATCTACGAACTCAGTTTCTTCGATTCCCAATTGGTTGTGTTCATACCTTTCGCTACGACTACCAATGGTCTTAAATCCACCTGTTCATTATTTAAATACAGGAATGGAGTACAACTTCGACCGTTACGAGAACACCATGGTGAGCAACCTCGGCCTGCCGTACGAGTATGACAGCTGCATGCACTACGATGCACACGCCTTCTCCAGCAATGGCAAGACCACCATGGATGCACTTAAAGTACGCTTACTTTAATTATCTAGCGTCACGGCTCAGTTGGTAATACCCTTCTGCACCGTAGGCCGTCCCCAGAGAGAACCAATATTTGTGTGGTGAACACTGATGTCGGTTCTCTGTCTGGGTGTTATATTGTATTCTAAGTAACTGTCTAGCCCCAAATTAAGCAGAGCTTGTACTACAGGAACGAGATAGCTGATTCAATACAAACGTACATTTTTTTTTGTAAATACATACTTAGAATACAATACAAAACCCAGACAGAAGACAGAGATAGTACCTATGTATTTGATAAAAAATAGTATTCAAGTATTATATCAGAGATTCATGCAAGCTCTGCTTAGTTTGGGGCTAGATAGTGTTGTGTGAATTGTCCACGATATTGTTATATTTTTTATCCCTGATATAAAGAAAAGGAGAAGGATTAAGGTACATCTTTTGTATAACCTTAGTTCAACAGTGTTCTCAGGCCACCTTATTATAGCACTAGACCACCTGAAATGTATGTATTTATGAGCTCTAACAGTTGCACCGGATGCTATATAAATCATCTACACTATATGCAAAGGCCTGTGCACTTAACCCCTGAAACAGGAAAACTTGATGAGTTATGACTAATCATGGTTTTTTCTACAGCCGCATACCGGAGTGATGGGTCAGTTGGCTTATGTGACTGGCTACGACTTCTGGCGCGTGGACCGCCTCTACGGCTGTTCCCCTTTGACACGATCGAAAGCTTACAAACCCTTCTACTTCGACGGAACCGTTGCAGACATGAGCCAGCGTGGCGTTACTCGCGATCAAGAATAAACTATTTTATAACTAGATCCTATAGTTTGCTTTTTTTGGGCGAGATAGTGTTCCGTGGAATATCCACCAATAATTTATAGGTACCTACTTTTTTGGTCGAATATTCGTAAAATGTAATGTACTTAACCTTTTTTCAAAAACTGATTAAACTGTGATGAACTCTTATTGTTGACTTAATTATTTTAACGTTACTACCTCTGACTACCCCTCTTAGCGACGTAGGCACAAAGGGACTGATTAGCTATTTATAGTTGTGCTTTGAAGTACACTAACAACAGTAAGTAACTAACTTTTTATTTATTTTTTGCAAACTTCGGACCGTTTCCACTCCAAATATTGCTATGCCCTTAACCATTTTTTTTACTTTAAGACCTCATGCACCATCTAACATAATAATTGCCATAAATTATGAGTCAATAATAATTATAATATCATATAATTAAAATATCATATAAGTATGAAGTGGCAATGGGATCTTAAAGGTCATGGGAAGTCCATGGATGGAGATGTATGGTCGAGACTTTCGAGACCTATATCCAGGTGTTTACAGGCTGATGATAATGATGGTGACGATTCTGCAATTTGGGGGAAAGAATAATGCCACATTATCAATAAAATTACCATTGATAAAAATAGGTACTTATACTCGATTAGCACCCTCTCTAAATGACACGTACTTAATCCAGTTCTTAACTGATAATTTATAATCATGAGAGATTAATAGTTGATACTTAATAGAAGAATTTACTAATGTCCAGTAGTTGTGTCGAAATGTTGCGGGCTGTATTGGTTCTCTGCTTGTTGGGCTTGGCGGCGGCCACGCCAGCCATCGTGAGGAGTCGGGAGGAAATCCAGGCGTTCAGAAGCTTCTTGGAAAGCACTAAAAACAGTAAGTTTTCAGTAAGGTATTATCAGTGGCTATTTCGTCATCTCTGTGCGCTTTCCATCAATATTTCCGTCCCTACTTCAGACTCGTTAAAAACAAGGACGGAAATATTTTTAACCAACATTTACTTAGAGACAACAAAACTCGATCCTTGTCATTCTTTGTAGATAAACGGTCAACTACATGATATAATAATAGATAAATCAATTTTTCGTAGCACTGCTACGCCGTAGAGGCACAGTCTGTTGAGACAATACAATCATGCTATTTCGGCAGGTACATTTTGTATTTTACTGGAGCTTATATTTGGAAAACTCAAGCCATACACGGGTACCAACATATTACGTATATACCTACAAACTTACGAGTTGTTGATGAAAAAACGCTTCGCTACCTCGGCCAACAAGATCATCAATCAATCAATCAGAATTAGCAATAGTAGTTGACCTCCACGTGGCTTGAAAGATCTACTTTCTTTTCCAGGCAATGATGAACAGTTCCTGGCCCGAACCCATTCCTCACCGCAAGCAAATGCCGAAGAGCTGAGCGGCAAGTACGAGGGTGACATCGTCCTGGACGACTTCATCATCGAAAGCATGTTTTTAGAGTTTGCACAGGGCCGCAACGCGTACACCTGGCCCGACACCAAGTGGCCCAATGATACTGTGGTCTGGGAATTTGGAGAGGGCGAATTTGGTGAGCTAACCAAGATAAAATTAGGTCTACAAAATGTAACCGTCTCGGGAATGTTACGGCGAAACTCTTCATTGAATTTAGCTACAACTCTACTTTATTAAACGGCAAACAAATAATACAAGTAGTTGAATTTGTTTGCCATGTAATAAAGTAGAGAGGGAGAAAAGATTTCTCCCTCTCCAGTATAGTGATGTGTCTCGACGCTCGGTCCGAGTAGAAATGTCCTATTCCCGAAACCGGCTAACAGTACAAATGCAGGCAGTTTGGTAAGATACAGCTCAAGTTACCTAAAAACAAAGAAAAATGACGCTTACTGGAAGGACATAAGAGCTAGCAGTGTGTAGTCTGATGCGTATCCTTGTGTACATTGAAGAAGAAATGTCAAAGGTAAAAAAATTGATGGTAATTTAAAACCAAACCGTACAGAAATCTGCGTCAAAAAATAGTGTTAAAGTTAGTTAGGGTCATGCTACACGGGCGGTTCTCCCGCTGCGGGAATCCTTGTCTTTCCTGAATCCTACCTAGTCTTTTGTTCATTTCAACATGGACCCGCAACATGGAACGCAAGTGCACGAACGACGAGCGAGCGAGAAGGTCCCGCGCACAATGGCGCAATAGCGGATAACCGCCCGTGTAGTTTAGAACGGCGGTAAACAGCGGCGGTTTGACGCTGCATGTGGCGGTCGAATTTCTCCCGCCTGCAAACCGCGGCGGGAAACCGCGCCGTGTAGTTTGTAGCATACAATGCCCATAAGAATTGAGTCTAGTGCGGTTCAGAAGCGGATTCCGTCGGCGGGAGAACCGCCCGTGTAGCATAGCCGCCGTGTAGCTTATTGTTCCACTTTCCGCGTCTATATTTTCCTTGAAGGAATGCTTCCATGCTCTATCTTCGTTCGATGCGTTTCTGTTTATCTCTCGCTACTAAGAATTACATCTATTTCATTCCTAAGCACCTCTTTATAATACATACATAAAACATGACGTAAGTACCATAAAAAAAGTAAAAAGGCCTTTGCATCTATACAAGGTGTATCTAAATATGTGTACTATGCGAAGGTGGGGGGTTTCAGACCACAACGGTGATCAGTTGTGGGGGGGAGATAATTAAAAATTCCTATTTTTCGAGTTTAGGGTTGTCACTTTGTATAAAGTCAGCTGTTCATGTTGAAACTTCGTTGCAGTTTTTTTCAGAGATACCAATCGAAGTTCGTAAAGTCGTTGAACAAAAGTTGTTCCCCGGGGGGTGGGAATTCACCCCCCTTCAGGATAGTACACATATTTTGATACACGTTGTATTGTAGATGATTTTTATTAGCGTCAAGGGCCACTGGTGATTACACGAGCCCTACTCGCGGGACGCTATAGTGCCTGGGACAGGATTTTAGATGGAATAGGCTTGTCCAGCACCTATACCATCCTGACAGCTTAGACGGCCCAATCCACAGAAAAGACATGGTCAATACGTGCGGAGCTGACTAAGCCGCGGGTTTCCTCACGATGTTTTCCTTCTCCGCTTGAGAATGTACCATTAACATGATGAATATAAACATACAAATACACTTTAGCTAGCAAAATCCCAATCGTGATAAAAATATGAAATCCGGACATAACTGGGTCAGAGAACTAGTTTATTTAAAACATAGGTAATTAGCATCAGCTTAGCTGATAAAACACAAATAATACAGATTGATTATATACCTACAACTCATTAAATAATAATGTTGTTTGTGTAGCTTTAAAAGATTATGTATATCTGAACGTGACGATTGTGGTAATACTCCGATAAATAGGTAGGTACCTTATAATGAATAACTAGCAGTTGGTGCCCGCTCGGTATTTTTTTTTTGGTAAGTAAACTGTTGTTGTGAATTATATTTAAATACGAATTACTTTCATACTGATTAAATATTAATATTTTTCGATCTTACCCACAGAGCAGCCAACACGCTTTTGCTTACGCAAAGTAGAGAGAGTATGATGACGTATTACTAAGAGAACTAGTGTCGCCAAACTCATACACGTAAAAACAAATACACATAGAAATAAAAGTTATGATTGGTCGAAAAGAAACGTTAAAAAGGACCTAAAACCAAAAAAATAATTTAATTGATAATAAACCTTAACGCTATCGTAACATGGTTCTAAACTTAATAAAATAAACAGTGCTAAAATGAAATTCTACTTACCACGAGATGGCAGATTTCATTCAGTATTTTTTTCTTTTAGTCTCTATTTAGTTGTAATATGATTGATAATACAATGGCTGTTACTTGATTGACAACAAAACAAAGCTACTTGACGCTAGATGGCGTTATAGAAAACAATTCTGTTAGTCTTTATCCACAAGTTATAAGATTCATAATACAATGGCTATTACTTGACATAGCCACTCACTTAGTGATGTGCCAAGGTGGATACAAGACAAATGTATCGACATCGATGATTACCTACCTACTTCTTATCGTGTCACTGGTTTTTTCGAACCAAGTGAGGTGAAAGGATTTTAAGTGCGCCCCAAAGAGGCTCCTTTCGTGCACTTATTTAACACATATTTTCGAACTTTTTAAGTTCTATGGCATGCCCGGTTTCCTCACGATGTTTTTCTTCACCGTTTAAGAGCACTGGCATAGTGTAAATTAATTTTTGGGCAGTAAACCTCATTGGTTGGACTGGATTTAAGCCCACGACCTAAGGATCAGAAGGCGAAGCCGCTACCACTAGCCCACCAGCGCTCTCACCTACCTACTGATGTATTACGATCGGTAGCACGTCAGGTTATATTTATGGTGGTCGAAATAAAAAGCTTTTCTTATCTATCTTTCTTTATTTACCCAATCAAATGTTTACAACTCGTAAAATTGTATACTTAACTGTTTCAAATATTGTTTCTTTTTCTTCTTGTGTTTTCTTTTTCCTGTTGCATCGATACATTTATTTTGAATATCGGAAAACTGAAACCAGAATTATTATGTTATTTCTTCAAAATATTTCTGTAATTTTCATCTTACCCAGCCACTGTGGGCTATAAGAATAAGAAAAGAATCAGAATAATACATAAGGAATAAAATCATCACTAAAGCAAAAAAAAAGTCAGCTCCCTAAACCTAACTATTTATATGATCAGAACTAATAAAGTATTCGATAGCACATTCATCACTTTATTGGGGTACAGCCCTAATTGAGTAGCGAAAGTTGAGATTTATAGAAACGCGACCTTAACGAATATCATTCACAGTCTATTTTTGTTTGATGGTTTTGCATTCTAAATAAAACCAATTTAAGCAATAAAATAATACTAACCTGTGATACGATATGCCCCCTTTTGTTAAATTATTGGTTCGGCTATCGTTTTAGCACTGCAAAACAGCACAATACGGCATTTTTATATTTTTTCGTGTTTTTCTCAGTTACGTTTCTTCTGACAGACTTCAAACACGACTAAACAAAGGAGGGCTTGAAGTCTGCTGTACTGCGCGTACTTGGAGCGTGAGAAGGTCGTCTACATGCTATTTCCATTACTTCTTTATTTCGTGATCTTACCGACATAATAATAAACTCCACTACTCGTCAATAGATGGCGTTCTCTGTCCCACTAACTCATGACTTAATCAACAGATGGCGCTAGGAGTTATGATTTTATGATAAAGTTGATTATTTACTTTACGATTAAGGGGACATTTTCTAAAAATGAATCCTAGCTAGATCGTTTTATCGTCCCCGAAAACCCCTGTATACTTAATTTCATGAAAATCGTTGGCTCAGTTTCCGAGATATACAAGATTTACTCGTTTAAAGGTATAAGATAATAGTTTCATTTAGCTTTTAGCACCTACTTACCACCATGACGGCAAAGTCAAGTCAAGTCAAGAGGCATTATAATTAAACTAATTTAACTTTGTGCACGCATTTTTTTTTTCGAAAAATTTATGTAAGTACTCAATGCTAGTGCTCTCAAACAGTGAAGGAAAACATCGTGAGGAACCAAGCATTGGCTTATGCAATCAAATTGCATCTCATTATACCAAAACTAAACGTGAAATGTAGGCCTATCACAAGCTCTATCTGGCTCTGCCTCTGGCTCTGATTTTGAGTCTGTGTGAGTGTTCACCAGTGTATTATACTGTGTGTGTGACGTTTCGACGTAGTAGGACTTATTTAGTCAACACTCACACAGACGCAAAACCAGAACCAGAGATAGAGCCAGACAGAGCTCATGGTAGACCTACTGGACTTGATTCACGCCATCTTACCGGAACAAGCTAATTCTGCTGGAATCTTTTTCAATGTTCATTAATTTACCAGGTCCCCTGCAGTCAGCTGCTATCGAGCAAGGTATCAAAGATATCGAAGACCACACCTGCGTCAAGTTCCGCTACCGGGAGCCTGAAGACACCGCCTTCGTCAGACTGACTGTAAGATGGCAAAAGACTTTTTGAAATCTAGAGTAGTCTATTCTAATGTTTGGAACGCTCCTAGCATTCAAAAACCCAAATGCATTTGTGACACAAATAATAAATACTGCGGACAACCCACATAATATTCTAGCCCAAACTGAGCAGAGCTTGTACGATAGGAACCAGTAGGCCTACTAAGCTCTGTCTGGCTCTGGTTTTGAGTCTGTGTGAGTGTTGACTCTAAATAAATCTTACGTCGAAACGTCACACACACAGTATAATACACTGGTGAGCACTCACGCAGACTCAAAATCAGAGCCAGAGACAGAGCCAGACAGAGCTCATGGTAGGCCTACAGAGCTTGTACTATGGGAACCAGATAGCTAATATAATTACGTCATTTTAAGCGCACGTTCACACGAACGCGAATTTTTCGGTAAGGGTCGTTTGCTCCTCCTTGTTTTATGTGAATGAAATACACTTTAAATTAGACAGTTTGTGAGGAGCAAGCGCCGCTCGTGCGCAGTGCCGCGCTGACTAAAATCACGTTCGAATCGCGCTCGTGTGGCTCAATTCGATGGGGCCGGCTGCACGCACAAAAAAACATGACGTCATGCGGCGTAACCTCGCTCCGAGGCGTTCCATTTAAGGCTTGAAGTGCAAGCGAGAGCGCGGAACGAGCGAAAAAGAGGCACGCACGGCCTCCGCGTTCGGCAGCGTTCGACATCTGTCTCTCTCCAACTTCAGTGAGCGATGCGTCCGCATGGACAGCTGTATGACGTTGTCACGTTCAACTATCGTCAGTAAACCGACTTTACAGACAACCTATTTTTTTATTTTAATTTTATTTCTATTAATTTTAAGTCAATATTTTATTGTTTGTCAGGGTGCTGCGAACGGATGCTACGCACACGTCGGCTACTGGGCCAGTCGTGGAGTCCACACCCTGAATCTGGCGCGGAACGAGATCGGCGTGGGCTGCTTCAGGCACGCGACCATCGTCCACGAGTGGATGCACATCCTCGGCTTTCTACACATGCAGTCCACTTACAACCGTGATGACTACGTGAACATTGTCGAGGAGAATCTCATCCCTGGTAATAGGCAAACATCTTCTTCATATAAATAAAAATTTATTGCTGTTCGTTGGTCTCACTAAAACTCGAGAACGGCTGGACCGATTTGGCTAATTTTGGCCTAGAATTATTTGTGAAAGCCCAGAGTAGGTTTAAAATGTGTTTTTTTTTTTTTTGCGGGAAAGGAATGGGGCGAGCGAAGCCGCGGGTGGTCGCTAGTCTTATGTATAAAAATGAATTGCTGTTCGTTAGTCTCGCTAAAGCTTGAGAACGGCTGGACAGATTTGGATAATTTTGGTCTTGAATTATTTGTGGAAGTCTAGAGAAGGTTTAAAAGGTGAATAAATCCCAAAAGGTAACGGGAACGGGGCTAGCGAAGCCGCGGGTGGCCACTAGTATTTTATCAGTTTTTTATACGAGTACTTGCTGCACAAAGGAAAATATCAAAGATATTTATTATAATCCCAAAAGTTTGCACGGATTTGAATTTGAATCCAAGGCCAGTAAGCCTACCACAAGCTTTGTCTTGCTCTGTTTCTGACTCTGCTTTTGCTGGTCTTAGAAGTTATTCGTCGAGTGAGCATTATGAGCTACGATGTCGCAATTGGCTATAGCGTATCCCCATATGGCAGGGTCATTATTAGTTCAAATCCTTTGCATAACTATTGGGATCGTGTTTAATATATTTGACCTACAAAACATACTATGCCAATCATTCATCCATCATCTTAGCTAAAATAAATAAAAATAAAATAAAATTCGTTTATTTTGAAACACAAAAATCAATACAACACTAAAGTATACAAAAAATATGACAAAAACAGTTAACACTTAAAATAACTAGCAAGCATAGCTCGCTTTTTTAAACATGTCCGAACCCAATTCTTACAGGAACCGAACACAACTTCGCTATCTACGAGAGGGATCTGGTGGACAATCTAGGAGTGGAGTACGATTACGTGAGCTGCCTGCACTACGGACCCTATGCCTTCAGCAACAATGGAGAGCGGACCATCGTTGCTCTGCAGGTAAAACACAAGAAAAAAGGGTATTTTCTAATAATGTTTTATAAAAAAAAGAAACCTCAACTTTCCTATTGCTAATTGGTTAATTAAATATTTAACAGTTGGTTATCTCAAAGTTTTTAATAACAAAAATAACTGTCAAATATTTGATTACCTAGTCAATTAGCAATACGTATTACAAGCCGAAATGGCGTGATAAAGAAAAAGCACCACACGCTTTTTGTACAATAATAATATTTTTTTCAATTGATTATTACAGTTTTATTTTTAACTTTTAATTCAATTAGTTATTAAAGCGTGTTTTTTTAGTTTTTTAAACTATTAATTTTTTTTAACTTTTTTTAATCATTTTTAGGGTTCCGTAGCCAAATGGCAAAAACGGAACCCTTATAGATTCGTCATGTCTGTCTGTCTGTCTGTCTGTCTGTCTGTCTGTCTGTCTGTCTGTCCGTCCGTATGTCACAGCCATTTTTCTCCGAAACCGTAAGAGCTAGACTGATGAAACTTGGCGAGTAGATGTATTCTGTGAACCGCATTAAGATTTTTACATAAAAATAAAAAAAAACTATTAATTTTGGGGGTCCCCATACTTGAAACTGAAACTCAAAATTTTTTTTTCCATCAAACCCATACGTGTGGGGTATCTATGAATAGGTCTTCAAAAATGATGTTGAGGTTTCTAATATCGTTTTTTTCTAAACTGAATAGTTTGCGCGAGAGACACTTCCAAAGTGGAAAAAAGTTGGTCCCCCCCCTCTAACTTCTAAAGTAAGAGAATGATAAAACTAAAAAAAATATATGTTGTACATTACTATGCAAACTTCCAACGATATTTGGTTTGAACGAAATCTAATCAGTAGTTTTTTTTTATACGTCATAAACCGTAAACCGCAATTTACCTTTCGACGAACTACACGAACCTTATTATGTTACATCAAGTAACATAATATAAAGGTTTTTGTAGTTCGTCGTGCTACGGAACCCTTCATGGGCGAGTCCGACTCGCACTTGGCTGCTTTTTTAATCACTTCTGGAAATTGGTGAAAATTATGTTCAAAGATTCCGTTACATACTCGTAGTTACAACCCAAGCTAATAAAAGCGTGTTAAAAATATTCAGTGTCAGGTGCAAAAACGGTTTTTGAATGTGATGTAATTTCAACAGGAGCACGAAGGTATAATGGGCCAGCGCGTGTACATCACCGATGACGACTGGCTGCGCATCAATAGGCACTACAACTGCCCCGGAGCCTGGGACTAAAGACACCTCAAAAACAAGATTCGTTCAGAAACCATTTTATTTCAGATAAAAATATATCAACTTGTAAACACGATTCGTTCAGAAACCATTTTATTTCAGATAAAATATATCAACTTATTTCAGATAAATTTATCAACGGTTTTTATTTGTTGCCCCAAAAGTTGTAAGTTGGCACTATAGCGTTCCGCAAGTAGGGCTTGTGCAATCACCAGTTGCACCTGACGCTATACAGGGTGTAATCGTTAAGTGTGCACAGGCGATTATTCCGTAACTATTGCAGATATCAAAAAACTTTAAACTGATATCGAAAGTACTTTACCTAATGAGTAAAATGACATTAATAACTATTTAAAAATAAAACGAGAAATATCCAAAAAAATTACATTAATCACTCCCATACATTTTATTTCTTAGTAGTACATTTTTAACATGTCCCTCTTTTCTGTATTGGAATATGCCATTTTTCAATCAATAAATGCAACAATCACGATTATTAACGCAAATTGAAAAATACAATAAATTGGCGGGAACGAGAACCCGCGATAAAGAATTTGAATTTAGAACGAACACCAAAGAGTATCTTTCTTTTTGTTTTTATTTAGTATGTTGCTTTTCAGCTAGTTCAAATCAATACAATATTGAAACAAGGTTTATTATAAATTTGAAGTGGTAAGATAATTAATCTACACGTGTATCTACTTGAAATTCATTAATACCTTCATATCGTACATAATTATAAAATGACAAGGGTAAAATGAGTAGGTACTATTCCACTTAAAATAAGGAAACTAAAACCTTTCTACTATCTCATACTAAATGTATGGGAGTGATTAATGTAATTTTTTTGGATATTTCTCGTTTTATTTTTAAAAAGTTATTAATGTCATTTTACTCATTAGGTAAAGTACTTTCGATATCAGTTTAAAGTTTTTTGATATCTGCAATAGTTACGGAATAATCGCCTGTGCACACTTAACGATTACACCCTGTATAAATCACCTACAATAGATGCAAAAGCCTGTCTACTCTACTAATTCTCCGAAGAAACAATCAGTGTGATTTTGCAAATGTGAAGTGGTCAAATTGATAACCGTGGTTTTGACAGAATCATTCATAGTCAAGAAAGCAACGACTAAACAAAATAATACTCTAATTAAAACAGAATTTAATGATATTACCTACTTGTTTTATTTTTATAACATTCGTTTTTTTTTGTGGCAGTTGTCAAGTGTTACTCTTTTTGTCTTTGAAATTAAATGAAATGATTTATTTTGTTAGAAGTATGGTTAAGTAAGTCTTATCGTTAATTCATTCACAAACTTCACCGTTTTTTACGTTTGGGTATTTTTATGGATAATTCTAAAAAATATGTACTGCCATACCCATATTACCCATTAGCATACGATTCGATAACTAGAGTAGTTTAGGTATTTAATATTGTAACACAACTGATCCAAATAGAGTAAATAGGTAAAAGGTATCTTGAGTAGTAGGTATATTATGAAATGTTCTCAAAACGTACATTGAGACAAAAAAAGATCGTCTCTATTTTTACCACCTTTCTACCGCAAAAACGTTCTGGAGCGAAGGACCATAAAGTATTAAATTCAAAACAAAGTTTAGTTTTTTTAAGTGTCCCCTCGGGGGCGACCTTACACGATGTCTGGGGCACATGCGATGCGCGCATCTTTGATGTTCGACGTTGACGCCGCACTAAATTTTGTCACGACAAATTTCCACTCTTTGAAATCACTAAGATTTAAATCCCTACAGTTGAATATCAGATTTATTGTGGCTTAAATGTAAATGAATAAAGCAAGAGTTTTAATGAGCAAGATAATTAGTAGTTTTGTTTTGGATTTATTTAAAGATTGCTTCGATTATCACTTTGGTTTGATTCGTCCTCTACAATATAAAGTTCGTTTTCGATCGCAAAAATATCGAAAACGAAAATCTGTTAAACAGGTAAAAAGCCGGTGCGTTCACCACAGCTTTTGCATCAAACAGAAACTTAAAATCTTTAAAGATGAACGAGTTAAACTAAAATACCTAAATCTTTTTGGCGTAACTACTATCAAAATATTGAAAACGCTTGACTTTACGTTGCAAGCCTATCACTAGGTATCTAGCCCCAAATTAAGCAAAGCTTGGACTATGAGAACAATAACAAGAACAAGACCGTCAACAGTGGCACATTACAGAGAGAGGCCTATTTCTAGCAGTGGGTGAAGTCGGGCTGTGAATGATGATGATGATGATGTACCATGGGAACCAGATAGCAGCTAAAAGCTACACACACATACACTTACACACAGCTTATTTTTTTTTATTGCAAATACATACTTAGATTATAACACCCAGGCAGAGAACAAACATTCATATTCACCACACAAATATTTGTTCTCGGTAGGGATCGAACCCACGGCCTACGGCGCAGAAGCAGAGGCTGAGAGGCCTCAAAAAACAATGAACTCACTGTTACGTTGTAGCCGCAAAACTTCAGTGGATAAAGTAATTCAATACTTTCGAGCAATGTTCCAGATTAGACTGTAGTTCGTACGTATTCGGTGGCGTTTCGGGGAAGGAACGCAAAGCGACCTCCCTTCATGCAGTATCAGTTACACTGCTTTGCTTGACTCTTGGAGCAGCGGGCCTGTCAACAACCGTGTCAGCAGACCGTGACCCTGTCATCCTGGCATTGATGTGATCTTAAGAGGAGACTTGGGTGGCTGTTTTTACCTTTGCTTCTCTTTTCCTTATAATAATAGTCTCTATAAGTTAAATGTGTCTTTTACATGGTTTTTTTAGACAAAGCTGCATCACAAATTAAGTTGTCAAATTTTATTATTTTTCTGTTATACCTTCGACGTAACTAAGTGTTATTAAAGTCCCTATGGTTATCATAAATGAATTGAATTTAGTAAGTAGTTTTTATCTAATGATGCATATAAAAAAATTCTTAAATAGCCCCTTTGAAGAATTGCGGCTGTTAACATCATTGGGCGGTCTATGCTAAGTAATATGATTTTTATTATAAGTATAAACAAACGCTATATTACTTTGAAGAAAAGAAAAATAAAACGAGGTGATAAGAACATTCAGAACACAGCGTTCAAAAAATATTTAAACGGTTGAAAAAAGGCTGAAGCCTGAGTTAAAATGTTTTTGTAAAATTTTCAGCTACATAAGTAAGGTTAGTTATTTTGTCAAGCGAAACGCAAAAGGCCTGCGCACATCTAGGCGATGGCGATGGTGATCAGCTGAAATGCTGTTAAATATGACAGCGATATTTGACAGCGTGTCAGCTGATCGCCAATGCCAACGCCTAGAAGTGTGCAGGCCATAAAAAGCTCATCTCTGAAGCCCCATGAGATGGCATGTGCTTAACGGTATTACTTACTAGTGAAATGTTTTTTTAAACGTTGAGACGTCCCAACATTGACAAGCACTTAGCGAAGTGCTGCTAAAAACTTAAAAGATAAGAAATCCCTAAATGTCGGAAAAAAGTGTCAAATCTTCAACGATTTTATCTCATGAAAAAACACTAAAAAGCTACCGAAAAATACATCTACTTCGGAAAGAGTGTTTTTAATTAAAATTATCGTTTACAAATTAAATATTTCCTGAGGAAATATCTTGATTTTTATCTACACCTATTTGTAAGTTAACGATCTTTGAGTGATTCGAATTTCGAATCATTTTTTATATTTTAGAATTCCATTTGTCGTTCGTTGCTAGAAAAATTAGATGGATAGGTATAACATAACGTTCGTTTTATTTGGTATTGCTAAATAATGAGATACAGATTTACGTTTGATTATACCATTCGCATCCTAATTTAAAGAATCCAATTCATAAAGTTTGGATACACTCGTTTTTATTTTTTCTCCTCGGCGCCTGTCTTGGTGGCATTCCGGAAATGCCAACCGCACGGCTAGTTTGTTCCAAAGACCATTAATATTGCGACCGTCAACACGGGAGTGTTGTGTGATGAGCTGGAACACTGCAATGATTTGGATATTAGCTCGGAAGATGGATAACTGATCCTGTCATAGCTATGTGAGGGCTTAACCTTAGTTGTGGCAGCTTGGGTGGTTTATTTTATCTAAAGAGGTTTTAATGCTTTTCATAAAAAATACGTAAGGAGTTTGGTACTTACATCTTTTTTGTGGCTTGGGACTTCGAGATTCGAGATACCTACTACACAAAAAAGTCCAAAAAATATTTGCAAACTGTTTGCCGTGTCGTATAGCAAATATTTGCTGGAACTCTCCAAGATAATTAAAGTCTAATCACTTTCTTCGTGCAAACTAAATCTCTACTTTTGTTCTACTCGGAAAAAACGAAAAAAACTCAACAGCCAAATATGTCCGAGTAAAGATTTTGAATTGACTTTTTTCTTTTAGCGAAATAAACTTATAATTAAAAAAATAAAATAAATAACTGCATTTATGTATTTTCTCAAAACACATAAATCCCTCTCAATAAAAGTTCGAATCCATCATCCATTATCCCATTCTGCCTCGCTCGCTACTACTGTAGCGAGCCATCAATGCCTGTGTTTTTTTTATATTTTTCTTGCAATGCTAAAATTAAACTAATTAATTGTATGCGGTGACGTGAAGGATGGTGGAATTCAGTTGAGGTAATTGTCATGCGTGCGTGTACGGTGGTTATGACTTTGTTAATTATTAGGACAGGAACGGCCATATTTAGACCATCATTTTTATATTTTAGGGCCAAGCTTGGTAATTTATGGCGACCTTGTGAGTGATGGTGAAATAACTTGTGTGACGAAAAGATAGAAGCGTACATTATAAGTAAGCCTTAATACAGAGTCAAAATATCACAAGGATCGCTTACAAACGCTTTTTTTTAAAGACAATCTATAGGCATCCTCGCCGATTTTACGTCATTTCTACGGTATCTTCCTGCCTATTTTCAAAGATATTTTTGTACAAAATATTAAGTAGGTAATTATATGCCTCTAGCGTTGACTTTACCTAATAATATTCAAACCAAAATGCGTTTATTCTTATATTATCAAGGATCACATTGAAAAATCATAAACCATAGTCCATTTAGCGCCAGTTCCACGCCAGCAAACCTAGAGCTTAAATACCTTCAGAGAAGTTCCTGAAGTGACGTAAGCTAAGTAGTCTGTACCCAAAGTCCCAGTGCATTTACAACATTTCGTTACCAAATGTTGTTTTCGTTTCGCCTACGTGTCTCTCTCTTTTGCATGGAAAAATTATGAGACAACAACTCTAGCTACGTAACATATTTTTGCTGTCTCATCTTTTCTCCCTACAAAAGACAGAGACACGTGGGCGAAACGAAAACAACATTTGGTAACGAAATGTGGTAGCAAAACTCGGACTTGGGGTACTGGTCCCCAAAATAATGACACTAAACTTTAAAACTACGAATCCATGGGCACCATACCGGATGGTGCGTTGACAAATGGCTGTGTTCACGGATTATTGAAACGACATCCTCGCGATGGACTCGTCAGGACCACACCGTGACATGTCGAATGACAACACGCAAAATGTGATTTACTGAAGTTAATAGTTAATAGCGCCCCCCCAAGGCATCCCTGTTTTTAAACAGACTGTAATATGACTGCTCTTAAAAAGCTTAAACATGATAAATCTTTTAGCCTCCCCAAGAATAATAGAGAAGAATAAGGGAATAAACGATGAATGAATTGTGTTATACACGACATCACGACATAGACAAGAAAAGAGTGAACATAGAAATAACAGCTGTTAGAAGGGAGTGGCATAAAATAGCAGTTATGTTATGGGCTATGGACAGGAAGAAGAAGAACAAGTATGGCCGGTTCTAGTAGGTAATCATTCGCTTATAAAACTAATAATGAAATGGAACTTTGTGCACGAAAGTAAGACGAATAAGCAACAAACACAGCATTGTCTTGCTGCCGCTACCATCAACAGTCTAGATATTCTAGCAAAACAACATTCTATTACAATCTTAAATTAAATTATGTTTGCCTTTAATGTCGTTCCGTTTATATTATTTTCAAACTCACAGTACATTCTCGTTACGCGCAGCCGCAAACGAGCTGTCTCGCATCGTCGCATCTAGAACTGTCAGCTCCAATTATGGCCGCCATGACAGTTTCGCGCGTTTGCTTTTGAATTTAGAACGTTCGGTTTGAAGGGAACTTTTATTTTTTATTTGTTTTTAGAGTGTGTTGTGATTTTTCAGAAGAAGCTATTTTAAGATTTTGACCAGAAACTGGCACTGCTGTAAAATGCGACGATGATGATGATGACCCCAAATGAAAACCAATTGAATAGATCAATTATAATACCCTTAACAAAAAAAAAATGAAATTGTAGCCTTGTGCTTATTTAAGCATCATCTGATTATACTGAAGTTTTCAGTAGTCGTTTTTTTTCATCGTAGATAGGCAACCTTAATGCTAGCTAGCATTATCTACTAGCTTACCCAAAGGCAAGCTAGTAGATAAAAATATTCAATCACAATTAATATAGCAGTCCTATAGTCTTGGCTTTACATACTAATATAAGGTCTACGAGCCTGCTACGATACGTGCTACGTTGTGCTACGTAAAAAAATGTTCTTAATTTTCATTTCAATTTGACTATCTACACTTTGGACCCAATTTCGTGAATATGCTTGCTTTTGCACCAAGCAAGTTAATAATTTACAAAAAAAAAAATTACATAGCTATAAGGTGAATATTCATTTTATAATAAAAAGTAAGTTTATTTAGAAGTATATGACAGCTACGAGGTAAAGTAAAGATGTCGAGCGCCACGGTACGTGACTACGAGCGTTTTTCAACATTTTACACTAATTCGAATTGACGGGTCGCCGGTTCTATTCCCGGCGCGACACACCAGACCGCTGGCACGGATGCCAGTCAATTATACAATTATAGGTGCTATTTGAATGAATAAAATTAAATTTTAGATTTTCCTTTGATTCAATTATACGAGTTATAGTGAAGAGAAGCTGTGGAATTTCAAAGATTTATTTTATTATAGTTTTGAAGTATTTTATACGCAATGTTATAATTTTATTTATCTATAGTCCCATTCCAGGGCAAATAGTAGGAGGCCTTTGCCTTTTTTTATTACCACTGGATTTATTTTTTATATAAGTATAATATTGCAGGTAACAGGAAAACACCTGGATAAAGAGAGGCACAGGAAAGAGGAGGCTGGCAGAGCAGAGCAGTGGCCTGTGCCTGTGGCATTTTTGAGAAAATGCTGTTCACAATAAAACAAGACATTTTTGATAAAATATTAAGTACAATTATGCATTAAATATACATAGGTAGATATTAAGGTACCTACTACCTACGTCGTATTCAGCCGCTTGATATAATTTGTTACTTCAACTTTTTCAACGTCAAAAATTATATGACGATTGACAGCTAAACATAATCTTTGGCAATCATCTGCACTTTGACTGGCCTCTCAGCTCAGTTGATAGTAGCTCTTCCTTCTGCGCTGAAGGTCGTGGGTTCAATCCCCACCGAGAACAAATGTTTGTGTGGTGAACGCGGTGTCTGTTCTCGGTCTGGGTGTTATCTTGTACTCTAAGTGTGTATTTACAAAAATGTATGTAAGTATTATAATTATCAGCTATCTGGTTCTCATAGCAAAAGCTCTGCTTAATTTGGGGCTAGATAGTGCTGTGTGGATTGTCTACAATTTTTATTTAATTTATGAATGCACAAGTTCTTATTGTGTAATTGCGATGGGGTTTTATTTACATGGTATGGTACAAAAAGTAGGTACATAGCTATTGTAGGTATATCTGTTCGGAAATAACCCAAGTAGGGAAACCAAAGATAGGTTAGTTCCAGACGTTTCTGTTTTAATTCCTGTTGGTCTGGTGGAAGTGATCAGATTTTAGTCGATCGTAAAAACCTTCTCTCATCCGCGTCCGCTGCCGCCACATAAACTTTTCAAAACCAATTACCTAAAAAGTTTATTCTAATTTCCACTACTCAGCAGCCATAAATAATGCATGTTGACGTGTCAATTATTGCCTCAAATCGTTTCCCGTTCAAAGACTTTTTTCAACAAAGGCGGAGTTACCAAAGCCACGCCTTTGGATTAAAAAAAAACAAATTAGATGGACATCCTACTCTAGATAGAAACGTTGCATTGTCTATTTTAAAACCAAAGCGAATAGAGTAATATTTCCCGCGTTGTGAATTTGTGTTCGAAGTTTAAAATTTGAAATCTTAAGTCGTAGCCATAGAGGTTGAATTACATCTTATTTTCTGAGACTGGGAGTTTCAGGGGGATGTGCCTGCGGATGATTTTTTTCAGCCAGTGTGCAACATGTGCCTCGTCTCAGTATTCGGAGCCAGATCACTGCACAAACTCCATTAGTTCACACATTAGCATGAGTTAGTCGAATTATATAATTAAATAAAGTAATTCAATAAGCGGATGGATTAATAACAATTATTTGGTTTGGACGTTCGATTGGATTTTGTATTTGATAGAGCTTTTGTGCTAAAGCAGAAGTGACAGTGTTGAAGAATTGGAATTAAAATATCAATTTGTTACGAATAAATTTTGCTGTGAATTTTTGTGGCATTTGGTGGTGGCGATATGGATCAGAATAAAGGTGAGTTTCTAATTTATTCAATATTATTTAGATGTATCCATGTAAGTACCTAATAGCAGAAAATAACAGAAAGGAAACCAGTTGTGTTCTAAAATACCTAATTAACAGTTTTTCCTTTCTACTAAAAGTAGGTAATATTTGGATGAACCCAGTACCCCCTTAGACATCCCCAAAAAATCTTCTTATATTCGAGATATTGATGTCTTTCCTGGGGAATACCTACCGTGCCGACGGATTAAAATAAGTATTTATTTCTAAAACATATAACTTTTTAGTGTTTCCCATCACTGACTCCTCTGACTTTGAGGCGTTCCATCGAAGTCTAAGTCAAAATAAATAATAATTTATTAAAATTTGAATCGTGCTTATCACATTGACAGACTTCCTTTTGGTCAGTACTTAATTGGGCACCCTGTATAAGGGTACTCTTCATTGTATTCTAGTAACCTATTAACTAGAAGACGGACGGGCAGACAGTCTAAAACTTGAAAAGACAGACTGAGTGATTCCTTAGGCTTCAAACTTATCTGAAAAAATTACATAATTGATCTAAATTTATGGTCATCCTGTAAGGTATTGCTTTATCTAGGTACCTAACTACCAAATGTGTTTATCTGTGGCGATGCGTCAATATGAAAACTACTTAGCTTGGAGCTAAAGGGGGTTCAATTTCCATACCAATTGATTTTTAACCTTTAATGGGCAGTGAAAGTAAAATTTTACACTGAAATAACTGTACATGTTCTTAGATTGGTCTTTAAATACATTTTTTATTATTATTATTGCTGTAAATCTTAAGTTTTCTTAAGTTAAGTCTTAGTTATTTCAGTGTAAAATTATACTCTCATCGCTCATAAATCATATTGTATGGAATTGAACCACCATAATGGAGGTATTAGTAAGATAAAAGCAATACTTACTGCGTATTGAAATTTCATATTCTGTGATCAATGCTAATAGGTATCTATAGTAAATAAATACAGCTTATAGTAACCTATACTTCGCAGTCAGTCGGCTGATCTAAGATCTCCGTTGTTCAACGGGCGGTATGCGCGCAGCCCTATCAGTTACATTAGTTCGCACACGTGAAAACTGTTTTTATGCTTCTCTGAACACCATACCAATAGTACCTACGCCTTGTTTACAGTTGGGTCTCTATCTCTTTTAGTTTCTTTTTATTTCATCGTGGTACCTCCTAATGTTTCTTTATTTTCCAGTTCTTTATGAACCAAGCAATAGACAAAAAGCTCGATTTACCAATTTTCAGCAATGCGAGTAGAGTAGGTAGGTACCACGGCATATTAATCCTGACGGAGTAGGTACATATATCTACTTACTTAGTAGGTACCTACTTATATCTACTTAGGTAAGATAGGTATTTGTAGACATAGGAACTAGCTACGTGAAACGCTGTCATATTTGACAGCAATTTCACTGATCGCCACCACAGAACGCTTAGGATGTGCGCAAGCCAAGCCTTTTGATGAAAACAATGTTTTGTCTATCCACAGATTCCCCGAATTCCCGACAAAACCCCAAACCTTACGAAGCCAAACCCTCAAACCACAACGCAAACGGTCACTACCCCGACAGCAATCTCTTCCAGATGATAAAATGCCATGAAGACAGCCTCCTACGCCTGCACCATTTGACTGCAGGCCGGCAAAACGGCTACGAATACCAGAACGACATGAGCTGGTACCAAAAAGACATGCAACGTCCATACATAAAACCAGCTGAATACCTGGCATATGAAGACATGAGGAGAAAGTACGACGAGGGAAAGAAAGAGAGGGAAGTACCGAAGGAGTCCGAGGAAGAAAAGGATGAGAGGAAGAAACCACGAAGGAATAGGACCACGTTTACGAGTCAGCAGTTAGCGGCGCTGGAGAAGGTTTTCGAGAAAACGCATTATCCTGATGCTTTTGTGAGAGAAGACCTCGCTGCGAGGGTCAACTTGACTGAAGCTAGAGTTCAGGTAAGGTTGAGTTATTTGCACGTGCATTGTAGGGGAGGGGGGCCTAAGGTGGGCACCGGGCCTAAAGCAGGCACCCTTCATTAAAGCTCAAATTTCTAAACCTAATTCGGCGCCACTGCATGGCAACATGCCCCCCCGCCATGCCCCTTCCGCGGCAGTCACCCAGTCCGCCAGCACCCGACGAGCACACGCGTTGCGTCGCGGAAAAATAAAACAGTGCTTTTTGAAAAAAATATCACGGTAAGTTGATTGTGTTTTCATTATCTGTGTGTCAGTTGTCTTAATATCAGAATGTAGGTAGTGTTTTGTATGTATCTGGAAGTGTTTTGGTTATTTTTTCTTGTCTCTTTCTAATTCGTTAGAGGTTAGAATTTGGTTATAAGAAAAAATCGTTGAAAAGGGCAAAGTGAACCGGGCATAGTGGGCATGCCCACTTTGCCCATTGCTCTTTGCTCCGCTCTGAATCGAAAAGGTTTATCAGGCATTTGTATTTTTTGTTGTAGATGGTAAACAAGTTTATAAGAAAAACCTCACAAGCGGCTTGGGATGAGACGTGGAAGAGCCCATAAAGACGTCAAAAAACTGAAAAAATATGGTATTCCAAGGTCTACACTCCAAAGACACCTTCAATCAGGATCTGCCAAAAAGAAACTAGGACGGCACACTACAGTCTTCACCCCTGAGCAAGAAGAATTAAGAGTATTTACCTAATTAAAAAGTTCCTGCCTTAAATTTTATGAAAAACGTTACCAAATTATTAAATAAATATAGATTAGACGAAAATCAGACAAATTCTGATTTTCGACACGTTTATAAATAAACGATGAATAGAACATATTACCCTCTTTTATTTTTAGCTTTGTTTAAGATTATAATAGAAAATACTAGTTATATTTTCATGCTTTATGCAAACACTATTTACATGCCCGTTTTGCCCAAAGCATGTGCCCACTTTAGGCTCAATGTTTGGGCAAAGTGGTCATCAGTAAGGGGTTCGTTTTAACTGTACTCGCATTTTCATTTTAAGAGTTTTTTACAATTTGACCAAGCCATATTAAAGCTTATAAAATACAGCCCAAGCTACAATAAAATATTAACAGTAAATCTTTTTTTAACGTTTTATAACTTTAATTTTTACTAAAGGTGCCTGCTTTAGGCCCCCCTCCCCTACCTACCTCCTTCTTTCTCATTAGAATTGGAATTCGTTCTAGCAGTCTGCTAGAACTGTCGTTCTTATACTTACCTAGGTACCTACTAGCTTCGGGGTGCTAGGTAACTTTTCTATTGCATAAGCAATTAATATTTATATTTTTTCTTTATAAATTTGTATTATTATAATTTATCATAGTGCTCTGGCTAAGCTCGGATCGTTTGCAATCGCGCTCTAGAGTAAGCCAGCTTATAGGAAAGTAAGTAGGTCCGGTCAAATAAAATGAACTTTTCTGGTTTAAAACATTAAAAACCAGCTCTCTTGCTGTGATTAAAGATTTGAACTTTATTTGTAGGTTCACATTGAGTCATTAATCTATCTCTTTCAGGTTTGGTTCCAAAACCGCCGCGCCAAATTTCGTCGAAACGAAAGATCAGCCATGTCCGGCCACCGGAGCAATGCCAGCCAAAGCTCTCCCGAGCCAATCCCCGTCCCCATCGGCATACCCCAGGACCCTCGCCAAGACTTCTCCAGGAAAGAGCCTTGGCTTCACCACTTCCAAGCGAATAACCTAAATCTTAACCTTAGCATACCGATCGCGAACAGCGGTCTCTACCAAAATGATTATCTGATGGGGAATAGACAATACGTTCCGAATTCGAATTCCCTGATGGGTCAGAGCGTGGTTGGCTACAACGGCTCAGAAAACAGCTATGGATCCTGTGGTCTGATTGGAGGATATAGTGCCCCGTTGCCTACACCTCATCCCAGTTCTTATAATTTGAACTTACGACTGAGACCTCATGATTTTAGTATTAACAACATTGCTTTATGATAAACACTAAACTTGTCAACAAAAATAATTAGGGCTTTTGTTTATAAAAAGTTTTTATTGGTTTGAGTTATAATTAGGTACCTATCTTACTTACCAACATCGTAAAGTCACAAATTGTTTTTTCTAGCTTCTATACCCTTAATTACAAAAAATAAACCAGTCAGCATCAGAAGTTGATTACTTAATTTCAGAAAGATGACTTTAGCTTAGCGATAGACTACTTAAATATTAAAATATTCTATTATGATACAGTGAGTATATTATAAGGACAAAGGCAGTAGTAAAAAGTTCAAAAACATATGTCAACGTCACTTAAATAGGGCCCGCCAGCGGACTACTTGTGGACCAAAAGCATGGATCAAAGGTGGTTACCCATTTATTCAAATAACATTTTAAGTCTAAATGTTTCCTAGAGTCCGCGCAAGTTAACTCAGCGTGTGACAAATGGCTAAAAAACTGACTTGGAATAATCTCCCAGCCACAAATATGAACTTGCAGCAATTTTCCCATTCATTTTTGTGATTAGAAGACATACATATTTCCAGTCTATTCTTTTCATATTTTTCGTTATCTGTCACGCGCAGAGTTATCTTACGCGAGCTCTACTAGCTACCAATTCAGGAGCCACTCATTAGTCCTATAGTATCAGCCCGTGGCTTAGCTTACATGATACATATAGATAGTGCAATCCACGAAGGCGCGCCCCACTATTCCTCCTAACCGTTTATAGTATATGTGTGCAAGCTTCCGTCAATGTCTGAGTGTTATCGGTACACACTAATTACCTATGAGTGCACACGCACACTACAATGAATAGACTACGGTTCGCGACTGCCGCTCGGAGCAAACTCCCCGCACCCCGCGAGGGTCGCGTCTTGCGTGAATTGCTCTATCTATAACTAGATAATAAATATTTTATACTTTAGACCATCCTACTTAGTTACTTACAAATATAATAATTTATGTATATCACAACATTTATAGGTATCTTAATATAACATCATAATAAATAGCTGGCTGACTTTCATTTATAAAACAGTTTTCTGTTGATGCTGACTGAACCAAAACCATTATAATTATAAAAGCATCATTTTATGATATTCGTTTAGTATCACAAATCATAAAATAAAATGCTTGATTCTATATTTAGTTATAACTTAAAATTTTTAAGGGCAAATTTTTCAATCTACAGATAATTTTATCAAAATCAAAGACAGTTTTTTTTATTCAACAAATAAAAAAAAACTGTCTTTTAACTGTTCCTTAAAGGCAGAGATTGAACAATTTGCCCTTACAGTTTTTTTTATTGAGTATTATCCCAATCTTAGCTGCTAAAAAATGCCTTCAGGCTTTAGTAAACAAGGTTTTTATTTATTAAAATTAAATTAAATATTATTTTATTTCAGATAACTTGATCCATAGTTGTTAGTAGGTACAAACTTAATAACTATGTTAGGCTGGCTCACAAAACAAAACAAATAATAAAAAATAAATAAACGTTCTGATGTCCGGATAATGACGTCCTTAAGTGCATCACCTATGCCGCACACAGTGTTTTAAAAAAGGGCTGTCCCATTTGGCAGCAATGGTGCCCAGGATGGTATTGGGACTTCCACGAACTCTGCTCAGCAGCGACGCGATTTTTTTCCGCCTGCAGGCGGCGAAACCGTCAGCGCGCGCCTCGGCAAACATACCGGAGGCCCTGCAAAAACGAGGAAGTCCCAATAACATCCTAAATGCATTATTGTATTGGACTCGAAGGGCGTTGACTGCTTTTTGAGTATATGTGATCCATAGGCTGCTCGTGTAAAAAGACTGACAATAAGCTTTAAATAGTGTTATTTTAACATCATTTGAACAGCGAGCGAACCTACGGACCAACATGTTAGCTCTAACAGTCAATGCCCTTCGCTCCCTTTCAATGTCTGCCTCATCACTCAGGTTGTCACATACAATGTGCCCTAGGTACCTAAATTGGCTCACCCTTTTCAGGGCAATACCATCTAACAAAATGGGTGGTACACTCTCCAGACATTTTCCTTTAGGTGCGAATACCATAAACTCGCTCTTCTTTACATTATACCGCAAGCCATGACTAGCGGCAAACCTCTCGCACATTTGCACACTTATTTATCATATTAGGTTACTTTAATTTATTGTGTTTTTCTTAATATTTAAACTATAAACATACCGCCTGTAGGCCTCAAGTCGATGGGCGCAGGGTAGTGGCATGGTCCTAAAATGGAGGATACCACTAAATATCAGTACATGTTTGTTCTTTCAACAAGTTGTATTAGAAAAATATATTTAACCAAAACAAGTTCAACCATGATTTGTGTTAAGCCAAAGAATTTTGATAAAGCTCTCTCATATCATCAAAACACACACGTGTTTCCAGTTGTTGACATGTTAAAAAAATAAAAATAAAAATGTGTAGAAAAATATGTGCAGATTTCTTCTCTTACCACACACTCACCACACACAGTCACATTATCGTGATTAGTTCCATTATAGGTATCACACACCAGTTTAACCAGCTGACAATATAATAACAGAAAGATATAGCCTTCTGTCTTTACTAATGCTTATAACTAGCGGCACATAACTTGAGCCGTGAGCGATATGCGCTGTGCATGCGTCGTAGTGTGCCATGTCGCACACTGGATGTGTGGATGTGTGCAGAGTGTCCTATTGATGCGGAGTGCGACTGGAGAGCCAATCAGTGCAACGCACGCCCGCCTTTCATTCCGCTAGCCCCCCTCAGCTACCTTATTTTTTACTTCTGCGCAATAACGGTCACTGCTCAAGTTATGTGCCGCTACCTATACTTGTCTATATTATACAATCGGTTTGAATAGCACCCACAGCCTTTCAAATTCCTTCATGTATCCCTCCACTAGGTCTCTCTGAGAGGTTACACTCAGATTCTCATAGTTGCCGTGAGTGGCTTGTTTTGTCCAATTCAGTGACCCATTCATTAACAGTGGCGTCCTTCCAGCACTTTCCATTGATGCATCTATTAGACAGAACTTGTGGTGCATTATGTTGACTGATTTCATCCAGCGGACTTCTATGCATTGACGCTCTAGCCGGTGGAAGTAGGACTTCGAAGCGAATGCCATTTCAGCATCTACGATCACACGCACCTTCACTCTTCGCAAGTTTAGCTTCAGTAGCACATTGCAAAATTCCGGGCATGTCAGCACATACATACAAACATCAAGGGTGTGCCGAGGAAGGTTCAAATAGTATAGAACTCGATCCATTCCAGGAGTCACTGTGTGGCGATAGTGTTTGCTACTGCAGAGCCCTTCATCTGAAAACATTATCACTTCATGGACTTCTTTGATACTTTTCGTTTTTCTCTTCTCTTGGAGGGCTCCATGACGCGACCGTGCACCGTAATAGTAGCCGATAATGCCACCACAGCCGCACGCAATCATCAACGTAACATTTCTAGCGGTGAGCATTGTTGTTGTTGTTATTCATTAACCTACTTTTCTTTTGTTGTACCGACTCAAACTTGTATAGGATGCGAGGAAACAAAGGAAATCATTAAATTGATCTAGCTGGTTACAAACCGGTATCCTATAACACAGCTATTCTGCAAGACCTTCCATTTCACAGGTTAGATGTTATTTCTTTTTTGTAAACACAAAACAATGGCCGATCTTATTTTCACGAAAAAAGAAGAAGCAGATTTCTATGGTGTATGTGTGCGTATACGTATGTATATCTACATTTGTGTGCGTAAATCTTATATTTCAACTGTCAAAACTGACATCTCAAACTGTCAAATATCAAGAGGTCAATGTCATGCTTGCTTCTGCTTGCTACTGTTCTATATTTCTTGCTAGGCTATTTCGAGATACGAGCTAATATTTACGAAATAAAATCCACCGGAATATTAAATAAGACAGAAATGCGATGGCTGCAACAGCATCGGTAATTAATCATCTGTCTTATTATTATCATCTGAAGAGTATTTACCATTTCCTACAGCACAGACGACTCCAATACCTCCAGCAGCGTTGGGAACCAACCGCTCATAGTCAACTCCTACGCATAGTTACAACTGGGCAGTCATCAATAATGAGAAGAACATTTAATTCTTCAGGGCCTCCATACACCTCCATACACCTCTGCCGCATGCCAGACACCTCGTGGGCTTTCATCTTCAGTGGGCTGAAGATGTGTGTCAAACTTAGCGCTAGAAGGTGGTAGACCCGACTTTAGTGGGTGTGTGATGTGTGTTTATAACCCTGCCAAAAGTGTGATAGGTCAGATTGTGAATGAAGAAACTTGCTCTAAGTGTGTGATGGAGTAACTACCTACTAAAGATATCTACAATGTTGTATAAATGTTTTTATAGCGTTAAAGATTTCATTTAAATTATTTTATATTTTCTTTAAGAATTATTATTCTGAATTGATTATTGTTATTATTCTCACACTGATTTATTTTAATTTAACTTATATTTTCTACTTTTTGTTTGAATTTTGTATATTGGTCGCCGATGAAGTATGTGAGCCACTTTTTTACATACCCTATGATCTTATAATTGTACCATACTTCTTGCAAATAAATATATTTCATTTCATTTTATTTGTACCAACTGTCGAACTACTCAGTAGTTACTAAACTACAGATGCAGAGTTATTGGTGAAAGAGACTAATTTCCTGTAGGTTTCATTTGCTCGAACTAGATATAATGTAACTATGCTACTCGGGGATAATTCAGCATTAAAGAGGTGAAAGAAATTTATCAGTCCAGTAGTTTTTGAGTTTATTCGTTACAAAATACAAATCTGTATAATAATGATGATGACAATGTTACCTACCTAAGTACCTATAAGTACATACCTACCTATTTGCTGAGAAGTCCCATTATCACACAGAACGCCTACCTATACATAATATGATTAAGTATTATGATTACACACTCCTCTGAATCCACCATCAGGTAAGCTCGTTGGCAGAGAGTACTGGTGGTCTAGTGGTAGCGGACCCGCCTTCCGATCCTTAGTCGTGGGTTCAAATCCAGTCGTGTACCAATGAGTTTTTCTGTAGAAAAATGTATGTGCACTATGCCAGTAAAACATCGTGAGGAAACCCGGCGTGTTGTAGAACCTGCAAAAGTTCGAGCAACTCGTTCGTGTCAAGCGCCACGCAATAAGGGCCCACTAAAGGCCTTGCGGAAACCAGCCCGCACATCAAGTGTGGATGATGAATTTGCCGGAGCTCGTTGGCATCAGTGCCTTGTCTACCTTATTAATAATGTAGGTATACCTAAATAAGGTAGGCCTAATGATGATGACGAAAAGGTACCTCTATGTAGGTAGACAAGTCTATCTACCTATTTGCTGAGAAGTCCTATTTTACACACAGAACTCCTACCTACCTAAGAGCTGGTAATCATTTTAAACATAGGTATTCAGCTTCTGAATCCACTATCAGGTAAGCTCGTTGGCATCATTGCCCACCTTACTCATAATACCTAACTAAATGCAGTAGATCTACAAAATCATGTACCTACATGATTTTGTAGATCTACTGGAAACAAAACAAACATTCCACAGAATGGATGTTAGCAATGACCTACTACGCGGGCAAAGCCTGCCGCGGGCGGCCGCTAGTTCATAAAATCTACAGTCACGAAAAACGCCTTGGGATGCTTGCTACTAACTATTATCTATTCTGTGAACCGTCACAGAATAGATAATAGTTAGTAGCAAGCACCCCGTGTCATAGTAACTACTAGCGTATCTGTAATTCGGAAATATCTTAGATTCACGAAATCTAACATCATCATCACCCTATCCCGAACCTTATCCCATACTAACTATCCTTTATTCCATGTCGTGAGAAACACCGCTTTTTTTTTTACATTCTAGTTGCATTCGGTAACAGCCAAGGCAGGAGAAGATTTGACTTCCTTAAAAAAAATGTTTGCTAAATGTTTGCTAGTGTGTATCATCAACTTATTATTATAAAATGATGAAAGCTCTAATTAAAAATCGATGATAGATGAATGCAGTAAGATTTAACTTATTAAGCTTACAGAGAAAGAATAAAGAAAGAAGATGAAGAAAGATAGTGGAATATTACAGAAAACTTCAACCCAGAAAGCTAAAATTAAAATTAAAAAAAAGTTTTGATAAACATGCCGTGGTGAATATTGCGTAAATATAAGAGCGCCGCAAAACAATGAAGAAAAGAAGCTTCTTCTTCTTAATTAATGGTATCTGTCCATTCTGTTCCATTCAAAAAAATTTGCCAATGTCAAGTGAGAATAAGTTTTTAGTCAAGTCAAAAGACAAATCGGCCGTCATTGGCTTTGAAGAAAATAATGGCATTTTCTTCAAAATCAGTGGCAACATTTTCATTCAAATCAGGATAACAAAATGAAAAGTGTATGTATTCACGGACGGACTTGGTGGTTGGCGAAAAGACTTTGTATTGTATCCAAGCCAGCAAAAAAAAATGGTTCAATTCAAAGGTCACAGACCGACCTAGAATAAATGAAACACACACAAGCGCACATTACAACGAAAACAATTAAGTTTCTTTCAGAATCATAATCTAAGTTTAAAGTCAACTTCCTGAAAAGATACCTCTATCTTTTATAAAATAAAAATGGTGTCTGGAATCGTTGTAGGAAGACTCGCTCTGGTAACTGGTAAGTAAATAATAGTTTCTTTAGTAAAGATAAAACTTTTACTTATTAGGTATTTACGTAACAAACATCATCTTTTATCTATTTGAAGAATAAAATCGTCGATATATTATCAAAATATAAAAACCTTGTTGAGCAACAGGAACTTTTCTTAAAAACTGAAAAAAAAAAGAAATTTTGAAATAGGAACGATATATTTTTGAATTTGAATTAATGAAACCGGCCCTACATTAAACCTCACCTTACACTACCTACTTAGGTACCTATACCTACCTCATCTACATTAATACCTCACCTTACACTACCTACCTTCCTACCTACACCTACCTCAGGGTACCTATACCTACCTCATTGTAGAAACTTCTGTGTCTGAGCACAACTAGGAAGTTCCAGATTGATTCCATTCGCAACTTCAGGGCATTGTAAATAGTCTGTAACACACCTATGAATAAAAAGAATTGAAATTGAATGTTTTTTCATATTTTCTAGGAGCTGGCTCAGGCATTGGCCGTGCAGCCTGCCAGGTGCTCTCCCGAGAAGGAGCTACCGTCATAGCAGCTGACAAAAACTACGAAGCAGCTGTTCAAACAATCAAAACACACACTGCTTTAGCCTCAGGGGTAAATGGTAAACAAAGTTTTTTTTTACAGTCTTTTACCTGATGACCAGTTAGGTCATGCAAATGAGAAATGCAATAATTCAGAAGTTATGATTGGGCAAATCTACTTAAGCTTGGATCTATGTGAACAGAATTGCTTTTCTATCAACCTTTTGCACACCAGTCTTGATATACTACACCATTATTTACTATACAAGTCAAGTCAAATATGTATTTATTCAATAGTATCACAAGAATAATTTTGAAATGTTTTGTAGCTAGGTGAGTCTTGGTGCCAGTTCCATGCGACCAAGCCTATGCAACAAACTATGCCTTGGTTTTAGCATGCTTTAAAGAGAGAATTAATTCCAGATGGTGACCATAGTGCAGTAGAACTGGATGTGTCAGATTCAAACGCAGTGAACAACCTTCTTAAAACAGTGCTGAAACAGTACAAGCAGCCTCCAAGCATCGTGGTCAACTCTGCTGGGATCACCAGAGACAATTGGCTGTTGAAGCTGTCTGAAAGTGACTATGAAAGTGTGCTCAATGTCAATTTGAAGGTAGATCTCATTTTTATGTCCACAATATTTGTGTGTGTGTGTGTGTTCAATGAATTTTAGTTACCTTCATACCTAAACTAAGGGATCTGGGGAATGTCTACTAGTGCCTGGGTATTGTAGTTCACATATTTTTTTTCTAGGTGTTAGGTATTCTTCCACCAGATATTTCTATGAATCCCACTCTCACACACTTAAAAAATATTATTGCCCTTCTGAAAAATACTATTTATTTTTATGTACAGTCGCGCAAGACAGTCGCGGTATGAAAATGTTCGTCACCTTAGAGTCGGTTTTCGCTTGCACCAGTGCCTTGATCATGAACACATTTTGACATAATTTGTGACGTTACTTATCAGTGTACCTGTACTGTCTATTCAGTTTCAAAAGGTAGTACCTATGTGATGATACGTTGAAAATCGACGAACATTTTCATGCCGCCACTATACATACTTTTATGTAAATTTGTGTATTTCCAGGGCACATTCCTTGTGATGCAAGCATTTGCGAGGGCAATGACAGAAGCATCTCTTCCTGGCTCCATCATCAACATATCCAGTATTGTTGGGAAATATGGAAATATAGGTTGGTACCTGTTTGACTGTTCATCATGAGTTGCTTAGGTAGTTACTCTCTGTACACCTCTAAAATTTTAAAATTTTGTTATAACTAAAATGTCTGATGCCTTCCAGGTCAAACAAACTATTCTGCCAGCAAAGCAGGTGTTGTGGCTCTGACTCAGTCTGCCGCTAAAGAGCTGGGGAAATTCAACATAAGGTGAGCAACATTTAAAACATAAATTTAGGCTCAAACAGCCCACAGGATGTTTGCATTTTGCCTGAGCATCAAATAAATTATTGTAGGTTCTACCTACAATAGTAGGTTGTATTAGCGGGAGTCTATAAAATCGGTAATTTTTATGTTGTAGAGTGAACGCCATTTTGCCGGGATTCATTGACACACCAATAATAAGTACAGTTCCAGATAAAGTGAGAGAAAATCTTCTCAAAATGGTGCCGCTGGGAAGGCTTGGCAGTCCTACTGGTAAGAGCAAATTATTCCAATAACAAACAAAACTTACGAGGTCTTGTTGGGTCAGGTTTTTTTGGTTAAAGGTGGGTCTACACTAGAGAAGCCGAGCACGAGCGGAGCACAAGCTAAGCACAAATTCGTGTTGTCTGGACTTACAAGAATGAGTGCTCTTCAAACGTTTGGTTCGTGCTCGACTGTGCTCCGCCTATTTTCGGTTTTTTTACGAACTGAAAGGATTTAGTGGACAGTGATTGTTGTAGGCTCGTATGTCCACACTTGACACTGCGAGTAGAGCTTCTCGGCTTGTGCTCGTCTCCTCTAGCATAGACCCAACTAGTAGAGATTTGGCTGGGCCAATAGGTCATCCAGTGTAGACATAATTTCTAATTAAAAAATCTAAACCATCTATCTACTTGCACCCTTAGGTAGATACATGGAAATAAAAATCTGGTGGTGTGGTGGTCTAGCTGGAGTGACTCCGCATTATTTCGTAAGATAGCGGTTTAAATCCAGTGGCGCCCCAATAGATTTTTCCGTTCGTAAAACGTATTTGCGCTATGCCAGTACTCTCAAAACGGTGAAGGAGAAAGTGAAACCCGCGGCTTAGCTCCGCACGGCTCACATAGCCTAAGCTGTCAGGTCTATGATGAAGATCTATCATGTATGAATCATCTACAATAGATGCAAGAGGTCTGTAGTACTAGTGTTGAAGAGTTGCGCAAGATAGACAGCTATCAAAGGGCGTAACTGACAAAATAAATTTTTGTTACAGAAATAGCTGAGGTGATCACATTTTTGAGCTCAAACAAAAGCTCCTTCGTAACAGGTGCTGCTATTGACGTCACTGGTGGATTTTAAATCCTTCAAAATAACCAAGTCTAAAAGTAACCAAGACCAAGCAAAATATGAAGTTGAAATATGAAGTTGAAATATGAACATGCGTTTGTAAAATGCAAGTTTTTAGTAAATCTGCTGTGCACAAAATTATGTTACATTCCACTTTGTGGTTAAAGGTAGTCAAAAAAACATCTAAATACCTTATTCATTCAAGTTTAATTTGTCTGTTATGAGATCAAGTACCTTAGTTTTAAGGAATTAAACAAATAAGTTCCTAAAACTTAGTATCAGAGCTTTGAACAACAAAAGTACTTATTGTTTTTTAGCTTGTATTTGTATGTACTTAGATCAATTTACAAAAAGTGTCTTAGTCTAGTCGTATTTTATAAAAAATGCCGTTTAATTCCCAACTTTGTAATATAAATGTCCTGTGATATTTTATATTGGAGTATACTTTTATATCAATTTTACAATTGCCATACATCAAATCCGTTGTAGTTAAGCTAAGACTGAAATAAATTGTTTTGTTAGAAAAAAGAGTGCATATTATAATTAATGTCTTCACCTAAGACGAACTACATCCTACTTATGTGTGTGCAAGGAGTTTAATTCTATTATCTTTTTAAAATCAGATATTGAGGGAAAGTACCTACTTTACTTTCTTAAAAGTACGAAGTATAAACTACAAGACTAATGACTACTAGATTATTAAAGGTATAAAATTAAAAACGGTCATCATACATTTGTCCACCTCAATCTCTGAAGAAACAACAGAGTTTTTTCTTCACAACTTCTTTACTCATCCTCCCTGCTGTTTCATTCATGACCTTATGACTTATCAAACTTAGGCTCATTAAATAAGCATAAAAAGCATTTGGTGAAGTTACACTTTTTTTTCTTACTCAAAAATAATAGGACCAGCCACACCGCCGAATAGCTACGAACCTTGTGTGAACAGAGGGCTTATTCTGAGTTTTTGTCGTTAGCAAACTGACGTGCGTAGTCGTAAGCCCCGATTTTGTATGGAGAAACGATGAGCGCCCCTGGCGGGCTGAGAACTAATGTTTTTACGAAGCGTTAGTAAGTCTTCTACGAGTCCTCAATCATAATTGCCACGCAGTTAACAGCTATTCGTGGCCGATCCTTAAAAGAGACTAGTACCACCGTGCGCCACGTAATAAATTAAGTTGGCAACATAAAAAAACAAAAATAAAAAATCTACTTTTTATTCACTTTCTGCCCCTTTTCTTTTATCTTGTTCTTCTTTTGCTCACGTTTGTTCTTTTGTCGCTTATCCCGCATGTGTGTTCTGTACTCAGACTTCCGCTTGTCATCAATTATTTCTTTGTACTTCTTTTTGTTGTATTTTTGGAATTCTGCATCAGCTAAAAGTTCATCTACCTTGGTCCGTTTGCGTTGTTTCTTGGTGAGACGCTGGTTTACATGGTCTAGAGGGGAGTCCTCAATCTTGCCAACCTATAAATCGAAAAAAATATTTATAAAATAGGTATCTAGTGAAGTTTAAAAAATTTAAGAAACTGACGTCATGGTCAAACTGCTGATCTGATTTTGATGAAATTAATATGGGACCATTCTGAAAGAATAACCTTCCAGATCGGTTCATAAATCAATATAAACATACAGATAATTGGTGAAATTATGCAATAAAACACAAAAAAAATACAGCGGAATTGAGAACTTCTCCACTTTTTATTTGAAGTTGGTTAATGACAAGGTTTGTCTATGATGTTGTCATTGTTAAAAAATTCGACAAATTCTTAGATCCGCACTTGGTGTGTAGACTGGTTTCCACATGTAGGTAGCTGACGGGCCCTTTTTCCGTGATAGTTGACACATATATTTTTGAGCTCTAAGGTTCTAAGACATGCCGGTTTCCTTATGATGTTACTCACCTATATGGTGCTCATAAATTTTTTGACAGGATAATCAAAAACATACCTGGAAGTATTTAGGTAGCACTTCCATGTCATTCTTCTTGTAGAAGCGTTTCGGATCTAGAGCAGATCTCATCTTGAGAACTTGCAGGTCGTTCTTCAGCTCCTCGGTCACTTCAGGTGCAGGTAAGTTGAACCATTGGGGTCCTTTGGTCTTCTCTCGTTCTTTCTGTAATGTAATATAGATTGCTTTATGACAACATAATAATATATTTATGGAAGAGCTGGATGTACAATCATTTACATTTCAGTGGGGTAAGGTAACACTAAAGCACTCTAAATCTTGCAAAAGTTAAATAATAATTGTCTTTGATCAGCCATGAGCCAGTCCCTAATGAAAAAAAGTATTGACCAAATAAATGTACATTTATTTGGTCAATACTTTTTTTCATTAGTACCTTGTACCTATCATTGGCAAATTCTTAGATCCACACATGGTGTGAGGGTAAAAGACCCTTTTTGCATGACTCTAGTTGCATGTTTTCGAACTTTTTAGATTCTACAACATGCAAGTTTTCTCATGATGTTTCCTTCACCGTCTGGAAGTACTGGCATAGTACACATAAATTTTCGAATAGAAAAACTAATTGATGCACAACTGGATTTGAACTACAACCTTAGGATCGGAAGGCAGGGCTGCTACCACAAGACCACCCAAGTGCTCTACATTGTAATGGCAATAAAATTTGAAAGGATCTCTGAAAGAACTTACATTATAAGTTAGTTGGGAATAATGTGCAAGAAAAGACTAACCTTCCTCTGTGCCTTCAATTTCCTGGCACTTACATTATAACTGGGCAGAGAATGTTGTTTCTCAAAGCCAGGTTGTATCACTGATTTCTTCATTTCTTTCTCAACATCCACCGAACCCAGCTTAGACTTCAGCTTGCCGGTCTCTTTATCCAACTGATCAAAATGAAATAGTCTACCTTTGTCTTTTCTCTTCATGAGAATATTAGCATTCCAGTTCATTTCATCGAAAAAAATGCCGAATGTAATATCCTCTATTGAGGTGTTCTGTTTCTTATGAAGTTCTTCCTCCACAACAACTTGTGCATCAAGTTCTTCCTTCTTTTTTTCAAATAAATCTAACAAAGCTTTTATTTTCTCTTCTCGTTCTGAAAATGAGAATTTACGTGTGAATTCAGAAACGGTATTTAATCAATTGGAGTATTTAGTTACATTTGTTTATTCCGATGTCAACAAAGATTTCTAGAGCTAACACATACAGTATTCAATTATAATAAACACATTACCAATAGGTGCGGGTGTGGTTAATGGTTTTAGGAGTTAAGAGTTCACACAAATGGTTAGTAAGACAGCCGGTATATTAGATAATGTAATATACTTGACTGGCATTGGTAGTACTGGGGTGTACTGGGGTGTAGTGGGGTGTCAGCGTGTCATTCTACCAGTCGGCTGTAACAGGCGGTGGAATGACATCTAAAAACCGTTGACAGCCTGCAAACTCTCACCAGTGGCTCCAAGTAGCTGTCCTGCATGCAGCGGCCACACCCCGGTAACCACGTCGACTCGTGGGCTAAACCTGGTGAGGGGGGCTTGAACGTCGTCTGACATTCAAGTTTTTGCGGATGCTCCCCGCCTAGTGCACTAAGTCTACCTTGGCAATTTAGCAATCCACCTACGGTGGCAAGGTAGCAAGGCAATGTGGATGGCCTTAAAGACGACGATGGGAGCCACATAGTCATCGTCGGCTAGAAACAAACCGCAAGTATTCCCAAAGAGGGTTGACGTCAGGCAGGCGGCCGGTCATAAAACACCACTAGCCAAATCTTTTTACAACATGGTTAATAGAGTAAATGGAATATGCGACTATGCTAGGGCGTACCCCCAAGGCGACGCGCAGGGGCAGCACCCGGCACCTGTGGGAAATGGACTAGGGTTGTTGCATCAGGGACGGGTGCAACGTAAGACGCGAGTCCGGGAAGTAAGACTGAGGATTGGAAATTGGAATGTTGGGACGATGACTGGAAGAGGAAGAGAGTTAGCTGATGTTTTAGAAAGGAGACGAATAAATGTGGCTTGTTTACAAGAGACAAAGTGGAAGGGTACGAAAGCAAGAGAAATTGGGGCGGGCTACAAATTTTTCTATTGTGGTAGTGATGGTAAGAGAAATGGTGTAGGGATTGTACTAGACAATGAGATGAAAAAGTGTGTGACGGATGTTAAAAGGATAAATGATAGAGTGATTGTCTTGAAATTGTTGTTAGGAGACATAGTTTTAAACATAATTAGTGTGTATGCACCGCAGAGTGGATGTGATGACGTAGTGAAAGAAAAGTTTTGGGAGGATTTTGATGCGGTGATGATGGATATTCCAGAGAATGAGGATATATACATCGGGGGGGATTTTAACGGACATGTAGGAAGATTGAATGGAGGATATGAAAGAGTGCATGGGGGATGGGGTTTTGGGAACAAAAATCGGGAGGGAGATACATTATTGCAAGCGGCAGCCGCGTTTGATCTGGCAATAGTGAACACATTCTTTAAGAAAAGAGACCAACACCTGATCACTTACAAAAGTGGTAACCACAACACCCAAATAGACTATTTCTTAATGAGGAGAAACATGATCAAAGCAGTCAAAGATTGTAAAGTCGTGCCAAGTGAAGCTTTAGTCTCCCAACATCGCTTACTTATAATGGAGATGAAAGTTAAGATACAACCTGTCAGCAACAAATCAAAACCTCTACCTAAAATTAAATGGCATTTATTGGAAAAGCATGAGTGTGCAAAAGAATTTCAAGGAAGAGTGGTAGATAAAATGATTGAAATGAAGGATATGGCAGATAAATCAGTGAATGAATGCTGGAATGAAATGGCGAACTGTATAAGAAGTGTAGCGAAAGTTGTTTTTGGAGAAACGAAAGGAAAAGGAAGAATTGATAAAGAAACTTGGTGGTGGAATGAAGAGGTGCAAAAGTGTTTGAAAGAAAAGAAAATAGCGTTTAAAGAATGGAAGAGCGTCGAAGATAGTAACGTGAGTGTAAAAGAGAGTAAACGTGTAACATATTTGGAATGTAAGAGAAATGCTAAGAAAGCTGTAGCCGTATCAAGAGCAAAGGTACAGGATAAACTTTACCAATCTCTAGATAGCCCCCAAGGACAAAAAGACCTATACAGACTAACAAAAGCAAGAGAAAAGAATGCCAGAGATATAGTGCACATAAAATGTATAAAAGATGATGGAGGAAAGGTGTTAACGAGGGATGAAGAAATTAGAAAACGTTGGAAGGGATATTTTGAACGGTTAATGAATGAAGAAAATGACTGGAGTGGTGTTTTGGGGTATGCACCTGTAAACATAGGTTTGGTAGAAGAGATAAGTAGGAATGAAGTTAAAAAGGCAGTGCAAAGTATGAAGAATGGAAAAGCTGTAGGACCGGATGGTATTCCAGTAGAGGTGTGGAAGTTTCTTAAAGCGAATGGATGGCAGTGGCTGACTTTATTCTTCAATAAGTTGTTGCAAGATGAGGCGATCCCTGAAGAATGGTGCAACAGTTCACTGGTGCCCATTTTCAAAAACAAGGGTGATGTACAGAACTGTAACAACTATCGAGGAATAAAGCTCATGTCACATAGTATGAAGGTTTGGGAGAAGGTGATAGCGAGACGAATGAGAGAGGAGAGTGAGGTATCACAGAACCAGTTCGGGTTTATGCCTGGACGTGGGACAACGGACGCCATATTTGCTCTACGCCAACTTTGCGAGAAATACCGCCATGCACACAAGAACTTGCACATGGTTTTCATTGATCTGGAGAAAGCGTATGACCGGGTCCCCCGTGAGGTTCTGTGGTGGGCTATGAAAGAAAAAAGAGTGCCTGGAAAGTATCTGCAGCTGATTCGGGCCATGTATAGTCAAGCCAGTACACAAGTCAGGTCCGAAGCTGGCGTTACCGATAAGTTCAGTGTGGCTGTAGGCTTGCACCAAGGATCGGCTTTAAGTCCTTATTTGTTCCTCCTGGTAATGGATGCATTGACATCAAACATACAGGAGGAAGCACCTTGGTGCATGCTGTTCGCCGATGACATTGTACTTATCGGAGAAGACGCAACCGAGGTCCAGAACAGGCTGGTAAAATGGCAGGGGAAACTGGAGAGTGTCGGATTGAAGCTCAGTAGGACCAAAACAGAGCATCTGTTTTGTGACTTCGGTGGTCCTTCCAGTTTTACCACTATTGCCTTAGATGGTGTATCCCTGCCAGCCTGCTCCAATTTTCGGTACCTCGGTTCAGTAATACAGAATGATTGTGAGATTGACAGGGATGTAAAGAGCAGGATAAACGCAGGATGGATGAAATGGCGACAGGTCACAGGAACAACGTGCGATCCGCGAATGCCCCTTAAACTAAAGGGGAAGATTTACAAGACGGTTATAAGACCTGTCGTTTTGTATGGGTCTGAGTGTTGGGCCACCAAAGGGATTGATGAAAGAAGAGTGCATGCAGCGGAAATGCGAATGTTGAGATGGATGTGTGGAGTGACTAGAATGGATAAGATAAGGAATGAGTATATTAGGGGCAGTTTGAAAGTGGCGCCAGTGACTGAAAAGATGAGAAGCAATAGGTTAGCATGGTACGGGCATGTCATGCGAAGGGAAGAATGTCATGTAACGAGAAGAGTGCTAAATATGAATGTGAATGGTTATAGAAGTAGAGGTAGGCCAAAGAAAAGATGGATGGATTGTGTGAAGGATGACATGAGTAAGAAAGGAGTGACTGTTGAGATGACGGCTAGTAGAGGAGAGTGGAGAACGAAAACCTGTTGTGCCGACCCTACATAAAGTGGGACAAGGACAAGAGAATGATGAATGATGATGACTTGACTGGCATTGGCTATAGGCCTTCTTGTCAGGTTTTATGTGGTTCTAAAACAAGAGGTAAAAGATTACTAACCTATAAAGTAAGGTTTCTCATTTTCTCCAAGTAACTCTGACTTCGCCTGGAGTTCATCGTCTCCGGCTGTATCTACGATGAAATCCATTTTTCAGGCACTATTACTATTGTTTTAGTTAATCAGATTGACCATTTAAACGAGGTTTTATCTAAATAAAGTATAAATAAATGACGGAAAACCACAGCACGGCAATTTCGTATTGATTGATTTTTCGTACTCGCTTGACCGACGAGATTTTGAATTTGGAAGCTCAAGCTCAAGCTCAAGCTCATGCTGTCTGTCATTTCAGCGTGTCCGTGTTAATAGTAAACCGTTCGAGTCGACGTATATTTTGCACATTTTGCCAAGAATGCACAAAACGATTACATACACTATGATTGTCGTTCGTTTTGGCACAACACAAAACGAAAATTTCAAAACTTTTGCCCACAGCGTCTCGAACGGGATGTGGCATTTCACGCACGCACGACCAGCGTTGCCAACTCTACGTCTTTTTACGTAGATCTACGTACTTTAGGCCTATCCTGCAAACCTACGAACTTCAGTCCCAGAATCTACGTATTTGCTATAAAATTGTACAATTTTATAAAATAACATTCATTACAAAATGCTGAATGGGCATAATTTCCCTTTCATTCGCAAAAAAAGTAAGTGGACGTTACGTTTTATACTAGCGCAAACTAGCTTCGCCAACACTTGCGTTGCGTCATTCAGTCATTTTATAAACATAGTTCTCATTCCATTCCATAGCGCTGTGACTGTGTAAAACGAAACGTCTGCCAGCTCGTAAGATCTCGTAAGATAAATTTAATTTGCCTGAAAATGAATAAATTGTACAAAACACTCATTTTCTTCAGTTTTACCTACCCTACCCTCTTCATTTCACTCTGAAAAAAAGTTCGTAGATCTACGAACTTTACATACGCAAATATTACAAATTCTACGTAAATTTCTAATGTGGTCTACGCCTTTTTCAAAATCCATGTTGGCAACACTGGTGAAAGCACTCACTGATTACCCTAATTAATACAATAACCAATGGTTAAAGCGCCGCCAAAAAAAAAAAAAAAAAAAACCAATGGTTTTAACATAGTTAATTTTTCACTTCTAACCTTAAGCAAAAAAGTCTTGGCAGAATGACTTTGTATCCAAGCCCACACAAAATTAAAATAAAAACTTACCAATGAATTAGTTTTTGGCCGATCTTATTTTCATGAAAAAAGAAGAAGCAGATTTCTATAGTATATGTGTGCGTGTACGTATGTATATCACATTTGTGTGCATAAATCATAAATTACAACTGTCAAAACTGACATCTCAAACTGTCAAATGTCAAGAGGTTAATGTCATGCTTGCTTCTGCTTGCTACTGTTTAGATCCGAAAAGGAGAGATGCCATTCATTAAGAAGAAGAAGAGATACGAGCTACTCTATCTCTCGTAGAAAGTATTATATTCCTTGTACTCTATTTACGAAATAAATAAAATCCACCGGAATGCGATGGCTGCAACAGCATCAGTAACTAATGATCTGTCTTATTATTACCATCTGAAGAGTATTTACCATTTCCTACAGCACAGACGACTCCAATGCCTCCAGCAGCGTTGGGAACCAACCGCTCCTAAGCAACTTCTACGCATAGTTAGAACTGGGCAGTCATCACTAATGAGAAGAACTTTTAATTCTTCAGGGCTGGACAACTCTGCTGCATGCCAGACACCTCGTGGGCTTTCATCTTCAGTGGGCTGAAGATGTGTGTCAAACTTAGCGCTAGAAAGTGGTAGACCAGACTTTAGTGGGTGTTTGATGTGTGTCTAGAACCCTGCCAAAAGTGTGTGAAGTCAAATTGTGAATGAAGTAACTAGGTAGATGTGTGTGATAAAGTAACTACCTACTAAAGATATCTACAATGTTGTATCAATGTTTTTATAGCGTTAAAGATTTCATATAAATTATTTTCTATTTTCTTTAAGAATTATTATTCTGAATTGATTATTGTTATTATTCTGACACACTAATTCATTTTAATTTTACTTATATTTTCTACGTTTTGTTTGAATTTTGTATATCATTCTCCGATATACAAAATTCTTGATCTAATAATTGTACCATACTTCTTGCAAATAAATATATTTCATTTCATTTCATTTGTACCACCTGTCGAACTACTCAGTAGTTACTGAACTACAGAGGCAGAGTTATTGATGAGAAACTCATTTCCTGTAGGTTTAATTTGCTCGAACTAGGTATAATGTAACTGTTATTCGGGGATAATTCAGCATTATAGTGGCAAAAGAAATTTATCAGTCCAGTAGTTTTGAGTTTATTTGTTACAATAATAGGTACAAATCTGTACAATTTATAATAATGATAATGATGATGATCCACAGTAGCCCAAACAAGAGATAAATGGAGAGAAGGAAGGGAGGCCTTTGCCCTGCAGTGGGACACAACAGGCTTTTAATAATAATAATAATGATGATGATAAGTTACCTACCTACGTACCTATAAGTACACACCTACCTATTTGCTGGGAAGTCCCATTGTTCCGATCCGCCTAAGGTCGTGGGTTCAAATCCAGTCGTGTACCAATTAGTTTTCTGTAGAAAAATTTATGTGCACTATGCCAGTAAAACATCGTGAGGAAACCGGCGGCGTGTTGTAGAAGCCACAAAAGTTCGAGCAACACGTTCGTGTCAAGCGCCACGCAAAAAGGGCCCACTAGAGGCCTTGCGGAAACCAGCCCGCACATCAAGTGTGGATGGTGAATTTGCCGAAGCTCGTCGTTGGCATCAGTGCCTTGCCTACCTTATTCATAATACCTAAATAAATGCAGTAGATCTATAAAATCATGTAGGTACCAATGACCACTACTACGTACTACGCGGGCAAAGCCTGCCGCGGGCGGCCGCTAGTTCATAAAATCTATAATAGGTATGTGTACCTATACCTACTACAGTCACGAAAAACGCCTTGGTATGCGTGCTACTAACTATTATCTATTCTGTGACGTTACCGTGTCATAGTAACTACTAGCGTATCTGTAATTCGAAAATATCTTAGAGTCACGAAATCTAACATCATCATCACCCTATCCCTGTCGTGAGGAACACCTTTTTTCGTTTTTTTACATAGTTGCATCCAGTAAAAGCCAAAGTTACGGAAAATTTGACTTCCTTAAAAAAAAAGTTTGCTAATTGTTTGCTAGTGTGCATCATCAACCTATTATTGTTTAATGATGAAACGTTTAATGAAAAATCAATGTTAAATGAGTGCAGTGAGATTTAACGTAATTAAGCTTACAAAGAAAGAAGAAGTAGAAAAATAGTCGAATATTACAAAAAACTTTAGCCCTAAAAGTTAAAATAAAAATTCAATTTCGTAAATACAAGAGCGCCGTTAGTTTTTTGTTGAAAAATGTTATTTGTTTGTTGCATCTACGGAATCTATTAGAGCACTCTAGGTCAGCCCATGATCCTCAGGCTGTGTCCATCGTGAGCCACCATCATTCAAGTTCAACAACCAATACGCAACAACCAACCCCAGCCAAGCAGTATTTGTTCTCTCCGGCCTCAGTTTTTACCAGTGCTTGTTTTCCTCTTTTAGGCAAACACGATGTCTTTGGACGGTTCAGTGTGCAGAGTTTGTTTAGCTGGGAATATCAGGATGCTGCATATTAACAACATGCACCTCCTGAAGATATTCGAGAAACTCACAAACCTCAAGGTATGATTATCAAGCAAAAGCAAGGCTGGTCTAACATCTCTGTTGGTAGATAGTAGATAGAAAATGCTTCTTCTACTCTGTATCAAGAAGTCCTATTTAGAAACAAAATATCCGGAGAAACGTCCAGTGCCTTCCGCATCAAAGAGAAACATTCAGTAGTCTAACTTCTAACATATAAATATAAAGCTTAATTATATTTCAGCTTAATAACTCAATATCAGATGCAGGGATGCCCAGCACAGTATGTTATATCTGTCACCAACATCTTCAGAAATGCCACCTGTTCTCCGACATGGCTCACAGATCTGACAAAGCCATGCGGTATATGTTGCACAATGGCATTGAGGTAAGATATGCATTTAACTAATTATTAAAACAATGAGATAAGGTAACTGACATTATGTATGTCAGATATATAATGCTGAAACCATGCTTCATGATTTATGTTATTTATTTATATTGGAGAACCAACAGCTTAATAACTTAAGATTTAAAAAACAATGAATTAGATCTAGAAAGCCAATTATTGGCTTTCTAGATCTAATTCTGTAGCTGTAAATACATTTCCTTATTATTCAGCTATTCTCCAGCCATGGCAGAGGCCCAAGTATTCATTTAGATTCTATTATGGCCAACCTGTACATACATTATTTTCATAGCTTAGGTTAGCAGTAGCTATTAGATCGAGTACATGAACCCTGTAAGACGCTGCAAGTAAATTCACTGCTTATTAAAATTATTTTGCAACTAATGGTGAATACTTGTTTTCAGATATCATGCAATGCAATTTCAATGCTGTCACTGGCAACAATACCAACCTTATCGGTAGCTTCTACACAGCTCATGTCTATTGATTATCCATACACAAGAACTGCTGCCGCTGTCAAGGAAGAACAACTTGTTGTGAAAACAGAAGAAACAGCTGAAACTGAAGAAACAGTCTTTGAGGAGTTACAAGTGAAGCCTGATGCAGATCCTGATGTTATTGACAGTTTACATGAATATGACGAAATCCTAAATGAGGTGGAGAATAAGCAAACTAGCATTCAATTGTGTTTCTATTGTGATGTATGCAACACACAGTTCCACTCTAAACATCACTTGATAAAACATTTAAAAGCACACACTAGAAAAATGATATATTCTTGCAACAAATGTGATAAAATCTTTTCATGTAAAAGTTCCTTGACCACACACATGAGAGTACACACTGGAGAAAAGCCATATTCATGCAGTAGCTGTAAAAAAGCCTTCAATCGGAAACATAATTTGATAACCCATATGCGAGTACACACTGGAGAAAAGCCATATTCATGCAGTAGCTGTAAAAAAGCCTTCACTCAGAAACATCATTTGATAAACCATATGCGAGTACACACTGGAGAAAAGCCATATGCATGCAGTAGATGTAAACAAGCCTTCACTCAGAAACATCATTTGATAAGCCATAATATGCAAGTACACAATGGAGAAAAGCCATATGCATGCAGTAGATGTAAACAAGCCTTCACTCAGAAACATCATTTGATAAGCCATAATATGCGAGTACACACTGGAGAAAAGCCATATGCATGCAGTAGATGTAAAAAAACCTTCACTTGGAAACATTATTTGATAAGCCATATGCGAGTACACACTGGAGAAAAGCCATATGCATGCAGTAGATGTAAAAAAGCCTTCACTCGGAAACATTATTTGATAAGCCACATGCGAGTACACACTGGAGAAAAGCCATATGCATGCAGTAGATGTAAAAAAGCCTTCACTCAGAAACAACATTTGATAAGCCATAATATGCGAGTTCACACTGGAGAAAAGCCATATGCATGCAGTAGCTGTAAAAAAGCCTTCACTCAGAAAGATCATTTGATAAGACATATGCAAGTACACACTGGAGAAAAGCCATATGCATGCAGTAGATGTAATAGAGCCTTCGGTCAAAAAAGTGATTTGACAACACACATGCGTATACACACTGGAGAAAAGCCATACTCATGTAGTCAATGTAATAAAGCCTTCACTCAGAAACAAAATTTGATAAGACACATGCGAGTACATACTGGAGAAAGGCCATAAAATGCATGCAGTCGATGTAATAAAGCTTACTCTGTTAAACATGATTTGACAATACACCCTCAAGAAAAGCCATACTCATGTAGTTAATGTAAAAAAGCATTTGCTGATAAACGTAATTTGGCAAGTCACATAAGAATGCACATAAATAGAGCTTTTATAGTTAAAAAAAAATGAGTTCGAGCATTAAGCGGCGTTGGCCCTCTCACGTCATGTAGACCCCTTTTTAAAAAACTTAAGCTATTAACACTTACAGGTCTCTACATTTTTCAAGTTGGCTGTTTTGTTAGAGACCATGAGCTCATATTTGATAAATATGCAGATAAACTGCATTCACGACTAAAACACAGAGACCCAACCAGGCTTATGTTGCCAAGCTGTAAGACCGCTATGACTCAAAGGAATAGCTACATGATGACAATTAAGATATTTAATAAAATTCCTAGGGACATTAGAGAGTTACCAATAAAGCAGTTTAAGGGGGTACGATTTCCATACAAACTTAATTTACACAACTATGGGAGAATAAAGTATTAATGTACACTGAAATAGCTGTAATAGGCTTGTACAGTGGTCCTTATTTCCGGCCATTTATATAAAGTTGGAGTGTCAGCCGTTGGTCGTGGCAGTCGAGGCTTCAGAAAAAGAACTAACAGACTTTTACGACTATTTTGAGACATATGTTTTAAGCTCATTCACGTATTCAATGCTGAGTAGGTACCCGTTAGAAAGAATGACGAAAAAATTACTTTTTTTGTTTTTTATTAATATTTCTGTTATCCTACAGTTTTCTCCAACTTTATATAACTGGCCGGCAATAAAAACCACTGTAAAATTCTATTACAGCTATTTCAGTGTACATTTATACTTTTCATTACTCATACTCTGAAAGTAGGTCTGAAGTTGCCTGAGGGGCCTAATTGAAAGTAAAACTTTCAGCCCTAGGGAGAATCGCTTTCTACTGACAGCTGTCAAATTATAAAAAAAACAAGTTCTATTTTATTCAACCATGTTCCAACTTTCTAAAGTCTTTCTAACTGCAAGGAGGTCGTTGAACCAAATTCCAACTTTTTATTCAGCAAGTAGGTTGGAAACCCATTACAACGGTAAGAAGTTTAAAAAGTCTAATTAGAGCGCAATGTAAAATTTAAATTTAAATAACATAAAGATAGTAATATTTATAAATAATATATCTTCTAAATTACTTGATTAATATATAGCTTCAACTATTTATTTAAAATAACATAGATTTGAGCAAACAATTTACCATTTTTTAAATTATGAGAATGAAAATAATGGCTGAATAATGCTGGCGAGCCGAAGCCGAAGGCCCGCCAGAGAAAAAGAAAAAAAAAACCGGGAAGGCGGCAATTCAATCTTCATTTTCACTAATTTTTCTTTCATGTTTTTATTTTTACTTTCCTTGTATTCGTAATGAAAAGCACAGTGTTTACCTCGGGTGAAAGTCTTTTAAGTCCCTCAAGCTCCATTGGCGCCCTCGCTTACGCTCTGGCGCCAAACCCGTCTCGGGACTCAAAAAACGTGACTTTCAATACTCAGGTAACAATGTACTATTGTTTGCCCATAGTTGTGTAAATTCAGTTTGTATCGGAATCGAACAACCTTAAGACGAAACTTTATTTGTGGCTAGTAGATAAATGTTTTTATAGCATTGTAGACTTAAAAGTAGGTATGAATTGAATTAAATCTGACATTGATACGTAATTACTTAATTTTATATTTATCGGCATTCTGTAAATTATTTATTTTTGTTCTAAGCATGTTCTATGTTTTTGTACTGTATACCTAAATTGTCTTTAAATTTCTAGTATTTTTTTAATTGTCTTTGTAGTTTATTGTTTTTAAATTTAGTTTTCTTTATGTTAGCAATTTAACATTAAACTTTGCATGTCGATCTCCGACGGAGTATGTGGTACTACATTATTATTAATAAGAAGTTTCTTCAAAAATGACCATACTTCAAGCGAATAAATACATTTCATTTCATTTCATCAGAAAAGCCATTCTCATGTAGGTAGTCGATGTAATTTGTAAGGCAATAATGTACATCACGATATTTAACACCACGTTACTACAATGCCAGTTATGCCCCATGTACCTAAACAATTCAATCATGGAAAAATACTACGCAATTCAATCATCGATTTTTATTCTAGTAAGTGCTGGATACTTGCATGTGTCCATAGGACTAGAGTAAGACCAAGCTAACTCTGCTAATTATTTCCATTTTCAAATTTATATAGTACGTACTCATTGGATTATTATCTGTTATGCTATGCTAATGATTGCTATAAACAGGATTTAAATTTAAATTTAGTAAGTAAGATTAGTATAATTTATGTTATGTTGATCAATACTGTTTTTTTAAGTTCGGTGAAATAAAGGCTTATTTTATTTATTTCATTTTACTAATTTGCAACCATTCCCAATTAATATCAGGTTGGCTATCTGGCAGTTCTGTGTCAAATCCTCACTGCAGCATGAAAATGTAACCATTCCAAGAAAGCATCAGATTTCAGGTACAATAACTTTCAAAACAAATGTATCAAACCCTCTTCTGAAGCTGGAAACACATGCGGTGTTTCCAAATACTAATTTGTGAATTCCACTTTTTTCCCCAAAATGCAAAGAGAGGTAAATACGCACAAGGCGAGCGAGCAGAGCGAACGTGGCGTGCCTAGATTCGTGTGTGTGTGTGTGTTCGTGTAGATGAGAGTAGGCCAACCGGCTTTCCTGCTGTGTACGTGAATCTCGAACGGCTAAATCTAGCTCTTTCTAGCCTGTCCAGCTGCCCAACTGTCAACATTTCAAAAACCAAGGTGGGTGGCAGCACAGGGCACTGGGCAGCACTCAAGCTGGGAACATATTAGGCGGACGCGTCCGACGGACGCGGCTGACCGCCGCGACTGAAGATATCTAGCTAATGAATGTACACTGAAGTGTGCAAACTATCGGATGTAAGCCGCGGACGTCGGACGCGACCGATAGTTTGCACACTTCAGTGTACATTCATTATCTAGTATGTATCAGTCGCGGCTGTCAGCCGCGTCCGTCAGACGCGTCTGCCAAATGTTCCCAGCTTGAGTGCTGCCCAGTGCCCTGTGCTGCCACCCACCTTGGTTTTTGAAATGTTGACAGTTGGGCAGCTGGACAGGCTAGAAAGAGCTAGATTTAGCCGTTCGAGATTCACGTACACAGCAGGAAAGCCGGTTGGCCTACTCTCATCTACACGAACACACACACACACACGAATCTAGGCACGCCACGTTCGCTCTGCTCGCTCGCCTTGTGCGTATTTACCTCTCTTTGCATTTTGGGGAAAAAAGTGGAATTCACAAATTAGTATTTGGAAACACCGCATGTGATTCCAAATACTAATTTGTATTATACTAATTTGTACTTACAATAACCATAAGCAAAAAGGTCTTGGCAGAAAGACTTTGTATCCAAGCCAAGCCCACACAAAATTAAAATAAAAACTTACAATTAGTTTTTTGTTGAAAAATAATATTTGTTTGTTGCACGGAATCTACAAGGTCAGCCCATGATCCTCAGGCTGTGTCCATCGTGAGCCACCATCATTCAAGTTCAACAACCAATACGCAACAACCAACCCCAGCCAAGCAGTATTTGTTCTCTCCGGCCTCAGTTTTTACCAGTGCTTGTTTTCCTCTTTTATGCAAACACGATGGCTTTGGACAGTTCAGTTTGCAGAGTTTGTTTAGCTGGGAATATCAGGATGCTGCATATTAACAACATGCACCTCCTGAAGATATTCGAGAAACTCACAAACCTCAAGGTATGATTATCAAGCAAAAGCAAGGCTGGTCTAACATCTCTGTTGGTAGATAGTAGATAGGAAATGCTTCTTCTACTCTGTATCAAGAAGTCCTATTTAGAAACAAAATATCCGGAGAAACATCCAGTGCCTTCCGCATCAAAGAGAAACATTCAGTAGTCTAACTTCTAACATATAAATATAAAGCTTAATTATATTTCAGCTTAATAACTCAATATCAGATGCAGGGATGCCCAGCACAGTATGTTATATCTGTCACCAACATCTTCAGAAATGCCACCTGTTCTCCGACATGGCTCACAGATCTGACAAAGCCATGCGGTATATGTTGCACAATGGCATTGAGGTAAGATATGCATTTAACAAATTATTAAAACAATGAGATAAGGTAACTGACATTATGTATGTCAGATATATAATGCTGAAACCATGCTTTATGATTTATGTTATCCCTTCAACTGCGCACCACGATTTGCGAAAAATGGCGGATATGTGCACTACCTTCGTTAGAGGTCGGCGCGCGCATGCCGCTTTGTAAATGAATGATGATTCTCTTTTATTTTTCTACTATCACTTCGTAGTAATTATACCTCTTTGAAATCAGCTTGAAATATTCTAACTAATTGAATATTAATTATTACTTGTTTACAAATGTACACTTCGCTACTCGAAGTCAAAGATTTAGAAAACGGATGGAAATACACACTTGGAATTTATGTGATGTAGTACAAAGTAGGTTCAATGAGTTAGACAAAAACATTGATATCCAAAAACGAATATATTTATAAAAGATTCATGATAAAAAAATAACCTATTACCATACAAAAACATTTAGAAATTCAACAATCAAAAACTTGCAATTTTCTATGATAACAGTGCCATGTTATCATAGTGGATTTCTCGGACTGCGCAACGTCCCACTCTTGGATCATGTATGGAATGCTAGTATTTATTTCACTATTTTGAAGAAACCTAATTACATTCTAACAATATAACACTTAAATAACATAAAAATATGTATTGTTGACCTATTCCACTGGTTTTTTAGTAAGGACAGTTAGATTTTAAGTCTAAACAAAGAGATTTTCTATGATAACAGTGCCAAGGATTTCTCGGACTGCGCAACGTCCCACTCTTGGATCATGTATGGAATGCTAGTATTTATTTCACTATTTTGAAGAAACCTAATTACATTCTAAGAATATAACACTTAAATAACATAAAAATATGTATTGTTGACCTATTCCACTGGTTTTTTAGTAAGGACAGTTAGATTTTAAGTCTAAACAAAGAGATTTTGTTGGAGAACTTCGCAGAAAAAAAATTAGGTGGCTGATGAAATTAGCAAGTTTTTGAATGAAAACTTATCAAAACCGAAACCAATGAATGTAAAAACATTAAAAACTTACCTGTTCATCGTTACAATAGCACCAACAACAAAATAATTCACTTTTTACCCTGTAAACCAGCAACTAAACACAAACTTGTTACACGATGACCGGCCGCGAAAGTGCGCGTAAATAAAATGAACTTTGGAACTTTGTCGCCGTTGGCCGTATTTTTATGAACATTTGCTACCTGTCTCTATTCTTCAACGAAGCCAGTGACTAGGTTAGAGAAGTGCAGCTATAGGTTAATGCCGTTAATTTCGTACAAATACTGAGAACGGTGGAGGACGGTGTGATCATCCAAGAGTCGGATGATGCGCAGATGTGATGATTTTGAAGAAATCCACCAGATCGACAGTTGCCAGTCCAAGGGTTATTTATTTATATTTATTGGAGAACCAACAGCTTAATAACTTATTCAGTATTCAGTATATTTATTGCCTTATTATGTATGTAAATATAACAGTGTCAGATCTTAGAACTAGTTTTTGAATCAATTCATAATTTACCCTGTAAGGGTGTTGCAATACTGGAGAAGCGGGTCGATATTATGTAACGACTTAAGATTTAAAAAACAATGAATTAGATATAGAGAGCCAATTATTGGCTCTCTAGATCTAATTCTGTAGCTGTAAATACATTTCCTTATTATTCAGCTATTCGAGGCCAAAGTATTTATTTAGATTCTATTATGGCCAACCTGTACATACATTATTTTCATAGCTTAGGTCAGCAGTAGCTATTAGATCGAGTACATGAACCCTGTAAGACGCTGCAAGTAAATTCACTGCTTATTAAAATTATTTTGCAACTAATGGTGAATACTTGTTTTCAGATATCATGCAATGCAATTTCAATGCTGTCACTGGCAACAATACCAACCTTATCGGTAGCTTCTACACAGCTCATGTCTATTGATTATCCATACACAAGAACTGCTGCCGCTGTCAAGGAAGAACAACTTGTTGTGAAAACAGAACAAACAGCTGAAACTGAAGAAACAGTCTTTGAGGAGTTACAAGTGAAGCCTGATGCAGATCCTGATGTTATTGACAGTTTACATGAATATGACGAAATCCTAAATGAGGTGGAGAATAAGCAAACTAGCATTCAATTGTGTTTCTATTGTGATGTATGCAACACACAGTTCCACTCTAAACATCACTTGATAAAACATTTAAAAGCACACACTAGAAAAATGATATATTCTTGCAACAAATGTGATAAAATCTTTTCACGTAAAAGTTCCTTGACCACACACATGAAAGTACACACTGGAGAAAAGCCATATTCATGCAGTAGCTGTAAAAAAGCCTTCACTTGGAAACATTATTTGATAAGCCATATGCGAGTACACACTGGAGAAAAGCCATATTCATGCAGTAGCTGTAAAAAAGCCTTCACTTGGAAACATCATTTGATAAGCCATATGCGAGTACACACTGGAGAAAAGCCATATGCATGCAGTAGATGTAAAAAAGCCTTCACTCGGAAATATTATTTGATAAGCCATAATATGCGAGTACACACTGGAGAAAAGCCATATGCATGCAGTAGCTGTAAAAAAGCCTTCACTAGGAAATATCATTTGATAAAACATATGCTAGTACACACTGGAGTAAAGCCATATGCATGCAGTAGCTGTAAAAAAGCCTTCACTTGGAAACATCATTTGATAAGCCATATGCGAGTACACACTGGAGAAAAGCCATATGCATGCAGTAGCTGTAAAAAAGCCTTCACTTGGAAACATCATTTGATAAGCCATATGCGAGTACACACTGGAGAAAAGCCATATGCATGCAGTAGATGTAAAAAAGCCTTCTCTCAGAAACATCATTTGATAAGCCATAATATGCGAGTACACACTGGAGAAAAGCCATATGCATGCAGTAGATGTAATAAAGCCTTCACTTGGAAACATTATTTGATAAGCCATATGCGAGTACACACTGGAGAAAAGCCATATGCATGCAGTAGCTGTAAAAAAGCCTTCACTTGGAAACATCATTTGATAAGCCATATGCGAGTACACACTGGAGAAAAGCCATATGCATGCAGTAGATGTAATAGAGCCTTCGCTCAAAAAAGTGATTTGACAACACACATGCGTATACACACTGGAGAAAAGCCATACTCATGTAGTCAATGTAACAAAGCCTTCACTCAGAAACAAAATTTGATAAGACACATGCGAGTACATACTGGAGAAAGGCCGTAATATGCATGCAGTCGATGTAATAAAGCTTACTCTGTTAAACATGATTTGACAATACACATGCGAGTAGACCCTCAAGAAAAGCCATACTTATGTAGTTAATGTGAAAAAGCATTTGCTGATAAACGTAATTTGGCAAGTCACATAAGAATGTATCGTATCTACTCGTAGTAGATAATAGGGGCTAAAATTTATTCAAAATAATAGATTTATTTTATTTTATTGGTATATTTTTAGAAATGAGTAATAATCTTTATAAGTTTTGAAATGATTGACAAGAAATTAGTTTTTATAAATAGTTTAATTTGATATTTAAATGCTTTTAGAAATCTGTATTAAAATAATAATGATTATTGAAGTAAGAAAGAAGGATAGTCTTTAATGTTTAAAATAAAAAGCTATTTTAGTTTATTTAATTTAAGAACAATGTAGTTGCTTTAAAACGATTTGATAAATAATGTTATATTTTATTATTATTTGTTCGAAATTATTAACAATTTATTATATCAATAAATTGTTAATGGTAGTCAGAAGCTACGCAGAACGGATGACGATATTGCCGATAGGGGGCGCTGTCTATCAACTGTCACGTTGGTCGCCTGACTGAGGCTAGGCGGGGCGGTGGATTATTCTGGGCTTGAGACTCGAAAGAGGAGGTTATCGTTTCGTTCTGTGTACTGTCGATGTAATTCGGCTCTGAGTACACTCCTAGATTGTTAAGATAAGTACCTAGTTCGCTATATCTCTTTGTAGTTGATATATTTTTACTGTAAGGTAGTTTTGTGTTGAATAACGTGACTAAAGCTATAATTTAGTTAAATAAAGTGTAAATTGTAAATGTAATTAAACCATTTACTTACTATTTCATATTTTCTTTTTAATATAAAGTTACCCTGATCTAATAAATGCACACTGGAGAAAAGCCATTCTCATGTAGTCGATGTAATTTGTAAGGCAATAATGTACATCACGATATTTAACACCACGTTATTACAATGCCAGTTATGCCCCATGTACCTAAACAATTCAATCATGGAAAAATACTACGCAATTCAATCATCGATTTTTATTCTAGTAAGTGCTGGATACTTGCATGTGTCCATAGGACTAGAGTAAGACCAAGCTAACTCTGCTAATTATTTCCATTTTCAAATTTATATAGTACGTACTCATTGGATTATTATCTGCTAATGATTGCTATAAACAGGATTTGAATTTAAATTTAGTAAGTAAGATTAGTATAATTTATGTTATGTTAATCAATACTGTTTTTTTTAAGTTCGGTGAAATAAAGTCTTATTTTATTTATTTCATTTTACTAATTTGCAACCATTCCCAATTAACATCAGGTTGGCTATCTGGCGGTTCTGTATCAAATCCTCACTGCAGCATGAAAATGTAACCATTCCAAGAAAGCATCAGATTTCAGGTACAATAACTTTCAAAACAAAAGTATCAAACCCTCTTCTGAAGCTGGAAACACATGCGGTGTTTCCAAATACTAATTTGTGAATTCCACTTTTTTCCCCAAAATGCAAAGTTAGAGGTAAATACGCACAAGGCGATCACGACACTCGTACGGTAATAGATAGCCCGGTTTGAGCCATTTATGGATATGTATGTAGGGTTACAGAGTCTCCGTGTTCTCCATCTCAGTCGTTAAAATAATTTATTTGTTATAAATCTTTAACTTTTATTATTTTGCAACACAACAACTAATCAATCTCAAGTCACTCACACAAATGTCAAAAAACAATAATTTTTACCCATCGACTTAGCTGGGTAAAAAGTGGCAAAAATCGGTAGCGTTTTTAGCGTTTTTATCCAACTCGAACAGGGGTGAAAACTGTTCAAAATGATCACAGTGATCACTTTTCTTTCGAACCGAACATGGGCTGAAAACGAAAATTTCGCTATTTTCGTTTCTACCATGCGACTCGAACGGGGCACATATTGTCAATGTCAGTTTTTAAAGAATGTTACCAGCTTTTAGGTTCAGACGTGATTCGTTTTCTGTCATTTCGGGAAGAAACATAGCTTTTTGATTTTAATTGTTTTTCTGGTGTTATTTTGAGTTCTGTTGTGTAATTTCGGTGGTATTTTAACCAACATTACTTGAGGTCTTAGCTCATAGTGTTAGCAGTTGGAATTAAAGTGTATTATGTGATAATCTTATTTGATCGAAAATGTTTCAGATGGTTTTGGGAAAAAACGGCCATCTTTTTTTCCAATGCCAATGGTAGGGCCGACCTGTGACAGACGACTCACGATTTGACGGAAATGTATTTTTTCTATGTAATATATTATCATCATTCTCATTATACTACTCGACACTCGCAAAATTGATCCGAAAAGGACAGATGCCATTCATTAAGAAGAAAAAGAAGAAGGTTCAGACGTTCTTCCTCCAAGGTCAATTTTTAATATTTTGCATGTTTATTTTGGCCGATCTTATTTTCACGAAAAAAGAAGAAGCAGATTTCTATGGTGTATGTGTGCGTATACGTATGTATATCTACATTTGTGTGCGTAAATCTTATATTTAAACTGTCAAAACTGACATCTCAAACTGTCAAATATCAAGAGGTCAATGTCATGCTTGCTTCTGCTTGCTACTGTTCTTTAATTCTTGCTAGGCTATTTCGAGATACGAGCTAATATTCAACTAATATTTACGAAATAAAGTCCACCGGAATATTAAATAAGACAGAAATGCGATGGCTGCAACAGCATCGGTAATTAATCATCTGTCTTATTATTATCATCTGAAGAGTATTTACCATTTCCTACAGCACAGACGATTCCAATACCTCCACTCCAGCAGCGTTGGGAACCAACCGCTCATAGTCAACTCCTACGCATAGTTACAACTGGGCAGTCATCAATAATGAGAAGAACGTTTAATTCTTCAGGGCTCACACCTCTGCCGCATGCCAGACACCTCGTGGGCTTTCGTCTTCAGTGGGCTGAAGATGTGTGTCAAACTTAGCGCTAGAAGGTGGTAGACCCGACTTTAGTGGGTGTGTGATGTGTGTTTATAACCCTGCCAAAAGTGTGATAGGTCAGATTGTGAATGAAGAAACTTGCTATATGTGTGTGATGGAGTAACTACCTACTAAAGATATCTACAATGTTGTATAAATGTTTTTATAGCGTTAAAGATTTCATTTAAATTATTTTATATTTTCTTTAAGAATTATTATTCTGAATTGATTATTGTTATTATTCTCACACTGATTTATTTTAATTTAACTTTTTCTACTTTTTGTTTGAATTTTGTATATTGGTCGCCGATGAAGTATGTGAACCACTTTTTTACATACCCTATGATCTTATAATGTACCATACTTCTTGCAAATAAATAAACATTTCATTTTATTTGTACCAACTGTCGAACTACTCAGTAGTTACTAAACTACAGATGCAGAGTTATTGGTGAAAGAGACTCATTTCATGTAGGTTTCATTTGCTCGAACTAGATATAATGTAACTATGCTACTCGGGGATAATTCAGCATTAAAGAGGCGAAAGAAATTTATCAGTCCAGTAGTTTTTGAGTTTATTCGTTACAAAATACAAATCTGTATAATAATGATGATGACAATGTTACTTACCTAACTACCTATAAGTACATACCTACCTATTTGCTGAGAAGTCCCATTATCACACAGAACGCCTACCTATACATACATATGATTAAGTATTATGATTACACGCTCCTCTGAATCCACCATCAGGTAAGCTCGTTGGCAGAGAGCACTGGTGGTCTAGTGGTAGCGGACCGGCCTTCCGATCCTTAGGTCGTGGGTTCAAATCCAGTCGTGTACCAATGAGTTTTTCTGTAGAAAAATGTATGTGCACTATGCCAGTAAAACATCGTGAGGAAACCGGCGTGTTGTAGAACCTACAAAAGTTCGAGCAACTCGTTCGTGTCAAGCGCCACGCAATAAGGGCCCACTAGAGGCCTTGCGGAAACCAGCCCGCACATCAAGTGTGGATGATGAATTTGCCGGAGCTCGTTGGCATCAGTGCCTTGTCTACCTTATTCATAATAGGTAGGTACCTAAATAAGGTAGGCCTAATGATGATGATGATGATGAAAAGGTACCTCTATGTAGGTACACAAGTCTATCTACCTATTTGCTGAGAAGTCCCATTTTACACACAGAACTCCTACCTACCTAAGAGCTGGTAATCATTTTCAACATAGGTATTCAGCTTCTGAATCCACCATCAGGTAAGCTCGTTGGCATCAGTGTCCACCTTACTCATAATACCTAACTAAATGCAGTAGATCTACAAAATCATGTAGGTAAATAAAACAAACATTCCACAGAATGGATGTTAGCAATGACCACTACTACGCGGGCAAAGCCTGCCGCGGGCGGCCGCTAGTTCATAAAATCTACAGTCACGAAAAACGCCTTGGGATGCTTGCTACTAACTATTATCTATTCTGTGAACCGTCACACAATAGAATATAATAGTTAGTAGCAAGCATCCCGTGTCATAGTAACTACTAGCGTATCTGTAATTCGAAAATATCTTAGATTCACGAAATCTAACATCATCATCACCCTATCCCGAACCTTATCCCATACTAACTATCCTTTATTCCATGTCGTGAGAAACACCGCTTTTTTTTTTTACATTCTAGTTGCATTCGTTATAAGCCAAGGCAGGAGAAGATTTGACTTCCTTAAAAAAATGTTTGCTAAATGTTTGCTAGTGTGTATCATCAACTTATTATAAAAAATGATGAAAGCTTTAATTAAAAATCGATGATAGATCAATGCAGTAAGATTTAACATAAATAAGCTTACAGAGAAAGAATAAAGAAAGAAGATGAAGAAAGATAGTGGAATATTACAGAAAACTTTAACCCAGAAAGCTCAAATTAAAATTAAAAAAAAGTTTTGATGAACATGCCGTGGTGAATATTGCGTAAATATAGGAGCGCCGGTTTATTTTAGCTTCAGTCCTCCAAATGGGGTGCTTTAGTGCTTCACAAGGCACAGAGTAAGTACGTATTACGGTGGTAGGTAAGGTAGTTAGCACAACACAGGTACCTACTGTAAGAAGTCTCCCTCCTCGACTATGTAGCACTAATTAAAACTCTTCGGATAGTATGTAGAACATCCTAGTTATCATCTTTCACATTACACCTCACCCTAGATCCATAACCTCTCTGACGTCTATCAATTTCCCGCCAAAGCCGGCCTCTAAATGCCAACTCGTTGACATTATGCTGTGCATGACAGGTGACATAACAGAAGCAAGGTGATTCTATCTTTATCTTTTATAGCTTGTAAATAACGCTGCGTTACAGTCGGCCATCCTACTTGGGACGGGTCCCTTCGTCCAGTACGAAGTAGCAGAGTGGTCGTCAGTTATGACCACACAAAATAGTTGGTATTCCGAACTAAACTATTGAGTATTTCTAGCGATTATATTAATCCAATAACCATGTGTTCGCCTACTATATCAACTATTTCGTTCACATTATGTTTACATGTTTTTCCACTTTGGAAAAGCTTTAAGCTTCACAGCCTGGTGTTACAATCCTAAATCTAGAAGTTATTGCAACAAGTATTAATGTTATTAGTCTCTAATTATCAATGAGTGTTTTACTGCTTGAGCATGCATAACTAATCTTAGTTTATCCAAAATCTAGATATTATACTAATATAATTGATTACAAAAGTTCTTACAATTTTAATGGTATTAGTCTTTAATTACCACTTTGTGTTTTGCTACTTGAGTATGCTTATCTAATCAAAGTTTATTCAAAATCTAGATATTATACCAATATAATTGGTTCCAAAAGTTCTTACCTACAATATTAGTCTCTAATTATCACTTTGTGTTTTACTACTTGAGTATTTAAACTAATCTTAGTTTATTCATTTACTTTTGACAAAACATTCATTTAAGTTTAGCAATAAGACTAATAACCAAGTAGGCTACAGATTCGTATTGTAAAACGTCGTTTCTTGATTGGGACACAACTATGAAACACTCGTTCACCATTGATAACATCGCAACCATTATAATATTCCACCAACCAAAACACCGCTAGCTATACAACTATATCTAGGATGTCTGGAAAAGATCGCTCTTCAGCGATAAGACCGCCCATTGTACATTTGTATGTTTTCAATTATTGTTACTGGTTTTTCCACTGTTAGTTTTAAGGTGTGCAATAAAGAATTTTTCATCCCACCAGCTCTGAAAGTGTGTTTTTGCTGTTTAATTTCTGACTGGAAAAGCCATTTTTATCCGCTAGAGGATAAAGTAAATTTGAATTTAGAATATCGTGTTCAATAATTTTGTGAATACACAACCTATTTTCTTCTACCTCCATGGTGCCGAACTTATCATACAACCTTTTTTATTTTGTTAAAAACTCGCACTCGTAACCTTCTTGCTGTATTTGTGAATTCAAAACACCATTAAACCTATTTACTTCTACCTGCATGGTGCCGAGTTTATAATACAACCTTTTTAAATTTGTTAATAACTCATACTCGGAACCTTCTTGGTGTGTTACTTTTAGTCGCGCCATGTTCTTTTTTTTTTCATTTAGTCATTTCCTCGAAGGTGAGATGAAAAGTTACGTGTTGCACTCGAGTGCAAAGATGGTTAAACTTTAGAATCCCGCGCTTGCTCAGTCAACAAAATTGAGCACGCGGTTAAAAGCAGCTTTGCACTTTTGTATAACAAATAACTATTCTTTTCTATTCTATTGTCTTTATCCTTCTCTTCCTGGATCCACGCGCGCGAAACACTTTGACACCTTTACATGACAGCGACAGACTGACAACCTACGTTAAGATCATAGTAAAGCCATAGCTTTTAGAATGGCATCGTTACAGTCGGCCATCCTAAAAGAACAAGTCCCTTCGTTCAATATAGTCAGTCTCATCTACACAAAATAGTTTGTTGGTACACAAGAATTTCAGCTAAGTTTTTAATATACCTACCTACATTCCTTTCAACACATCTAACGGTTCTGGCAGAGTAACGGCGCTGAGCTGCCGCTGGTGGTGAAGCTTAATGCTGAGCCAGAGCCGATTTGCTGCAGTAGCATACTCTAGCTCATACAACCTCTTTCGCTGTTAATATTTGTAATTACCTATATCTTTCTTTATGATTTTGATAATATACAATATTAGTCTTTAATGTTTTCTTAATGTGCAAATAAATACCTGTCTGTGTCTGTATGTCGTCTATAATACATCGCATCATCATAATCATCAATAATATCATCAATAACTTAGCTAACATTATGTGAGCTTGAAAAGTCAATCGGACGGAAGTAGATCAGGACCCAGACAAGTGCTTTGCTCGTAACTTAAAACTGAAGCCTCATCAATTTACAGTAGTACCTACTCAAATAACTTTTATCTAGTCTTGGCGTACCAACATCTTACTTTAACAATTCCAATATTATTATTTTTATCATCAATGTCCATTAAGTTTTGTATAATATTTTCGTCAATCGCGAAGTATCACAATGATAGTCCTATTTATAGTAGGTATCACGAGTATCAGGAATAGTGAGATTTAACTATCAGTCATGTTCAGATTTTCATGCACCTACTTACTAGTCGCTAAGTGGCAATATTTTTTTCTTTGGTCTATGTAATCATCTTAGTCAAAACATGACCGATGCTTCTACGTTTAACAATCCTTATTCACCGAGAACCCATTGTATTGAAACAGGATAACTTCCTTCACGTTGTGACTTACACACACATTTACAACTGTTTTTTTTTTTATTATTATTATTATTATTATTATTATTATTATTATTTTTATATTATTCCCATTGACTGGTGTCTTACTAAATCCAATATTAATGGCATCACAACCTTCAGATCCGTCATCCACATAAATTTAAAGCAATAGAGGCCCCGAAGAATTAACTTTATAAATAAAACTCATTGTTTATCCAAATACTCTGAGCATTACTATCAGCTACTTCAGAAAGGTCACCAAAGTTATACTTAATGGTACCTTAGAGAATGTCATGGTTAAGCCCAGCATAATCTTGTTCGTTTACTTACAACTTTTTTTTTTTTTTTTTTTTTTTTTTTTTGTTCTTATTCTCAAAATTTCCATTTTCAACTAAATGTGTACTATCTCAACTCTATGTTTTTGAGGTACATGATGTCCCAACGGTTTACTTCAGTTAATTCATCACAGATGTTTTCATTACTAATTATTTTCCAGTCCCATATCATTTTATGTATGTTTATCGCGTATTCTCCATACACATTCAATATAGTAAGTTTTTTTTCTATTTACTAACTCGAAAGTTAACTGCTTAAGTCGAATTGTCGCAAGGAGTCTTCAAGGCATATAATTCAAGTAACCAAAGTCATGGCCTAAGCTATAACCATAAGTACAAATTCACAAAAATATTTAGGATCAATATTTGGGCTTGTCTCTGTAATTTAACAGGCTGAATCTCGATTATGCCATTCTCAAATTTTGCTTTAAAACAAGGTATAGTCAGAACATAAAGCTAAGCATTTAATATAAAGGTATTTTAAATCTTGTTATTGTTGTCAACCTGTTAATTTAATTTTTGCTGGTTTTATAGTTTCCAATCAATCTTAGTTTTACGTTCATAGATTGAACAAAATTATCAGATCTCACTCAAGGAGTCTCGCAACATAATTTGTTTCGCATGAATCTGTAACAAAAAAGTTTCCAACCCATCGAGATATAAGTCCAACCACAATAATCGTACCCGTAATTCCAGTATGCACATATGGTTGCTGTTTCAGCAAGAAACAATCCATCAGATCAGTTTTTATCACCTTTTTTTTCTCAGTGCTATCAATTTATTTAACCCTTAGGCAAAGTCAAATCAAATGGCAGATCCGCCTCTGTATATAACCACTTTATTTGCCTCTAAGTCATCTATATATTGTGTTCAGTAAAGAATAAATAAACTGTTGCATGCCACTAAAATAATGGCACTTGGTTCTTTGACGCATTCATTTATGTTTAACATTAACTAATCATAAGATTATTAATCCGCCTGCAATAACAATTGGACGGCAAAATCATGCATCCGTCGTTCCTTCACATAATTACAATTTTAGGCGGCAAGGTCGCAAGTCAAGCTTTGCTATCCAACTACAAGTTGGATAGCAAAGTCGTATGCCATGTTTCACATAATTACTTGGGCTGCAATATCGTTTGTCAGTTGTCTTTACTCGTTCACCAATAGGGCGGCCACTCCTTATCGTATAGCCAGGTCACATGTCAAGTTCTCATTAAATAATGAATTGGGTGGCAACGTCGTATGCCGGTCATGGTCTCTATTGATAATCAATTGGCAAAGTCGTATGCCATTATTACCCTCATTCAGTCAAGCATTAAGCGACAGCAAAGTCATATGATAATTGCCCTTCCTTAGTTATCAACTAGCAAGGTCGTATGCCATCCTTATTTTATTAAGTTATATATTGGTCGGCGGCAAAGTCGTATGCCAGTCAAGTCAATTAGCAATGTCGTATGCCAATCAGATTCTTATTCAGTTAACATTGGACGGTGGCAAAGTCGTATGCCAATCATGCCGTCAAATGTTTATCAATTGGCAAATTTGTTTATGTGTCATACCAGTAACACATAAACAAATAAATATTGAGCGGCGGCAAAGTCGTATGCCAGTCATGCCACTCTCTGAGTTATCAATTGGCAATGTCGTATGCCAGTCAGGTCCTCTCTGGGTTATCAACTGGCAATGTCGTATGCCAGTCATGCCCTCTCTTAATCATAAGTGAGCAGCAAGGTCGTATGCTGGTCATGTCTTTACTCGATCAAGTATTGGGCGGCAATGTCGTATGCCTGTCTTGCCCTCACGATCACGTATTGGGCGGCAATGTCGTATGCCTGTCATGCCCTCACGGCGGCTCCTTCAGCCAGCGCTCCCTGTGTCGCGCCCTCAGCACCGCATGTACCCCTCCGCGAAGTGAGGCAGCCCCGCTGACAGCGTGAGGTCGCACCGCGGTCGCGGGTTGCAGCGCGGGCGTGGGCGGGGCAGCGCCACACCTGGCACCGCGCCCGCCAGCTGCACCGAGGTGAGCGCCAGCGCGCCACAGCGAGCCTGTCGCGCCGTCGGCTGGCGCCAGGCGGGCCAGCGCCTCGCGCGCCACCTCGCGGTACAGCTGCAGCGCGCGCTCCGCGAAGTAGGCGGGCACCAGGTAGCGCGTCTCGCGCTCCACGTGGCTCGCGATGTAGTCGGCGAGCCAGTCGCCGGCGCGCAGGTTCTCGCACAGCGGGTGCGCCAGCTCGTCGCACGGCATCACCTCCGCCAGCAGCGAGGTAACGCCCTGCAGGCCGCAGTACACGAGCGGCCCATGGCCCGGCACGTCGTAGGCGGGCGGCATCAGTCTCTCTCTGGCTCAATCAGTTGTCACACTTGTCACCCATGTTCTAGAACTTAAAATATTAACTGAATACATCATTCTGGTCTTTATGTTTTTAGTTCCATTCAGATATAAATGGCATCCATCAAGATAATATAACTTTAGTATACATAGGAGGCCATACAAAAAAAATCATCATTAGTAAAGTACCTAGCTAAGTCTGTACCAGCTTCTTCCATTAATTCTTCACACTAATGAAACACTTCACAACGAATGGTGTCACAAGGTAAGCAATATCTCATAAATAACATATTCATGAATGTGGGAAGTAGCATTTCAATATAATCATTCAAAGGTTCATCGTTCAATCGGTTTGATTATTTCAGCTAGTTTCAATAATAATTAATATTTGAACAATCACCGCAAAGCCCCAATGATTCAAATAATAGTAACTTACAGGTAAATAGTATTTTTATCACGAGTACTCTTATTTTAATGGTGGACGGAATGGCGGGTTGAAGGAATCAACTCGAGTCACAAGATCCCAAAGATTTAAACACTTGTTAGAGCCCAAAACTCGGAGAGGTCAGAACTCATACTCTACTAGAGTAAATAAATTATACCATTATTTATTATTAGGAACACCCCATTTGTCATGGCAGTTTGAACATTCAATTTTGTCCTGAAGCTCGCTTGGAATTCAGATAACTTGTGGCCTCAGACCAATTCTCAACAGACTTACTTATCCATAACTTGCTATTAGTCCCACAAAATTATTTATTTATTAATTTAAAACTTCCACACAAACTATTTAGTGATATGAAGACTTAATGCTAATAGCATTGTCTACCAGTCTAAATCTCTGGGTCTAAAATTAATATTTGCTCGGATATTCTCCGACTCACAAAATTCAGTTTCTCAAGTCAACTTCAATATATAATAATATCAAATCTTTGCAATTGTTATTAATGAAATACTATATTTACCAATTTCCATCAATGCCATTTTGTCTTACCACACCAGGTCTATTTGCTTGCTGAGATGAATTCCAACTTTAAGCTCCATAATATTGTGTAACTCAGCACAACATTTTTTTTTTGTCCATTTTATCATTCAAAACAATTCAGTAACCAAGCTTCACGTTTCCAGGTTTGTAACTCTGCTCAGGCTCTGTGTATTTTGTTACTAACATTGTCACATTTTACTGTTTTATTTCTTGTCGTGTACAGCTTGTTTTTCATTCTTTCTTTCTAACAACATTGTAACTCGATGGTTCGTAATTGTTGTTGAAAATTGTTGGATATCTTTATCATAAATTATCACGGCACGAACGGCTTGTAGGCCCGTTGGTTCATCCTATCTTCTGACTTGTAAGAAGTCTCCCTCCTCGACTATGTAGCACTAATTAAAACTCTTCGGATAGTATGTAGAACATCCTAGTTATCATCTTTCACATTACACCTCACCCTAGATCCATAACCTCTCTGACGTCTATCAATTTCCCGCCAAAGCCGGCCTCTAAATGCCAACTCGTTGACATTATGCTGTGCATGACAGGTGACATAACAGAAGCAAGGTGATTCTATCTTTATCTTTTATAGCTTGTAAATAACGCTGCGTTACACTACCTACCTACCTAACGTGGGTAATTTTAGTACCTACCTAGTAGGTACAACCTAGAACATAACTACCAACCTACGTAATTGATCGATAAGTTTAGGTATAACTTCTGCATAATATGTCACTTACCTGCCTACTTAATTGTATTTTACACCCTCTTTCACTTAAATTTAATATTCAAGGTTCCTGTCAAGGATCTCTCAATGAGGGTCTTTGTGAATCCCAGTACTATGATCGTCACACGGTGTGGCTGAGCTACCTACTTAAGTAGGTACTCTTGGGACGGGTGGTCAATAGTAGGTACTCTATTCCCTAGTACTTACGTAGTAGTATCTACCAACCTTGGTAGGCACTACTAAGTACTCTCTAAGAACAAATTTACTTAGAGGTACACTTTACGTTAGATCTTTTAGAATTTTAGGACCTATACGAGACCCTTATTCTAATTCTTGGATTCTGACCTGCCCCTGTACTTGCAGTAATTGGGTACCAACCTGCCCCCCGCTTTCCTCTATGTAGGTCAATGACAAAATGTTGGATAGCCTATCAAGGCCGAGGGCAAACACGTGGACAACAGAATAAGTAAACAGTAGAAAATGTACAGTACTTTGCCTCAGTATTAAGTGGGTACTTAATAAATTATGGAAAGCTTATTTAATTTTGTGTTGAAGTTCAGGTACATATGAGCCGTTCTGTGAAATAAACTTTAGCTTTATTACATATTATGCGTAAAAAAATAAAAATAAATAAACAAGTAGTCACTGACTTGCCTCGATTGACGGCGGAAAACTTTTTATTCAATGATTTTTGGTATGAAATTCAACGCGTTGGGATAGCTTGTCTTTTTGTGGTGGACAACTTTTTGTCTCTATTCATCGTATGGTCCCCATGGTGTGTGAAAAAGAAAGCATTATTTAACCATGTAATTCCGCCTTTTAACCCTAGGCACGAGGTTAAAAATAAATTGTGTATTCCGTTCTAACCAACTCATTTTAAACTTAAATTCATTTCATAATTTACTCAAAACAACAATTTACGACAATTTTGTACAGCATCCGAGCGAGTCTTGTACACCTGTAGATTTCCCAAAGGACGGGAATTTATAACCGTTGGTTGTACGAGAATGCCACTGCTGGCGTTACTGTAGTACCCCAAGCCTGAGTTCTATTTTCCTTTTTGGTTTTGCGTATTCCACGCCCGTAATTTGTAGGTGCGTGAGAATTTAAGAAAAGGAGCGTTTATCGCGTCTCCATACAAAATGCGACCTTGCAATATGGGAAACTAAATACGAAAATAAACTTAGACTTGGGGTGTACCTTCTTGGTGGTGGTTTACCGAGAATCAAGCACTTTAATAAAACTTATAATAGACTGGCTTATGCAAGAACTGTGTTCTTGTATAGGTGGGTACTGTAGGTAGGTAAGGTTATATGTATTATGCCGTCAAACCAGATAAAAAGACTTTTTAAATTAACGCGATCGTACCCGTTTTTTACCTACAGATAAAAAGAGTTCAGTTGAAAAAGTTACACTTACTCCAAGAACTAAGGAAAGAATTCTGAACAAGCTCAAACAGGGATTCTCAACAAAACGCCTAATAACGTCAGACCACCCGATAAGCTTGAGCAAAGTGAGAAAGTTTTGGTGTAGGTACTCATCATTTCCCGAAACTTCATCCCTCTTGGGACACTCTTACATCGGTGGGGTAGTCACTTTAAGGTTCATCGCTAAGGGTTAAGTGAGTGGGAGGTACCGAAGTAAAAGTTTCGACCGCAGCACGGTAAAACTATTTTCGAAAATTATTTTTTTGGTAACATGATTAAATTACATAATAATATTATAATGTACAAAATGTATCAGCAGCTCCAAGATCAGCAGTCGTATTTTTCTTTTGTTTTTTTTTTTGTATTGCGATTGCGAGCCTTATTTTTCAGCGGCTTTTTATTTATCGAATTTCAAATTTCGAATTTTATTTGAATCTTGCAAATGTTTCAAACTTACGCTTTTTCACAAGAAACAGCAGCCGCTGTTTTACCTAAGTAAAGTACGTCAGGTTCTGTGTTTGAGGACGATTGGATGAGAATAATAATCATTTTAGGGACTACAAAAAGCTTCCCTAATTTCTTAAGTTTACCGAATCTTAAGAAATTAGGGTTTCAGGGCTTGGGAAATCATCTGCGTTGTCGCGTCGCCGTTTATTGGCGGGAAAGTTTATTATTGGGAATAAGTTTTCTCATTGGGTTCCCTTGCATAAATAACTGAACAAGTTAGGGTAGGTAAAGCTCCGTTTCAGTAGGCTTTTGGATGTTCATCATGAAATCGGAGTTCAGAGGGAATCGACACATCGATTTGTGCCGTGGCTTGTACCTGATGTTTTTTTTTCTTTGGCGTCACAATACCTACATGTAATGTTGTTGCATTTGCCATCGGACTTGATGTTAAGAGACTTCAATAATCATAGACTTTTTAAACTCCTTGCTGCTCAAACCTCCTTGATAATAATTTATAGCTTCCTTTCTCTTTTTTTTTTTTTTTTTTTTTTTTTTTTATAAGTAGTCTTAGCTTAAATAAAAAGTAAAAATAAATAGTTATAGCTAAAATAGTTTAAATAGCGTGTGTTATCTTTGAAACTTTTGCTTTTTTATTATTGCATTGTATACGTCTGACTAAGTGAATTGCTGCTATTATTTTTGATTTGCAAAAGGATTACATGAAAAAACAGTAGGAACCGAGCAGTAGTTTGTTGCCTGTTCTTCTAGGCTTGGTCGCGTGGAACTGGCACCTAGACCTAGACTCACCTAGCTCTAAGACGTTTCAAAGTGATTCTTGTAATTCAACTGAATAAAGACTATTTTGATTTTGATTTTATTTATAATGCTAATGCTAGAGTGCTATGCTAAAGTCATATTATGATTTTATCATTTCTTTTATGTAGTAAATAAAATAACTTTAGTCATAATATCGATGTTTTCTTGCTATTTGTATAAGTATTTTGAAAATGCTTAATATTTGTAAATAGGATGCTTTGGACACGGAAGGCACAAACTATGATCCAAATAATTTGAGCGACTTTTTACGTGTGATTTTTTTTATTTGAAAACTTCATAATTTACAAAGTTACAAAAACCCGGCTTTCTTCACTTCCTCAATCCTCTTTAACATGCTGCAGTATCCAGTCCTTGAATGCGAAGACCCTGGTGTAGACGTCAGGGTATCCTCTGGCACAGGGCATGCCCCAGGAGACAATGCCTACCACGCTGCTGCCTTCCACAAGTGGACCTCCCGAATCACCCTGTGGAAACACCGAATATTTGATTAAATTGTCACCTATAGGACTTGGCGGAAGGACTTTGAATCCAAGCCAGCACAAAAAAAAAAAAAAAAAAGATTAAATTGTAATGAAAAGGACTTCTTTTTGTCGTTTCACTATTCCTTTCAGATCATTGTGGTGAAAGGATTTTAAGTGTGCCTCAGGCCTCAGTGAGGTACATTTGTGCGAGAATGATTATAGGGCCTACGCACATTTAGGCGTTGGCGATCAGCTGTCAAATGTGACAGCAATATTTGACAGCGTTTCCGTTAATCGCCATCGCCATCGCCTAGATGTGCGCAGGCCTTTAGAGGTTGCAAAAAACTACTATAGGTACTTACGACTTAATAATTGTTAAACTAAATGTAAAAAGTAGGTACTACTAATTAAGCAAATTTAAATATGCCTCTCTTTTCTTGACAAAGTAATTAGTTAAAGCTCTTTTTTTTAGTTATCAAGCATTCAAATATTTCACATTAGGAACTCGCAGAGTTCCACTGTGAAATATTTAAAATAGCGCAGTAAAAAAGGTGATGAGCGAGTGGAGCAAAAGAAGTTCTACTACACACAGAAAAAAATGGGTCAACAAAATCACAATAAATGCATTGTCAGAAATTTCCTGTTAGAGCAACTAAATACTCTGTTACTTTAGCAGAAAGAACTTTGTTGTGTTCAGCAACTTTTTTATTGTCAGCTGATTTTCCTTCGTTTAATGTGCAAGGAACAATTTAGCTTTGTCCTTACATCAAAGTTAATAAAAAAATGGATAATATAACAATAAAACGTTTTAGGTGTGTCAATGTGAACATTGTTAATAAATCTAACAAAGTAACTATAGTCGTAGCATTTAACTACCATTTGACATGCAATAGATACGTTGCTGTAGTGAAAATGGAACGTTGCTAGCGTGTCAATGTGAACATTGTTAAAAAACGTAGCAAAGTAACTATAGTTGTGGCATTTGAGTACTTTTTGTCATACAATAAGTATGTTGCTGAGGTGAAAATGGAACTGGCATGTGTGTCAATGCGAACATTTTTAATAAATCTAACAAAAGACCTATAGTCGGAGCATGTGATTACTCAAACTCATACTCATATTCTTTATTGCAATTATTTTGTTACATGGTGAAGTTATAAAGTTAAAAATGGTTAATACATAATAAGCCCTTAAGTTTAGGGCATAGCAATATTTGGAGTTGAAGTGGGCCAGTGTTATACAACAAATATATTACTGTGATGACAATGGATCGTTGCAAATGTGTAAATGTAAACATTGTGAATAAATTTCGCAAAATAACTAAAGCGTAAAGTTCAACTACGTTTTGTCATGCAATAAGTACGTCGTTGTGGTGACAATAGAACGTTGCTAGTGTATCAATGTGAACATTGTAAAACAACCTAGCAAAATAACTATAGTCGTAGTATTCAACTACCTTTTGTCATATAATAAATATGTCGCTGAGGTGACAATGGAACGTTGCAAGTGTGTCAATGTGAACATTGTTAGTAAAGTAAACTAACAAAAAAGCTGCTTACTAAATTTAGAACTAGATGGCGTGACTAAAATTGTAACGATCCTAGAACGCGCTGACGAAAACGCACGGCGTTTCCTTATATTGTAGAAGTGGTTTTATGAAATTATATTCAACGGATTAATGAATCCGTTGAAGATTTGAGGTGACTGGAGTTGGTCCGATGAATGCATGGGATCAACTTCGGTCTTATCAAATCTTTTTTTTTACCCCTCACACTTGGGGTTCTTTCGTACCTACTAGTTGTACATTTTTAGTCCTTCGTTTTCGTAATTAGTTCCGCTGACAAAAGATACATTGTTGTAGTATCAAAACACGCCTTATTGATAAAATAGAAACATTGTTGCAATGACAATTAATTCTTGACAATAGAAACATTGTTGCAATGACAATTTACTTCTTGACAATGGAAATATTGTTGTACTGACAACTTGATCCATGACAATAAAAACATTGACGCACGGACTATACACCATTGTGGGCTCTCCCCTGTTAAAGTTTTATTGTTGGATCCAACAATATTTTTTTCTGAGTGTAAATTATGTCAGTATCGCTACTATGGTGGTTTCTACTTATTTTCCGGGAAACGACTATTGAAGTAGGTAGGTACGTAACTTGTATGCCAGAAAGAAATTCAGGACGTCTTGATTCATGTAAAGCCCGCTCAAAGCTACTTCTTTTCAAAGAAAAACATATTCACAAAAACCGTAAGCAGCATTTAAATTTATCATTTCAAAAGGCTTTTGTGTGGAGCGATACCTGAATTCCGCGCCGGATTTTCCGAAGTTTTGAATTGAGGAAATAATTTTATATTCCGATTTGACATGACATTTTGAAAATGTTCTTTGTAATCGATCCTTTGTGCACTGAAGACGCGTCCGCTTCTTGGAAGAGGGATCCGCTTTCAGATTTTCGTGAATTCAATGAGTTTTTCACGAAGTAGGTATTACGTGATCTCTATACAAGATTTCGTTTCTAAACTACGTTTATAACGACGACGTGACGATTAAAAAGTGAATTTAGAATCGTTGTTCTGCCAAAAGCGGTTGCATGGCATGTCTGTTGCCATATTATTTTTATAAACCAATTTTTTTATTCGTTATTTCATGTTTAATAAATCAACATTCAGTCTTGTTCCTTGTCAAAGATATGTTTTGTTTCAATTAGTATTTTTTGCAATCGAATTTCAAAATAATGTCAAAACTGACAGATTCGGATCCGGACTGGCAAAATTCATCCGAAATGGACAGATGCCATAGTTAAGAAGAAGAAGAAGACTTACATGGCAAGCTCCTTCCCCAGACTTGGTGAGCGAACAGATCTGCGTCTCATAGACTGGGTTGATGCTGCTGTATATGTCCTGGCAGTGATCCACGCTCAGTGACGTCAGGTTTATCATCTGCAGCTGAATGGGCAGAACTCCTGGGTACTGCAAATAAAAACACCTATGAATATTGGCCTCAAATCTTTTTTTAACTAGCCGATGGAACAAGCATTATGCCAGGCCCCTGTTTAATAATACTGACAATTCGACATTTAAGTCAAAAAGCGACAAAATTGTGGAATTGTCACGCTTTTTGACATATTTGTCACTTTTATTAATGGCCTGCGCACACCTAGTTCGCTGGCGGTAGCGAACAGTGAAACGCTGTCAAATATCGCTGTCAAATCTCAAATCTGACAGCGATATTTGACAGCGTTTCACTGATCGCTACCGCCAGCGAACTAGGTGTGTTCGAGCCATAATAGCATAAGCGCGACAATTTCACAATTTTGTCGCTCTGAGACATTTATGTCGAATTGACAGCTTTATTAAATTGGTCCCTGGTGTTAAGTGGTAGACATCGCCTTTAACAAAGCCTCTTAGGACAAGAATATGCCCTACAATGCACTGCCCTGCGTCCATCAAATTCAAATTGAATTGCATGGTGGTAGTACTTCCCCGGTCGAGCCACACACAAAGAGCTTGCTACTACTACTAAATCTCTGATGGTAGTAGCGGTGGCTTCTGCACCACATCACATTTTTGTTGTGTTTTTTCATTGTGTGTCGTGGGTTCTATCGTTGAGTTGATAAAAACTTAATTTAGGTACTAGACTAGAACATAGCCTCAGAGAGATATCAACATTGCCTCAGCAACTGCAAGAGCTGAGTATAAGCCTCCCCTTAACATTCTAGAAGCAACAAATTTGACACTTCTTCAACAAATTTCCGCGCTGTCAATGTTGTCGGTCCCTCAGGTGATTTTTTCATCTTCCGAGTTCTGCTTACTTTTAACGATGCCTACGGTTATTATCTTACAAATGTTACATTTATGCCACGATACTCAAGTCTGTAACCTCATTTTTACAGAGCCAACGTGCCCTTGAACATCAAAAACCCGTGGGGCAGACTTCGTTACCCTACCTCCGTAATTGCGTCATTAGGGCAGAGGAAGCACCACTTACCCGAGAAAGCCTTGTCATTATACCTACCTATTCGTTCCTTTCATGTTTACACTTGTAGTGTGCTCTGTAAGCCTTCCACAAGCTGTCTCTGGCTCTGGTTTTGAGTCTGTGTGAGTGCTCACCAGTGTATACTGTGTGTATGACGTTTCGACGTAGGATTTATTTAGTCAACACTCAGACAGACTCAAAACCAGAGCCAGACAGAGCTTGTGGTAGGCCTACTGTTTTGTTTTTACGTCTTACGATGGATTCATTTTTTTGATTGGACAAATAGAGATAAAGCTGTAACTGCACAAAACCTTATTTCATTGGGTGCTCGGCTGGGAGCACTGGTGGTCTAGTGGTAGTGGCCCCGCCTTCCGATCCGAAGGTCGTGGGTTCAAATCCACTCGTGTACCAATGAGTTTTTCTATCGAAAAATTTATGTGCACTATGCCAGTACTCTCAAAACGGTGAAGGAAAACATCGTGAGGAAACCGGCGTGTTGTAGAACCTAAAAAAAGTTCGAGCAACACGTGTCAGGGGTCACGCAAAAAGGGCCCACCAGCGGCCTACTTGCGGAAAAACCTGCCCGCACATCAAGTGCGCATGATAAAACTTGCCAACTTGGGTGCTCGGCTCGTTCCTACGGTTGTTTGACAATTTGTTTGGAATAATGATTGCGCTGAACTTTTTTCTAACTTTCATATTCATACCAAATAGCAATAACATTGCTTCTGTCACTGTTTATTACTTCATAGATCAATAAGTTAAATTCTAAAAATAAATAAGAGTTATGGACAATCCATCACTCAACACTATTTAGCCCCAAATAAGCAAAGCTATGAGATCCTGAAGCTGATAATGATTAATTCATTATTTTTGTAAGCATTACATAGAATACAATATAACACCCAGGCAGAGAACAAACATCTGCGTTCACCACACAAATATTTGTTTTCAGTGGGGATGGAGCCCAAAACTTACGGCGCAGAAGGCTACTGACAACTGAAAAAATAATCAATGGAGATGAAACTTTGTCAAAATTATTTTTTAAGAATCTGCCTACCCACTCCAAAATCGTCCAAACTGGTGCTAAATACGTCTACAGTACCGTTTTGTAGAACTGAAATCGATACCAAGTTAAAACAGTTTGTTTTCTCAATTTAAACTGTGATTAATGAATCCTTTATGCCGAAGACAGCTTAAAACTTTCTTTTGTATAGGGATTAAAGCGTTTGGAAATAAATTGGAGAAAACAAGGCCTTCAAATTTACCCTGTATTTCAGTCGTAAATTATTGTTTTCTTAGTAATTGCTATGTTATTTGTTCAGTTTTAAATCAAAAGGTATTTATTTAATTGAATCTTAAGGATCAGCTTTGAAATATCTTAATAATTAAAAGGCCTGCGCACATCTAGGCGATGGCGATGGCGATCAGCTGAAACGCTGCCAAATATCGCTGTCTTAATTGACAGCGTTTCAGCTAATGTATTCACACATCTAGGCGATTAGCTGAAACGCTACGTAACGCCACAGTAGAATTACTGTGGCGATCAAATGCGTCAAATATCGCTGTCATATTTGACATCGTTTCAGCCACCGCAGAAAGCTTAGATGTGCGCAAGGCTTTAATGCTTGGTGAATCTAAGGGTGAAAGTTTCACGTGCCCTAAAAAAATAGGCAGCAAACTATAATAAACGTTATGACGAATCTGAATAAATAAAAAATAAGCTTCAAATATAAAAATATGCAATTTTGCTACATTTATACTTATACGCTGGAGAAAAGAAACGGAAAGCTTTTTAAACTTTTACACGGAATTTTCGTGTTCTTGGCGTTAACAATTTATGTTACCTTGCCAAGTTTTATAATGTAGGCATTTGGTTGTCTAGCATACATACTTACTCAGTTTGAACCGGCATTATTGAAACTATGATTATATTTCAGAACCCTCACAGAGTAATCTTGTTCCATCAGCTAGTAAGTAGTATAAAATAAAATGAGCGAGCATGAGACTCTTCAAGCTACGACGAATAAGAGTATGGAGTGCGGTACGCCTGCTCTGTCTGGCTTTGTCTCTGGTTCTAGTTTTGAGTCTGAGTGAGTGCTCACCAGTGCATTATACTGTGTGTGTGACGTTTTGACGTAAGATTTATTTAGCCAACACTCACACAGACGCAAAACCAGTTAGCCAAAATCATCTCGACTGATAACTTATTTGAAAGCTTTAGCAATCCTTATTTTACAGGTTTATTTACCTATAAGGTCACCTTAAACCTCGTCCAGTAGTCTGAGTCGTACTCATAGACGAGGAGCCTACACTCACTCATCATAAAATCTACAAAGCGCCTATCTGTAATAGCCAGGCGCTTTTCGAGGAATTCGTATTTTTTAATATATTACCTAATATTTGACGTGAATGATGTCACTCAAACTTCAACTCATTCATTAATTCATTCAATCACCTGCATCAGGCCTCTGCACCTTCTATTTATTACAAAAAGAACGATTTCAAGCCTCTGCATACCAATTTTTCGCGATCTTTACAATGCCGTCGGTCTGTCAAATGAGGAGATTACACTCCTCAGTTATGCACTACTTACAGAGGTCCTACCCCATCCACTCAGCAAGAGATCAGCGTTCTCTCCAGTGTTCTCCTCCGGTAAGCTGATTGGCTGGACCCGACTGCTGAAGCCCATCTCTAAGACGGTCTTCACGACGCTGACGTCATTTTTGATGAGGCTGCCGTCATAGTTCTCGTGGATGATGATATGATCCGCGTAGTATCGGTCTCCACCTGCTAGTAGACTGTTCGTACCGACAACGACGAGAAGACTGTGACGACTGAAAAAGAAAATCTAGTTTTTTGAATTATGTTTTTTTTATTGGTTTGGCGATCAGCTGTAACGCTGTCAAATATCGAGTCATATTTGACAACGATGTGACGATGTACGCAGGCCTTTATTGATAACAGAAAAAGTAAAAACTTGTTGAGGCTTGTCTCAAAGTTTTTTTTTCTTTGGAGATTTCAAAGCCAAAATAGAATTTAAATTTCAATTGATTCAATAAAGGCATTCTGGAAAAGACATATTTGCTTATGTGTATTTTGGATCGTATATGTTGCGTAGCGAAATCCACAACTTCGTCGCAAATTACCGAGCTGTTTCCAGACAAACCCAACCCCCACTGCACCCTTTGCACGCGAGCAAAGCTAAGCGCAGAAAATAAATCAAAAACGAATAATGAAACAAAACGAAAGCGAAACAATATCATCAAAACCCCATTTTGGTTGCTACGACACCTGCTACGCCGTAGCAAAACGACCTACGAAGTATGTTGCAGGAGACACTATAATATTAAGAACAAATAGATGTGTTTACATTTCTGTAGTATAGAAATGCGTTCTGACGACGACTTCGATAGCTTTTAAAAATAATGGCTTATTAATATAGTATGGAAACGCTTCTGATTGGCACTAATTTGTTTATCAGTTGAGGTATTTCAATCTGAAATTACCTCTCTATCATTTTATTTGTCTTTTAAATAATTAGATATAAAAAATATGCATATTTAATTATCGATTGTTTTGTTTATCAAGTATTTTATCGTTATATTAAATAAGCTTCAATAAAAAAACGTAACAGAGATTGTATTATCAGCCACCAGATGGCTGATAATACAATCTCTGTTACGTTTTTTTCTTCTTTGTTCTTAAAACCAGTTTTAAGAGTACAAGCTTTTCTTAGTTTGGGGCTAGATAGTGTGGTGTGGAAACGAGGGTAGATGCAGTTTTTACGATATGGGAAAAAACAGAAATTGGAAGAGCTAGAGACAGGCTGTTCACTCCATTGACACTTAATGATCACGATCTTGAGTGCTGATGTGGTGTGAAATGTCTTCCAAAATATAATATCAGCTTACCCAACAGTGCAATGAGCTGCTGTCAGCACCCATCTGCTATTCAGCACGGTTCCACCACAGAAGTGGGAGTTGAGGAGACTCCTCAATGAAGCCTGGTACGGGACCTCTCCTTCGGGAGCATTCTCACCACCCACGATCCTCCATTGTGGACTTTGGACGCTGAAGTCCAGGGTCGGTAGACCTGTATAAGAAGCAATAATAAAAAGTACTGCAGCCTTATTGTCTAAACTTGAAATCTATTATCAGTGAGCTTTAAGCCGATTGTCACTGGTCGACCCAGTCAGAATTATTTTGTTATTGTCAAGTCTAATAATAGCCCCTTCCCACTGGTGCGTGATATCGTGCACCAGCCCGCACCAGCTCGCACGACACACCATGGGAACGGTCTCGTGCGCCGAGGTGCGCGGTAGCACAGGAGCCTTTTCTGTGTGTGTTGCCGTGCGTCATCGTGCGCGGTGCGTGATGATCTGCAGAACCATGCACCGTAAGAAGGCAGCATAAGGTATCACACTGAAGTTTATTTCGGCGTTACGCAATTCTAAAATACCAAATTTCATCAAGTTCCATTCATTCACTAGGTTTGAATTTCGGTGGTGGTGGCATTACTTATGTCAAATAGTTATACAATACGAAAGTGACAGTTAAAGTATGGCTAGGTTTCAAATGTCAAAAATGAAGCCGATGTCGATTAAGAGTTTTAGGAAATTGAACACACTTTTTTCGTTACGGCATGTGAATGAAATTAAATACTTGAAAACCCGACTTCAAATCAGTTTTTATACCATTCTAATAATCCTATTTTGATAAAATTTCTATGGGGTTAATATAAAACAATATCGTTTTTGAAGTAGACTAAAAATTGTTGAAGGCCAAGGTCAATCGTCTAATATTAATGGGCAGGGGCCGTGGTTGACCTTGGGCGATCGATATTTTAACCTCACCCACTATTATTTTCTCCGTACCTTTGACTATGAGGGATTTGGGAGTTATTTAAGATTTTCAATTATCAATAATTTAAAAAAGTTTGTTCAAGTAACATACTAAATTAGCTTGTGACTGGTAGAATATTTGAAGCACAATTCCAATATTTTCTGAAAATATTAGTTATGCCACTGCTTTTACAGTTTCAATATTTTCTGAAAACTTATCTCGTCGTATTACTCTCGGGATGAAATTTGAAACGGGAAAACTCCTCGGAAAAACCTTCATTTCTAAGTTATGACATATTCTGTTATCTTTCATACTGTTATCATTTTATAAGAACTGTCAAAGAAATCGCTAGTATATTTTGTAGGTAATTTAAGACCTAATAAATTAAAATTAAATTAAAAAATTGTTTATTCAGATTTCACATTAAACCCATTGCCGCTGAGAACTGATTTTCTTTCACCTATTGTATATTTGAATAAACATCTGAATACCACTTTCAAAGACATGCCTATTTCTGCCGTGAAGCAGCATTGCTTTGTTTCGGTTTGGGTGTGGGTGGCGGTGAAATTACTGGCACGTGAGGCTGAATATCTCATGCCTCAGTTAATGGAGGCAGGGTAGTATAGTAGGGCTCGTTCCTGATGTGCGTGACCTACGAGGCAATGCTTTGTTATATGCGATGGTTACCACTAAAACAATACTAACTCAAACGGTGAAGGAAAACATCGTGAGGAAGCCCACGGCTTAGTCAGCTCCGCACGTATTGACCATGTCTTTCTAGTGGATTAGGCCGACTAAGCTATCAGGATGGTGTAGGTGCTGGCCACTCCATCTAAAAATCTTATACCAGGCACTATAGCGTCTCGCAAGTAGGGGCATGAGCAAAAAATAGTTGCCCCTGACGCTATAAATCATCTAGAATAGATGCAAAAGCCTGTTTACTTTACCTCTTAACATGACATACCAGGCCCGCCTTATGTTCCTGCTTGCTCCATAATTCTTATACTAAACCATTTTTTTTTAAGAGCGGGTCGTGCGAAAATTTGAGATGCGTTTTAAAAAAAATCATAACTAAATAACTAAGTGATTACACTAACATTTTAAAAATCGCAACCGGACTAGTCCTTTTGCGATTTTTAAAATGTCACTTGGTCATTTAGTTATGATTTTTTTAAAAACGCATCTCAAATTTGCGCATGCACGACCCGCTCTTAAATGCATAATAAAAAATAATATAATAGAAGAACCACTTTTTTGTAAAAAAAGCATGAATAATTAGGTACAGAAAAAGTACGTTGAAGTTCATAAAAGTACACAATTTAATAAGCTTTGTAAAGAGTCATAATAGAGCGACGTTATACAGAGCAAAGTATCTATAGTGCTTTTTGCAACACAAAGGATAGTGGAATAACATGATTTAAGCTTTGGTTCCTTGAGAAATTCTGACCGTTACATTAAACCCGTCACACTTGTAGCTCTAATATAATATGCCGTGCTAGAGTATTATTTATTTCAGTTGGTGACGTCATAGAAATATATACCTATTATAGCTGCGTGTGCGGTCACTTGAATATTTGATAGAAAATAAATCGTAATATGCCTTGCTATAATTTATGTTAATATATATTATAGCTACGTGTTTGACGGGTTTTATTATTGCTTATTATTTGTATACGTACTTCGTTTGGTGGTTTGCGGAGTTTTCAAAGTGCTGATTTCCAATCAAATGAACTCTGTTCCAGAAACCAACTACAAAGCAAACCAAGCCGTGTTTACTGAAAATTTGGGTCAACGCACACCTTTATTAACCAATACTGAATCCAAATTTCTCCATTTTTAATACACCATAGGGCTGTGTGATAAAAAGTTTATAAAAATATGTATAAGCGTGATAGATTCACAGCTTTTTATAATATGTATAAGCGTGATAGGTTCACAGGTTTTGATGTTCAATGGGACATAAATTTTATTATCGTATTATTTTTGCATAAATTTATTATTTTTTTCCATTATTCTAAATACAAAAAAAAGAAATATTAATGGAATGTAAACAGGTTGTTTTTTTTTCTGTTTGTTTTCGCATAACTTCGTCATTTATAAACCGATTTAAAAACTTATTTTAGATTTGTCCCATAGATATTTAATCAAAATCACTTCAGCAGTTTGGCCTACAAAGTCGGTTTTCAAGTTTTTTACTTATTTATAAATAAATGATATTTACAGAAATACGGTAGTCATATACCAGTCACCGCTTCTTAAAACACCAACGCATAAAGAGAGAAAAACATTATATTTTCCCGTCCACCTTTCAAGTTATAACCATTTTTATGAAAAAGCCTTTTCAGTCGACCTTACTAATGAATGAAGGAAGAAATTTAATTTGCTGTGAATGCAAAATGAAAGACTGAAGCAATGAAAGAGGGTCGAGTTAATTTTAGAATTTATAAAACATTTTTGTAGAAAACGTTTACTTTTGCAAAAAACTGCTGGAAGGGGAAGACCTCGACGCATGTATCTCGATCAGACAGCAGATGTTTTAGAGAAAGTTGGTCAGGAGTACCCTAAACCAAAAAGCATGTACGAAGAATGTTATGAGAGTGAAATTTTCAGTCCAATCGGTTCTGCAGGTTTTAGTTAAATACTTAGTGTAACTAACACGACTTTATTTTATAGACAGGGATTAAAAGGGATATTATGTCTACAATGCCTAGATGATCTAGCTTAGATCTAGCCAGATCCACGTTCGTCCTTTATTTCTATTTGCCCTCAGACTAACTGGGACCTAAGACTCACCTAAAGCGTAAGACTCATCCTTGTCTGAATAAATATATAAAGTACTAGCGGCCGCCCGCGGCTTCACTCGCCCGTTCCCGTTACTTTTTCGGGATAAAAAGTATCCTATGTCCTTCTCCCGGTTCTAAGCTAGGTACCTCCCCACTAATTTTCTGCCAAATCGGTTCCGCCGTTCTTGAGTTATAAATAGTGTAACTAACACGACTTTCTTTTATAAATATAGATTTGACTTTGACTTCGACTAAAATAATTAAAACTTAGTATGCTCATGGTTTCATTCTATTTTCTCATTTCCCATGATTGAAGATGAAAGAGTGAAGCGCAAACAAAGACGTCGCATAATTAATTTGAAACCGACTCACAAAATAAACAGTGGAATCTTAAATAACCTTTTCACATGCATACGGCCATACAATGAAAGGCAGACTTGATGGAGACATTATTACTGACAAGAGAGAAGAGGAATTGACTTTTTTTTTTCGAATGGACTAAATGCTGGTGATCATCTGATTTTCGATTCTTACAGCGCCACCAGGCCAGACAGCCAGTGGGAGGGGTTTAAATGTAGATTAGGCCCGGACTGGGCGGGCACTAAGGGACGTCTTCGAGCCCACCGGAAGGGTCGGTGAATCTGTGCAGTGTTTCTGTCCGGATGGCTCGATCGCCTCCGTGGTAGCGGCCGGCGGTGATAAAATTATCGGGGTCACCCAAGATAAGCCTCGGTCTACGGAGAGATTTGACTTTTAGTAGCATTTGTTTGATGCAATGTAGGTGCGATGGAACAAGCGTATGGCCTGAAGTTAAGTAACCATCGCCTATAACAAAGCATTACCTTGTAGGCTACGCACGCCCTTCGATGCACTGCCCTGCGTCCATCAACTTGAGGCATACAGATGCTCAGCCTCACGTGCCAGTAATTTCACCAGCATGCACACCCTTCAAACCGAAACACAACAATGCTGCTTCACGGCAGAAATAGGCATGGTGGTGGTACTTCCCCGGACGAGACCTTCACAAAGAGTTCTACTACTATTTAGTATTTGATACCATAAGAAGTAAATGGTAGATATATTTCTCAATGTAGACAGACAGCCGTATCGTGATTTTAAGTACATAATTATAAAGGTGCGTTCAGCGAAATAGGAGTGGTTGTGGAAGTTTCAGCTTATTCGATACTACACTGATTCTCCGTGCCGTTAAGACAGTTAGTGTTAGTAGTTCGACCATGTGAAAAGGCAGAGAAAAGTCGATGCGGTTCAGTAGCATGTCTATTCAGAACTTTGATAAGTTTGTCTTTCCAATAGAGTTTGCTTTGGGTCTTGTGAAACGGAGAAATCGATTATACCGCAACTTCTGCAATTAATTCTATGCGAATGAAACTGTGGGTAACAGCTAGTATGTTTATGCAACGTGTTTTAGAATGTGAATAGCAAAAAATGGATATTATAGCTATTATTAGGTACTGTAGGGGCCCCGCCTTCCGACCCTAAGGTCGCGGGTTCGAATCCAATCGTGTATGGTTTTTCCAGACCGGAAAATTTATGTACATATTCTTAGTGCTCTCAAACGGCGAAGGAAAACATCGCGAGGAAACCCAAAGCTTAGTAATATTAACCATATCGTATTGACCATGTCTTTCCTGTGGATTAGGCTGATTAAACTTTCAGGATGGTACAGGTGGGCCAGCCTATTCCATCTAAAATCTTGTCTCAGGCACTATAGCGTCCCGTAAGTAGGGCTTGAGTAATCACCAGTTGCCAATAGATGCAAAGGTCTGTTTACTTTTTCACAGAGGCTTAGTAATAGGTCTTCAATTCAAATCAAGTGATTTATTTTATAGTCTTCATGTATTAAGTAAAAAGTAAAGTTAAAAATACTCATCAATTTAGCATTTTAATTTCCCAAAAAAGAGACTTTAAACAAATTTGTGAACATAATATATCTTAATTAACTTAATTAATGTCTTGGGGACGCTTCCGTCTGGCACTGATTTGGATCAGTTGAGCTATCTCTAGATCGTTTGTAACGATCTGCAGATGGCTCAACTGTTTCTTGTGTATTTTGTACATTTTGCAAATATTTGTTTAATTGTAAGTTTCTTTGTGTAAATAAATATTAATGTGTATAATATATCTTACCTTGCGCACAGACAAGCAAACAAGCAAGCACAAACCCGAACATATTCATTTCACTGCCGCTGATTAGATCAACTGCCTTCAAATATTTCATCAAATCCTTATATAGGTTTGTTATTGAAGAGCTCTTAAAAGCCTATATTCAGCCAATCAGGCACTTGAGATCATCAAGAGGGTTGAAGAAACCTCTTTAACAAGTACTATTAGTGTAGATAAATTGAACGCCATAACACAGTTTGCCCTTGCGTTTTTGCTTGCGATAACGTATATGCATTATGAATTCATGCATAATAAATTATTTGACGTAAAATGCGAACGCATCCTTGCCACATCTAGTTTTTCTTACTCCGTGTATTTTTTAAAATTAAGAGCTGGTTCAGACACGGCGGATTCCGCGCGGATGCAAATCGCGCGGTTCTAAACGCAAGTGTTCAGACAGGGGTGCGGATGTATTTGTGGAGTGTAGAGTGACACTCCAATCATGGAAGTCGAGAAGCTATATGTGTGTACTTGTTGCTCCGTATATCAAAAAGAAAGAAGAACGACAGTATTGGGTGCATCCAATATTACGTGATCGGCTCACCCATGGTCAGTTTCAGGCTTTATATCAAAAATTCAGAATGTTAGAACCAAAAATTCATTTTAGCAGGTCTTTTTTCCACCTCATCGATGAATAGCTCGGTGTCGAAGCGATCCATTGTCACCATCCGATACGCGCGGCGTCCGCGCAGTAACTAAACGCGCTCCTGGTACGTCAAGTAAATAGATCCGAGCGGCAACCGCGCGAATTCATTTTCTAGCGGTTGAGTGGCGGTAGCCGCGCGGATTGTCAATCCGCCCGGACAGGTATGAACGAATGAATAGGCGCTAATGTAAAAAAAGCAGCCAAGTGCGAGTCGGACTTGCCCATGAAGGGTTCCGTAGCATCAATTAACATAATATAAAGGTTTTTGTAGTTCGTCGAAAGGTAAATTGCGGTTTACGATTTATGACGTATAAAAAAAAACTACTGACTAGATCTCGTTCAAACCAAATATCGTTGAAAGTTTGCATAGTAATGTACAACATATATTTTTTTTGGATTTATCATTCTCTTATTTTAGAAGTTAGAGGGGGGGGGACCAACTTTTTTCCACTTTGGAAGTGTCTCTCGCGCAAACTATTCAGTTTAGAAAAAAACGATATTAAAAACCTCAACATCATTTTTAAAGACCTATCTATAAATACCCCACACGTATGGGTTCGATGAAAAAAAAATTTGCGGTTTACGATTTATGACGTATAAAAAAAAAACTACTGACTAGATCTCGTTCAAACCAAATATCGTTGAAAGTTTGCTTAGTAATGTACAACATATATATTTTTTGGATTTATCATTTTCTTATTTTAGAAGTTAGAGGGGGGGGGACCAACTATTTTCCACTTTGGAAGTGTCTCTCGCGCAAACTATTCAGTTTAGAAAAAAACGATATTAAAAACCTCAACATCATTTTTAAAGACCTATCCATAGATACCCCACACGTATGGGTTCGATGAAAAAAAAATTTTTGAGTTTCAGTTTCAAGTACGGGGACCCCCAAAATTTATAGTTTTTTTTCTATTTTTATGTAAAAACCTTAATGCGGTTCACAGAATACATCTACTCACCAAGTTTCATCAGTCTAGCTCTTATGGTTTCGGAGAAAAATGGCTGTGACACGGTCGGACAGACAGACAGACAGACAGACAGACAGACAGACATGACGAATCTATAAGGGTTCCGTTTTTGCCATTTGGCTGCGGAACCCTAAAAAGATCCGCGCGGTTGACCCGCGCGGTTTGGAACCGCGCGGATTCCGCTATGTCTGAACCAGCTCTAAGTGACCAAGTAACATGCATGCAAAACTACCCGCAACTTAGAATTTATTTTTGTTACCTATTTTAATTTACGTTAGTGATTCCTAAGACGATTAGCCCAACAAAATTTTGTTACATTTTAGTTGTTTTCTCATGTAAGTGAATATTGTATTCTTTTTGATAAATAAATAATATTTAACCGTATTTCGAAGTAGTAGAGCTCTTTGTGTGTGGCTCGTCCGGGGAAGTACTACCACCATGCCTTTTTCTGCCGTGAAGAAGCATTGCTGTGTTTCAGGTTGAAGGGTGTGGGTGCCGGTGAAATTACTGGCACGTGAGGCTGAACATCTGTATGCTTTAAGTGTATGGATGTAGGGCACATTTCTGACGTGCGTGACCTACGAGGTAATGCTTTGTTGTGTGGTTACCACTTAACATCAGGTGGTCCATGCTTATTCCATCAGCTAGTTGCATTAAAAAAAATCTGATTGTCATAATTTTTCGACCACTATCTAGGTATCTGTTGCCATACTCCTAATCCTAATATCATGAAATATTCATTTCAATACGCATTAATTCTTATTTACGTCTACTTATCAAACTTATTAGCAAGTCAATCAAAAACAAATTCTGTTGAAAGAGAATTCATTCGTAAACGTTTAAATACAACAAAACAAAATAATACAAAAATACAAAAGTTGGAAATTACTCCAAGTGATGCATAAATTAAAACCTCAGTGAAATTCAAATTATGTACAGTTGCCTACGCTAAGATGTTTACACTTGATAATTTTCAAAACCAATTTGTGTTCACGCTTGGTCTGATATTACTCTTGTATTAAGGCCTGCGCACATCTAGGCAATGGCAATCAGCTGAAACGCTGTCGAATATATCAATGATTTTTACAGCGTTTCAAGTGATCGCCAACGCCATCGCTTAGATGTGCGCAGGTCTTTACGTCTGGTAAATCAAACGTGTAGGTATACATTTAATAATAATTCAAAACACAACGGCGTTCTTTCACAATTTTCAATGGCGCCTCTTTTGTCTGAATAAATAAATTGGTGGAAGTTATCTTTCCAACAGTCATTTTTGGATGATTGCTGCATAAGATTACATCCTCATTTTAAGTAAAAATTGGTAAAGTCCGCACGAGATAAGTCTGCGCGTGACAGATGGCGGAAAACGTGGATAAAATGGACTGGAAGTTTATCTTCTGACCACAAACCTGAATGTCCCCATTCAATAGAAATCGTTTAATGCAAATTCATATTTGTTTTTATTTTAGTTGTTTGTTTTTAATAATACAAAATGAAGGAACAAGCATATGGTCCACCTAATTTTAAGTGATAACCATCGCCTATAACAAAGCATTACCGCGTAGGTCACGCACGTCATGAACGTGCGCTGCGTCCATCAACTTGAGGCATAAAAATGTTCAGCTTCACGTGCTAGTAATTAATCAAGTCAGTTATTTTACATTTTCCGTCATTTGTCACGCACAAAGTTATCTTACGCGGACTCTAGGACGTAATTCTTACTTTAATTAGTTTAAGATTATAGAAACAAACAGGAGAACATTGTTTCAAGAGGACAGCTAATACAGAGACGCTGCTACTTAAGATGGATCAATGACCAGCAAAATTGTGTCAACAGTATCAACACATTCAAATCAAAGAAGAAAATGAATGTGTGGGTCAGCCGATCTATACACAATTTGACAGCCATAGCCATAACCATATGGAGCTCGTGGTAGCCCTGCAGCTGTATGATTGTGTAATTCTGTTGCAGCCAAAAGTTAGGTTAGCCACAAGGAACAGCAATCACATTATCTTGCTGCCATTATTTTTCAACCACCCCGTACAGGGCGTCCCACGGATATGCCACATGTAGGGAAAGTACCTTGAATATTGTAGATGGAACATATTAGTGAAAGAAGACATTATTTAAATGTAAAAACGATTTAAACTACATCATCGTTTTTTTTTTATTTTGAACATTTGATAAATGTTGTATTAAAAATCTTAAAATTCATTTACTTCCTTTTATTTCTGACCCTATGTTATTTAGCAAAAAATAATCCCTACGATGAAGCCTTTCGACTGGTATGATAAAACTACTGGGTGATTGATTATACTTATTTTTATGTTACTTGTTGTATTGTATGTCATCCTCATGTAATTTTTGTTTAAATTCTTACGTTTACCTACAATTTAACATTTGTATTTGTATTTCTCGCGTTCAACGGGTTCGATTCAATCAGACAATAATTTATTTATCTATGAATGCAGTTTATATTATTTTTTAAATTCAAATAATGTTTTCTTATATTAAATAATCCATCTTCAGTATTTAGGGTACTTTCGGTCCATGTGGCATATCCGTGGGACACCCTGTATGTGTTGCCAAACTAGTTTTACAAAACCTAAGATATAAGATACATCACAGATGTCTAGACAAAGATGGCGAGCCATAAAGCAACCACCATAAACTTAATTAGAAAATGCTTCATATCTGCAACTTTGAAACTATTTTATGAGAGTTGCCGTGTACTTTGGGCATCTGCTGCCTGCAACTTCGCAATATTGTTGATTTGTTAGCAGAGAGATGCTGACAATTTACGGATTTTCAAATAGATGTTTAGAAGAAAGAAAAAAGAAAGAAAGAAAAGCATTTGGTTTGGATACTTTAAGATTACAAATACAAAATATAAATATATCTAATCCCTAACTAAGCAGAGCTTGTTTGATGAAATATAACATGTTATGTATATGACATGTACGAAGCCTGAAAGATTTCCTTATTTTGGAAGACAAATTCCAAGTTTTTTTTACTAATTATACATTTGACCGCAATCGCATCTGATAAATGAGTTACTATATAATATGCAGTATTCGGTTTTGGTTAAATTCCGGCATTATTAATACATTTTTGGTCCAGCAACTCCTCGCTGTGCTACGCCGTAGAGGGTTCGTAGCAGGTTAAGTGTCGCAGTTTGAGATATAGTAATAATCAGTACTTCCGTTCTAATGAAATTCAGTCATGCGTTAAAAACGTTTATTTACTCAAAGAAACTTACAGCTAAATATTTACAAAACACACAAAAAACAGTTGAGCGTAAAAAAAATTGATAGATGTGATAAATGCCCACCAATAGTTATTTTTTAGATTATCTACTGTACGTCATTTTATTAGATTTATTTATACCTTTTCCTTGTCAATTATCTTCGGTTCAGGTTTCTGGCCTGCGGGCATCGGGCGTTATAAGGAAGTTATCCTGAAATAAGTCTTTCCGCGTATCAGTATGTCTTTTATGCTGTAATGTATTTATTTGTAAGTAGGCCCCCAGTTACGCACGAGTAATAATTAATAATTATTGAACTTCCTGTGCAGGTGTGGGTAGGACCCACGGTGGTACATAATATAATATCATATTATTATACCTTTTTGAGCGTATCTTAAATAGCAGTTACGATTTGTTCAATTTTACATAACTTTGTTTATCGGCAAGTTTATCATGCGCATTTGATGTGCGGGCAGGTTTTTTCGCAAGTAGGCCGCTGGCGGGCCCTTTTTGCGTGAACCTTGACACGTGTTGCTCAAACTTTTTAAAGTTCTACAACACGCCGGTTTCCTCACGATGTTTTCTTTCACCGTTTTGAAAGTACTGGCATAGTGCACATACATTTTTCGACAGAAAAACTCATTGGTACATGAGTGGATTTGAGCCCACGACCACGACTTCAGATCGGAAGGCGGGGCCACGACCAGTAGACCACTGCTCTTCTTAACTTTGTTTATTATACGCAGCAACATATTATTTTATATTATTTTGTTCCAACAGTAGGCCTACTTTGAGTTCTGTCTGGCTCTGTCTCTGGTTCTGGTTATGAGTCTGTGTGAGTGTTGACTAAATAAATCCTACGTCAAAACGTCACATACACAGTATAATCGCTTATAATAGTTACCATAGTGGTCTAATCGCAATCTTGTAATAACTTTCTCTACTTTGGTTTGAATATAATAAAAAAGCAGCCAATTGCGAGTCGGACTCGCCCATGAAGGGTTCCGTAGCAACAAGTAACATAATATAAAGGTTCTTGTAGTTCGTCGAAAAGGTATATTGCTGTTTACGATTTATGACGTATAAAAAAAAAACTACTGACTAGATCTCGTTCAAACCAAATATCGTTGGAAGTTTGCATAGCAATGTACAACATATATTTTTTTTAGTCTTGTCATTATCTTATTTTAGAAGTTAGAGGGGGGGGGGGACCAACTTTTTACCACTTTGGAAGTGTCTCTCGCGCAAACTATTCAGTTTAGAAAAAAACGATATTAGAAACCTCAACATTATTTTTGAAGACCTACATAAATACCCCACACGTATGGGTTCGACGAAAAAATTTTTTTCGAGTTTCAGTTTCAAGTATGGGGGGACCCCCAAAATTTATAGTTTTTTTTTCTATTTTTATGTAAAAATCTTAATGTGGTTCACAGAATACATCTACTCGCCATGTTTCATCAGTCTAGCTCTTACGGTTTCGGAGAAAAATGGCTGTGACATACGGACGGACAGACAGACAGACAGACATGACGAATCTATAAGGGTTCCGTTTTTGCCATTTGGCTACGGAAACCTAAAAAAGCTATAGTCCGTTTTCAATGGCTATTATTTTCATGCATCGACCGAGGCCCTGAATTTTTCATGGACGAGCTTCGAACGGGTCATGGCTACCGATTCCAAAGGTCGATGAGTTTGCGTGACGGAACAAAGAGCCTCGTACCTCTCAACACAGAAGGGTAGGTACCTACGCATAACACGCAGGGTGTGAACCTTGAGACACCTATTGCGTGGTAAGAAAGTAATTATTAATAATGTCTGTAATAAAAAAATTAAGCAAGGAAAATCCGCCATAATCCACATGAAAAACAAATCCTTAAGCTTATTTTATTTATGCGGAGCTTTGCTATTGAATGAGGTTATTTATTTCAACGAAATAATAGCTCTTTTAAATTTGTGAATTCCACTTTTTTCCCCATCATGCAAAGTTACAGTAGACCGACTAATCTTGTGTGCAATCCCATTACACACTGTTTAGAAAAAAAATGTCAGTGAAACGCCGTTAAATGTCACTGTTAAATATGACATTTGTTTTTTTCTTCCAAAAAGTTTGCCAACTGGTTTTCAGGCTTATGTCAATTTTGTAGGAATTAAGGCATAGCAATATTTGGAGTTCAACGCTCAACGTTGTGCCTAGCTTCAAAGGGCCCTGCTCACACAGTAGAAGTTTTAGTCTGGTTAAACACATCCATCGCTATGTTTAAAGGACTTAAAGTAAAATAGAAACTACTATCCTTAAATGATCGGTCCCAGAGAACTTGAGAAGCAAATCATGTTTCCACTCGGTCGAACCATCTTAGGACAGAGTGGGAAAAGTTGGCTTAACACCCATGTGATAACATGCTTTTTCATTTTATATTGCACCAAAAATGTACGCCAAAAATTTTACGTTCTAGAATTTTCTAACACAATCATGTAACAGGTGAAAATCTAGAGATTTTATAGTTGATTCTTTTGAACCAGTAAAATGACAGAAAAGTGTGTGAAAAGGATTTTGAGGTTCTACGACATGCCGGCTTCCTCACGATTTTTTTCCTTCACTGTTTGAGAGCACTGAGCACTGGCGTGTACATATTTGTACATTTTTGAGCAGTAAGTAATAGTTATTTGTTATACAACATGTATATTATAGCACAACATTATTAAAATTATTATCAACAATGCACACCACGACACACACACTACACTACACATTCACTCAATTTCACTTTTTACACACATTCTCACACTTTCTTAGCGATTCATCTGTGTTTTTAATTCTTATTTTTCACCTTTTGATTTTAAATGTAAGTTTCTAAACTAAATACTTCATATACTACCTACCAAATTTAGCATGCTAGTTAGATAACCTGATATGCTACCTATTTCAATTAGTTCGCCGAACATAACTTTAGAAAGATAATATTATTACTGTTTTTGTACCTACCTACTTACTTTACTGCTTACATAATGTAGATTCGAATTGGTTAATGTATAAAATACATCGAATAGCTTAAGATAAACAATATTGTAACTGTGAGTCTAAGATTAAATAAATAAATAAATAAATAAATACAAGAGTGCAAAGCTGCTTTTTAACCGCGTGCTCAATTTTGATGACTGAGCAAGCGCAGGATTAGGAGTTTAACCAACCTTTGCACTCGAGTGCAACACGTAACTTTTCATCCCACCTCAGCGAGGAAATGACTAAATGCAAAAAAGAACATGGCGCGACTAAAAGTAACACACCAAAAAGGTTCCGAGTATGAGTTATTAACAAATTTAAAAAGGTTGTATGATAAATTCGGCACCATGCAGGTAGAAGTAAATAGGTTTAATGGTGTTTTGAATTCACAAATACACCAAGAAGGTTACGAGTGCGAGTTTTTGACAAAATAAAAAAGGTTGTATGATAAGTTCGGCACCATGGAGGTAGAAGTAAATAGGTTGTGTATTCACAAACTTATTGAACACGATATTCTAAATTCAAATTTACTTTATCCTCTAGCGGATAAAAACGGATTTTCCAGTCAGAAATTAAACAGCAAAAACACACTTTCAGAGCTGGTGGGATGAAAAACTCATTGGTGGACTAGATTTACCCTCGACTCTACGACCGGAAGACGTGGCGGCTACCGCTTATCCACCAGCGCTCTTGCTGGTGCGTGATAAGTAAGAATAAACGCTAGCCAAACCTCATACTAAGCTGATCATGAGCTCTAAGCATACCAAGAGCAGTAGATTAGAGCTTTTTGTGAAGGGCTTGTCCGGGGAAGTATGCCTATTTCTGCCGTGAAGCAGCATTGCTATGTTTCGGTTTGAAGGGTGTGGGTGCCGGTGAAATTACTGGCACGTGAGGCTGAACATCTGTATGCCTCAAGTTGATGGACGCAGGTAAGTGCATCGTAGGGCACGTTCCTGACATGCGTGACCTACGAGGCAATGCTTTGTTATAGGCGATGGATACCACTTAACATCAGGTGGGCCATATGCTTGTTTTAGCAGCAAGTTGTTTCAAAAAATACTGATGACCATGTTCAAGAACAGCATGTTTGGTAATGTGGTCAAAGCCAATGTCAACAACCTCGTTCCACGAATAGAAAATAGAGATGCAAAATGCTCTCAGAGCTAAGTGTTTGAACTACATATTTATTTCCATTTTACCAATTTTATTACAAAATGTGACCATTCGGTTCGGTTTGTATATTCAACTTCAAACTAAAAGTTAAACAAAAATAAAAGTAGATAGATAGAAAATTCTTTATTGCACAAATAACATACACGTGCACAGGCAAGCTTGTTGCTGGATAGCATTATCTACCAGCAGCTAAAAGTAGAGTAATATTTCAGTAAAAATTATAAAATATATATAATTATCTCCACTAATATTATAAAGAGGAAAGATTTGTACCTATTTTTGTATGTTTGTAATGAATAGGCTCAAAAAGTACTGGGCCGATTTAAACAATTCTTGCACCAATAGAATGCTACATTCTTCCAATTTGACATAGGCTACATTTCATTTTAAAAAAAATTAGGGTCCTTGGTAAAATTTGAACAATGTAACCGAAGGTGTAGAAAAATGAGTTCTAAAATGTCTTTCGTCGAATGCGCAGCCGAAACTATTAGCGATAGAACAAAATAATGTACAACAATATTGTCTACCCCGTGCGAAGCCGGGACGGGCTGCTAGTATTTTATAAAAACAAAAAACCCTAAACTTGACTCCATCAAATCCAAGTGACCGGTGAAATATTTGGCAGTTGTTTATCTCAAATTGTTCAAGCAAAAACATCTGTCTGTGTGTGTGTATTTGATTGGTCAATTAACAATCGAGTAATTTTTTTTTAAACTGAAACACAGCAATAGGCATTGTGGGAGTACTTACTTCCCCGGACGAGCCGCAAAGATACGTGTTTCTGTATACGGCTCTAAATCATCTAGTTTTCTCGTATATAGCTGTCGCTAGATAGCACTGCGTGAAAATGACTGAATATTGATTTATTCTCTTGTTAAGATTATGTACATAAATAAAGCCAGATACGGCTGAAGTGTAGGTGATGTGTGTTCATAGTGATTATAATGCGCAATAAGTTGAGTGCAAACTCGTGTACTAGTAGTACCAGGATAATGTAGTAGTACCAGCTCGATGGGGCGCTTTCAGTTTCAGGGCTGGAGTTAGGACCGTCAGGAAAATTCTTGCTAACACAACTTTTGCTAGCCCCAATAATTGGTTCTGACTGGACTAACTAATGGAAAAGAAGACCAGACTAGTTGGTTAATAGTTTCCAAATTAATCGGATAATACATTTGCACGGGGCTTAGGATTACGCAATACCTGTAATAATAGTAGATGTCTAAAATAATATACAACTTGGAAGAGATGCAATTTTTTCTTCGTTTTGGTACACCACAATCTTTTTGAGCAAGAGGAGTGAAAAATGTTAATTTATCCTTTATTTTATATCCTCAATAACGCCTTTAAACAAATCAAGAATTACCAGTTTTCATAGATTTACAGTTCTTACAGATCTTTATAACTCTTACTTACTAGCGTTATTCGCTCAAATTACATATAGACTGTGTAAAATGCTGCTCTGATTAGAGCAGTTTTTCTTGTATAATTTATATTCCAACGAGATAACATGCCAAGAGTCCACCCTGTCAAGGAAATGGCACAGATCCATATCAGATTCCGTTGGATATAAAATATCACTGCACCCATACAACAGACACGTAGGTTAGTATATCTTGGCAAAGTGCGTTCTAGACAGGATAGATGGTACTGCCGCAATACTTTTGAAATTCTCACAAACTCAATAATAAGCAAACATATAAACCAAACGTTTGTTTATATGAATACCCCATAAAACCTAGGTACTAAACTTACGGTTTTAAAGATAAATTAAATGGTTTTTATGTTTATTTCTTTGATCTCGAGAATGCTTTGAAATTTAGTTTAGTTTATTATTAAAAAGAAAGAGGATGTATAACAAAATCAATCAATTGTAAATTGTGAGATACGAGGTTTTGATCCAATGAAAATTATTCAACCAACAAAATATTTCCAGCTTTGAAGAAGATTTATTTTGAACGCTGAAGAGATCTCAAGAATTTTTGGCTATCGTTGCTAAGATATATACGGGCATGGGATACGGGTAATTCATTATATCAACTGACAGTGCAAATAGACAATCCTATATAAGATTTAATCTTGCGTAGTTTATTTAAATCTGAAAGAATATGAACACGAACTGAATGTGTTTTATTTTATTTATATTTTGAGGCTAGATGCTATGATAGACATCTTCAGGCTGAGTATGATGTGTTTACGCTAAAACCATTTATTTCCGAGTCTTGTCAATACGGGAACGGGAACGTAAAAAGGGCAAACGAAGCCGCGGGCGGCTGCTAGTGCATAAAAATGCTCACAATTTCAACACGACAGCCGTGTAACTACAGTTTGCTTTGTTTAGTTTCTAGAAGTTTCAGAAAAATAACTTTTTTTACCGTCACAGTTCGTTAGTCAAAGAGGTTTTCCTTGCGTATTATTTTCTACAACTTTTGAATTTCGTTTGAGTAATCTTTTTCCGGTTTGCTGTCGACAGGCATACAACTGCAGATCTTCTGTAAATAAAACATAGTACTCAGGAAGTTATAGCCGCTATTTTACCACTGACATAGCATTTGTAGCTATAAAGAAAAAAAAATATTCTGGCCGCGGCAGTAGGCTTGACACCCTGTCACGCATGGAAGACCGACTATAGATAGTGCAATCCACGAAGGCGCGCCCTACTATTCCTCCTAACCATTTATAGTATATGTGTGCAAGCTTCCGTCAATGTTTGAGTGTTATCGGTACACACTAATTACCTATGAGTGCACACGCACACTACAATAAATAGACTACGGTTCGCGACTGCCGCTCGGAGCAAACTCCCCGCACCCCGCGAGGGGCGCGTCTTCGTGAATTGCACTATCTTACTGTAAAATGTGAGTATGTGCCAATTGTAGAGTCTGTTCAGAAAGAGAACCGTCGTGGCCAAATTGAGAACTAACGTTTCTATTTTTATATGGCAGCTCATCCCTTTCTTTCTGTCAGAATTTTGCATCATTTAAATTAAATAAAGGAATAGTACACTAGTTGTGATAGGATCAAAACGCGCTATTGTATTGCCCACTAAACAAAAAAGGTGATTAAGCACAGCAGCGCCCTCCAATCCCACGACGGTTCCCTTTCTGAACAGACTCTAACAGTTTAATGTATACTTTTGGCTTTGTTTATAAGGAGACCTCTAAGGTCCATGTGTGAAAACAATGAATTTATTCTAAGGTGAGCCTGGAGCATAGTTTTTTTTGACAGTTCTCTATTGATAAGCGTCAAGATAGTTTATGGCTCAAGCATTGCTTCTGTATACAGCCCTAAAAATCTTGAGTGGGTAGGTACTTGACACGAAAAAATCTACTGTACCTTCTTCTTAGAAGGCACAGTAGATTTTTTCATAATAAAGTTAATATGTTAATTTTGTGTGACAAACAACAAAAAGTAACTGCAATTATCCGTGCAATATGCTTAACGGTTCTTCTTCTTCTAAATGAATGGCATCTGTCCATTTCGAATCAATTTTGCCAGTGTCGAGTAATGAGTATCACAATCATAAGTAGATAAAATACTTTTCGTCAATTTGAGTCTGAGCCAGTCCACACGGCGCGTTGCGTCAGCGTTGCGTCGACGCAGCGCTGCCATTGCGTTGTTTTACATACAAATAACCAAGGTGTTCACACGGCGCGTTGCGTCGTCGCAACGCACACATGACGGACAGCAGCCCCCGAGACGAAGCGAGAGGGGGTGTACTCGTACCGACGGAACGTTAAGACTGCGTCGTAACGCTGCGATGGCGCAGCGCCCGTGTGGCCGGCTATGCGTCAAAATATTTGCGTTGCGACGACGCAACGCAACGCAACGCGCCGTGTGGACTGGCTCTCAGTCATAGATAAGTTGGCCCTATCTACTTGGCTTCGAAAACAAAATGATGGTCGTTTGTTTACGGTTATCAGTAATTTAATCTGACAGTGACATCTCTACAAAAAAAGTGCTGAAACAAAATAAAACAAAGAAATTAAAGATAAGTTGGTAGGTGAGATTCGCTCGTCGACGAGTCATAACATTAGCATACAAAACGGATTTAAGCTCAGTATCGCTTAGAATAGGGGTGAGTGCGCTCAACTAAAATAATTGTTGTCAAGCACCTACATATATTATGGTGGATTTGTATAAGAACAACTGCTCGACAAAAAATAAATTTGCTTTGTAGTAGTAGCACTCTACAAAAATTTATTGCCACAGAAAACACGTCCTCTGAGGTTTTAATGCATTTATTAAATATCTAAAATTATGTCTTCATCTTCATTAATTTGTTTTTAATCGTTATCTCTTTCAAAAGAGACAATGCTAATAATAAGCTTATGAGCTTCGTAGCCATCAGTAGTTTGTTGTCTGTTCTCCTATGCTTAGTCGCGTGGAACTGGCACATACGCTCACCTATGATGACCTATGATTGATTATGGTTTCTGTGCTTTTATTTTATTTTGCTAAGTTCTATACCTATGTGTCCTATTTTGTTGCTGTCATTATTTCAATCATTTACAATGTTGTTCCTACCTTATTATTTTAGATACATTTATATTATTATCATTCATTCAATTTGATCATTATTATTAACTATTTATAATACCTGTGTTAGCTGTGGTTGCCTTCAGTGGATAAGCACGGGGAAGGATATTTTTTTGCTCGATCTAATTTTAATTTTTGTGTATTATTTCTTGGTGATCCTAATAAATAAACAAACAAATAAACAAACCTAGCTTTTAAACGTTCTACAGTGATCCCTGCGATACCATAGAATAAAAAATTATTTAAATTTGACTTTGGGTTGCTATATTATATAGCTTTCAAAGCTTTAAATTAAAGCTTAGAGACAAAGTGATGCGTCGTGCAAAGCTATTAGGTAGGCACAAACATGAGACACAAATTGGCTATCGACCGCGGGCGTTAAAATTGGGCTTTGACCGCGTTAATACCTTCCGATTGCTCTACAAGTTTGACGCAGGGCAGTGCATCGTAGGGCACGTTCCTGTACATGACCTATGAATAAATGCTTTGTTATAGGCGATGGTCACCACTTAACATGATGCCATATTCTTGTTCCACCATTTGTGTAAAAAAACAAACAAGATTTTTTTTAATCCCGACCTAAAAGAGTTTTTGTGTCTATGGTCTCGTATCTCTGAACCTAAAACTTCAATTTGAATGTAACCTTTTGGTTAAAAAAGCCTTGAGTGCTTGTACGTAACCGGGCTCCTTAGCTTTCTTTTTTTTCTTAGTTCATAACCACACACACACACACATATTTTTATTAAATAATAACGGGTTACATAACGGGTTACCAACTGGTAACCCGTTATAAGTTAATAAAAATATGTGTCATTCAGTTCTTAGTTTAAAACTGCGTTTGATAGAAATTCATACAGCCATTTTCAGTTAGATATGGAATTGCATATTCATCACCTCGGCTGGGGGTTTTTAATTGTTGTAAATTTAATTTATCTTTGTCTCATAAACCCGGTACGAGCAAGTGAAACTTGCTGCGGTCAGAGCTAGTAAGTTATAAATATTCATAAAGCCTTGGTAATACGAACTCGGGAGACTAAACTAAAGTGACTGCTAACCTCTTTTGACTAAATTAGAATAAATTCATAGTTCAAAGACCCCTTAGGGAGAGCGTGGGAGCAGAAATGTATGTAAGTTCCGTATCACGTAAACGATTTAGATCAAATATTGCTAAACTATTCTTTGAGCGTCACGTTTGCTATGCCGATTGGTATAAAAAAAAAACAAATAACCTTAAGAATTGTATGCTTGTTTGTATAGAGGTACATTTGTTCGTAATGGCCTCGAAAATGGGATAAAAAAGTTCTAGGCTATACCTACCACCTTTTTTTATACAACTAATTGATAGAACAAGCATAGATGCACCTGATATTAAGTGGAAACCATCGCCTATAACAAAGCATTGCCTCGTAGGCCACGCACGTCAGGAAAGTGTCTTATGAAACACTGCCCTGCGTCCATCAACTTGAGGCATAATAAAGATGTACCTCACGTGCCAGTAATTCTACCCTTCAAAGCGAAACACAGTGACGCTGCTTGGCAGCAAGAATATGCATGGTGGTAGTACTTCCCCGGACGAGCCACACACAAAGATGTCTACTACTGCTAAATCATTACAATATAATAACAGTTTGGGTCAAACCACTAGTAATTTATGAAATGAATGGGCCACTGAGAGTTGATTGAGAACAAATTGTACATCAAAGTTGAACAAAGAAGGTAGGCAATAGAAAGGTTAGCCATGTTGTGGGTCCTAGGTACAGCTCCAGTGTACAGCTCATGAATAGGTACAGTAAACTTTGCACGTTTGTAAACTTTTAGAGAAATAACTCATTTTTAATGGAGCATATTAAAACTTTATAGCCAGTTTTTGGGGTCCGTACCTTTCGGGTAAAACGGGACCTGAATACTAAGACTCCGCTGTCCCTTCGTCTGTCTGTCTGTCCGTCTGGCACCAGATCTCATGAACCGTGACAGTTATACAGTTTAATATTTAAAGGGGCTCCCATACAACAAACATTATTTGTTTGCCGTGTTTATAGATAATTAGCGGCCGCCCGCGGCTTCGCTCGCCCCGTTCTCGCTGTTTCGGGATACAAAACCTTATGTCCTTTTCCTGGTTCTAGGCTACATCTGCACTAATTTTCAGCTAAATCGGTTCAGCCGTTCTTGAGTTATAAATTGTGTAACTAACACGACTTTCTTTTATATGTATAGATGGTACGGAACTCTTAGTACGCCAGTCCGACTCGCACTTGACCGGTTTATGAAATTTATGCTTTATTATAAATACCCAGATAACGCGAAAGTAAAAGTAGTCATTTTCTAAAACTTTGGCAGAGCATGAACAGACTCAACGTTGGGTGACAATTTTACAGAGAATTTGTTTAAAAAAAAAACTTAAAATTCAAGGCACGTTTAAGGATGCATGACCTGCTAAGATTGATTGCCTAGCAGGTCACGCAAGTTAAGTCACGTGCCTACCTGTTGTAAGTAGAACGTTTAGTTCCAATAAGAAAGCCAGAGCTATATTGGCTTAGTCACACGGCATCCGACATTGACCTTTTTGTCCTTTATGAATTTACGTGCGAAAAGACGTACGAACGCTATTTTTCATACAAAATGATTTTAGACCTGCGCACATCTAGACGATGGCGATGGCAATCAAATATGACAGCGATATTTTACAGCGTTTTAGCTGATCGCTATCGTCATCGCGCAGGTTTTTACGAATCATTCTTAAATACTTAAGGACCGGCCACATCAAGGCGATAACACTGCGATTGGCCAAAACACCGCGATACATGTCGCTTTCATGTGTTATCGCGGTGTTTTCGCCAATCGCTGTGTTATTGTCTTGATGTGGCCGGGCCTTTAGTCGGCATTTTAATTTTAAATCTATGAAGTATATGTCAGAATAGCTCGAGGAGAAATTAATTCAAAGACATAAATTACATTTTATCTTCAATATATGCAGCCTTACGTAAATTACCTGCATATCTTCTACAAGAATTAAATTAAATATTCGTTTTAAGTAAAAAAGAAAAGTCCCGAAAATTAATACAACATTCCTTTCTACTCAAGTCAAAGTCGAAGCCTAAGTTTTATTTAATCAATGGTATAGATAAACCAGTCTAAAAATAGTATAAGTGATAAAGAACAATTTAATTTGACTGACTGGTGGAGTAGCGGGACGTGCATTACGATCTCTATCAAATATCACTTTGAAAGTCTAGCAGCCAGTTCCACGCGACCAAGCCTAGAAGAACAGGCAACAAACTACGGCTTGGATTCCTACCGTTTTTTGTGTGATCCGTTTCTTCTCCTCTTCTTCTTGCTCTTATCCCACTTTGTGTGGGGTCGGCACAAAAAAAGCCTTTTTGTTTTCAAAGCCAAGTAGGACCGACTTGTCTATGACTGACTTGACTTTTCGAAAAAGTATTTAGGTAATCTAACCTCACTCGACACTGGCGGAATTGATCCGAAATGGACAGATGCCATTAAATAAAGAAGAAGGGCCTTAGAATTCAATATAACACCTAGACAGAGAATAAACATGTGTGTTCACGTGTTCGTTACAATTTGAACTTGCGAAATCCGAAATGCTAATCTACTTTTGACACCAACTGTACCTACTTGATAAAGGTTTTGCTAATGTATGCAGATACTATGACTGTTTATTTAGCAAATAGGTTTTAAGCCTTGCGCACATCTAAGCTTTCTGCGGTGGCGATCAGCCAACGCTGTCAAAATGACAGCGACTTTGGCATTGTTTCACTGATCGCCATCGCAGAATGCTTAGATGTGTGCAAGGCTTTAGATAAATACTAATGTAGCGCTAAATAAAGTAAATATTATTCAAACACGATAATACAGTTAGCTTACTCCATTCCTAATCTACCAACTGTTTATTTGCATAGAATAAACGGAAAATAAACATAATTAGTTAGGGGGAGGAAAGGAGTGGATCGAGGGGATGACAGGGTGAAAACAACGATAAATAAATTAATCTAATCTTTTGTTATGACGGCTATTATTGCGGATTAGGGTTCTGTACTTTAAATTGGATATTGATACAGGATAAGGCTTTATTGTGAGTACCGTATATAGGAACTAATCGGCAGTCCACTTGATGATGCCATGTCTACATTGTCTACCACCAAGAAAATGAAGGTTAGCCTAAAAAACTACTAGAGTCTGTTCAGAAAGAGAGCCGTCGTGGCCAAATTGTGAACTAATGTTTCGATTTTTATATGGCAGCGCATCCCTTTCTTTCTGTTAGCATTTTGCATCATAAAAAATAAATAAAGGAATAGTACACTAGTTGTGATAGGATCAAAACGCAACAGACGCGCTATTGTATTGCCCACTAAACAAAAAAGGTAGTTAAGGGGGTACGATTTCCATACAAACTTAATTTACACAACTATGGGCGAATAAAGTATTAATGTACACTGAAATAGCTGTAATAAGCTTTAACAGTGGTCCTTATTACCGGCCAGTTATATAAAGTTGGAGTGTCAGCCGTTGGTCGTGGTAGTCAGGGCTTCAGAAAAAGAATGACGAAATAATTACTTTTTTGGTTTTTTATTAATATTTCTGTTATCCTACAGTTTTCTCCAACTTTATATAACTGGCCAGCAATAAAGACCACTGTAAATTTCTATTACAGCTATTTCAGTGTACATTTATACTTTGTTTGCCCATAGTTGTGTAAATTCAGGTTGAAAGTACCAATCTCTTAAAGCCCTCCAACCCCACGACGGCTCTCTTTCTGAACACGACTCTACATCATTTTCTTGTCCTTATCCCACTTCATATCGGGGTCGGTACAACAGATCTTCGTTCTCCACTCTCCTCCATTAGCCGTCATTTCAGCAGTCACTCCTTTCTTACCCATGTCATCCTTCACACAATCCATCCATCTTTTCTTTTGGTTACCTCTATTTCTATACCCATCCAAAATCCAGCATATGAATATGGGTATAGAAATAGTCTATGCCCATCCTTAATCGTATGCTGGATTTTATACCTAATAGGTATCAGTTGAAGCAGCATTGCTGTGTTTCGGTTTGAAGGGTGAAATAACTGGCTCGTGAGACTGAACATCTGTATGCCTCAAGCTGATGGACGCAGGGAAGTGCATCGTAGGATACGTTCCTGACATGCGTTACCACTTAACATCAGGTAGGTCATATGCTTATTCCAAGCTAGTTTTATAAACTAAAAAAATAACAAGCAATTTTCATGGTAATGGTTACTTTTTTAGGTTGGGCGGAACCCTTACAATTTTTTTTGACTCATAACGTTTCTAAAAGATAATTTATCATCAAATCTGCATGTAATGGTGACGCAACCGACACCTGCGACACAGCTAATACATTAATAGGTTTTTTATCATAATAGACACGATGGTACATTTTAGTAAATTAATATAAGTTATGTTAGGATAACAAACGAACGATATCAGTGGAAGGAAAGAGCGGGCCTTTGCCCAGCAGTGGGAAATACCAATATATCTTATTGAATCGATTACATGGGTATTTATCGCTTAGATTACCTTATTTTATTTATTTTGCCGACATTTTTTTTGCAATCGATCAGATGATTGTGTTTTTTTTTTTTAATGCAAATAAGCTGATGGAACGAGCATATGGTCCACCTGATGTTAAGTGTAACCATCGCCTATAACAAAGCAATGCCTCGTAGGTCACGCACGTTAGGAACGTGCCCTACGATGCACTGCCCTGCGTCTATCAACTTGAGGCATACAGATATTCAGCCTCACGTGCCAGTAATTTCACCGGCACCCACACCCTTCAAACCGAAACACAGCAATGCTGCTTCACGGCAGAAATAGGCATGGTGGTAGTATTTCCCCGGCCAACAAAAAGTACTCTACTGGTTCTAAGGTCTTTGAGCATCCCTTTTCCATAATTCTGTAGCCGCCTTCATCCATCTCCCGTCGTCCCTTGCCATGTAATCTGCCCATCTCCACTTCAGTTTCGCGATTCGCGTATCCACAACCTTTATGCGTGTCTGTTTCCACTTATTAAAATATAATCCTATTCACAAAATAGACCAAGCTCTGCTTATACAGGGTGGAATTTTGTAATGCCACCTGGAGGGAAAGTACTCTTAATACTGCAGATAGAAAATTTTACTCAAAGGAAACATTCCTTTATTTTTGAATAGAAAGCAAACTGCATTCAAAGATTTTTGAAAATTCTCTTCTCCCACACCAGGAAATCTTAAATTAATTTAAGATTTCCTGGTTTTCCTTTCATTTAATTTATTATGTTTGTTAGAGAGATTTCATCCTTATAATTGACCCTAACGATATAATTTTTTCAGATTTTAGCCGGTTCGATTCCCGGGTGTTGAAGAGAATTTTCGAAAATCTTTGAATGCAGTTTGGTTTCTATTAAAAAATAAAGGAATGTTTTCTTTGAGTAAAATTTTCTATCTGCAGTATTAAGAGTACTTTCCCTCCAGGTGGCATTACAAAATTCCACCCTGTATAATTGCCCAATCATAATAATTTCCTAACAGCTATGTTTTAGCAATAACTCTGCCGTAATCTGGCTTCCTCTGTAATTAAAGGTAAACCACGTGGTGTGGCTCTTAAAACCTTGAGCGTTTCATAAACTCTTCGACCGTAGTATAACGCCCGCAATTATACCAACTCCTAGTAGGCGAAACGATGATATTAAGGCGCGAGCCCACTGCGGCGCACGATGAGGCTACGTACGTGTATGTATGTAGCTGTGTCCATTGCAACCCAAGGAGAGGCTAAGCATCAATTGACGTCATTGATACATGCGTGGCTTGCTCGAATAGGTGGTTACATAGCTCGTCGCACGCACGCTACGCACGCTTGCAGTTAGCTCGTGTACAGCGTGCATGGCGTTGAGCTACGTAAGCAACATATTATACAAAGCAAAACGTAGACTCTCCGTACGCCGTCGTGGGCTACGCTACAATCGTGGGTTCATATTCGTGTACAGACCAACGTAGACCCACGTTATCAAACAAATTAAAACACGCAGCGAAAATGCACCTCGGTGCGGTGGGTCCGCACCTTTATAGGTTGAACGAAGAATCATTAATTTTATTTTACACAAAGATATAATATCTATTTGTAATGTAGGTGCAATTTCAGCGACGGTGTCTTACAAAACCAAGGCATTACGAGCCGTTAGCTGTGCCCTTAGTGTAGCTCCTTGTTTTCCAGGTCAGGGCTTTCAGTGTTCTGAAAACACGACCTACTTGAGCGACTACGTGTTCGCGACTTGCAATCTAATAGAGGTACTTACGGCATCATCACAGTTAAAGCTCTTAAACTGTGAAGGAGCCCATCGTGGGGACGCCCTCGGCTTAAGTAGCTTGACATATTCAGCAGACTGCTGTACCTGAACCCGAAGTCGGAGTTTTGCTACCACATTTCGTTACCAAATGTTGTTTTCGTTTCGCCTTTTTGTCTCTCTCTATTGCTTGGAGAAAACATGAGACGGCAAAAATACGCTACGTAGTTAGAGTTGTTGTCTCATCTTTTCTCCATACAATAGACAGAGACAAATAGGCGATACGAAAACAACATTTGGTAACGAAATGTTGTAAATGCACTGGGACTTCGGGTACTGAAGTCGGAGTTTTGCTACCACATTTCGTTACCAAATGTTGTTTTCGTTTCGCCTATTTGTCTCTCTCTATTGTATGGAGAAAATATGAGACGGCAAAAATACGTTACGTAGTTAGAGTTGTTGTCTCATCTTTTCTCCAAGGCATAACGAACTGTTGTAAATGCACTGGGACTTCGGGCTCTGTAGCACCATTATGAGTATTAACATATTCATAATGGTGCTACAGCAGTCTGCTGTCTGTTGCACTTTCTATTTGTCAGCATGAAAGTTACAGTGACAAGAGACTTTTAGCGAGCCGATAAAAAGTGTTTTTCATCATTAATTTTCTGTCATTTCGGGAAGTCGCATAGATTTTACATTTTAATTGTTTTCTTGTGTTATTTGAGTTCGGCTGTGTTATTTCTATCGTATTACTATATCCAAAATTTCTTGAGGTCTGAGCACAAAGTGTGAGGAGATGGAATGAAAGTGTATTATATGATATTATCCTGATTTTAACGAAAATGTTGCCGCTGGTTCTGAAGAAAAACGCCATCTTTTCTTTCAAAGCCAATGAAGACCGACTTCTCTTTTGACTGACTAGAACTATTTTATTTAAGTAGGTAAATGTTTCTGACTTGGCACTGACAAAATTGATCCAAAATGAGGTGCAGTGTTTTTCATTTTGAATGAGAAGGTAGAATCCAAGTGATGTTCTAACTTTAGATGATATGATGTAAATTTGAGAAGTTTCATAATCTGCGCTCCAAGTTAAAAATTAAAAATATGAAAACGTATCTTATAATAATATTTTATAATTTTTTTACTTTTTTTATACAGTCCATCTGCTGGAATTAAGTCTCCCAGAGTTTTATAGTATTCTCCCAGTATTCCATAAGCAATAATTACTCAATTGAAGAAACAGTTAAAACACTCGCGGCAGGTCGCGTCAGTCGAACCACGGTTTCAACCCCTATTTCAGATCATATCCTGTTTTATAGGGGAGCTTACCTTGAGACCGTGTTTTATATCGCAAGCCCTTACATCTACGAAATTACTTTTTGAGTGCACACTTGGATTTTAAAATGAAAACTAGTAAAGCTGCTGGATACAAAAATAAGGGCAAGGAATATTGCTACCCAGGTCTATGTTTAAAACATAAAAGAAACTTTTTCTCAACATTATGGGTTTAAAATTTTTTATAATGTCCCAAAAGTTAAGCGCCGAGCGGGAATTGAATTGAACCCGCGACCTTCCCCTTGGTACGGGGCTGCGCTGACCACTGCGCCATCGGATCCTAATCTAACTTGACGAATAACTCATAAGGACTGTTCGGCACTAACGCGACCGTGGCTCCATCTACAGGTTTGACGTTACAGTCAACTACTTACCTGCTCTATAATTGAAGTTGCATTCAGTTGAACCGATGAGAGATGTCACCTTGATTTTTATATTTTTATTGATTTTTATAATATAACTTTTGAAACTATCATGGTTTTTAACACTATTTTTATGAAACGACGGGATATTTACCATGATTAAATTTTTCTGAGTTGACTTCTGATATTTCGGCACAGTTGCATGCACCATGATCACGGATGAACTGAAGTCCACGAGTAAAAGAAATTAGTAAAATTAAATGAGTAAAATTTAATCATGGTAAATATCCCGTCGTTTTATAAAGATTTTTATAATGTTTACTACATCTAAGGAAATCTCATAGATTTTTTATAATGTCCCAAAAGTTAAGAGCCATTTTAAGTTAGTTCGCGTGGCATGCGTGGTAACGCCTACTTACTTACGCGGAGCAGTCACAGAGTTGCCCACGCAGGGTAATTTAAAATGGCGATTCCTCTATCTATTCGCTAGCCAGAGTAATAACGAAGTAGGTAACCCTGGCTACAAAACGAGAATGTAATGAGATGCTGGCGTAATGTAGAAAAAACTTTTATTGCTGCGGGTTCCAGAAGGTTTTGAATTTTTACAAATTTAACTTATTTGGTAAGGAAATTCTGAAGAAATTGGAAAGGAACTTCTGTAATGACGTTTTTCACTCGCGTCATGCCAAGGTTGTCTGGAAGAAAATGGGTTTTAGCGGTAAAACCACCCATTGTAAATTTTATAAAAAGTTTGCCAATTCTCTTTTTATATATTTGTATGGTGTACATTAAAGAGTTTTCTATCTATCTATGTATTTATCATCCATTAAAAAGCAGTCTATAATGTTATACTCGAAAAAAACTGACAAACTTTTTCTCTTTTTTTTATGTAACTAGTTGATGAAACAAACATATGGCCCACCTGATATTAAGTGGTAACCATCGCCTACAACAAAGTATTGCCTCGTAGGTCACGCACGTCAGGAACGTGCCCTGCGATGCCCTGCGTCCATCAACTGGAGGCATACAGATGTTCAGCCTCACGTACCAGTTATTTCATTGGCACTCACACCCTTCAAACCGAAACACAGCAATACTGCTTCACTGCAGAAATAGCCATGGTGGTTGTACTTCCCCGGACGAGCCCTTCACAAAGAGCTCTACTATTACTACCTTCAAATATTAACGTAGATAGCTAATTCTAATTAGTCTTAAGGCATAACCATTCTTATGCCCCAGTGGGGCTGTAATAGACGATTAATATAATATCTCACAGCATAAAACAACGAATAGATGATTATTATTATGATACCTAGTCCGTAGTTGCTGGCTGAAAAGCATCGGGCGTGCTTCAATTAATAGTAATTAAAAAAAAAAAAAACAAAAAAAAGTTTTAAATTAAAAAAAAAATATTATTTTTTATTTTATTTTTTTATTTTATACTAAACCTGCTTACAATCTGCGTGATTATAATCATATCGGCCCGCTTCTACAGTATTGCAACACTCTTAAAGGGTAAATTATGTATTGATTCAAAAACTAGTTTTAAGATCTGACACTGTTAAATTTACATACATATAATAAGGCAATAAATATACTGAATACTGAATACTGGTCATAGAGCGGCTTGTTCTCTGTCTGGGTGTTATATTGTATTCTTAGTAGGTATGCATTCACAAAAACAAATGTAGGTATACACCACTATTTTGTAATTAACAAAAAAAACCTACTATGTAACTAATGTATGTACATAGTTTTATGCAGGATTTCTGAAAATTGTAACATTTAATAACTTTGTAATTTTATCGAAACTTAATAAAAATTCTGATTGCACATTCATAATGTTCTACCCCTACTACATTACCCTATTTTTTTGGTATTTACAAAATAGTGGTGTATTAGTACTCTGCTAGCTATTTCGGTTCCCGTAGTACAAGCTCTGTTTAATTTAGAGCTAAATAGTGTTGTGTGGACTGTACTTTGTAATAAGGCTTTTGCTACGGGCTTTTGTGAAAAGAAGTCTCTGACATTAAACAGCCTTCTCTTCTCTCAATTAACTTGCTTTTGAAGGCAAGGTTGTAATGAAAGTGAAGTAAGAAATAATAGTCCAATAAGAACTTATTGTTCAGTCGTTGTGCGCTACCAGCTCACAGAATTAGCAAGTTGAAGTGGCAATGGGCAGGCCATTAAGCGCGTAGAACTGACTGGGGAATATGAGTTCTTGAATGGCAACCACGAAATAATAAATGAAGGGTGAGGTATATCCCAACAATGTATATTTTTTTTATTTTTTTAATATATTTATTATTATCTCGGACAATCCACACAACACTATTTAGCCCCAAATTGAGCAGATCTTGTACCAACCAGATAGCTGATATAATACTTACAAACCTCGTTTTTAAATAAAAAAAAGTAAGCAAACAGGCCTTTGCATATTGTTTATATGATTTATATAGAATCAGAGGCAACTGGTAATTACACAAGCCTTAATCCCGGGACGCTATAGTGCCTGGGACAAGATTTTAGATGGAATAGGCTTGCCCAGCACCTGTACCATCTTGACAGCTTAGTCATAGCCTAACCCACAGGAAAGACATGGTCAATACGTGCGGAGCTGACTAAGCCGCGGGCTTCCTCATGATGTTTTCCGTCACCGAATAGATGAAAGTAAAAGTAAATCGTAAGAATTCAGCGAAGGCCTTGCATTGTTTTTCCGAGAAATGTAGAGTTATTTGCAGCCTGAAGATGATGATGGTAATCACAACCTCTAGGTAAAAATAGCTATAAATATAACAGAAATGTCCTATATCATAAAATATATCCGTCTGGCACTGATTTGGATCAGTTGAGCTATCTCTAGATCGTTTGTAACGATCTCCAGATAGCTCAACTGTTTCTTGTGTATTTTGTACATTTTGTAACTATTTGTTTAATTGTAAGTTTCTTTGTGTAAATAAATTAAGTTACTGTAGTAAATAAAATAAATCAAAGTGTCACGGCAGAAAGCATTTCCCTACGTAGCCCATCTGCAAGCGTAAAGATAGACGTACGTGACAGATTACTTAAGATTGATTGAGCTGTCTCTATTGCTGTCAGTCGTTTGCCGCTAAACACCGTGGGTGTTATTAATAATCCTGGCGTAGCGTTGGACTAGTTAATCCGTGTTTTGTCACATTTGCTCGAGTTGACAATTGCATGTCAATGCAAGAGACAAAACACGGATTAACTAGTCCAACGCTACGCCAGGATTATTAATAAGACCCCGTGTGAACAAGGCTATATGAAACTCTTGTGGAATTCCGCGTAATTTTGAAGTCACGTGGTATCTAGTGGAATAACACGTGACTTCAAAATTACGCGGAATACACAATAATTGAAGCAGCATCGCTGTGTTTCGCTTTGAAGGTTGTGGCGTCGTGAAATTACTGGCATGTGAGGCTGAACAAACTGTATGCCTCAAGTTGGTGGACGCAGGGCAGTAGGGCACGTTCCTGATGTGCGTGACCTACGAGGCAATGCTTTATTATAGCCGAGGTGCCATTCCACGCGACCAAGCCTAGAAAACAGGCGACAAACTAAGGCTTGGTTTCTACTGTTTTTTTGTATGACCCTTTTACGAAACAAAAATAAACAGCAGTGTTGCAAATATTATAATGTGGGGATGAAAACTTTTTTAGTATCCGATTTCAAGTTACTCCAAAAGCTAATTCTAGGATTTTTTTTAGTTGCTATAGCCCAAACTTCGAAAATATAAAGTTGTCCCTAAGTAAAGTTACCAAATTTACTTAGGTCTGCCAAGTTTGCAATGTGTGTTGAAATTGAGAACGGCTTTTACTTTGGTTTTTGTTCAGGCTTGGAAACTTTACCAATGACACGAGAAATGGAGCATTATTTGGGAGAGGTTTTTTTTTTTTTTTTTAACCTGCGCTGTCCCACTGCTGGGCAAAGGCCTCCCCCAAAATCTTCCAACTATCACGATCTTTGGCGACTTTCCACCAATCCTTCTCCAGAGCTTCCAGATCGTCTCGCCATCGTCTTTTTGGGCGGCCACGCCGTCGCCTTCCGTCCTGGGAGAGGATACCTGAATAATTTACATTGGTGTTTCTATGTGTTGCCAAGTGCTTAACGCAGTGAATTGAGATAAAACAAACAGAAGTTCCTTCAAGGAAATAGACATAGACATATTAGACATTTATTTATTTACTACTTAAACCAGTAAAGAACAAGGACACTAAAAGAAGAAAGATACAAATACATACCTAAACACTGGAGAGTGCAACGTGTTTCTGAGTGTACATGTGGAAATGTATATAAGTATTATATCAGCTATCTGGTTCCCATAGTACAAGCTCTGCTTAGTTTGGGGCTAGATAGTGTTATGTATAATATTTATTTATATTTATTAAATAAACTCGTCAAGTGGTACCAAACTCAACTTTGCAACAGTGCAGTGGTGACGATAGTTGACTTTTGTTTTTCCTTCTGCCTTGTGCTCATTGCCCTGTTCATTAGCTTGAGGCCTAAGTGATTTTAAACCTAAGTAAATCACTAACCTAGTTTTTTACTTAACCTATTAGTCCCATTTGATTGCTGAACAAAGGTCTCTCCAAAAGACTTCCACTTATTTCTCGAGCCTCCAGCCACCATCTCCTCTCAAAGGAGTCGATCTCGTTTCGCCAACGCTTTCTCGGCCGACCCCTCACAATTCCAGTAAGAAACCAAAATCTCCTTGATACGTTCCTGTTTTATTTTGCTTTAAACCCTTTTTGCCTTCTATTTACAATGTCTAAAATAACAGGGGCTCAATCTCTGAAAAATAACGATGCGACAACGTTCTTTACTTGGCTGACTCCGCCGTGCTTTGCATATTTTATTAACTTGGAAGTGAGAGAAAAGTTTTAGAGAAACACTTGATACTTGGTTTTTCTCTTGGTTTTAGGTGTGGACAGCGACTGATTAATGCAGGTGATTAGTTGGCTGTGTAGTAAAGTGAATAGAAGCATGTTCTATTTTTTTGCGAGTGGACTGCGAGTAGCCACGTCCCGCGCGCCCTCTCTTCCCCTTCACTCGCAGCGTGCCTGCACTCGCACTAATCACCTACACTCGCAGTGAATTGGACACTACTCGCACTACACACCTGCACTCGCACTAATCACCTACACTCGCAGTGAATTGGACACTACTCGCACTAATCACCTGTACTCACACTAATCAAAGTGTAAACCAGCCTTTATGTATAGTGGCGGTATGAAAAGTTCAACGTATCACGATCACATACTTTATTTTGAAACTGAATAGACAATTAAACAAATATTTACAAAATAGTATACAAAATACACAAAAAACAGTTGAGCTGTTTGAACAATCTGCAGACCGTTACTAACGATCTAGAGATAGCTCAACTGATCCAAATCAGTACCAGACGGAAGCGTTCCCAATACGCTGGTGGCATTGCCACGCTGAATAGCAATGCTAACGCGCTGCGATTTAGCATCGATGATAAATTGTAAAAACCAAATTAAGAAGACGCCCATAATGCTGGACACATTTTAGCGGCTCCCTCAAAGTCTCTCGTCACTGTCTCTCTCATGTCCACTTAAATAGATAGCAAGAGACTTATTATGCAACAAACCTTTTTATTAGAGAACTGGTTCGATTGAACCAGTGACACAATAAGAATATGAAGAAGGAATGAGAATGAAAGAAACGATTTCATAAAACTTCAAGAATTTATTTACAGTATTCACAAACTACATATTATTTAATATTTGGGTAAATGTTTCCATGACTATCTACTTATTTTAAGTACATAATATTGTGAAAGTGCATTCTACATAATTTTATTATGGCAAACTATACACTCCGAACTTAAAACCTAATTGATTTTCTACTATATCCACTCGTAATCATTATACGTTAATATGAAAGCGAATATTATAATATTGCTACACATATACACGGATTTATTCAACAAAATGGTTCTACCGAATTGTGTGCTTTTACAATATTCAAATACAAACGTCAAAATATTTACAAAGATGATGGTCTACTGACTAAATACTGATTTAGAAAACGGATAGAATACCGATTTTAAGCCGACTCCTTATAATGTAATATGAGTCTGAACCCGCAACCTTCCCCTTGATACGGGTCTGCTCCATAGCGCTAAATATATATTTTGTTAGGGGTCCCGTCATTGCCACCAGCTTTGAGGGCTAAGTAATACCTGTAGTGTACAAAGAATACATCCTATATCATAGTGCTCGTCGTATTGAAAGTTTTCGGGGAATTTGACGTGAAAACGGTTTTCGTTTAAAATATTACTTAACTCTTCTTCATTCTTTTCTGGCAACACAATAATCTAATCTACGTTATGTTCAATAAACGATGATAAAGTACATAAACGCTAAATACTGAAGGGCAAGTCCCACTTCATTTTCAACACTTCGAAATTTTTGCTCTTTTTGTTTTGCCTATTTGTCTCTCTCTGTGTGTTTGTGTGTGGTTTGAATGGAGAAAAGATGAGACAGCAAAAATACGTTACATAGAAACGATCGAAACGAGTTGTTGTCTCATCAATTTGCCATACAAAAGAGAGAGACACGTGCTCACACGATAACAGCATTTGGTAGACGAAATATTGTAAATGCACTGGGACTTGCCCTTTCTTTGTTTATACCTACTTATATCTAGTAATTTATTTTTACATGACTAGAATATCAATTCGTTAGTTTCAGACAACATTCGATTGACGCCGTTGCAAGTACCAGTGACTCATTGAACTTAAAAATATATAATTATTAATATAGTTTTTGGATATTCTCTAGCTTGATCTCTGTTGATAATATTAATCTAATTGATTCACAAAGTCTCGTAACTTTCGTAAAACTTTTCAAACACAGCGCTATATCAGACGCCCGCCGCTAAATAAACTAAAGGAATGTACCTTTAAACACTAACCTAAACATCGAAAGCTAAGACTGGCGTCGCCTATCCAAACAGCACACAGCTCGTTTTAAATTAGCAGCAAAACCACATTTCGGAGCTTGGACCTCTTTATCTGATGCTTTCGTTTCAGTCTTTGCGATGTGGTCCGTGTTCTCGTCATCGGATCACGTATCCGATTGGTATTTTACTATCAAATCTAGCTCTTCCTCGTCAGGCTTGACGGCCCTGACTTCTGTGCCTTCGAATTTCTTTGGTCTTTCGATTTTGTTCTCGATATTGACTAGCACGTCAGCGACGCACCTATGATCTCCAGGTGACTTCGCTTCGTCTTGTGTTTCAGCTTCTGCGTTGTTGTTATGCTTGTCTCTTTCCATCTCCTTGCTGTCTTCTTCATCGCTGTTTTCTTTTCCTTCGAGGATCATTCTGTGGGTCGCTTCTTCGACGACGCTGTCTGTCGGTGCTTCGTTGATGCACGAGTGGGTGAGTGTGAAGGGTAGTTTGAGGGAGAGGTCTCCTCCCATTGCGCTGAAGATGAGTTTCACCTTGACGTAGTAGGACACGTAGATGGCGAATACGTTTCTGTCCTCAGGAGTGTGGCTACTGAGGACGGTGGACGCGAGGCTGGCGCCAGTTTTCGAGTAGGAATCTTCGAGGGCTATCCAGTTCTTTGTTACTCCTGGGAACAATTCTGTCAGTATATTTCATGCGATTAACTAGTGGATTTAATTACATACTTTCTCGACACAGATATTTAATTTACGTGATCTTAATATATTGCTCAAAATGGCAAAGGGAATACAGTTTTTCATTTTAATCAAAAAAATATCACATGAATAATTAAATGCCGAAATATGCGAGTTTAAAAAAATGAAAAAAAAATTAATAAACCGCATTCATGGCCGAACTGCGGAACCGATTTGGATGAAATTTCTTTGGGGCCAATCTGGAAGCTTCTGAAATCTGGGTCCTTTCAAATAAAGATAAAATTATCAAATCGACGAAGTTATGCGATAACAAACATGAAAAATAACTAACTGAGATAAAAGGAGGAGGCCTTTTTAGGGTTCCGTAGCCAAATGGCAAAAACGGAACCCTTATAGATTCGTCATGTCTGTCTGTCTGTCTGTCTGTCTGTCTGTCTGTCTGTCTGTCTGTCTGTCTGTCCGGCCGTGTCACAGCCATTTTTCTCCGAAACCATAAGAGCTAGACTGATGAAACTTGGTGAGTAGATGTATTCTATGAACCGCATTAAGGTTTTTACACAAAAATAGAAAAAAAACTATAAATACTTGAAACTGAAACTCAAAAAATTTTTTTTCATCGAACCCATACGTGTGGGGTATCTATGAATAGGTCTTCAAAAATGATGTTGAGGTTTTTAATATCGTTTTTTTTCTAAACTGAATAGTTTGCGCGAGAGACACTCCCAAAGTGGAAAAAAGTTGGTCCCCCCCCCTCTAACTTCTAAAATAAGAGAATGATAAATCCAAAAAAAATATATGTTGTACATTACTATGCAAACTTTCAACGATATTTGGTTTGAACGAGATCTAGTCAGTAGTTTTTTTTTTATACGTCATAAATCGTAAACCGCAATTTACCTTTCGACGAACTACAAAAACCTTTATATTGTGTTAATTGATGCTACGGAACCCTTCATGGGCGAGTCCGACTCGCACTTGGCTGCTTTTTTTTTATTGTTTGTCTTCTTCTTTTTATCTTTCTTATCTTTTTAACTGACTTCAAATAGAAGTTGGTTAAAAATACATAACAGCATGCCAACCATTTGTTTATACAACTTCTTACCTCGGTGAGGAGTGAGTGTGTATGTGTCAGTGTGCGTCTGGCCAGGGTTGACAGGCGGCGCGGTGCCTTTCACCAGCGCCACCACATTCTTGAACTTTCCATTCGAGAACATGCAAACATCCACGTGTTGCACCACCAGGGCCTGAAGAAAAACATTATGAGAGCACTGGGGTAGAGACCAGATTTTATTAAAATCACTAGCAGTCAAGCCCGGCGTTGCCCGGGTAGAGACATTGAATTAATTTAAAAGTGGTACTACGAAAAATTGTTAAATTAAAGATTGACTTTCAAATTAAGAGAAATGAATTAGCAATATTAGGTCCTATTTGGGCAAGTGAACAAAAAGTCGGTGATATCACCAAATTGAAATTAGTACTACATTAAAACCCTTTGTAATAATGCTTTATAGCTCAAACTGCGCTATTAATCTAGCTCCCCGTATAGGAAAGTTTATTCAATCCTGTAGGTGACTCAGTTTATTATTGTAGGCCGTAATTCAGTTAGCCAATGACGTAATTACTATAGTCTCGGGTATAAAAAGGATCGTTTGAACGAAGCGAGTATCCAATGAACAACACGTGATAAATGTCCTTCGCTCATGGTGTTAGCCTTTGTTAAGAATAGGGCCGGGGGTAAGTGGGTTTGACAAAAGGCTAGCGAGGGATGGGTTCCGAATAACAAAATATATAGTAAACCCATATCTGTCGTGTAATTTAAAAAGGGAACGATCTTTCACTCCTAAACATGGCAACCAAGGAGGTAACTGGTTTGCAAAAATAAGTGCTGTTTATTGAAATAAAAACAAATGAACTTTTCACCGCGAGAATAATAGTGTTGTTCGTTGTTTGTTGTCATTTTATTTGACAAAATGATACTCAAATTCAAACATTTAATTCGGAACATTTGGAACTATATCACACACATAATAAAATTAAACTGATTATTTTTAATTTCCTCGCATTATTTGAGAAAAGTACCATACTAGCCTTTACCACAACTAAAAATTTATGGTCTTAAGGCCTGCGCACACCTAGTTCGCTGGCGGTAGCGACCAACTCAAATAATAATATAATAATAATAATATAGCCTCTTTTATTTCCTCAATTACATACATACATTTTCTAGAAGGTTAATTAATTTATGAATATAATTTATACAAAATAATGATTAATGATTGATGATTATTATGCAATTAAATTCAAATAAAATTATATAGTATTGAGGACCTCTCAACGAGTAAAGGCCTCCTCCCATTGGTTCCAATCGTCTCTTTCTTTCGCTTTGATCATCCAGTCTTCACCTGCTAATTTCTTTATTTCGTCTATTCATCTCTCTTTAGGTCTTCCTCTGTTCCTTTTGTATGGTGGTCCTGGCCATGCTGTTACTTTTTTTGCCCATTTATCGTTGTTCATACGTGCGACGTGACCAGCCCATTTCCATTTGAGTTTCTTACAATGTTTTAAAGCGTCAATAACCTTTGTAGTTTCTCTTATATCAGTGTTTCTTATTTGGTCTATTCTTTTTAAATTAAGTATACTTCGCTCCATTGCTCTTTGGCAAACTTGTATTTTATTTTGTGTGTATTTATTGAATATCCAGGTTTGGCAGCCATAGGACAGACATGGTAGTATACATGAATCCAGAACTTTTTTCTTAAGCTTTACAGGTAGTTTTGATTTGAGCAGTTCCTTGTTGTTCCAGAATTTATTCCAGGTTAAGTTAACCCGCCTGTTTATTTCATCGATGTGACGTGACTTATTAAATGATATTTTCTTTCCTAAATATATATATTCTTGAACATATTCTAATGCTGTATTGTTTACTGTTATAGGTATTTTTTCGTTATTTGTCATGACTTTTGTCTTTGTGGTATTCAGTTCCAAGCCGATTTCACGACTTACAGTGTCTAGTTCGTTGATCATTCTCTTTAGTTGCGCTGGTGTTTCTGAGAAAAGTATAATATCGTCGGCAAACCTGAGATTGCTTAGAAATTCACCATTTATGTTAATACCTTTGTTTTTCCAATTCAGGTTTTTCATTATGTTTTCAAGGACAGTTATAAAAATTCTTGACGAAAGCGGGTCTCCCTGTCTGGCACCTCGGCAAATACTGATCGCGGGGCCTTTTGTCTCCATTTTCACATGGCTAATGCTCTTACTATAAATGTCTTTTATTAATTCTATTATTTCCATTGGTATGTCGCAGTCTTGTAGAGCCTTCCACATGCTGTTGTGAGATATTGAGTCAAAGGCTTTTGCATAGTCGATAAAAGCCAGGTAGAGTGGTCTTTTTCGTTCTTCATATTTCTCTATAATCAAGTCCAATGCCTGAATGTGGTCTGTGGTAGAGAAGTTTCTCCTAAAGCCAGCTTGCTCCGGTGGTTGATACTTTTCAGTGTAGGTTTTCAGTCGTTCCTCAAGGCATGAAGCGAACAGTTTATACATATTTGGTTGTAGGCTAATCGGTCTGTAGTTCGCTATATCGGCTGGGTCTCCTTTTTTATATAGCAAAATTATGTCCGATTTTGCCCATTCCTTAGGTATTTCCCTGCTGTCTAGTATCATGTTAAATAAGGTGGTTATAGGTAGTGCCAGTAGAAACCTGCCTGTTTTTATAAAATCACTCGAGATTCCGTCCGGTCCGTTGCTTTTATCGGTATTCAAGCTACTCAAATATCGCTGTCAAATCTCAAATCTGTCAGCGATATTTGACAGCGCTTCACTGATCGCTACCGCAAGCGAACTAGGTGTGCGCAGGCCTTGCATGTGGGTTATATATACATTTACACGTTCGTCCATCAATGTCTCTTTTGCTGGCCACTGCGGTAAATTACTATTATTTATTGACGACATTCAAAAACCAGCACACATGGCAAGTGAAAACGGTGTATAGGCATTAATATACTCGCTTCGTGTAAACGAAACTCAGTAATATCACTGTTCATTTGATTTATCTCTCTGCTACTAATTACGAAATCTTTGTAATATGAAATTCCATATTGTGGAGGAAAGCCGCATGCAAACATCAACTGAATTTCTGAATATCATTCTTGTGATGTTCATTTCGTTTTATTCGTTCATTTATCAAACCTTTACTGAGCAAATTAAGTTCAGTTGGTATATAGGCTGAAGTTGTGTAAAGGCCAATCTTAGTCAAGATTGAATAGAACAGGTGGGTCGTAAGCCTGTTAGCTTGTTATAGAGTAAAAGATAAAAATAAACTTGTGATGCAAATAAGTTTTTTTTCATCCCACCAGCTCTGAAAGTGTGTTTTTGCTGTTTAATTTCTGACTGGAAAAGCCGTTTTTATCCGCTAGAGGATAAAGTAAATTTGAATTTAGAATATCGTGTTCAATAAGTTTCTGAATACACAACCTATTTACTTCTACCTCCATGGTGCCAAACTTATCATGCAACCTTTTTTATTTTGTTAAAAACTCGCACTCGTAACCTTCTTGGTGTATTTGTGAATTCAAAACACCATTAAACCTATTTACTTCTACCTGCATGGTGCCGAATTTATCATACAGCCTTTTTAAATTTGTTAATAACTCATACTCATAACCTTCTTGGTGTGGTGTGTTACTTTTAGTCGCGCCTGTTCTTTTTTGCATTTGCATTAGTCATTTCCTCGCTGAGGTGGGATGAAAAGTTACGTGTTGCACTCGAGTGCAAAGATTTTTCACCTTGTGCTCTTTTGATTCTTTCGCCAACGCTTAGGATTCTAACTTTTAAACCACTCGCTACGCTCGTGGTTAAACTTTAAAATCCTGCGCTTGCTCAGTCATCAAAATTGAGCACGCGGTTAAAAAGTAGATTTGCACTCTTGTATAACAAATAACTATTATCTCAGTGCCCAATACATTATGAGATAACATCAACACAACTATTAGGTTCAAGAATTATTTAAAAAAAAAATATGGACAATCTCCGCATCACCCAGCCCCAAATTAAGCAGAGCTTGTACTATTGGAACCAGATAGTGGATATAATACATACATAAATTTCTTTGTAAATACATACTTAGAAAACAATATGACACCCAGACAGAGATCAAACATCTGTGTTCACGACACAAATGTTTGTTCTCGGTGGGGATCGAACCCACGACCTACGGCGAGAAGGCAGAGCTACATCATAGTCAATTAGCTACTCAGTGGTTGCTACTGTAATATACTTTCACTTATTACTTATTTTGGTTTTTTTACTGTCAATTAAAATTAATTTGACTTCTGAAAACCACCTCGTTTTAGGCAAATAAAGTAGGTAGGTTTCTACTTTACTTCAGCGTACGTTTAGTGGTAATACCTTTGATATTGTTAATGAGGTTATAACATTGAAGTACCAACGACTCGTAGTGAACACCAAAATGAGAAATTCGGATTTAAAAATAGCTCACTCAAATGTCGTTGAAATAAAATTCAAATAAACACACGCTTTGGTGGGAGTATGCTCGTTGCGATTCAGATCTAAGGAAAATGCTGTTTTCTGTTCACCTTTCTACCGCAATTCATTTAGGTATGTTTGAAAAATGCCCAGAATTGTTTTTTAAAGGAAATACTGAAAGAGGTCATTCAATCATGTCGGTATTACTTATTTATGTTTGCCGTAGAAAGTATTTAAAGTAGAGAAAGACCAAAATTATAATGATGCTGTATTTTTTTTTTCAAAATATATTTTGCCTACTAATGAACAATAAAATAAGTAACATTTTAAAAAACCAACGAACAGCAGTTATTGCCCGTTATTGAAAGCCTCCTTTCAAAAATACATAATTATAATACATTTTATATTCCGAACCATTCTGAATAAGACGAGTGTTACACTCCGATATTTCTAGTTAGAGCAAAGAAGTAACGTGAGACCAAAGATAGAAAGAAGAGATACCTTATTTTTATGAAACACTAAAACACTATTTTTATGAAACAACGGGATATTTACCATGATTAAATTGAATTGAAAAGAAATCGACAAATGAGTGAGAATGGAACCAATAGTAGTCTCGAAACCAATAAAAGAGTGCGAAAAGGGGTAGATCGATTTATCCGCTAATAACATTTCTTTTACTCGTGGACTTCAGTTCATCCGTGATCATGGTGCATGCAACTGTGCCGAAATATCGGAAGTCAACTCAGAACAATTTAATCAAGGTAAATATCCCGTTGTTTCAAAACATGATAGTTTCAAAAGTTAAGAGATACCTTGATCCTCCGTACAGTCTTCGACGAGTGGTTGCCGACGATCACGCTGATCTTGATAGACTCTCCGTGGGAGTACGTCGGCTTATCCAGCCATGCCTCAAGCTCCACCCTGGCGGTGAAAAAACAAAATTAGTGGACTCATTTTTTACTCGCCTCTCAGCTCAGTTGGTCCCCACCGAGAACGAATATTTGTGAGGTGAACGCAGATGTAGCCTGGTCAATTTAGACATTAGAAGTTACATCAATTCCCACCAAGCTGAAAATCGGTAAGATTGTTTAAAATATCATTAAAAACAAAATTTGAAAGTTCCCCATCTTTCTCCTGTAAGGAAAAAAATTTATTCAAGGTCAAAGGTAAAAAAAATGAGTTTTTCGTGATTTTCAGCAAAACGGTAAGTTTTATCATAAAAATATCCTTTTTGATCCTGTTTAATCTGAAACTATTGAAAAATAATGGATATTAGAAGAGATTGAAAAGATAAAAGCAATTTAAGTTGAAAAAAAGAAGTGAAATTTAATCGTCCGAGTCGACGAGTCGAGTCGTCGTTTTTTGGTCTAATTTGACCGGGCTAATGTTTGTTCGATCTGGATGTTAAATTGTATTCTAAGTAAGTATTTACAAAATTAATATAAATAAGTATCATATCAGCTATCTGATTCCCATAGTACAAGCTCTGCTTAATTCGGGGTTTATAGTGTTGTGTGGATGGCCCATAATTAGAGATGGGTTTTTGCCTGGACATTTATGGACGTATTGAGTAAATGCCGAGTAAACGTCCATTTACGCCCAGTAAACGTCCCAAAACAGGGCGGATATATTTTTATTGTAAAATATCGCAATTTTCACAAATTATTACTTAATGCTAAGTTCAAATGACTAAAAAGGTTTTTTTAAGTTAATCTATAATCATCATCAGGCTGAAGAAGTCCACTGCTGGACACAGGCCTCCCCTACACATTTCCAGGAAGAACGATTCTGAGCCCTTTCCATCCACCGACTTCCTGCGATCTTAACAATGTCGTCAGGCCATCTGGTGGGTGGGCGCCATACTTTTCGTCTTGCGGTTCGTGGTCGCCATTCGAGAACCTTTATTCCCCAACGGTTGTCGGTTGTTTGAGCTATATGACCTTCCCATTGTCACTTCAATTTACTAATTTTAAGAGCTATGTAGGTGACCTTGGTTCTTCTACGGATATCCTCATTTCTGATTCTATCACGTAGTGAAACTCCCAGCATAGCTCTCTCTATAGCTCGTTGCGCGACTTTGAGCTTGTGTACGAGGCCAAAAGTTAGCGACCACGTCTCAGTTCCGTAAGTCATCACTGGCAACAAGCACTGATTAAAGACTTTTGTCTTGAGCCTTTGCGGTACCTGCGACGAGAAGATGTGGCGCAATTTCCCGACGCTGCCCATCTGAGTTGGATTCGTCGGCTGACCTCTTTGTCGAAGTTGGCTCTACCTAATTGGATCGTCTGACCCAAATTAACATGAGCTTTAGACATGTTTTTTGTCTTACTTATGTTCATTTTTAGACCCAACTGTTGGGAGACAATATTGAGGTCTCTGAGCATTGTGCCTAAAAAAAGTGTGTGAAGACTGGAAGACGTCGGCAAATCGAAGGTGAGTGATGAATTCACCGATGATGTTAATGCCATACCTTGTCCAGGACACGAGCTTGAAAATATCCTCCAGTGCCGAGGTGAACAGTTTCGGAGATATGACATCTCCCTGTCTCACCCCTTTTTGCATGTGGATTGGATTTGTACTCTGGTCCTGAAGTTGGATAGACATTGTGGCATTCCTGTAGATACATTTCAACACTTCGATATACCGATAGTCAATTTGACCCCGCTGGAGCGACTGTAGCACTGCCCAGGTTTCGACTGAATCGAAGGCTTTCTCATAGTCCACAAACGCTAAACAAAGTGGCCGATTATAGTCCTCAGTCTTCTGTATAATCTGCCGTAGCGTGTGGATGTGGTCTATGGTACTAAAGCCTTTCCGGAACCCGGCTTGTTCGGGAGGCTGAAAGTCGATTGGTAACTACTCTCGAAAACCACTTATAGACGTGGCTAAGCAGAGAGATGAGCCTATAGTTCTTTAAGAGGGTGTTATTACTCTTCTTGGAGAAGAGCACCACTACGCTCCTGCCCCACGCTTCAGGCGTCGTACCCTCGAGGATGACAGAATTAAAAAGCTTCTGAAGAACCTCAAGTATTAGTGTTCCGCCCGCTTTCAGAAGATCTGTCGTTATTCCGTTTTCCCCCGGTGCCTTGTTACTCTTAAGCTGCTTGAGAGCCGTTCGGATCTCGTATAGGCTGACGAAAGTAGCAACCTCCTAATTCAACTGAATAGCGGCTGTGCAAAAGCTTTTTGAAGATGGGAAGAGATATCACTTTTCTGATATCAATAGGAAGAGAGTTCCAAATACGGATAGCTTGTACAGTGAATAAGTGCTTATAGAAAGAATAAGAGTGGAGAGGAAGTTGTAGAGTTTCAGAAGACCGTAAGGTACGAGAGTTAGAAAGATTTAGGTATTCAAAGCGTTGAGATTAGTTTAGCTTTTAGATAAGGGGGGTGGAGGGGTTAAACATGACACTGTACAAGAGGGAAAGGAGACGAGTATTCCTGCAAAAACGAATAGGCAACCACTTAAGCTTATTACAAACGGAAACATGTTCATTTTTGCGTAAACCAAATATGAACCTAATGGAAAAGCAATGGTCAAGCATCAACTTCTACATCCAGAATACTTGAATTTGTCCCGACTTTATTATGATAGTACAGTATGGAGTTAAGTAAGAAAATTCAGCTGGGTTGGGCGGTATTTGGGAAACTTCGTCAGGTCTTCTAGTAACCCATTCCACAGTGCTCAAAAACGAAAGCCAGTGCGTCCTACCAGTTATAATAACACGTGAACACTGACGGGTCCATAAATTAAAAGTCGCTCAACAAGCTATGGTTAAGGCTATGCTCGGAGTCTCTCTCAGAGACAGGATCTGGAACGAGGTCATTCGATAGAGGACCAAAGTTGACAACGTAGCCCAAAGAACTAGCAAGCTCAAGTGGCAGTGGGCCGGTCATTATTCGAAGAACCGATAATGTGAAGACCACGTCTGGGCAAACGAAGTGTAGGATGCCTTAGATTAGATGGAGCGACGACTTATGCAGAGTGGCGGGCAGCAACTTGATAGAAAGAGCCAAACCGAACCCTGGGCTCAGTGGCGCGCCATGGGAGTGACCATGACCATGTCCAGCAGTGGACTTCAAAAGGTTGATGATGATTACGATAGTGACAGCGATTAGCAGGCACGAATTACGAATACCATGTGCGGTAAAATGTTGATTTAAAATTAAATAATACCGACCGACTGTGATTCTGCTGATAATTCTGTAATTTGGCAACAAATACATTTTTTATTTTCGGTGAGATCCTCCTTTTTGGTCGATTGCTATTTGTTCTAATATTAAAATGGTTTAAACAGGTACATCTTACGAATACTCAATGAAAAAGTCTGATTTTGACTAATTAGAGTTTCCGCCCTGATTTTGGACATTTAAAAGGACGTTAATTCGTTTTTGCCCTATTTGTCCAGTTTATGGCCTTTTCGCCCAACTGGGTTTAAACCCTCTGCCCATCTCTACCCATAATATTTAATATAAAAAAAACACAGTGCGTAGACTAGTGGCCTGACAATTATAGTATTTTCCTTTTGACACTCCTATGAAAAGCTTTCACGTAAGGCCCCAGATGATCATAGTACGTGAGTGATTAAATAATAAAACCTATTTGGTATTGCCGAAGTACAGTCGCGGTATGAAAATGTTCGTCACCTTAGAGTCGGTTTTCGCTTGCACCAGTGCCTTGATCATGAACTTATTTTGACATAATTTGTGACGTTAACTTATCGGTGTATTCTGTCTATTCAGTTACAAAAGGTAGTATGTGAACGTGATACGTTAAACAAATCAAGTTGAAAATCGATCAACAACATCCGCCACTATACAATAAAAAATAACCCCGCCTGAGGACGAGTGCTTCGAAGAAACAAAAAGTCTAAAAGCTTTCCGTACTTATTTCTCGCTAACTTTATTCGTTCTCAAATGCCACTTGACCTTTAGCACCCTGATGGGATGACACACTGTCTGAGGTTATCATCTTTACACTCACACTTCTTTAAAAGTTTACGGCTGGGGTCCGGTTAATGTACGGCCAGTTAATGTAGGTACACCCAGTTAAAACGAATCCATTTTTTTCCATTGGCCATTCCATTGTAAAGGTCTATGCACATTATCGCATATAAATACATATTTCGATTATTACTTTTTTATCTAGCGATGGATGGCCTAAATGGGACAGACCCTAAAAAAAAGACCAGGCTTAAAAAAAAACATTTTCTAACACTGCGGTGGCCGTTGCTGCAGCACGCTCACTCTGCTCGCTCGCCTTGTGCGTAATTTTTATGTTCCAAAATAACCACCTATCCAAGTCGGATCCGCCCTATAAAGTATCAAGGACAAGGTATAAGTATCCAGTGCCGGAACAAAAAAGCAAAAATCCATATTTGAATTGCTCCAGTGTGCATGTGGCTTAACTGGCATCGTAATAACGGGGTGTACAATAACTTGATGTACATTATCGCCTCACGACGCGGCGACAGCTGAACTCTTATAACATTTTCAGGAATAACATTGATTGAGAAAAAGGTTGCTTGAAAGTTAGGCCTTGTCAAGCAGCAAAAAGCTGAGTCGGGGTCTATTTGGCATAATTTATCTACCATTATCTATTGTTAACGCCTACACCTATGTATGTATGTCAAATAAATGTATTTTTTCTCTTCTTTCTTTATTACGTTTGTTATTTGTGCATTATCAACTATTTAAAAGAAAAAAATCACGAATAAGGAAAACATCGTATTTTTTTTACTGTTTCTTGAGTCAGCAAAATGTTATTTCTAGAACAAGCACACCTACGTAACTTCAGAGGAAATGATGCCAACAGGATGCCAACGTGAGTCACATTTAACAAATCCTAAGAGTGTGTAACATCTCAGATTTAAAGCGACTGACCTACATACGAGAACGTCTCAATTGCCACTCTCACTTTAGAGCCAATAATCTTCACTATTGTGGTGCAGGTGCATTTTGAACACTTTTCTCCTGCGTAGCCCGCATAATACATACATACGGTTGTAGGCAATAAATATTGCACATCGGCTGTTCTGCTTTCGTAGAGCGCTATCTCTTTCTGACGCACACTATGCTCTATGAAGCCGAAATTAGCGGATGTGGTGGGGTGCAAAAGAGGCTTTGATGAACGAAGGCCCACATACGTAAATCTATCAATGCCAAGTTGTGGCCAAGGGTACTTGTCTCAATAAAATGCGAGGAAATAAAAACATAGCTCAATTTTGTCAAATACAATATTACAACAACCCAAGAACAACACAAATTTTACTCGCGTTGAAGTGTTCATTTGTTTTTTATTTTTCAATAAAACCGCATTTGTTTTTGCAATTTAAACAAAACTTTTGATAAGTTACCTTCTTGGTTGTCATGTTTCAGAGCAAAAGATCGTTCCATTTTTGAATGACACGACAGATATGAGTAATTTACAATGCATTTTTAGGGTTCCGTAGCCAAATGGCAAAAACGGAACCCTTATAGATTCGTCATGTCTGTCTGTCTGTCTGTCTGTCCGTCCGTATGTCACAGCCATTTTTCTCCGAAACCGTTAGAGCTAGACTGATGAAACTTGGCGAGTAGATGTATTTTGTGAACCGCATTAAGATTTTTACATAAAAATAAAAAAATAACTATAAATTTGGGGGGTCCCCATACTTGAAACTGAAACTCAAAAAATTTTTTTTCATCGAACCCATACGTGTGGGGTATCTATGAATAGGTCTTCAAAAATGATGTCGAGGTTTCTTATATCGTTTTTTTCTTAACTGAATAGTTTGTGCGAGAGACACTTCCAAAGTGGAAAAAAGTTGGTCCCCCCCCCCTCTAACTTCTAAAGTAAGAGAATGATAATACTAAAAAAAATATATGTTGTTCATTACTATGTAAACTTCCAACGATATTTGGTTTGAACGAGATCTAGCCAGTAGTTTTTTTTTATACGTCATAAACCGTAGACCGCAATTTACCTTTCGACGAACTACAAGAACCTTATTATGTTCTATAAAGGTTCTTGTAGTTCGTCGTGCTACGGAACCCTTCATGGGCGAGTCTGACTCGCACTTGGCTGCTTTTTTTTTATTTGGGTGCCAAACACGACAAATATCGATTTTCATACAACTTTAGCTGGCCGCTGCTCGCGTGTATTTCGCACTTTCGATTTATCTCGAAGAAGGTCGACAAAATTATGCTAAAACTGCCGAGCATGTTTGAGAAAAGCCATTTTGACCTGCCAATCACAACAATAGTTACCATATCAATCCTCCCAGTGCCAAGTAAACTATTCAATAACCTGGCATTACCCGTGACACGAATTCCTGAAGTACGAGAAGCGATAAACAAAGCTTCAACATAGAATTACATTGCGGGGCAAATGTATAATCGTTTCTCAGCCGAGTTGTCGTTGACATCCACGACGAGCAATGTATTTTAAAATGCCAATTACAAATCTTTTATCGTTTTTCATAGCAGCTGCACTTGTTGTACGTTCGTATATAGGTCAATCAAGGTCAATTGGTAATCGTTTACTATCAAGAACAGTTTATAATGATGTCGCCTGGTATTCTCAGCGTTTTCAGTTTTGTTCGCTCAGTCTAGTCTGACTTTTTGTGATTTTTGTTACAGAAAGTAAATGCCTTTTGTTTATTTTTAATCTGCCAACGTATTTATTTTTTATGTTTAATAAAAAAACTTTAGTTTTAAGGCACTATGCGATGAAATCTTGTGTTTTTTTTTGTATGATTTTAATGATATTGTCTTTCTTTGTTTTTTTTATTAATGTGTGCTGAAGTAGCAAATTAATGATTCTCTTTGTCTAAGAAATCATGAGAGCGGAGTAAAAAAATACCAGAACTTATTGTAACTTTTCTCGCTATTACACAACCGTAAGAAGTGGCTCGTTGATATTCAATAAAAGCAATCAACATACGATCGATTGGTATTTGCAATTGAGTGTTCTCAAGAATCAATCAATACTTTTTGTTTACTCGGTACAATAGTGCACGCAAAGAAAGAGAACATACAGATACTTATCCGAAATTAAAGGTAAGTAGGATAAGGTATCAAGATACACAATAATAATTATAATATTAAACAATACTACAAAAGATTTTATAGATCTAGTGACGCGGTCGCTATAACATTAGCACAAACCTTAGTGGTACCTAAATATTGTACCAAAAAATAAAAAAGTAAACAAATAGGCCTTTGCATCTTTTGTAAAGAACTAGAGTTCTGAGGTGGCAGAGGAATCAATAACCGCTGGGATAAACGAGTTCTTAAGTGGAGACCGCGCTTAGGCAAACCTAGTGTAGGACGGCCTTAGACTAAATAGAGTGAAGAATTGCGTAAGATAGCGGGCAGCAACTGGATGGGAAGAGCCAAAGACGGGTGCAGTGACACGCCATGGGAGAGACCTATGTCCAGCAGTGGACTACAATTGGCATGACACAGTATATGCTACGTCGTCGATGGACGCGACGTTTTGACGGCCGAGCAACGAAGTGGGGGGAGGGTGATGCATTGCGCTGCCGTAGTTCCGGTGGACGGAGAGTGTTGCTAGTATACGACGCAGCGTTGGACCGTCGTGCGTTGATCTAGGTGCTAGGTATGATGATGTAATGCATCGATCCGTATTAGCTATGACACAACGGAACGCATATATTCATGGGGTCTCCGCTTTAAACGGGGAATCACGCTAGTTATATCTAAAAAAAGCTTTGCATTTACTGGCATTTTTAATAGACTTCAAATACAAAAAGAGGATGTATTCAATTCGGTTCAGGTTGGTTCCATAGAAGTTTCATCAATACCGATTGAGCAGTTTGGCCATGAAGCCGGTTTCTCAGGTTTTTACACCTGATGCACTTGCTGGCGGAGCTTTAGTAACTTAAGGGGCCAGCGGAGGGAAAATTTTCATACAAACGGAATACCAAAATGATTTCTAATTTAAGCAGATTTACACTATATTATTGTAATAACTGTATTTGTATAGTATTTATCTAGGTTCCTGAACAGTTTTTATTTTAAATTAGTTACCTCAAAAGAAATAAACACCAATCGCATTTTACACATTTTTTTTCATTGTAAAATGTGATTGGCGTTAATTTCATTTGAGGTAAGTAATTAAAATAAAAACTGCACAGGAACCTAGATAAATACAATAAAAATACAATTATTACTATAATATAGTGAAAATCTGCTTAAATTAGTAATCATTTTGGTATTACGTTTGTATGAAAATTTACCCTCCGTCGGCCCCTTAACTAAAGGCCTTGACAGTTAGGCCCCGGCTCAGTATCTATTGTACCGTGTTCACCACGCTCAGTGCAATACTGGTATTCTGCCAATTAAGGCCTAAACTAGGCTTTAGAATGATGATGAGCCTCAAAAACATTTTTCTTTTATCCTCTTTTGTACAAATGTTAAGGTGTTCTTTGTTTGGACCAAACAAAGAACACCTTAACATAGTACTATGTTTAGGTGTTCTTTGTTTGGTGATGAAATGAAATTGGGACTATCAATAAATACCTAAGGTTTCTTTCTTTTCTATACTATTATATACACATTACTATTCAAACAAGGGTTATTCGACGTGTTGTTCCATAAAATTCAAGGTAACGCCTTTCAGTATCAAATGGTTACTGAATTCAAAGAAAAGGCTACGGATAACGAACGTTTTGACAGCTACAAGTCCGTTAAGGCTCGAACACACCTAGTTCGCTGGCGGGCGCGATGGCGAACCGTTCAGTTTCAACATAGGGAATTGTATACATCCGCACACACTGCCGCGTCTTTTGACAGTTGCACGCTGCGATCACTACTAATAAAAACGAAAGTTCCCAGATCGTGACAGACAAAGCATCCCCTATTTAATGTTTTACTACCCCCTACTTAATTTTTCTTAATTTTGTGTATTAAACAATCGTCAAATATTTGATCTACTGATTAGTCATCGGTGAAAACGACCCGTAGAGTCTAAAATTTGGAAAAAGAGAACTATTGAGGATTCGTTCTAATATTATTGAACTCTGGAAATTGTTTTTCCTATTAGTTTTAATAGAAAAAAAATATATTACTTCTAAAAATATTTGTTTAACTACGTTAAAAGCAAAAAAAGATGTTGTGTAAGATAATAATAGGATAGAATCTAATTTGAAACTATTTAAAAATATAGTAATGCATAATGGGCGGTTATATCGCTGCAAATCAGTATTTTCCAATCAAATTTTGGATGGAGAGAAGCTTAGAATAAGATCAAATATCAATAAAAAATAAAATAAGGGCATTTACATACCTAGAATGAACCGTCATAATCAAAGTAAATCAATAAATACAAAAACAAATACAATCATAAGGCTAAGTTTATGGTATTCGATATGAATGTTTAACAGCGTGTAATATTTTGATTGATGGAGAAAAAACAGAACAAGTGAATGTATTTATAATATTTGGGGACTTTTTTATAAGAGATGGAATGCATAAATATAATATCGAAACAAGGAAGTGTATAATCACCACCCGTGGAGACAGTCGATGAAGTCGCGGGCATCAATTAGTTCAGCCACCCATCAGTTTCCTATCTGACATTACGTCCTGACTAGGGTGTGCAAACCCGGTTTTCCGGTTTTGCGAAAAGCCGGACAGCTAAGCAAAATTTATCAATAGTACTTTTTTAAACTTTTGCGATCATAACACACATTAAACTGTTACACGGGTATTTTTACCGCGTTTAGGTAAGCGTAGTGTAGGACGCCCTCCGGCAAGGTGGGGCGACGATCTGCGAAATGTAGCTGGCAAGCACTGGAGAAGAAGAGCCGAAGACCGGGCTCAGTGGCGCGTCTTGCGAGAGACCTACGTCCAGCAGTGGACTAATATAGGTTGATGATGATGATAATGATGATGATGGGTGTTTACCGCGTATAATTTTCCCCGACGCTTCGGCTATGTTGTAATAACTGTGGTCGTGGGCAGACTGGAGCATTGACATGAGTGCTATCGTCGTTGAGAGGTGGAGGTATAATAACTACCCTCACTTCAGGACGCAATGATAGATAGGCGTATGCCTATACAGTGAGGGAAGTTTTACGTATTCCGATTTTCCTTAGTATCAGAAACATAAATCTTACTGATTGAGCCTCAAAAATATTGTTTTGTTTTTAATCCCCGTGAACAAAAACTACCTAGGTACCCCGGACTAGCGGGTGAATGAATTAAGCTTAGAAAAGATTGCGGCGAACAGTTTCGAACTGCGATGGCGATGGCGATCAGTTTCAAGCGTAGGGTTTTGCATTCATCCCCACACAGCGCCGCGAACTGTCATTGTACGCAGCGAGCTAGTATTAGTGTTAGATACTGTCTTGAAACTGCGCTAAATCTTGTTCCTCAAAAGTCATAACAGTGGCAATAATATATGGAGGCAATGGTGTGGGTGTTGTTTGCACAAGGTTCGCGCGTTCAGTTCACCATCACTTTATTCTTAGCCCTAATATGTCCAGGTAATTGAAACATTACTAAAAAGATGCATTATTTTTATAAATGGATTTTTTTTGTCTAAAAGCATACATAGCTAAAAACCGATAAAACATAATAAAACCAATACTTTGTTTTTCTATTATTGCACTGCGTCTTTTTTTTTAATACATCTAGCTGATGGAACAAGTATATGGTCCACCTGATGTTAAGTGGTAACTATAAAAAAAAAAAAAAAAGCCCATTCATTCCATAACTACATTAAGTTACATTTCATGCATATTATTACTTATTATTTCGATTATTATTATATCATCATTATTATTTACATTCATACATTATAGTCATTATTTTGTTTAAATTTAATTTTAAACTTTATTTTTAATACATATATTTTGATGTTAAATTTATTTTTATTAGTTTTTTTTTCAGTTTTACTTTTTGTTCATTTGTGTTCTTATTTTTCTTTAGCTAGGATCCCACTCGGGTATAGGCCTGTAAGTGGTAACAGTGGTACCTATAGCCTGTAACAAAGCATTGCCTCGTAAGTCACACACGCCAGGAATTTGCCCTACGATGCACTGCCCTGCGTCCATCAGCTTCACGCGTACAGATGTTCAGCCTCAAGTGCCAGTAATTTCACCGGCACCCACACCCTTCAAACAGAAACACAGCAATGCTGCTTCACGGCAGAAACAGATATGGTGGTAGTACTTCCCTGGATGAGCACTTCACAAAAAGCTCCACTACTACTACTAATCTACTCAACAATAAACTACTCAATAATAAAGTAAGTAATATTAAACTTCACTAGATACTAATTCCTATTTCGTACAATTTTTTAATAGTTGATTTTGTAGGTATCTTAGAATATTGTTTTCTTGTTAAAATTCTACTATATGAAAAAATATTACGTTGACCAAACCTGGAAACGGTTTTTGGCCGGAAGCCGGAGATAATCCGGTTTTTAATACTTTCCTGTTTTGCAAGCGCTATAGTTTTGACGTTTTTTCAAATTGACAATTGATTTCGAGCAATTCAAAGAGTTATCAAATGGAGATTACAATAGAGTAGCAGTATTCAAAGTGAAAGTCAAAGTAAAGTAAAAATGTTTAATTTTATTCATTGTACCTTTAAAATAACATAATATCAATGATCACTTTGAGAAGTCTTAGAGCTAGGTTTATCTTGTCGATAAACCTACAGCTACAGTATATCTATTTATATAATAAGAGAGGTGATGAACTGACAGAATAGTATACATTGGTGGTGCACGACCAAATTTTAACCCACGATCTTTATAAAATAAATTAATAATGTAGACAATCCACAAAACACTGTCTATCCCCGAGCTTGTCTTGTACTATAGGAATCAGATAGTTGATGTATTACAATCAACTATCTCATTCCTATAGTACATACATTTTACTGCACATCATTTTGTTAACACATAGTTAGAATACAATATAACACTCAGACAGAGAACAAACATCTGCATTCACCAAAGAAATATTTGTTCTCGGTGGGAATTGAACCCACGACCTAAATACTTTTCAGTCCTAGATAGAATCGCTTTCAACTGACAGCTGTCATATAATTAAAATAAACTAGTTCTATTTTTATATTTATTTGATATAGGGGAACAGATGAGCAATCATAAAATACTTATACACACACATAGTGGTCAATATCATAACATTCCTGTTTGCATCAGCATGTTGGGTAAAAGCAATACCTACGAAGCCGTTTGACTTTGTCAAAAACAATGCTGCTGCTCTATGGGTTTAACAAGTTTTATATTTCCTACTTCTTTGGTCGTGGCGGCGGCGTAGCCACGCCCACCTCTTGTGTCAAAGTTTGGTAAAGTGATATGGTCGAAGACAGAAGGAGTCATTATTATCTACGTTTTGTGCAGCTCAGTGTAGCTCACACCAAAATTGAATCAAACCAAAACTTTTTATTTCAGCTCTCACTTAGAAAGCATTGCAGCCTTAACATACTTAATACTATGGTGACAAAAGTTTATTCAAAAGTAATGTGGTGAAAGAATTATAAACGCACCTCAATGAGGCTCTTTTCGTGCACTTGACAATGTTTTACGGTTTATGTAGGTTCTACGACATGCCATTTCTCTCACTATGTATTCCATGTACATAACTAGCCAATCGCCTTAGCTTTGCACAGGTGTGTAGAAAAAAGGAGGGCAAAATGTGCTTTTGTATTTTGCACCCATGCAAAGCCTTAAATTTAAATCTGCAAATTATGAGTTGAAAAACGAGCCTTGTGGTCGGCTGGCAACCGTTGTCAACAACGATATGAAGGCCTGTGTACACCTAGGTCACTGGCAATGGCTATCAATGAAACGATGTCAAATATCGCTTTCAAATTTGACAGCGTTTCACTGATCGCCATGGCCAGCGACATATATAGGTATTTTTTTTTATTGTTGATAGCTAAACGTTTGACTGCCATCAAACCTGATGGAAAGTGAAAATGCAGCCTAAGGTGGAGCACGCTTAGCTATTATTCACTTGTTCACTCTTGACTTGAAAATTCCAAGGTTGTAATGCTTCGAAAATACTGACGACGGTAAAGAGCACATAGGTGTGCGCAGGCCTTGAATTGAAGACGATAGTAGAAGTGGTGAAAAAGTTGGACCGAAGAATTGGAACCCCGCGGCAAGCTTAGCCGTGATGGAGTTAGACCAACTAATTATACGGCTGAGCTTGCTGTGGGGTTTGGAGCCTTACGCCTATCTAATTTTAATGGCATAAAAAATATTCAAATGTACAATTTCATAGGTAAAGACCTAGATTAAGACGAGCTATGGAGCCTGGCGTTGCTCGCCCTGATCAAATTGGAAGTCGTTCTGGAAGAAGCACAAAGAGATATAAGGTTTACGCTATGCATAGCCAATAATAGAAACTATGTTGAAAATTTGCTTCTGCAATAAATACGTAAGGGCCAAAACCGCACATCATAGCATTTTATACTTTAGCATAGCTAGCAGTTTAATTTTAATAAATAACGGCTCAAAACAAACAGTGGCGATAATAGTTTAAACAGACTTTATTTATTCAGTTTATTTGCTGCTTGCTACTTTGGTAGGTAGGTTAGGTATTTCAGTGAAAAAAATTAAAGTAGGTAACTATATTAACTGAATGATTCCGAAGTGAAGCCAGAAGGTCTGTAAGCGGCTTAACTTCTGCACTCGCACTTCCACACTTCTACAACAACTACATGATGTTTGAGCCGCTGAGTTGTTTGAGCTGAACAAGCTCAAGGTTGTAAATGAGCCGATTAACTGCAGGTAATTATTTCCCATGCCTAGCAGTAGTTAAGTGTTTTGATTGGGCTAAATATCTTTCATATCTTGACAGTCTAAATTGCGGCCAGTGCTGCCAGGTCCATTCCAGGGTTTGGCTATTTTTACTAATGTATTTTTATTTTTTTTAAATTAAGCATTGTAGTCATAAACCTAGACACTTTAAATGCTTCTAGATACTTTGAATAGACACAAGTTGTCCGATAAAATAGGTGCGCATGTCACAGTGCTCAATAAATATCTTTTTTTTTTGAAAACTCAATAGAAATGTAATTTTTTTTTAACTTGGCAATTTATATGAACTACAAACTGCGACACGTATTTAAAATCCAAGGTTAATCCAAGATTAGCCTACAAAATAATAGCAGTTAAATGCTTTGAAATTGCGCTAGACCTAGCGCCAAAAGCGCCATTGTGATGGCAATGTACATTTCGGAGACTTCAAATTATTTGGGGGCTAGTTCGCCATCGCTAGCGAACTAGTTCGCTGGCGGTGTGTTCAAGCCTTTAGATAAGCGAAAAGGGTAGAAATATAACTAAAATGCCAGCGGAGGGAAAATCTAAATAAAAGTTGTGGAATTCGAATTCCGACGTCAATGTCATGTTTCTTTTGACGTGATAACGTCTTATAATTCGATGGAGCCGGCTGCACGCACGAAAAAACATGAATCATGCGGCGTTACCTCGCTCTGAGGTGTTCCATTTAAGGCTTGAAAGGCGAGCGACAAAGAGGCACAACCGGCCTCCGCGTTCGGCAGCGTTCGACATCTGTCTCTCTCCTACTTGAGTGAGCGATGCGTCCACGTGGTCAGCTGTATGACGTTGTCACGTTCAACTATCGTCAGTAAGCCGACTTTACAGACAACCGATTTTTTTAAAAGCTTCTCTGCTTCTTATTGAAACTATTACACGGGTATTTATCGCGTATATCACCTTATTTTTTTTTTCGTGACGTTTCGGCTATGTTGCAATATCCGTGGTCGCGAGCAGACTGTCGGGAAAATAAATAAAATAAGGTAATATACGCGATATATATATTTCTCTGCACCTTTTTTTTTAGTTCCATTTTATTTTTGTTTTCTGTTTTTGTTACTGTTATGTGTGTTCCTTATTTTAGTATTCAAAATGTCCTCCATTGGCGGTGTGACAAATAAACGTTTTTTCTTTCTTTCTTTTCTTTTCGATAAATACCCGTGTAATAGTTACAATATGTGTAATGATTTCTTCTTCTTCTTAATTAGATGGCACCGGTTCATTCGGTCAATTTTGCCAATGTCAAGTGAGGATATATTACATAAATAAAATAGCTTTTAGTCAAGTCAGTCAATAGACAAGTAGGTCGTCATTGGCTTTGAAAAAAATGGTGGCCGTTTTTTTTTAAAGCCATCGGAAACATTTTCAATCGAATCAGGATATCATTTTTATTCCAACTGCTCAAACTTTGAGCTAAGACTTCAAGTAATGGTTAGAATGCCACCGAAATTACACAACAGAACTCAAAATAACGACAGGCAACAATTAAAATGAAAAAGCCTTCCCAAAATGACAGAAAACGAATCCCTACAAGTTTCTCAAGTTATTATTACGAAAATTTGTACTTTGGTCTTTCTAACTTTTGTCTTAAGTTCACATTAGTAAATATAACTTTTAGAAAATGTTTAAAGTAGCTAGTTCTCGAAGTGCAGTCGTAGCATAGCGGCACGTTTTGTAGCACACACCGTAGACCCGTAGCACATAAATCTACGTAGCATATTTAGTACGCGACTACGAAACTACCTAACTAACCGATCGATGAATGGACCGTCATAATGTGACGATCGCGGGAAGGCGATGATTAGAAGAGACTCTAAATAAATATGAATATTTTGGACAAACCAACTATTATACAGGGTTATTGGTAATTATATAAGAAACCAGTTAAGAGCTCCTTCTGTACATCTTAACAAACAACTTTTGTTCTACGACTTTCAATAATTCGTATTTTTTTTTCCATACAAAACATAATAAGTTATTTTTAACAAACTTATCATTCTAAATAATTATAACTCTATGCCCCGTGGCGCGGCGCGCGGCAATCTCAATGAATAGGGCGCGCGGTGCGGGGTCGCGATGCGACTCCGGTCACCGGTCATTACCATGAATCGTCTACAATAGACAGAGCTAAAACGTGTTACAAAAATATAAAATATTTTTTTGGAAAGTGTATTGATTTTTGGCAAAAGTCGTAGAACAAATATTGTTTGTTAAGATGTAAAGAAGGAGCCCTTAACTGGCTTCTTATATAATTACCAATAACCCTGTATAATTATACATATAACAACAACACTGTTATGTGCCAAATTAAACGCAGCTTGTGATATGGGAACCAGATAGGTAATATAATACTAATATACATTATACATTGTAAATACATAATCAGAATACAATATAACATCAGCGTTCACCACACAAATATTTGTTATCAGTGGGGATCGATCCCACGACCTACGGCGCAGAAGGCAGAGCTACTACCAACTGAGCTGAGAGGCCAGTCCATTAAATCGCTCGAGTATAATTGCCTGCAATAGCCAAAAAAGAGAGGTTGCCTGGAAAATATTGCTCTCAGCGATAAGTTCGTAACCGTTTTTCTTAGAAAATGTGTATCAGTCCTGTTTTATGTTTCTGTGCGGTAAACAATAAGTACTACTGACTGTCCACCAAGATTATGTGCTTGTGTATAATTACCTGCCGTCAGATAGCAAAAATGGCTTTTCCACAGCAGCTCTCGGTGCTAGAGGCTCAGCGTTTTCTGAGAACAAAACATTATAATAAAAAACTATTTGCATGAGATGGAGGGACGAGCTGGACGCTTTTGAGCGGGACTGGCAACTTAAAGGAGAAGATCGTAGTGACTGGCATAAATGGGGGAGGCCTTTGCCCAGCAGTGGGCCACTACAGGCTACTAGTAGTAGGAGTAGGAGTAGTTGTGCTATCTCTAGATCGTTCCGGTCTGCAGATTTAACTGTTTCTTTAGTTGTTTGTACACTTTGTACCTGTATTAATTGTAAGTTTATTTGTGTTATTTATAAAAATAAATAATTCGTAAATAGTCTAAAAAAAATTCGTTCTCTGCTCCTGCAAAGTACTTATTGTGAGTCAGATTTCTTAATTCTTTAAGACCACGATCCATACTTCATGCAAATAAAGATATTTCATTTCATTTAATTTGTATTGCTGAAATCTACTTAATTTACTATTATGGACTTAAAACTTATATTATTATAGTTAATGACAAGATTTATGTATGGATAAAACGTTTTTGTGCTATCTTTTCAGAAAAGTCTTGCTTAATAAGTATAAATAATAGACTCACCCGTTTCAGGCCGCTTTGAATGACAGTTTTCATCCGACTCCAACTTGATCTTGCTTTTAAGCCTGCGAAAAAAGACATTCATTTAAAAACAAAAAGACAGAATACCTCTCTCATTTCATTCAATTATTTTTATTATTAACCCCAACTCAAGCGATGAGCTTGCAGCCTGTGACATTATAAAATATAACAAAATGTAGGTCACATAGGTACCAATATTTAAATGTACCTCTGAATAGACATCTATGAAAAAAGAGCCGTAGAAAGACTAAAAGAGCTGATAGAACAAGCATCTTGCCTGATGTTAAGCGGTAACCATCGCCTATAAAAAAGCATTGCCTCGTAGGTCACGCACGTCAGGAACGTGCCCTACGATGCACTGCCCTGCGTCCATCAACTTGAGGCATACAAATAATTAGCTTCACGCGTTAGTATAACTTCACCGGCACCCACACCCTTCAAACCGAAACACAGCTATGCTGCTTCACAGAAATAGGCTATAATAAAGTAGTTGTGAATATACAGGGTGTCCCAAAATTCAACGATAAGCCGGCACCAGAGGATGGACCTACGAATGACTATTCGAGAAAAAAAAATAAAAAAAAAAATACCTCTACTTTTTTTAAAACATTTTCCAACAACAAAAATCTATTTTGGGCACATAGTAGAAGTGATTACTATTAACAACAACTTATGAAATTTGGTTCTTGATTAGAAAAAGTGTCATTATTTTTTTTTTGTGGCTAGTTTTCCTAAAGTATTATACCATTTTAAAATCTAGGTTAGTTGCGCTAATTTTTTAAAAAACTTGCCATACTAGTGTCCATATTTTGTTTTTACACTACGATGAGTTAAAGTTTACTGAACGTTAAAACCTTTCAAAATTTTAGGGAAATAATTTTTTTTGGTTGTTTTTTTGTATAAAACTACGAAAATTCTGTAATTTTCAAAGATTATGGTGAATAGTAGTACTACTTAGGTTGCCGATACAAACAAAAAAAAATCGGTTATCTGTAAAGGCGGTTTACAGACGATAGTTGAACGTGATAACGTCATAAAAAAATACACAGATGTCGAACGCTGCCGAACGCGGAGGCCGATTGTGCCTCTTTGTCGCTCGTTCCGCGCTCTCGCTTGCACTTGAGCGCCTCAGAGCGAGGTAACGCCGCATGAGTCATGTTTTTTCGTGCGTGCAGCCGGCTCCATCGAATTATAAGACGTTGTCACGTCAAAAATAAGAACTGGTTATTTAAAAAAAAACACGAGTGCAAGTGTTTTCGTAGTCCTTTAGTTCCAAAACTCGACAATAGATGGCGTTCTCTGTGAAACCCTTGAGTTCTCAGGTTCTCACAGAGCTTAGTTTTTGCTTCATCTAAATATCTTGGGTACACTTATGGACATGTTGAGCGTCACTTATGGCATTTATGGACGTATTGAGTAAATGCCGAGTAAACGTCCATTTACGCCCAGTAAACGTCCCAAAACAGGGCGGATATATTTTTATTGTAAAATATCGCAAAATTCAAAAATTATGACACAATGCTAAGTTCAAATGACTAAAAAGGTTTTTTCAAGTTAATCTATAATCATCATCAGGCTGAAGAAGTCCACTGCTGGACATAGGCCTCCCCTTCACATTTCCAGGAAGAACGATTCTGAGCCCTTTCCATTCACCGACTTCCTGCGATCTTAACAATGTCGTCAGGCCATGTGGTGGGTGGGCGCCCTACTTTTCGTCTTCCGGTTCGTGGTCGCCATTCGAGAACCTTTATTCCCCAACGGTTGTCGGTTCTTCGAGCTAAATGACCTGCCCATTGCCACTTCAATTTACTAATTCTAAGAGCTATGTAGGTGACCTTGGTTCTTCTACGGATATCCTCATTTCTGATTCTATCACGTAGTGAAACTCCCAGCATAGCTCTCTCTATATATAGCTCGTTGCGCGACTTTGAGCTTGTGTACGAGCCCAATAGTTAGCGACCACGTCTCAGTTCCGTAAGTCATCACTGGCAAGAAGCACTGATTAAAGACTTTTGTCTTGAGGCGTTGCGGTACCTGCGACAAGATGTGGCGCAATTTCCCGACGCTGCCCATCTGAGTTGGATTCGTCGGCTGACCTCTTTGTCGAAGTTGGCTCTACCTAATTGGATCGTTTGACCCAAATTAACATGAGCATTAGACATGATTTTTGTCTTGGTCATGTTCATTTTTTTAGACCCACCTGTTGGGAGACAATTTTGAGGTCTCTGAGCATTGTGCCTTCCAGCGACTCCGCCATTATGACTATTTAGTCATAATGGCGGAGTTGCTGGAAGACTGGAAGACGTCGGTAAATCGAAGGTGAGTGATGAATTCGCCGTTGATGTTAATGCCATACCTTGTCCAGGACACGAGCTTGAAAATATCCTCCAGTGCCGAGGTGAACAGTTTCGGAGATATGACATCCCCCTGTCTCACCCTTTTTTGCATGTGGATTGGATTTGTACTCTGGTCCTGAAGTTGGATAAACATTGCGGCATTCCTGTAGATACATTTCAACACTTCGATATACCGATAGTCAATTTGACACCGCTGGAGCGACTGTAGCACTGCTCAGGTTTCGACTGAATCGAAGGCTTTCTCATAGTCCACAAACGCTAAGCAAAGTGGCCGATTATACTCCTCAGTCATCTGTAAAATCTGCTGTAGCGTATGGATGTGGTCTATGGTGCCTTTCCGGAACCCGGCTTGTTCGGGAGGCTGAAAGTCATTGAATCATCGAGCCAGACGATTGGTAACTACTTTCGAAACAGCTTATAGACGTGGCTAAGATAGTCAGATAGTCTCATCAGAGAGATGGGCCTATAGTTCTTTAAGAGGGTGTTATTACCCTTCTTGGAGAAGAGCACCACTACGCTCCTGCCCCACGCTTCAGGCGTCGTACCCTCGAGGATGACAGAATTAAAAAGCTTCTGAAGAACCTCAAGTATCGGCGTTCCGCCTGCTTTCAGAAGATCTGTCGTTATTCCGTCTTCCCCCGGTGCCTTGTTACTCTTTAGCTGCTTGAGAGCCGTTCGGATCTCATATAGGCTGACGAAAGTAGCGACTTCCTAATTCAACTGAATAGCGGCTGGGCAAAAGCTTTTTGAAGATGGGTAGAGATATCACTTTTCTGATATCAATAGGAAGAGAGTTCCAAATACGGACTCAAAAACTCAAACTCAAACTCAATAATTTTTTATTCATTACGATGCAAGAATCACTTTGAAACGTCTTAAAGCTAGGTGAGTCTAGGTGCCAGTTCCACGCGACCAAGCGTAGAAGAACAGGCAACAAACTACGTCTCGGTTCCTACTGTTTTTTTATATGATCCTTTTACAAATCAAAAATAGTCTAAAATAATAGCAGTGAAGTTCCAGTGTGGTGCCACTTCACTTAGTCAGACGTATGCAATGCAATAATACAAAAGCAAAAGTTTCAAAGACAGCACACGCTACGCTTCAAAGTTATACTATAGTATCTACACAGCTTATATAAAAATAAGATACGAAATAGTAGGTACAGACATTGCAAATCGACATGTTAGCTTCCTATGGGTAGAGTGACCGGGACATTGGGCCACGCAGTTTTATCATTCATATAGCTATCTAGAGTATAGTACGCTCGGATAGCTTGTACAGTGAATAAGTGCTTATAGAAAGAATAAGAGTGGACAGGAAGTTGTAGAGTTTCAGAAGACCGTAAGGTACGAGAGTTAGAAAGATTTAGGTATTCAAAGCGTTGAGATTAGTTTAACTTTTAGATAAGGGGGGTGGAGGGGTTAAACATGAAACTGTACAAGAGGGAAAGGAGACGAGTATTCCTGCAAAAACGAATAGGCAACCACTTAAGCTTATTACAAAAATCGGAAACATGGTCATATTTGCGTAAACCAAATATGAACCTAATGGAGAAGCAATGGTCAAGCATCAACTTCTACATCCAGAATATTTGAATTAAACCTGACTTTATTATGATAGTACAGTATGGAGCAGTAAGTAAGAGAATTCAGCTAGGTTGGGCGGTATTTGGGAAACTTCGTCAGTTCTTCTAGTAACCCATCCCACAGTGCTCAAAAACGAAAGCCAGTGCGTCCTACCAGTTATAATAACACGTGGACACTGACGGGTTCATAAATTAAAAGTCGCTCAACAAGCTATGGTTAAGGCTATGCTCAGAGTCTCTCTCAGAGATAGGATCTGGAACGAGGTCATTCGATAGAGGACCAAAGTTGTCAACATAGCCCAAAGAACTAGCAAGCTCAAGTGGCAGTGGGCCGGTCATGATTCGAAGAACCGATAATGTGAAGACCACGTTTAGGCAAACGTAGTGTAGGTGCCTCAGATTAGATGGAGCGATGACTTATGCAGAGTGGCGGGCAGCAACTTGATAGGAAGAGTCAAACCGAACTCTGGGCTCAGTGGCGCGCCATGGGAGTGACCATGTCCAGCAGTGGACTTCAAAAGGTTGATGATGATTACGATAGTGACAGCGATTAGCAGGCACGAGTCACGAATACCATGTGCGGTAAAATTTTGATTTAAATAATACCGACCGACTGTGATTCTGCTGATAATTCTGTAATTTGGCAACAAATACATTTTTTATTTTCAGTGAGATCTTCCTTTTTTGTCAATTACTATTTGTTCTAATATTAAAATGGTTTAAACAGGTACATCTTACGAATACTCAATGAAAAAGTCTGATTTTGACTAATTAGAGTTTCCGCCCTGATTTTGGACATTTAAAAGGACGTTAATTCGTTTTTGTCCTATTTGTCCAGTTTATGGCCTTTTCGCCCAACTGGGTTTAAACCCTCTGCCCATCTCTAGGTACACTCGATCCATTAGCGCCCTATGCGGGCGGCGCAAAAGCTCACTTATTGCCCTTGTATTCTAGCAACACATTTGAAATGAAATGGAATGAAACTGAATGAATGTGAATGAAACTGAATGACACTGAATGAAACTGAATAAAACTGAATGAAACTGAATGAATCTGAATGAACCTGAATGAAACTGAATGAAAATCCGGTCCGGACCCGGACCTGGACCCGGACCCGGACCCGACTCGGACTCGCGGACTCGCGGACTTGCGGACTCGGACTCGGACTCGACTCGGACTCGGACTCGGACTCGGACTCGGACTCGGACTCGGACTCGGACTCGGACTCGGACTCGGACTCGGACTCGGACTCGGACTCGGACTCGGACTCGGACTCGGACTCGGACTCGGACTCGGACTCGGACTCGGACTCGGACTCGGACTCGGACTCGGACTCGGACTCGGACTCGGACTCGGACTCGGACTCGGACTCGGACTCGGACTCGGACTCGGACTCGGACTCGGACTCGGACTCGGACTCGGACTCGGACTCGGACTCGGACTCGGACTCGGACTCGGACTCGGACTCGGACTCGGACTCGGACTCGGACCCGGAACCCGACCGAACCCTTACCCTTACCCTCATTTACCCTTACCCATTACCCGACCCGGGCTCGGGCTCAGGTAAATGGAACGACGAAACGACGTAACGACGCATGAGTCATGTTTTTTCGTGCGTGCAGCCGGCTCCATCGATTTATAAGACGTTATCACGTCAAAAACTTTTTTTGAGTTTCAGTTTTAAGTATACCCCCAAAATGTATAGTTTTTTTTCTATTTTTGTGTAAAAATCTTAATGCGGTTCACAGAAAATATCTACTCGCCAAGTTAAATTAGTCTAGCTCTTACGGTTTCGGAGAAAAATGGCCATGACATACGGACGGACAGACAGACATGACGAATCTATAAAGGTTCCGTTTTTGCCATTTGGCTACGGAACCCTAAAAAGGGCGCTATCATGAATACTGTACTTAGTAAGTTATGCAACACAAAGTTCGATAATAGTAAAAATCGATTGAAAATGCATTATATTTTTATTTATTTCTTTACGGCTATTGCATAATGATTGCCATGGAGAACAGGACGATGACCCACCCAGGCGGTGATTGAACGCAGAGTGTCACTCACGGCACGCGGGCGCGGATCAAAGGTCAAAATAGGTCAGGCGTCTATGATTCCTTTATCGGTTTTCTCGGGATTTTCATAACAAAACTTAAAAAAAATCATTTTATAAATATTTTTTATTTTATTTGTTGAACCTAATTCCAGAGTATTTGCAGCTAATAATGAATAACCCTGTATATATCTTACACCTTTAAACGAGAAAATCTTGTATATTATATTTAGGATCTCGGAAATGGCACCAACGATTTTCATGAAATTTAGTATACAGGGGTTTTCGGGGACGATAAATCGATCTAGCTAGGATTTATTTCTAGAAAATATCGGCGTTCGGAGTTTAGAACAAACAACTTTTTCGTAATATCATTACTCCTAGCGCCATCTGTTGCTCAGAAGCAAAAACTAAGCTCTGTGAGAACCTGAGAACTCAAGGGTTTCACAGAGAACGCCATCTATTGTCGAGTTTTGGAACTGAAGGACTACGAAAACACTTGCACTTGTCGTATCTAGTAGATAATGGGGGCTAAAATTTATTCAAAATAATAGATTTATTTTATTCTCTATGTATATTTTTAGAAATGAGTAATAATCTTTATAAGTTTTGAAATGATTGATAAGAAATTGGTTTTTATAAATAGTTTAATTTGATATTTAAATGCTTTTAGAAATCTGTATTAAAATAATAATGATTATTGAAGTAAGAAAGAAGGACAGTCTTTAATGTTTAAAATAAAAAGCTATTTTACTTTATTTAATTTAGGAACATTGTAGTTGCTTTAAAACCATTTGATAAATAATATTATATTTTATTATTATTTGTTCGAAATTAATAACAATTTATTATATCAATAAATTGTTATTGGTAGTCAGAAGCTACGCAGAACGGATGACGATATGGTCGATAGGGGGCGCTGTCTATCAACTGTCATGTGGGTCGCCTGACGAGGCTAGGCGAGACGGTGGATTATTCTGGGCTTGAGACTCGAAGGAGAAGGTTATCGTTTCGTTCTGTGTACTGTCGATGTGATTCGGCTCTGAGTACACCCCTTGATTGTTAAGATAAGTACCTAGTTCTCTTTGTAGTTGATATATTCTTACTGTAAGGTAGTTTTGTGTTGAATAACGTGTCTAAAGCTATAATTTAGTTAAATAAAGTGTAAATTGTAAAGACATTGATGTAATTAAACCTTTTACTTACTATTCTATATTTTCTTTATAATATAAAGTTACCCTGATCTAATATCAGAAGTGGGATAGAACTTTTGCCCACAGAAAACTAACATTTATTCTTATTTCAGAATGTGAAGTGCCATATCGTAAACTGGAGATATTATCGTCTGACAAATGAAGTTGCAGTTCCTACGTTATTCGAAGTACAATACAAAGCTGTTTATGTATCTGGAATAAAACGGAGTGGACTTCAAGTCATGTAAAAGTAAGGTAAGGCCTTATTAGGCTCTGCTTTGATTTGGTTTGAATCTTGATAGCCAGAACTCCATATCTTTTTTCAAGTTAAATTTAAATGACATTGTGTGATTGACCCAAATAGTATCTAACGGTATCCTATCCAAAAAAGTTTTATTTTTGCCAAGAAACACTTTACTTTTTTTTTGTGGGAGTACCCGCATTTTTATTGCTCGTGCCATATTTTTTTCAATACAATTTTGTAAGTAGTACTGAGGCAGAATGGCCAAGCTATTTGTTCTTTACTTACACTACTTTAACAAACAACCTACAGTGTAGGTACTTGTGACTGGTTTTTCACAATGGGTTTTTGTTCAAATTTGTTACCAAGTGCTATGTCTGGACGTACCACTGACTACCCCGTATATCAGTGAGGCTCTAAAGTTGCCTTATGGGCATTTCAAGATTTTTACTGAATCACGGCATTACTTTTATTATAACCTAGTAATATAATAATCATCTAGCTGCTATTTGCCTGGTGTACAGTTTATACAACATTACAAAGCAGCTGTGATGGAACTGAACACGACAGCCAAATTTTGGGGGGGTTGTTTAATTTTACGGTTGGGCTGGTGTAAAGTTTGGACATCGCGATAGTTGCGATTACGTGATGGAACTGAACACGACAGACAAACGTTAAAATATTGGGGGATTCTTCTTAATGTACGGTTGGACTGGTGTGACGTTTAGACATTGTAGTAGTTGCGATTATGCGATGGAACTGAGCACGACAGTCGACAGCCAGAGCTTGATGATATTTGTATAAATGTTGGTAGACCTAGTTGGCCTGATCCTTTGTTTGGACATCGCGATGCCAACTCGCAATGGAACTTAGCATGACAGCCCAACCTATGGTACTTTATTATTTTCCTTACATAGGTATGGTGAGTAAATTGGCTAAGGATTGTTTAATAGTTTTTATGTTAACATTATCCTTGTGCTTTCAGATTTCATGTCAGGTTATTTAGTACTTTATTGGCCTATGTGATACCAGGATCTCTGACACACTAGTACCCTGACTCGCAGCTGAGCCAGTGAGTTTGGAAAATACTTGGAGATACTTCGGGGACGAAGTATTTTGCAGAATGGCCGTGTCGTATCTAGTAGATAATGGGGGCTAAAATTTATTCAAAATAATAGATTTATTTTATTCTCTATGTATATTTTTAGAAATGAGTAATAATCTTTATAAGTTTTGAAATGATTGATAAGAAATTGGATTTTATAAATAGTTTAATTTGATATTTAAATGCTTTTAGAAATCTGTATTAAAATAATAATGATTATTGAAGTAAGAAAGAAGGATAGTCTTTAATGTTTAAAATAAAAAGCTATTTTACTTTATTTAATTTAGGAACATTGTAGTTGCTTTAAAACCATTTGATAAATAATATTATATTTTACTAGCTGTCACCCGCGACTTCGTCCGCGTGGTTAGTATAAAGATATAGTTTGAGTTCGTTTAAAAGAAACTATTTTATGGTGGAAAGCGGACAGCTATTGATATGTTTTCACTGTTTTTTGCGTATTTTTTGAGAGTTATTTTTCGTGAATTTGCCTTAGTGGCTAAGTTGGGTTATGTATGCGTTGGTTTTACATGACCAAGTGCTGGTAACCTTAGTTTTGAGTTTGCATTCAAAACTATATAAAGTGTGTTCGAAAGATGGTAAATGCTGTTGTAGCCGATTTTTTTCAGCTGTGTTTAATTTTGGTATGATAGGTGCTTCTCGCGATTTTGTCTTAGTGGTTATCATGGGTTTTTTTGTAAACCTTTGTGTGTATTCAAACCTGGTGACAGATGCTGCGGTAGCAGATTTTTTTTAAACGTTTTTTTGCGTATTTTGTAAAGCTCTTTTTCGCGATTTTGTTTTAGTGGCTAATTTGGGCTATCGTATTCGTTGGTGTATAATTGAATCTTGTTTTTTTAGTTTGACATGATCAAATGCAAGTTACCATCGTTTTGAGCTTGTACTTTAGAGTGTATTTGAATTTGAAGGTGAGTGCTGTTGTAGCCGTTTTTTTTCAGCGGTGTTTAGTTTAAGTATGATAGATGATTCCCGCGATTTTGTCTTGGTGGTTATCATCGTTTTTTTTGTAAACATTTGTGTGTATTAAAACCTGGTGACAAATGCTGCGGTAGCAGAAAATTCTTTAACGTTTTTTTTTGCGTATTTTGTAAAGCTATTTTTTGTGATTTTATGTTATATTAGTGGCTAATTTTGGGTTTCGTATGCGTGTTGGTGTATAATCGAATCAATTTTTTTAATTTGACGTGACCAACTGCTGGTTACCATAGTTTTGAGCATGTACTTTAGCCATTTTTTGAAGCGGTGCGGTGTTTAGTTTCGGTATGATAGGTGTTTTCCGCGATTTTGTCTTAGTGGTTACGGTGGGGTTTATGTAAACTTTTGTGTGTATTCAAATTTGGTGACAGAAGCTGCGGTAGCAGATTTTTTTTACTGTTTTTTTGCGTATTTTGTAAAGCAATTTTTTGTGATTTTTCTTTAAACTATTTTTCCCTTTTTTCTTCTTTTAGGGAAATAATTTTCCTATATTCTTTCTTAGTGCACCTTTGCTCTATAAGAGGAACACCTCTTCCAAGTTTCATGCTTCTAGGACTAATGGTTTAGGCTGTGTGTTGATTTTTCTTTAAACCTTTTTTCCCCTTTTTCTCCTCTTCGGGAAAGAATTTTCCAATTTCCTTTCTTAGTACACCTCTACGCTATAAGAGGAACATATCCTCCAAGTTTCATGCTTCTAGGACTAACGGTTTAGGCTGTGCGTTGATTGTCAGTCAGTCAGTGAGTCAGTCAGTCAGTAACGAAAGAGTTTTATATATTTAGATTATTATTTGTTCGAAATTAATAACAATTTATTATATCAATAAATTGTTATTGGTAGTCAGAAGCTACGCAGAACGGATGACGATATGGTCGATAGGGGGCGCTGTCTATCAACTGTCATGTGGGTCGCCTGACGAGGCTAGGCGAGACGGTGGATTATTCTGGGCTTGAGACTCGAAGGAGAAGGTTATCGTTTCGTTCTGTGTACTGTCGATGTGATTCGGCTCTGAGTACACCCCTTGATTGTTAAGATAAGTACCTAGTTCTCTTTGTAGTTGATATATTCTTACTGTAAGGTAGTTTTGTGTTGAATAACGTGTCTAAAGCTATAATTTAGTTAAATAAAGTGTAAATTGTAAAGACATTGATGTAATTAAACCTTTTACTTACTATTCTATATTTTCTTTATAATATAAAGTTACCCTGATCTAATACACTCGTGTTTTTTTTTAAATAACCAGTTCTTATTTTTTCATCATTCATAAGTACCTAAGTTATCAAAAAAATACCGAGCGAAGCTCGGTCACTAACTGCTAGTAAATATATATATACACATTCAGAAAAATAACATCGGATTCGTCATGACCCATATTTTCACAACACAACATATTACTACATATTACTCTTATTTATAATTTAGGCATTGTTATTAATATGTACTGGATTATATTGTGTGCTTTGCTTATGTAGTAAATAAATAAATGTTTATGTCTATGTCTATATGTTTTCCCGGAAGATACCTATTAGTATGATTACCTACTTGCAATTGAAATAAAATAATTGTAGGTACTCAAAAACATGCATGAGGTTTTATTTCATATTTTCAGTAGGATCGGCAACATGTCATGGTACACTTGTATACACTGAATGAAACTGAATGAAACTGAATGAAACTGAATGAAACTGAATGAAACTGAATGAAACTGAATGAAACTGAATGAAACTGAATGAAACTGAATGAAACTGAATGAAACTGAATGAAACTGAATGAAACTGAATGAAACTGAATGAAACTGAATGAAACTGAATGAAACTGAATGAAACTGAATGAAACTGAATGAAACTGAATGAAACTGAATGAAACTGAATGAAACTGAATGAAACTGAATGAAACTGAATGAAACTGAATGAAACTGAATGAAACTGAATGAAACTGAATGAAACTGAATGAAACTGAATGAAACTGAATGAAACTGAATGAAACTGAATGAAACTGAATGAAATTGAATGAAAATCCGGTCCGGACCCGGACCCGGACCCGGACCCGACTCGGACTCGCGGACTCGCGGACACGCGGACACGCGGACTCGCGGACTCGCCGACTCGCGGACTCGCGGACTCGCGGACTCACGGACTCGCGGACTCTCGGACCCAGACCCGGAACCCGACCGAACCTTTACCCTTACCCTCATTTACCCTTACCCTCATTTAGCCGACCCGGGCTCGGGCTCAGGTAAATGGAACGACGAAACGGCGTAACGACGACTGAGTCATGTTTTTTCGTGCGTGCAGCCGGCTCCATCGATTTATAAGACGTTATCACGTCAAAAAACTGAAATATTTGAAAAATTGTGGTCATGGTAGTTAAAAGTGTCATAAGGGGTATACATTTTCGAAGAATTTCCATTTTTTTTAAGTAATTTAAAAAAAGTAGAGGTATTTTTTTTTTCTTTTTTTTTCTCGAGTAGTCATTAGTAGGTCCATCCTCTGGTGCCGGCTTATCGTTGAATTTTGGGACATGTTGTATATGAAGGCACTCTACAGTGCCTACGCCTCCACAAGCTCTGTCTGGCCCTGTATCTGGCCACTGACTCAAAACCAGAGTTTTGAGTATGTGTGAGTGATCACCAGTGTATTATACTGTGTGTGTGACGTTTCGACGTAGGATCTCTTTAGTAGAGACAGAGCCAGACAGAGCTTGTGGTAGGCCTTCTGTATGTGCTTTGGTCACACAACATTGGTTAGTCAAACCACGAAGATTCTTCACGGCACTAGTGTCACGTAGAAATTCCACAAGCACGCGCTTGTTTATGATGTTGAAGGCTGTTTCTCACGAGAGTATTCAAGGTTTCACCTTCAATGTTTTCGTCTCCTGGCCTATATAACAATGTTGTTCTTGTGAACTTTGTAATTTCAAAGTTTTTGTGTGTTTGTAATGTATAAGATTACTTATTTGTTTATTTTGGTATTATCAACAAGGTAGGCAGCCCCCTTCCCGCTAATATTATTAATGTGAAAGTTTGGATGGATGGATGTTTGTTAATCATTAACGCTAGAACGGTTGAACGGATGTGAATGAAATTTGGCATAGAGATATTATAGTCTGGAATAGCACATAAGCTACTTTTTATCCCGGTTTAATGTACGGTACCCGTGGGATGGATTCGTTTTAATTTTTAATTCTTCAATAATTTTCCGAAGGATTAACATTATTTTTTGCATAAGTAGTGGTAGTTTAGGGATCAGTAAATGACAGGATGCATTTTATCCCGAAAAACGGGGGCGGGGCAAAACGGGAACGGGGCGAGCAAAGCCGAGGGCGGCCGCTAACTCTAATTGATTTGGGGGAATAAGATCTACACTGACGTCCCGCGATGGAGTGTTTTGTGCATTGTCCCCCTGTCAACCCACCCCAGCCAGCGAAGTAGGACTTTGGGTTGGTGGCAGCAATGTTCCAGTGGACCGGATGGTGACACAGATAATATGGATGTGGAGGGACAAGACTCAATTTGGAGGGCGGCCGCGAGTGAATAATATAAAGTAAAAATCTTCTTCTTCTTATTTAAGAGCAACGCTCTTGTCGGCGTAATGTATGCATTTTTCTCCAGGTATTTCTTTTAAGGGCCTTCCTTGACCTCCTTATACGACATGACGGCGATCTTTGCTTTTATTTGGCTCATGTAGCTTATCCTTGGTCTTCCTCTTCCTCTCTTTCCTTCTACCTTTCCTTCGATAATGTTTCTGATAAAGCTGACATGTCGTACAAGATGGCAATCATCTTTCCTCTTCTGTTCTCAACAATTCCTATTAGGGCTCTTTCCTCGTCGACTCTATTTAAAGAAAAATAAAAAGAAAAAATAATATAAAGTAAAAGTAGGATAATACCTCAGAGCTTCTTGTTTTCTTTTTACTGATCAAATAAGTTTACGAACGGCTCATCTCATGTCTCAACAATGAGGTTAGTTTGTTATTTCAGGAATCCTGAACTATAACAAAACATCAAAGGATTATCACAGCATAAACTAATCATCCGCTCTGAGTCATCCGCCCGGTAGCTTTATAGCAAAATAAACAACGACTAAGTGAGGTACGAGCTGGAAACCAATCGATTTTCATAATACCGCTTGTTTTTACTCCAGTTATAAAGCCTTTGTTCCAAGGAACACCTGCTATTATTAAGATACAGACTTCCTATAGCTCTTATTCATAGAGCATTAGCTTATATCTGACGTTTGACGAATGAAATTGAATCTCTAGTTGAGTTTCCCAACGTAGCGTTTTACTAAAGCATAATATTATATACAGGGTGTGGCGTAAAGAGTGGATAATCCTTTACCTACGGGTCGGGGGCATCACAACTGTTCAGAAAATAAAAACATGTACCCAGTAAAAGTCCCACGGTTTTCGAGTTATTAAACATTTTCGAAATTTTCATTATTTTGTACTTCTGTCCATACTTTTCGATGCCAAGATCACAAATCAAGGAATTTTCTCCATCTGTTTTTTTTATAGCATTCTTAGATAACTGTTCTATCAAATTATAACTGCCATTGGTATGTCAAAGGTACAGTTTTTTTTAAGGAATTTTTTTTTGAAATAAAAATGTGATTTGCAAATTTTTTCCAAAAGTTTGACCTCCTGTGGTTTAAAAAAAATGTATGGTCACCCTGAGTGACCAACTAATAAATAACTTGCCTACTTCATTGAGATTCCGAAATGGTATAGCACTTGCTAGTTCCAACTTTCAATGCAAAGAATATTTGTGTTAAAAAAGGGTAAGGGTCATTTTTTCATATTACAAGTAAGATTTTACATAGCAATCGAATTTACTAAAAACAGAAAATAAAACAAATTAGATATTTAAAATACATTTATTTCATTAAAATTTCTTACAACAAGTGCTCAAAATGGCTCAAATTGCTCAAAATGCGCGCAAGATAAAGCGTTCTTTTATTAGAAGATGCAGGGCTTGCATAAGAGCAAGTGGAAGCCATTTTGAGCACTTGTTGTAAGAAATTTTAAAGTAATAAATGTATTTTAAATATCTAATTTGTTTTATTTTCTGTTTTTTGTAAATTCGATTGCTATGTAAAATCTTACTTGTAATTTGAAAAAATGACCCTTACCCTTTTTTAACACAAATATTCTTTGCATTGAAAGTTGGAACTAGCAAGTGCTATACCATTTCGGAATCTCAATGAAGTAGGCAAGTTATTTATTAGTTGGTCACTTAGGGTGAACATACATTTTTTTTAAACCACAGGAGGTCAAACTTTTGGAAAAAATTGGCAAATCACATTTTTATTTCTAAAAAAAATTCTAAAAAAAAAACTGTACCTTTGACATACCAATGGCAGTTATCATTTGATAGAACAGTTATCTAAGAATGCTATAAAAAAAACAGATGGAGAAAATTCCTTGATTTGTGATCTTGGCATCGAAAAGTATGGACAGAAGTACAAAATAATGAAAATTTCGAAAATGTTTAATAACTCGAAAACCGTGGGACTTTTACTGGGTACATGTTTTTATTTTCTGAACAGTTGTGATGCCCCCAACCCGTAGGTAAAGGATTATCCACTCTTTACGCCACACCCTGTAGATATTATTTTAAAAAATGTTTGAAGTAGGTATCTGATACTCCAAACACTTTTTCTTTTTGTAAATTGAAACTTGTTATTATTCTGGAATGTTTAGTTATTATTCTGGGATTGAACCCTCTCCTTCTATTCTTTGTTTTTTTTTCTTTTATTCTTAAATTCTGGGGTCTCATAACAAAGATTCCAAAAAATGCCTCTTTTATTTTCAATATTACAGGAATACTTAATTAAGTTATAACTTAAGTTATACCTACTTAATTTTAAGTCATTTTTATAAGGCTACTAACGAAAACGCTCCCAATTTACTTTCATAAATAAACATTCCCTGCTTAAAACTCCTAAAGATTCACAAAGAATCAATTTTGACGAAACTTTTTAATTTTCTTGCAACTTCTTCCATAATATTTTGAGCTAAGCCAACCTGTTTGTGTCCTACAAGCGAAATTGAAAAACTTGACCTCGGCTCCGCGGGAGTAAATGGAAACTTTCATGTCAGTTAGCCTTTTGTCTGAATTCAGACGTAACAGTAGCATAGTAGGAGAAAGTTAAATTCTTTTTCATTACTCATATTCTGAAAGTAGGTCTGAAGTTGCCTGAGGGGCCTAATTGAAAGTAAAACTTTCAGCCCTAGGGAGAATCACTTTCTACTGACAGCTGTCAAATTATAAAAAAAAACAAGTTCTATTTTATTCAACCATGTTCCAACTTTCTAAAGTCTTTCTAACTGCAAGGAGGTCGTTGAACCAAATTCCAACTTTTTATTCAGCAAGTAGGTTGGAAACCCATTACAACGGTAAGAAGTTTAAAAAGTCTAATTAGAGCGCAATGTAAAATTTAAATTTAAATAACATAAAGATAGTATTAAATAAATAATATATCTTCTAAATTACTTGATTAATATATGGCTTCAACTATTTATTTAAAATAACATAGATTTGAGCATCAATTTACCATTTTTTAAATTACGAGAATGAAAACAATGGCTGAATAATGCTGGTGAACCGAAGCCGAAGGCCCGCCAGAGAAAAAGAAAAAAAAACCGGGAAGGCGGCAATTCAATCTTCATTTTCACTAATTTTTCTTTCATGTTTTTATTTTTACTTTCCTTGTATTCGTAATGAAAAGCACAGTGTTTACCTCGGATGAAAGTCTTTTAAGTCCCTCAAGCTCCATTGGCGCCCTCGCTTACGCTCTGGCGCCAAACCCGTCTCGGGACTCAAAAAACGTGACTTTCAACACTCAGGTAACAATGTACTTGTTAATCCTTTGGTGGGTAACTTGAGGAATACAATAATACTCGTTTTTGGACAAGATTACTGGGGTTTATTTAGATTTAGTTATAAGGTGCAATTATGAACTGCTCAGTACAAGCTTTTGTCAAGTAATGACGATTCCTCTAAAGTTTACATTGATAGTTGCTTTGTTGCGTCGTGCTCTTGAGAAATGGTAGGCGCCACAACAGTACTATTTTGCCAATTCTTATAAAGGAAAACTTTGAAAAGAATAGTTGGAGTAGGCATATCTGGTGTATCTCTTTTTCTTCATTCTAAACTTGGTTCTACTCCGTATTTTCGTCTCATTGACTTTATAAACAACAACAAAAATATTTTCATCTGACGGCCAGTGAAACTCTGTGTTGGTAAAACTACCCATAGTAGCCTACCTATAGTCCTATATTATATGCCTTATTAGTCAATAGAAGAATTTAAACACCAGTTTCACGCGACCGAACGCTTGATTTCTATAGTATAAAAAGCTTGTTGTTGCACACATTATTGGTCAGTAATGCAATAAACCCAAACCCAACATTTCTTTATTCAGTTGTATGAGAATCTAGATGCTAGTTCCACGCAACCAAGCCTATTAAAACAGGCAGCAAACTACGGCTTGGTTTCTACCGTTTTTTGTTTTATTTAACAAAACAAAATGGCAGTGAAGTTCCAGTGTGCTGCCACAAACAACTTAGTGAGACGTAGGCAATACGAAGGCAAAAGTTTAAAAGGCAGCACACGCGCAATAGATTAAAATATTCCCCTCAACACTACTGGTATGTTGGTAGCGCGGTGACGTGGGTTGGGGGTGTAACTACGTGATAAAATCATACCCCTTGGGGCAAATCTCTCGCTCTAACAAGCGTTGGCATAAATATTTATACATAATACCCACAGAACAATGCCATGAACAGAACGGCCATGTGGTTGGAAAAGTGTTGCCAAAATACATGAGCATTATGCTCCTTTCTCCATAGAAGTTCAACAGTTTTTTTGGGAGTCGTAAAGTGAAAAATGCCTTGCAGCGGCGCAAAAATTACTTTCCGAACAAGTTTAGCGACAATATAAAATATAGAAATACTTTCTTAACATCTTCCTTCCTTCCTTTTTCTTAAAATCTTCATATTTAGTGATATCTATATATTTATAAAAGAAAGTCGTGTTAGTTACACTATTTATAACTCAAGAACGGCGGAACCGATTTGGCAGAAAATTAGTGGAGAGTTAGCTTAGAACCGGGAGAAGGACATAGGATACTTTTTATCCCGAAAAAGCAACGGGAACGGGCGAGTGAAGCCGCGGGCGGCCACTAGTTTTTAATATAATAGTGGAAATGTAAAACTGGCGGTGATTTGAAAGGGCTTTTGATTAGCTTTATTTTGTTTAATTCAATCGTCAGATTCAATATGTTCTTAAAAAAAAACTGCAGTACTGCGCAACACTATTTTAACTCTACAATTATAATATGCAATAAAATCTAAATAGTTTGTGCGTCTGTTCTGTTTAAGCTTTCATCGATTCTATAAAACATGCCACGATTTAGCTTCCAAGTGAGCGGAAACAGATATTTACAGGTAAATCTCATTCGTAGTCTAGATATTTCAAACACGCTTTGTTTACTAGCTCTCTCTACTCACGCCATCATCATTACCATCAGCCTGTATTTGTTTATTGCTCGATTTACGCCTTCCAGATTTTCAGTGGAGTCTGCCGTAGTCCCTACGCTTGACAGCCGGATCGATGTGGTTTTAAATAGCCAGGTGATAGTGTTTTAGGGTTCCGTAGCCAAATGGCAATAACGGAACGGATTCGTCATGTCTGTCTGTTTGTCTGTCTGTCCGTATGTCACAGCCATTTTTCTCCGAAACTATAAGAGCTAGACTGATGAAACTTGACGAGTATATTGTTGTAATATAGATGTATTCTGTAAACCGCATTAAGATTTTTACACAAAAATAGAAAAAAAACAATAAATTTTGGGGGCCCCCACACTTGAAACTGAAACTCAAAAAATTTTTTTAATCTAACCCATACGTGTCTGTAAATAGGTCTTCAAAAAAATGATGTTGAGGTTTTTTATATCGGTTTTTTCTGAACTTAATTTTTGCTTGTCGTGTCACTAGTTTTTTTGAGTGTGGTGAAAGGATTTCAAATGCGCCTAAAATAATGCTGTTGCTTTCCATCTCCTAGTGTGTTCCCTTAGTCATCACTTACGACACCCACGGAAGGTAATGGAACCCACTCATGTAGTTGTTTTTCCATTGTTAGTTTTAAACTGTCTTAGATTTTTATTCTACTAGTATTCTATTCTATTCTAAACCATGATACACTAAAATCTAGGTGACCTAATCTTGCTAATTTAAGTAACTCGGTATTGGAATCTTCTTCTTCCTGCCCTTAACCCACTCGGTGGGGTCAGTACAACATGTCTATTTCTTCCATTCTCTCTTATCATTCGTCATCTCAGTGCTCACTTCTTTCTTAGACGTATATTATTATCATCATCTCACATTCTTAAGTCCATCTGTTCTCAGGCCTTTATCTACATTCATACTTAACACTCTTTAGATCACACAACATTATTCTCTGTTCATAACAAGTAAATACACACTCATTACATGTACGTAATATGTAACTCGGTAGGTATTGAATGACATTTTATTAGTACAACCAAAGTAGTCTCAGCCGTTCTTTATAGTTATTCTCAACGCAATAACATGAATATATAAGTACTGATATCGTCCACTCACTGATTTCACCAGCACAGTGCGCATATTTACATATAGAAGCGCAATCAATAAATGTGACAGTACTTCTGCCTGTTGGTTACGTTTCACGAGCAAGCTAATGATTCGATCGCGATGAAAAAAGGTTGTAACCCCTCCGTCACACTCAAGTATGCCGTAAAAGGTGACAACAATTGCATCAATCAAAAGGCAACAGCATCTCATGAGTGTTACACCTTCCAACACTTAAAAAACACTGCTAGGAAACTATACTGCCGGTATCTTTTCGCCTTGTCGGCCTATGCCCAGCAGTGAACTTCAGTTCTTCAGGCCTGGGTGGGCCGGAGCTGGGTCACCCAAGCTCTTATTCTTCTTCCTTATCTTATTCCACATTCCACGTTATGCAGGTAGGCACAACATGTATTCAGTATATTTACTGCCTTATTATGCATGTAAACAGTCAGATCTTAGAACTAGTTTAGAATCAATACATAATTTACCCTGCAAGGGTGTTGCAATACAGTAGAAGCAGGCCGATATGGTATAATCATGCAGATTGGAATATTATTACGTCATTGTGTCATGTTCTCCTCAGCTGCTGTTGTTTAAAAGCTATTCATTGTTGACCTAGTATTCGGTAAATTATTGATCCAGTATCGCGAAAACACTCTTTGTTATGTTCGCTGAAGCTCTGTAAAATTAAATACACTGGATCGAGTTCAGGTTTAAACTTTATGGTAACAGTTAATTCAACCAACGTACAGTCGTTACGTAAAATTATTATTTGTAAGTGTGATGGACCTATCAAATGATAATGATGACTTAAATAGTAACACATCGACACAAAACAAAATATTTTGAAAAATTATGTGTACACAAGGAATACCTATGTACACATAATTTATTAATTTTCAAAAGTCAAGGTATTGAACTAAATTACAGCAATTTATAACTAAATTGCTGCTACTATTTTTTTTTCTCAAAGAAACTGTTGGGGAGTTCCATTTCTATACACTTCTTAGCTTAACACAAACAACACAATCTTGCAATCTTCGTGTCGCCTTGTTATGTCAAGGGCACAACAAGTAGTATCGAATACAAGGCCAACGTACCCATCGGCGGGGTGCAAATTGACCCAAATAACCCTAAAATTTGTTTGGTACAAGGATAAGGAGAAGTAATTTTCTTAGATTTTTCTAAGTTTATCGAAATCTAGACAAAATGGATTTCAGTAAATTGAAAATAAGCTGCTCGATCCTTCGAGCAGCGTGTCGATTCCAGCAACACAGCTCGATTGACTGAATTCGCGTTCTATTTTCAAATTTTTCAAACAAAAATTGACAATTCACTCACATCGATTTTCGCGATCGCTTGAGCGATTTGTGTCGCTAGATTCGACGCCCAATTTTGACTCCTGTCAAATGACGTAATGAATACAAATGTAAAAGCTGAGGACGTGGAAAAAGATGTGAATATTAGTTATAGTGATAAACAAATGGGAGTAGATCCTTCCACCACACTGGTTCGAAAGAACTAGTAACAAGATACGAAGAACAAGACGAGTAGTATTTTCTAGATCGTGTAAATAAATACACCAAGAATCATAAAAAAATAATTCCTTTCGCAAAAAAAGGTTTTAATTTTATAGGAAATCTCAAAGATTTTTATAATGTCCGTAAAGTTAAGAACCGAGCGGGATTTGAACCCGCGAGTCGAGCCTGATTACGATCCGATGGCGCAGCGGTCAGCGCACCCCGTACTTACCAAGGGGAAGATCGCGGGTTCAAATCCCGCTCGGCTCTTAACTTTTGGGACATTATAAAACAGGTTTTTGTCTCTGAACCAAATTCTGCAATCTCTTTCCCTCACCCCTTGAGAAATCGTATCCAATAGACTAGGCCTTATTAATCATGGCTTGGTAAACAACAGAACCCGACGGGGTTCTGGTTTTCAGGTTATTGTGCAGAACCCTGAAACGGGATTCCTGTGTTGTTGTATCTCATGGGTAATCAAAGGATATTCGCTTCACGCTAGGAATGCGGCAAATATATTAAGTAGAGAATAATATATATTGATAATTATTATATCTATCTCTAGATCGTTTGTAACGATCTGCAGATAGCTCAACTGTTTCTTGTGTATTTTGTACATTTTGTAAATATTTGTTTAATGACAAAATACAATTTATTTACAACAGAATATACATTATTTACAAAAACTATTATTTAAAACATGAAATAATGAAAATAAAATTAAAAAAAATATAAATTACATTTTGTATAATTGTAAGTTTCTTTGTGAAAATAAAAGAGTATAATTATGTTTAGGTACAATATAACCAATTTTCATAAGGTATTATTAAGCGGTAACCTGCCTACCTACCACAAGCTCTGTCTGGCTTTGTCTCTGGCTCTGGTTTTGAGACTGTGTGAGTGCTCACCAGTGTATCATACTGTGTGTGTGACGTTTCGACGTAGAACTTATTTAGTCAACACTCACACAAACTCAGAAATAGAGCCAGAGACAGAGCCAGACAGAGCTAGTGGTAGGCCTACTGGTATGGACATGAACATTGACTTGTAATTCGTTTATTGATAAGTTTTATTTTTGGTTAGTTTTATTTGATTTTTAGAAGTTTAAGTCAAAGTCAAGTCAAAACTGTATTTATTCAGTAGTATCACAAGGATCACTTTGAAACGTCTTAAAGCCAGGTGAGTCTAAGTGCCAGTTCCACACGACCAAGCCTAAAAGAACAGGCAACAAACTACGGCTAAACTAAACTAAACTAAACTAAACTACGGCTTGGTTCCTACCGTTTTTTTATATAATCCTTTTACAAATCATAAACCTCTGTCAATTCTGATGATTTCTTCTGTGTCGATAGATGTTAGTATGGATAATGTAAAACAAATGAACATAAAACTGCTCTGCATAGTTTGGGGCTAGATAGTGTTGTGTGGATTGTCCCTAATATTTATTTATTTATTTTATAGATGGCTCAAGTGGGACTGGGCGGGCCATGTCAGTAGAATGCATCCCGATAAATGGACGAACCAGATAACACCGTGGCAACCAGAGGGAAGGCGAGGTCGGGGTCGGCCAAGAAAGCGTTGGAGGGGCGATCTCGACGCTTTCGAGCGAGGATGGTGGGATATAGCAATGGATAGAGAGAGGTGGAAGGATTTGGGGGAGACCTTTGCCCAGCTGTGGGACGATATAGGTTAGAAGAAAAAAAGAAAAAGGTTTATAGGTATTATGTTGCCAGGTACCCTAGAGCTTGGTTACGATCGAAATAGTCTACACTAGGTATCAATTCCGAAAGCAAACTAAACGGAAGCAATGATGCTAACACAGCACAGATATAGATTCAACTAGATACAACGCATTTTTTTTTATATTTTAGACTAACGCTTATTAAAGTTGCTTTTTTTTTCATGCCATTTACCTTTCAAGTGAGAGTAGTATGCTCAGTCGTAAGCTTCTAACTTTAGTTGCGAGCTACACGCATGGTTCATATAATTTCAATCGGCTCTCAGCTGAGTTGGTAGTACCTTCTCCATACCTTCTGCGTAAATGGTGGGTATGATCCCCACCGTGAACAAATATTTGTGTGCTGAACACAGATGTTTGTTCTCTGTCTTGGTGTAATATTGTATGCTTACTACAAATATGTATCTACAAAAAATAATGTGTATAATTATTATATCAGCTACTAGCAGCCCGTCCCGGCTTCGCACGGGGTAGACAATATTGTTGTGCATTATTTTGTTCTAATAGTTTCGGCAGCGCATTCGACGAAAGACATTTTAAGACTCATTTTTCTACACCTACGGTTACATTGTTCAAATACCAAGGATCCCTTATTTTTTTCAAAATGAAATGTAGCCTATGTCAAATTGGAAGAATGTAGCATTCTATTGGTGAAAGAATTTTTTAAATCGGCCCAGTACTTTTTGAGCCTATTCATTACAAACATACAAAAATAGGTACAAATCTTTCCTCTTATATATTAGTGTGGATATGGTTTCCATCGTACGTGCTCTGCTTCATTTGAGATTTGAGGCTAAATAGTGTTGTATAGATGTAAGACTTTTTTACAGAAATATTTTCTTACGCCCACGCTTTGCCGTAGTGCAATACAATAAAAAAATAACGCTCTTTAAATAAACGCGTAGCTACGTGCCTAAAATATAATAGAATTTACCTGAAAAAAATGCACGCTGCTAAAATTCAATGGTTACATAAAAAATATTGCAAGTTTGGTGTTTGTACAATATGACGCCTTTGCGGTATCTAGTTCAACCTATATCTGTGTAGCAGAGGTATTCATTTCTGTTCCTTCCTGTTCATTTCACGTTGAGAGGAAAGGGTTACTAATGAAATTCCGTCGGGGTGAGTTCCAATGAGATATTGTTACGAGTACGTAGGGTTTATTCTACTTTTGGTACATCATTTTCTATTCTACTAATATCGTAAAGGTGAATTAGTCCAGAATCTAAACTTATATGTTTATGCATGGTGTACATTACTAAAAGTTTACACGTCTCTGACTCAATCATGCCGGCCGGAGAAAGGCTGGACGAATTGAAATGACACTTGGAAAATACAGAATTAAAATAAACCGGTTCGTGGTCTACACAAATTCAACTGTAAAATATCCTATGGTTTACTTTTTTCAAATATGTACTGGTGAAGAAGAGCCAAAGACCAGACTCAGTAGCGTGTCCTAAGAGAAACCGTCAAGTAGTGGATTAATTAATATTTTAAGTATATATAAACGTATATATATATATATGTATTGGGTTAAGGATAAAGATAAAACATAAAGGCCATGGTTCTCGGTTACTGCTGAAAATAAGCGAAGATATGGATTGGGCAGTTTGAGAGAGTATCTCTGTAAACCTCTGAATATTTTAAATTTCAGGCTGGTCTTAACATCTAGAATTAATTTTGTGATCTAGTTTATCCGATTACCACGCAGACGCAGAAACAGGCAGATACCAGTAACAAGTAAATGAGAGGCGTGGAAGGATATTCCCATGAGGGTTTCTTAAATTGAAACTTGTACTTTAATACGGGTAAGATGTGGGTAAAATAACACGGATCAGAGATTTATCTCTAGGGCCTTCAGCTTCGTGGTTCACCGACGTAAAATAGCCAGAATACATCTTTGGAATTCTCAAATTAGTGATCGTTGAAAATACAAAATCTTAGATAGGGATTTCGTTGGAACGCAAGCCTGCCCCACGTTGGGCGCCACTGTTACTATTTTGCTTCTAAGGGGTACTAAGATGCTTAAATAGAAAAATGAAAGCAGATTAACCTCAGCAATGTTAGGTAGTAACATATGGTATTATTATTAAGCCTTTTCTTAGATTATAACTTTTAATCCAAGTCATGTCATAGCATGATTTGAAAGAACCGAAAATAAAACTGAAAGAACACTATAAAATAATAAGAAGCATAAGAATTAGGACGTAAATGATCAACCTCTGTCGAAATCGAATATGTTGAGGTAACACAAGAAAAAATCAAGCTATATAGCTTGATTTTTTATCGATTTTGTTTGATCGATTCTCTAGATTAATTGAAAGATTCACTTTTGATTTAATGATCAAGTGATTGGTTCTAAAGATTTGGTAATAAATCATTCATGAAGTCCCACATATTGGGAACGCGGTTGACGATATTGATTAGTTACTTGTCCCGCTTTTCATAAAGGTCACGGTAATAGGGCCGAAGGTTCACGCTGCCGGAGACCTTACCTGCCACTTGATTATGTTCGTGTTTTATGATAATCTATATTTAGGGTGCAAGACGTGACAGCTGCTACAGTGAAAGAGAGATCATTTTCATTCTAGAAAGACCAGTGCTGGACATAAGCCTCCTCTATACATTTCCGAGGAAGAATCATTCTGAGCCATTTTCACGCATGGTGACCGCAGTGCTGTCAAAAAAACTGTTGCAGTCGCTTTCGCCTTCAACGACAGAAGGTGATTGAGGGGTTATATTTTTTGCTGAGACCATCACAGTAAAGATAAACTATTAAAGTCACACATCACGGTTGAATAAAATTCATCAAACCTGACAACTACGTCAGATGATACGTCTGGTGATGGAAGTGTCATATTCATTGCCGATTACGGTCAAGATAGAAATACCATATTATCACGTATCACCACACAGCGGTGGAATAAAACATATCGAATCTGTCAAACTGGAAAATCTTGAATCCGACATACATAGAGCATGGTACTTCTTCTGAACAACTCTCTCTAGCCAAGATTCATAGTCGTGACTTTGCTTTACAGCAAAGGAGTCTTCGCAAAGTAAGTTTTCGAAGTTTACTTTTAATTTTGAATAAAGAAGAGCTTGACAGAAATATATTTTTGGTTGAAAGGAGAACTTTCCATTACAGTAAAGTCAAAGTTCGGTCTATGAATCTGGGCCTAACTCTGGCGTAACAGTGTGCTTCTAGATCTATGTAATGCCTATCATCTTTGAAGGCGGGAGCAAGAGCCAAATGAGCATCTTAACGTCGCTCTGCCGCGCCAGCACCCTTATTCATGTCATTGAAGCTCAAGGTTGTCTAGGGGGCCAAGGACACGCTCAAACAGTATGACACATGTTTAATTTATACTCCATACTAGAATTCAGGCCACTTAGTCGAATTGAACCTGAAAAGTGGGCTAACATCGTCACTCCTTGGGTTCCTGAAAACGGAAAGCGACGACGGAACCGGCCGAGATGATGTTGGCAGAAGGATCTCGACCTTCACGGGAAAGATTGGTGGGAGATCGTTGGAGACAAGGTGGTGGGTGGAGTGGCATGGCACATAGAGAGGCTACGCACGTGCCTCTACAATCCACGGATGAGCAGCGCTGCGATAAGCAAGCTGTACGTGTCGTGGGTCATATTCTTGTATTCCAGTGGAAACGTAGACCCACGTCAACAGCGTTGAGTTATGTTATCGCCTACTCGAGCAAGCCACGACTGTGTCAATGAATCATTCATGCGTAGCCTCTCCGTTAGTTGCAATGGAGACAACCACATACATTTCTTTACAAAGCGAAACGAAGCTCTGGCAAGTTTGGCAAGTTTTTATCATGCGCACTTGATGTGCGGGCAGGTTTTTTCCGCAAGTAGGCCGCTGGTGGGCCCTTTTTGCGTGACCCCTGACACGTGTTGCTCGAACTTTTTTAGGTTCTACAACACGCCGGTTTCCTCACGATGTTTTCCTTCACCGTTTTGAGAGTACTGGCATATTGCACATAAATTTTTCGATAGAAAAACTCATTGGTACACGAGTGGATTTGAACCCACGACCTTCGGATCGGAAGGCGGGGCCACTACCACTAGACCACCAGTGCTCTCTAGCCACGCCTGTGTCAATGACATCAATTCATGCGTAGCCTCTCCGTGGGTTGCAATGGAAACAACCACAACCATTTTCTTACAAAGCGAAACGAAGCTCTATACACGTGCGTAGCATATCCTTGTGCAGCGGTGGGTCCGCGCCTTTAGGCAAGTCAATTCCTTTGAAGTATCAGTAGTTGATCTTACCTCAGCAGAGTGTGATGGCCAAGAGTGTGAGGCGGAGAAGGTGGAAGCACGGCAGGCGGTATGCAGCGCCCAGGTCCTTGCAGCACGCGGATGCCCATACGCACTGTGCTGCGGCGGGACACCTTCTCTTCAGGACGCTCAGCTACAAAGAAAGAAAATTTAGTGAAAGAACCGGTCGGACTCGTGAACTAAGGGTTCTGGACAATCTTCTCTTCTCTTCCACTATACAAAAATAAGTCGGGTTTTCCTTCCTGACGCTATAACTCCAGAACGCACGAACTAATTTCCACGGTTTTGCATTCGTTGGAAAGGTCTCGGGCTCCGTGAGGTTTATAGCAAAGAAAATTCAGGAAAAATTCAGGACAAACCAACATCTGGTGGCGAAACGGAGTTCGCCGGGTTTGCTAGTTATCTATAAATAAGGCAATAAAAAACGAGTCTGAAAAAGAATAAAGACTTCCTTCAAACCTAATCCTAATTCGGAAAGCAGTAAAACAAACGTTATTTACGCCGATTTTAAATGAGTACCATCCAGATACTCTCGAATAACGAAACACTGTATCTTTATCGTAGAAATATCTAGTAGTTACTCCTAGAAGTATCTAGTAGATATTTCTCGGAAATTATAAGATATTATTACCCGTTTTCTAAGAAATAGTCGGTGGTTTGTGGGCCTACCACAAGCTCTGTCTGGCTCTAGCTCTGGTTTTGAGTCTGCGTGAGTGCTTACCAGTTCTCAGTACTGTGTGTGTGACGTTTTGACGTGGAATTTATTAAGTCAGCAAAACCAGAGCCAGAGACAGACCCAGACAGAGCTTGTGGTAAGCCTATACTACTGGAGGCGTATCGAACAAACAAACGATCCATCACAAAGTCTATTCTAAGTCAAGTTAGTTTTTGTTTATCCAGCCAACCTGGAATTGCATTGAAAACAGGGAAATATTAGTTCAAGGCAAAATTGTTTTCCAAATATAAATATTTGTGTGGATATTATAGTCAAAGTTTGCAAAGCTTGTACACAAGTAATATCAGACTATACACTGCTCGCTCTTATGCCCTTGCAGTAAGCATTACTTTTCTTTGTCTTTATGTTAAGGTACTTGGACTATGTCTTTGCGTACATAAAGATACCTAGATCAAGTACCCTAGAACCTAATATCAAATAGAATACATTTATAGGTATTTTATAAACTTGATATTCAGTCAGTACCAGATGTTCCCTATTTAGAGCACTCGTGGTCTAGTGATACGGCCCCGCCTGCCGATCCTAAGGTGGTGGTGAGTTTTACTATCCAAAAATGAATATTCACTATGCCAGTACTCTCGAACGGTGAAAACCTCGTCGTGTGCACGAAATAAGTCTTTTTGAGGCGGACTTAAACTCGGGAAATTCATCATCCAACTTGGTGTGCGGGCTGGTATCCGCAAGAAGGCCGCTGGCGGGCCCTTTTTGCGTGACGCTTGACACGTGTTGCTCGAACTTTTTTAGGTCCTACAACACGCTGGTTTCCTCACGATGTTTTCCTTCACCGTTTAGAGAGACTGGAGTGCACATACATTTATCGACAGAAAAACTCATTGGTACACGACTGGATTTGAACCCACGACCTTAGGATCGGAAGGCGGGGCCGAAACCACTAGACCACCAGTGCTCTCTTTGTACTTAAACTCCTTTCACTACATAAGAAACAGTGGAAGAAGAAGTGCTGTGTTTTTTAAAAGATTATACACTAATAGGTAATTATGAAAAGATGTAATTAAAAAATATGAAACCACTTACTTTCTTCTAACGATACTCTGCAAGGTTTTTACATTACTTTACATTGTCTATACACATTAATCTTTTAATTACTTTAGGTTACATTAATAACCATTTGCAGAAGCGAAACAAAAGCTGTTACACCGTTAAAAGTCAATTAGAACATTTTCTTAATTATTTTTAATGGTATTGCGTTAATAACAACGGTCTATGCTACCTCGGGGTCAAAAGGGTCGACTAAGGTGTTCCAGACGTAATGCTTATAATAAAGGAGCAGAGAGAGAGACGTTCATCATTATCATCATTAGTATTAGGATAATTGTTGAAACAAACGAATACTAGAGCGCCGACCGCGTTTAGGTAAACGTAGTGTAGGACGCCCTCCGGAAAGGTGGGGCGACGATCTGCGAAATGTAGCTGGCAAGCACTGGAGGAGCAGAGCCGAAGACCGGGCTCAGTGGCGCGTCTTGGGAGAGACCTACGTCTAGCAGTGGACTGATATAGGTTGATGATGATCATAATTATTTACCCAGTATTAACAGTAGATTAAATGTGCTGTAGGTTTGAATTAATCTGCCTGCCACCTTCAGAATCTCACTGCTGGACATTAGACAATATCGTTGGATTATTCCGTGCGTCGTCATAACTTTCGCCTTCAGGTTCGTTAAAGTTTATTCCCATGCGGTTCTCGATTCAGAAAGAGTTAAAATTATTTGAACCGTCTGAATAAAGTTACCCCTTCAAGATTTAAAACTCCCGCGTTGAACTCTCCAAAACTTTACACACAGATAAATTTTACAGAATTCATTTAAAAGTGAATTCAGTTTAAATATTGTGTGATGGATGATTACAAGTTGCATTTAAAAAGAAAGAAAAGATATTTAGTGACCACAAAAAAACAAATAATATAAAAATAGGTATGGTAAAACAATTGCACACGGTCAATTTAGTCCCCGGCTCAGTATTTGTCGCACCGTGTAGGTGTGACACATGACGTCACACTACACAAAAAAAAAACCTCAGCAAAAATTCTGCGCATCAGCAAGGAGTTTCACATCCTATGTTTAGGTATCTTTTTCTCAACCAAAGCTGCGTGAGCATGGAGCGTGAGTAATAGAGAAGAGAAACTTACCAATATAAGCTCGGACATCGTAGGACGTGCCAATAGGAGCTCCGTGGTACTGCTTCGCTGGTACAAGCTGCACGCTAGGTGGCGCTAGCGGCGTCAACTCCAGGTGGAAAGGATACGCGTTGGCGCCCAAGCGTTTTATCAACGCGTCCTGTAGACAAGACCAAAATAAATTGAAATAGTTTTTCGAAAATGTTTTATATCATTTTATTAGGGAAACAAGCTGTACAACAAGTCTTTCAGGAAATAACATAAAAAATAATGAACCAACAAAGTTTCCTCAAATTAATAGAACAAAGTAGCAGTGAACAGAACTAAAATTATTATAAAAAAAGAAGCAATACATGTGTTACACAAACTTCAACCCTCGCTGCTTTTGATATTGAATTTGGATTTCTTTACTACAGTCAGCTGAACTTTACCTAATAACAAATTGTATTTCCAAGTAAGTGTCTCATTATTGCAACATCAAAAATCATGAGACAAAGGTTCAGAAAATTCACTACTCCGCGAGGCTATAGGACTTTGAAAACGAATATTTCAAGTCAGTCAAGAAAAAAATCTAAAACTATACATTTTGTAAAATAATTTGGTCAAGCCAATCGATCAAGAGGGATGTTTACCGTGCCTTTAGATCGCAATCGTAAATATTTTATATTTATAAAGTTTGGGTATTTTATGATCGATAGCGGAAGTCTGCAGTGAAACTTTTTCATTTTATGTCTTGGTTATGCGAACCGACACTGGCTAATTGAAAAGGTTCCACGTATCAACATCACATGCACGTGGATAGGGAATTCAAAAATAGAATTGTTAATTCCGTTCAGTTGTGAGCTCTGACGCGAATGGCGTACAGAATATAATTGCTTGTCAGAAGGAAATACCTACTTGATATTCGAAATGAATTGTGATATTGATTCAGTTTTCCGCCCGCTGCAGGTAAATGCAAAGTAATTTGGTATTCTGATGGGATTCAAAACTTTGTATATGTATGAATATAAGTTTAAGCTTAATAAATTGTGTGTTTCAATGAATAAGTAAGCAACCCCTGCTAGCTGAAAACTATGGGTCCGGTTAATGTACAGCTAGTTATTGTACACCCGTTAAAACGAATCCACTTTTTTCCACTATCAAATTGTGAACTTTTTTTATCTAGCGATGGATAATTGTCCTAAAGAGGGAAACCCTTTTGAGGTAATTCTAAAAAAAATATTTCCTGGCACTACGGTGGCTGATGACGTGTCACGCTCGCTTTGCTCGCTCGTGTGTAATTTATATGTTCTAACATATCTTAGTTGGATCCACCCTATAAAGTCTCAAAGACAAATTATACAGGTATCCAGTGCCAGAACAAAAAAGCAAAAGTCAATGATTAAACTGCTACAGTGTGAGGCTTAACTGGCATCCTAATAACGGGGTGTAAAATAACCGATGTACATTATCGCCTTCCAAAATTATCCCGCAGCACCAGCCATCTTAACCTTCTTCTTTATCCATCACTGTTCCCATTATTTAAGACGTTTCAAAGTGATTCTTGCAATTGTATTGAATAAAATTTTATTGAATTTGAATTTGGGGTCGGGACTCCTCACTTTTTTGCGCCAAAACAGTCGGTCTTCGGTGGTCGGTTCGGGCAATTGGGCTTTCATGAGGTTTCTCTTTATATTGGTCCACCAGGTGGATGGCGGGTGGTCTCTTCCTCCCTTTCCTTCCACCAGCCACCTTAATAGCAAGTTGAATCTGATATTTTATCGAAACAAAGGCAATTGCAGGCGTTGAATTAAATTAATCTCATTTGCAGTCGCCGTCTGCTAAGACAATAAGACATTCCACTCAGCGGAGTGGAATTGATTAAAGTTCGTTTTAAATACGTCTCTCACTGAAACCTGCTTATCAAGCAACTTCAGACGAGGGGTCAAGCGAGTACAACAGGCGCGACGTTCGAGATGGCGTGCACTATGACGATCAAATGTTTGTACATTCAGCGGAAAATATAGATTACAGCTGACATTCAATTGAAGTTTTGAATTTAACTTGAAGATCCGCTTTGAGCCATAACTATTTGCAAACCGGAGTTGCCATACTTTTGACAAATCCAGAGAAAAGGGGAATTTTATAACTGAAATTGCCAACCTACTTTTGAAGCTGACTGACACAGGTGGTTCTACCAGTCTATATTTGTTGTCTGGAAGATATCGCTCTAAGGAATAAAATCGCTTATTGTCCTTCACTATATTTGTTTTTTTAGCTGTGACAAACCATTCATTCTCATATCGGTCTTTCAATTACATATCTATACTAAATGTCTATACTAATATTATAAAGAGGAAAGATTTGTATTTTTGTGTGTATGTTTGTAATGAATAAACTCAAAAACTACTGTGCCGATCTAAAAAATTCTTTCACCATTGGAAAGCTACATTCACCCGGAGTAGCATACGCTATAACTTTTATGTAACTTTTGAAGCTATCATGGTTTTTACCACTATTTTTATGAAACAAAATTTAATCATGGTAAATATCCCGTTGTTTCATAAAAATAGTATATTTTATGTGTTTAAAAAAATAAATTTTCGCTCGTGCGAAGCCGGGATAGGCCGCTAGTATTTTAATAAAAGTATTAAGAGGGAATCACACAGGCGACTCTCCATACAAACGTAGTCCCCTATTTCCTCCTTGGATAATGCCTCCAGAGTAACCATTTTGTCTCATAAAATCCAGATCTGCTATATACGTGCTCGTATGTTTTCCTTTTTTTCAGAAACTTATAGATAAAAAAAATATGACCCTCATACGATTTATATGAAATAAAGGTGATTTTCCTAATTTGAACAAAAAATAAATCTAAACTACCGTCTATCATGAAGTACCAAATCCAGTTTCAATAACATTGTCGTTGGCGCTACAAATCCTAAATGATCCTGCAATCTTCTACGTTTGGCTCAACTTCTTGCACTCAGTCAATTTCGATTGAAATCCTTTTATATCTCGGCTAGACAGGGCCAGGGGTTGCAAGCGTTTGTTTGCGGATTTACTTGGTTTGACTTGCAGTTGATTCTATATTTACTTGACTTGCGGATTTGTTATGGCTAGCAAAATAATTCTTGTCTCGCAAACATCTCGATATTGTTTTAGATCGAGAGACCCATACCAATCAGTAATCAGACTAATAGCCCCTTCCCACGGTCTGTGATATCGCGCACGGAGGAGGCGGATCAGCTCGCACGACACACCATGTGAATTGTCTCGTGCGCCGAGGTGCGCGGTAGCACAGGAGCCCTGCGCTGTGTGTGCGTTGCCGTGCGTCGTCGTCAGCTGTGCGTGATGATCTGCAGAACTACGCACCGTAGGAAGGCAGCATTAGGGTGCTTGTACACGCTAAGAAAAAACGCCGGGTCTACCCAAGAATTCGTGTCGTAACTAAAAAATAACTGTGTACACTGCTCGGAGCGGTGCACGAAAAAAATCTTGTCTTTTGTCTTGTCTGCCGCAGGAACGGCAAATTTTCTTAGCGTGTACAAGCGCCCTTACAGATTATTTCTCGCACGGTACGCAAATTAAAATTTCTTTTATTTTTTCTGCATACACGTTAGTTTGTAGTTGTGTAGAAGATAGATAGACTAGGTACATTATTATGATTATACAGGGTGGTTTTTTGAGAAGGGCGGTGATGGCCAAGTCTGAAACCACGAGAGTTATAGGGAAAAGTCGTGGGAAGGAGTCATAGCCTCGATTTATAAGAAAACAATAACTGCATATTTATTTTTTTCAAAAATATTTTACTTCTAGCAGAAATGGACCTGAATGATTAAAAAAAAAATTACACCCTGTATGGTTCAATAACCAATGAATTTTGTTACTGATATGGATCAACCTTTGCAAAAAAATGTATTGCTAAAAATGAATGGAAATAGCGAATTTTCACTATTTCCATTCACGACAGCGTTTCATGAGGCCTGGAACGCTGTCGAATATCGCTGTCATACTTGACAGCGTTTCAGCTGATCGCCATCGCCATCGCCTAGATGTGAGCAACCTTAAGTTGGTAAAACTCTTCTTGTATCTCTTTTTCTTCTTCTTAATTAATGCCATCTGTCCATTTTGGATCAATTTTACCAGGGACGAGTGAGGATAATTATTATTACATAAATAAAATAGTTTTTAGTCAAGTCAAGTCAGTCAATAGACAAGTCGGCCCTGATTGGCGTTGAAAACAAAATAAATGGTGGCCGTTTTTTTTCAAAACCATCAGAAAAATTTTCGATCAAATCAAAATATCACTTATTACACTTTAATTTCAACTTTTAACACTTTGACCTCAAGTAATGTTGGTTAAAATACCACCGAAATTGACAGAACGCAAAATAACACCACAAAAACAATTAAAATGAAAAAGCTTTGTGTGGCTTCTCAAAATAACAGAAAACGAATCCTTCATGTATTTCAGAGAGTACATCAAAATATCAAAACATTAAAACCTTTTGTTCGTGTCACAGGAGTACCAGACAAAGATATTTATCAAACTGTTTGTTTGGAACCGAAAGGAATGCTTTGAAACAAACGTATTGAACAACAAAGCTGGATTGCTTTGTGGGGACCATGTGGGGACAGAATAGTCTTCGAGTCTGGTGCTTCATGCATACGCATGGAAACATACAAGACAAAAGATTTTCAAAACATGAATCAAACATACCTATGCCTATTCATTGGAACGAACAGTGAGCGAATAGGACAATTCGCGGTGAGAAACATACATACATCCGAGTTCACGGTACACGGCTTTACATACTATGTATACCGTTAATTGAATTTGAACAGTATTTGTACGTCCAATGAGTTGCACGTTGCACGTCGGTATCCGTACATTTAGGAAACTAATATTCAGCTATACTTACACATAGTACTGAACCGGACTAAAGCCGGATATAACGTAGTGTGAATTCAACAAGAATAAGGGCGGTTGCAGCCTAGCGTTTTTAAGGCACGCCTTAGCTCAATAATATGGTAAAAACGGGTATTTATCGCGATTACCTTTTTTTTTTTTTTTTTTTTTTTTTATTGATGATAGCTAAACGTTTTATTCTACCTATAATATCTTAAAGTTATTATAAAATTGACGAAGCTCTGGCTGATAAATTTATATTTTGTGATCATTTACCTGTGTAAGTGACTTATTTATTTATAATTTTACATTCCTATTTTAAAATAGGAAATAACGTCATTTAATTTTTAATTGTTTTATTTTTATTTCGTAATTTAACTTTTATTATTTAACTTTTTATTTCGTATGTGTTGATTAAAATTTGTTTTATTATTATGTGAACTATTTTGTGTGACGAATCTAAGTACATGTAACATGCCTAAAGAGAAATAAAGATTATGATTATGATTATTATTTCCCAAGGTTTCAACAGTGTTGCAACATCCGTGGTCGCGGGTAGACTGATGAACGTCGGGAAGTAATAAAGATAATCGCGATAAATACCCTTTTTTTCCATATAATTATGCATAATGATCACGTTAATTTAAAAACGCCTTAGTTCGTTTTTCAAAGTAGCTCTAGCTCTAAGCCGGCACGTATAAAAAAACTACGAACCTGTAGTGGAGTGTTGGGCTCTCTGTCGTGGTTGCAGTGCACCGGCCAGATCTGCGCGAGGCTCATGATGGCTTCGTTGCAGAACTTCAGGCCCATCACCTCCTCATCTTCTCGCCCATACCTGATGAACAAATAATAAATAAATAAATATTTTCGGGCAATCCATACAATACTATCTAGCCCCTTACTTACAAGCGTTTCTTAAAAGAAAATCAGTGTACCTTTAAGCAACTACCACCTCTAATTTTAAGCTCTTCGTTTTAAACAATTTATTTGCGAGGCCCTAAGATAACATAAGGCCATACATTTCTTGGAATGCGTCGAGCGACGGTCAGACGTCTGTTCGTAAAAAATAGAAAATATAGAAGCATCAGCATCAAAATACTTCTGAGAATAATCCTTGTTAGCGAACATTATCCTTGACCTTTTCTTCAAACTATAGCTATTGTTATTCAATGATATTATATTTCATTAGTTGCTAAACTAAAACACAAACTGAAATTGTTTATTCTCATCTATCGCTGTCTGCACAATTATTATTTGGCAATATATACTTGCTTAAAAAATAATTATCATACCACGAACGAAAATTGTTATTGGTTAAATCACTTTTTAAATTAACACGATTGTACTGCATAATTTTTACTTTTTACTGCTTAATTATATGGAAGAAACGGGTATTTATCGCAATTACCTTTATTATTTCCCGACGTTTCGACCAAAATCAGAAACCAGTCTATCAAAGTTATTAATGAATCTGACCACTCACCAAATTCATACACTGAGAAAAATGTAAAGCTGAAAAGTTCGTAATTAAGGTGGATTTATTCGTAATAAAGGCGAAAAAACAACCAAGCGTACTTGGACGAAAAACGCCTTCCTAGGTCGGAGGCGTTTTACGCCTTAAGCGTGAGGCGCAACAAATAAGCAGCATTATACTCTCTAATGTGTGTTTTAGACGTATTTTTTTACAGATTAGCCTTAAATAAAAAGCTATTAACGTGGTAAGTGAGATAGGATCGACGAACTGACGATGGGATTTAACTTCCGGTAAGGCGATATAAACGGTAAAGAAGGTGCTCGGGTCACACACGTAAATCTTTCCTAGAGTAATATCCGACGTATCATTGCGCACCAATTAACTTCTAGTAAGGCGTTTTACGCCTTTTCTTACTGCGGTTTAATTTGTTCACAAAGTGTTTTGAATATTTTTTGACTGCTTCCTAAGTCATAATAGACTTTAAGTAAGGTGTTTTATACCTTTATTCGCTGCAATTTAACCGATCCACTAAGAGTTTTGAACGTTTCATAAATCGTAATTCGCTTCTTGAAAGGCGTTTTAAGTCTTTACTTACTGTGGGTTTAACCTGTTCACTAAGCGTTGTCAACGTTTACTAAGTCGTAATCGACTTCTAGCAAGGCGTTGTACGTCTTATCTTACTGTAGTTTAATCTGTTCATTAAGCGTTTTCAAAGTTTACTAAGTCGTAATCGACTTTTTGTAAGGCGTCGTACGTTTTACCTTACTGTAGTTAAACCTGTTTACTAAGTCATAATCGACTTCTAGTAAGACGTCGTACGTCTTACCTTACTGTAGTTTAACCTGTTCATTAACCGATATTAATGTTTTTTTAAGTCGTAATTATCTTCTAGTAAGGTGTTTTACGTCTTTACTTACTATGGGTTTAACCTAAGCATTAAGCGTTTTCAACATTTACTTAGTCGTATTTGCCTTCTAGAAGTTATTTTAGAATGTTTCATACGATTAGGCTAGCCGTATTGTACGGTAATTTGTGCTTTCTTTACGAGCAGAAACGTTTTATAAAGACCAGAAAAAAGCCTTTTAACGGCTAGTAACGCTGTTCCCTAAGGGCATGATTGACTTGCTTTACTATCATTTAGTTCATATTAAGGGCATTGGGCCGCTCAAAGGTCACTCTTAGGTAACGCGGGCCAATATCCTTCGCATGAACTTTATGATAATAGATCAGCCAAACATGCCTTCAGTGAACAGCGTAGCCTGCTGCCTCAGAAAGCTGTTCTTCCAGTCTTTGTAAGGTTCTGAAATTAATAGAACAAAAATTTATAAAGCACCTCAATAATAACTGATTACAGGTTACCAAAGATATGTACTAGATAGACTAGTATTTTCTCAACCCAACAGTTAAACCTCAACCTAGCCTAATAGCTTTTGCATCTTATATAAATAATAGTGGTATTGCAATAAAACCATTCAATAAAAATCTATAAATCTGTATTAGAAAATCAATTTAGATAAGTAATTAACTTTTTAAATACTTAAAACAAGATAAAATCGTCTTGGAGAATGTCCTTTTCGTTGTAAAGCTTTTGTAGGCGCGCATTTGCTGTTATTGCCCACAGGCTAGCTCCTCTCATGGCGTAGCTCCTTCCTCGGCATCCGTTATTGCAAGTGAAGCCTCCTTAACCGGATTACAATATCTGAAATAAAATAATGTATTTTTTAGGAAATAGTGATCGCAAACAAAGTAGAGCATTCTATGATGGTAATTAGTACAAGTAGGTATTATGTTTATCTAACTAAACTATCTATTAGAGGACAGGTTGGCCTGGCATTGCAGGTTCTAAGTCAGAGAGATCGTTTGAATCACTGATAGCAAATGACAAGTACTTACAGCTATAATCCTTTTTAAATGGTTCTCCAATACCGGGTGCCCATGATTGAAATCACTCCATTGAAGTTCGGTGTTTGGATTTACTTCTAGCCCAGAGTCCCAATGGGCAGGCCAATTACTTTCTTTGTTTGGAATCCAGGAAGCCATTAACAGCCTGTTAAGTAGCCCGTCCTCTTTGCGGATTATGTAAAGTACACCTTATCTGAAAAAAATAAACAATTAATTTTCCTAAGTTTAAAAACTCCTTTATACCATTTTACAAAATTAAATGCAAAAGTTCAAAACTGAAAACACTAAGTACGTATTTTTATAAATCATTTTTTGTTCGTGTTTCCAACACAACCAGAATCTAGGGAGTAGGTACCTAAACTTCTGATGTGTGTCTGGTTGGTTGCTGCTGATAGGTCTGTTTTGGACCTCTCTACATCTGTTTGTCTGTGCTTCTATACACTGACACAGCCAGCAGCGTTCAGAAAATGAGGGAAAATAAAAAAAACCCGCAAAATAAACTTTGAATGACTCAGACCAAACACTCCGTCCAAAGTCAAACCAAACTGACGAATGAAACAAGTCGTTACGTACGTGCTCGTGGCCTCGTGGGCAGTGCTGCCAACTCGACTACTGCAGATTATGCTAGTGGTGGGTGTTAAAAATAACAAAATAATAATAAATAGATATTCAAGACAATCTACTCAACACTATCTAGTCCCAAACTAAGCAGAGCTTGTACTATAGGAACCAGATTGCTGATATAATCCTTACACACATTTTTTTTGTAAATACATCTTAGAATACAATATAATGCCCCAAAAGAGAAAAAACAACTGTGTTCACCACAAATATATGTTCTCGGTGAGGATCGAACCCACGACCTACGGCGCACAAGACAGAGATCCTACCAACTGAGCTGAGAGGCCAATCGAAAATATGCTATACGTAGTCTTTAAGCCAAAATTTGTACTGCATTACTAACTGCCTGTGTCATGTGTGTGTCGATTGGCCTATACTCCAAGCATAGTTCGTGTAGTTAGCACACAGCACAGAGCAAAAGTAGGTATTGAATCTCGTTCGTCAGGGTTCCAACCAAAAAGCGAGTAAACTCAGGGAAAGATTCTAAATGAGTGTTTTCACGGATATTTGATTTGTTTGATTTTTTTTTGTTTGTTACCACATAACTCGTAAACTAATTTGAAAAATTATATCTTAACTTTACTTTCAGATTAGTCCCATAGAAATTTCATCATAATCGGTTCAGCAGTTTTGACGTTGGGTTTTCAAGTTTATATACTCTCTCTCATACAGTTATATGAACCAAGGTTATTTGCCTTGTAGCTGGCAGCATTATTGAGATTTTCGTTGTACTTACGACAAGTGCCTTACAAAGGTGTATCTCGCAGTAACTAGAGAGTTTTTTTAAACTTAACCCACCAATTGACTGAAAGTCGTTAAAATAATAAAACTGAGTTAAATAGACTTTTCTTCCACCAAATTATATACAAATATTTGCGGACATTCCACACAACACAATCTAGCCGTAAACTAAGCAAAGCTTGGTAATATGGGAAACAGGTAGCTGAGACCTATATTACCTAATTAGGTATCAAATTTTTGTAGACACTGGTTTGGGTTCTTCGCTTGATCTAACTAGATACCTACCTACAGGAGAACAGGGTTTGTGTGTAGAAGCGAGTGTTCTGCCAAGATAATTAATAATAAAGATCTCAAACCTCAATAGCAACAAGGAGTCATAGAGAGTAGCAAACTTTTTTCAATGGAACAGCTATTAATAGGTATGGTTTATTAAACAGCGCTATGATTCAATAGGAACCTCCCTAGTAAAATACAATGAAACACATAAGTGGGTAGAGTACCTACTTAAGTATTTAGGTAGGTAATGTACAAATCTGCCTACCTACCTTCTTAACTAAAATGTGCCCCCATTTGAGATCCATTTGACCCACGGCCAGGGTTGCTCAGAGAAATAAATCGGCAGCACTAACTATCCTGCCACTTCTATGTACCTACCTATATGCTTGCTTATGCTTATTAGGTACCTTGTATGGGTTGGGTAGATATTTAGCTTGGCAGGTTTTAAGTTAGATTTGTAAATGCTTTGTTTATTTACTGTGTGTTGTACAGATACGTCGTCTGTTTGTGCGTCAATAAAAATACATTCATTCTATTCTACCTACCAATACAATACCTAATTTATTATGGTTAGGATAACTAAGAAGTTGAACCTCGCCAAATTACCTAGGATCGTACTTATGTAGGTTTTAAACGTTTGTATAAGAGTTACAAAGGAATTATCCGTCGAACATTGCCATATCGACGGTTTCGTTTACAGAATATGTAAGTCACTAGATGACGTTATTTCACCATTTGATCAGTCATAACTTGAGCATTATTGAGGGTTTATGTTAAGGCAAATATTGCTAAATTTACGGTTATATTAGTCAAATATGTATGCCGTTATTAGGCTTTTTAAAGTTTTACTATAAATATCTCAAGTATCATCTGCCCTATCTTAAGGTGAATATTGTTATATCTACGGTTTCATTTACTGAATATGAAAGTCGTTAAATGAAGCTATTTCACCGTTAGGTTAGTCTTAACTCGATCGTATTTCGCCTTATGATACGGTAAATATTGCCAAATTTATGGTTAAATTGGCCAAATATGTAAGGCGTTATTAGACTTTTGAAACGTTTGGTTAAATAGTAACTAAAGTATCATCCGCCTTACGATAAGGTGATTGTTGTCTTATCTACGGTTTAATTAACCAAATAAGTAAATAGTGTTATGACGTTATTCACCGTTTGATTAGTCGTAACTTGATCGTATTTCGCCTGATGATAAGACTAATATCACCAAATTTACGGTTATATTGACCAAGTATGCACGTCGTTCTATGACGTAATGTTACCGTTCAATCAGTTGATACTTGTGCATTATATTGCCTTATGATAAGGTAAATATTGCTAAATTTACGGTTAAATTGGGCAAATATGTATGCCATTATATAACCTTATGTTACCATTTGATTCGTCGTACCCTGAGCATATTTGGCCTTATAAAAGAGCAAATGTGGCCACATAATACCTTCATGTTGCCGAATTCATACGCCCCTGAAAGACTTTGAGTTCACGATCAAATTTTTCTTACTAAAGTATATTCTGCCTTATTGTAAGGTGAATATTGTCATGCTTAAGATTATTTATGCCACTTTCCAAAGTTTGTTTATGACTTAGGTTTAAGTTTGAATAGTTTTTATTAAAGCATAAATCACCTTAATTTAAGTTAAATTTTGCCTTAATTACGGTGATATTCACCACATATTCAACGTCGTAAATTTAAAACGCTTTCAATAGTCCATTACTGCTGTATTAACAGTATTTAGTTGGATTCCAAGACTACCTTACGGTAAGTCATTTGAGACGGTTCGTGTTTATCATAAGAGACTTACCAGTTTATCGCAAACTAATAGTAAAGTCAAACTAACCGTAAGCGTTTCAAAATCGCCTCGCGTCATTACAATTCAGCCGTCAAAGGTGGAATTCATCTTAGGCCAGAAATCCATTTTTCTCAGTGTACTATATCTTGCCCCTGACCTGGGTAATTATACGAAGTGCTTTGTTATATTTCCCCACAGTGCCTCACTACATGCACACGGCTGTGACTGGGCAGTCACGAAAATCACACACATAATATCGACTTAAGGCGGCTATACGGCACTTCAGTGCCTCTTCGGTAAATTCATCATCCGCACTTGATGTGAGGACTGGTTTTCCGCAAGTAGGCTGCTGGTGGGCCCTTTTTGTGTTGTGCTTGACACGTATTGCTCTACGACACGCTGGTTTTCTTACGATGTTTTCCTTCACCGTTTTGAGAGTACTGGCATAGTGCACATACATTTTTCGACAGAAAAACTTATTGGTACACGACTGGATTTGAACCCCCGACCCGAGGACCCGAGGATCGGAAGCGGGGCCACTACTACTAAACCACCAGTGCTTTCTTCAGTGTCTCTTTCCATGGCTTGTAGAACGCAACGACAACCGCTAAAGACTAAGTAAATTGTACTGTACGCATCATTTATGTAAATAGGCTTTTGCGCATTTATTCTAGATGCATCTGCATCTGCATCATCATCAAAATCATCTGCTTGATGCGAGCAAAAACTGTTGGTTTTGCTCGCATCATGCAGGTTCTCATTAATTTTACTGAAAGCTGAAGGTACTTTTTATACGTTTTGGAAAAAGAGAGAAGCTGATAATTTAAAACGTTCGGAAACCGAAAACTGACAAAAGATTTTCGCAGAATTGTTTCACCTTACAACAAAGTTGAAAACGCGTTCAAGTAAATGGTATGAAAGGGAATATCAAAATTTTGGTTGACAGCTTTTTATAGAAACCGTGATCGCGTCCATCAAACGTCCATTATGCCATCTAAACTGCCACCAAATGCATGTGAAACTACAAACCTGCGCTGCCTAACCCCAATTTATATTAATTTTGCGGTTCGGGTTGGCGTTGACAGGAGACAGGCTCTGAATGCGGTAGCCGAGTGTCAAGGTATGTTTGGGCCGGGTGGACATTGTGGTGAGACTAACAATGCCATTTCCATGTTGTGACGTGTTCGTTTTGTGAAAAAAAAAACTGCTCGGTGGTAGGCGCGCAGTTGTAGCTATAATAATAGTAATTATAGCTATAATAATTAATTACTATATTACTGTTAGTAACACTGTCATTTTTTTTTTATATTGTTTAGTATGTCTTTTCGTGTACAGTTTGTATAAACAAATGATTTTCTTTCTTTCATGTTTCTAATTATATTAACATGCCGTGCAATAATATAAATTACGGTATAAGTTGGTGACGTCAAAGAAATATTATATTCTAACCGTGTGTGCGGTCACTTCAATATTTGTATAGAAAATATATCGTTATGTGCCTTGCAATAATTTATATTAATATATATTATAGCTACATGTGTGTGTGTGGCTTTAGACAGGAATATTTATATTTCAGAAACTTTTCTCATCTGTTGGGTAAAATACCAAATTACTGGCACAGTTTATACATAACATTTTATGATCTTGTTTATAAATCAAATGCCTAAGCTTATATATCTACCGTACTTAAAGTGTGGTAGGTACAGATAGTAGACTGAGGATCCTCATAGATTTTCCTTAGTAGTAAAGGTGCTCCTAACTTGATTACTTTTGTCTTATAATAAAAAGAAATACAACGGTAAAAAAGAAACTTCTACAAAAACAGACCTTAGACCAGTAAAAATAGGATACTTATTGCTCGATGCTAAAAACGATTACCTACCGTTAAAATAACACCAGTAGGCCTACCACAAGCTCTGTCTGGCTCTGTCTCTGGCTCTGCTTTTGAGTCTGTGTGAGTTCTGTCTAAATAAATCCTTCGTCAAAACGTCACACACATTATAATACACTGGTGAGCATTCAGAGCACTGGTGGTCTAGTGGTAGCGGCCCCGCCTTCCGATACGAAGGTGTTTGGTTCAAATCCGAGTTTTTCTGTCGAAAAATTTATGTGCACTATGCCGGAACTCTCAAAACGGTGAAGGAAAACATCGTGAGGAAACCAGCGTGTCGTAGAACCTAAAAAAGTTCGAGCAACACGTGTCAAGGGTCACGCAAAAAGGGCCCACCAGCGGCCTACTTGCGGGAAAACCAGCCCGCACATCAAGTGCGGATGATAAAAAATTTGCCGAATTTGCCTGGTGAGCAAGCATTCACTCAGACTCAAAAGCAGAGCCAGAGACAGAGCCAGACAGAGCTTGTGGTAGGCCTGCAGTAGCATAGACTTCTAATAAAAGTTTCCCGAACCAGACACCCAGACAGATTCAAAACCGCGTCGAGAGGAAAAGCTTACAAAGATACCATTACTTTTACAGACTGTTAAAGTTTTATTCTCGGGCAGTAACATGAAGTGGGTTTTTATGCAAATTGCCTTGTTAAATTGTAATGGCTTTTGGGATTATTCACATGTTTCTTTTTGTAAGGGATGAGATGCGGAAAAGGGTATTGAAACGTCAAATATTTTATGTATTTCAAATTTATTTTCAAATATGGGTTTCGAACCGCTTTTTTGAAGTCCGTTTTTAGTTTTTCATGTTTTCAGTCCCACATAGAGAGTGCAAAGACAAAGTCAACTTCAAATATTTATTTATTTAGTATATAGTATCACAAGGATCACTTTGAACCGTCTTAAAGCTAATAGGCGAGTCTATATACGAGCCCAGTTCCACGCGACCAAGCCTAGAAGAACAGGTAACAAACTACGGCTTGGTACTCACCGTTTTTTTGTATGATCCTTTTACAAAACACAAAAAAAAATAATAGTATTGAATTTCCAATGTGGTGCCACTCCACTTAGTGAGACGTGACGTGGCTTACATGACGTGTTATCGATATCGCGTTTCCATACAAAACTTCGGGCGCGCAGTACGAATAATCAAAAACTCAAACTTAAAGTCCGGTATCCTTCAATCTGTGTAGTAAATTATAAGGTTGTTGACCCCGCGCACCGGAAATGGTGGCCCCGTCTAAAGTAAACTTTAGCAATTGCTTACCTCCGGGCTGCCAGGCGAGAAAAGTAAATTTTCCGCATTTTTTATCGCAATTTTATCTGATGTTTGAATTGAAACTCGCGTAGTATTTTAGATTGGTCTTTTACGTAGAGGTTAACAAAAATGGTTAAGCCTAAAATTGTATACTAGCGTATACGCCTACGTGTTATTTCAGGTTACAAACTATGTACAGTAGGATACAGTTCAAGTAACCCAAAAACAAAGAAAAATGACGCTTACCGCAAGGACATAGGAGCTAGCAGTGTATAGTTTGATGCGTATCCTTGTGTACTATATAATATATTCCTCAATATATACTAGGTAAGTAATTACGCATATTTAATATGTTCTCGGGTGGCGAACACGATCCGGAAGATAAAAGCATTAGAGCATTCCCTACACAATAGACCAACGATATTGTGAATTTGCGGAAACCCGGTGGATGGGCTCAGAATCGTTCTTCCTGGAAATATATGTAGGCCTATGTCAAACAATAAACTTCGTCAAACTGATGATGAAATTTTAGTAAGTTCTGGAACTCACCGAAACGTGAGTGTAACTTGGCCATACAGGTTCTTCTTGTCCATATACTCTGGCTCCACGTGCAGAACACCCTGTATCCTGTCGATGGTTCCATTCTCCACAATCAGATCGCGCGATGCCAGATACAGGACCAGCTTGTTGTTGGGCGAAGACTTTTTGAACACCCTGTAGAATACAAATAATGCTTGAAAATTATGCTTAAAAATAATAAACCCCTTTATTAGTAGTAGAGCTCTTATTGAAGAGCTCGTCCGGGGAAGTACTACCACCATGCCTATTTCTGCCCTGAAGCAGCATTGCTGGGTTTCGGTTTGAAGGGTGGGTGCCGGTGAAATTACTGGCACGTGAGGCTGAACATCTGTATGCCTCAAGTTGATGGACGCAGAGTAGCCCATCGTAGGGCACATTCCTGCCGCGCGTGACCTACGAAGCAACGCTTTGGTTGCCACTTAACATCAGGTGGGCCATATGCTTGTTCCATTTACTAGTTTTCCTTCCCCTATAAACCCTGCAAACCTCATAGATAAACTAAGGGCCAGTTCCTATTAAAACTAGTACGTTAAGATATATGAGACTCTTGGGCTCATGTTTTATTGTTACCTAGTTAGATTACCATTAAACTTCGCTCATTCTTCCTCATTATAATTAGCTATAAAGTAACACTAACCTTTGAGAATTGAGCGCGCAATCTGACGTCATGACTAGGTTGTTTTGTAACCTGAGAACAAAGAAGAAAGTCGTTAGCTGAATGTAATTAAACTCGATGGAAAATACTGGGTAAAGCCGTGACTAGGCGACGTTCATTCGATTTGCCCAATCGCCAAAATCGAATGATCAATCACTAAAATTGAATTGGGTATTAGAAATACATTATTAAGCAGTCGTTAAGACGGATTCTCGATCTTTTTGCTGTTTTCGGATGATGTTTGATCTATAAAGTGAATCTCATAGTAATTTGATGGCTATGGTAAGCTCAAAAATTGTGTGTCTATTAAAAACCCGAGCCAGGCATTAGAGGAAGCATTCTTAGTAGTCATGTATGTTATACAAAAGTGAAAAGATGTTTATTAACCGCGTGCTTAATTTTGATGACCGAGCAAGCAGAGGATTAAAAAATCAGAATCCTCGTTAGCGAGGGAATCAAAAGAGCACGAGGTGAAAAATCTTTGAACTCGAGTGCTACACGAACTTTCATCTCACCTCAGCGAGAAAATGACTAATTGCAAAAAAGGTAGTACACCGAGGGTTCCGAGTCTGAGTTATAAACAAATTAAAAAAGGTTGTATGATAAATTTGGCACCATAGAGGTAGAAGTAAATAGGTTTATGATGTTTTTAATTCAAAAACTAGTGCACACAATGTTCTAAATTCAATTTACTTTATCCCCTAGCGGATAAAATCAGCTTTTGCACTCAGATTTCGAAGAGCAAAAGGTACTCTCTCCAAGATGGGAGGATGAAAATGCAATTCAAAAATCACTGTTTAAAGATAATCCTGGCACCGTTTCTTATTACCCAGTAGTGAGAGATAGCAAAAGTTAAAGTACCTACTGTTTATCTGGTGATATATTTTTATAAGTATGGTCATTATTTTCGAGACCGCACGTAATTCTACAGTAGAACTAGAATATGGTTAGAAACAAATGCGACTTGGTTAGGACCCTCTGACCCTTCCTCAAATTGCGGCAGTAAACGGGGATTATGGTTAAACCTGTGCTTTATTGTTCGAGTAAGTTTACTACCTATGTTGTTGGGAATTGATCTCATCCCACTCTAGAAGCTGGTACCCAGATTAATTAGTTTCGGCATAGATTTTAAAACGCCAGTATTTTTTAAACCACTTACGCCACGCTATTATAAATAAATAATTCAATATTGAGGACAATCCACTTGTACTTCTTATTCTTTTCTTGTCAATGGTTCGCTTGAACCAGTGCGGTGAAAGGATTTTAAGTGCGCCTCAGAGAGGCTCAGATAGCTGAATATAATTTAAAAAAATTGTAAAGAGGTACTATACTCAAAATACAATATAACACCCAGGTACAAAACAAATATCTGTTTTATCAAACCCACGACCTACGGCGCAGAAGGAAGAGCTGCTGCTCTTAGATCAGAGCCAGAGGCCAGTCAATATACATATATTTATTTACACAAATAAACAAAGACAAACGAGCAAGAGATAGCTCAACTGATCAATGCTAAGAAATACTAACTATGTACATAGTTCCTTGTGACGTTTTTCACAACATTTTATCTAAATAGTAAGTTGAATTAACAAAGATTATCGTTTCTGCTATTTGTACAAATAAGGATTAAAAAGTAAGCTGTTCCCAAAATAATTCTCATTATCAAGAAAAAGCTGTACAACTTTCCTTAAACAACAGTATAAACCGATTATTAGATTTGCTAAGCGACATTTACTAAATAAACACGAAAGTAAAAAGTTCTGAGCAACTCAATTTTGTCACGAAAGTTTTATGGAACGTGATGCCGGCGCCTGGTCGTGAATATTTAGTTCGAGCGACGCTGGCAAGGAACTTGACAGTTCATTGAATGTTGGTTGTTGATCCTACGATATTTCAAGATATACAGGTAGTATAGGATCCCTAGAAGAAGGACCTTCACCGAGCTGGTTATTTAATGAAACGTATTTTATATTTAATTAAACATGCCAATAAATATATTCTATATGGGTTGCCTATCAAATTTCAGTCCAGGATATGATTAAATAATAATTATAAAAAAAAATGTTCTTTTAACTTTCCACCGGTTTGTTTATTAGACAAATTCTATACCAATCGAAAGTATAGACCCCATAGAATATGCAAACGTTAGGTTGCCTATTTTTTCTCGGGTAGCCAGGTATAAACAGGAAAATCGATACTAGCATTTTGCACCGGTATGTTTATTGAATAAAAATACTGGGGTCTATACTTTCGATTGGTATAGAATTTGTTTAATAAACAAACCAGTGAAAAGTTTAATTTTTTTTTTTTTAATTATTAATTAATCATAATTATCCTGGACTGAAATTTGATAGGCAACCCATATAGAATATATTTATTGGCATGTTTAATTATATATAAAATACGTTTCATTAAATAACCAGCTCGGTGAAGGTCCTTCTTCTAGGGATCTTAGACTAAGGGTGGTTTTTGAGAAGGGCGCGGTGATGGCCAATGCAGAAACCACGAGAGTTAAAAGTCGTGAAAGGATGCCCTCGATTTATAAGAAAACAATAACTGCATATCTTTTTCAAAAATCTTTTACCTACTTTTGACGCAAATGATCCCGAATTTTTTTTAAATTACTTGTGTGCATATTTATTATTTTACCGGCGTCCGCCCGCGGCTTTACTCGCCCCTTTCCCGTTACTTCAATTATCTTAGCTTTTTTTCATAAGAACCTTTTTCTGTCAATATAATAACCTTGACTGGCCTCCAGCTCAGTTGGTAGTAGCTCTGCCTTCTGCGTCGTAGGTCGTGGGTTCGATCCCCACCGAGAACAAATATTTGTGAGATAAACATAAATGTTTGTTCTCTCATTTACAAAAAAAAAATGTATTTAAGTATTACATCAGCTATCTGGTTCCCATATTACAAGCTCTGCTTAGTTTGGGGCTGGTTAGTGTTGTGTGAATTGTCCACAAAAAAAAATAAAAAAAAATAAATAAGAAACACAACAAAAAAGAATTAGCGAAATCGGTCTAGTCGTTCACGCGTGATGGCGTGACCAAAGGATGAGAGTTCATTTTATAAACTTAATATAGATTTATTTATTAGGCATAAGAGCAGAGAGAAAACCTTGTATTACAGTGGGACACCGAAGGTTCGTAATAAATCAATCACTATAAATCATATACCCACCCACGCGTCGTTAGTATCCCACTTCGCCCGAGACCCCAACAAAGTAGTAAAAAGCAAACTACTCAATTATTACCCACTTACACACTACAAATACATTCGTTGAACAAGTTCCAACTTCTATCACCGATAAAACTTTGATCTCTCCAACTCCAAGTAAATCGGATAAAAGATGTACAAAGCTACTTTAGGTACGGTAAGGTGGATAGAAGTTTTAACCTTTGGAGGTTTTCGAAGACCCAAACAGAAGCATAGAAGTCAAAAGTTCGTTTCATAATATAAGTTAGGTATAAGTATAATAAAAGTTAAAAAACTTGAGAAACCGACTTCATAGCCATACCGAATTTGATGAAATTTCTATGGGACCAATCTGTAAGTATTACCGCTTAAATTAAAAACGAGTTTTTCAAATCAGCTCAAACAATGACGAAAATATGAGATAACAAACATAAAAAAAAAAAAAAAAAACTGAGTTGAGAGTTCAGAGCCTCCTCTTGTTATATTTGAAATCGGTTAAAAAGTAGTTAACAAATCGTTAAAATGCATAAAGCCTCAAAAATGGCCAATATCAGATTCTCAAAAAGACTAATTCCTAAAATCAAATTATGTGCTTGAGGACTGAGGGCCCACACTTTACTTTTTTCGTGAAAATTAAATTTTGTACAACCTTCACGTACGCACGCACAAATATATTAGACGCAATAGGTACGGGCTGATACGAAAGGGTGACATTTGAACTTTAAGATGGGCTTTTCATATAAGCTGAGTTAAGTACCTACATACTTAAGTAACGTTGACTCTATTCAGGGCTAGGAAAAAAACTGCTTTGCCTTTATTGAAAAACAAAATTAAAAAATACTGTATCGCAAGTAATTAAAATAGGTACTAAATACAAAATATTGTAATATTCAAAAATTCAAAATATTATAATACAAAATAACACCCAGACAGAGAAAAAAGAATTGATTAGTTGTTATTGATTATACCAATGCGTATTTATTTTGTATTTTAAATACAAGTAATTCAAATACTGCCCAACCCTGACTCAATTCAAGCCTTGAGCAACGTTACTCGATAAAAACCATTCACGTGTATAACATTTTACACTTGGATGCTCCTCGAAAAAGTTGTAAGACTTACTTATCTATAAAGTTGGATCAAGGCTTACACTTTTGTTTAATCGCTCTAGCAAACAGCTGACAGAAAAACGCTTTACTTATGACTTCCTAAACCATATTTTTTTCCGTCAGTTTAGGTCAGAGCCTTCGAACCTAGGACTTACCTAAGACCTAAGTTTTTTGCTTACCCAGACAAATGAATTCAATTCAGTCAATCAAATGGTCTACTAGCGGCCGTCCGCGGCTTCGCTCGCTTCGTTCCCCCTACGCCCAGTTCCCGTTATTTACATACGTTCTGCGTATCAATATCTTCATAATTTGTAGCCTATGTGTTATTCTGATGAATAAGCTATATTATTGTAAAGTTTAATTGAAATCCATTCAGTAGTTTTTACGTGAAACATCCATCAGAGTGTAACGAACTCTTATTTTACACAAATACTAGTACCTACTTCTTTATAATTTATTTTCTCACAGTTCTTAGAGCTCACTTGAACGAAATGTTTTTTTTTTATCGTAAATGTGGCTCTGAGTTAATCTCTGAAATAATAAAATAAATATGGCTTGACATGTTTCTCAACACATGAGTGCCAATAAATTAGGTTAAAATATTACCTCTGAAGTACGCTTGGCGACAATTTTTTGTTTGAATTTAGCTTTAAACGAACACTCAATTTTTTAGGCGTCTAACGCAAACCCGTGGGAAAACAATGGGTCACGCCTCCTTTTTTTTTTATTAATTTGATCTAGAGAGTTGATTGGATGTCTTGCAAGACTGCAGTTTTAGGGGAGGCTAACTCCGCCTTAGGAATGAGTGGGAATTTTGAACGTAAAAGGAGACGACGCGTGGATTCGGGACCTTTTTGGGAGATTTTTGGGCAGAGAGTAGGGAGTGATGTCAGGAAGGCAGGCTAAAATGAGTGTGTTATTCTGAGGTCTTGGAAATTAATCAGAGATGAAAGATAGGGTTGCGTAATTAAGTGAGTTACAGTATGGGAATATAGTGAATCGTGTTTCGGGAAGAATGGGAGATAGTATGTTAGACGACGAATAAAAGGAGTTTAATAAAATCAGTGAAGTATTAATAGATTCAGTGTCAGCTTTAGACGAGGAACTAATTAATAACTAAGTTTATTGTAGTACTATAAAGTCAGTGATCATCTTTGGTAACGTATATTTAGATGTATAAGTTAATGCAGGTTAATTAAGGAATATTTCGCCGTATCCAACTTTCTAGATAATTTATCTCTTGTCCTGTTATTTATAATACTCTTATTTAAATCTGATGTGCATGGTAAATAATTTTCAGCAGTTAGGACGACGGATAGCAGATTCGACGGCCTGCTATGTTATTATTAGTTGCATTTGCATGGTGTTATTTTAATTCCTATTTAGATTAGCAGAGTTCCAGCGCAGAGTCTACAGCTTTGCATCCTTTTAGAATTCATTTCCTTTTAAAACCCTTATATTGTGATAGTGATCAGTGCAACAAATATATTCTACAAACACTGTATTTACTATCGTGATACAGAATTCCTTTCATCCACACAGTACCTATCAGATTTTGTCAAACTTTAATTTAGCTAGGGATCTGTTTTAACAAATTCCATGTAAGGATCTACTATGCCTAGAATGCAATATGTGACGAGTGGTGGATTCTTGTCCCATTGACAATGTATAGAAACCCTCTAACTGTGCGCATATTGCTACATAATGACCTATTATTCTCTAGCCTTAGTGCTTACATGGGATGTAATAAGCAGATCGTTTAGGTAGGTAAATTTATAGGGATCATCCTTTCCTTTCCCAATTCCCGGCTTGGCTTGAATGCTTTTAGATAGAAAAGGTATTCCTCATCCCTAAGTCTTAGGACAAGAAACCTTTTGCGTTTAGATCATTGCGCGCTTGTGGTCAAACGTTTGGGTTGTGGCACCTTCCAAAAACAACAAAAAAATGCTGTGAGATAATTAACTAATGCAATCAATTTGTTTCCCTTTCAGTACAACATCGCATCCGGACAATCACTTTATTATTAAGACAATAGTTGTAGAATTAATTTTAGTTAATTTTAGTTGTAATTTAGGTTTTAGAATATTAAATTGCAGCCTTATTCTTTTATATTAATTTACCGTAGCTCAAAATCATGTCATTCAAATGTTAAATTATTTTATTTTATGAATATTAAATGTTCTTTAATTCTTAAACTATTTATTCTACTCTCTGACTTCTAACACGTATAAAACAGATGAATCTAACTAGACGATCACGTAGTTGGCCAATCAGTACAGTAGGGTTTTCAGGGTTAGCAGCGTCACACGAGACAGGTAGATGTAGCATTAGATTAATTATAGAGGGGGGTTTTCGTTTCAGTGGTGCCGGTGACACAGGATTAGTGCCAGTCAATATTGGATTATTAATTTAATTCAATAGCCTAATCAAAAGAACATGGGTTACTCAAATACACAACGTAGACAAGATTCATCTGTTATCCGTTAAGAATTATTAGGCATAGAAGTCACTGAGTAGAATAAAAAGAATTAGGCTGCAACTATAAAAAAATGTTGGCATGCTGGGTTAGCTTTTGTTTGCGTTAGATAAATGACGCAGCTGCTTAATGTAGTCAATTGTGTTGCAAGGCGCAACATAGAACAAAGAACGAACCGTAGGATATTATTAAACAATAGACCGGCTGAGTTATAGGTTTAGAAAGCGGGTTGTTTCCTAACACGTGGTGTCCGTCCGTCTGTCTTAATTTTATTGCGCCTGACAAAGGATCGTAGGGGCGCATCGGTTGTTTTGTATTTTTGTCTGTTTACGATGCATTTTATCTGCTATTTGTTTTATGTTTCTAGGAGATGAGATAAGATATCCACCGACAAAACATCGTAGATATAATTAATATATCAGGTAGATTTGAGGATAGTATTGGAGTTCTTAAGTCATAGGGGCGTCGGTGTGCACTCAAGTAGTGACCATTTTTATTCGTTGTGGCATTTTCTCAATTCCAGGTATGCTACAACAACGAGCCGGAAGACATCGTGAGGAACATTTAGGTTCTACGACATCGTGAGGTGCCTTTGAGTTCTAAGACGTCGTGGGGACCAGTAGCTTCCTGTTCCTGAAAGACTTCTTTCGCGGGCCGATCTCCACTACAGACGCAACACATAAATGTCCAAAGCTAAGTGTTTTGAAAATAATTATTCTCTAATGCAGTTTGTTTCAGAGGATTTTGTATTTGTGTGATGTCTGCTGTTGTATGTAATCTTCTACTAAAATTTAATTCAAGGTTCGATTCCTAGATAGAATTTTAGTGAAGTGGTACTAAACTTCAACTTGAAGATTCACTTATGGTGGGTTGGAAATGATGATGATGACATGCTGGTGACAACATGCAATAGTAAACGATTCTTGAAAGAAAGAACAAGAGTTTCGTTTGACTCTTGAAAATGGTTGTGTTATTTTATTTTCAGTGATGGACCCTTAGCTGTAATGATGATAATAATAATAATAATAATAATAAATAATGCTGGACAATTCACACAACATTATCTAGCCCCAAGCTAAGCGGAGCTTGTGTTATGGGTACTAGATAACTGATATACATAATACGATACATTACAGGTTTAGATATTATTTATTTTATATAGAAACGATCAGGACACCCGGAACAAATACCTGCAGATCGTACAAATATTTGTTCCAAGGCGGGAATCGAACCGCAACCTCTTGCGTCGCAGGTGGACATTCGACCACCGCGCCACAAAGGTCGTCCAATGATGATGCTGATTTGACTCATTGAACATAAAAATGTCATGAGTATCGTTTTAGCTATAATACAGATTGCCTCAGGTTCGACTCCTGAAAATGTTCGTGTTGTTTTATTTTCAGTGATTGACGCTCAGCTGATTTTTGATAGATGATGATGATGCCTATTTGACTCATTGAACATAAAGATGTAATGAGGATTATTTTAGCTATAAAACAGATGGCCTCGGGTTGACTCCTGATGTTTACTGTTTGCTATGTTTTATTTTTAGAAAATTTTATTTTCTGTGTTGAGAGTCGATTCCGTAAACACAGAATAAATATTTGACTTTCGAACAAAGACCGTGACGTATGCATACAAAAAAAATATTATATAAAAAAAAGTGTATTTTAGATGGTTGATTGGTTCAAATGACTTTTCCAGGGTGTACGAGGCAAACTAACCAGAGACTTCTAGATGAGACATAGAGCGAACTTTGCCAGGTAGACCTGTGGATATGGTATGTGTTGGAACTCCTACGCATGGTGTTTATGAGAGACAACTATGGCTTTGGAAACTTTGGTTATGAAGATAAGAAAGTTAGAGATAAGAACAAGCTTTTACAAATTAGTCCTGAATTGGATGATTATGAGGTAAATTAATAACAGGGTCAAAGATTAAGTAACTTGATTATTTGGGTTCGAACCCTAAATGAATGATATGATACGATCTATAAATAAATAATTAATACTACTATTTAATCAAATTACTGACTTATAAAAGGGCATGGCATTCAACCGGGTGGTCTAAAGCAGTAAGCTATCCAATAAAGACTTAAATTAAATGATGACAAGGTTGCTTGTTTACGAATATAGAGTTCTTTTTTTATGAATTTCTTTCGGTTTTCAGTCTACGCCTCAAAACCTCAACAAATTCAAGGGGCGACTGTAACGAACTCTTATTTTACACAAATACTAGTACCTACTTCTTTATAATTTATTTTCTCACAGTTCTTAGAGCTCACTTGAACGAAATGTTTTTTTTTTATCGTAAATGTGGCTCTGAGTTAATCTCTGAAATAATAAAATAAATATGGCTTGACATGTTTCTCAACACATGAGTGCCAATAAATTAGGTTAAAATATTACCTCTGAAGTACGCTTGGCGACAATTTTTTGTTTGAATTTAGCTTTAAACGAACACTCAATTTTTTAGGCGTCTAACGCAAACCCGTGGGAAAACAATGGGTCACGCCTCCTTTTTTTTTTATTAATTTGATCTAGAGAGTTGATTGGATGTCTTGCAAGACTGCAGTTTTAGGGGAGGCTAACTCCGCCTTAGGAATGAGTGGGAATTTTGAACGTAAAAGGAGACGACGCGTGGATTCGGGACCTTTTTGGGAGATTTTTGGGCAGAGAGTAGGGAGTGATGTCAGGAAGGCAGGCTAAAATGAGTGTGTTATTCTGAGGTCTTGGAAATTAATCAGAGATGAAAGATAGGGTTGCGTAATTAAGTGAGTTACAGTATGGGAATATAGTGAATCGTGTTTCGGGAAGAATGGGAGATAGTATGTTAGACGACGAATAAAAGGAGTTTAATAAAATCAGTGAAGTATTAATAGATTCAGTGTCAGCTTTAGACGAGGAACTAATTAATAACTAAGTTTATTGTAGTACTATAAAGTCAGTGATCATCTTTGGTAACGTATATTTAGATGTATAAGTTAATGCAGGTTAATTAAGGAATATTTCGCCGTATCCAACTTTCTAGATAATTTATCTCTTGTCCTGTTATTTATAATACTCTTATTTAAATCTGATGTGCATGGTAAATAATTTTCAGCAGTTAGGACGACGGATAGCAGATTCGACGGCCTGCTATGTTATTATTAGTTGCATTTGCATGGTGTTATTTTAATTCCTATTTAGATTAGCAGAGTTCCAGCGCAGAGTCTACAGCTTTGCATCCTTTTAGAATTCATTTCCTTTTAAAACCCTTATATTGTGATAGTGATCAGTGCAACAAATATATTCTACAAACACTGTATTTACTATCGTGATACAGAATTCCTTTCATCCACACAGTACCTATCAGATTTTGTCAAACTTTAATTTAGCTAGGGATCTGTTTTAACAAATTCCATGTAAGGATCTACTATGCCTAGAATGCAATATGTGACGAGTGGTGGATTCTTGTCCCATTGACAATGTATAGAAACCCTCTAACTGTGCGCATATTGCTACATAATGACCTATTATTCTCTAGCCTTAGTGCTTACATGGGATGTAATAAGCAGATCGTTTAGGTAGGTAAATTTATAGGGATCATCCTTTCCTTTCCCAATTCCCGGCTTGGCTTGAATGCTTTTAGATAGAAAAGGTATTCCTCATCCCTAAGTCTTAGGACAAGAAACCTTTTGCGTTTAGATCATTGCGCGCTTGTGGTCAAACGTTTGGGTTGTGGCACCTTCCAAAAACAACAAAAAAATGCTGTGAGATAATTAACTAATGCAATCAATTTGTTTCCCTTTCAGTACAACATCGCATCCGGACAATCACTTTATTATTAAGACAATAGTTGTAGAATTAATTTTAGTTAATTTTAGTTGTAATTTAGGTTTTAGAATATTAAATTGCAGCCTTATTCTTTTATATTAATTTACCGTAGCTCAAAATCATGTCATTCAAATGTTAAATTATTTTATTTTATGAATATTAAATGTTCTTTAATTCTTAAACTATTTATTCTACTCTCTGACTTCTAACACGTATAAAACAGATGAATCTAACTAGACGATCACGTAGTTGGCCAATCAGTACAGTAGGATTTTCAGGTTTAGCAGCTTCACGCAAGACAGCGAGATGTAGGTAATTATTTGATAGAGGGGGGTTTTCGTTTCAAGAGTAACAAACATCCATCCATCCATCCATACTTAAAAAATCGTTTTTATAATACCTATTAGTAAGATGATCTCACTGCTTCCCAAGTGCGAAGACCGTAGCCGTAGACCAATAAATTGTCTCAATTTCGTAATAAACCCAGTGCATAGAGATTCATCTTCAATTTATAAGGTCAATGCTCATCCAATTAGGTACCTCTTGTTATAAAATTTCTTTCTTGGTAACCTCTCTTGGTTAGCACCAATATATTTTTTTCATTATGGCCTCTCTCGTTTCACGGACAATCTTGCCAGTGTAAAGTGATAAAATGAAATTAAATGTACACAGATAATTTATATTAAGCTGAAATTTAATGTCTGTAAGAATATGCATAAAAATCGGTCAAAATAATAGAAGCAATGCATAAACAGTTACCATCCTATACGAATGGGTGGATTAAAAAGATTGATAGATTTCTTTATTCTTTATTGATTACCATGGCATCTCTACCAGGCACCTTGCCTTGCCTTGCAAAAAGTCCCTTGTAAAAGTTTTAAAACTGTTCCTAATAATGTTTGTAGTATACCTATATTTCAGATTCTCAAATCAAATATATCCTACCAGTCCTACCACTGAGTAAAAGCAAATAGTGACTATGTCTCAAACTAAAAGCAAAACAAAAGTAAAGCTTGTTAAGAAAAGTGATAATCTCTACGTAATCTCTAGGTTTTTCTAGGAGTGGTTTTAATGTAACATGTAATAATTTTTGATTTCGTGCTATCAAAAACCTGTTGAACCTTTTTAAATCGTCCTTAATTACTTGGCATTATCAGCATTTCAAAAGAAAAATAATTTCAAAGCCATGATTGGATTTTTATTGAACGAAAATCAAATAGGTGAGAAAGCAATAATGCATACACAGCCTTATTATAAGGGCCTATGTAGGGGTCGATGCTTTGAGACAGAAGGGCTTTCTATTTTTAAGATTAAAGTTGTTTTGTATCTAAGATTAGGTGTGTCTGCGATTATGTTGATCTCAATTCTATATTTATATTTTATGTCATTGCTTGTATCTCTAGCATATAAAATTATAATCTTAATTTTTGTATTAATTAGTGGAAATCCGTGATCTCTGCCTACCCCCATGGGAATAAGGCGTGGTTTTATAGTGTAAGTGGCCACAATGTAGCAACAATTTTTTTTAATTAAATAAAAAATAAGTCTTAAAAAACATACTGTACTGTAAAAAAGATATCATTTTAACAATGATATCTTTTTTAATATACTTTAACTTTTTTATACTTTTTTAATATATAATTAAGCTTTAATACTTACTTTTCTTGTCTTTTTCACTTCGTATACTGTCGTCCAAACTTACAACAACTTATGCTTACTACAAGCATCGCTTTTTTATTTTTCCTATACTTTGGTGACCAGAGTGCCTTCATGTGCTGTTTGGTCAGTATAACGCGACACGCCACTTCTACCACTCAGGTAAATGACTCCATTTGGTAAGGAACTCCGAAAACTTGATTTTATTTTGGGGATAGTACGAGCTCGAACTGGTAGTTTTGGTCAGCATTATTTTGAAACCAGTGATGACCATTGGTTTTATTTTGGGGATAGTACGAGCTCTAATTGGCAGTTTTGGTCAGCATTATTCTATAACTAGTGAGCACGACTTCGTTTGCGTAGATCTTTATTTTCCTGTGATTTTTTTACATGTTACTTGATATTAAAAACACTCACTTCTCCGCTCAGTTGGTAGTAGCTCTGCCTTCTGAGCCTTTGGTCGTGGGTTGGATCCCCATTGAGAACAAATATTTGTGTGGTGAACACAGATGTTTGTTCTCTGTCTGGGTGTTATATTGTATTCTAACTATATACATACAAAAAAAATGTGTTGATGTATTATAATCAGCTATCAGGTTCCCATAGTACAAGCTCTGCTTAGTTTGGGGCTAGAGAGTGTTGAGTGGATTGTCTATAATATTTATTTATTTATTTACTTTGACGAAACCAACTTGATTGAAATTTATTTACACCAACTTTTCTCCATAAGATGGCTTTAAGTTAATTTCAGAGGAAAACTGTGGACTATAATTTTCTTTATGATCGTAAAAACACTTTGTCTCTAGGAAACAACGAGCAACGTAATAAATTCTCAACATTTACTCCATTATTCACTCCTGACACCTTAAACGCGGAGTATTTCATCATATTTTCCCCGCAAAAGAATAAATGATGTAGGTGTTTCCCCAAATCGTTTAACGTCCCGTATTTTACAACAAAGAACGGCCCATTAACTGAAGGTAAGGTGACCATGCTATCAGACATACTATAAAAAGATTAGTCAGGAAGTAGAATCCTCTTCTACTTCTTCTTTATAGTCATAGCATTAAGGAGGTCCACTGTTCTAGACACCTCCCTAGAGAGGGGGGCATCAATAGAGGGGGCTCAATCGGGGTGGGTATGGCCCCCCTTATTGCCATTTACCATTATCAGACACGTTAGCAGGCGGGTTTGCAACTGCAAAGTTTTACGAATTTGGTTCGCCTATAGTAAGCATAAGCATTGCTTAGTTTTCGTAGATAGCACTTTGTAGTGTCAACGTCACTGTGTCATCAATATTGATTTTACTACGTGGTACTGTTGTTACTAATGGCAACTCCCCATATAATAATAAAAAATAAATTATGGTGTTTATTATAGTTTATTAGTAATTTATTATAGAAATTGCTTTATAAAAACTGACTACTTGCGTCTAAATCTAATCGCTCACTACTAAGCTTAGTTTGAAGTCAGTTAAAAACACTAAATCCTACACGAAAAGTTCGCAAATCGATTATACTGTAGGCCTACCTCATGCTCTGTCTGGCTCTGGTTTTGAGTCTATGTGAGGGCTCACCAGCGTATTATAGCTGTGGGTGTGACGTTTCGGCGTTAGATTTATTTAGTCAACACTCACACAGACTCAACATCAGAACCAGAGACATAACCAGACAGAGCTTGTGGTAGGCCTACTGTTTGAAACAAAACATTGTCTTCAAAATTCGTAAGTTTATTTTACTAGTTCAAATGAAGCACCAACGCTTTTATCTCGTTTACACAGAGGAAATAAAACGCAGTTTGAACGTAAAAAAGTTGGAGTGTAGGAAATAACAAAACGACTAACAGGAAAAAACAGACTTCCAGCCTTTGTCTAAATTTATTGGTAGTTTTGAAAATACATTGAAAGCTCAATACTGGTTCTATTTGGTACGCGGTATTCACATCCCAGGCAGTTCATAGAGCTTCATCAAGGTGACTATTGTTTTTATGTGAATGTAATTTATTGCTTTTGTTTTTTGTTAATTGCGCATTCACAGCTGTTTTATAATCTGGGGCTTTACCCAGCACTCTGGTTTTTGATAGGTATTAAAAAAAAGCATCTATCTAACCAAAGCAACCCTGGCCGAATAGGTAATAAAACTAAAAAAAGAAAATAGGCTTTATCATCTATTGTCGATGATTTATAGCGTCAGGGGCAACTGGTGATTACTCAAACTCTACTTGTGGGACGCTATAGTGCATGGGACAGATTTCCTACAGCTTAGTCGGACTCATCCACAGGAAAGTCATGGTCAATACGTCCTGACTAAGCCATAGGTTTTCCCACGATGTTTTCCTACACCGTTTGAGAACACTAGCATTGTGAACATAAAATTTCCGAACAGAAAATTCATATTCGAACCCGCGACCTTATGATCGAAAGGGGTTACTACCACTCAGTATAAAGAGTTTGAATGTTGTCTCTACGTTAGCATTATTATAATACACTTAGTTAAACCTTTATTCATTGCATAAAATTTTACAGACTTGTCTTGTTATTTCAGTGGTGGGTGGAACAAAATAACAAATAATCTTATACCTTTAAACGAGAAAATCTTGTATAATTATATATATTATATATATTTAGGATCTCGGAAACTGAGCCAACGATTTTCATGAAATTAAGTATACAGGGGTTTTCGGGGACGATAAAACGATCTAGCTAGGATTCATTTTTAGAAAATGTCCCCTTAATTGTAAAGTAAATAACCAACTTTATCAAAAAATTGTAACTCCTAGCGCCATCTGTTAATTAAGTCATGAGTTAGTGGGACAGAGAACGCCATCTATTGACGAGTAGTGGAGTTTATTATTATGTTGGTAAAATCGAAAAATATTAATATTTAATCAGTATGTAAGTAATTCGTATTTAAATATAATTCACAACAACAGTTTACCAAAAAAAAAAAACCGAGCGAAGCTCGGGCACCAACTGCTAGTGTTTATTGTAATGGTAAGTATAAACTTAGTGTTTTGCTTACTTGTACTTGTACTTGGTACTAAGATACTTTTACTAACTTTACTTACAATAGCAAAATTTATACATAATATCATGAAAAAAGTTTAATTTTAGCTAAATATTAAAAGTACCTTAAAATTAAAAGTTAGACCGCGGGAAGGCTCAGAATCGTTCCGCTGGTAAAAATTGTTAAAGTTGGCATTATGCGTAGATGATTTTGTACTTAGTTTATGCGATAATTTTCGAGGGTGGCATAATCTTAAAGATTAAACCCTCTATAATAAATAAAGATTAAAATAAAAAGGGGAAGAAAGAATGGCGCAATAAAGAGGAGGTGCTCAGCAGTGGGTGCAAACGGGCTGATGATGATGAGGATGAAAATAAAAAAAACATTCTTCCTAGAAATGTGTTGGGAAGGCCTATGTCCAGCAGTGGACTTCTTCAGGCTGATGATTATGAAGACGATTCAAAGTTTTCAAACGACTTCATTAAAAATGGCAACACAAATATTTGTGTGCTGAATTTGTGACACGTCCGGTGATAACATATAGGTGTAAAATTAACACAAACGACTCGGTCCAATGCCTTGGCCTGGTGCCAGGCAGCAAACAGATGGGGCATTCATTTTTCATTAATACTGCATAAGCCCTTGACTTTGTAAACATTACGGCGGCGGCGGGGCTGTTTCATAAGCAAGAACAGTCGTTGCTTGTTAAATAAGCCAATTTTACAACAGTAGGTCTACCATTGAGCTGGCTCTGGCTTTGAGTCTGTGTGAGTGCTCACCAGTGAATTATACTGTGTGTGTGACGTTTTAGGATTTATTTAGTCAACACTCACACAGTCTCAAAACCAGAATCAGAAACAGAATCAGACAGAGCTCATGGTAGGCCTACAGAGGGCTAGTCAATTGATGTCAGTATATGAATGTACAAAAAATAAAGCTTTTTTGCTTTTATTATATTTAATTTTTTCGAAGCAATATTAGGGTACCCATTTATACCAGTCTGTCATAATGTGTTTTAGCTATATAGACAATTGCCATTTTACTGGCGTGCACCAAATTTTATTCTAAATCGACTGTAACCTATTCTATAGTAACTATACTTACCTACTTATTTCTCTTTTGAATATTATTTCTCTTTTGAATATAGTATTTAAAAACTTTTTGTGCACCGCCGTCTATCCGATTTTTATCTATCCTTTCCATCCAAAGGTTGTCTGGAAGAGATCGCTCTTAGCGATAAGGCCGCCCATTGTACTGAATATTTTTGTAATAGTTTCTATATGTATTTCTTTGTGTACAATAAAGTGTTAATCTATCTATCTATCTATCCTACTAATATAATAAAGAGGAAAGATTTGTATTTTTGTGTGTTTGTTTGAAATGAATAAACTCGACAACTACTGTGCCGATTTAAAAAACTATTTCACCATGCGAAAGCTACATTCACCCTGAGTAACTTATGTTATATTTGTGTGCTTAAGAAATAAATGAATCGGGCGGTTAAGCGGGCTTTCTTGGGGGTGCCAGTCGGACGGCGACCAGTCGGCCGACCCAGATACCGGTGGAAGGACGAAGTAGAGAAGGATCTCCGCTCACTTCGAGTTTCCAACTGGCAAGAGGTGGCGCAGGAGAGAGACCGGTGGCGTTCTATTGTGTCGGAGGCCAAGACCCACTTCGGGGTTAATTGATGCGCCGGGATATTATGTAAGTAAGTAGTAAGAAATTAATGTCCACCCGTGCGAAGCCGGGACAGGCCGCTAGTCTAATATATACTAGTCTATCTAAAAGAAAGTCGAGATACACTATTTATAACTCAAGAACAGCTGAACCGATTTGGCTGAAAATTGCTGGGAAGGTAGCTTAGAATTAGAAGACGGACATAGAATACTTTTGATCCTGAAAAAATAACAGGGTGAGCAAAGTCGCGGGTGGATGCTAGTTTTATATAAAGTAGACAATGTTTTTTTACCATGACTAACTTATTGGCTTACAGCAATTTTTCTTTACGCGATTCATAAAAAAACGCATTTATGAGGCATTTATTTAGGCGTTTATGAGCCATGAAATATTTAGCTGCCACATGCCTTATAATAATAACCCGTTACATTTATGTGTGATTTACGATTTTTACTCAGGTTAAAGCAACAAAGAAAATTACTGAAAACTGCAGTTTAAACGCTGTAAATAAATCTGTGAACGCGACTGTGGATAGTGCATTAGTAGTTTTTTTTTAGATTTATTTGCGGTCAGTTATTGAGACTATTGTATGCAAATACGCTGTGCGTTTTATGACGCTGGCTGGCTGGATATTGGAGTTCCAAAACAAAAAATTATATACATCCTTATTTGTAATACGTATATAGACTTAGCAACAGTTTTATCATTAATCAGTGTTAAATAAAAATGCTTGCATATTTTTTTAAATAAGCACGTTTATTATGATTGTTATGAATTAAACGGAATATTTAACGCGATTAGTTATCTATTTCCCGACTTTTTAAAAAGGTAATCGCGAATAATACCTTTCAAATTCAAATTCAAATTCAAATTCTGTTTATTAAAAATCATTAGCTTAACATTACAGAATATTATTCCAATGCGCTAAACTATGTACTATACTTGTACTGCACTGCTCCGCAACAGAAGAAGCGAGGTCCAAGACAGGGCTCAGGGAGCTGATCGAGTCTTGTCCCTCCACATCCACATCTGAGTCACCATTGGGTCAACTAGAACATTGCTGCCACCAACCCAAAGTCCTACTCCGCTATTTTAAGGAGTTGGGCTGGCTGGTGTAAGGTTTAGCAGGGGGACAATGCACAATACACCCCATCGCGGGACGTCAGTGCAGCACTATTCCCCCAACACAATAAGAAAGGTATTCTAATTCTAAAATTAGAATTAGAATACCTTTTTAATTCATATATTTTGCATATTCAATTTTGAATTTACATCAGAGGTAGATATACTTTTATCTGACAGATAAAATTACTCAAAAATGGTAAAACCAGCACTTTGCTACAAAATTAAATGATGGATTGAGAACATTAATCGTCTGAACATTCTTGTCCATTAAAATATCTGCAGATCAATAAATAATGAACTTTAGGTCTTGAACTTTAGGAATGATTGCATTTAGGTCTTGGCACAATTTTCTCACTTGGCACTTTGGCTATTCAGTCAAAACTATATTTATTATTGATTGAAAAAATTCTTTTGAAAAACACTCTAGATACACGTAAAATTTTAAACAAACAAAGCTGATAAATTATAATAAAATGTTTCATTTGTTATTGATTGTAAGAACACGATTATCCATTTAACTAAGCTATGTTTTCTTTATCTTTGTTTTAACCATTTTATGATGTACATGGTTCACATTTTAAGAAAGTATTCATTAATTAAGGCATTTTATTTACCTTGTTTTTAAATACCAACTAGGTATACTAAATACTGTATTCCTATGTGTCATAGTAATCAATAAAGAATTATCTATCTATCTACTATAATATACCACTATTTTGTTAATATAACTACCTGATAAATATTAAGGACGGTTTCAACTGAGCTGAACGATAATCACGGTTTGTATTTTATTTATGATTTTTTAAAGATAATAATATAATATAGGTAAGTTAAAAATATTTGAGAAACGGACTTCATGGTCAAACTGCAGAAATATTCAACTAGTCGAAATACAAAGATTTTAATGTCGTTAAGAGCCGAGCGGGATTTGAACCCGCGCCCTTCCCCTTGGCACGGGTCTGCGCGGACCGCTGCGCCATCGGATCCTAATCATCATCATCTCAGCCCGGTATCACCCACTGCTGGGTATAGGCCTCCTTCATATTTTGCCAGCCTCCTCTGTCTTGGGCGTCTCTTGTACAGGTGTTTCCTACGACCTTTACGATTTCGTCGACCCATCGCGCTTTCGGAAACCCCAGATTGCTTCGGGCACCATTCGGTCAAGGCCTTACTCCACCGACCATCACCACGTCTAGCAAGGTATCCTGCCCGTAGGTATAACTGGCAGAAAATTAAGGAGGCCTATACCCAGCAGTGAGTGATACCGGGCTGAGATGATGATGAGTAATTTACAAACACGTGTATGAAACCCTCGCTGCCCGAGTCTGACGCACTGAGTTTTCAAATGTTTTTACTAGGAGTATCAATTTGAAACGTAAACAAAAACACTAGCTGAACAGTAACTAACAAAGATAAAGAAATCCCACGATTGAACTAGAAACATGTGCATTTTTAAAACCTCATTATCTCTGTGCCAGACGCGTCGTGTAACATAAATAAGCCAAAGGCGCTGCTTTTGTGTTTCTTTTCAAATGTCAGCTCTCGTTTTCTGACGGACTGTGCCGTTTTACATTGCCGTACAGAAAACGTCTGGCAGAAATATACTGGATGGATAATTATGTTATGAGGAGAGATGACAGTCATATGACTAGGAGAGTGATGAGTATGAATGTAGATGGATATTATGATTGAGTTAGGCCAAAGAAAAGATGGATGAACAGTGTGAAAGATGACATGGATAAGAAAGATGTGAATACCTATAGAGAAGACATGAAAATGGAAGTGAGTATGTTGTGCCAACCCCACATAAAGTGGGATATGGGCAGGAAGAAGAAGAAGAAGAAATATGATACAGTCGCAGTTACTAATGAGAGAGTAACTAAACTTTGACTGGCCTCTCAGCTCAGTTGGTAGTAGCTCTGCCTTCTGCGCCGTAGGTCGTGGGTTCGATCCCCACCGAAAACAAATATTTGTGTGGTGAACACAGATGTTTGTTCTCTGTCTGGATGTTATATTGTATTCTAAGAATAAATTTACAAAAAAATGTATTCAAGTATTATATCAGCCATATGGTTTCCATCGTACAAGCTCTGCTTAGTTTGGGGCTAGATAGTGTTGTGTGAATTGTCTACGATATTTATATTTATTAATTTATAAACAAGCGTCTAAATATCAATATCCTTGGCAATAACTTTGACATCTATACGAGTAGAACACCAAAAGGATGAAGCATGTCTGACTGTGTTTAAAGTGATGCAGTGTCTTATATGGTCTGTGATCAGAACACAATAGAAACAAATTAAATTTGATGCAAATTAAAATGTGCGACACGCAACACCGCGGAGCAATTATTTTGCAGCAGCAACAGCGGTAAAAATAGCAGTAAAATAACTGCTTCTTGAATAAATACATCTTATTACTATCGTTATCGCTCTCGTTCTAGTCAATCTACTGAAAATCCCTCAAAATTATGAAAATCGAGGTTCAATTTTCGAAATTTTATCAACATTTATCGATCGAGATTTTCGGTCTAATCGACGGGATAATGCTATTGCTGCGTCTTCTTTTTAGTGATGTCATTGACATTATCACCTACAAAATCATGAACTTTTAAATCAATTTTTCGACAAAGGTTTTTTTTGGTCAATTACATTAAATAGTTAAATATTGTGTACAATCCCCACAACACCATCTAGCCCCAAATTAAGCAAAGCTTTTACTGTAAGAACCAGAGAGCTGTCGTGATACTTATTTATATTTTTGTAAATGTTTATATACTTCTAACTATTTATCTAATTAGTCCGTAAGCACTTACTGCTGGGTCCGCGTCTGAATACCACTCAGGCAGAGACCAAACATCTGTGTGTACTACACAAATATTTGTTCTCGGTGGGGATCGAACCAACCACCTATACGGCACAGAAGGCAGAGCTACTAACAACTGATCTGAAAGGCAAGTCAAAGGTTAAAAGACTTCTGTTACTGCTATCACTACGTCTTGTTTCTAGAAAATAGCATCACTAAAAACGACATTGTCATTCGTCGCCATGCTATGAAAATTGCTTCCTGATTTGGGCAGCGGTCTCTATGTACAATTTGCATATTTGAACTCATCTGCCTTAAAAAGAAGCAATCAGTTTCAATCAGGCAGACAGTTTGATTGGTCTTTAAGGGCCACCCTGGTATTGCCAGCTGTTACTAGTCAGACCAAATGATCGATTCGGTACTAAAATACATAGTAGGCACGCGATAGACGAAAGTTTTGCATTATTGATGATCTCCCTAAGTTCGTAGTTTCTGATGTTATTGAGGTTGTTGGTGACCCGAATTAATTGCTATCGTGGGTACAGTTACTATTTTTCTGAAAAATAAACTAGGTAGTAAAAAGTACTGTCATCTCAATCATTTTAAAGAAAGTGGTTTTTTTTTTGCAAACAATAAAACAACAATATTAAACGTTACTAGGTTTTAAGGTTACTAGATATTTGTTTAGTAGAATAGTGTATTCTTGTGCAAATGTTGAGTTTTGTGTAAAAAGTTACTTTACATATCCCGACGCCATACAAACCTTTGCGTCAAGGGACGTTCATTAATTTAGAACGCCTTTTTACCTTTGGCATTTTATAGTTACTTCCAACAGAATGAGACCTTTATAAAAGTGAATTTTGTACATAAAAACGACGTAAACATACAAAACTGCAGCTGAAAAACTATTTCGTCTGAATATTATATTAAGATAAGTTTAGTAACTTTATTTTTGTAAACTAGGAAATTCGTTTTAGGTTAAATTGAACAAACTGCAATTTTAACGCAAAGCATAGCATTTTTGAAAGATAGAAAGAAAATATATGATCAACTTAAGAATAAGGTAGATAAATAAAAATACATATTCTGTATAATCCATACAACACTATCTAGCCCCAAATTAAGCAGAGCTATTATTACTCCTACAATTGTTTTTTTTTAGGTTTATTTTTGGCATTGAACTGGTAAAAAACTATCAAAAGTCAACGTGCGTCATAAAATAAAACCCGAAACGGTGACTATATTATATCTATTCTGATTTTGATATTTAATTTTTCGATCAACATCCGATTTCAAAACGCCCGCAGTGTAGAAATCTCCTGTCCTGCTTAGGTAGATATTAATCTATTATTATTAATTAATTTATAAATAAAAAAATAATTTATTTTCAGTCGTTATCTTTTATGAAACAAACGAGTTTATTTATAAGATTGCAACTGCTGATTTAATTTCAAGTAGGCGCGGGGCGGCGGCAGCTTAGGAATGGAAAATATTTTATTTTTCTTATCTTTTGCCTTCAAGCAATCCACAATGCTTATCTTTTTCAGTAACTGAAGGGGTGAAATAGCCATAAAAGCCTACAGAAAAAAAGACACGGAATCACGGTTTGTATCTTTATTCTTTAGCTTAATGTTATGTGTGTGCTTATGTGGTAAAAAAAATACCTCGAACCGACAACCGTTGGGGAGTAAAGGTTCTTGAATGGTGACCACGAACCGGAAGACGAAACCTAGGGCACTCACCCATCAGATGAACCGACGACATTGTTAAGATCGCGGAAAATCGGTGGTTATAAAGGGTTCAGAATCGTTCTTCCTGGAAATGTGTAGGGAAGGCCTATGTCCAGCAGTGGACTTCTTCAGGCTGATGATGATAATGTGGTAAAAAAAATACCTGCCAATCCATAAACAAGAAGGCTTTGTGACGCACAAAGCTCACCTCTGTAGTTTTAGTGATATGTAGTTGTTTCTTTTTCTTTATCTTATAAAAAATACATAATATAAATAGCATTAAAGAAACCACTAAGGTTTGTAGGGATAATGCTACTAAAGAGAAGAGCTAGAGAAAGACTGTTCTTTCTTCAGATAGATTGAATACTGGGAATGGCCGTTAAATGACATCAGGAACCTTCATAACTAGAGTATAAAAAAACTATTAAAAACCTGATGCCGAAGCAAGTATTTTTTATCAGCGCCATAAAGGTTTTTATAGGGATAATAACTTGATAATTGTATTGAATTTTAACGACTTCATCGATCTAGACATGCCCAATTAAGGAAATGCGCTATACATTACAGAATCACTTATATAAATAACAGATAAACTAAATAAAATCATGTCTTAATACGTAATTAAGTACGTAAAAGCTGCCACATCTGGTGAAAGAACGACGACATCGCTTGAAACATTGGCAGTAAGCCTGTAGGTAAGACTAGTGGCAGCCGAATACTTTTTTTCCCCTAGCCTATGTCGTCTTTCTGCTGGGCAAAGACCCCGAAGACTTCTAGTTTTTTTTATTCCGTGCCGCCTCCCACCATCTTCATTCGGAGGCCTCAAGATCGTCACGCCGACGCTTTCCAAACGAGGAGTGCCTACGGTTATATAAAAGATGTTTTTTTTGAGTGCTGTAGTGCCATGTATTGGGACGTGTAACATAAACAGTGTGGGAGACTCGAAGAACTGCGGGCTAGTGGAGAAGATTGGTGGTATTGGTCAGGGATTTGAGTAGTCGATTGGATTTGTTTTTCGTCTTTTTGGGAAGTCCCATAGCTATTTCATTTAAATAGTTTTTCTAGTGTTGTTTTGAGTTCTATTGACTGACTTGGCTAGAAACTATTTTATTTATGAATTTGAATTCTTGAATTTAGCAAAATTGACCAAATTGACAGATGCCATATAATTAAGAAGATGAGTAGGTAGTTGATTACCAAAGGCAGTGAGGTCTGTCTGTGTGGTATGACTGTCTTACTAAACTGTAAGACAGTCATACCACACAGACAGACCTAAATAATATTTTTCCTCCATAAAGAACGTAGTTTTAGTTGAATTAAAAACGCTGTAAAAATCCTTTCATTGGTTCTAGTTTGTCCTTCACTTATCATTCGGTAGTGAGTTATCTGATAAATACATTTCAGTAGATGGTTCCGTTCAACAGCTAAATAAACACATTTGCATAGTACACTGCATTTTCAATGACCTTCATGAAAATTGGCGCTTTATTGGTATAAAAAGGTTTCCGAATCTACTTTAGGGTGTAATATAGCAGGTATAGTATAAAGACACGATGGACCGATGACATCGTAAATGAAACGACTAAGATTTTTTTTAAATTGTAATGGAGGTATATGTTCAGCAGTGGACTTCCTCACAACACCGAACATCGTGAGGAAACCGGCATGTCGTAGAACCTAAAAAAGTTCGAAAATATGTGTCAAGTGCACGAAAGGAGCCTCTTTGAGGCGCACTTAAAATCATTTCACCACACTTGGTTCGAAAGAATCAGTGATACGATAAGAAGAGAACTTCCTCAAGCTGATGATGATAAAAATGTTTTTATTTCTAAGCCACTATTTAACTTGAAGCGTTATCTTGTTCTCAGGAGTTTTTCCAAAATAGCAGTGACCGTAAACGTGAAATAACAACTTTACACTCATCTTTCTCTACAAGTTGAGAAAAGTCCATAAATTCTAGGAAAGCATAAAATAATTTAAAAGCCCAAAACTTACCGTTATACAAGAAAACTTAACACGCGTTCATAGTTTTATCAACACGCTTTTCCTACACTTTCTTAAATTCACAGTTAAAACTTTTATCACTTAAAAAATTCAAATCAAATCACTTTCACCGAAGAATGCAAAAAGCGATTCGAAATTCAAACAAATGTAATGTCACTGACGCTTACTTTTTTTTAAACCTCGTGGCTAACGTCTGCGATCCGCGCGTGCCTCACAACGTTCAAAGCTCGACTGAAGCAGAAAGCTGAAGGCTGGATTGCGGCTGTAGTTCGAACTGCATTCAACAAGTATAACTACATTGTATGTATGTGACTACACGTGAGGAACTGATGCGAGGTAATGATTTTGATAGGGCTATCAGCTTTTTGAGTGCTAGTAATAAAAACTGGAGCATTGTGTGGAATGGATAGCTGTTTAAAATATGACGAACAATGATCAAGGTGCTGCCAGTTAGAAATGTACATCTAAAATCTTTAAATTTAACTTCTTCGTCTTCGTGTCACTAGTTCTTGCGATCCAGTGTGGTGAAAGGATTTTAAGTGCTCCTAAAGAGGCCTTAGTAGGTATTTTCAAGAAGATGCGTAGAGTTTTAGGCACTTGGTGCACACACAAGTTTAACTTAAACTCTCATTTTCAACGGTTTTGTTTAACTCGACCTATTTTTGAATGGTAGAGTATAAATCATTGGAAATAAAGAGACAGATGCATTACTTTATTGGCTAATGACTTCAATTTACACAATTGTCAAAAATGAGATCCGTTTAAAAACCCATTTATTTATCGAACTAGGTAGGTACTTTTATTTTTATCATAAGTCTGTTTTCACCTGAAAACACCCTTATTCGCTACCTTTTATGGAAAACGCCATACCTAACGCCTTCGCACACTCGATCACTCGTTCTCAACCTGTCTTGGAAACTAACGTTCAACTCTAGCGTGCTCAACGCTGCATTCTCGACATACAAAGGCAACGTATAACAGGAGCTCATATAACTTTCTTGCTTGTTCCATCATACGAGTACTTCATATTAATATTAGCATGAAGTAAAATGAGGAAAGATTTGTATTTTTGTAAGGAATAAACTCAAAAACTTCGGGTTTGATTTCAAAAAATATTTTTATAAGAAATAGAAATAATTTATTTTGCGTCAACTTAAAATTAAAAGATACAGTTCAACTTCAACTATTTTTGATTTGTTAAAGTATCATATAATAAAACGGTAGGAACCGAGACGTAGTTTGTTGCCTGTTCTTCTACGCTTGGTCGCGTGGAACTGGCACCTAGACTCACCTAGCTTTAAGACGTTTCAAAGTGATTCTTGCATCGTACTGAATAAAAAAATATTGACTTTGACTTTGACTTTGAAATTAAATGACGGCCAAAAAGGTAAACCACTCAGCATTTGCTACGAGGGCACGGTAGCTCTTGCAGCGCTGGTTTTCAGTAGCTAGTTTTCAGTGGTTTTTAATATGAGAAAGCACGCATATAAACATTATCCCTGCTGAAAAGATAGATAGACTGTGTCAAAGATGACTGTGGAAAAGAGTGGGCACTGAGATGACGAATGATAAAAGTGAGGGGAAAAGGAAAACCCGTTGTGCCGACCCCACTTAGTGTGGGATAAGGGTAGGAAGATGATGATGCAAGCTACATTATCCCTGCGTTACAAAGGCTATAATTTACTAGTAACCACCCCGGCTAAGTACGGGTGTCATTTAGAAAAAAGAAGGTGAAAAATGTGAAGTGGGGAAAAGGCAAACCTTGGAATTTTACCCCCGAGCAAAGCTGGAGCGGATAGCTTGTACATTATAATTAGACGCTGTCGACGATACAAAGTTACGTCACGAAGGATAACTGGCACGAGCGTGAACTTTTGTTAATAAATCTTACTACAAAAGTTACATAAAAAAAATATAATGACCCAACTCCCGCCAATCTTGGCTTTTAACTTTTTATATCTTTGTGATTTCTTTCAGTGTAGTAAGAAGCACTTTTAAATCAATAGTAACTTTTTTGAAATAATAACATTTGATTTTATTCTAATACCTTGTCGAAACCTAACAACTCTTTTTAAAATAACATTTATTTTTATTCTAATACTAAACTCCTTGTCGAATCCACCAATCGAAACCTTACATCATGCTGGTAATATCAAGGAGTTACTATGGAGTATTTTTTGAGTCGACTCAAAACAATACAACCTCCTTGATGGTAAAGGATTGAGTGAGGTGGAGGTTGAATTATTATTGTTGTGTTCTAAATTCAAACACCAAAATAGTGATTTAAACTGGTTATTGTTCACTGTTTTCAGTTCATACAATAATAAGTTTTTAAGAGGTTGGTATCATCTATTTTTAACTTGGAGCTTCTTACAATCGTTTTAGCTTGTGCTTACATTATGAAGTTCCACACGTCCCTGAAATCTTTGAAGCTTGAAAAACGTATAGGATTCCATAAATTGAGCCAGTGAGAACTCTCGTCTAAGAAAGGTTGCCTTCCATGAATGGTTTTATTTGATTTGCCAAATGCTTTGACGATTTACTCCAGAAGTAACAAAGTAAACAGGCCTTTGTATTGTAGGTAGGTAAATGATATAGAGCGCCCAGAGATTTTTTTTTCTATAATAGTAAAATTTAAAGCTTAAGTTTGTGCATTTTATTTGACAGATAGTCCCTACCTACACAAACGATAAAAGAAAACATCGCGAGAAAACCGGCATGTCGTAGAACCTAAAAAGTTCGAAAACCATGTGCCGACTGCACGAAAGAAACCCCTTTGAGGTGCACTTAGAATCATTTTACCACACATTTTTCGAACCAGACACGATCAGAAGAAGATTTGACAAACATTTCTGCGAGGTCTAAATAATGGACGCATTTACACCGTTTTATTAAACCCCTGCTTAATACTTACAAATGCATTAATACTTACAATACTTACCATTTTACTAACAAATGTCAAAATCAATTATTCACTTGAATCACAGGTTACATTCGTAACGTTGAGTCTTAGTTCAATCTATATTGTACAGGTGGCTAGCAATCAATAAGCCTTGTAAAAACAGGTAAGAAAGTTACGACTTGGTTTTCATTTTTTTTGTATGATCCTTTTAAAAAAAATATTTCGTCATCTAGGATACTCACCAATACTTCGGAAATTTTAAGTACCAATTAACTTACCATATAGGGTTTGGTCACGCACTGCGGTTTTGGCTCCGTGTTTCCCGTTGCAATATCAATGACATTTTACTCAAGTGAATATCATGAGTCAGAAGAAGATTTTTGTTAGAAGATTTTTCCCCCCATCACCAGACAGAGCCACCTCATGTTTCAAAAATCGTTAGAACCGGATCCGACTTCTTGCTCGCATTGTATAACAAACATTGTAAACAATATGAAATAAAGATGTCACTGAACGCATTTAAGGCCTGCGCACACCTAGTTCGCTGGCGGTAGCGATCAGTGAAACGCTGTCAAATATCGCTTTCAAATCACAAATCTGACAGCGATATTTGACAGCGTTTCACTGATCGCTACCGCCAGTGAACTAGGTGTGCGCAGGCCTTTATATTTACAAATCAATAGAGTTGAGAATTTGCACACGGTTCAACAAAAATAACATCTTGATCAAAAAAGTTTTCCTACCAATAAGTTTGTACGAAAAATAAAACAAACTTTTTGGAAGATCAGCCTTTTGTTTTAATTCTGCAGATTTTGTTTTAATCAAAATCATATATTTTTCTATAAGCAGTAGGTACCACTACCGAACCACCCAATGCACAATGCTGGACATAGGCTTCCTCTACCCCATACTACTCTAGAAATAATGATTGTGAGCTTTCTCCACCCACTGACTTCCTCGGGCATAATACGCACTGTCATTAATCTTCATATTTCGTTTCCTAAATGCATAAATACAAGAAAACATGCAGAAAACTCAACTAATATTGATTTAAATATCAATATCCCCAGGAAAACCAATTAATAAAACAGAAGACCTATTTGCTTTCAAAAATAGCTGAAACCTCAGGAATAACTGTTTCTTTGAAGCTAATAACAAGCTGCACGTTCCAGGTAAAGCAGTCGGTTAATTATAAGTTTGCAGCTGCATAACATTTTACGTTCTTCAAGGCGACGACGCCGACGGTGCTTTTCTTGAAGCATGTTCTTGATACACTGTTTGCGTTATGCTCGTAATTTAATTTAATTGACAGTACAACACAACAGGAGCCTAATTCTCGGCTCATCTCGGATCATTTTGCAATTTTATTTCATTGCTTCTTTTAGAAGAGAGAATAGCAGATTTCCTTGAGTGATTCATCAACGACCTCATCGTAGAAGCCTCGACAGCTGCGACATTAAACTCAACTGGAAAACTTAGAAAATAGGCATATTTAGTGCGGGGTTGTGCAATGCCAATGTATAGTTAAGGGACATTGAAAATCTCGGTCGGCCCAAAAATTAGGCTCCAGCTATCATTTATTTTTAAACTTCGGCCTGCTTCTATTCCAAATATTACTAGGTATGCCATAATGTATTTATCATTTTTAGTGCAATATTAGAGATATTATAAAGACAAGTGCAGAGAACATCCTACAAAAAGAAAAAATAAAACCAAGGAAAAAATGGTTAAATACTGAAATAAGCAATTTAATACTAGATAGAAGGAAATACCGAAATAAAAATGATGAAGCTAGTAGTAAAGAATATAGAAAAATTACAAACCAAATAACACTTAAATGTAGAGAACAAAAACAAAAAGATATAGAACAAGACTGTGACAATATAAATCATTATATGAAAGTAGGGAAATTTGATGTAGCATATAGTATAATTAAAAATCTTAGCAGAAAAAAGAAAACAAAATCTACAGCTATTCTCGATGAAAACAACAAATTACTCATAAACAATAGAGAAATAGTAGAACGATGGAAAAGATACGTTGAAGAGTTATATAAAGGAGAAGAATTATCAGATGATGACTTTGAGCATACAGAAGACGTAGAGCAAGACAGTTTGGGACCAGACCTACTTAGGAGCGAATTTGATGAAGCTCTTAGAAATATAAAAAATGGTAAAGCAGCTGGTGATGACGGAATACACATAGAACTAATAAAAAACTCAGATAATGATCATTTGCTAGAAGAAATATTTAAAATAACGAAAGTAATGTACGAAACAGGTGAAATACCTAATGATTTTAAACTAACAAAAACAGTCACAATACCTAAAAAAGCAAATACACTTAAATGCGAGGAACACCGGACTTTAAGCTTAATATCGCAAGCCTCTAAAATCATATTGAAAATAATACAAAATCGGATAAGACTGAAAGTTGAAGATAACCTAAGCGATGACCAGTATGGCTTCAGGAGAAACAAAGGAACGAGAGAAGCAATCTTAGCCTTAAGACTGATAGTGGATAGAAGAATGGACGTAGGACTAAATACACACATAGCATTTATAGATCTTGAAAAGGCTTTCGATAAAGTAAACTGGAAAAAGATGACAAAGTTATTGAGGGATACTGGACTGGATTTTAGAGACAGAAGAATAATATACCAGCTATACAAAAGTCAGGAAACAATCATAGAAGTAGGAAATGAGCGAGGAAAAGCTAAGATAAGACAAGGGGTAAGACAAGGATGTTCACTCTCACCATTAATTTTCAACATTTTTATAGAAGCAGCCATAAGAATAATAAATAAAAAATCCACTGTAGGGGTAAAATTCAACGGGGAAATTGTAAGATTCGTAAGATTTGCTGATGATATAGCGGCAGTTGCAGAGACCCAAAGCGACCTGCAAAAACTTTTGAGCACAATGGATTCTGTCTTTAAAGATTGCTCACTCAAAATTAATACCAATAAAACCAAAACATTAATAACATCAAAGACAGAAGACGCCACAACCAACACCATAACATTGGATAACATAGGCATAGAGAGAGTAAACAGTTTTAGATACTTAGGGAGCCTCATAACAGCAGACTCTAGATGCACACCAGACATCAAGTCAAGAATAGCGATTGCAAAACAGGCATTTAATAACAAAAGACAAATTTTTACATCCAGGATTTCCAAAACAATTAAGAAAAAATTTATTAAATCATACATCTGGAGCATAGCACTTTATGGGTGTGAAACGTGGAACATGACACAAAGAGATAGAGAATTTTTGGAAGCATTTGAAATGTGGTGTTGGAGAAGAATGGAACGGATCAGCTGGACAGAAAGAGTAACGAACGTAGAAGTATTAAATAGAGTCGACGAGGAAAGAGCCCTAATAGGAGTTGTTGAGAACAGAAGAGGAAAGATGATTGGCCATCTTGTACGACATGACAGCTTTATCAGAAATATTATCGAAGGAAAGGTAGAAGGAAAGAGAGGAAGAGGAAGACCAAGGATAAGCTACATGAGCCAAATAAAAGCAAAGATCGCCGTCATGTCGTATAAGGAGGTCAAGGAGGTTGCCCTCAAAATAAATACCTGGAGGAAAATGCATACATTACGCCGACAAGAGCGTTGCTCTTAAATAAGAAGAAGAAGAATAATTGCAAAAAATACAATACAATACAATACAATACAATCATTTATTTGCGAAACACAGGTTATTAATTACAGGATGGTAAAAATTAAGTAAGTTCAGCCATGTTCTGCCTTAAAGCATGCAAAATATTTAAATGTCACAAGTATGAAAATATAATAAAATGTCAGCGCTATGAAAATTAATGATTAATAAAATATTATTATCAAATAATAGGAGTATGAGTAAGCCTTACATTTTTTAATACAACTAGCTTATGGAACCATCGCCTATAACAAGGCATTACCTCGTAAGTCACGAACGTCAGAAACGTACCCTACGATGCACAGCTCTGCGTCAATCAACTTGAGGCATACAGGTGTTCAGCCTCACGAATTTCTAAAATTTCTAAAAATTTTACGAATACTTTACTAATTTGACTGGCCTCTAGCTCAGTTGGTAGTAGCTCTGCCTTCTGCGCCGTAGGTCGTGGGTTCGATCCCCACCGAGAACAAATATTTGTGTGGTGAACATAAATGTTTGTTCTCTGTCTGGGTGTTATATTGTATTCTAAGTATGTATTTACAAAAAATTAAAAAAATGTATTCAAGTATTATATCAGCTATCTGGTTCCCATATTACAAGCTCTGCTTAGTTTGGGGCTGGGTAGTTTTGTGTGAATTGTCCAGAATATTTATTTATATTTATTTTATTTATTCTAAAATTTATATTGCATTACCATTCAATACCATTTTGCTGTATTTTTGTTTAAAAATAAGTATGAAAATGTTTAAAAATCGAAAGTTGCAGGTCAAAATCAAAATATTATCAAACATCCAAACCAAAAAAACGATGATAAAGCAATTATCATCGATTCTGAACCTATACATTTCCAAATGCAATATTGTCACGGTTTATTAGCATTCAGCAAAAAAATAGGGTATGCGCACAACAAAAAAATATCCTCAAATCCACTAAAGAGTAGCTCTGCGCCTGTAAGGTTTTTTAGCGCAGAAAATATTGAATAATAGGCAAAATATTGGTTTTCATGCGCAAGAAAGAAATGCGTTGAAATAATCTGAAAATCGTTTATTTCTCAAGAAATTTGTTCGATCTCAATAGTGGGATCTGTAATGAAGCACCAACTATAATGTATTCTGCGTCAAGATTGCGCAGCGCCTGTTTTTTATAAACAAGCAAAATAAAACAGTATACTTTTAGTAAAATATTGCCTTCGTCTCGCGTGCAGGCGCTTAGGGAATAATAAAAATGTACGATAATTACAAACGCCGATAGGAATATATTTTAATATTAAAACATGTATTAAATAACTTGCGTTTGTACCCTTTGAGATCCAATCTCGTCTGTCTGAACAGTTTTTTTTTTTATAAAAGTCTTTATTTCATAGCTCTGCTGTTGTATAATATACCTAATACAAACCCACTGGTAGGTAATCAAATTAAATTTTACAAGGCACGAATTTCTAATCCAAAAACCACGTAACCACAGATTCGAAAAATTAAACAATTAGTCAGGCAAGAGTGTCAAAAGTAAAACGCAAAACAAAACTTTAAAAATTGATATCACTTGGTAGCGATCACTGTTTTTCCATCAATCGATCTGCTTGATAATTCTATCATCATCATCAGCATAAAGAAGTCCAGAAAGAACGATTCTGAGCTCTTTCCATCCACTGACTTCCCGCGATCTTAACAATGTCGTCGGTTGACGACGATAAAAGTGACAGAATCGCAAGCACTTCGACTTTTGACATGACAACGTCTTAAAGTTCAATGGAGCCGGCTGCACGCACGAAAAAACAGGACTCATGCGGCGTTACCTCGCTCTGAGGCGTTCCATTTAAAGCTTGAAGTGCAAGGGAGAGAGCGGAACGAGCGACAAAGAGACACATTCGGCAGCGTTCGACATTTGTTGTCTCTTGCCTACTTGAGTGAGCGATGCATCCGCGTGGACAGCTGTATGACGTTGTCACGTTCAACTATCGTCAGTAAACCGACTTTACAGACAACCGATTTTTTCGATTGGATGAGGAAATGCGAAATGTTTAGTAGGTAGGTAGCATGAAAACATATCTTCCGCATTGCTACCAGAAATTAAATTATTGGCTTAGCATTCACCTCTATAATTAAATTAATTAATTATCTAAACAAAATCCGTGGGTAGGTGTACCCATTCGGCCAAGGTACAGTGACAATAGCTCGTTGGAGCCACAATGGTGAGATACTCTCAGCGATTTTGTTTTTGTTTGCACAGCTTTCGGGTTTGACCTAAGTTAGAAGTTCTGAGCGATTTTTATGCAGTTAAGGCCAAAGTATCAGCGAGTCTGGAGCGAGTGGAGTGGGGCGCTACTCTCACTCTTTGTCGAGACATGAACAGCTACAAGCACCAAAACGTAAACTGCAGTGTCACATAACAACCGTTGAAACCATGAAAACCACCACTCAGAAAAAAATATTGTTGGATCCAACAATAAAACTTTAACAGGGGAGAGCCCACAATGGTGTATAGTCCGTGCGTCAATGTTTTTATTGCCATGGATCAAGTTGTCAGTACAACAATATTTCTATTGTCATGAAGTAAATTGTCATTGCAACAATGTTTCTATTGTCAAGAATTAATTGTCATTGCAACAATGTTTCTATTTTATCAATAAGGCGTGTTTTGATACTACAACAATGTATCTTTTGTCAGCGGAACTAATTTCGAAAACGAAGGACTAAAAATATACAACTAGTAGGTACGAAAGACCCCAAGTGTGAGGGGTAAAAAAAGAAGATTTGATAAGAACGAAGTTGATCCGATGCATTCATCGGATCAACTCCAGTCGTCTCAAATCTTCAACGGATTCATTAATCAGTTGAATATAATTTCATAAAACCACTTCTACAATATAAGGAAATGCCGTGCGTTTTCGTCAGCGCGTTTTAGGATCGTTACAATTTTAGTCACGCCATCTAGTTCTAAATTTAGTAAGCAGCTTTTTTGTTAGTTTACTTTACTAACAATGTTCACATTGACACACTTGCAACGTTCCACTGTCACTTCAGCGACATATTTATTATATGACAAAAGGTAGTTGAATACTACGACTATAGTTATTTTGCTAGGTTGTTTTACAATGTTCACATTGATACACTAGCAACGTTATATTGTCACCACAACGACTTACTTATTGCATGACAAAACGTAGTTGAACTTTACGCTTTAGTTATTTTGCGAAAGTTATTTACAATGTTTACATTAACACATTTGCAACGATCCATTGCCATCACAGTAATATATTTATTGTATAACACTGGCCCACTTCTACTCCAAATATTGCTATGCCCTAAACTTAAGGGCTTATTATCTATTCACCATTTTTAACTTTATAACTTCACCATGTAACATAATAATTGCAATAAAGAATATGAGTATGAGTTTGAGTAGTCACATGCTCCGACTATAGGTCTTGTGTTAGATTTATTAAAAATGTTCGCATTGACACACATGCCAGTTCCATTTTCACCTCAGCAACATTCTTATTGTATGACAAAAAGTACTAAAATGCCACAACTATAGTTACTTTGCTACGTTTTTTAACAATGTTCACATTGACACGCTAGCAACGTTCCATTTTCACTACAGCAACGTATCTATTAATGGTAGTTAAATGCTACGACTATAGTTACTTTGTTAGATTTATTAACAATGTTCACATTGACACACCTAAAACGTTTTATTGTTATATTATCAATTTTTTTATTAACTTTGATGTAAGGACAAAGCTAAATTGTTCCTTGCACATTAAACGAAGGAAAATCAGCTGACAATAAAAAAGTTGCTGAACACAACAAAGCTCTTTCTGCTAAAGTAACAGAGTATTTAGTTGCTCTAACAGGAAATTTCTGACAATGCATTTATTGTGATTTTGTTGACCCATTTTTTTCTGTGTGCGTGCAGACCTCTGAAAGAGGTTAAAATTATTTTTAGGCAAAGACAACCGTTGATGTCCTTCTCGCTCGCACATTTAATTTTTGGCCCTTTGTAAGACAGAAAACCAAACTAATCTATCAAAAATCGCGAGCAACTATTACAATTTGGCCTAATTTCGATTTTCGATAAATATGTAGGGACAGTGTTTTTATAGCTTTCAAACGGTCAAAGTGTCCGTGCGATAAGTGGTTTAATGGTTTACGGAGTCTTATGCCCGTATTCAGGAACAATGTTTGAGTCTGAGTCGAGCCTCAAGCATAGATTTTATGACAGGTCTCCATTGAAAAGTGTCGAAAATCTGTGTGCTTGAGGCTTCTTTCCTCTTCTGTTCTCAACAACTCCTATTTGGGCTCTTTCCTCGTCGACTCTATTTAATACTTCTACGTTCGTTACTCTTTCTGTCCAGCTGATCCGTTCCATTCTTCTCCAACACCACATTTCAAATGCTTCCAAAAATTCTGTATCTCTTTGTGTCATAGTCTACGTTTCACACCCATAAAGTGCTATGCTCCAGATGTATGATTTAATAAATTTTAGTATCCAAGTATATAAGTATATTATCCCGTAAGTAGTTGCCTGTAATTTCAAACCTATAGACGGAGCCAGGGTCGCGTTAGTGCCGTATTAACAGTCGCAGAAAGTTATTTTTTGAGTGTGATTAGGATCCTATGGCGCTGCCGGTCAGAGCAGACCAGTAAGCCTACCATGAGCTCTGTCTGGCTCTGTCTCTGGTTCAGGTTTTGAGTGTGTGTGAGTGTTGGCTATATAAATCCTACGTCAAAACGTCACACACACAGTATAATGCACTGGTGAGCACTTACACAGACTCAAAACCAGAACCAGACACAGAGCTCCGGCTCTGTCTCTGGTTGTGGTTTTGAGTTCATGGTAGGCCTACCAGTACCACGTTCAAATCTCACTCGGCTCTTCACTTTTATTTCACTATAAAAATCCGAGTGGAAAGTCGAAATCTCTCGTAACTTGGGGCAAGCATTAAGCTGAGTAGACACCACGGCCTCGCAATGGGACGATCGTTTTAGAAAGGATGGAACTCCATGGACCTTGCAGTTGCTTCCGAACTGTTGTTTGTTGCTATAATTATAACTTGAAACCACACATTTAATTAACGGGCTTTTATGTTTGGCCCTGGGGTTATATAAGCAACGCTTTGCGAAACAGAAACATTTATTTATATTTTAAAAATATAAATACTTACCTAAGACTCTGACTACCCCTAAAGCGTCCTTGCTTCTCATCAGATGGGCAAGTACCACTTCATTTACAACATTTCGTCTACGACATGTTGTTTTCGTTTCGCCTATTTGTCTCTTTATTGTATGGAAAAAAGATGAGACAGACAAAATTATGTTACGTAGAAACGATCGAAACGAGTTGTTGTCTCATCTATTTTCCATACAAAAGAGAGAGACACGTGCTCACACGAAAACAACATTTGGGGAAGACGAAATGTGGTAACAAAACTCCGACTCGGGGCAGAGAAACATGCTCTTGTTTGCTTACTTGGTAGTATAAATAACCCTTCAGTTGGTACTTGGAGGATATTTACTGTGCCTAAGGACCGTGAGGCATAATCTGCCTTTAAAAATATAGCTGCTCTAGTATTTTTTAATCCAGGTTTAAAATGAGGGTTGTTCAGATTTTTACGTGTTTGTATTTGCACTCAAAAGGTTTTTATATGGATTACCGGTTAATCTGTAACTAAGCCTTTATAGGGAATTTTACAAAAGCGATGTTCATAAAAATATATGTAAATAGTGCATAAAATGCTGGATTTTAAATATTTAATATTTCAAGGACTGAAAAATACATGGAATTATATATATTTTTGATATTATAGACTAATTCTGGTAGGTACGAATAATCCGGTGAAGAACCGGTAAAAGTTTCAATAAAATGGTGTACATACATCTTTAAAAAGCCATCAGAAAACGAATAAACGGACCCAAGACATTCACCCGATAACCTTTCGATGAGAATCCTCACCGAAGGTCACACCAGCCATTATTAATACCAGAAACAAGACAATTCCGAAACAAGTGCCCCCTTCAAGGTAAGTAGGTCAATATGAGCAGTAATAATTACATACCGAAAGCAATTTGCAATTATTGTAAAAAGTACTTCCCATCTTCTTGTTTACCTGCAAACATTTAAGTGATCATCAAAATATTATTGCATATTTTATATGTAAAAAATGTGAGATCAAAAATTTTGTTTTTGTTGCAGGCGTTTTGCTGTCATTACACCTGGGGCATGATTCTGGGGCCGACCGGGATTTTCAATGTCCCTAAAAGATCTCGGCCTATTGATCTCTGACAAACATAAGCTATCCCGAGTGAAAAATGTCTGTCTATACTCAAAAAGCCAATTCTCAGTGAAATACGACATCTATCTCTGTTGATGGCATATTTTTCAACACGAGATGCGTTACGTTACACGCTTATCCAATAATCGAACGATTAATCGATCGGTCATTTACTATTATCCTAGTGTTTTGTTCAATTATTTATCAAATGATATTTCAATTTGTTACTACAATTGAATTACGTTTATACAAAGCTAAAATGTTGGGAACAACTGAGTTTATAGGTCAAAATTTCAAAATTCAAGTTTATGATATCAAACTGACTAATAACGGAACGTAATTCGGCGCATACTTCATCAGTGTTGCTATTTAATTCTATCTAACGATAAAACGCTAGATCTAGCAGTTGGAGGACTTACTCGTAACTAATATTTTATTTTTAGCCTCGAAGTAGAATAGTTCTTAATAGCAACAAAGTTGTCTATAACACGTTATTCAAACTGTACAAACTAAAATAAATAATAAACAAATAAATAATGCGGACAATCCACACAACACTATCTAGCCCCAAACTAAGCAGAGCTTGTATTATGGGAACCAGATAGCTGATACATTACTTAAATAATCCTTTTTTTTTGTAAATACATACATAGAATACAATATAACACCCAGACATAGAACAAACATCTGCGTTCACCACACAAATATTTGTTCTCGGTGGGGATCGAACCCACGCCCGCCAGCGCAGAAGGCAGAGCTATTACCAAAAAAAAGCACCTTGGTGCATTTCCATACCAAACACAAACCAAAGCACCTTGGTGCATAAATGCACCAAAAAAAGTTTTGCGCCAAGCGTTGAGACATCTGTCTGACTCGCTTTTTCTACTACAATGTCCGTAAGGAACGAAAAAAATCGGTTGTCTGTAAAGTCGGTTTACTGACGATAGTTGAACGTGATAACGTCATAAGAAAATACTCGCGGACTCGCGGACTCGCGTACTCGGACTCGGACTCGAACTCTCGGACCCGGACTCGGAACCCGACCGAACCCTTACCCTTACCCTCATTTACCCTTACCCTCATTTACCCTTACCCTCATTTACCCTTACCCATTACCCGACCCGGGCTCGGGCTCAGGTAAATGGAACGACGAAACGACGTAACGACGCATGAGTCATGTTTTTTCGTGCGTGCAGCCGGCTCCATCGATTTATAAGACGTTATCACGTCAAAACCATCCTTTTCGCACTGATTTGAGCTTTGTAAATATGTATGTCAACTTCAAAACAGTTACCTAGACGTCAACAACACAAAAAAACAAAATCAGTCTTACGGAACCACGCGCGCGGGCATTGTTTACGTATTGTGAATTTTAGTTTTTTTGCTATATTGCAAGTGTTTTGTGTTGTTTAGTGCTTAAATATCGCAATAATAACTCAATAAGTAGTTATTAACGATAAAGTTTTGTGTAAACAGTGATTGAATTCGTTCAAATCGACTAAAATAACCAGCACATTCTCGACTTTTTTCCCAAGAAATTTTTTTCACGCCGCTTTTTTATGTGAGTATTAAAAATTATTAATATGACAAGTAAATGCAACTAAATCCTTGCTTCAGGGCTGAAATAAGCTTTCAGGGGATACTATTTTTTTAACTATAATTACTTGTAGGACTTTTCTAGAAATTAAATATTATTAAGATCCACCTGCGCACCCGCGATGCAAAAAAATACGAGATGCAAATAATATTATCGCTTTATTTTTAAGTTAATTTAAATTAATGCTTCGAGTTCTGTCAAAGTTTTTGAGTTAGTCAAAATTTTGATTCGGAACTGTTTACGTAGTATTAGGCCAGCAAACTCATCAAAATTCTAAATGCAATTCATCATGCCATTAAGCTCGAATACGAGAGATGTTTACAAGACGGGAATTCCAAGAACATAAACACTTATCTGGCGTTTCAAGTGGGTCGCGCGCGACGGGGCGTCTTGGCGCCAAAACAAATGCTAGCGTCGGTGATCGTCACACGTTTGTAACACGTCACTAACTGTTTTTTTTTTTGGTTGTTTTATGAACCAAGGTGCTTCAAGCGTGGTTAATAATTTTCAGTTTTTTTTATTGAACTAACTGAAATACATTTCACTAGCGGGCAACACTCAAACCACAAAAAAGAAGAAGAGTTTATTTTTGGTTTTTGTCCAAAAGTAATTAAATTATTTTATCCCCATAATATTCGCATTACGGACAAAACTATAATAAGTGGGGCTCGTTGTGTTATTTACAAAGTGTTTATGAGGTGTTTGGAAGTGTACCAACCAACAAACACTAGCAAGCTGAAAAACTGCCGTATGAAACTGAATAGAGGTTTTTTACTCAAACAGCAGATGAAACTGGGGTAAAAAGAACAGCAGTAGACGTACACTGTTATATTTTACTAAAATAATCGTGTAAATCCCTGTCAAACATAATAATTATTCATTGTCTCATTGAATCCTATTTAGATGTCCAAATCTTTAGTTTTGATGCATTATGTACCTATTTACTTGGTATAGGTGCTGGGCAAGCCTATTCCATCTAAAATCATATCAATCACATCAAAATTGTATTTATTCAGTTAAATTGTTCCAGGCACTATAAAGTTCCGCGAGTAGGGCTTGAGTAATCACCAGTTTAGCCCCTGAGGCTTATTTATATCATCTACAATAGATGAAAAGGCCTGTATGTAAATACTTTTATTCATATTTGTATTTATTTTGTTGCAGGAAAATCTGAAAGAACTACTAAGGAATGGTTGGTGAAGCCAAAAGAAAATTTACTGTAAAGCTCTGTTATGGTTGAATAAAAATAGTGCTGGAAATTATATAAGTACTATCAGGCAACAATATTGTTAGTCTACCACTACACACAGGACTTACTTACTTTGCTTCGTCTATCTGTACAAACCACCAAGCTTGAAGCATTATTTGCAAATATAGTCTGCAAATAGCCCAACGGTTTCATGTGAATTTTGTAATTATATGTTTGTAAATAAAGTTATTTGTAAATAAAGATGTGGTTTTTATTCAGTCTATTCTAAATTTTTTCCTCTAGTAGGTATATAAAAGATAGTAGGTAGGTATATATTATTTATTTCTAGGTAGAGACTGTTTGGGTCCATCGGTCTTATGATATTTTTCAAATGATTGTATGTCTCTAGTCCAATTTTCAAGTACCTATAGTAAGAATTGTAATGAAATCTCTTGTATTTATATGATAATGATTAAAAAGACAAGCTTTTATCAGAGCATTGATTTAATATACTGCACTTATATTCATCCTATTATGAGTTGACTGTTCATGCCGTTTTGTGGAAGGTCCGGTAGCTCTTGAAAAACCTTCCCCAATCTTCAGATACTGCCTCATCGGGGGTCTTTGGGAAGTGTACCCATTTATTGAATTCTCTTGATACTGAAGATATGACAGATCGATTAGGATGCCTAGCCATAGCCGGTACCAACTAGCTTCCTATGCCCAAGAAGTATAATGTGATGAAGACCTAGAAAAATAATGTAAATTGTCATAAAATAATACTTAGTTTGCAATCCACAATGGCAGAACAGTGTACCTACTAATCTAACTTATTATTCTAGGTAAGGCCTTATAGGTAGGGGCTTGTCTTATTAAGCTGTTATGAGGCATAATCCTATCTACCAAAGGTTCCTCACCATAGAATTATATTTGGTTGGTAAGAAGTTAGGTTACCAAATTATACCTTTGATTTAGTGGAAATTTTCTCTGCTGCAAGTAGGGACCGCACGATATCTTCGATCAGTTCCCAGGCCAATGCTTTACTTAGCATAAAGTGATTCCTAGAAGCATAATCGGAGAGCACAAAGGCATTGCACAACCCCGCACTTTTTCTGCGTTTTCCATTTATCGTAGCTGTCGAGGCTTCTACAATGAGGTCGTCTATAAATTGCTCTAGGAAATAATCCATTCTCTCTTCGAAAAGAAGCATTAAAATAAAACTTTGCTGAAAATAATATTGTGTTTTGTCAAACGACTATCAAATTCAAGAGATCTCGAATACTGCGTTCTGTCTCGGCTAGTCCGGACTAGACGTTGTGTCTCGCATGAACTTCGACCGAGAAAATTGAAGGAAGAAATCGTGAGAATACGCCAAGATGGTTGTCACGACTTTTTGACCGACCTATGACGACATCTCCACCGTAAAATAATCCCGGTCAGCGCGAGAATGACGCCCCTGCTCTGTCTAGCTCTGGCAAAAAAACAACTCACCAGCGTATTACTGTGTTGAGTGTGTGACGCTTCGACGTAGGATTTATTTAGTCAACACTCACACAGATTCAAAACCAGAGTCAGGGCAGACAGAGCTTGTGGTAGTTAAAAATAAAACTGTAATAATCAATTGAAAAAATTATATTATTGTACAAAAAGCGTGGGGGGCTTGATTTTGATTGTTGTAAATATTTTATCAATAGTTTATTATATCTGAAGTTATTATAAAAAGCACCCCACGCTTTTTTGTACAATAATATAAATTTTTCAATTGATTATTACAGTTTTATTTTTAACTTTCTAGGTAGTTCAATTAGTTATAAAAGCGTGTTTTTTTAGTTTTTTAAACTATATATATATTTATTATTTACTATATAGTAGTTACAAACTAGATTAACAATAATTGGCTCTGTGAGCTATAGACCTCGCGAGTACACTAAATGCATACGAGTAGAGTTACTACAAGATACCTATGAAACAAATGACAATATATCATATTCATTGTCGAAAGGTACATGTTTCATTACAAAAGATCTTAGTTACAATCACAGGTTCACACGCTTTGGACCATCACTGTTAGCCTTGGTGGTTGAGCAAATATCATTCATTTGAACTACTGTTGAGCAAATTCTTTATCTCTTGCAGTTCAGTTGGTTCTACCTTCGACACTAGGTTAAGTGTTATAGGTTCCTGTTTTTTTTTTAAATATCTCGGTACCAAACTCCGCTAGCTTAATACATTACAATCATTTAAGGCTCGAACACACCTAGTTCGCTGGTGGTAGCGATCACTGAAACGTTGTCAAATATCGCTGTCAAATCTCAAATCTGAAAGCGATATTTGACAGCGTTTCACTGATCGCGTTTGCCAGCGAACTAGGTGTGCGCAGGCCTTTACTTATTTGTTTGTTTTAAAATAAAAACTATACTTATGAGTAAATTTTGATAAGCGTACTTGGAGGTAATGCAAGACCTAAGGTTTTGTTTCAGGGAATGCTTATAATATACAAGGTGTATCTAAATATGTGTACTATGCGAAGGTGGGGGGTTTCAGACCACAATGGTGATCAGTTGTGGGGGGGAGAAAATTAAAAATTCCTATTTTCAGTTTCCCATACAAAAATATTTAATTTCATAATGCCTAAATAAATTGACAACCCTATCCTTGTAACCCTTTGACCCCTTGACCTACTGCCTCTGTAGGTCTACTACTACTACCTACTACCTCTGTAGCTGAGTTTAGGGTTGTCACTTTGTATAAAGTCAGCTGTTCATGTTGAAACTTCGTTGCAGTTTTTTTCAGAGATACCAATCGAAGTTCGAAAAGTCGTTGAACAAAAGTTGTTCCCCGGGGGGTGGAAATTCACCCCCCTTCGGGATAGTACACATATTTTGATACACGTTGTATAACCTTCTTCTCATGTAAGTAGTTGTACAGGTGGTTTTAAAAAGAACAGCACCATATCATTCAATTTTAAAAATAGAATACACATCAGTACTCTACCCTGACATTCGTCAATACAGTTTTTAACGCACAAAGCTTAATAAATATGGAAGACGCATCGTCCATTGCGCCCGCGCATGACAATCGCTTCAAATAGGCCGCAAAGTTCAACGCTCATATACACCTGCCAATTCGAAGAGACAATTTACTCCTTTAACGGGTTGGCGTGCAAGGTGCAATGTAAATGCGGTTACTACTTGTGAGTCTAGAGAAACAAGAGTGGTGGAGGCAGCCTCACATTCACTACGGCCTGGCGACTCCTCAGTCGTTCGTTCTCTACTGACCGCTACTACTCGTGTTTTCTTTTTATTTTCGATTGTGTAGTGCCAGGATCAAGGACCATTCTATTTTTGAATGTAAGTTTTTTCTTTTTGTTTTTCCTAGAACCAGAGGAAATGAACTTTTCAAATTAAGAACACAATTTAAAAACAGAATAATAAAGTAAAGCTATTTGCTTGCCTTTGTAAGAACATGTTCAATAAAACAACCTATGAAGATTATACCGGTTTGCTTTTTTGTGTAAAGGCAGGTATTTTGCAAAGGCCTCAAGTTATTCATAAGGTATGATTACAGTAATACCAACATTATGTCATACGAGGCTAGACAGTGAAAGTGGTCGAGGAGTTAGCGCAAAGATGTGAAAGACGGTACTTTATAAATTTATTTCTTGACCGGTACTTATCTAACAACTAGTTTCAGTTTCTCGGTAATGTAGAAAGTAATCTAGGTAGTTTAATTATGTGGAGCTACTTTCTGTGCCTTATACGAAGCATACCTACAAATTCACGAGTCTTAACTAACCGACTATGCCGCCGGATTACCATATGGGAATCGCTTTTTTTTTACTGTTGCTCGCCATAATTTCATTTTCGCCGCGTTTCAGTATGAACCCTCACGAGGCTTTCAAAATTTCAAAGATAAAATGCAAGAGAAAAACTGTAGTTGTGAAAACGTGTAGTACGGAACGTATACTTTTGCTTTACCAATTTTATCCCAAACCATGCACCCTAGTTCTGAGGTCGTTACCATGAAGTAGGACTCAGAATTACGGTGGTTTAGGTCTCATCTAGAAATAACCGAACAGTAAATAAAACTTGTGGAATAAAAATTACTTTCCACACACCCGAATACCTAGATATAGATACCTAACGACGAATACCAGCGCATAGATTCCTTACAGTAGCTAGGCATTATGCTGATTCAAACTCAAAAACACAAACTCAATAAAATTTTATTCAATACTTTCATCAGGATCCCTTTGAAAAAGGGTTTTTGTGCAAGAATCACTTTGAAACGTCTTAAAGCTAGACCTCAGATCAAGACCTTTTTTGCTGCTGTAGCACACAGAAACATGACGCACCTCTCCAGTATCGATGTATCTAGTCCTTTCTTTAGTTCTTTACTGGTTTATGTAGTGAATAAATAAATGTCTATGTCTATACCTAAATTTTTTAGTTACTTGTTGTTTCCACGTGGACAGAAAAATTCTCAGAACTGCGAAATATTTTATTCTTTGAATAAAATATTTCGCAGTTTTAATATAAGCAGATATAAAACTTGTTAATTATTCTCTCCCATAAATTAAAGTATCAAACAGAATAGATCACACCTAATTGGTTCTTGGGCGAGAAATACGAGTATATTCGACTAGATTGGATTAAATACCACCTTACTTAATGAGACCCTGATGAAAGTACATGAGAGTGGACATGTGCCACCAAATTGAAAAAGTTTCAGGTGCCACCCACTATATTCGACGAATGGGCAGTAGGAACTTGCAAACTATTTATGTGACAAGTTTGCCGATATTGGAGTCTGGGACAGACTTTCAGGATCGGCTCACTTTATACTAGCTTTAGTTTAGCTGGCCCACCTGATGTTAAGTGGTGATCATCGCCTATGACAAAGCATTGTACTGCAGATCGCTTCATATAGACTGCTACGCATAATATAGGTACCCAAAAGATCTATATATTTTTTCGTAAAATTGTAAGTTTGGAAAGAGCAATAAAAATGTGTTGGAGATTTTCTTAGCAATTTTACATTTTACTTATGCCCTTCCATTCCACCCTTGGCTTCCAATACAAAACACGCATATTTCTACTTTTAACCCTCGGCAAATGAGACGTCCATCTTTCTTTAACCCGCAAGCTTTTTCGTAAAAAGTGTTTAAGCTTGATGGAACCTAAGCTTAGTACACACGCTGAAGGCTTACGTTTACGAAAATGTGCTCATGGCTTATCCTTAATAGATATCAAAATCTTCAGAATAATATTTTTGTGATCTTTTGTGCCCGATATCATAGCATAAGTTCTTCGAAAAGGGCGTTTTAAAGGGTCGGCAACGGTCTTGTGATGCCTAGAGGTATTGCAGGCGTCTATAGCCTACGGTAACCGCCAGCCCATCAGATGGGCCCATCAGTGTGCTTGTTTGTCTACTTTGTTTTATTTAAAAAAGTAACAGTTCCCGAGACCTTGAAAGCTTCAACCACATGCGTACGTTTTGCTGTCTTATAAAAGATAAATAATTATAAGTTTAAAAAACTTGAGAAACCGACTTCATTGTCAAACGGCTAAACCGATTTTAATCAAATTTGTTTGGGACAATCTGGACGTATGAATAACCTTCTAAATAAAAAAGTAATTTTCTAAATCGGTTCATATATGACGGAGGCATGCAGTTACAAACATTAAAAAAATTATTTTAAAAAAAATGGCAACACCGATTTTAATAAAATTAAAATGGGACCAATCTGGAAGCAGTACCTTTCAGATAAAAAAATATTTTTTCAAATCGGCTCATAAATGACGAAGTTATGCGGTAACAAACATTAAAAATAAAAAAAAATAAAAAAAATAAAAATATATACAACCGAATTGAGAACCTCCTCCTTTTTTAATTGGAAGTCGGTTAAAAAGTAATGCCTGAAAGGAGCACCTCTTAGGCTCATTAAAATCATTTCACCATAGTGTTAGATAGAACCATAAATAAAATACAATTTTAATCGCAAAGAAAAACAGTTCTTTACTTGACTTCCTTACTAAACGTGAAATGAAATTAAAAATGAAATGAAATGTATTTATTCGCTTAAATATATAAAGTCTGCCCGTAACCGTTTCAATTTTTACCAATATTATACTGTTTTGTTTATTTATCTTGTAAACCAGCTTTATCGCGTCGTTTTCACAACGACAACGTTAGTATGTACAGGCTTGAAAGGTCGAAAAGTATTGTTAAATGTCCATTGTGCGCTCAAGGCTACTCCTGTAAGGTTTTGGTCGGCTAATGATATCGATTTTAAAAAGATTGTACAAAAAAGGCGCTGAATAGACCACACACATCCACTCTACATAACACAAAGGTTAACTGGTATATAGAAACTCTTTTAGGTCTCCCGCGATACAGGCTAGTCCTAGTGCGGGGTCCATTGCATAATTATCTGGATTTTGTAAAACTGTTTTCTCGAATAAATATTTTTGTATTTTTTTTTTTGTAAATGCTAATAAGACTTTGTTCACCTGGAGTAATTCATCTAGGTGAATTATTATTATTCTGATATTTAATTTATTTTCTTAATTTTTAAGTTTTTTACAATATAGGTATAAAAACATAATTATAAAAAACTTAAAAACTAGTGCGCCACCGACAGCGGGGCTAGGCCCAAGCTACCGGTGGTCAAGGCTGCAGAGTGAGGAACCTCCGGACAATGCGTGCCGTGTCCAGGATCACCGCCTTCTGCATCTAACCCTTGAGCCAACCATCCAGCGAGAGCCTCTTGAGATGTTGGTCGAGGCTCTTCGCTATTAGGCCGTTCGCCGAAACGACTATCGGGACAATGATCGTGGAATCAACATTCCACATGGTAGTTACCTCATGGGCTAAGTCTAGTCTGGTCTTATTATTATTATTTACGAAACTATAACCTGTCTTTTATGTCTTTATATTATAAAATGTTTGTTTTTATTATTCAGTTCACTTTGCATTTTTTTAGTGCAATAAAGAATTTTCTAGTCGAATCCTTTTGTAAGAATAGCCACTACATACAACCGGTCTGAATAAAAATCTAATCAATTGTTTTGATATTTAATTTTGTTAGATTATTATTTGTGTTATATTTAGAGAAACCTGTTATTGGCTGTCCTAAACTAACGAATATTGAGACTCTGTCTTATTATACTCTGCTGTTGGTCTTTGCAATAAAACAAAAAATTAAATAAATCACCATCTGTATGAAGAAAACCACTGCTGAAGGCCTCTACATTTCCAGGAAGAACGATTCTGAGCCCCCTTCATCCATCGACTTCCCGCGATGTTCCGTCGGGTGGTTGGGCGTCCAACCAACAAGTTACATAGCAAGTAGTATCCAAAGTTAATTCAAAACCATTATTTTTTTGACGACAATCACCCTAAATATAAACCAACCCTCACAAAATAGGGGCGGAAGATAAAGCTGTCTATATTCATGATGAATTGACAAAGATTTAGCCACGTATTTTGATCTTAAAAATCCGTCCTGTGTTCAGTAGGTACTACGTAGGTTGGAAATATGAACCGTATCACAAGTTACGACAGCCTATTTTAGAATGTGTTTCATAAAAGCATCTTAGGAATTTCAATTGTACGAAGACGCTTCGTGAATACTTACTCGAATTTTTTCAATAAAATTATGTTAAAAGCAACTTTGCGGCATCACCGTAGGCTTTTTTACAGATTAAGCCTCCGCTATACGCTGGTCTAAAAACAAAACACGACCGGAAAGTTGGAAAAATTTAAAATAAAGATGGCGTTGCCTGACCTGAGCTGTGAATTCATGTATTTGATACCAACTATTACTTATTCTGTGCTTGGGTCTGACATTTGTCACGACATTACAATGTGTTGACTAGAATACGCTTCGTTAGACAAAAACACAGACAGATATTCAGTAAATAAATATAACCCAATTGTTATGTTAGCTGATTCCCGTCGCAGAGTTTCCATTGCATATTTTTCATCCAGGATTGGTGATAACAATGGCAAGCTGTGCGGTATTTTTTAAACTACCACGAACGCTACATTTTAAATCTAACTTATATAGTAGTGTAGTAGTAGTAGTCTAATTTATATAGTATAACAAGCAAATAGCCCCAGATTTAATAAAAGAAACCTTCCACCAAGAGAGATTTTCCTCATATTATGCAAAACCAGAGTGAGTTGCAAGTTCATAAATGTCGGTAGTCGGTGAATGAACACTTGTATTTTTTAAAGGTAAAAAACGGAACCCTTATAAATTCGTCATGTCTGTCTGTCTGTCCATCCGTATGTCACAGTCACTTTTTTTCAAAAAAATGAAATGAAATGAAAAGAAATAATTTATTTGCTTGAAGTATGGTACTTACAAAACTGTAAAAGCTATATGTACTGATGAAACTTGGTAAATAGATGTATTCTGTAAACCGCATTATGATTTTTATACTTAGAACTGACACTCAAAAAATATTTTTTCATAAAACTTATGAGTTTTCTTAACATTAAGTAAAAGATTATTAAACCAGTTAAGTATTTACGACAGAGATGCGTTAACGTCATCGTAATTAGCCTTCTATCTATCGACTTTAAAAATTAATGAGGTATCGTCAGCAAATAGTACTGTTTCACATAGTTTTTTAACCAAAAAAGGAAGGTCATTTACGTACACTAGAAACAAGAAAGGACCTAATATCGAACCTTGTGGCACCCCTATGTCAATAACTGACCCAAAAGATCTCTCACCGCCCACATCAACTTTAAGGATTCTATCAGTCAAGTACGATTGTAATAAGTCAATGGAGCGATTTAGAATACCGTAATGTTTAAGTTTAGATATTAAGAGGGTGACGGACGCAGCTCGCAACTTCAATTCGAGGCGCGGGCAAAAATTGCTCCGAATATAGCTATCTCTATTCATTTGATGCGGGCGCCACGGAATATATAATAGTAGTATACACACACAGGCGCTCGTGTGACGCGCTACTTCTATACGTGAATCCAACCATAGTGCCGCGCTTGTGCGTGTGCGTCAGCCACTGATAACGATTTTTATGCATTGCCTAATTTCGTCAAAGTTACTAACACCCGTTTTCACTAAACCTAGGCGACGCCTAAATCGGATGCCTAAATATTAACGGGCCGACGCACGTACACAGCTCGCAACTTCAATTCGAGGCGTGAGCAAAAACTGCTCCGAATATAGCTATCTCTATTCATTTGATGCGGGCGCCACGGAATATATAATAGTAGTATACACACACAGGCGCTCGTGTGACGCGCTACTTCTATACGTGAATCCAACCATAGTGCCGCGCTTGTGCGTGTGCGTCAGCCACTGCTAACGATTTTTATGCATTGCCTAATTTCGTCAACGTTACTAAGCGTCAGATAGGCTAGTGGCTAGGGCGTGCGGATTCACACTGAGAGGACGAGGTGGGCGGGAGTTCAAATCTGGTCAAAGAGAGTTGACTTTTTGCACCCTACAATTTTATGTTTTTATTTTTTGTGGCTGCATTACCTGACTAACCCTCTAAGCTTATTGCTTGCTTGTTTCGCTTTTCTAGTATTCAATAAGCAAGGATTGGTCATGCTCTGAATGCAAGAATAAAGTGAAAAAAAAAACAACATTCCTGAACCGATAAAGAACCTTCAGAGTAGCTATTTACGCACTTAGAAAAGACACCAGGAAATTCTCTAACATGATACGAGTGAGTTTATTCATCAGGTAGGGTTTGTGCGGGTTCTGGACCAAATTGAAGAAGAGTAAAGAGAACCATTGACTCCGAGTTGAGTTGAGAGAGCCATTGACCCCGGCGCGGAGCGATGGAGTTGTGGTTGATGACGTTCCAGTAGAGGATGATGGGTGGGAGTCCGCTCAACATCAGGTGTGGTGTGGTTTGCTTGACCTCATTGGCCTAGTGGTTGGAGGGTGCGGGTTCAAAATCAGTGATAACGTTACAGTAATAGATGATGGGTGGGTATCCGCTCTACGTCAGGTGGGGTGTGGTTCGCCAGACCTCATCGGCCTAGCGGTTAGGGGGCGTGGGTTCAAAACCAGTCATGACGTTACAGTTGAAGATCATGGGTGGAGGTCCGCTCAACATCAGGTGGGGTGTGGTTCGCCAGACCTCATCGATCACACACACACAGCAATAAAAAACACGCAAAGCGGCTCACTTACCAAAGTACAGAAAGTCTAATAATGTGACTGCATTTAAAAATATACTTTATTCGTTGAGCAATTAGGTTGCTTTTATTCTGCTTATTTACATTCGCAAAACCAACGATTGCGAACATCGACCTACAATTACATGGACCTCGGCTTTCGCACAAAACTCGCGAAAAAAGTGTACCAAGCTAACCTACTATAGGTGGATACTTATATAATGATTATAAACAAACTGAAAAAAAAATTATTTATGTCTTATCACAATTACTATATAGAACTCAATTTTGATTGCATGAAGCAACTTCTAGTGAACGTTACAGAAATTTTTCCAAGTCTTTTTATCAATATTTCCACCAGACGTTGAGCAGTACTCTGTTTATTGAGCTCCAGTTATATAAAGAAAAACTATTTTGTTAAAGTATTTCTCAGTCTTTTTATCAATATTTCTACCGGACGTTGAGTGGTAGCAGTTTTTTGAGCTCAAAATAAATAAAGTTTTTTTTTTAATTTCTTAGTCCTTTCATCAATCTTTCCACCTGACGTTGAGCGGTAGTCGGTTTTTTGAGATCCAGATAAATAAGGAAAAAAAATATTTTGCTGAAATTTTTCCAAGTCTTTTTATCAATATTTCCACCTGACGTTGAGTGGTAGCAGTTTTTTTAAGCCCCAGATAAATAAAGACTAAAATATTTTGTGGCAATTTTTCTTAGTCCTTTCATCAATCTTTCCACCTGACGTTGAGCGGTAGTCGGTTTTTTGAGATCCAGATAAATAAAGAAAAAAAATATTTTGCTGAAATTTTTCCAAGTCTTTTTATCAATATTTCCACCAGACGTTGAGCGGTACTCTGTTTATTGAGCTCCAGTTATATAAAGAAAAACTATTTTGTTAAAGTATTTCTCAGTCTTTTTATCAATATTTCTACCGGACGTTGAGTGGTAGCAGTTTTTTGAGCTCAAAATAAATAAAGTTTTTTTTTTAATTTCTTAGTCTTTTTATCAATATTTCTACCTGACGTTGAGTGGTATCAGTTTTTTTAAGCCCCAGATAAATAAAGAATAAAAATATTTTGTAGCCATTTTTCTTAGTCCTTTTTTCAATATTATAACCTGACGTTGAGCGGTAGTCGGTTGTTTGAGATTCAGATAAATAAAGAAAAAAAATATTTTGCTGAAATTTTTCCAAGTCTTTTTATCAATATTTCCACCTGACGTTGAGTGGTAGCAGTTTTTTTAAGCCCCAGATAAATAAAGACTAAAAATATTTTGTGGCAATTTTTCTTAGTCCTTTCATCAATCTTTCCACCTGACGTTGAGCGGTAGTCGGTTTTTTGAGATCCAGATAAATAAAGAAAAAAAATATTTTGCTGAAATTTTTCCAAGTCTTTTTATCAATATTTCCACCAGACGTTGAGCGGTACTCTGTTTATTGAGCTCCAGTTATATAAAAAAAAACTATTTTGTTCAAGTATTTCTCAGTCCTTTTATCAATATTTCCACCGGACGTTGAGTGGTAGCAGTTTTTAGGGTTCCGTAGCCAAATGGCAAAAACGGAACCCTTATAGATTCGTCATGTCTGTCTGTCTGTCTGTCTGTCTGTCCGGCCGTGTCACAGCCATTTTTCTTCGAAACCATAAAAGCTAGACTGATGAAACTTGGTGAGTAGATGTATTCTGTGAACCGCATTAAGGTTTTTACACAAAAATAGAAAAAAATCTATAAATTTTGGGGGTCCCCATACTTGAAACTGAAACTCAAAAAATTTTTTTTCATCAAACCCATATGTGTGAGGTATCTATGGATAGGTCTTTAAAAATTATGTTGAGGTTTCTAATATCGTTTTTTTCTAAAACTATAAATTTGGGGGTCCCCATACTTGAAACTGAAACTCAAAATTTTTTTTTTCATCAAACCCATACGTGTGGGGTATCTATGGATAGGTCTTCAAAAATGATGTTGAGGTTTCTAATATTGTTTTTTTCTAAACTGAATAGTTTGCGCGAGAGACACTTCCAAAGTAGAAAAAAGTTGGTCCCCCCCCCTCTAACTTCTAAAATAAGAGAATGATAAATCAAAAAAAAATATATGTTGTACATTACTATGTAAACTTCCAACGATATTTAGTTTGAACGAGATCAAGTCAGTAGTTTTTTTTTATACGTCATAAATCGTAAACCACAATTTACCTTTCGACGAACTACAAAAACCTTTATATTATGTTAATTGATGCTACGGAACCCTTCATGGGCGAGTCCGACTCGCACTTGGCTGCTTTGTTTGAACTACAAATAAATAAAGAAAAAAAATAATTTGTTGTAATTTTTCTTAGACCTTTTATCAATACTTCATATACAGGGTGGAACTTTGTAATGCCACCTGGAGGGAAAGTACTCTTAATACTCCAGATAGAAAATTTTACTCACAGGAAACATTCCTTTATTTTTGAATAGAAAGCAAACTGCATTCAAAGTTTTTCGAAAATTCTCTCACACCCGGGAATTGAACCGGCTAAAATCAGAAAAATTATACCTTGTACTTTTATTGCATCGATCGTTAGTCAATTATAAGGATGAAATCTCTCTAACAAACATGATAAATTAAATGAAAGAAAAACCAGGAAATCTTAAATTAATTTAATTATTTACAAAAAATGGATAACTAACTAGTTACTTGAAATTAGTTGCTTGAAATGGGCTCCATTCTCTTGGATACACAAATTTATTCTTTTAACGAATTCATTTCTTTAAAAGAATAAATTTATTCCTTTCAAAAAAAAAAATTAATTTAAAAATTATTTTATTTTTAATTTTAGAAATTGCTTTCTATCCAAAAATAAAGGAATGTTTCCTTTGAGTAAAATTTTCTATCTGCAGTATTAAGAGTACTTTCCCTCCAGGTGGCATTACAAAATTCCACCCTGTATAGAAATTAATGGTTCATAATTTGTTTTAGTCGAAATGTTGGCTTTTTTCGAAATTTCGGCAGACTTTTTGACCTAGTGCTGCACCTTAATTTCGTTTACCCAACCTACAACCTACCTAGGTACTTAGTATTTCCCATCTTCACTTAGTACCCTTCCTAAACTAACAATTATCAAATATCTAAGCATTATGTTTTATGCCAGTGTAGGTATTTAACTAGTCCGAAGTCCGAGCGATTCACACACACAACCGAAGTGTCCCGTGTGCTTCAAGCGTTTCCTCCCCCTGCACCCCGCCACCCGCACCGTGCGTGCGCGATAGCAATAGTAGCCGTTCGAAAATGCCATGAATTTGATCGTGTTCCGTAATACCAAAAATGATGACTGAAAACTTTTTGTATTCTTTACATAGTATTGTTATTCTGTAACTAGACAATATAAACTAGGTTCCTTAACAAAAAACACGTAAGATATTGTTGTTTTTAGTACGAAACCAATAGGTAGAAAACTTGATAAGTTTAGCATAAAAATGTGCAAAATGCGATTGGTGTTTATTTCATTTTAGGTAAGTAATTTGAAATAAAAACTGTTGAGGAACCTAGATAAATACTATGCAAATACAATTATTACAATAATATAGTGTAAATCTGTCTAAATTAGAAATCATTTTGGTATTCCGTTTGTATGAAAATTTTCCATACGTCAGCTCCTTAACTAGTTTTTTCGTGTGCGCGAGCTGCAAGCAGCTCGCGTGTCGGTGTGCTACTCCCAGTTTTACATTACACTTGCACTTGTAAAACCCCAAAAAGTAGTAAAGAAAGTCCTAAGTAACCCTAAAAGTCGATCAGTGAATCAAGATCCTCAGTGTAGTAAAACCCCAATCAAAGTCCTAAAGAACCCTAAAATTGTTTACATAATCAAGGTCCTAAGTGAAGTAAAATTCCAATTAAAGGCCTAAGGAACCCTAAAAGTTGTTTATTTTATCAAGTTCCTCAATGTAGTAAAACCCCAATCAAAGTCCTAAGGAACCCTAAAAATCTTAACATTATCAAGCTCCTAAGTGTAGTTGAAACTCCAATCAAAGTCCTAAGGAACCCTAAAAGTCGAACACTTAATCAAATTGCTCAATGTAGTAAAACCCCAATCAAAACCTTATACGGAACCCTAAATTGTACGTCAAGCCAAAACCCTTAACGGGTCGAAACCGCTGGAAGGAACCCAAACGTTGACTACCGGGTCGCGTGCATCGCGAGCTGCAAGCAGCTCGCGTCCTCAATGCGTTCCCACAGGGGCGGAACCCTAAACCAAGTGAAGATCCAATCAAACACCTTAAAAAACCTAAAATTCAATCTCCAATCATAGTCCTCAGTCGAATGAACCGTTTGAACGACCTTAATCGGACGATTTTTGCAAAACCGGAAGTGGCACAGCCGCCATTTTGAATTTTGAACTCAGTCTAGTGAACATTTTTTCACACCCCTAAGACACCCTAAATTTCAGTAGGAGGGGGTTCTAAATTTCAGTAGGGTGGGCGTGGTCGCGTGGCAGCTCGCTTCGCTCGCCGCAACGTTCCCCCCGGGTTCAGGAGGAGGGGGTTCTGGGGGCTTGAGGGGGGGGTCACAGCACGGCTCGCTTCGCTCGCCGCGACGCTCCCCCCGGGTTCAGGAGGAGGGGGTTCTGGGGGGCTTAGGGGGGGGGGAGGGGTCACAGCACGGCTTGCTTTGCTCGCCGCACTGTTCCCCATTCGCTCGCCGCAATGCTCCACTCGAAAAAAAGGGTCAAAAATAATAAAGGGGTCTAGAGGGGGGAGGGGGGCAAAATTTATTTTGCTTTCAAAATAATCTCACCTTCCCTACATGACCCAAAAAAAAAGTCTTGCAAGTCACTCCGCTTGGAAGATACGAAAGGGGGGGGTGAAAAAAGGGGCAAGAGGGGGGTGTTTTTTTTGTTTTTCAATTCAGGAAGAAACCCTCTATACGAAACCCTAATCGAAAACCCCCTATCTCGACGGCATCCGGTAGCACTCACAAAAGGGGGGGTCCTGGGGGGCAAGGGGGGCAATTTTTTTTGTACAATAATATTCTTATCTTTTTTCTTCTCTTTCGTCTTCTCCCTTTTAATCTTTTTTTTTCTGAAAAGTAATATTTCATCAAAATCGGCTAAGCCGTTTTGTTTTATTGTTTGTTACTGCATACCTTCGTCATTTAATTCTATGATCCAATTTAGTAAATTTTTCTTTTATCTAAAAGGTTATACTTCCAGATCTGTATGTAAATCTAGTAAGTATAACTTAGTGCATAGAATTCATGCCTATGGAAATAAATAATAATAATAATAATAATAATAATGCTGGACAATTCACACAACATTATCTAGCCCCAAGCTAAGCAAAGCTTGTGTTATGGGTGCTAGATAACTGATATACATAATACAATACATTACATGCATAGATAATTTTCATTTCAATTCATAAATGAATTGAAATGGAAATTATTTATGGGTGGCTTTAAGCTTTGCACTCATTTAGGCCTTCGGTGCTCATTGCGGTGGAGATCAGTGAAGCATTGTGAAATAACACTGTCTATTCGACTTATATTATTGTATTTTATCGGCATTTAAAAATATTAGGTATACCAAAGAGTTTCGACAACCCCAACTGACTCTTCAAAGTTCTGTCAAGCGCAAAATCTTGGGAAACTCCTTGCTGCGTGTATAGAAATAGGCACATGTATTTTGGTATTTGGGTATTTGAGCGCACCGTGCATGAAGCCTTTGACAGAAAGTTCCAGAATTCGGGACATTACAGGCACCTCCAGATTTAAAAGACGGCAATCAAAAATACTCAAAACCCATGATATTATTGTTATGACTGGGCTCTCAGCTCATTTATTAGTAGCTCTGCCTTCTGCGCCATAGGTCGTGGGTTCGATCCCCACCGAGAACAAATATTTGTGTGGTGATCATAGATATTTGTTCTCCATCTGGATGTTATATTGTTTTCCAAGTACCTATGTACCTATTTACAAACAAAATGTATTTAAGTATTACATCAGCTATCTGGTTCCCATAATACTAACTCTGCTTAGTTTAGGGCTAGATAGTGTAGTGTAGATTGTCCATAATATATATATATATATATACTTCCTTTTCATTGTAATGGGCTCCCAAACTCTTTGCAAAATCGACACTATTTTTATAAAGGCCTAAAATCGGTTAGTTTTTGAGTCTTCTTCTTGTCATGTCAATAGAAAATTAAAGCTGGTGTGGTGGATTATGAATGTGCCTCAAAAGTTTTGCTACTTCACGTTGGTTTCATTTATTGTTTTCCTTCACCGTTAGAGTGTACTGACATAGTGCACATAGGTTTTTTGGCAGATAAACTAATTTGTGCATGACGGGGTTTGAACACACGCCTTTAGAATCAAAAAGCGGGTCGCTACGACAATATAACCGGTGCTAAGCAACCAGAGCGCCCCTCCACCTAATGGACCGATGACATTCTAAAGATCGTGGGAAATCGGCAAATTGTTTTTTCATGGAAATGTATAAAGGAGGTCTATATCTAGCAGTGGACTTCTACTTACTGATGATGATGACGGAAAGCACTGGGTAGATAGGAAGATAGCTACTTATGCAACTACAAAAATGGAGGTATTTAACAAAAGCATTGCGCTTCGCTGGTCACGCACGATAGGAACGTGCCCTAGAATGTACTTGATAAGTTATATGCTACATAAAATATATACTTCTACAGGCTGATGATGATGTGAATACAGGTTATCGATCATAATGTACGATGAAGATGGTTTTATGTCATTTCGTTATACTGTGACAGTTTGTTTTATGTTACACTGTGGCAAATTTATAGTACCAGTAGTAGCTATGATTTAATCTAGGGTATATTTTACGTAGTCAGAGATGAAATGTCATGTCACGAAATTTGACATAGGTCCAACCTTCTTGGCCGCTCGGGCTGTACTGAGAAGTAAGTACAGAAACCTATCTATTTATATTTTTGAAAATTTTATTTTTTTATAAAAACTACGGCAACTAAGAAAAATGCAATAACATCAGGTTTTTACGTATTTATTAAGGTAAACGGGAACAAAACTTTCATTGCAATGGCTCTAACAGCAACGGAAAAAAACCATTTCAAATCCAAAAAAAATTGAGAGTTTTTGGCAAACTTTGCGTTCAATTTTATCGAACCCTGTGAGTTGAGGAGAATTTCTAGCCTAATCATAATTTTTTTACACCATTTAATTGTAATATTTTACAAAAAAAATAAATGGATTCGTCCATACAACGAAAAAAAATGCTACTTTACATTTTCGGTTTCACCTCATGTAGGCCCTTAAGAATATTAATTAGGTGCATGTTGTTTGATGAACCGAAAATGAGAATAAAAATTAGATTATGACGAACGATGAGAATATTTTATTCATTATTTTATAGTAGTCTATGATCACGCTACGGGATCCTCTTAGTGTTAGAAATGGCAAAGATTTTTATAATGTCCCAAAACTTATAAGCCGAGCGGATAGATAGACAAAAAGGGTCCACGGTCACTTTAGTGCCTTATGAGTTACTCGTTGAGTGTGATCAGGATCCGATAATGGAGCGGCCACCGCAGTCCCGTACCGCGGGAAGGTCGCGTTTCAAATCCCGCTCGACTCTTTACTTTTGGGTCAAAATAAAAATCTTTCTAATAAGAATCATAATAAACAGGTCATCAATTTATGCCGTTGCTATACACATTAAATGTTTGCAATGCTAATATTAATACCCTTAGCTTATTGCACATCAAGCGGACGAAACGCAGCGGCAAGTATATTGAACTTATAATTACTAAGAAACCAAATACGGCATCGAAATTTACATAAACATTACGGCACCGCAACATCCACGTGAAACTGCTCGGTTGAGCAAATAAGATATTACGACGGAACTTACGATTAGAATTATTATGCCCGCAATGCCCATAATAAATCATCATCATCAACCTATATTGGTCACTACTGGATGTAGGTCTCTCCCATGGCCATGGCCATGCTGAAAAGTTTGATAATTTAACCACACTGGTTTGAAAGACCAAGTGACACGACAAGAAGAAGTAACGGATGCATTTTACTAAATGAAATAAGTAATTGTCATAAAATTATGGGTTTAGTCCTCTAAAAGTGTATACCATTCCCACAGCTCAAGCCACCTATCAGAAAGGACAAAGTCAATACGTGCGCGCAGGCTAAGCCTAGATTTGTCCACTACATTTTACTGTAAGCGGATGTTCCGCTACCGTCCGCTTGATGATCGCAAGCATACGCATCATCAGGTCATCGTTTTGTAAGTAACCGAAACTCGGTCAATGGGTACGTCTACTCTGTTTTTTCTAAACAACAGTTATGCAATCTGGTCGTTTGCATGAATGGACTGTAGAGTGATGGATTTAAGCCGCGGTCCCAATTGTAATGAGCTGATTCGTGTCAAATTGATACTTTAGTCGTGCAAATCGTGACAGAAAAATTGAGGAGTAATAGGCTGGCGTGATACGGGCATGTCATGAGGAAGGATGAAAGTCATGTGACTAGGAGATTGATGAGTATGGATGTAGATATGTGAAAAGATAGACCAAAGAAAATATGAATGAACTGTGTGAAAGATGACATGGATAAAAGAGGAGTGAATGCAGAGATGATGGCTGAGAGAGGGGAACGGAGGAGGAAGACATGTGCCGACCCCACATAAAATGGGATAAGGGTAGGAAGAAGTCGTACAAGTAGCTGAGTTGTATTGAGTATTGTTTGAACCAGTACCTGCATTTGTTCGTTTTATGTACGTATGGGGGCCCATGGGACAAATCCAACTTTTTAGCCATGAACCAGAACACATTTTTTTACCTTCAATAGGACTTTTTTTATAGCCCTTTAGCATATAAAACAAATTGTATATGCATGCGTATTGTAGGAGATTTCTAGTTTACTCTAAACTGATAAAAACTAATTTATTTTTACTAATTTATATAAACTTACAATTAATCAAATATTTACAAAATGTATAAGATACACATGAAACAGTTGAGTTATCTGCAGACCGGTCCAAACAATCTAGAGATAGCTCAACTGATCAAAAACAAGACGGAAGTGGCCCTCAAAAAATAAATGGATATAGGCAGGTTCTGAAAGACTATCAGAGAGAGCATTCTTAGAACTGTCAGTACCTTACCAACAGGAAGTAAATGAACGAAGAATTCTCGCAATAGATAAATAACAAAGTATTGGGTTGCTGTTATTGTTATTCCAATTAATTCAATCAATTCACCGTGAAAATTCCGCTAACTGAGTATCTTACAGCCAAAGAGGAAATTAAATACAATTTTAAATATTGTTTTATATTAAAGGCGAAGACGGTTGTCTAAAAGATATAAAAACACTGAACTAATTTATCAAAAATCGCGAGTAATCTTGTGTGCGTCTTATAATAGAAAAACTTGTGTCGTTTCGTTTTCTTTATGAAAAGTATAGGTAAACTAAAGGATTTTAAACATTTAACCCGTAAAGAAGTGCAACAGGGGTTGAAGTTTGTATGGAAAAAGCAAGTCACGCGAGATTCTACTTAGTACTCTAGTCTAGACAAATATTATAAAGAGGAACGATTTGATTGTTTGTATGTTTGCATTGAATAGGTGCATCGGGCACAGCTGTGAGTGAGCATAATATTAAACTAGCGATACGCCCCGGCTTTTCACGAGTGGAAAATTGCAAAGGCTTCTCACATTTTCTTCACTTCACATTTTTCACCTCCTTTTTGTTTAAATTACACCCGAGCGAGGCCGGGCAATCCGCTAGTCATTAATAAAAGAAGCAGCACGTTTGTAAAGAATAAGCAAAGTTATTCCTCCATTGTGATAGGTTCACGTGCCCTGGACAAATGTCTCCAACCATTTCTCATGCCCACACTACACATTGTGCTTGCAAATTGATGACGCCACCGCTGCTTGTTACGCTGCCTATGTCTTGGTTGTGGCATTCCTAGACTACCAAGCAGTTTACGTGTAACAGCTACTAAACTAAATATTTTTTTACATAAAGACCTGCGCACATCTAGGCGATGGCGATGGCGATCACGTGAAACGTTGTAAAATATGACAGCGATATTTGACAGCGTTTCAACATGTGCGCAGGCCTTAAAGATGATACGCAAAGCTATAAGAACTTTTTTGACTAAACTCACATCGACTCTCGCGTTCACTCTCTTTTCGTAATAAATAAAATACATGCCTAAGTTGATACTTTTTTAATGTATACAATACTATCTGTGCCCGCAACTTCGTCCGCATGGAATAGTGGCTATGGGTAGCATTTTTAATTTGCAGCGAAAGAAAACAGTGATTAAATAACAACGTCATATTCGCGTGCACGTTCCACAGTCGTCTGCCCTCTTACTCAACTTAGTCATATTTCCCCACCTACACAGCGTCGTACTACGCCACACTTTCTTCCCCCCTGCATTCCTCTCCGAACTCCCCCCACACTCCTCCCATTCTCCTCAACCTCCCCACATTCCCCCCGCACTCCCCTCAGACTCCCCTCCACAATCCCCTGCACACTCCCCCATCGCACTCCCCCCACATCTCCCCTCCCCTCCACACTCACCCCGCACCTCCCCTCTACACTCCCCCTCGCACCTCCACCCGCAATTCCCCTCCACACTCCCCCCTGTACTCCCCTCCACACTCCCCCCGCAACCCCCTTACACCTCCCCTCCACACTCCCCTGCACCTCCCCTCCACACTCCCCTCGCACCTCCCCCTGCACCTCCCCTCCACACTCCCTCCTGTACTCCCCTCCACACTCCCTTCTGTACTCCCCTCCACACTCCCACTCCTCCCTCTACCCCCCTAGCACAAACTTTGAATGTCATATTTTTTTATATCAAATCAACAGACTAAAAAATAAGTTTCAAGTTTCTAGCTTTACAAATGACGATACTTCCATACAACTTTCAACCCCTATTTTCAACCCCTTACAACCCTTTTTTCGCAATAAAAATAAGCCTATGTCCTTCCTCAGGCCCTCAACTATCTGTGTACCAAATTTCATTTCAATCGGTACAGTAGTTGTGGCGTGAAAGCCAGACAGACAGACAGAGTTACAAACGCATTTATAATATTAACTAGCTGATACCCGCGACTTCGTCCGCGTGGATATTTGAGTTCGTTTTTTTTAGTTTGATATGACCAACTGCTACGAGTAGTTACCATAGATTTGAGCTTGTACTTTAGAGTGTATTTGAATTTTAAGGTGAGTGCTGTTGGAGCCGATTTTTTTCAACAGTGTTTTGTTTAAGTATGATGGATGTTTCCCGCGATTTTGTCTTGGTCGTTATCATCGGTTTTTTTGTAAACATTTGTGTGTATTAAAACCTGGTGACAGATGCTGCGGTAGCTGAATTTTTTTTTAATGTTTTTTTTTGCGTATTTTGTAAAGCTATTTTTTGTGATTTTATGTTATATTAGTGGCTAATTTGGGGTTTCGTAGGCATGTTGGTGTATAATCGATTCAGATTTTTTTAATTTGACATGACCAGCTGGTTACCATAGTTTTGAGCATAGTACCTTAGCCGCTTTTTGAAGCGGTGTTTCGGTATGATAGGTGTTTTCCGCGATTTTGTCTTAGTGGTTACGGTGGGCTTTATGTAAACTTTTGTGTGTATTTAAATTTGGTGACAGATGCTGCGGTAGCAGGTTTTTTTTTACTGTTTTTTTGCGTATTTTGTAAAACAATTTTTTGTGAATTTTTTTCAAACTGTTTTTCCCTATTTTCTTCTTTTGGGGAAATAATTTTCCTATTTTCTTTCATAGTGCACCTTTGCTCTATAAGACCAACACATCTTCCAAGTTTCATGCTTCTAGGACTAATGGTTTAAGCTGTGCGTTGATTTTTCTTTAAACCATTTTGTTTAAGTATGATAGATGATTCCCGCGATTTGTCTTGGTCTTGGTGGTTTTCATCGGTTTTTTTGTAAACATTTGTGTGTATTAAAACCTGGTAACAAATGCTGCGGTAGCTGAAAATTTTTTTATGTTTTTTTTTGCGTATTTTGTAAAGCTATTTTTTGTGATTTTATGTTATATTAGTGGCTAATTTGGGGTTTCGTATGCGTGTTGGTGTATAATCGAATCAGATTTTTAATTTGACATGACCAACTGCTGGTTGCCATAGTTTTGAGCATGTACTTTAAAGTGTATTTGAATTTGAAGGCAGGTGCTGTTGTAGCCGATTTTTTTCAGCGGTGTTTAGTTTAAGTATGATAGACGATTCCCGCAATTTTGTCTAAGTGGTTATGATTGGTTTTTTTGTAAACATTTGTGTGTATTCAAACCTGGTGACAGATGCTGCGGTAGCTGAAATTTTTTTAATGGTTTTTTTTGCGTATTTTGTAAAGCAATTTCTTGTGATTTTATGTTATATTAGTGGCTAATTTAGGGTTTCGTCTGCGTGTAGGTGTATAATCGAATCAGATTTTTTTAACTTGACATTACCAGCTGGTTACCATAGTTTTGAGCATGTACTTTAGCCGTTTTTTGAAGCGGTGCGGTGTTTAGTTTCGGTATGATAGGTGTTTTCCGCGATTTTGTCTTAGTGGTTACGGTGGGGTGTATGTAAACTTTTGTGTGTATTCAAATTTGGTGACAGGTGCTGCGGTAGCAGATTTTTTTTTACTGTTTTTTTGCGTATTTTGTAAAGCAATTTTTTTGTGAATTTTCATGAAACTTTTTTCCTTCTTTTTCTTCTTTTAGGGAAATAATTTTCCGATTTTCTTTCTTAATGCATCTTTGCTCTATAAGAGCAACACATCTTCCAAGTTTCATGCTTCTAGGACTAATGGTTTAGGCTGTGCGTTGATTTTTCTTTAAACCATTTTTCCCCTTTTTCTCCTCTTTGGGAAATAATTTTCCGATTTCCTTTCTTAGTACACCTCTACGTTATAAGAGGAACATACCCTCCAAGTTTCATGCTTCTATTTCATTTCATTTCATACGTTTATTTGCATAAAAACATGGTGGAAAGTACATAGATGTCAAGTGTAAAGTGTATCACATATTTTTACCATTTTGGTGTGCAAAAATTCTAATTTAGACAAGTTACTTATTTACCTGCATTATAATAATATTAAAATTGTCAAAAATATAATTGTAGGCATGTCAAATCAAAAGTTATTCTATACAAAAATAATAATAAAACTGAAGTGGACATGTCAAATTGATGAGAATATTACACTAACATGGAAGTTTTAATATTTGTAGAAACGACACGAACCCTTTTCTAAAAAGTCTGTAATAGTGTAAAAGCTTTCTTCTATTAACCAATTTTCCAACTCAGCACAAAACTTATTATAAGGGAGATCTATTATGTTTTTTGGTAAGGAGTTATAAATCAGAGGGGCCATGTAAACACAATTTTTCCTAAATGTTTCCAGCTTAGGCACTGGCATTTTAAGCTGAACAATTGTTGCAACTCTTTTGTTTGAGTTGCAATTGGCTTCAAACAGAATGTCATTTTGTTTTATAAATTTTGCAACTTCGTATATGTATAAGCATGGGACTGTTAAAAGTTTTTGACCTCTAAATATTGGTTTACAGGATTCAGTCCATCTCAAACCAAATACTGCACGAATACATTTCTTTTGGGTCACAAAGACTCTCAGTATTTCAGTGGAATTACCCCAAACTACAATGCCATATCGAATAACTGAGCATATATAGGCATGATACACCATTAAAGCTGTCTGTCTGGACGTACAATTTTTTAGCTTATTGAGAGCAAACACAAACCTATTAATTTTGACACATATGTTATGCACATGACATTTCCAAGACAGATGTTCATCAATCGTAATCCCTAAAAATTTGGACTCAGACACCTGCTCAATGGCTTGTCCATCAACCAGGACATTTAGAGTTAGAGGTTGCTTATTATAGGTTTTAAAAGTAATTATTTTTGTTTTTGAAACATTAAGTTTAAGTTTATTTATGTCAAGCCAAGAAATTATGTCGTTTAAAACTTTATTTATCACATGTTCATAGTTATTTATGTCATCGCATTTAATTATTACAGTTGTATCATTGTTCTAGGACTAATGGTTTAGGCTGTGCGTTGATTTTTCTTTATTCCCCTTTTTCTCCTCTTCGGGAAATAATTTTCCAATTTCCTTTCTTAGTACACCTCTACGTTATAAGAGGAACATACCCTCCAAGTTTCATGCTTCTAGGACTAACGGTTTAGGCTGTGCGTTGATTGTCAGTCAGTCAGTCAGTCAGTCAGTCAGTAACGAAAGAGTTTTATATATTTAGATAAGGATTGTAAAAAACGTAAATAGGCCTTTGCATCTGTATTAGATGATTTAAATAGCGCCAGAAGCAACATCTACAAAAGGTATTCATGTTGGTAATTTTGTGGTCAATTTGCCGATGGAATACAACAAACAATTTACGTACACTAATTAAAATAATGAATGGCTCGTATCACAAAATCGGTGCGCTTCATCGGGCAGATGAAAACAAACAAATATTTCCACAGTAGGATTATTCCGAATATTTTATGGTAAACTAGGTTTCCGCCTACTGAACAACAAGCTTATTCAATTATAGCTAAATATTATTCATTTTATCTACGGAATAACGCTATTTGTCGAATACAAAATGCGAGTCCGTGTTTTTGACAAGCCTTAAAAACCGGCCAAGTGCCAGTCGGACTCGCGCACGAAGGGTTCCGTACCATTATCTATAAAAAAGTCAAGAAAATCACGTTTGTCAATTAAGAACCCTCTTAAATATTTATTTAGTTCTGGTTTTAGTATTTGTTGTTTTAGCGGCAATATTAATAATCTTTTGTGAAAGTTCAACTGTATAACTATCACGGTTCATGAGATACAGCGGTGACAGACGGACAGACAGACGGAACCCTAAGGGCGCTTGTACACGCTAAGAAAAAACGCCGGGTCTACCCAAGAATTCGTGTCGTAACTAGAAAATAACTGTGTACACTGCTCGCAGCGAGGCACGAAAAAAATCTTATCTGCGCAAGACACGACGCGGCGAACGTTGTTGCGTTTTCGTGTGTGGAAAAGACAAAATTCTTGTCGTCTACACGAAGAATTTGTCTTGTCTGCCGCAGGAACGGCAAATTTTCTTAGCGTGTACAAGCGCCCTAAAAAGAGAATAGATATTTGGCAGTTAATTTTATCTGCAGATCGAAAAATTCGGCCTTAGAATAACAAATATGCATGCCCTGTTTCCAAAACGTTTTTTTTTATACAACTAAGTTAGCAAACAAGCATACGGCCCACCTGATGGAAAGCGGTTACCGTAGCCTATGAACGCTTGCAACACCAGAGTTATCACTCGCGCGTTGCTGACCCTTTAAATATTTTAAATTGTTTGCTATAAAGTATAGTAAAAGTATAATAATAATATTTTTTTGTAAGCAATGCCTCGTAATGCATTGCCTCGTAGGTCATGCACGTCAGGAACGTGCCCTATAATTTACTACCCTGCGTCCATCAACTCGAGGCTTATAGATGTTCAGTCTCAAGTGCCAGTCATTTCACCAGCATCCACACCCTTCAAACCGAACACACACACACACACACAACACAAGACATAAGGCCGTAAATGTTTATTTGCGCGTATTCTATCAACTGCTCTAGCCATTCGTGAGGACCGCTAATTGGCTTCTCTAATAACCTAGACTAGATAAATTAATCGTTAAGTTTTATAAAGCTATAAATTTTGTATTAATTAGTGTAAGTGGTCGCAATGTGGCAACCGTTCAAATTAATTAAATAAATAATAGTAGCAAATCAAACACACATAATATGTATGTAAAAAAGTCGTGTTAGCTACACTATTTGTAACTCAAGAACGCAGAACCGATTTGACTGAAAATGGGGGGGACGACGTCAGAAGCAGCAGAATTATTGTCTAACTTGATATCCAGTCTAGGCTAGGTTTCAAATGTCAAAAATGAACCCGATGTCGATTACGAGTTGACTTAGACAATAAGTACCCAGGAGGCGGGCATAGTATTATTTATCCCAAAAAAGTAACTTGAACGGTCCAAGCAAAGCCGCGGGTGATCGCTAGTCTATATATAAATTAGCTCCTACAATTTTTTGTTTATAAATATTATTATTATTGCAAGCATTATTACTAACAGAATCTAAGCCGTCATATTTACTCTCAGACTATTCAAACAAGACTTCCCAAAAGCACTTTTTAAATTAACGCGATCGTTATCCCTGTTCGGGTATTGTCTGCCCGCGACCACGGCTGTGTAACACGGTCGAAACGTCGGGAAATAATAAAGGTAATTGCGATAAATATTCGTTTCTTCTATATTTGGCTTCCCAATACCGTAGACATGTATTTACTAATCATCTCTAGGAAATTGCATTCCATGCATACTGGAGCGACCTTATGAGGAAGTGGTCAGACTGACAAGACAGCAATGCCAAATTTGGCTTCAGTCTACTGTCGATGCACTAGGGCTCTCACGGTACGGGCAAAAGTATTTTTTTATAACCTACGAGGCATGGCGGTGAGCTGGCTTGTATAAGGTTCTATTCTCGTGCGTATACATTACCGAAACTCTGCAAAATAGCTTTATAGGTTACGTCAGTCGGCATCAAAAGTCGATTGCCATTTTTTTATTACCTTGCATTAGGTTTTTTTATGTCTTACCTTATAATTGATTTAGGACTATTTTTTGTGTGTTGCAAATAAAAGCTTATTCTATTCTATTCTACTGCATGCAAGCCGGAGTAGCCATACCTTTGATAAATCCGGAGAAAATCTTATACCTTTAAACGAGAAAATCTTGTTTATATATATTTAGGATCTCGGAAACTGCGCCAACGATTTTCACGAAATTTAGTATACAGGGGTTTTTGGGGTCGATATATTGATCTAGCTAGGATTCGTTTTAAGAAAGTGTGCCATCTATTGACGATTGTGAGCAACTAACTATAAGCATATCCAGCAGATGGCGTTGTTCAGTAAGAATAAACCAATAAAGATAATATGACTCATAAGACTCTTAAAAATACAAATAAAAAATACCGAGCGAAGCTCGGTCACCAACTGCTAGTGAAGATTTAATAACTGAAATTGTCTGTTTGTCTCCCAGTCTCGGTTTGTTTATAGCGGGCACATATAGCGCGATGGCGATGGCGATCAGTGAAACGCTGTCAAATATGACAGCGATATTGTGGCAACGGACTTAGCGGCCTTTTTAACCGACTTTTAAAAAAAGAGGAGGTTCAAAATTCGGCTGTATTTTTTAAAAGTTATTTTTATGTTTTTTAAACTTCTCACTTGTATGCTATTGGTACAGTAAGCGAGCAATAAAAGGGTCCATAATCAGTGATAATCAATCAAGCAGCCCTAGAATGATTACGTCTCGAGCTAATTGCAGCTTTCGAATCTTTCGTCATTTTTACCGAGGACGTTATCATCTGATGAAACGCGTCGCGTGGGAAAGCGCGTCGCGTGCATCAGATGACTGATATCGTTAATAGTAATTGAGATTCGGGACATGCGAGAATCACATGAATTGAGAGGATAAAGCTAAGGTGAAACCGACGCGTCAGGCGAAGACGTGATGAATCAACTGTCTCCGCCGTGGTTTGATTCTCACCGAGAACAAATATTCGGGTTTCAGATTGTATTAAAAGAATGTATTTACAAAAAAAATTACTGCTGAAATAGCTGGTGACCTACAGTTGCATCAGCCCATTTTTTTATACCCGGGACAAAATTAAGCAAGCGAAGCTACATGAGATAGTTTTTTTTAAAAAGTGCTCTTTGTACTAAAGGATGTACCATTTTAAGATTGCAATCTAGCCAGAAGGCAGGTTAATGAGTGAATTAATTATATAAATAGCTGCCGCCCACGGTTTCTCTCGCCCCGTCCCCGTTACTTTTTCGGGATAAAAAGTATCCTATGCCCGTCTCCTAGTTTTTAGCTACCTCCCCACCAATTTTCAGTCAAATCGATTCAGTCGTTCACGCGTGATGGCGTGACCAAGGGCAATAGGGTTTCATTTTTATATAATGTTTACATAAAGATACTCGTATAATACCTGTGTACAGTGCTCGCCTGTGTACAGTAGGATACAGCTCAAGTTACCTAAAAACAAAGAAAAATGACGCTTACTGCAAGCACATAAGAGCTAGCATTGTATACTTAGTCTGATGCGTATCCTTGTGTACAATAATTTTAATTTGTGCAATAAAGAATTTTCTATCTTTCTATCTATACCTCCATTAAATACATAAAACCAGCCATTCCACGAAAAAGCTGTCGAATGTAAATTGAGGACAAAATATTTTGCTAACAGATTAGGGTTTCACACGTCAACCGATAATCCACTGAACCTAATCGACCTCGAATAGGGTTCTTGAAGAATTATCGGCCGTCATTGACGACTGTAATTTAACACAAATAATAAATATATTCGAGCATCTCCGTAATAATCTTCTTTTTTACGTTTCTTTCTAAATTAAATAGCTATTCAGTGAATGCATTTACAGATTTAAATACTGAGTACTTTTTTAAAACCTTTATCTGAACTAAATACCAGAGATCATTCTGTGTGCGTCCACACAATTTTTAGGGTTCCGTAGCTAAATAGCAAAGAAACGGATCAGTTATGGATTCATCATAATCTGTCTGTCTGTCCGTCCTTTTCCGTCACCTTTTTTTAGACCGGATAATATACAATCATTCTGACAGTCACCGCTTTTTAAGAAATCAATGCTTTAGAAACCCATCACACATCAACTCCACTCAATCAACTTTGCAACCTTTTTAAAGGGCTGGGAGGGTTTCCGCATTACTAAAAACAACATAAGTACGACCCTACAGAAGCCATCAAAATATTTTGCCAGTTTTTTATCCATTTCTGGCATTTCGATAATTTTTTTATCGAAATACCATGCAGAAATCACACAGAGTAAATTAAAGTAACGATGTACAAAAATAACCAAAATATTATTATATCAATTATAATTTTATTATTTCCTGAGGGTTTGGAATTTATCGAGTCTTAAAACTCTTAAGAAACTTTTCACCACCCATAATAGTATATTGAGCACACTGGCACAAACTAATGATAATTCGTGTCATCCTCTATATAGTTCCTCTTCCTGTCCTTATCACTTTATGTGGGGTCGGTACAACATGTTCTCTTCTTTCATTCTCCTCTGACAGTCATCCCTGTATTCACTCTTTTCCCTCAGCAGTAGCCTCCTTTCACACTGTCCATCTATATTTTCTTTGGCCTACTTCTACTCACAATCCATCCAGATTCACTCATCACTTTCCTTGTAAACTAGTAAATTATGTCTTTTCTCTTTAATACATTTTCCCTTATCAGAATGTTAGTATATTCTAAATTCTTGAAGTGTAAATGCCATTATTTAAGTTTTTAGTAGACGAAGCACGTGTAAAAGCAACATTTCAGACCACCCACAGTGCTATAAAGTAGAGATAGCTACTGCCACACCGCCACAGACAAAACCATACCCGAACTCCAATTATTTTAACCCAAGCCCAATTATTTTATCACATTTGTTTGGGGTAACCACTTTTTATGCATAGATAGATATATAGATAACACTTTATTGTACACAAGGATACATTATAAAAATAGGAGTAACAAAATAAAGTACAATAAGCGGCTTTACCGCTGAATACAATTTCTTCCAGGCAACCTTAGCATGCAAAGTAATAGAATAGGGCAATAATTATGTTATAGTAAAGGACGGCGGCATTTGAATGAAAAAAACTGTATGCAATTAAAATTATGATTCGATATTTATTGATGTGGGATACTAAACAATACATTCTGTCAAACTGACAGATAGGTTTTATTATACTGTCAATGTCTTGTAAAAGTATTGGTTTGATTTTCATAATCTGAGGTAAAATCCAAATTAATAAATAAACACTAACACAAACAAAAATGTTCAACATTAAGTCTTACTTTCTCATCCTCAAGGTTGTAATTGTATTTGAGACAATAACTTAACGATGATAAATGACAATGTTCTTTTCTTTTCAGACTTCCCACAAAATGACAGCTGGACATTGGACCAGTTTTATTGGTGAGTTTTACCTACATTTTAGTAAGCAGTTTAGAAATAACTCTTGAAATCGGCACAAAAAGACAAAATTATATATCTTTAAGGCCTGCGCACACCTATATAGTTCGCTGGCGGTAGCGAACAGTGAAACGCTGTCAAATATTCGCTGTCAAATCTCAAATCTGACAGCGATATTTGACAGCGTTTCACTGATCGCTACCGCCAGCGAACTAGGTGTGTTCGGGCCATTACTTAAAACACCTATTATTTGTATTCTGTGGCATGTACTAACCACTGAGACCAAAAAACACAGTTGAAATAGGTATCTAACACCGAATACAATTTCCTCGGATCACAGTCACAGGTCAAGTTGTCTTGCGCAAACGCTTTCTCAGTCAATGACATAACTGATGTCACTTTTGACATAACAGCTCGTGAAACAATAGCTCGGTTCGGTAATTAGCTAGCAAACATTTAAACGCGTGTTTATTAGTGTTTTGTGTTGGCCATTAGGTGTTAAATTGCCGAACTTGGCTGAATGCTTATTGTGGAATTATGTAAAATTGCCTTGCAACGTTTAATTTAGACTTTGACATCAATGGTTTCATCATCATCAACCTTATAACATACTAGCGGCCTGTCCCGGCTTCGCACGAGTAGACATTTATTTTTAAACACATAATAATTACCTATGTTACTCAGGATGAATGTAGCTTTCCAATGGTGAAATAGTTTTTTAAATCAGAACTGTAGTTTTTGAGTATATGTGGATGGATGTTTGGGTAGAGGTAGGCCAAAGAAAAGATGGATGGACAGTGTGAAGGATGATATGGATAAGAAGGAAGTGAATGCAGAGATGACGGCTGATAGAGGAGAATGGAAGAGAAGAACATGTTGTGCCGACCCCGCATAAAGTGGGATAAGGGCAGGAAGAAGAAGAAGAAGAGTTTTTGAGTTTATTCATGACAAACATACAAAAATACAAATCTTTCCTCATTATACCCGTGGTATTAGTATAGATATATGGCCTTACTTATAGAAATATGTCAAAAGATAAACAGTGGTTAAACTATTGCCATCTCTTACCGCTGGGTAATGACAAACAGTGAAAGGGCCAACTTTAAGCAATGATTAAATTTAAATTGCGTTTCTATGTAGGGCTGATAGACAACAACATACACACAACAGAAAACTCATCTCTTGTCAGTTAGAACAGATAATCGTTGGAGCAAACGAATACTAGGGTGGAGACCGCGTTTAGGTAAACGTAGTGTAGAACGACCTTCGGCAAGGTGAGGCGACGATCTGCGAAATGTAGCTGGCAAGCACTGGAGGAGAAGAGCCAAAGAATGGGCTCAGTGGCTCATCTTGGGAGAGACCTACGTCTAGCAGTGGACTTAATAGATGATGATGATGATGAACCTTATAACTCAGTCCACTACTAGACGTGTAATGTAACGGGTATATTCCTAATGGTCCTATAACAGTCATTTAGCTTACTAGACCGATAAGTCTGTTGCTATCTCTATTACGACATGAAAGTGACAGTGACAGTGACAATAGAGTTATAGCGAGCCGTTAAAAAGTGTAATTATGAATTATATAAGTCTCCTTCTTTCACTGGAGCTACTTTCAACCTTCCCCTGTTATACCTCATATACAACTGTAATTATACTCATTCCGTATCTATCCTTTCATGTCACTCAACCCATTCATCTTGACATTCGTTTATAAACAATGTTACCATCGAATAAAATTCGATCTGGTATTAATTCTTTGTATAAAAATAAAAAAGAATTGTTTAAAAAAATGCGAAACAAGAATGCTCAAATAAAACAGGGTTGGCATGTTTCTCATTACAATTAAAATAGAATTGAAAGAAAAAGATAAGTTTAAATAGAATTGAAACCCAGGCTTTTGACCTTAAATTGATATTTAGATCTAGGCAAGGACATAGGCGTGTGTTTTCAACGGCATTACTATTAGGTCTCAGGTATAAACTGTGACCTTAGCTTGGATCATAGCTAGGTGTTGTTTTACATAACAAGCTTCAACGTTCACTGCTTAGTAATTAAGGTTAACATTTTCAACTAAATTTATATTTTCGGATACATACTCGTAACTATGTAATACTTTTATTTACACAAAAAAACACACACACAAGTTACAGTTGAGCTATCTGCAGATCGTTACAAACGATATAGAGATAGCTCAACTGATCCAAATCATAAAAAAATTAATTAATTAATCATACATTTAATTAAATTAAAACTTAAAATGCGAACAGATTACAAAATAAAACATACATCTGAATTTATAACCTCCTTTTTTGAACTCGGTTGTAAATAACCTATTATTACAAACCTGCCGTGGGAACTACACAAGTACTTACAGCTGGCACGTCAGTAGGCCTACCATAAGCTCTGCGTGGCTCTGTCTCTGACTCTGATTTTGAGTCAGTGTGAGGGTTGACTAAGTAAATCTGACGTCGGAACGTCACACATTGTATAATACACTGGTGAGCACTACAGACTCAAAACCAGAGTCAGAGACAGAGCCAGACAGAGCTTGTGGTAAGCCTACAGGTCAGGTAACTCATCACCCCAGTCGTTAAGCAACCGAAAATAATCATTCTTATTCTTACCCCGTGTAGATGGGCTGTAATGAAAACGAATTAACCCATATACCACTCGCTTCCGGTCTGTATTTCAGAGCCATTAGGGTGGTCTAATTGCTGAAGGTATGTACTTATTCCCCGTACACAGATCATTTATTCTGACCTTTACACATGTTGTTCTACTAGGGTAAGAGTTTATGATGCAATTCATAGCGAGTTCTTTTATTTCTTCTAATAAAGGGAACGCGCAACTGCTCGCTTCTCGAGATCGTACCCATAAATACCCATAAATTGTGGAATTAGCTACCAGAGGTGTTCCCTCTTAACTACAACATGAATAGCTTCAAGAAAAATTGACATTGTGCTCGCATCAAATAAAAGCTTCGTTCGCCCAGTGCCTAATGGCCCGAACACACCTAGTTCGCTGGCGGTAGCGATCAGATCAGATTTGAGATTTGACAGCGAATATTTGACAGCGTTTCACTGATTGCTACCGCCAGCGAACTAGGTGTGCGCAGGCCTTTAAGGCCTGACTTATACGAGTATCTCAGCAGCCCACACATAAATCTGTCCACAGTCTACAGTGCTGCACCCGACTGGCAATTAAATTATTTGAACACATTCTAATTTTAGAACAATGTAATTGAATCGTATTTGAGCTGGGTATTTTCATACTTCACGTTATAGATTTTGTGTAAAAATGTCTAGATATTTACTGAATCTAATACACGGGTATTTCTCGCGTATATCACCTTATTTTATTTATTTCAGATTTTTAAGATGTGTTATGAATTTATGATTGTATAAGTCAGTAAATCAGATAAAAAAAGATTTTTTCAAATCGGCTCATAAATGACGAATTTATGCGATACTTGCTAAGTATATCTACTTATCAAAATATATACAGCCGAATTTAGAATCTCGTTTTATGGAGTCGGCTAATTTGATATCGCTTATGTTCCTTCATAATATGAAACATTTACATCCAAACTGAGAAGATGTTAAAATTCACATAATTAAGTAAAATCAAAATCTAACCCAGACATTGTGTTAAAGAAATCAGTAGGGCTACCACGAGCTCCATATGGTTCTGGCTATGGCTGTCAAAATTTTGTCAACAGTGTCAACACATTCAAACCGAAGAAGAAAATGAATGTGTGGGTCAGCTTATCTATACACAATTTGACAGCCATAGCCATAGCCATATGGAGCTCGTGGTAGCCCTGCTGAGCTTAGTTTTATGTGCAAAATCTAGACTTTCACCTTTCTTTGTTATGTCGTGAGAATAAAATACATCAGACTAATCGTGAGAGAAACGCACTAAAGCAAAGTGAAATAAAGACTCCGAAAAGTGAAGGCAACATAATGAATTAAACAAATAATTATTTTACTTATATTAGGTAAGTATTTTAATTTTAAGCGAAAGTCAAAACTTTTATTTAATTTGTAAATGCACTTCTTCTTTTTCTTAACGTATCACTGATTTTTCAAACCAGGTGTGGTGAAAGGATTTTAAGTGCACTTCATAGAGGTTCCTTTTGTGTATTTGATACATGTTTTCGAACTTTGTAAGTCCTACGACGTTGGTTTTCTCACGATAATGCAGGGTAAAAAAACATAAATCAATATGTTGACAACACTATCTAGCCCCAAACTAAGCAGAGCTTGTACGATGGGAAACAGACAGCTGGTAACTAAAACGGTTCATAAACATGTACCGTTTTTTGTTTAATTTATTATAATTGATTACCAATTCAGAACTTCTCGGGAAGTTCAATAAACAATATAATTGATTTGCAACATTTGCAATCAATCAAAACAAACATTATTTGGAGCAGGTAAATTGAATGGCAATATTTGTTGCGGAAAAATTGTGCTCAAACAATATAACTCAATTACGAACCTAAGGTACAATTAGTGACAAAAGTGATCTCTATATTTTCATAGATTTATTTCCGTTACTGCTTTAAGCTGTTAGCTGGTTTTGGGAATAGGACATCCACTGGGACCGAGGGACGAGACACATCACTAGTCGGGATAGAAAAAGATGGCGTCGAAATGCGTAGAGGATTGTTGGCCGTGTTATAAAGTTATACATAGAGTTCTACATAATATATTCAACTAGTGGCCGCCCGCGGCTTTGCACGCCCGTTCCCGTAACACCCCGTTCCCGTTGCTTTTTCGGGATAAAAAGTATCCTATCCCGGTTCTAAGCTACCTCCCCACTAATTTTCTGCCAAATCGGTTCCGCCGTTCTTGAGTTATAAATAGTGTAACTAACACGACTTTCTTTTATAAATATAAGATGAATAGTTTTCACCGTTGCCTCTATGTTGCTTTACCATAAACAGGGTCCAAGTGATACTGACTAACACGTAAGAACTTTGTATGACCCTAAACTAAACCATGTATATACTAAGTATATTGAGTATTGAACGCTAAACAGCAAACTCACTACTGACTAGCCGATACTTGACATGACGCCAGCTAGCCCCAAACTAAGCAAAACGTTTACTATGAGAACCAACGAATACTTTTTTAAATACATCATCCAAAATGTTGAGCATAACAGGACAAAAAATAACTATGTTCATGTCACAGAATTTATTTTCTTGGTGGGAATCGAATCCACAACCGTAGAGAGAGAGTAGAGTATACACGACAGAACAACTGCCGATAGGCTTGACAATTTTCATGAAGTAGGCACATCTTATTTGCATAAAAAAAGAATATCCTTTATTCCGATTGGCAGTAACTAAATAATAATAGAACAAATTGTCTTTGCGCATTACGTTTCTTTTTTTCGTTTGACAAACAAGAAACAAAGTATCAAGAAACTCAATTTGCTGATGTAGTTTTGCTGGCGTCTGTACATAACTGTGTTATAGACTGTTTCTCTTAGGAGATGATCAACTCGACGTATAAATTGAGAAGGCTTGCTTAAATTAGAATAATAACGAACCACGAAAACAAACACCGTACCGAAAACACGCCGATTGTTTCCGATCGAAAACCGAGTCCAAAGTTGGGGAGGGGGTGTTTTGGGGGGCTTAAAGACGTTTCAAAGTGATCTTTGAGATCATCATCATCATCCTCATTATTAGCCTGAAAAAGTCCACTGCTGGACATAGGCCTCCCCTACACATTTCCAGGAAGAAACGATTCTGAGCCCTTTCCATCCATCGACTTCCCGCGATCTTAACAATGTCGTTGGTCCATCTTTTGGGTGGGCGCCCTACGCTTCGACTTCCGGTTCGTGGTCGCCATTCGAGAACTTTTATTCCCCAACGGTTGTCAGTTGTTCCGACATAGCTCGTAGAGTTAGTAAGTTGAAGTGGCAATGGGCAGGCCATATAGCTCGAAGATCTTTGAGATACTACTGAATGAAACCTACACTTTTGATTTTGTACATGCATAAGTCAATAAAATACGTTTTTACTAGTTCGAGGGCCTATAGATTTAATAATATGACTGTACCTTGCTTTAGGGCCACAAAAAAAAAAGTTGCGGGAAAATAGAGATGGCGGTCTATATAAAATTGCAAAAGCGAGTTTGTTATCAGAAGTAATTCTTTTTTTCGAGCGTATACATTGTGCTGAACTACTTATGTTCTAGACAAATTATTACTTAAACTTTTCTGCTGACATGAATTTTTAAAAACACCCCGTGTAACGGTTGTAATACAACGACCACCGCTTTACAGAAGCCCAGAGCTTAATCAAAAGTGTTGCTAACCATACAAGCAAGCTTGCCCAACTAGGTACAATTTATGAAAAACAGCATGCATACGCAACGTCGCAACATAGGTGCGTGCGATGTCACAATATCCTGTGAGGCTGTGATTCCAGCCAGTCTTAGGCACAGACATCAAACTGGACTACTCAATAGCACATTCTAGAAAGTTGTTAACAATTTGTGAAATAATTTTCCAATTTTCATATTTTTTTCTCAAACATCATTTACAAGAAACAGTTGAGCTAGCTATTCGTTTCGTCTGTCTCTCTCTTTTGTATGGAGGAATGATGAGACAAAAACTTAATTCGATCGGTTTCTTTCTACGTAACTTTGTTTTTGTCTCATCATTCCTCCATACAGAAGACAGAGAGGCGTAGGCGAAACGAATTATTCAAACTAGTTCGTTTAGATACTGCAATAATACAAGCCAATTTAAATTACATATAATTAAAAACTTGTACATTCTACCCTTATTTTTAATAACAACATATATTATTGTTTTCATAATATTTTTATTGTACCTATATTATTGAATTGTTTGTTTCTGAATAAAGCTTATTTTATCTAATAAACCCTCAACTGACCGTTGCTAACGGTCTATATGTATAGGTAATGCTGAACTCAAATTTTACTTACATTACGTTAGAGATCAGAGAGGAGCACCTCGTTATATGAAAAGGGTTCAAAGCGACAGAATAACTTACATCGCACCACTTCATACAAAATTAAATGGGTATTTGGCATTCACCACTGAAGGTCGTGTCGTGGGAACTCCTCGATTACTGATTAGTGCCAGGGACGTAGCAAGAGCATGTTTGCTTTTCGATTTCTGTATTCTGCATTCCGTTTTACAGTGGGTTAGATGGACATGCGATAAGCGCCTCTATTAAGCGTGCTGACAGATTTCGTCACTCCATGCTAATATTATCCAATAATATTTATTGATTGCGTAGGATAATGAATGATACACATCTACTTTATATTTCACTAGCGGCCAAATCATATTTTTATGAAACAAATAAAAAAAAATTATAAAGCATGAACTGATGACATGGCATTAAGCAATATTTTATCGTATTTGAATGTCTTATAGCTACTTAATAACAACAGTAATAATAACAGTAGATAGATACCCCCTTCGATCTTAGTACCACCAACATAGAAAAATTAAAAAACCAAAGAGAATTATTTTTTTTATATTATTGGCGTGACAACGTCTTATAATTCGATGGAGCCGGCTCCACGCACAAAAAAACATGACTCATGCGGCGTTACTTCGCTCTGAGGCGTTCGATTTAAGGCTTGAAGTGCAAGCGAGAGCGCGGAACGAGCGACAAAGAGGCACAATCGGCCTCCACGTTCGGCAGCGTTCGACATCTGTCTCTCTCCTACTTGAGTGAGCGATGCGTCCGCGTGGACAGCTGTATGACGTTGTCACGTTCAACTATCGTCAGTAAACCGACTTTACAGACAACCGTTTTTTTTTTACTCATATATGATTTCTTTTACTCATAGTTATGATGGATGGTATCAAGCTAAGGGGTTTTAAAAAATCCTTGTTGCAGCCCTGCTTTTATCCTACAGTCTGACACCCACAAAACTATTAAACAATGCTACTGAGAGACGCTTTCTGTTGCAATAGTTAGAATCATACGGCCTCAACGCCGCCAAATTAGGCACAATTCAAAAAAATAGTCTTAGTGTCAATATTAGACTGAACCTTGGTGTTGTGGTAGGTAGAGTCCACGCAAGATAACTGCGCGAAACAGATGGCGGAAAACATAAAAAAGCGGCCAAGTGCGAGTTGGACTCGCCCATGAAGGGTTCCGTAGCAGCAAGTAACGTAATATAAAAAATAATATAAACTATTCAGTTCAGAAAAAAACTATATAGGAAAACTCAACATCATTTTTTAAGACCTATCTATAGATGCCCCACACGTATTGATGATTTTTATTTTAGTTCTGAGTATGGGGACCTCCAAAATTTATTGTTTGTTTTTTTTCTATTTTTGTGAAAAAATCTTAATGCGATTCACAGAATACATATATTTACCAAGTTTCATCAGTATAGCTCTTACAGTTTCTGAGAAACGTGGCTGTTAAATACGGACGGGCAGACAGACAGACATGACGAATCTATAAGGGTTCCGTTTTTGCCATTTGGCTACGGAACCCTAAAAAGGGACTGAAAATATATTTTCAAACCACAAAATCTTGCCTGTAATTTTAATTGTGTCCCAGTTCTGTTTTAATCCTATCAACACCGAAGCAAGCAGGAATTTCAATAAAATCCAATTAAATTAATAGGTAAGCAAACAAGGGTCTTGGAGGCATGTTTTATCACGCTTTGTTTTAATTTGAACTAATAACAAACAAAGCAGATATTCAAACAAGATAGAAATAGCAGACATCATAAATTAAGGTGATAAATTGTTCAGTATTATTACGTTTTGTTTTAAAAAGGTGAGCACTTAAATTAGGCTGTCATACATTCTTTGTCTCTGTTTCACCCACAGAAGAGAAAGAAAGCGTTTTTTCTGTTCTGTGGTTTCACCGTATTGTACCAACCAAGACTTCCAACTAAGTAAGACGTTGCCTACGTCTCACTAAGTTGGAAGTCTTGGTTGGTACAATACGGCGTCTCACTAAGTTGGAAGTCTTGGTTGGTACAATACGGTGAAACCACAGAACAGATCTCACAGAACAGTCTTGGTTGGTTGTCTCATGAGCTGGAACTTTACTGATATTTAACCGACTTCTAATAAAAAAGAAGGAGGGTCTCAATTCGGCTGTATTTTTTTATCTTTTCAAGTTCGTCATCGCATAACTTTGTCATTTATGATACTTTAATGGGCGCCCACACAGAGCACCAAACACGCTTTTTGGGCGCCCAAGTGATCCTTGTAACCTTTTAATAAAAAATAGCCCTTTCCCACCGGTCTGTGATATCGCGCACGGAGGTGGATCAGCTCGCACGACACACCATGGGAACGGTCTCTGGCGCCGAGGTGCGCGGTAGCACAGGAGCCCTTTCTGTGTGCGTTGCCGTGCGTCCTCGTCGGCTGTGCGTGATGATCTGCAGAACCACGACCGTAGGAAGGCAGCATACAGTAACAAAAATACCAGACTACTCTAAGCTTGTCAAAAACCAAGGCACAGAAGTTTGCTTATTCGAATTAGTTACTCAGTAATAGTGAAACAGGCCCTGTCTATAAAGTACGTCTAAGGCAGTCGGGTTGCTTTGAAAACCATCCAATTTTCGTTTAAGTTGTGACGTCTATCCAACTAAAAGGCTTTTGTAATCATTACAAAAGGCTCATAATATTAAGTCCAAATAAAGGTTTGTAACTAAGTTATTTTTAGCTAGTCGATTCCCTAAGGAATACTTAAGTTATTGCGTATGACCTTGTTTTCCATAGTCTTTGGTATGACGTACCTTTGATCCAACTTTGCGTGGGCTGATAAAATAAAGACAGTGTTCTCCAAAAAAGTAAACTCGAATGAGCAAGTGAATGGTGATTATTTTCTAATATTTCTCGCACAATTAAACATTTTCAAAGATTATAAATTGCACACAATTGATCATAAAAAACGCCTCCTTTTGATTTGAAATCGGTTAAAAAATAGATTCAACCAAAATAATAATTTTAACCCAAGGGAATTCTTCTACCATTTTTTATTCCATACACTAAACATAGTATGGCTATCATGTGAGTATTGAGTACCACGTTGACCTAACACTAGAATTCCATGTAGTTTTGATGTTATAAGCAATGAGTACCTTCCTGTAAGAATAAGTTGTGAACCACCTCACCCGTATGAGAATAAAAGAAGAAGCGAGAACCAAGACAGGGCTCAGGGAACTGGTTGAGTCTTGTCTCTCCCCATCCATTCAGACACTGGAACATTGTTGCCATCAACCCAAGGTCCAACTCCGCTAATTTAAGGAGCTAGGCTGGCTGGGGTGAGGTTAGCAGGGAAATAATGCACAATACACCCCAACGCGGACAGTCAGTGCAGACTTTATTGCCCTCAAATTAGAATAAGATCCGTATAAGTCTTTACGAAAGACTTGTTTCGAAATCACGTTCCAATCCAACAAGTTCGAAAAACTTATCCGATCTTTGTTCGCTTGCTCACTTAGATCAAGAAGGACTTATAGAACAACACTGTTTTGTTTTACCCTATAGAAACAATTAGACTAACGTCTGGTTTCATTCTTCTTCGTCTTCTTATCGTGTCACTGATTCTTTCGAACCAAGTGTGGTGAAATGATTTTAAGTGTGCCTCAAAGAAGCTACTTTCGTGCACTTGACACATATTTTCGAACTTTTTAGGTAGACTTACCCCCGAATACTGAAACGCAACTCAGATTTAAGCACGTCTCAAGCGACGAATATTTGACAGATTTTCATTGAAAACTGTCAAATATTCGTCGCTTGAGACGTGCTTAAATCTAAGTTGCGTTTCAGTATTCGGGGGATAGACATTTATTTATTTACTACATAAGTACACAAAAACCAGTCAAAACAAGGACAATAACAGAAGAAAGATACAAACAATACATCGATATATTTATACTTTACACGGGTATTTATCGCGTATATTACCTTATTTTATTTATTTTTTAAACTTTCGCGATCATAAGACATATTTATACTTTACACGGGTATTTATCGCGTATATTACCTTATTTTATTTATTTTTTAAACTTTCGCGATCATAAGACATATTTATACTTTACACGGGTATTTATCGCGTATATTACCTTATTTTATTTATTTTTTAAACTTTCGCGATCATAAGACATATTTATACTTTACACGGGTATTTATCGCGTATATTACCTTATTTTATTTATTTTTTAAACTTTCGCGATCATAAGACATATTTATACTTTACACGGGTATTTATCGCGTATATTACCTTATTTTATTTATTTTTTAAACTTTCGCGATCATAAGACATATTTATACTTTACACGGGTATTTATCGCGTATATTACCTTATTTTATTTATTTTTTAAACTTTCGCGATCATAAGACATATTTATACTTTACACGGGTATTTATCGCGTATATTACCTTATTTTATTTATTTTTTAAACTTTCGCGATCATAAGACATATTTATACTTTACACGGGTATTTATCGCGTATATTACCTTATTTTATTTATTTTTTAAACTTTCGCGATCATAAGACATATTTATACTTTACACGGGTATTTATCGCGTATATTACCTTATTTTATTTATTTTCCCGACGTTTCGGCTATGTTGCAATAACCGCGGTCGCGGGCTACATCGATACTGGAGAAGTGCGTCGTGTTTCTGTGTGCTACAGCAGCAAAAGCGTTTGAAGTTGATGATGTTTTCTGGTTTCATAAAAACTATAAAGGAAGACATTAGTATTAAACCAGTAGTCATCTCATTTACCAACATTAATGTACGCCACATCACGATTGTCTCATACTTTATGATACATACGTGTCGCAACATTAATGTGTCTTTCACACATTTGCAATTTGTTAGAAAGGTGTGCAACTGCATAAAAGCCATTTCTTAGAGCCAGACGTAGACGCACATTGAAAGTTATGAAGTTTTATACATTACTTGTGCAACAATAATAACAATTTCCGTAATGCTATCTCAGAAATCTTAATGTCTTAAGTGGTAATCATATTTAAAAGGTTTCTTCATTTATAATTAATCTCCCGTTTCATGAAATGCTTTTTGTAAGTAAATAGAGTGCCTCTCTTAGTACTTTTTAAACTTTCGCGATCATTTTGATTTGTAAGAGGATCATACAAAAAATGGTAGAACCCAAGCAATTTTTTTGGATGTTCTTCTAGGCTTGGTGACGTGGAACTGGCACCTAGACTCACCTAGCTTTAAGACGTTTCAAATTGATCCTTGTGATACCACTGAATAAATACTTCTTTGAGTTTTTGTTTGATACGTAACACGTACTGAATCTATTACATATAATAATACTCGTATATATTTTTTTTGTTGACTGGCCTCTCAGCCCAGTTGGAGCAGAAGGCAGAGCTACTACAGCTCTGCCTTCTGCGCCGTAGGTCGTGGGGTCGATTCCCACCGAGATCAAATATTTGTGTGGTGAACACTGATATTTGTACTCTGTCTGGATGTTTGTTGTGTGAAAAAATATATATTCAAGTATTATATCAGCTATCTGGTTCCCATAGTACAAGCTCTGCTTATTTTGGGGCTGGGTAGGGTTGTGTGAATTGTCCACAATTTTTTTTTTATGTAGCGCGTACTCGTATATTACCTTATTCATTTTCCCGACGTTTCGGCTATGTTGCAATAGCGCTACTCACACCCTACACTTCTGCCTATCACAAGGTATGGGCATATATAGTATCATATAGCTTGAAGAACCGACAGCCGTTGGGGAATAAAGGTTCTCGAATGGCGACCATGAACCCGATGGACCGACGACATGTTTAGGATCGTGGGAAGTCGGTGGACGGAAAGGGAAAGGAAAAAGGAAAGGGCTCAGAATCGTGCTTCCTGAAAATGTGTAGGGGAGGCCTATGTCCAGCAGTAGATTTCTTCAGGCGGATGATGATGATGATGAGAAGGTATGTGTGGTACCTTGTGGTAGGCAAAAGTAACCAAGCCCTAGTGTCATGTCAATGCACTGCTTTCATCAAGAAAAATGTTTTTTATCTCCATGCTGCATTAATATTTTGGGAATTCTTCTAAAGTCATCAAGATTTTTTTTACATTTTTTATTTATTTTTTTATACTACTAGCTGATGGAACAAGCATATGGCCCACCTGATGTTAAGCGGTAACCATCGCATATAACAAAGCATTGCCTCGTAGTTTACGCACGTCAGGAACGTGCCCTACGATGCACTACCCTGCGTCCATCAACTTGAGGCTTACAGATGTTTAGCCTCACGTGCCAGTAATTACACCGGCACCCATGCCCTTCAAACCGAAACACAACGATGCTGCTTCAGGGGAGAAATAGGCATGGTGGAAGTACTTCCCCGGACGAGCCCATCACAAGGAGCTCTACTACTAATACTGAAATCAAACTGCCTAAAAAAAGAGCTATGCATTTACTAAAATATTTTTTAATTCTTTTCAGTGCTCATAGCGAGTGTGGCATTATCATCATGCGGCCAAGTGGACGACCCTTGCAAGACGAAAGCCAGAATAGTTGCTGACGACAAACACTGCGACAAGTACTGGGAATGTGACAACGGACAGTCAGTGCAATACGACTGTCCTAACGGGCTGGTGTTCGCTGGGAAGCACCGGGGAGTTACTGATGGCTGCGATTACCCGTGGAGGTCGAATTACTGCGAGTATCCTAAGGCGCAGATAAGTAAGTGATCTGAAATTATTTACCACCAACAACCGTTGGGAAATAAAGGTCCTCGAATGGCGACCACGAATCGGAAGACGAAAAGTGGGGCGCCCACCCAACAGATGGACTGACGACATTGTTAAGATCGCGGGAAGTCGGTGGAAAGAGCTCAGAATCATTCTTTCTGGAAATGTGTAGGGGAAGCCTATGTCTAGCAGTGGACTTCTTCAGGCTGATGATGATGATGTGACTATGATGTTTCAACGTAGGATTTATTTTTGTCAACACAGCCAGACTCAAAACCAGAGTCAGAGACAGAACCAGATAGAGTTTGTGGTAGGCCCGCGGGTTGTCAGACACTTGGTATGACCATCTCTTTGGGCTTCGTCCTCTTGGTTTATTGCCCTCTATCTTGCCCGTTACAATGAGCCTTTTCAGATTATTTGCATCTTCAACTATCCACAATCTTTACAATGTCTTCGGTAATCGGGTGTCCTCGGTTTTCGAATTCGTAGTCGCGGTTCGAAAACTGTTCCAGCGTTTCATGGTTTTACGAAGTATGGCCTGCCCGCTTACTGTCATATCAAATAATACTGGTATTCATTTTCGTGAGCTTATTATCAGATCATAATTCGGATTTCTTGGTGTCACTTAGGGTCATGGGCGAGATTTCTGTTATATTTCTTTGAGTGTGTCTAAAAAGTAAGTTATTAGGGGACATACATAATTATAATTTAAGAAATAAAGATAAGCTGTACCAACCTAGAATTAGACTAGCTAAAGTTCAAAAACAAGGTGACTACACTAAGATTATAATGTTTAACAAATTGCCTAATATAGTAACTAATCTAGAAAGTGTTTCAGAGTTCAAAAGGAAAATCAAACCTTTTTTTGAACTGAATGCTTTTTATTGTTTAAATGAATTTATGAATAAGACATTGTTGGAATCCTCTTTTGACACGGACTGCTCCTGATACATCTAATCTAATATTATATGCAATTTGACGCTATTTCTCCTAGAATATTTATTTTAATTTTGTAATTTTTTGTTTCTTATTTATTTTAACAATTTATATTTTAAGACATCGATTTTAGTAACTAATAATATTGTATAAAACTGACATGCCTAGTATTACAGTCAATTGTGATAATGTGGTAAATAAATGAACTGAACTGAACTGAACTATTTGTAAACACCATTATTTAAAATAATGGTTTGGTAAGTGTAGGAAATGTCTCCAAACGTGATTTCAATCAAACAAAGCTTAGAAAAGGTTCCTGTCCAAACATTTTAGTCTGTATTGGACCCTCGTCATAAAAGGCAATGTGTGCTTGTTTACCTAAGGACTTACCTACTTTGTCTTAAATCAAAACAGATGTTGCTAATACCTAACCATGAAATAAGTTAGCGAACTCACAAAGTGCTAACCAAAGTAGCAATGAAAACGTATTTCAAACAAATAGCAGACGAAGAGAAAGGCTAGGTAAAGAGTACCTTAAACCGACGAGCATGTATCAAGAATGTATGAAGCGAAAAATGTATGTCAGGACCGTAGCAAGTGGAAATCTGTCTTTGCCTACCCCCATGGTAAAAAGGCTTTTTTTGTTTATAGTATGTATTCAGTTGAAAATCACAAAGAAAAACCATTCACATTTTGAGTTTCGACACCAATCAAAAAGAAAAACAAGATTTCAGATACACCGAACGGAAATTGCTTTGCCAGCTTTGTAGCTAATCCGAGTTGGCTCATGCTTAATCCCTATATCCATAACTTCTAGGGCATGGTACATAAACTAGCTTCTGTCTTCTGTGTATGGTAATAAAGAAAGAAAAGAAAGAAAATACATTTCTTTTGGGCACTTAACACAGCACGAACAGAGCAACAATAAAATATACATTTAGTAAGTAGATAACGAGAACCGTATAGAACAAGAATAGGTACCTAAGTACATACAGAGACAGATAGTAACTGTCTCTGTATGTACCTACCTATAGTACCTATCCTTGTTTTTAGGGTTCCGTAGCCAAATGGCAAAAACGGAACCCTTATAGATTCGTCATGTCTGTCTGTCTGTCTGTCTGTCCGTCCGTATGTCACAGCCATTTTTCTTCGAAACCATAAGAGCTAGACTGATGAAACTTGGTGAGTAGATGTATTCTGTGAACCGCATTAAGATTTTTACACAAAAATAGAAAAAAAACTATACATTTTGGGGGTCCCCATACTTAAAACTGAAACTCAAAAATTTTTTTTTCATCGAACCCATACGTGTTGGTTATCTATGAATAGGTCTTCAAAAATGATGTTGAGGTTTCTAATATCGGTTTATTCTAAACTATTCAGTTTGCGCGAGAGACACTTCCAAAGTGGAAAAAAGTTGGTCCCTTCTTCTCTAACTTCTAAAATAAGAGAATGATAAAACTAAAAAACATATATGTTGTACATTACTATGCAAACTTCCAACGATATTTGGTTTGAACGAGATCTAGTCAGTAGTTTTTTTTTATACGTCATAAATCGTAAACCGCAATTTACCTTTCGACGAACTACAAAAACCTTTATATTATGTTATTTGATGCTACGGAACCCTTCATGGGCGAGTCCGACTCGCACTTGGCTGCTTTTTACATAAGTTGGCACCTTGGGCATATAGTTTCTGATCTAATGAGAGCGCTAGTGGCCTAGTGGTAGCGGCCCCGCCTCAGGTCGTAGGTTCAAATCCAGTCGTGTACCAATGAGTTTTCCTGCCCAAACATTTATGTACACCATGCCAGTACTCTCAAACAAAGGAAAACATCGTGAAGAAACCGGCATATCGTAAAACATAAAAAGTTTGAAACATGTGTCGAGTGCACGAAAGGGGCCTCTTTGAGGCGCACTTAAAAACCTTTCACCACACTTGGTTGGAAAGAATCAGTGACACGATAAGAAGAAGAAGAAGTAGGTACGTCTAGGATGAATAGGTAATAGGTCCTGCCGTGGGTAGGTGAGTGCAGGTACCTACAGTGATACGTGAGCCAAAACCAGTCCCATCTCAGCTTTATGCCACACGCCTTAAGTGTAATGATACTGGTTTTCAGATCGTATGTGGTAGATATCCTACATCAGATATTTGGGTACTCTATTTGTGCCAAGATCCTTGTAATTTAAGGTTTATCATAAACTACGCAATGTTGTGTCTAGTCGAAACGGAAGCTCAATTAGATACAACGTAATAAAGTTTGGAAAGAAGCCAAATCCTATACAATTCATGAGGATGCGATTCTAATGTCAAGGTCAGTAGGCTTACCACAAGCTCTGTCTAGCTCTGTCTCTGGCTCTGGTTTTGAGTCTGTACGAGTGCTCACCAGTGTATTATACTGTGTGTCTGACGTTGCGACGTATATAGGATTTATTTAGCCAACCTCACACAGTCACAAAACCAGAGCCCGAGATAGAGCCAGACAGAGCTTGTGGTAGGCCTACAGGTCTCTTCTCTCTAATCACTGGGGGATAGATGTCACGGACATTACGTGATGTTGCCGGCTATTCGTACATACAATGATGTGACCTTTCCCGGTTCTATTCATTTTATATTATAAATCACATCACATCTTTGCTGTTCGAGAAAATCCTGGAAGCTTATACCGGCTTCCCACTGGTGCGTGATATCGCGCACCAGCCCGCACCAGCTCCCACGACACACCATGGGAACGGTCTCGTGCACCGAGGTGCGCGGTAGCACAGGAGCATTTTCTGTGTGCGTTGCCGTGCGTCGTCGTGCGCGGTGCGGGCTGGTGCGTGATATCACGCACTGTAGGAAGACGGCTTTATGCTGCCTTTCTAAGGTGCGTGGTTCTGCAGATCATCACGCACAGCGCACGACGACGCACGGCAATGCATACAGAAAGGGCTCCTGTGCTACCGCGCACCTCGGTGCACGAGACCGTTCCCATGGTGTGTCGTGCGAGCTGATCCGCCTCCGTGCGCGATATCACACACCGCGATATCAATTAGGTGATAGAACAAGTATATGACCCACCTGATGTTGAGTGGTAACCATCGTCTTTAACAAAACATTGCCTCGTAGGTCATGCACATAAGGAACGTGCTCTACGACGCACTCTTTTGCTTCTGTCAACTGGAGGCATACAGATGTTCAGCCTCACGTGCCAGTAATTTCACCGGCACCCACACCCTTCAAACCGAAACACAGCAATGCTGCTTCTATAGGCAGAAATAGGCATATCTCACTCACGTATTAACATTTGAACCGATTTGGATTGTAACTTCGAACACTAAACCTGTAATAAAATATAGAAAAATACTCAATAGTATTTTCCGACCAGTAGTTCTACATGAAGTGATGATACCATGACGAGGGATGAAGGTCAAGTGACTAGGAGAGTGATGAGTATAGATGTGGATGGATACGAGAAGGGATGAAAGTCATGTGAATAGGAGAGAGATGAGTATGGATGTGGATGGATATGAGAAGGGATGAAAGTCATGTGACTAAGAGAGTGATGAGTATGGAAATGTAAGCAGAGGTAGACCAAAGAAAACATGGGTAACTGTGTGAAAGATGACATGGATAAGAGAGAAGTGAATGCAGAAAAGACGGCTGACAGAGAGCAATGGAGGAAGAAACATGTTGTGCCGACCCCATGTAAAGTGGAATAAGGGTGGGAAGAAGATATTCCGAAGTCGTAAATTGGAGTTTCACCCTGGTTGAGTGTCAAGCAATTTAACTCGTCACCACATAATAAATGTCGTACGTAGCGTGGATGACGACACGTGTCCCATAATATATTCCATGAAGTTATGCTCTAGATTATGCAAATCGTTTTAGTAGAATAGTATCTCATAATATTATAGTGAAGCTACGCTCAGTTCTATACAAACTCGTGTGATATTTTTGTTTTTACGCCTGTTTTTGATAAAACCAAATCCAATTCTCATGCATAGTTCAGAATATCGACACAATACTCCTTCTTCTTCTTCTTATCGTGTCAGCGGTTCTTTCCAAGCGTGGTGAAAGGTTTTTAAGTGCGCCTCAAAGAAGGTCCTTTCGTGCACTTGACACATATTTTTGAACTATCTAGGTTCTACGACATGCTTGCCGGTTTCCTCACGATGTTTTTTGAACACATTGAAGCTTTATAATATTATTATTTTTTAAAGTACTCCTAATAAGTTTAAAACTCTAGTCCTTGCTTTATTGCTGTAAGGAAAAGGGATGATAAAGCTTTTTTTCTCGAAGTTATAAAAAGTATTATAGAAAATCTAGCCAGCAATATTGCAAAAGTTCACAGGCATTGATAGCGAATTTATTTTGTGTCTGAATGAAAAAGTTAGACGATCGGTATTGTTAGGCATTTTATATAAGTTTACCAATTTTATAAAGATCTGAGTACAATGAAGCAACAAAATTGCAGCAGATTCATTAACATGTTTTTAATTTGCTCGTATTTGTACCTACCTACCCTATTTTTATGAACCACGGGTTATTTACCATGATTTAATTTTGTGCGTTTTGACTCCCGATATTTCGGCACCTCACCCGCCCACCTCACACAGTTATCCTGATGCGCGTACCAGTGCCTGAGCAGATTTACAACCTCATATGGCATACCTGTGGCCTCTAGTTTTTCCCACAGCATCCTATAAGAAACACGGTCGAACGCCTTTGACAGATCAAGAAAGCACCCATAGACTGGCGTCTTTCTTTTCGTATAAATACCTGACAGTCTCCTTGGGCCTAAAACATACACAAGCGAGCGACGTGGCGTGGAACAGGCGTGGCGCAGGTTTATTATAGAACGTTTTCAACAGCAGGTGACCGCAGACACGCCGTATCGTTGCCTGCGCCGCGTCGCTTCAGTATAATTCAAAAACGTCACCTGCATACATTTTGTATGAAATCGTTTTGAAGCGGCGCACGCCTGCACCACGCCTGTTCCACGCCTGCTGCCTTACGCCGCTTGTGTTGTATGTTTTAGGCCTTGAGGGCAAAGATGGCGCTTTCCGTTGACTATGGTTCCATTCTTACTTTTTACTCGATTTTGACAAAAAACACTAACGGTATCGGGACGCATCATTGATGCCACACTTTTTGACACTTTTTCACAAAATTTAATCATTATAAATACTCCGTTGTTGTTTATAAAAATAGTGTTAAAAACCATGATAGTTTCAAAAGTATTTCTTTAGAGATATGAAGAAAACAAAATTTATCATCACTTGTTTATAAAGATTGTTATGCGTCCAGTTTTGAATAAATATGGAGTACTTTTTCGTAGTGAATAAACTATTATTCATTCTGTGATAAAGCTGTGGGTGTTAGGATTGTTATCAGCCAATGGAGTATCATTAGTGCGTCCTTGCTCCACATCCCAATCCCTGAAACTTGGATTCCTAAGACGCTGACAGCAGAACACGTTGGTGACGTTATAGTGACAGTTACTATCTTCATTCATTATATCAACAGCCAGATCACGCGCGATACGACAACAGAAATCCGTGCGGCCCCTGACTAAAGGAATTCTGAAGGCTTACCACAAGCTCTGTCTGGCTCTGTCTCTGGCTCAGGGCGTCAATTCCAGCAAAAAAAATAACAACAAAAATACCCTGCCGTAACACAGAGTAATATAGCACGGAGGGTAAGATCTGTAACTACCAATTACCTAACATATTGAGCAACACTTAAACAGCCCTTATATACGCAGAGCATTACTGTTTTACCTAAACACTCTTTTACATGTAAGGTCTAGTTTTAAGTAGCTTACTGTCTAACATATAAGTTTAGCCCTAAGAGTTACAAGAAAGCGGTACTATTATGTTTATGTTTATGTTATGTTTTACACAAATCACTCAAGCGATCGCGTTAATCGATGTCGATTGTCAATATTTATTTGAAAAATTAGAAAATGGAACGCGGATTCAGCGATCACTCAATCGAGCCGTGTCGCTGGAATCGACGCCCTGGTTTTGAGTGTGTGAGTGTTGACTAAATAAATCCTACGTCAAAACGTCACACTCAGTATAATACACTGGTGAGCACTCACACAGACTCAAAACTAGAGCCAGAGACAGAGCCAGACAGAGTTTGTGGTAGGCTTACAGGGCGTACTTGACTTAAAACTTGAGGGGCAATACACGTGTTGATTTGAAATTAACTGAATTTATCAAGTCAGTTTTTATAACTTTTGTGCCTATCATCGTATCCTTCTGTTATTCTGTCTCCTATTGTTTTGTTCTGTGTTATTGTTTCCAATAAATAGTTTGATTTGATTTGACTTCCACCTTCTTTTTCTTAACGTGTCTCTAAGTCTTTTGAACAAATTATTGTGTTTTTGGAGGTACAGAGACCTACACATTATGCCGAAGGGCACAGATGAACCAAGAACGAAAAGAAAACCATTTGTGACAAATAGGGTCTTCTAGGTGTATAAGTAAGTCGAAACTTGAATTTGATTGATTAAAAAATAGGCCTACCGAAGCATAATTTGTGTAAGTAAACAGGACTTTATATCTATTGCAGATGATTTTTATAGCGTCAGGGGCAACTCATACCTTACTTACGAGACACCAGAGAGCCTGGCACAAGATTTTAGATGGAATAGGCTTGCCCAGCACCTATACCATCCTGACAGCTTAGTCGGCCTAATCCACAGGAAAGACATGGTCAATACGTGCGAAGCTAAGGCGCGGGTTTCCTCACAATATTTTCCTTTACCGTTTGAGACCTTTACTTTTCTCCGCTTTATAGCGTTATCAGCCTCTTGGGATGCAAAGGTTTAAGCCGCTCCGACGGTCTACGTTGCTGGCATGTTTATATGTAGATACATATAAACATGTACACCATAGTATACACAAGTATACTATTGTGTACATAGAAATGGGTAAGGGAAAAGAAAACCCTATTAGAAGTCCTTTCCATGGGTAAAGCTTGCACGAGAATGTTGCATTATGTGTTTCTTGAGTGTTTTGGGAAATACCATCATTATTCCCATGCTTTTCAGTTCAGTTTCATTTATTTATCTTTCCACATACACCATGTTCTTAGATACATCATACAAATTATTATTAATTTTTTTTTATAACTAAGAGCACCAGCAGCCTGTGGGACTGACTGCCTTCTGATCGTAAGGTCGTGGGTTCGAACATGGTGGTGCATCAACGGATTTATGTCATTTTTTCATATTGTAACTATACAATAAATTGTAACAGTTTCCTTTTAATAATATTTATATTGACGACATAGCTAAGATTGCGGGAAGTCAATGGATGGAAAAGGCTCAGAATCGTACTTCCTGGAAATGTGTAGGGGAGGCCTATGTCTAGCAGTGGACTTCTACAGGCTGATAATGATGATGATTCTGATGATATTGACGAGAAACTTCAATTAATTTTTCTTTGTTATGATTTGTATTCAGTTTATTTTTCATTAAACTAGGATACAACAAAGGACTGACGGAGTCTGGTAATACAGAATCACCAGATTGAATAAAAGTAGCATACGGTTAATTTGATATTGGGTAAATTTCATTATTTCCCGGCGTTTCACCTTTCATTCCCTTCTGCCAGCTGTCATCTCTATATTAATTCATTTCTTTAGCCCTACCACAAGCACTGTCTGGATCTGTCTCTTGTTCTAGTTTTGAGTATGTTAGAGTGCTCACCAGTGTATTATACCTGTGTTTTTGACGTTTTAAAGTAGGATTTATTTAGTAAACACTCACACAGACTCAAACCAGAGCCAGACAGATCTTGTGGTAGGCCTACTTATCCTCTCAAATTTTACATAATTTTAATGTAAATATTTATTTATACAAAGAACTAGGTACTTACAATTAAACAAATATTTGCAAAATGTACAAAATACACAAGAAACAGTTGACCTATCTGCAGACCGTTACAAACCATCTAGAGATAGCTCAACTGATCCAAATCAGTGCCAGACGGAAGCGTCTCCAAGATGCTGGCGGCGATGCATGCTGGAATAGCAATGAAAATGTAAATTCAAAATAAAATAAGAAAATCGGTTGTCTGTAAAGTCGGTTTACTGACGAAGTTGAACGTGACAACGTCATACAGCTGTCCACGCGGACGCATCGCTTACTCAAGTAGGAGAGAGACAGATGTCGAACGCTGCCGAACGCGGAGACCGATTACGCATCTTTGTCGCTCGTTCCGCGCTCTCGCTTGCACTTCAAGCCAGCAATGGAACGCCTCAGAGCGAGGTAACGCCACATGAGTTATGTTTTTTCGGGCGTGCAGCCGGCTCCATCGAATTATAAGACGTTGTCACGTCAAAAAAATATAAATATTGCGGATCCTCAAAACAACAAAAATCTAACCATTCTGTTTGTTCTCAGATCCACCAATCGGCACGGAGCACTGCGACTGGCTCTACGGTATCTTTGGACACGAGACATCATGTACCAGGTAACATTTTCATATGGCGTCTTCACTCTTATTCAGGAGCAAATCACCGTCTTCCTACCTACATGTTGGTTTTGCCAGCGTTCATGCTACAACAAACTTTAAACTTGTTTAATCAAAGTTATCTCGTTGTTGAACTTTGATGTTGTTTATTGTTATTGCATGAAAACCGGAAATACTTCTTTGCTTGCGATTTTTCCTAAATAAATTTACGAAATACCTAATTATAATAAGTAGGGTCCTAAAATCTTTGAAATGTGCATGTAAAAGCCTGCGCACACCTAGTTCGCTGGCGGTAGCGATCAGTGAAACGCTGTCAAATATTCGCTGTCAAATCTCAAATCTGATAGCGATATTTGACAGCGTTTCACTGATCGCTACCGCCAGCGAACTAAGGCCTGCGCACACCTAGTTCGCTGGCGGTAGCGATCAGTGAAACGCTGTCAAATATTCGCTGTCAAATCTCAAATCTGACAGCGATATTTGACAGCGTTTCACTGATCGCTACCGCCAGCGAACTAGGTGTGTTCGGGCCATAGAGTGCGCAGGCCTTAAAACGCTGTCAAATATGACAGCGATATTTGATATCATTTCACTGATCAGATGTGAGCAAGGCTTAAAACATTACTACGTGTACTGTACTGTATTATTGAGTTGTATAGGAAAGGAAATAAAGTTTTGCTTTTCATAAAGTCCAAGGGGAAGTGAAACTTCATCCGGTACAGCAACAGAAGTGTTTCCTTGGGGAAAAACAGGAACCAAACAGATGTGTAATTTCCTTCTCCCCACTCGTTTATTTCTCCCACTTAAGCACGTTAGTATTTTTATGCCCGGGGGCCTGCTATAAAGCTTGACTCAATAGGAAACCTTACGATAGATAGATACATAACTCTTTATTGATTACAATGTCACACTAGGAAGTAGGATACAGTTTTAATAAGCTTAAAAATAAACAGTCACAGTAATACAACGGGTGGCCTTATCGCTAACAGCGATCTTTACCAGGCAACCTTGGAATGAACAGAACAGCAGGCCGATCATGTAACCTTATTGAAGAAATACAGGAAAAAAAGCAACATTTTAGGTAGTCATCCATCATGAAAACATAACCAACATGTAACAAATAACTGTACTTATGTCTTTTTTTATTTGTTTGGAAATAAACGGTATTCTTATTCTTACTGTGCCAGGTGTGTAACTCTAATAGCTGTTTGTTAAGAGGGAATCACACAGGCGACTCTCCATACAAACGTAGTCCCCTATTTCCTCCCTGGATAATGACTCTAGAGTAACCATTTTTTCTCATAAAATCCAGATCTGCTATAACCTGGGATAACATTTTGGATGGACTATAGGCTTTTCCAGAGAGCACTGGTGGTCTAGTGGTAGTGGCCTCGCCTTCCGATCTGAAGGTCGTGGGTTCAAATCCACTTGTGTACCAATGAGTTTTTCTGTCGAAAAAATTATGTGCACTATGCCAGTACTCTCAAAAACGGTGAAGGAAAACATCGTGAAGAAACCGGCGTGTTGTAGAACCTAAAAAAGTTCGAGCAACACGTGTCAAGGGTCACGCAAAAAGGGCCCAGCGGCTTACTTGCGGAAAAACCAAAAACCTGCCCGCACATCAAGTGCGCATGATAAACTTGCCGAACTATATAGGCTTTTCCAGCACCATTCTGTCAGCTAAGTCGTCCTAAACCACAGGAAAGGCATGGTCAATAATTGCCGAGCTTACTAATCTCCTGTTTTTCTAGGTATTGGACGTGCTGGAACGGAACCGCCACGGAGCAGCTCTGCATCGGCGGTCTACTATACAACGAGAACGCACACTCTTGCGACTGGCCTGAGAACGTTGACGGCTGTCAGAAGCACCGTAAGTCCTTTTGGGCTACTTCCGCCAATGCCACTTATCACTATGACTTAGCTTATAGTCGAAGCTAAGCCATAGTGATAAGTGAATAGCCTTATCCTATAAACGGTCAAATCTAAGCTGGACCGAAAATAAACTTGAAAATGACTTAATTTGGTGGCGAAAAAAGCAGTGACAAACATTTGAAAATTTATAAAACAACACCCGAATTGAGAACCTCATTTTTTACTTGAAGTTGGTTAATAAACGGCTTAATCTAAGCTCTGTGGCCTCTGGAATGAAATCGAACTTTAAAATGACTTGGTATTGTGGTGAAAACTAGTTTTGTTCTCATTTAATTAATGATTAATGTTTTGAAATACAAAAAAACTTCTTCATTCATCATACCACTAGTTCTTTTTGAGCCAATGTGGTGATAGGAATTCAAATGCGCCTTGAAGCGTTCATCTCCTCAACAATTTTTTTTTAAGTAAAATACCACACATATTTTACGCTTTGGCGTCCAGTTTAAAACTGTTCCAACCATTTTTTAAATAAATAAATAGTTAATACTGTGGTCAAACCACACAACACTGCCTAGCCCCAAGTTCAGTAGAGCTAAGCTCTATGGGAGCCAGATAGCTAATAATACTTACATACATTTTTTTTTGTAAATACCTACATACTTAGAATACAATATAACACGCAGACAGAGGGCAATCATCTACAGCAGGGATTCCCAAAGTGGTCGATATCGACCCCTTGGGGTCGATATTGGTTTCCTAGGGGTCGATATAAACGAAAACTGATTTTGGGGGTCGACGAGGTCTAAAAATCGACCCCCTATTAAATTACCACACGTTCTTATTTAGAACTTTAGGTAGGTAGGTACTGTATTGTTTATGTTGTGTTACGTGTACTAAGAATAATTAATATTTATGTAGGAAATAGCATTGTTGTAGTACCTAATGTAAAGTATCAAGTTCGTACAAGATGAAAAACTAGGCAAGTCAGTGTGGACAAGTTTGTGCAAGATGAAAGAGTTCGAGCGTACATCTTTCAGGCGCGTTTTGACTTGCTCTCTATTTGACGCATACGTGATTTAAAACGAACGAATTCATGATCAAGTTGCAAATCCAAACATGTTCCTGATATTTTACTATTTAACGAGCTTGCACTTAGGTTGAAAGTTCATTTGCGTTTTGAAATTCGTTGGAGCTTGAACGATAATAACTCATATAAGTACTCATTTATTTCAAGAGATCACAAAGTTATAAAATAGCTAAATTAAGTGAAGTAAAGTGGCTGAAACAGAATTTACGAATCACTTAACCAAGTGCAAAGTTTTCCAATTTGTACCTTAGCACCTAGGTATTTTGTATCAATAGAAAGAAAACTAAAGATAGGCCCCTTATTTATAATAGTCTGCTAACTTAAAGCACTGCTAATTCTCACTCTGTCTTCTTCTATTGACCTAATTCAGAAAGAAAAATAATTTTAGAAAACTAGTAAAACCGACTTCATTGCCAAACGGCTAAACCGATTTTAATGAAATTCGTTTGGGACAATCTGGACGTAAGAATAACCTTCCAAATAAAAAAAAAAATTCTAAATCGGTTTATAAATGACGGAGGCATGCAGTTACAAACATTAAAAAATTATTTAAAAAAAAATGGCAACACCGATTTTAATAAAATTAAAATGAGACCAATCTGGAAGCAGTGCCTTTCAGATAAATAAATAATTTTCTAAATCTGTTCATCAATTACGGAGGCATGCAGTTACAAACATTAAAAAATTATTTAAAAAAAAATGGCAGCACCGATTTTAATAAAATTAAAATGAAACCAATCTGAAAGCAGTGCCTTTCAGATAAAAATAATTTTCTAAATCGGTTCATAAATGACGGAGGCATGCAGTTACAAACATTAAAAAAAATATTTTGAAAAAAATGGCAACACTGATTTTAATAAAATTAAAATGGGACCAATCTGGAAGCAGTACCTCTCAGATAAAAAAATATTTTTTCAAATCGGCTTACAAATGACGAAGTTACATACAAACATTAAAAGAAAAAAAAAATACAACCAAATTGAGAACCTCCTCCTTTTTGATTGGAAGTCGGTTAATAACACTGTAGCAGCTGTTTTAAGTTAGCGGACCATTATGAATAAGGGGGTTGATCTTAAAAGTAGGTAATTTGGCCATGGGGGTCTGAGGTAACGTTTCATTTTGGAAAAGGGGTCACTTGTCCAAAATAGTTTGGGAACCCCTGATCTACAGTCTACACAGAACAAAATTGTTGGAGTATAAATATTTGTATACTCGATGGGTATCGAACCCACGACCTACAGCGCAGAACGCAGAGCTATATATCTACTACCGACTGAGCTGAGAGGTTTTTTAAAATCACTCTAATTGCTCTGTCTTGAGTCATCAAAATATTTTTATTCAAACAACAGTTAGGTAACCTGTCCTACAATTACTCTTACCAAAATCACCAAGGCAATTTTGGAATTTTCCACACGCATAGCATTAGCATACCACCTACATTCAATGTTACAAAAGAAGCAGTAAACACGTAGTTACTCGCACCTACCTACATTACAGCATCGACATGAAAAGCCCGTGAATAATGATCTTCTGAATTCATAATGCAACGGTATCAGGCCAATTCTAATCGAACTGTACGGTTAGCAGCAGTTTTTTTTTAAATATACCCATCACTATAGATAGTGCAATTCACGAAGACGCGCGGGGTGCGGGGTGCGGGGAGTTTGCTCCGAGCGTCAGTCGCGAACCGTAGTCTATTCATTGTAGTGTGCGTGTGCACTCATAGGTACCGATAACACTCAACATTGACGGAAGCTTGCACACATAAACTATAAACGGTTAGGAGGAATAGTGGGGCGCGCCTTCGTGGATTGCATTATCGATATAACGGGAAACGACCTCGCGGTAGACCACGGCGAAGATGGAGGGATGAAATGGACGCCTATCTTAAAGAATGGTCCAAAGTGGCACTAAATAGAGACGACTGGAGAGAAGAAAGGGAGGCCTTTGCCCTGCAGTGGGACACCACAGGCTCATAATATAATAATAATAATAATATCACTAAAAGCTGAGAGAGAGAGAGAGATGCAGTGATGAACTAGGCCCGTGCTCGCCGTTAGCAGCCTCGCCTTCAAGCCCAGTCGTGGGCCAATTAGTTTACTATGTGTGCACTATCAAACCAAACGGTAAAGGAAAACATAGCAGAAAAATGGTATGCCGTAGATCCTAAAAAGATCAAAAATATGTATTAGGTGCCCCTTTAAATTCTTTTAGCACACTTGATTCGAAAGAGCCCGATACAACAAGAAAATACGCTAAGAATTAAAAAATACTAAATCTTCCATGCCCTTAAAAAATTTCAACTATTAGGAAGTTTCGATGAATAGGGCCTAGATTTTAAGCCTAAATTATAGACTGTAGGCAATGCTACGGTCCACGTTAAGAATAAAACGCATATTAAAAGTATGTAGCTTTCCAATGGTGAAAGAGTTTTTGAAATCGGCACAGTAGTTTTTGAGTTTATTCATTACAAACATACAAAAAAAAAACATCCCTTCTAAAAAACTCATAAATGAGGATGTTCTGCTCTTAGTAAAGTTAGTCAAAAACATTAAGTTGCAAACACGACTTTACAATGTACTTCGCATAAACATAATTAGCAATTCGTCAAAGTGTGAAACCAGTGCTCGCCGCTAAGCTCTGGTTTCGCCCATCAATCATCGAACTTTCACGCTAATCGTCTGTGTAATAAGGCGTATAATGGCATAATGAAGGAATGGATAACTGTTTCCAATCTTTATGTAACCGGATAATTGATAGAGATCAATTGCAGCAATTAATCGCGTCGTGGACTAAATGAAAGTGGTCCAGTTTATATGACATCGCACATGGTTGTAATCTTTACGCTTCCGCGTTTTGATCTAAGCACGATTTGCACAAAATAAGTACCATAAAAACACCAAAAAAAAACAAGAAGCAAACAAAATTTAAAGGACCCATAAACCCCCTTCCCCCCTGATGGTCTTTTGCGCTGTAGTTTGTGAATTTGTTCCCCCCGGAATGACACCGTTTGAACTATCTCAAACAATAAAATAATTGGATTTGGATATTTCTGTGATGAGCGAAAATCGTTTAGAAGTGTTCCAATATATCCCAAACCACATCGGCTAAGTAAGAGTAGCAAACTAAGCAAATATGGTTTATGGTACCTCGTGAAAGTACCATTACTGTTAATTTTTTTGCAAGAGTAAACAACTTTTGTTCTGACTCAATAATTTATTTATTCAAAAAAATGGTAGTGGTGGCAAATATATAAAAACAGAGTGCAGAGTGCAAACAAACATTTACTGAAAATCGCATTAGATAAAAACTGTGTCGCGATTTACAGCAATCGTTCTTTGTAAGTAGGAAGGTACTAAGATTAAACACAAAAAATACAAGATAAAACTACCTAATAATTATGGAACCACAAATAGCAGGGACTTATGTAAAATAATAACTAAACTAATACTATTAACAAAAATTGTCTAGGTCTTAAGGTATCCTATTTCTTTTGCAAACCTTCATTCCTCAACCCACTGGTACAGCATTTTATCACAGAGCTAGTTCGAAATGTTAATTCCGTTAAGATCAACAAAAGTTCAATAGCTCAGTTTGAATTACAAAACTAAGTTTAATCAATCCAATTTGTTGTGCCAAAGTTTGTGCACGGTTTTCATGTCGGTTTGTTTCTTCAACGTCAACTTCCGTGTTCTATTAAGGCGAAGACAGCCGTGAATGTACTGCTTGCTCGCATATTTTGACCCTTTGAAAGATCACTGAACTTATTTATTTTACGTTGCAAGCAAGAACCTTGTAGGCAATTCGATTAAACACAGTGAAGAAGAAGAAAAAAAAATTCCTAACACGCGTTTTAATATCTTTCAAAAGGTCACAAAGTGTGCGAGCGAGAATTTGTTTCACGGTATTCTGCGTCTTAAATATTAGCACTAATTAACTTCTATATTGCATAAACTGGAGCTCACTAACATGTACAGTCAGCCGCACTATTTTAAAAAAGACGTTTTCTAAATAGATGTTCTGCTATACAGACCATCTGATATTCGGACGTTTTGCTACATAGACATTTTGCTAATTAGACTTACTGCTCATTAGACCTTTTGTTCTGTTGGACATTTAGCTACTTAAACCGCCAGGAGGACTAACGCGATCAGGAGGCCTAAAATACATAATATAAAATTCGAAAATTCCAATTAAGTTAGTGTATTAACTAATTACGAAAACCTCGATCTAGGGTTTAGCATTTTTTCTACACAGCAGTAACGTCAAAGTGTCAACAATTTCTAATTCTCCTCATTACTTCTCCAGCTCTTTGCAACGAAGACCCCAACGGCAACGTTCCTCTCGGCAAGTCCTGCAACCGTTACTGGCAGTGCCAAGGAGGCTACCCTCGTCTGCAACGCTGCCCAGCCATGCTGGTGTTTGACAGGCGTTCGCTGAGATGCGTGGTGCCACCTACTGAGGACTGTGATATACCGACCACTACTACTCCACAGCCAGAGGAACCTGAGATCAGACAGGTGAGGTTTTAGAAAGTCTTTGTGGTCATAGCCTTGAGTAAGAGCTTAATATTTGATTTCGTAAGTATATTGTGATATAGTGGGAGGAGGCTTAGGATAGGGAAAACTGGAAGTCTTTGGGGGAGGCCCAGCAGTGGGACGACATAGGTTAAAGAAAAAAAAGTATATTGTATGTTGTTAATCTACATTATTGTTATAGTTCTAGTATAATTAGTAACTGATATTCTTTAGACAACATTAAACAAAGGTTGTTCTTTTGAGTATATTATGTCTGTAGAGAAGGGATATCAATTGATGGCAAAGCTCAAAACAGGCCTATGCGTCTATTGTAGAAGATTTATATATTGTCAGGGTAACTGTTGTTTACTCCTGCTCCTACTTCAGCACGCTTTAGTGCTTGGGGCAGGATTTTAGATGGAATAACCTTTTCCAGCACCTATACCATCCTGACAGCTTAGTCAGCCTAATACACAAGAAAGATATGGTCAATACGTGCAGAGCTGACTAACCCGCGGGTTTCCTAGCGATGTTTTCCTTACTGGAAAACGGAACTTCAAAAATAAATACATTCGGAAAACCAGTGTTATGAAGCACACGCTACTAAAGCAATTATGCTGAGTCGCAGCCAATGTTAATGTCATTGTTTGTTTTTTTTAAACAACAAGGTAGTTGATGGAACAAACATATGGCCACCTGATGTTAAGTGGCAACTCTTGTTTATACTATTGCTACATGACAGAAAATAAATAACTTTTAATTAGAAGTCATACTCAAAGTCAACGCTCTATGGGTGTTATTAATAATCCTGGTGCAACGCTGGAGTAGTTAAATCGTGTTTGTCTCATTTGCTCGAGTTGACAATTGCATGTCAATGCAAGAGACAAAACACGGATTAACTAATCCAACGCTACGCTAGGATTATTAATAAGACCCTATTAGTTTATAACGGACGCTGCTTTGTAAAAGAAGCTATAATTCGTATTTGCATTCAACTGCCGAACATTGAACATTCGCCAATGTCCGAGGATTTTGCGAATTGAATCCATTCGTGCAAGCTTAGTGAACGTATGGCCAATATTATGTAAGCCTTTGATTGAGTTAAAATCAGCGATGCCATCACGCGCTTTACAAAGCGGAGCCGACAAATCTAATTAAATTTAGTAAATGAATTGAATAGAGCTTGATGAATTTAGCTATATTTAGCAACCTGCACGAACAGTTTTGGAGAAATTACAATGTCCCTGTCTCACCCCTTTTGCAATTAAAATGCTTTTGTGCTCTCGAGCTCGGATAAATAAATAAATAAACATTGTGGACGATTAGCAGACCTCAAATTAAGCAGAGCTTGTTCTATGAAAACCAGATAGCTGATACAATTCTTATATATATTTTTTGTAAATAATTGTATTCTAAGTATGTAACACCCAGAGAGAGAATAAACATCCGTGTTTACCACACAAGTATTTATTCTCCTTGGGGATCGAACCCACGACCTACGGCTTGGAGGTAGAGCTACTACCAACTGAGCTGAGAGGCCAGAGGATAGAAATTGTGTTATGAGTGTAGTGATAGTGAAACATAATATGGTGCGTTAAACATTTCAATACTTCTCTGAGCATTCTCAGCTGCCCACATAATCTAATGAACGTTGTAAAAATAAAAACTTCAAAATTATGGATCTTCAAAATTTTTGCTAGGTGACTGTACAAAGTGACGCGTGACCCAAGGGCTGGGTATCAGCGTATTAGCATTGCTATTCAGCGTTGCAATGCCGCCAGTGTCTAGGGGACGTGTCCGTCTGATTTTGATCAGTTGGGCTATCTCTAGATCGTTTGTAACGGTCTGCAAATAGTCCAACTGTTTCATGTGTATTTTGTAAATTGTAAGTTTATTTGTGTAAATAAATGTTAAAGAACTTACTAATCCTCAAACTTATTTTCAGAGCCAGCACAAGTCTAACCGGCCGGGCCCAGACTACTCCGACCAAAACCGCCCAAGACCTAACAACCCTAACCAGAATAGGAACTAAGGATTTTCCTACAAACCCTTCATAACTTCCTACTCCTTTGTTCAACGTGTCACTCAATTTTCTAAGAACAATGATGGCATTATATTACACGTTTGCTACAAAGGACCACACATACCTATAGCTTTCAACCGTAAACCCATCTCTGTTTCTATCCATTTACTCGTATATTTCAAAACAATGAAACGTCAGATGTATATGTATAAAGTCTCGAACACACCTAGTTCGCTGGCGGTAGCGATCAGTGAAACGCTGTCAAATATCGCTGTCAGATTTGAGATTTGACAGCGAATATTTGACAGCGTTTCACTGATCGCTACCGCCAGCGAACTAGGTGTGTTCGGGCCATAATAGGGTTCATAATCTAAAACAGAAACATGCTAGAATTGAGAAATAAGCACATGTCATTTTAAAAAGAATTGACGATCGAGTGTTCGATTTTCAATTTTCTAAATTTTCCAGTGTTCCTCATGGTTGGTTCTAACCAATATTATCACATGATAAACCAATATTGTCACATGATAAACAATCCATAAACTAATTATAAGTTTATGCACTGTTTACCAATTGACAATTTAGCAATGTTTTGGAATACGAGCAATCTAAAGATCCCTTTCCAAAGATTTTTATTTCCTTTAAAAACTCCCACCCACCTTTGGTTTCTTATTCGGGCATCATTATTTAATCTCTATAGGTTAAGTTTGCAGTCTAGTTTTATTCTACTTAGTTTTAGCTGTGGAAAAATACTGCCTTTTATACTCAACTTTAAATGCTACTTAAAAACATTGTTTAAAATTAACATGTCTTCGTTTATTATTACCACTTCTGGTGAACATGGACACGAAGTTTTGTAATTTCAATGAACATTTTTTAACTTCTGTAAAAAAGTAGATTTTTAATTTAATGATAGAGTTACTCCAGTAAGAAGAAAGAATTACACGAGAGCAATGAAATTGGGTCACCAATGCATCACTTTTTATAAATTGTTTTAGGTAACCTGAATAGTTTGCAAGTATTCGTTGACTGGATTTTATAAAAGTATATGCCAGTGACCTGAATTCGTTGCTCTCGAGTGTATTTTCAATAAAATTAGTCAATAGTAAGTTCATAGCGTTTTAAGTTTTTAAATAAATAAGATTTTCTTTACATGTTTTTTTATCTTTGACCCTACTTTAAAGAATTAGTAAGATACTTTTATGCACAGAGACTCCACTGACTTTACACTTAGATGAATCAACCCGTTGTGTGAGTAGAAAACGATGATAAAAGCTAGGTTAGTGCTTTATTTTCTCAAACATGTTGTAATTTTAACATTATTTTGACAACCTTTTTCGAAATAAATCAAAATTTCTGTACTGGCCATACATGCGAGCAGCGGCTGGCAAAAGTTGTATATGAAAATCTAACTGTCGTGTTTTGCGGCCAGATAAATTACATAAACTCGTATCTGTCGTGTAATATTTAAGGCCTGCGCACACCTAGTTCGCTGGCGGTCGCGATCAGTGAAACGCTGTCAAATATTCGCTGTCTAATCTCAAATCTGACAGCGATATTTGACAGCGTTTCACTGATCGCTACCGCCAGCGAACTAGGTGTGTTCGGGCCATTAAGGCCTGCGCACACCTAGTTCGCTGGCGGTAGCGATCAGTGAAACGCTGTCAAATATTCGCTGTCAAATCTCAAATCTGACAGCGATATTTGACAGCGTTTCACTGTTCGCTACCGCCAGCGAACTAGGTGTGCGCAGGCCATTAGAAATGGAACTCATGTTTTTAAATTTAAATTATGTTTGAGTACGTGCGAGTTAATAATTTCCCAAGAAAAGAGATAGGATGATATTGTTTTTGTAGCTAGTTTGTACTCAAAATTATTTGATTTGGTTTGAATTTAAAAATGGAACGATCTTGTCCTCCGAAACATGGCAACCAAGGAGGTAACCTAGCAAAGGTGTTATTTAAATTTCGAACTGCCTTGCAAAGTTAAATGCTGTTATTGGAACAAAAAACAAATGATCACTTCAACGCGAGAAAAATTTGGGGTTTTCGTTTTTTGCCGTAATTGTATTTGACAAAATGAGTTCAAGTAGTACTTCGTTTTAATTTCCACACATTATTTGAGAAAAGCAATAATATCCAACCACATCCAGCTGACTCATATAGGCAAGCTATTCTTCGTAGAGCCAGTGGTTGTGAAAGCTGATATTTCGATGCTGCGTGTAATTACAGAGACGGGTGTCGGAAGCCTACATTTAATGGTATTTGATTCTGCAAGCTTTAGTCCTGGAAATTACTTCATCCGGCGAAAGCTAGAATGTTAGAATGTTTGTGGTTCAATAACGCCATATCCATTTGGACCGATTAGATTGAAACTTAAAGTGAATATAGTTAGTAACTTGAATTAACAATAACGGCTACTTTTGATCCCGAAAAAAATAGGAATGGGCTAGGGTTTATTTTATTTTATTTTATTTAAGTATTAGGTTTTTTGGTGTATAATTATTAGTTGTAATCCTACAGTTTTTTATTATGTTTTACCACGTCAAACCTGCAGTTAGAGCCACGGTCGCGTTAGTGCCGAACAGCCCTTAGGAGTTATTCGTCGAGTGTTATTAGGATCCGATGGCGCAGCGGTCAGTGCGACCCCGTACCAAGGGGTAGGTAACTTTTGGGACATTATAAAAATCTTTGTTATATTTGTATACCTATTTAAATCAGATGATCGCTATGTGATGAGCAAATGTTTGATCTAGGCAGAAAGCATTTGAAGCACTACCAATTTTTCTGAGAGGCCAATGTTACTTAAACCAACGCAGAAATAAGTAAATAAGGCTAGTAACTCATAGCGATAAATACCCGTGTAATAGATTCAGTACTCGTACTACTTATATACTCGTAGTTACTCATAGTTTCAATGTTCGGGTGAAGGCCACAAAAACATGTCAAGCAGTAATACCACTCTCCTTCTAATAACAGGAAAGGAATTTGATAAATTACCTACTTGAATATCCAATATTCTTGTGTCGTTGCCCTCGGAACAATCAATATGGATAGGCCCATTAGATGAACCAACCTAACTCCATTCTTTGTGCCGGTATACGGTGGAATAGGGATGTCGCCTGGAGAATTTTGGTAATAAAGTATCAAGGAACTCATAACCCAATTAGGATTAGTGAGTGCTTGGTGTTACGGCGAAAACTATTCATCATTGATTATACAGGGTTATTCATTATTAGCTCCACAAACTGACAGGGCCTAATTTTTCGTGTGAATATTTGTTTGGCCGAATCAATTTAATTCCTAAACTGATTTAAGTTTGTGTATAAAAATTTTATTTTTATTAATTTCTTTACGGCTATTGTATAATGATTGCCATGGAGAACAGGACGATGACCCACCCAGGCAGGCGGTGACAGAACTCAGAGTGTCGCTCACGGCGCGCGGGCGCGGATCAGAGGTCAAAATAGGTCAGGCGCCAATGATTCCAAAGGATATTCTTTTTTCTGTTCTTTTTTTCGATTTTCTCGGGATTTTCATAACAAAACTTAAAAAAATCATTTCATAAATATTTTTTATTTTATTTGTTGAACCTAATTCCTGAGTATTTGCAGCTAATAATGAATAACCCTGTAAAGCTACAACTCTATTTTACTTTATTACACGGCAAACAATACAACTACGCAAGACGCCATCTTCCTCTTCCTCTCCTTCTTCTTAGTGATGTCTCCCGTCGCTCGGTCCGACTAGGGATGTCCTATACCCAAAACCGGCTAACATTAGGTAGGTACAGCTGCCTAATACTGGGCCCGTTGAGTATATCGTTACGAAAAAGGACTGGTGGCTCCTGTTTAGTATCGGAGCTAGCTAGCATTACAACTAGAACATTAGGACGCATCTAAATCCCCCATATTTTTATAACCCCTCATCCGATTTCACTCATATAGTAGGCCCATTAGATGAGCCTACCTAACTCCATTCTTTGTGTCGGTATACGGCAAAATAGGGATGGCATCTGGAGAAATTTGGTATTAAAGTACTAGGATTAGTGAATACTTAGGTACAGCTGCCTAAAACTAGGCCCGTTGAGTATATGTATTCCAAACATGCAATTACAAAAAAAAGTATTATAATTATTATAATTTAGCTATTTGGTTATATAGTGTTAGGGATAGTCGACAAATAAAAAAAACTAGGCCTAAAAAAAGTTAAGCAGCCCAATCCCACAGCAAGTAATAAAATTTTATGCGAATTCCATTCTACATAGATAAACAAAAAAATACTTCTCACTACGATGATCGAAATAGACAACAAAGCATCTCTTCAGACGGCCTAAAAATCGAGAGTAACGCAGAGAATAGGAAATGTATTTTCACCTGGAATACGTTGAATCATGATGACGTGGCATCCCTTTTCGGTAAGTCTACCCCAAGCTCTATCTGGCTCTGGCTCTGGCTCTGGTTTTGAGTCTGTGAATGCTCACCAGTGTATAATACTGTCTGTGTGAAGTTTGGACGTGGGATTTATGTATTTCGTCAACACTCACACCAGACTCATACCCAGAGCAAAGTTTAGATTACAAAAAAACAATAAAACCTCTATGGGATGCTCCGTAAGATTCTACAACAAAATTCCTAAAGCAATTCTAGATTTAAGCGAAAATAAATTTAAAAAATGTATTATAGATAATTTAACCCACAAAGCATACTTACTATATTGATTGATTGATTGATTGAGAGCCAGAAATAGAGCCAGACAGAGCTTGTCCTTCAGAAAGCCAAAGCCGGCTTTACCCCGTAATGCAGGAAAATCTCCAAGGAGTTCGAAATCCCGCGATTGACGGACATCACTATTCCTCAGGGAACACATGCCTTCAATTCCCTCCACTTACGCTACTACCGAATATTTTGTAAGTTGATAGGTAGCTTTTAACCCGGAATCCATTACAAGAGTTCACAAGGGAATTCTAAGTAGTTATTGGTCTATTAAATTAGCGAAGAGTAAAGGAACTTTTGTAGGATCTTTGACGTTGTTTCGTGGACTTATTTTATTTTATTTTTATTTATTGAAAAGACCAACAGCAATGTAAAATAATACAGAGTTTCATATGCATTAGTTATTATTATTTTGTATAACAAAAACATAATCCTACAGATTTAATACAATGTACCTACTTCAAGGTTAGTTAAGGTTGTTCGATTCCGATACAAACTGAATTTACACAACTATGGGCAAACAAAGTACAAATGCACACTGAATTTAGCTTAAACACTGGGTCTTATTAATAATCCTAGCGTAGCGTTGGACTAGTTGATCCGTGTTTTGTCTCTTGCATTGACATGCAATTGTCAACTCAAACAAATGTGACAAAACACGATTTAAAATCGTGTTTTGAAAGGGTGTTATTAATAATCCTGGCGCAACGCTGGAGTAGTTAAATCGTGTTTTGTCACATTTGTTCGAGTTGACAATTGCATGTCAATGCAAGAGATAAAACACGGATCAACTAGTCCAACGCTACGCTAGGATTATTAATAACACCCTAAAACTTCACTGCTATTATTATAATTGTTGATTTGTAAAAGGATCATATAAAAACAACGGTAGGAACCAAGCCGTAGTTTGTTGGCTGTTCTTCTAGGCTTGGTCGCGTGGAACTGGCCAGATTGGTATCATAGAAGTTTCATCGAAATTGATTCAGCAGTTTGACCATGAAGTCGGTTTATCAAGTTTTTTAAACCTATGTTTTGTTTTAAAAATTATTGTTATGTGTAATTGTCTCTCTTATAATTGATTTGAACTCTGTTTTCTACCTGTAATACCTACAGGAAGAAAACAGAGTTCATTATTCCATTTTCTAGTTCATTGCTCTTATAAAATGTATTTTTTTATTTAGATCGTTATATTTTAAAATAATCGTTATTGTAAATAATGTATGTATTCTTTCGTAATTATAAATAAAATAAAAAATTGTTTCTCTATCTTTAGGTGTAATTTTCTATTCCACCTTAGCGCCAGAAAGTGCTAGCGATCGTTATGCAAATAGGAAAGGTGCTATCAACTGCATATAAAATGCCCTATCCTGAACTTAATCATCTACGTGCTCGTAACATTAAGCTGAGTTTAAAAGAAGAATTATAGTGGAAATTTAAAATTACCTCACTTTCTACAATGTGTAAGATCTCTCACGTCTAGGAAATATTTTTAAAGTTAGGTAGGTATAGAGGTGTCTTATATAATTCTGCTACATTGGCGGCTACATTGTCACTTACTAATGAGGTCGTGGCTAAGATAAAGCCTTTTAAATAAATAAAAAATAAAAAATTGGAAGGCATTTTAGATTTTTAAAACTGCTCAGTATGTGAGCTAAATCGGCTAAGGGGTAAATATAACAACCCCTGACGAATTGGCCTCAAAACTTGCAAGTAGGCATAAAAATATAAAATCGTAGTGAAAACCAATTTATTTTCAAGTACTCGTGAGAACTTGGGGGTAAATAATAGTTGGCAACCGTTTACATGTAAAATGGCCACGGTTCTCAAAGTTGTAAATGGTAAAAAAAAACCCAGTAGCTCTGTCAATAGAACTACTCAACAGAACAGGTGGGAGTAAACGAAATTTATTCTGCTTAATGAATGGCATCTGTCCATTGTGGATCAATTTTGCCAGTGTCGAGTAATGAGGATATATTACATAGATAAAATACTTTTTCGTCAAGTCAAGTCAGTCATAGACAAGTCGGCCCTACTTGGCTTTGAAAACAAATGATGGTCGTTTGTTTTCAAAACCATCAGAAACCTTTTCAATCATATCAGAATATCATCTAATACACTTTCATTCCAACTGCTAACACTTTGAGCTAAGACGTAATGTTGATTAAAATACCGCAAAAATTACACAACTCAAAATAAAACTAGAAAAACAATTAAAATGGAAAAGCTATGTGACTTCCCAAAATGACAGAAAACGAATCCCTTCAAAGTACCTACTCGTGAGAACTTGGGGATAAATAATAGTCGGCAACCGTTTACATGTAAAAAGACCACGGTTCTCAAAGTTGTAAAATTTAATCAAAAGTAAAGTTTGACAAGCAACGTCAGCCAAATATACCCCGGGAGGCATTTAGGCTGGGTCGTTTCCTTGAGTTATATCTTTTTATTAATACCTCAGGGACCTGTTCAGGGCACGATATAGGGCCAGAGGTCCGAAAAGGCCAACTGACACGAAAATGACTATTTTATTGAGTGAATGAGAGTAAAACTACATATATTAAAGCTGTATAACTTTATGGATTGTTTTTATCTGACTTCAAATAAAAAGGATGCGATTCTTAATTCGGCTGCATTTGTTTAGTATCTATAGTAAAAGCTGTAACTCTAAATTTTTTTTTATCTGAATATAAAAAAAGAGGTTCCTAATTCGGTTGTTTGTGTTTTTTTATAATTGTCATCGTATAACTTTGTTATTTTTCACCCGATGTATAGATGTTCGTTTCTCTGTGGGTGTGATATTGTATTTTGTATTTTAAATATGTATTTCCAAAACAAGCATGTGTATAATATACGATATAATATACAGGGTGTGGCGTAAAGAGTGGATAATCCTTTACCTACCGGTCGGGGGCATCACAACTGTTCAGAAAATAAAAACATGTACCCAGTAAAAGTCCCACGGTTTTCGAGTTATTAAACATTTTCGAAATTTTCATTATTTTGTACTTCTGTCCATACTTTTCGATGCCAAGATCACAAATCAAGGAATTTTCTCCATCTGTTTTTTTTATAGCATTCTTAGATAACTGTTCTATCAAATGATAACTGCCATTGGTATGTCAAAGGTACAGTTTTTTTTTTAGAATTTTTTTTAGAAATAAAAATGTGATTTGCCAATTTTTTCCAAAAGTTTGACCTCCTGTGGTTTAAAAAAAATGTATCGTCACCCTGAGTGACCAACTAATAAATAACTTGCCTACTTCATTGAGATTCCGAAATGGTATAGCACTTGCTAGTTCCAACTTTCAATGCAAAGAATATTTGTGTTAAAAAAGGGTAAGGGTCATTGTTTCAAATTACAAGTAAGATTTTACATAGCAATCGAATTTACTAAAAACAGAAAATAAATCAAAATGCTCAAAATGCGCGCAAGATAAAGCGTTCTTTTATTAGAAGATGCAGGGCTTGCATAAGAGCAAGTGGAAGCCATTTTGAGCACTTGTTGTAAGAAATTTTAAAGTAATAAATGTATTTTAAATATCTAATTTGTTTTATTTTCTGTTTTTAGTAAATTCGATTGCTATGTAAAATCTTACTTGTAATTTGAAAAAATGACCCTTACCCTTTTTTAACACAAATATTCTTTGCATTGAAAGTTGGAACTAGCAAGTGCTATACCATTTCGGAATCTCAATGAAGTAGGCAAGTTATTTATTAGTTGGTCACTCAGGGTGACCATACATTTTTTTTAAACCACAGGAGGTCAAACTTTTGGAAAAAATTGGCAAATCACATTTTTATTTCTAAAAAAAATTCTAAAAAAAAAACTGTACCTTTGACATACCAATGGCAGTTATCATTTGATAGAACAGTTATCTAAGAATGCTATAAAAAAAACAGATGGAGAAAATTCCTTGATTTGTGATCTTGGCATCGAAAAGTATGGACAGAAGTACAAAATAATGAAAATTTCAAAAATGTTTAATAACTCGAAAACCGTGGGACTTTTATTGGGTACATGTTTTTATTTTCTGAACAGTTGTGATGCCCCCGACCCGTAGGTAAAAGATTATCCACTCTTTACGCCACACCCTGTATAATATACGTATATTTTAATCAGGTTTCCATTGTACAAGCTCTGCTTAGTTGGAGCTAGATAGTGTTGTGTGGATTGTCCACTATTTTTTTGACGTTACAACGTCTTATAATTCAAAGGAGATTTTCGTGCGTGCTGCCGCACGCACTAAAAAATGCGGCGTTACCTCGCTATGAGACGTTCCATTTAAGGCTTAAAGTGCAAGCGAGAGCGCGGAACGAGCGACAAAGAGGCACAATCGGCCTCCGCGTTCGACGGCGTTCGACATTCTGTCTCTCTCCTACTTGAGTGAGCGATGCGTCCGCGTGGACAGCTGTATGACGTTGTCACGTTCAATTATCGTCAGTAAACCGACTTTACAGACACCCGATTTTTTTATTTCAGAGAGCTTACCTGCTGTTGTAGTGCTCCATTTTTTTTATAAGCCAGGCAACGTCTCTGTTTATTAATTACTAGCAGCCCGTCCCGGCTTCGCACGGGGTAGACAATATTGTTGTACATTATTTTGTTCTATCGCTAATAGTTTCGGCAGCGCATTCGACGAAATACATTTTAAGACTCATTTTTCTACACCTTCGGTTACATTGTTCAAATTTTACCAAGGATCCCTAATTTTTTTCAAAATGAAATGTAGCCTATGTCAAATTGGAAGAATGTAGCATTCTAATTGGTGAAAGAATTTTTTAAATCGGCCCAGTACTTTTTGAGCCTATTCATTACAAACATACATAAATAGGTACAAATCTTTCCTCTTTATAATATTAGTGTAGATTTGCACTAACACGTGTTGGTTCTAAAGTGTGGCTAAAGGCTTCAAATGTCACTGAACTGTAATTTCATAGCAATGGACGAAAATAGACTCGACGCGTCTCGTAAGTTCGTTAAGCTGATTAAAATGTAGGTGCTAAGTAAATACAGTTGGAAAATGTCAGGGGAATTAGCAGCTAGCATTTTGAATTTCGAAGTTGAAAATTTTAGTCTAAGATCCCGCTATAGAAGGACCTTCACCGAGCTGGTTATTTAATGAAACGTATTTTATATATAATTAATCATGCCAATAAATATATTCTATATGGGATGCCTATCAAATTTCAGTCCAGGATAATTTATGATTAATTAATAATAAAAAATAAAAAAAAATATGGTTTGTTTATTAAACAAATTCTATACCAATCGAAAGTATAGACCCCAGTATTTTTATTCAATAAACATACCGGTGCAAAATGCTAGTATCGATTTACCTGTTTATACCTGGCTACCCGAGAGTTGTGACCGGAAAAAAATAGGCAACCTAACGTTTGCATATTCTATGGGGTCTATACTTTCGATTGGTATAGAATTTGTCTAATAAACAAACTGGTGGAAAGTTAAAAAAACAATTTAGTTTTTTAATTATTAATTAATCATATCCTGGACTGAAATTTGATAGGCAACCCATATAGAATATATTTATTGGCATGTTTAATTAAATATAAAATACGTTTCATTAAATAACCAGCTCGGTGAAGGTCCTTCTATAGCGGGATCCTATACTATTTCATTTAAATTTAGAATTTTAGAAAATAAGTTTATATAAATTTAGAATAAGTTAACTAAAACTTATAGTTGATGTTTACTATAGGACAGTGTAGTCGCTTAAAGGTCTGCGCACACCTAGGCCGCTGGCGTCGGCGATTAGTGAAACGCTGTCAAATTTGACAGCGATATTTGACAGCGTTTCACTGATCGCTACCGCCAGTGAACTAGGTGTGCGCAGGCCTTCACGTCAAATCCCTTTAAATTACTTACCACTTTCATAGTTTTAAAGAAAATAATAACCGAAGTTTTTTTGGTTCTTCTTTGCTTTTACGACTGAAATTGCGCATCTAATTTTGTCACTGACTATACAAATATTTCGTGGGTACACTCAAGATCAAAAGCAAATCATAATCAAATTATTACACTAGAGTTAAACAATTTCTAAATAGTCCAAAAATCATCCACACGTACAAACATTCTGACGCTGCCTGTACCTAAGGGAAATGCCGAACTCTCAAAGCGCTGTGATTTGTTGAAGCAAAGATTCACTGAACCGATAAACTGTAAACTCTACCCCCATCTACAGTGCCACCAACTTGATATATCTGTTCAGATAAAGAGAGTGGAAAGGGTGCGACCATCTCAAAATTGTGAAACAAAAGTAATCATCATTATTTGTATTTTGTATTTATTGTTTTACTTTAATTATAACGGTTAACACCAATTACAATAAAGATTTAAAGACATAATAGACAGACAGAAAAATGAAAATAAATAAAGCATAAGTAAACAGGTTTGTTCAAATTTAAATAAAATGTCAATAGTAAAAAATATAAAACAAAATGTCAGGACAATAATATACAACACTATACATTGGAAATTCACGCACAGCTTCATCACGCTCACAGAATCCCAAACATTCAGACATTATATTCATCCAGCCATCCTCAAACAGATCACACCCAGGACTAGCATCATCATTATCATCATCAACAGCCCGACTTCACCCACTGCTGGGTATAGGCCTCCCTTAGTTTGTGCCATCTACTTTGATCCTGTGCCAGTCTAGGTCGGCTTGCTACAGGGCGCCCTACGCTTTTGTACTCTACAGAACTTTTAACAATAAATAAAAGAAATCAAATCAAACATTTATTAATTCAGTATAGGCCTACCACAAGCTCTGGTTGGCTCTGTCTCTGGCTCTGATTTTGAGTCTGTGTGAGTGCTCACCAGTGTATGATGCTTCGACGTAGGGTTAAAAGAGCCAGAGACATAGCCAGACAGAGCTTGTGGTAGGCCTACTTGAAATAATAAATGTTTGATTTGATTCGTTTTATTTATTGGTAAAAGATGTGCGTCTATACTCAGTATATTTTATCTAGACATTTGACCCGTCAAATCTCCAATATACGAGTAGTACGAACTTTACCATCACCAGTACCCCAAGTCCCAGTGCAATTACAACATTTCGTTACCAAATGTTGTTTTCGTTTCGCTTATTTGTCTCTGTCTATTGTATGGAGAAAAGATGAGACACCAACTCTAACTACGTAATGTATTTTTGCCATCTCGTATTTTCTCCATACAATAGATAGAGACAAATAGGCGAAACGAAAACAACATTTGGTAACGAAATGTGGTTGCCAAACTCCGACTTCGGGTACCGGTCACGACTCCCACTTGCCGCCTAATAAATATTTATGGCAGAGGCGTCACGTCGCGTCGTATCTATATTTTGTTCAAAACTGAGATACCCAAAGGGTTTATTAAGCCCGGGGGAAGATTATACAGGGTGCAAAAATAACACTTACGTTCAGATAGGATGATACTTTATTGTAAGGATAAATACAATAAAGGATACAGTCATTATAAATCAAGACGTAACATAGTAAAGTGCAACCTTGAGCTATTTTGAGGTGAGGTTCATGTATTTTACTCATAATCATCAGCCTGAACAAGTCCACTGCTGGACATAGGCCTCCCCTACACATTTCCAGGAAGAACAATTCTGAGCCCCCTTTCCATCCATCGACTTCCCGAGATCAACAATGTCGTCGGCCCATCTGGCAGGTGGGCGCCCTGAGTGTCGTCTTCCGGTTCATGTTCGCCATTCGAGAACCTTTATTCCCCAACGGCTGTCGGTTCTTCTAGGTCACACTTTCTCGCTCACACAACTCAATTCACCAAGCTACACACAGAATCTCCTGTTGCCCAGACTCTTAAGAGACTGGTGCCTCAGGAGATCTGTACATTCACTCATACACACTCACCCCTCACCCACACACACACCACATTCATACACCACATTTACACACCACTACACAACACACACCGTTCCCTTTTGAAAAATGTTTGCATTATTTTATTATATTATAGGTATACTAGCTGTCACCCGCGACTTCGTCCGCGTGGTTAGTATAAAGTCATAGTTTGAGTTCGTTTAAAAGAAACTATTTTATGGTGGAAAGCGGACAACTATTGATATGTTTTCACTGTTTTTTTCGTATTTTTTGTGAGTTATTTTTCGTGAATTTGTCTTAGTGGCTAAGTTGGGTTATGTATGCGTTGGTTTTACATGACCAAGTGCTGATTACCTTAGTTTTGAGTTTGCATTCAAAACTATATAAAGTGTGTTCGAAAGATGGTAAATGCTGTTGTAGCCGATTTTTTTCAGCTGTGTTTAGTTTTGGTATTATAGGTGCTTCCCGCGATTTTGTCTTAGTGTTTATCATGGGGTTTTTTGTAAACCTTTGTGTGTATTCAAACCTGGTGACAGATGCTGCGGTAGCAGATTTTTTTTAAAATGTTTTTTTTGCGTATTTTGTAAAGCTCTTTTTCGTGATTTTATTTTAGTGGGTAATTTGGGCTATCGTATTCGTTGGTGTATAATCGAATCTTTTTTTTTTAGTTTGACATGATCAAATGCAAGTTACCATCGTTTTGAGCTTGTACTTTAGAGTGTATTTGAATTTGAAGGCGAGTGCTGTTGTAGCCGTTTTTTTTCAGCGGTGTTTAGTTTAAGTATGATAGATGATTCCCGCGATTTGTCTTGGTGGTTATCATCGGTTTTTTTGTAAACATTTGTGTGTATTAAAACCTGGTGAGAAATGCTGCGGTAGCTGAAATTTTTTTTATGTTTTTTTTGCGTATTTTGTAAAGCTATTTTTTGTGATTTTATGTTATATTAGTGGCTAATTTGGGGTTTCGTATGCGTGTTGGTGTATAATCGAATCAGATTTTTATTTGACATGACCAACTGCTGGTTACCATAGTTTTGAGCATGTACTTTGGAGTGTATTTGAATTTGAAGGCGAGTGCTGTTGTAGCCAATTTTTTTCAGCGGTGTTTAGTTTAAGTATGATAGATGATTCCCGCGATTTGTCTTGGTGGTTATCTTTGGTTTTATTGTAAACCTTTGTGTGTATTCAAACCTGGTGACAGATGCTGCGGTAGCTGAAATTTTTTTAATGTTTTTTTTTGAGAGGAATGGAGAGAAGGAAGGGAGGCCTTTGCCCTGCAGTGGGACACAACAGGCTTTTAATAATAATAATAATATTTTTTTTGCGTATTTTGTAAAGCTCGTTTTCGTGATTTGTTTTAGTGGCTAATTTGAGCTATCGTATTTGTTGGCGTATGATCGAATCTGGTTTTTTTAGTTTGCGTGATCAAATGCAAGTTACCATAGTTTTGAGCTTGTACTTTAGAGTGTATTTGAATTTGAAGGCGAGTTCTGTTGTAGCTGTTTTTTTTCAGCGGTGTTTAGTTTAAGTATGATAGATGATTCCCGCAACTTTGTCTTGGTGGTTATCATCGGTTTTTTTGTAAACATTTGTGTGTATTAAAACCTGGTGACAAATGCTGCGGTAGCAGAAAATTTTTTAAAGTTTTTTTTTGCGTATTTTGTAAAGCTATTTTTTGTGATTTTATGTTATATTAGTGGATTTTATGTTATAATTTTGGGTTTCGTATGCGTGTTGGTGTATAATCGAATCAATTTTTTTAATTTGACGTGACCAACTGCTGGTTACCATAGTTTTGAGCATGTACTTTAGAGTTTATTTGAATTTGAAGGCGAGTGCTGTTGTAGCCAATTTTTTTCAGCGATGTTTAGCTTAAGTATGATAGATGATTCCCGCAATTTTGTCTAAGTGATTATCATTGTTTTTTTTGTAAACCTTTGTGTGTATACAAACCTGGTGACAGATGCTGCGGTAGCTGAAAATTTTTTAATGGTTTTTTTTGCGTATTTTGTAAAGCAATTTTTTGTGATTTTATGTTGTATTAGTGGCTAATTTAGGGTTTCGTATGCGTGTTGGTGTATAATCGAATCAGATTTTTTTAATTTGACATGACCAGCTGGTTACCATAGTTTTGAGCATGTTCTTTAGCCATTTTTTGAAGCGGTGCGGTGTTTAGTTTCGGTATGATAGGTGTTTTCCGCGATTTTGTCTTAGTGGTTACGGTGGGGTTTATGTAAACTTTTGTATGTATTCAAATTTGGTGACAGAAGCTGCGGTAGCAGATTTTTTTTAACTGTTTTTTTGCGTATTTTGTAAAGCAATTTTTTGTGAATTTTATTTAAACTATTTTTCCTTTTTTTCTTCTTTTAGGGAAATAATTTTCCTATTTTCTTTCTTAGTGCACCTTTGCTCTATAAGAGGAACACATTTTCCAAGTTTCATGCTTCTAGGACTAATGGTTTAGGCTGTGTGTTGATTTTTCTTTAAACCTTTTTTCCCCTTTTTCTCCTCTTTGGGAAAGAATTTTCCAATTTCCTTTCTTAGTACACCTCTACGCTATAAGAGGAACATACCCTCCAAGTTTCATGCTTCTAGGACTAACGGTTTAGGCTGTGCGTTGATTGTCAGTCAGTCAGTGAGTCAGTCAGTCAGTCAGTCAGTAACGAAAGAGTTTTATATATTTAGATTCTTATTTTATTTTCCTTGTGTCCATTTTAAATATTTCTACCTACTTTGTTGTAAATTGGATGTCACCTGCCAAGAGGAGGGCGTTACTGGCTGCGACACAGTTTATACTTCTGCAGTCAGTATCGTTTACACTTGTTTTTGTATAACCTTGTACCTTGATTCCAAATAAATATATTTTGATTTTTGATTTAGATTTTTGAGCTATATGCTATTTTTATAGCTTTTATTAGTTTCACCTGTATGTATGTATGTATGTATGTATGTATGTATGTATGTATGTATGTATGTATGTATGTATGTAATCGACCCCTTTGAGCTCGATTTTGTCCTACTTTGAAGGATCAGATTTGATTCAAACTTTGCACACCTGTCAAAGGTCGATGACAATGCAATAATATGAAAAAAAAAAAAAAAAAAAAATTAAAAAAAATTGAAAAAATAAAAAAAAAACCTACTTTGAACGATCCGATTTGATTAAAACTTTGCACACCTGTCAAAGGTCGATGACAATGCAATAATATGAAAAAAAAATAAAAAAAATGAAAAAAAATTGAAAAAATAAAAAAAAAACCTACTTTGAACGATCAGATTTGATTCAAACTTTGCACACCTGTCAAAGGTCGATGACAATGCAATAATATGAAAAAAAAAAACTAAAAAGTAAAAAATAAATTATAGTTTAAAAAACTAAAAAAAACGCTTTTACAACTAATTGAACTAAAAAGTTTAAAATAAAACTGTAATAATCAATTGAAAAATTTATATTATTGTACAAAAAGCGTGGGGGGCTTGATTTTGATTGTTGTAAATATTTTATCAATAGTTTATTATATCTGAAGTTATTATAAAAAGCACCCCACGCTGTATGTACAATAATATAATTTTTTCAAGTGATTATTACAGTTTTATTTTTAATTTTTTAGTTCAATTAGTTATAAAAGCGTTTTTTTTAGTTTTTTAAACTATAATTTATACTCATGAACGTTTACTTAGAAATCTGCCGTGTAGAGTGCTACAAGGTTCTACGGAATCTACGACGTAGGCGCTCTACGTCGTAGATTCCGTAAAATTCCAGGAAAATACAATATATTATTATATTCTACCTGTCCAATTTGTGAAAACAAAAGTAACAGTTCGTCAAAATCTTTGTGAGCATCCCAAGTTGCGAATAAGTTGGATGCTGGGTGTCAAAACGTCTAACTCGGAGTAAAGTTATTGACTTGGGCAGGAACGCCCTTCGATACAATTTCTACACAAAGTAGAAAGTTCTGCTGTAAATTTATCGTGACGGAACTTGACTTGTGATAGGTAGAATAATAAATAACAGAGTAAGTAGACGCTATTAAAAAAAAAGTAAATAATTATAAGTTTAAAAAACTTGAGAAACCGGCTTCATGGTTTAACGGCTAAACCGATTTTAATCAAATTTGTTTGGGACAATCTGGACGTAAGAATAACCTTCCAAATAAAAAAATAATTTTCTAAATCGGTTCATAAATGACGGAGGCATGCAGTTACAAACATTAAAAAAATTATTTAAAAAAAAATGGCAACACCGATTTTAATAAAATTAAAATGGGACCAATCTGAAAGCAGTACCTTTAAGATGAAAAAAAAATTTTTCAAATCGGCTCACAAATGACGAAGTTATGCGGTAACAAACATTAAAAAAAAAAATAAAAAAAAAAAAAAAAAAAAAAAAAAAAAAAAACATACAACCGAATTGAGAACCTCCTCCTTTTTGATTGGAAGTCGGTTAAAAAGTGGTAGGAATTTCGGTCAAGGAAGAACTGGAATTTGGTGTAGGAGGTTTTTCCCAGCATTGGGAAAAACTAAGCGAGGGAAAATGTGGATATTTTCTATAGCAATAATCGAGTTAGGTACCCACCTTTTATGATTTATATACCACTTATATGCAAAAACATGTTAATTTACCGCGTTGGTACTTATTGTGCATAGTGTACCTACCTACTCGTTCTCCTTCTACGTAATAGGTTTTGTCGATTTTGTCTATTTTTCGGCGTATTACGTATTCAAATAGGCACTTACTCCAATAGATCGCAAATACTCGACTATAAAAAGATCAACCTTTATTCACCATCCCTCATATCGTATTTATCACTTCAATACCTTTTCATTCCAGAAAGTAAAAGACGCATTTATGAATCGAAAAACCGCTTTCTGATGACCTTCAATTTGGCATTACTATGTAGAGTGTTCACTTATAACCGTAAGAGCCAGACTCTTATGATAAAGGTATGCAAACGAGTAGGGCTGGGGATAGCTCTTGAGTTGTGAGGAGTTATGACGTAAGGGTAAGGAAAATTCAAGAAAAATAAAGACTGAGGATTGTGTAAACTTATCCCCAAATAATAAAAAGTTTAAAAAACTTGAGAAACCGACTTCATTGTCAAACGGCTAAACCGATTTTAATCAAATTTGTTTGGGGCAATCTGGACGTATGAATAACCTTACAAATAAAAAAATAATTTTCTAAATCGGTTCATAAATGACGGAGGCATGCAGTTACAAACATTAAAAAAAATATTTAAAAAAAAAATGGCAACACCGATTTTAGTAAAATTAAAATGGGACCAATCTGGAAGTAGTACCTTTCAGATAAAAAAATATTTTTTCAAATCGGCTCAAATGACGATGTTATGCGGTAACAAACATTAAAAAAGAAAAACCGAATTGAGAACCTCCTCCTTTTTGATTGGAAGTCGGTTAACAAGTCACCTTGCCTATAAAAACAGACACTTTATTGGAATAAATTTTGTGATAGGCATATGATCAAATGATAGGCAATGATAGACCTTTTATCTAGTGCTTGTTACAAAAACCGGAAACTCCTCAAAAAGAAACTGCCTACGTAGTACTTTTTAAACTTTCGCGATCATAACACATACCTACTGAAACATTACGAAAAAAGATCAAGTGAGGGTAGTTAGTGATACTGCCTCCACTTCTCAGCCACGGTAGCACTCATTGTCAATGCTCCAGTCAGCCCGCGACCACGGTTATTGCAACATAGCCGAAACGTCGGGAAAATAAATAAAATAAGGTAAATAACGCGATAAATACCCGTGTAATAGTTTCAGTATGCCTACGTAGTGCCTTAAACTCGTGCCTACCTACCTACCCATCATAATATAGGGTTCAATATACATAGGTGAAGTAATAAAACCACAACCGCGGCATGTAAACGTATAGCAAAGGAGGAAATAGGGAAATGGAAAACGTGATTTGCATTTCGAGGTAAATTAGGTAGGCTAGGCATGTGCGAACAATCAATACAGAGTAACAGTAGGCACCCCTTTTCTAAGATTTGTATTGATTTGCGTTGACAACAGTGCCGTTTTTGTATGGAAACAAGTTGGGTGCCCAATAGAGGTACCTTAATACATAGATGCGGAATATGCCACATTAGAGCACGCAGGTGTCAAGTAACGTGGGTAGAAGCTGTTCCCAGGCTGCTATTCCTAAGGTATTTTTTCTAACCTTTATATTTTAAAATATCTATTACTCTAGATGACAATTTGAAGCTTTGACCAAAATGGTCAGCAAGTGCAATATAATCTCATACATAAACTAACCTAAATAGCCCCCCCATTCCAGCATGAGGATGCTATGCATCGTGCGCGCGTGATAAACGGTAAAAAGAGGCTGTAATAAACCTCTACTTTTTAAAAGGCGTACCTATTTTAATTTTAAATAACCCCGCCATGACATGACAGCGACTTTAACCTATCTTTTTGACAGTGACTAATCAAGCTCTTTGACAGTGACAGTAAAATAAACGTTAATGCTAACAGTGACATACCAATATAATTTTTGGCAGTGACAGGCAGTGACTACACCAAATACGCTATACAGCCAGTTTAAAAATACACCATTGCACTATATTTTCTTTACATTTTAAGACCTTCTTAATTTAGCGAAAGTACAATTATAATTTGCAAAATGAAATGAGAATTTGAGTTTGTTTTGTTTACAAAATTTAAATATCGCATCTTGAAACAAGTTCCGATTGGTGAGTGTATATTAATGAATGAGTGAATTTGTTAATTTTATCAGCTATGTATCGTAGCGTTTTGGTGACCATTGTTTCATGCTGTCACAGTTCCTAGATTATTTGTCAAGATTCTAGGTTAGGCTTAGTTACGGTTGTAAACCACTGTGTTGTCGTTTTTATCAGTACCTAATGATGTTTAGGGGGGGACAGAAGCTTGTCGGAGCCGTGAGATCGCGCAGTGCTCTCACAGCATTCATCGATACAGCAGCAAACCAAAGCAGAACTACAGGCACCATGTCGAAGTTTGGATTGCCCGCTCGTTACGGCCAAGGCGAGAAGAGCGTTTGGTAAGCTGTTCTGTTATTTAAACCGTTGCATATTTGTAAATAACTCAATTATATAATGAGATGTTTTGTTTTTGCTCGACTGAAGAGCTGTCATAATAAAATCGTGTTATCTTCTATGTAAACCTTATTCCGAGGGGTTAAGGTCCTATTTTCTTACTCAGCATGGTTATAACTTTTTTCTTAGGTAAAGTAACTCACATTAAATTGAACTAGTATACTATTGTAAAATAGTTGATATGAAAATGATTAAAGATGTGCAGTCTTACATTATTTTTATTTCCGTAGACATCCCCTAAATTTTGAAAGATCTATAGATCCTAGGTAGCCAGGGGCAAGTCCAAACAATAAAATTATTTGCATACAGCTTATTTCTTGCCTTTCTCGCTATCTCTGACTAAATATATTCTCTTTAGTCATACACAAACATACCTACATAATGTGATATGTTATTTACTAAGCGTCAATAAACTACCTAATTGTATATTTCCTAATTAACATAAAATTAGAAGTAAATTAAAAGTAATTGAAAAGTAGGGCGCCCACCCACCAGATGGACTGACATTGTTAAGATCGCAGGATGAAAAGGGCTCAAAATCGTTCTTCCTGGAAATGTGTAGGGGAGGCCTATGTCCAGCAGTGGACTTCATCAGGCTGATGATGATGATGACATAAAATTCCAGGGTGGAGTACATTGAACTGAATGCTAAGTACAAGCCCGCTGTGAACTTGGGGCAAGGATTCCCTGACTACCATGCCCCGAAGCATGTCACGGAAGCTCTGTCTCAAATAGTTATCGGAGACAATCCTCTGCTGAACCAATACACAAGGGGATTTGTAAGTATAAAAGACTTGTTGAATAAACTTGTTGAATAAAGCTGATATATTCATTAAAAAAAACAGCAGCATTCCTGGAATGTCGTCAGAAGTGAAAATTTGGATAACTTGAATTGAATTGACGTTTGGATGTCCTCCACTGGCTGCCTGCGGGCTGTTAGACCCTGACTTTTGGTGAAGTTTGTGGATCTTTGCCGAAGAGGTAACAGTGACACCTCACACACCATTGTTTATTTTCCACTTAAAAAAATGCTCAAGCCTACATAGAAAAGTTTTTGCTTGATAAAAATTTAATACAAATACCTGACTATACCTCATAGTCTGAAGACTGATTGCAGATATAGACTATACTAATAGACTAATGAAATTAAACCTTAAAAAAAAACCTGCATTAAGTAACAATCTGATGTGGTCATCCAGGTTAACATCAGGCAATAATGCAGTCACCCTAAAACTGCCAAAAATAGTGTGGTAATAATTATTTCTTGAGCTGTGTATAAATAATAAATTCGACTTAATATTTATCTAAATTAAAATAAGCACAACAACTACTCACAAACTACGCTGCCTCTGCCTATAGTGATATGCTTTATTTGTTAGAGGCTTATTCATATCTCATAGTATATTTATGACCCCTAAAGACCAGTGTTAAGTGTACACCTACTTATGGCCTTATCTAATCACTTCTCTCATTGTACAGCTCAGACTGTTACTGATATACACTTAAATTGTTTACTTTATAATCTACTAGCGGCCTGTCCCGGCTTCGCACGGGTGGACATTTATTTTTAAACACAAAATAGCCTATGTTACTCAGGGTGAATGTAGCTTTCCAATGGTGAAAGAATTGTTGAAATCAACACAGTAGTTTTTGAGCTTATTCATTACAAACATACACACAAATATACAAATCTTTCCTCTTTATAATATTGGTATAAAAAAGCAACATTGTTCACATAATTTATTAGTCTCACAATTGTAATCACAGACATGACATTCTTTCAGATATTAAAGGTTGCTAGGAAGAGATTGCTCTCAGCAGTAAGGTCGCCTATTGTTTTGCCTAAAAATTTCCATAAATTGTTTAGCTCCGTTTAGCTATCAGCTTTAAAAAAATGTGATTTCTTGAAATGAAATTTTAGTCCATATTATTTGAGTACCTAAATTACGAATTAATTTGTTTCAAATTTCATCCAAATCAGTACAGTAAAATGTATATGTGCATGCACATGATGTGTACATGATTATGATGAATGATATGGACAATCCACAAAACACTATCTAGCCCCAAATTAAGCATAGCTTGTACTATGGGATGCAGAAAGCTGATATAATATTTTTAAACTTTTTTTTGTAAATGCCTACTAGAATACAATATAATACTCAGGTAAAGAACAAATTTGTCCTCACCACACATATATTTGTTCTCGCCGGGGATCGAACCCACGACCTACAGCGCAGAAGGTAGAGCTACTACCAACTGAGCTGAGAGGCCAGTCAAAAACGAATAATATTGGACTCTTGCAACCTAAGCTTGCAACATTCTTGTGTCATAGTTTATCTCTACCTTTGATAAGTTAAATCAAACATGGAAATGGCTTTTGATTTCTATAATGTACACACAGTATAGCATACCTAATAATTTTATAGGCCACCCTTATCAGCCATGGAACCCATAAAAATATGCTGAAATGTTGAGTGCCAATAACTCGAAACATTTAAGCTAAAATATAAAAAAATACATTTAAATGACACCACAAAACACAGAACGGCTATCATACAATCAAACAAAGTAGATAGGCATTTATCCTAACTTTTAGAGCCTACGTAGAAAAACTGAAATATTATAGTATGCGCAAGAAACATAGAAATACACACATCAACATTGTCTAGTATTCCATTTCGAATAGATTTTCAGATTTTTCTATCTATACTTATACTAATATTATAAAGAGGAAAGATTTGTACCTATTTTTGTATGTTTGTAATGAATAGGCTCAAAAAGTACTGGGCCGATTTATAAAATTCTTTCACCAATAGAATGCTACATTCTTCCAATTTGACATAGGCTACATTTCATTTTGAAAAAAATTAGGGATCCTTGGTAAAATTTGAACAATGTAACCGAAGGTGTAGAAAAATAAGTCTTAAAATGTCTTTCGTCGAATGCGCTGCCGAAACTATTAGCGATAGAACAAAATAATGTACAACAATATTGTCTACCCCGTGCGAAGCCGGGACGGGCTGCTAGTATTATATATATTTGTTTATTTCAGGGTCACCCTCGCTTAGTACAGAATCTATCGAAAGTATACTCTCCATTGATAGGCAGAGAGATCGACCCTAATAATGAAATCCTGGTCACCAGCGGCGCCTATGAGGCTCTGTTCTCAGCTATTTTAGGTACCTATTTTATTTTACTTGATTTATTCACCATACAGGGCGTCCCACGGGTATGCCACGGGTAGGGAAGGTACCTTGAATATTGTAGATGGAACATTTTACTGAAAGAAGACATTATTTGAATTTAAAAAACAATTTAAACTGCATTCTTAGATATTTAAATAATTGCATGGTTGAAGCGGGAAACGAACCCGTTCACGAGTAAAATAACCACACCGCTTTATCATACCGATCAAAAGGCTTCATCATAAGAATTGTTTTTTGCTAAATATAATAGCGTCGGAAATAAAAAGAAGCCCATGAATTTTAACATTTTAAATACATAAATGCCGGTGTAATTACTGGCACGAGAGGCTGAATATCTGTATGCCTCCAGTTGATGGACGCAGGTCAGTGCATCGTAGGGCGCGTTCCTGATGTGCGTGACCTACGAGGCATTGCTTTGTTATAGGCGATGGTTACCACCTAAAATCAGGTGGGCCATATGCTTGTTCCATCAGCTAGTTACATTAAATAAAAAAATACAAAATTAATCAATCATATCAAAATGAGAAATATAAACTGCGATTAAGTTTTAATATAGTTCATAGATCTTTTTTTTCTCATTTTGAGCATTTGAAAAATAATTGATTTATTTTGTGTTCTGTAATAGAACAATAATGAGCAATCAATGAACGATTTGCATTCTTCCTTCGCAGAAAAAATTGACCATCTTCTTGAATTCCAGGTCACGTGGACACGGGAGACGAGGTGATAGTGATCGAGCCGTTCTTCGACTGCTACGACTTCATGATCAAGTCTGCGAACGGAGTACCCCGGTTCATTGCATTGAAACCTGTAAGTTTCAACGCCTTGTGTTTGTGCTACTAACAAATTGGATTTTTTCTGAAATAAAATTATTATTATTATTATTATATCTCTAGATCGTTTGTAACGGTCTGCAGATAGCTAAGCTGTTTCTTGTGTATTTTGTACGTTTTGTAAATGTATATTTAATTGTAGGTTTCTTCTTGTGTATTGGTTTCCAATGTAAGTTGATTTCGAATATAGCATTTTTTTATACACACTACAATACTTTCTTTGAGAATAATTTCAAGGTTAACAAGAAACACTAAGGTTAACTGTAAGAATAATTATAAGTTTAAAAAACTTGAGAAACCGACTTCATTGCCAAACGGCTAAACCGATTTTAATCAAATTTGTTTGGGACAATCTGGACGTAAGAATAACCTTCCAAATAAAAATAGTTATTTGTTATACAAGAGTGCAAAGCTGCTTTTTAACCGCGTGCTCAATTTTGATGACTGAGCAAGCGCAGGATTCTAAAGTTTAACCTCTTTGCACTCGAGTGCAACACGTAACTTTTCATCCCACCTCAGCGAGGAAATGACTAAAATGCAAAAAATAACATGGCGCAACTAAAAGTAACACACCAAGAAGGTTCCAAGTATGAGTTATTAACAAATTTAAAAAGGTTGTATGTTAAATTCGGCACCATGCAGGTAGAAGTAAATATGTTTAATGGTGTTTTGAATTCACAAATACACCAAGTAGGTTACGAGTGCGAGTTTTTATCAAAATAAAAAAGACTGTATGATAGGTTCGGCACCATGGAGGTAGAAGTAAATAGGTTGTGTATTCACAAACTTATTGAACACGATATTCTAAATTCAAATTTACTTTATCCTCTAGCGGATAAAAACGGCTTTTCCAGTCAGAAATTAAACAGCAAAAACACACTTTCAGAGCTGGTGGGATGAAAAATAATTTTCTAAATCTGTTCATAAATGACGGAGGCATGCAGTTACAAACATTAAAAAACTTATTTAAAAAAAAAAATGGCAACACCGATTTTAATAAAATTAAAATGGGACCAATCTGGAAGAGCAGTACCTTTCAGATAAAAAAATATTTTTTCAAATCGGCTCACAAATGACGAAGTTATGCGGTAACAAACATTTAAAAAAAAAAAACAACTGAATTGAGAACCTCCTCCTTTTTGATTGGAAGTCGGTTAAAAATGCTGTCTAGCATGAAGTTTGCCTATTTCCGATATTTTTTTTTCGAAGTGTATGGTAAAAAAAATTCACAATGAAACTAAAAATACTGAAACTTTACCCTAGGACATAAGCGTACTTAATGCTAGAGAGCATTTAACATAAGTAATAACAATGATAAAAAGAGAAGGACAGAAATTAAAAAACTAAATAGAACATGCATTAATTAGTTAAGACATGAGTTACATAAAAAAAATACATTAGACATTTATAAATTTACAAATACATGCTTTAGCTTTGACGACAATCATGCCAATATGCCGTATGCCATAGAAGCAAATGGATCTCTAACACATTATTCTCTCCTCCAGAACAAAACAGAAGGCACCATCACCTCAGCAGACTGGGAGCTTGACTTCGACGAGCTAGCGTCTCTCTTCAACGCACGAACTAAGATGATAATCCTAAACACACCTCACAATCCACTCGGGAAAGCGTTCACCCAGACCGAGCTGGAGAGAATCGCTAATCTTTGCAAGAAGCACAACGCGCTGTGTTTGTCTGATGAGGTCTACGAGTGGATGGTGTATGAACCTGTCAAACATATACGGATCGGTGAGCCTATTGAAGAAAGTCAAAGTCAATAATTTTTTATTCAGTACGATGCAAGAATCACTTTGAAACGTCTTAAAGCTAGGTGAGAAGCTTGAATGAGCTACTGACGAACTCAGGAAGAAGTTTCTGAGGATGAAAAAAAGATCATCGTAATTAGTAGTGCCCACAGAAAAACATGTTTTTTCAATACAACTACAGAATTTTGTAGTATTGCTATACTACAGAAGACTGTAGTATTGCCTCAAGCAACAGGTACAGCCCTACTATAAATAAATAAATAAATAAATATTATAGACAATTGACACAACACTTCCCAGCCCCAAACTAAGCAGAGCTTGTAATATGGGAACCAGATAGCTGATAATATAATACTTGGAATACATTTTTTTTTTTGTAAATATATACTTAGAATACAATATAACACCCAGACAGAGAACAAACATTTATGTTCATCACACAAATATTTGTTCTCGGTGGGGATCGAACCCACGACCTACGGCGCAGAAGGCAGAGCTACTACCAACTGAGCCAGAGGCTAGCCTATTTCTGCAATACGGCTTTAATTCTAATTCTAATTTGAGTTGGGAAAATAAGGTCTGCATTGAATTTTCCTGCTAACCTCACCCCAGCAAGCCTCCTTAAAATAACACGTTAAGACCTTGGGTTGAGGGCAGTTATTTTCCAGTGGACCAGATGGTTCCGATACTGCTCGTTCAGGTGACCGCTGAAGCTGTGTTAATTTTTTTTACTATGTTTTTCAATATAATCACATTAACATTGGAGAAAAGCTAAAAACTGCGTAGGTTTTGACGTATTGAAATCACTATGAAGAAACCTACGTATGGCTTGGCTTTTATATTTGACTTTAGTGGACTGCCTTCACAGCTCAGTTGGTAGTAGCTCTGCCTTCGGCACTGGAGGGCGTGGGTTCGATCCCCACCGAGAACAAATATTTGTGTAATGAACACAGATGTTTGTTCTCTGTCCGGGTGTTATATTGTATTTCATGTATGTATTTACAAAAAAAAATGTATACAAGTATTATATCAGATATCTGGTTCCCATAGTACAAGCGCTGCTTAGTTTGGGGCTAGATAGTGTTGTGTGGATTGTTCACATTATTTATTTATTTATTTGTTTTAATCCAACCAAAACTTTTTAAAATGTTACCTACTAAACTCCAAAGATACGCATGTCAATCGCAAGCAATCTAATTTTTGAATTTGTATTCTTTTTTTACTGTTTTTTTTTTAATCTATGTTACAGCAACACTTCCGGATATGTGGGAGCGCACCATCACGATCGGTTCGGCCGGCAAGACGTTCTCAGTGACCGGCTGGAAAACAGGCTGGGCGTACGGGCCCGCCGACCTCATGAGGAACTTGCAAGTTGTGCACCAGAACTGTGTCTATACTTGCTGTACTCCAGTGCAGGTAACGAAGAAGTTCCTGTATAAAAAACATTTTTAAATCATACATGCTCCCTCCGTAAGTAGAATTTACCGATGTTTTTTTTTTTTTTTTTTTTATACAACAAAGTTAGCAAACAAGCATACGGCCCACCTGATGGAAAGCGGTTACCGTAGCCTATGGACGCTTGCAACACCAGAGGCATCACTCGCGCGTTGCTGACCCTTTAAATATTTTAAAACGCCCTTCTTGAAAAGCCCCATGCTGTAATTAATAGGGAAAGTCTCGGCAGGAAGAGTATTCCACAACCTTAGAGTGATGTGCAAAGAGGCTGTGTAAGTAGGCATTTGCTACTGCATTTAACTTACCGTCACGTCCTCGCTGGCTTCGCTCACTCGGGCGTCTGAATATCTCGGGTGCACTCGATCCATTAGCGCCTTTTGCGAACTGATGGCAACAGACTAATGGGTCTAATATGCTAAATTACTGCATAGGTTATTATGAATATGAGCCCCCCCGAATACTGAAACGCAACTCAGATTTAAGCACGTCTCAAGCGACGAATATTTGACAGTTTTCAATGAAAATCTGTCAAATATTCGTCGCTTGAGACGTGCTTAAATCTGAGTTGCGTTTCAGTATTCGGGGGTAAGCATAATAATAAACAGATTTTAGAAAGCTGTATAAAAAGGAAATTAGAACGATTATGGGTTGTTCCACTGATTACTAATCAATTAGTCAAATGTTATTTTATTTTTCTTTCTAATGTCTACCGCAACCCGACAACACTGATTAAATATTTAACTGCTATTTACCTCTCCTTATGCAGAATTTGCATAGACAGCTTTGTTTACTTAATTCGAAAGTATGTGAACCCATATACCATCCATTGCTAAAGTTTCGAAAGTAGGGGTTAGGTAAGTTTTTTGTTTACCACTCTTATCACTTTGTATTTGGCACTCGTTGCTCGAAGCTTCACCCAAAAACGACAGCTACAGTACACAATTTAAAGTACCATTTTGTCATTGTTCCAGGAAGCAGTGGCCCGTTCCTTTGAGGTGGAACTAGCCAGACTCAACTCCCCAGATTGTTACTTCTATTCCCTTGCGCGGGAGCTGAGGCCTAAGAGAGACTATCTGCTGAAGATACTGAAGGAAAACGGCTTTAACCCGACGATACCAGAGGCAGGGTACTTTGTGGTCGCTGATTGGACTCAACTTGGTAAGACCTGCCAGATATCTTAATTCTAATTGGCTTAATGATTATCCATTACTAGACCCCGCGCAAGATAAGTCTGCGCGTGACAGATGGATATAATATAAGTTTTAAAAACTTGAGAAACCGACTTCATGGCCAAACTTCTAAACCGTAGGGACCAATATGGAAGTACATATTAATTTTCATATAAAAAAAAGATGATTTCAAATCGGCTCATAAATGAAAAACTATGACAAACATGTAAGTTTAAAAACTTGAGAAACCGACTTCATGGCCAAACTATTAAACCGTAGGGACCAATATGGAAGTACGTATTACTTTTCATATTAAAAAAGATGTTTTCAAATCGGCTCATAAATGAAAAACTGTGACACACATTAAAAATAATGGTCTGAAAAGATATCTTCCGATGACAATCATGAATGGGAAACTCGAACTTGCATTATGCGATTGAGAGATACTTCAAGTCACTATTTTTATGAACAACGGGACCTTTGAGTTTTGACTCCCGACATCATGGTGCATGCAACTGTGCCGAAATATCGGGAGTTATATATAACTCACAAAATTTAATCATGGTAAATATCCCGTTGTTCCTAGAAATAGTGTTAAAACCATGATAGTTTCAAAAGTTACTTTAAGTCAGTTTTTTTCCATATTCCGCCATCTTGCGGAACAATCATGGTTAATTTTATAGCAGAGAAAATCTGCTCAGTCATTAAAAAATAAAGTTAGTTGCTAAATAAAGTTTACGATATGAGTTCCTTAGAATTTCAACTTAAATTTTAGTTTAAAAAAAACATTTCTTAATTGTTTTTTTATTATTACTATATTTGCTCAGTTCCATTTATTTAATTCCATGGAATCAATTATACTTTCAAATTTCAAAAAGTCCTGCGTATGAACTTAGAATCCATTTTTTTTATTTTTCAGCCAGCAAGATAGACTTGTCATCAGAGTCTGACAAGTACAAAGACTACAAGTTTACAAAAAAGTTCGCTAAAGAAGCAAGCGTGTTAGCGATCCCGCCGACCGCATTCTACTCGGAGGAACACAAGCATTTAGGAGAGGATTACGCTAGATTTTGTTTTATAAAGGTGAGCAAAAAATTCGCGATTCTATTGTTGCTATCCGGCACATAACTTTAGCGCTGCCGTTATTACGCAGAAGTCAAAAATAAGGTATCTGAGGGGGGCTAGCGGAATGAAGGGCGGGCGAGCGTAGCGCTGATTGGCTCTCCAGTCGCACTCCGCTCTCTGTACCAATAGGACACTCTGCACACATCCACACGTCCAATGTGCGCGACATGCGCACACTACGACGCATGCGCAGCTATCCCCTCAGCGCTAAAGTTATGTGCCGCTATAGTTATACAAAGTTAAATCATGGTAAATATCCCGTTGTTCATAAAAATGGTAAAACAGCGCTAAAACTATGCCGTATGGAGCTTTTAGTTTTATTAAAGGGGCAGCAACATTTTTGTAGGTAAATTAAGACAGAATTCAACACTGTTTGTGTCGAACATCGGGCAAACGTTCTCTATCGAAAATAATGTTCCCTGTTTTAAATATCAGAATGTCTGATTATACCTATGTGACCCCAAAATTTTTCGGTTAAATTCCGGAGTTCCTTTCATGAGGCATTTGTAGTTTACTATTTATTTGGGTTTCTCATGTCAATAGCTATAAAATAGTCTGAAACAGGAATATAAAAGCTGATGTTACTTTAGTTTGTAATATCGTGTATCTTTTTGTTTTTATTTCTTATTTTAATAGTGTGTATATGTGCTGAAGCAGTAAATAAATTAATGTCTATGTCTATGTTTTTCTTTGCAGAAAGATGAAAATCTCGCGTTGACTGAAAAACTACTCAAAGAATGGAACGCCAAGAAGAAGTAGAGTGAAAAAGAGGCTGATATAATTGTGATATTGGTTGATGCAACGTAATTCCATTTGTTTTTATTTGATCGTACATCGTATACAAAACCTCACTAAATACAAGAGGCACTTCTGAGTAATTATTAATTTATATTCTAAGCGATGTTTTCGTATTGTTGAAAAATAAACGTCATATATTTTGTTAAAACTTATTTTATTCTTCGAAAACCCCAATTCAATTTTCAATTCGCCAAAATTATAAATACTTCTGATTTTAGACCTCGGTCAAATTAAGCTTGCAGTTCACTAGTAATTTAGGAAAAGTCGCCGCGCAGCCATTTCTTTGCATCTCTTGTATCATTTCCGTAGGTGTTCCCAAATCTGAAGAAATGAAAAGCGATAATGGAATAGCAGGGTAAATGAAGGGTTAGATCGTACCTTTAAGGCTTGCGCACATCTAGCGCGATGGCGATCAGTGAAACGCTGTCAAATATCGATCTCGTATTTGGCAGCGTTTCACTAATCGCGATCTAATGGTACGCTTGGAGCGTGATTACTTTCATACAGATTAGACCTACAAAAGAAAATAGCTGAACAGTTCCAGTGCAGGTTATTAGCCTACCTAGCTTTTTGTTATAGATAGACAAAAAACTCGTTAATATTTGGATTTCGGAACGGGAAGTTTTGAATATAGGGCCCTTCTGAAAGGTATGCGTGTGCGCAATTTAATTTCTGCAGCTATCAGAATTATAATTACTTACCTAAACATGCATCCAGGCACGTGACCTGCGTAGTTGGGCAGCATGCCGACATGCTTATGGTAGATTTCAGTGGGATTGATGGACATCGGGGGATCAGGTCTGGAATAGGAGAAGGATTTTATTATGAGGGGAGAGGGGTAGTTATTTAATTCTTCCGAGCCAAAAAATGCGTAAAAATCGTCAAAACAATACGTTTACGGATAGGGAGCGAATATTTAATTCTTTATACCAAATAATAAGTCAAACAATGCGTAAAAAACGATACAACAATACTTATACTAGCATATTATTCTTGAAGCAAAATAAAAAACGTGAACTGTTTCGATAATTTTTTATTAAATAGGTACAATACTTCTGTAAGTACTTAACAAACTAAGTACTTAATACCTAAGGCTAAACATTAACTTGTCAACCAGCAGATTATTTTTTTCAGTAAATTCTATATACAAAATGGAAAAACTACATTATTGTGCTATGTTTTTCTAATAAGTTAACCAGCATAAAGCCATGTTTGCGAAAAGTATGTAACTAAATTGCAAAGTATTACATTGCCTATTTAAAACGAAACATTTCCTAAAATTTACATATAAGATCTTTATTGATTTCTTCAGCTGCAGATCGACAGCTTCCCTCAGTTGGTATAGATAAACCAGTCTAAAAATGCATGCCCCTCCACCACGTTTTCTTGACGTTGACTCACAGCAAAGTAGTTAAAAATGATCCTTGTAATATAAGTGATAAATAACAATTTACTTTGACTGACTGGAGTAGCGGGACGTGCATTTTAAGCTTGGACGACCTCTACTAGCTCTGCTTTCTGCGCTCGTGGGCGTTGGTTCGATCCCCACCAAGAACAAATATTCGTGTGGTGAACGCAGATGTTTGTTCTCTATCTGGGTGTTATATTGTATTCTTAGTATATATTTACAAAAAATTGGGCTTGATAGTGTTGCGTGGACTGTCCATAATAATACGCTTAGATTCAAAGATCAAATTAGAAGAAAGACTTCTTGATTAAACTAATTCATTCGACACCATTTAAAATGTTGCAGTCTCAAACTGTACCCAAAGTCCCAGTGCATTTACAACATTTCGTTACCAAATGTTGTTTTCGTTTCGCTTACATGTCTCTCTCTTTTCCATGGAAAAATCATGAGACAACAACTCTAACTACGTAACGTATTTTTGCTGTCTCATCTTTTCTCCATACAAAAGACAGAGACAAGTAGGCGAAACGAAAACAACATTTGGTAACGAAATGTGGTAGCAAAACTCAGACTTCGGGTACTGAAACTTGGTTTATTTAAATAAACAGGGGCAGTGTACTTTAGTTCTTAGTTTGTCATATTAACTTCTAGTAAGATAATACTTCTTCCTTCAGCAGTTTGACCATATATGGCCCTTCGAGGTGATACCCCGTCTTGGCATAGTAGTTCCTAGTGCCAACTCCTGATATAACCGCCATCTTGTCTGACCCGTGTTCTTCAAGAGCTATTCGTTCTGCCTCCTCCATTAATAGCATTCCGAAACCTTGATGCTGGAATTTGGTTGGATCTCTTGCATTTACCTGGAATGAGAAAGAATTGTCAATTTGTTTTTGAATCAATACATTTGGCAAGCGGTCCCGCAGCTTCGTCTAATTAGTTGTTTGCCGTTCCTGTATTTTAGAACAAAAAGCAGCTCAAAGGTTTTATATTTTCTGAAAAATGCTGTGATGAGTGAGATTTGAACCCACGACCCTTCTAGATAGGATACGGAGATTAAAAACGACCGCCCGTTTGTCGAACGACATTATTGAGTGGATGAGACTCGCTTTATAGGGACCGAAAAGAGTAACGCTATAAAGAGGAGGTCTAATACTCAGCAGTGGGTGCAAACGGGCTCAGATGATGATGATATAATTTTTATGTCATTGTTACTTGTAAATGATCTTTGTATAATACTTGTGTGGGATTAAATAAATAATTTGATTTTGAGACTGGGTCCTTTACGCTGGCCAGTAGTACAGTGGCGGTATGAAAATGTTCGTCAGTTTTCAACTTGATTCGTTCAACGTATGGCGAGCACATATTACCTTTTGAAACTGAATAGACAAAATACACCTATAAGTTAAGGTTGTTCGATTCCGATACAAACTGAATTTACACAACTATGGGCAAACAAAGTATAAATGTACACTGAAATAGCTGTAATAGAATTTTACAGTGGTCTTTATTGCCGGCCAGTTTTATAAAGTTGGAGAAAACTGTAGGATAACAGAATACGTGAATTGAATACGTGAATGAGCTTAAAACGTATGTCTCAAAATAGTCGTAAAAGTCTGTTAGTTCTTTTTCTGAAGCCCCGACTGCCACGACCAACGGCTACCACTCCATCTTTATATAACTGGCCGGTAATAAGGACCACTGTAAAAGCCTATTACAGCTATTTCAGTGTATATTTCAGTGTTGATTGATAAAATGCAGGACTTAACAATATTGTCTTCCAGCTAGCACCATTGGCGACGCTAGTAAATGATGTCAAATCCATTAAATCAGAGCTTGGCACCCTGCGGGACTCATTGGATATGGCGCATGAGCTAATCGGGAACTTCTCAGGCTCAGTGAAGCTCCTTGAAAGTCGGGTCTCCAAAGTCGAGAAGGTGATCGATGACATTCCCACTCTAAAAGCGGAAGTAATGAGATTGAATCAGGAACTTCAAGATCGCGACCAGTGGGCTCGCGCGAACAATGTTGAGATACGTGGGATACCTCTTAAGAATAATGAGAATCTCTATGAAATTGCAGAGAAGATTGGTAGCATTAGTGCTATGACCATCAAGAAGGAAGAAATCAACTACATAGCGCGCATTCCTACTAGAGTGCCTAATGCTGAAAAACCAATTGTCATATCATTTAACAACAGGTATACCAAAGAAGACTTCGTGTCGTCAGCTCGCCAGAGCAAGCAGCTTAATTTGGATAAGCTTGGATTTTCTACAGGAGGAGTATTCTATGTGAATGACCATCTCACGCAGCACAACAAAAACCTGCTGAGTAAGGCGCGTGCCTTGGCCAAGGAAAATAATTTTCAATACATTTGGGTCAAGCATTGCAAGATCATGGCAAGGAAGTCTGATACTTCTCCAATATTTTTTATCAAGAACGAGAAGGACCTCGCAAGGATCATATAAATACTCCAGTGAAGTGTCTAAGTTCCTTCTTTTTTTATTTAGTTAACTTTATTTGCCTTGATAGTTTGAGAACCGCATGCAAAACCAGTGTCTTTTGTTCTCCGGTCTATTCTATTGTTCTTGCGGCTCATTACGCGCTGTGCGCGGACGCTGCCAGCCAGTTGAACGTAAGTACTGCTTTGCGTATGCGGCTTGCGCACGCTAGCGCTCATTGCATAGTGCTCATATTCGCTTGCGCGCTTTATTGCACTTATTTCTTATTTTGTTTGATTGCTCACACTACTGATTTTACTGCGAACTTTTTTGTTAATACCTTATTTTGTCTAACACATTGCATCTGTTTGGATATTGATTTAGTACTCACTTTGCTATTGCTCAATACATTTTACGTTTTTAATTTAATTAATCGATCTTCTATACTTTCAATCTTTGAATCATCATTAGCTAGATATAATGATAATTATAATTACCATCACTTTTCTATATTTTTGACTCTCACTGCTATTTTATTGCAACACAGCTACGCAAGAGTTTTTTACCTGCTCAGGCTTAATGATGGCTACTAAACTGAACATTTATTACCAAAATACTCGAGGACTGCGTACGAAAACACATTTGATGAAGCGTAATATAAGTTTGAACTCATATGACATAATTGTGGTCACAGAGAGCTGGCTGCTAGATGGTATTTTTAACAGTGAGTTTATCAATGATAGGTACGTCGTATGGAGGCGGGACAGAAATTACGAGGCAACTCAGGAAAGGTTTGGCGGAGGTGTTTTTATAGCCGTACGTCGGGATTTGGTTGCAGTCGATCGGCCCGATTGGTTCTCGTCAGCCGAAGACATTTGGGTAACCGTGACCACAAGAAATAAAGACCGGACTTTAAACAAAATCCACATCTGTTCCCTGTACCTTTGTAGCGAAAATCTAGGTAACTCATTTAATACACAGTTAACTAATTATTCAGACAAATTGAGTTATATTATGAATTCTTGTCCCAATGACACTTTTATATTATTAGGCGATTTCAATATGAGTAATGTAGATTGGTTAATTAATCAAGGTACTCTCCAAGCTTCAGGCATAGCGGGGGATAGTCAGATTTATTTTTTTGATACATTGTCAGTATATAATCTACATCAATTCAATATTTATCGTAATACAAATGACACTATTCTTGATTATGTATTGAGCAACGTTGAAGTCTCTGTTTCTGAATGTAGTTTTCCTTTAGTCCCGGAAGATTTTCATCATAGGCCCCTAGTAGTTACTCTTGATTGTGAAGGTAGTGAACCTCTCAATCAAAACCCTAGAACGAAATATGTTTACCAATCTGGAGACTATGAAGGCATAAACTCCTACCTAAACGATGTTGAATGGAATGTGGCGCTTAATGATAAGTCACTAGAAGACGCTCTTAATTTTTTTTATGCTTCTATTTATGAAATGCGTGATAAGTTCATTCCTCAAAAATTTATTAAATCATCATCTTTCCCTCCATGGTACAATGCGCCTCTTAAAAAAATACTTAAAGAAAAATTCAAATATCTTAGAAAATATTATACATATGGCAATACTTCCGACTACGAGTCGTTTTCTTTGCTCAGAAAAAGAGCTAAAGCCCTCGAAGAAACTTGTTATAAAACTTTCATAGAAAATACCGAGGAATCCATTATTAAAGCACCCAAATTATTTTGGTCTTATGTAAAATCTCTAAAAAAGGGTAATAATTGTCTCCCATCTACTTTAGTTTATGAAGGGCGGTCGGCCGACTCTGGGGAAGATATATGCAACCTTTTTTCAGAATATTTTCAATCGACATTCTTAACGTGCACACAATCTACCCAGAGTGGCTCTAATCTGCCGAACGATGTAGTTCATACGTCCTATGACTACCCATGCGCAATCGGAGATATCGAAATAGATTCGTCCTCAGTTTTTAAGATACTTAAATCTCTCGATGTGTCCAAGGGAGGTGGACCTGATAACGTTCCCCCTTTATTCATAATGAAATGTGCGGATAGCTTAACCAAGCCATTAACAATCTTATTTAAACGATCTATCAGGGAGGGCATTGTACCAAAAATTTGGAAATCTGCATTTATTTGCCCTATTCATAAAAATGGAAATAGGAACGAAGTAAAAAACTACCGACCGATTTCTAAATTGTGTATTTTTGCTAAAATCTTTGAGAAGCTAGTATATGCTCAAGTATACTCTACCCTATCAGCTTTCTTTATCCCGGAACAACACGGATTCATAAAAAACCGCTCTACTACGTCTAACTTACTGTCATTTACTGATGATGTTTCGAAAGGTATGGACTCCGGGGGACAGGTGGATGCTATATATAGTGATTATAGTAAAGCTTTCGATCGTATAGATCACCAAATGCTCTTGCAAAAGCTTTTGAGCGCTGGAATACATGGTAATTTGTTTAGATGGTTCTCTTCGTACATAAGGAATAGGTCACAGGCTGTGGTAGTCAATGGTTTTTCTTCTTCTTCTGCTTGGGTTAATGTCCCATCTGGCGTGCCTCAAGGATCTTTGCTTGGGCCACTACTTTTTGTAATTTTTCTAAATGATATCAGTTCTTGTTTTTTATACTCTAAATTTCTCCTTTACGCAGATGATATGAAAGTTTTTAAACAGATAAAAAGTATCGATGATTGCTATCTGTTACAGGATGATCTAAATAGATTTGAGCTTTATTGCATGCGGAACAAGCTGGATCTCAATGTATCAAAATGTTTTTCAATCACATTTACCAGGAAATCAAAACCCGCCAAATACAACTACATGCTCAAGGGTAGTCCGCTTAAGGCAGTCAACGAGATACGAGATCTTGGTGTTTTGCAGGACTCTATGTTGGCTTATGACAAACACATCGATAGCATTGCTAATAAAGCTAACAAGGCTTTGGGATTTATCATGAGAGTTAGTTCTCAGTTCTCCAGTATCAAGGTTATCAAAATATTATACTGCACCTATGTTCGTAGCATCCTCGAGTATTGTTCGCAGGTATGGAGTCCGCAATACGATGTTCATATTAAACGAATTGAGTCAATCCAACGTAGGTTCTTAAGATTTTTGCAGTTTAAGTGTAAATGTTATGATGATGATTATGATAAAAGATGTAGAAGACAGCATATTTTGCCATTGCAAGATAGACGTAAAATATCTGATATGGTTTTACTGAGCAAAATAGCGCAGAGTAAGATAGATTCTCCTCAACTCTTAGAAAATATTAAATTGAAAATTCCAAACAGATCAGTTAGACTTCCAACTCACCTTGAAATACCCTTCTGTTCAACAAAATATAGACAAAACACTTTCTTTAGTCGTGCAGTGATTGCGTTCAATGGCTTGGTTGACGTCCCCGAACTAGATCTGTTTGTCTCAAAACCAACAAGTATTAATAACATTTTGTCAAAACGCTGGTTTGGGGAGACTCCCCTGGTTCCCTAGGCTTGTTTTATTATTTTTACTTTTTGTTATTCTGATTTAATTGTAATTTCTTCAAAAAAAAAATTTTTTATGTATCTTTCTTTTTATAGTCTGTCTACCGTCTCTCGTCACATATTATCAATTTTTGTTATCTTTTTCATATAAATTAATAAGTAAGCTTCAAATAGTCTCACTATGCGAAAACTATTTAATGGTCCATAGTTGTTTTTTAAATTATTAATTAGATTATAAGTACTGTTTGTTTTCCTAAGAAATAAAAATAAATAAATAAATAAATACTTTATTCGCCCATAGTTGTGTAAATTAAGTTTGTATGGAAATCGTACCCCCTTAACGTCACAAATTATGTCAAAATGTGTTCATGATCAAGGCACTGGTGCAAGCGAAAACCGACTCTAAGGTGACGAACATTTTCATACCGCGACTGTACATTGAAAAGGCCGAGGCTCATCATATGAGGCATGAGCTATAAAAAACTTACCGGCACCACAGATCCATACACATGAAGTTCCCTCACTATACTGCACTGTGTGAAGTCAGAATCCGGCCCAGCCTTTAACTCAGGTCTGTATGTGTCCGGGCCACACTTCCTGAGCCGGAGTAGACCGACTAAAATGTCTTGTTTTGGGTCCTCGTACGCTAGGAATGTCTCCCAGCCGCCATTGGCTACGTAGTCTCGTCTGACTAGTTCTACCTGAAAAAGTAAGCCAAATTGTAAATCTAAATACTATTAGTATTGTTTTGAGATCATTCTGAAAATTCTAACGGCGACGACTCAGTAACCATTTCACAATTTAGCTGGTGCTGCTTTGCACTCAAAACAACAAACTTTAGTAGTAGTGGAGCTCTTTGTGTGTGGCTCGTCCGGGAAGTACTACCACCATGCCTATTTCTGCCGTAAAGCCGCATAGCTGTGTTTCGATTTGAAGGAAATTACTGGCACGAGAGGCTGAGCATCTGTATGCTTCAAGTTCCTGACGTGCGTGACCTAGAAGGCAATACTTTTTTATTATATTTTATTTTATTTATTCGGGGACAACAAACAGCTACAACATAAATATAATCTAAATTAGTTTAAAAGTATAGGTATAATTCTACCTACTTTCGTGACTAATAATATTGCAGCCCACTGCGTTATCCTCAAGTTAAATTGAGGTAAAATGGTTACTAAACATCAGGTGGGCCATATGCTCATCAGGCCATATGCTTGTTCCATCAGCTAGTAGTAAAAAAAGAAGCTTATTAAAACCCGTGACGTACCTCATAAGGCCTGACTTTGTTGTGTATCTCCTGAATGCCAACCTCTCTAGTCCTGACATCCCTACAGTCTGTGCCCATGTCAGCCATGCGCATCAGAGCCAACTCTCGGAGATTGCCGTGCTCCACGCCGGATGATACTAGCGGCATTGGAATATCGCGTTGGACTCTAAAATAATATCAATAATAAATTATGCAGATGCTGGCAGACTAATAATTATTAAAGATGAGTGTCACAGAAAAAAAAATGGGGACAGGCATTTGCTCAGTATTGTATAATTACTAGCGGCCTCCCCTCCTGTTGCGCCCCTTTCCCGTTTAATTTTTCGCGATAACAAGTATGTCCGTCTCTGCGTTCTAAGCTACCTCCCCACCAATTTTCAGCCAAATCGGTCCAACCATTCACGCGTTTTGGCGTGACCAAGTCAATTAGAGATTCATTTTTATATATTATGTATATATAGATATAGCAGTATTTTAGTGTGCGTCAAATAGACCAGCATCGCAAGGTTCGTAAGTTTTTGCCTAGCAAATATTGGTTTAGAAAATGTCATTCACTAAACACAGAAAATCCATCCATCCTGATGTTATCTGTTATGGACCTTACAAAAAACGATACAAACCAAACTGTAGGCTGTACCTCTAGGCTTGGTTGCGCCTAGATTTAAGAAGCTTTTCATCATCATCATCATCAGCCTAAAGAAATTCACTGGACTTCTTTAGGCCTCCCCTATACATTTCCAGGAAAACGATTTTGAGCCCTTTCCATCCACCGACTTCCCGCGATCTTAACAATGTCGTCGGTCCATCTGGCGCCCTGTGTTTCGTCGTCCGGTTCGTGGTCACCATCAAAGAACCTTTAGTCCTCAAAAGTATCTAACTATAAAACATCCTAAAAGCTTCTTCGTCGCGCAAATATATTAGGAGCTATTCATGGAATTATTAGTTAAAGTGGCAATGGGCAGGTCATATAGCTCGAAGAACCGACAACCGTTGGGGACTAAGTGCTAGTGATATAACTAAATATTCGATGATTCTACTATAGTAATTCTTCAAACAACAGGTAAAAATATATTACCTGTAAACCCTCGTCCAGGGAGGTACTAGAGCCAAGATCTTAGCGATCAAATCCACCAGCGTAGATGGGGGATAACTTCTATACCTCCCCGTCTTCCACAGTTCATATAGACCAGTTCCTCTTATAACCAGGGTCGGGTAGATCTTGAGACCATCAGCTCTGAATGCAGGGTTCTCAAAGAACTCTTTGAACTGTTGGACGTCACGTTCATAGTCGACGTTTGGAAGGTCTGGCATCATGTGGGCTACAATCTAAAAAGAACAACATCCAAATTAAATGAAAAGAAATCGAAATATTCTGAGGATTTAAAGAGACATTTTTCAAGATCATGTGGATAAAGTCACAGGAAAAAGCTAGAATGAAAGAAAAATTTGGGAGTGTTTTAAAAGTCTAATTTGGCTAAAAGACTTATTTGTACTTGTTTATTCTTCTAGGCTTGGTTGCGTGGAACTGGCACCTAGAGTAGCTTTAAGACGTTTCAAAGTGATCCTTGTGATATAACTAGCGGCACATAACTTTAGCGCTGAGCGATACGCGGAGGGGATGCGTCGTAGTGTGCGCATGTGGCGCACACTGGATGTGTGGATGTGTGCAGAGTGTCCTATTGGTACAGAGAGCGGAGTGCGACTGGAGACTCAATCAGCGCTACGCACGCCCGCCCTTCATATCGCTAGCCCTCCTCAGGTACCTTATTTTTGACTTCTGCGCAATAACGGTCAGCGCTAAAGTTATGTGCCGCTACCTATACCATTGAAAAGAAATATTTAAATTTAGTAAAATTTTGATCATCATCAATTATTTTTCAAACCTTATATCCAGCATCTTTTGCCAAGTTGAAGTTCTCACACACAGCTTTCACAGTGTGTCCTCTATTTGTGTCCCGAGCAATATCCTCATACACTGACTGGACACCTATTTCCAATCTGAAATGCATTTTACAATACATTTTTTAAACATGCTTGCTAATACAAGAAATCTGTTAAAAAAACCTTTAAAGGCCCTAAAGATTGTTTTCTTATCACATCACATCAGAAGATAGATCTAGAGAAGAAAAATTTGGTCTTTATTTTGTTTATTAACTTTTTTTTGCATTAGGTACTATTCAACATGGCAATGCTGCCAGCATCTTCCGGATGCGTCTTTCTGGCACAGATTTGGATCAGTTGAACTATCTCTAGATTGTTTGTAAAGTTCTACAGATAGCTCAAATATTTCTTGTGTATTTTGTGCATTTTGTTAATATTTGTGTCATAAGTTTCTTTATGTTAATAAATGATTTAATATTTAGTGAAATAAAGCCATAGTTCCTGGACATATGGTTAGAAAATCAAGGCACAATGCGCTACAATTTAGACCATGAAATAGTATCTGTAAAATTACCTGGTGCACCCATAGTTCAACATGTCAGTCATGTGTCTCTGCAAACAGTAGTCTGGTCTCGTCTCAATGGTGATTCCAATACACTTTGTCTTGGCTCGTTCGGAGTACTTCACAGCCTCGGCCACATTACTTGATGTGTGGCCTGACAGAGCATCATGCAAGTTCCTGGAAATTTACATTTTTATCATCAATTTCTAGTTTCAATTTTCATGTGCATGACCTATGAGGCGTATGCTTTGTTATAGGCAATGGTAACCACTTAATATCATGTGGGCCATACACTTGTTCCATCAACTAATTGTATAAAAAAAAGATAGCAGGCTTAGATTTTTAATAGAGGCAGTATGTTTCGATAGTGAATTTAGCTTTGCTAGTTATTTAACAAAGTTTCTTTTAACTTTAAAAAAATAGAAAGGTGATCTTTTGCATACAGAATGTTTATGTACTCATACTCATACTCATACTCATATTATTTATTGCAATTATTATGTTACATGGTGAGGTCTTAAAGTAAAAAATGGTAAATACATAACAGGCCCTTATCTTTAGAGCATAGCAATATTTGGAGTGGAAGCGGGCCGAAGTCTGAAAAAGTAGATAAATTAAAAGCTAGTTGTTAGTGTTCTATTGAAGTCAATTAAATTATTATTATAACGCAGGCAATGTATCATTGAAAAAGTCATTTAAATTATAATAGCATTTTTTTATCAATAAGTCCTTTAATTTACATTCAAATGTCCTATCCTTTTCTAGATTTTTAATTTGTTCGGGGATTTTATTATAAATTTTTGATGCCATTGTTGTTGGACCGGAACTGTGTATTTTTAACTTAGAACAAGGCAGTACTAGTTTGTGCTTGTACCTGCATGGGTAACGCCGTGGCAAGTCAGTTTTTTTCACGAAAAATTGTGGATATTTCCTTACAAACTTACAAGCTTCGAATATGTAGATGCTTGTTAATGTTAAAATTTTTAGGCTACGAAAATGTTCTTGGCAGCTTTCCGGAAGCTTTATATTGGCGAGGGTACGGATGCATGACTTTTGTAAAACAAAGAGATCATGGATATCAACACTATTACCCCAAAGGATAATGCCATTTGTGAGCCAAGCGAATGCATAGGCGTAATAAGCAGTTGTTGAAGTTTGTAGGTCTGTTGCTTTTCTAAGTTCCCTAAGGGCATATGTAAAACTAGACAGTTTGGACCTTATTTTTTGGATATGGCTTTTCCAATTCACGTGAGTGTCTATGTTTAGTCCTAGGAGTGTAAAAGAGTCGGTACATTCTAATTTAATATTATTATAAGTAAAATTTATGTCAATAGGGGGTTTTTGGTATGGCCTAAATTGCATAATTTTGGTTTTTGAATAATTTATGTCCAGATTATGATCAGTCATCCAATTTTGAATAGAATTTAGTATGTCAGTTAGTTTAGTTGTCAAGTTGATGTCATTGTTTTTAATTGATGTCAAAATTGAAATATCGTCTGCAAAAAGAACACAAGAATCGTTTAATATTTTTGGGAGGTCGTTGATGTAGATTAAAAACAGAATACATCCTAAGACACTTCCTTGAGGGATTGAGGCGTGTGTCTGTATGGGGTTTGACCTTATTCTAGTAATTGTGCCGGTTACGTTGTCAATGTACTCAACTTCCACGAACTGCTGACGATGCTTAAGATAAGAAGTGAGCCAATCGTGGGGCAGTCCGCGTATACCTATTCCGTATAGTTTATTGAGTAGTATGTTGTACTGTACTTTATCATATGCTTTTGTCATGTCGAGTAGAATTCCTATAGCGTAACTTTTATCATTTATTAAATTTAGAATTTCTTGAACATATTTGTAAACAGCAAGCGTAGTCGAGCGGTTTTTTCGAAATCCGTTTTGGCTTTCGTCAAATATGCAGTATTTTTCACAGAAAGAGGTCAAGCGTGTCTGCATAGCTTTTTCAAATATTTTTGAAGAGGTAGGTAGTAGCGCAATTGGTCTATAATTATTAGGGTCAGTTTTAGATAATTTTTTGTGTATCGGTCTAATTATAGACACTTTAAGTAGGTCTGGGAATGTGCCTTCCAAAAACGACTGATTAATTAGTAAATAGTATGGAAGCGTCAGTTCTTTTGCGCAATTTTTTATTAGAATCGGAGGTAATTCGTCGATACCATAGCTATATTTACTTTTTAGGTTGCGGATTATTAGGTACAGCTCGCGCGGCTCGACCGGACTCAAGTACATTGTAGTTGCAATGGGATGATGCACCGGCCGGCCGGGAGCTATACCGGTTCTAAGCATACCTACTGATGCGAAGAACTCGTTAAATTCATTTGCTATTTATGTTTAACCATAAGTTGTCTTACCTGATAAAATAGTCCCTATAATCCTCTGGCAGACTCATAAAAGTGCCACCCATGACGATAAACTCTACTTTATCCACACTATGCCCCAGCTGTTTCAACTGCTCCACTCTGTGTCGGGTTTGCAAGTACGGGTTGTACCTAGCTCTGATAGCCCTCATTGATGTAGGCTCGTAGCCTGTGTAGCTCTGTGTAGAGTACTCAAAGTCAGAGTCTGGCCCTCCAGGACAGTAGACACAGATGTTACCAGTGAAGTTTATGTGGGGACATCTGTGTGGCTTACACATCACTGCAACGACGGCGATGCCCGATGCAGTACGAATAGGCTTCGCCTTCAATTTGGGTAGTAAGATCTTCTTAGCATCTGCAGGCACAGCAGCGATGATATCAACAAGTCGGGGAGAAGTACTCATGCCGTACTTAGACGATATCCGAGTTTTCATCTTATTGAGGTTAACATCTTTGCCTTGGCGGTGAGCGACGAGTAATTCTTGTATGATCTCAGATATCACTATCACCATTTTCTCTTCTTTAGATACGTTTGGTAGGGGGTCTTTTTTACCCATTTTTTAAGTTTTTCTAATTTTATTTCGCAAAATAAACAATGCGCATGTACCAGTAACACACACGCAGTTATAACTGTCAAGTGTCAAAAATTATGACGGTAATGGTGACTTGACTGTCTTGACATTTGACATTGATTAAAAAGCACAAGTAAAATTCGTTCAGAAAATAACAAAATCGAAATGTCAAGGCTTAGTTCAAGAAGTAGTAAAGTACAGAAAATCCGAATTCAGTAAAAATAAGTACCCAAGATATTTTGAAATGTAGCATTTCTGAGACCCATTCATTTTCAATGCTTACTTGACAACGTTTACAGGTGCCCATTCCGTACTCTGCCTTCTCCTGTAGTTTGATGAGAAGTCGCAGAGCGCAGAGTTAGTCAGTTTCTTCGAAGAGTCTCCAAATCGTTGAAAACCGTATGGCACATGACCAGCAAAACCTGAAAACAAAGAAAACAAATTAGGTACCTAAGTAGGTATGTAGGTAACCAACCTACCGACATAGGTAGGTTTAGCAGGTTAGCTAACTTAATCATCAGCCTAGATTTTAGGCCTAGATCTTATGTTTGAAAATTCACTTACGCGTCGATTCTGTAGGATTATATCCCCATATTTGGTTACGCACGAACGAGGCATGTATTTTACCGTAGGACATTGAATAAATTTATAAAAACCCCGCTTTCCCTAGCCTTCAAACCCGAAGGTGACAGCTGACAATTTTAAAAACGTCGCCATCTCGAATCCTTCAAACTCTTTGCTGAAGTCGTCGTAACATTATCGTAACGAAAGTATATCATCAAAAAGGTTGCATGCACTTCCACGCGTGACCTCACCTTTCTTTACAAACTTCTCAGGGTCATCATCTTCCATGAAGAATGGGCTGATTGAGTGTGAGGCTGGAGAGAGTTTTGGCTCATCCATTGGAAGGTCTCGAAGAATTCCGGCGCATTCCGGCCGGACTACCATTAGAGGCAGTTTAAACTCCGCTGTTGCCGACTAATGGAAACAAATGCATCATTTGAGACCGAAAAACATACAATCAGTTTCCATTTTGAAAATACAGCAACAACGTTTCACATTAGCCTTTCGCTAGATTAATCATTCATGCTTTTTATCTCCTTTCTCTGTGCATTCTCATTCAGCTTTCTTTCTTCATCCATCTCCATTCTATCATTTATTGCTCCAAAAACCACTCTTCTCTCTCGCAGATCTTTCCTCCATAGTCTTCAACATTTCCACTATAGCATTCTTGCCATCTCCCTTTCGCCGCAACAATTCTCTTTGCTTCAAAACGCTTTGGAACTTACAAATCTGTCAACAAGATCCCACGGCTGTCCTTTCCCCGCTTGCAGGTCCACCACTCGTTCCAGCTGGTTCCTGGCTGCTCGCTGATTGAGCTGGACTTTTTGGAACTCCGATAAGGCTTCGGTTGCCGCTACGGTGTACCGCTGCCCGAAGTGTGCGTTAAGACGTGGTAGGAATCCTGGGTTTTGTTTCGTAAGGTTAACGTAACTGAATTTATTAAGTACCTACGTTAAATCATATAAAATATCCCCTTAACTACACTTTTATTTCAAAAGAAGGGAGTATTAATGCTGATTGTAAACTATGGTAGGGTAAGGTTTGAACAAGCTCGGTATCAAGCTTATAGACCGTGTTCCCAACATCGAGATTCGAGGTCGAACAAAGGTCAAAGATGTTGGGAATCGCATAACGTAACTAAAATGGAGCTGGGCAGTGGGCAGGACACCTGGCAAGGCGAGGTGATGACAGGTGGAGTAAGGCGATGACTGAATGGCGTCCACAGTGGCGTAGCGTGCCTTGTCGGGGCCCCGTATAAAAATTTTTTTGGAGGCCCTTATAGAGGGCCCTTATAGAGGTAAAGATTTTTCACAAAAGAAAAAAAATATTGTGAGAAGTAATATTTATTTATCACATAATTTACCCATTTTACAAATAAAAATCGAATTTTAAATATTCACTCTCCTTGCCTTTTTATCGGCAAACTGATTTATTAAATCATTTATGGCTGATGATGATTTTAGTTTTTCTAAAGTTTCTGCCTCTATAGACAATAGTGAGATGTCTGACAGCCGTTCTTGTCCCATCGAAGTTCTTAGGTAGAGATGGGTTTTTGCCTGGACATTTATGGACGTATTGAGTAAATGCCGAATAAACGTCCATTTACGCCCATTAAACGTCCCAAAACAGGGCGGATATTTTTTTATTGTAAAATATCGCAAAATTCACAAATTATTACACAATTCTATGTTCAAATTACTAAAAAGGTTTTTTTTAAGTAAATCTATAATCATCATCAGACTGAAGAAGTCAACTGCTTTTTTTTTGTTTTTTCGTTACAACTAAGTTGACAAACAAGCATACGGCCCACATGATGGGAAGCGGCTACCGTAGCCTATGGACACCTGCAATACCAGAGGCATCACAAGCGCGTTGCCGACCCTTAAAACTACCGAACTTTTAAAACGCCTTTTTTGACGAACCCCGTGCTATAGTCCTTAGGGAAAACCTCAGCAGGGAATCATTCCACAGCCCGAATGTTCGCGAAGGAAGTTCCTCTGAAACCGAACGATGCGCGACCACCCAGGCTCTAAGGTGTGAAGATGAACTCTCAGCCTATGGCGAGCAACCTAATTGACATCGCTGGAGCGACTGTAGCACTGCCCAGGTTTCGACTGAAACGAAGACTTTCTCATAGTCCACAAACGCTAAGCATAGTGGCCGATTATGCTCCTCAGTCTTCTGTATAATCTGCCGTAGCGTGTGGATGTGGTCTATGGTGCTAAAGCCTTTCCGGAACCCGGCTTTTTCGGGAGGCTGAAAGTCGTCGAACCTACGAGCGAGACGATTGGTAACTACTCTTGAAAACAGCTTAAAGACGTGGCTAAGCAGAGAGATGGGCCTGTAGTTCTTTAAGAGACAAGAGAAGAGAGAGAATAAGAGTGGATAGGAAGTTGTAGAGTTTCAGAAGACCGTAAGGTGGAGGGTGGAGTTAGAAAGATATAGGTATTCAAAGCGTTTAGATTAGTTTAGCTTATAGATAAGGGGGGTGGAGGGGTTAACCATGACACTGTACAAGAGGGAAAGGAGATGAGTATTCCGGCAAAAACCAATAGGCAACCACTTAAGCTTATTACAAAAATTGGAAACATTTTGCGTAAACCAAATATGAACCTAATGGAGAAGCAATGGTCAAGCATCAACTTCTACATCCAGAATATTTGAATTGGTCCCGACTTTATTATTATAGTACAGTATGGAGTTAAGTAAGATAATTCAGCTACGTTGGGTGGTATTTGGGAAACTTCGTCAGGTCTTCTAGTAACCAACTCAATTCAGTGCTCAAAAACGAAAGCCAGTGCGTCCTACCTACGTCCATCCTAGCAGCCAGTGACGGTAGGACGCGTCTATAAATTAAAAGTAGCTCAACAAGCTGTGGTAAAGGCTATGCTCGGAGTCTCTCTCAAAGACAGGATTCGGAACGAGGTCATTCGATAGAGGACCAAAGTTCTCAACGTAGCCCAAAGAACTAGCAAGCTCAAGTGGCAGTGGGCCGGTCATGATTCGAAGAACCGATAATGGTGAAGACCACGTTTAGGCAAACGTAGTGTAGGATGCCTCAGATTACATGGAGCGACGACTTGCGCAGAGTGGCGGGCAGAAACTTGATAGGAAGAGCCAAACCGAACCCTGGGCTCAGTGGCGCGCCATGGGAGTGACCTATGTCCAGCAGTGGACTTCAAAAGGTTGATGATGATTACGACAGTGACAGCGATTAGCAGGCACAAATCTCAAATACCATGTGCGGTAAAATGTTGATTTAAATAATACCATCCGACTGTGATTTTGTTGATAATTCTGTAATTTGGCAACAAACACATTTTTTATTTTTAGTGATATCCTCCTTTTTGGTCAATTACCATTTGTTCTAATATTTAAATGGTTTATATAGGTACATCTTACGAATACTCTATGAAAAAGTCTGATTTTGACTAATTATAGTTTCCGCCCTGATTTTGGACATTTAAAAGGACGTTTATTCGTTTTTGCCCTATTTGTCCAGTTTATGGCCTTTTCGCCCAACTGGGTTTAAACCCTCGGCCCATCTCTATATCTTAGGTAATTTTTTATTAGTTTTAATTTTGAAAAACTTCTTTCTGCCGTTGCGGTTGTAAATGGAAGGGTCAAGAATAAAAAGCATGCTGTGATTACCTCGGGAAAACTGGATGAGTTGAAGATGAAGTAAGTAAAACGGGGAAGTCCCGCAGCCCGCCATAACGATGTAGTGTTGCCAACTTTTGAACGCACGCTTAAGGCGGGAAAAAAAGGAATTGCTTTATAGAATTTTGTCATTTGTAAAATAAAATAAATTAGAAAGTTTTTATTCTTTTTCCTTACACACTTTGGGGGCCCCCGTGGCCCGGGGGCAGACGATGTGGTTAACATCGCAGGCAAGACCTGGATGAGATTGGCACAAGACCGGCAACAGTGGCACATACAGAGAGAGGCTTATACCCAGCAGTGGGTGAAGTCGGGCTGTGGATGATGATGGAGGTTTGAACAATGAAGTAGCTTTCTCCCCATCACGTAAATGGAGTTCCCTTTGCTCTAAAGGCGTTGATGGCCACTAGGCAGCCTAGATCTAGGTCTAGGTAAATCTTAGTCACCTAGTTTAAGTCTGCACGAATGGCGTTATCATAACTAAAATCGGCAGGACGGCAGGACAATAGCTTTCTTGCAATCTAGCGTTATTATCAATGAATAGTAAGGTAATCTGGCAGAATCGCCAAGGCAAACAAATACCTGTCACAGTTCTCGACATTTGCTGCGGCACATCATGGACAAGATTAGCTGATGTTGATATATTTCATTTTTGTTTGGTTTATTTTCCGGTTTTATAAACGTCCGTTAGTAAAATGTCATTAACATTTTACAAACGCTTTACCGATGTCTCAAAGTAGCCATAGACAATCCACGCTAAAGTTTCGTTTCACTTACAGACAGTTTAATGAAGACATAAATTATTTGACAATGTCTAACAATTTATATCTCTCACACAACATTTTTGAAAATATAAAATCACAGCAAAACAGACGGTTTGGTGTTGTTAAGCTCATAAGTTTTGACATACTTCATCAACGGCTCTTTGGTATTTTTTTATGTGCCATAGCAGCAGCCAGGCACTGTGCCTACAGTCCCGTTGAGACGCGTTGAAACGCTATCCGATACCACGACACAACTAGAGCAGATACTAGGCAAGAACCGTTCGCTGTGATTCCTTGTAGTGTTCGGAGTTCCTATTAGCGTTGCACTCACACGGTATTAGCGTTAGTCTAGTATTAGACTTTTAAAACCGGCCATAAATTAGTTATTCAGTGCCTACTAGTGGTTGCTCGCGACTTTTCCTCCGGTTGGAATTTATTCATTTTGGTTTTTATTAGCTTCAACATTATTGTAAAAAACCAAAAAGAGATTTTTTCTATTGTACCCGACAACCTTAAAGCCTTGCGCATATCTAAGCCTTCTGCAGTGGCGATCAGCGAAACGCTGTCAAATATCGCGTTTCACTGACCGAAACCGCAGAACGCTTAGTGCAAGTCTTAAAATTAGAAATAAAAATTTTACATGATGCTTATTGTTGTAAACTTTGTTTTTCTTAACAGTTTTTATTTCATTCCTACGTATTTTTGTTCCATAAATAATAAATCTGGCGCTTATAGATCTCTTACAAAATGTCTTCTAAAAATACTAAAACGCTTCAATTATGGATGTATTTTATGGCTCTAGTGACCATAGATATAAAACTCTCTAATTCACAACGTTCTCACAAAAAAGACGTAAACGCACACGCACCGTAATCAAATCAAAAGATGACAAGCGCGTTGAAGTCTTTTGAATAAAATCTAATTTGCTTCGAATCATCTACTAAAAAACTCTGCGTAGCCGCAATGAAAATTTACTTCAAGTACTTCACTATAAAGTAGGCACTTTTGTGATGTCATGATTGATAGGAGATACCTCTGATTCAACGACTTCAACGTCCCGAACTTAAGCAGTTTTTATGAATATTGCATATTCTTCAGTGAATAATAAATAAAACCGTCTGCAAATACAAAAAAAATACGGGTTGCACTCCGGGAGTGCCGGCAGAAGTGAAAACTTGATTATTAACGTTGAGCATGTTTGATATTTTGGAATGGTTAGGGGGGGCTTGTTTGTTATTTGGCACGCTGTAACATACACGAACATTCGCGAAAGCGCCCTGCGCTGCCTAAACGAAACAGTAGGCCCAGGCATACATTTTCGCCGCGCCGTAGAGAGGGGATAGCTGTCTACTCTCCATCCGTCTTACGCTTTTTCGATCAGGTCACGTGTCCTGACGCGCTGACGCGAGTTTAAGATTTTATACCCATTACAGAAAAAGTGCTCAACGCCGCTAAAGAAGTTTTCACTTCAAAAAAATACATTAAGTATTACCAGATAGCTGATCTATCTGATTCTCATAGTACAAGCTCTGCTTAATTTGGGGCTTGACAGTGTTGATTGTCCACAATATTATTATTTGAAGCAACGAACAAGGGCATTAGGCGTAATTCCGAGGTGGTTAGAGTGATTCAGAGATTCGATCGTGAACCAAACTGTGCTACTGAGTCACATGAATCGGTTTCCACAGGAGGTATGCCACAACTTCCTGAGCTTCTCATAATGATTTGTTTACCTATCTCCTTGAACATCGGTAGGGAGAGCAAAACGTGCCAAGGCATGCCCACACTTCATTTGTGTTAATGTTTTTCAGTTCCTCATGCGTCTAAATACCCCAGTTACATCTTTTTTTTATAAAACATGATGATGGGACAAGCAAAGCCAAGTTATAAGCGATGGTTACTACTTAACATCAGGTGGGACATAGCGCACCTTACCATATGTAAAGTGGTAACCATTGCTTATTAACAAACCATTTCCGTGGGACATAGCCCACCTGATGTTAAGTGGTAACCATCGCTTATAACTAACCATTGCCTAATAGGTCACGCACGTCAGGAACGTGCCCTAAGATGTACTTCCCTGTGTTCATCAACTTGAGGCATACAGATGTTCTGCCTTACGTGCCAGTAATATCAATGGCATGCACCCACACCCTTCAAACCGAGAAACAGAATTGCTGCTTCACGGCAGAAATAGGCATGGTGGTAGTATTTCCCCGGACGAGACACACACAAAGAGCTCTACTAACTACTATACTATTTCCAATAGCTTTGATTATCCAAAGATCTGAGGAAATAATACAGGCACTATTCTCATCAAAAGAAGAGATTGCTCTTAGCAATGAGCCCAACCACTGTACTATTATTTTTTGTAACTAGCGGACGCCCGCGGCTTCTCTCGCCCCTTGGCCGTTACTCCCCGTTGATTTTTCTTTTAAAAGTCTTTCCTCTTTTTCTCCGCTTATGTAAATCATTTTCCAATTTCCTTTCTTAGTGCACCCCTATGCTATAAAAGAAACATACCCTCCAAGTTTCATGCTTCTAGGACGCACGGTTTAGGCTGAGCGTTGATTGTCAGTCAGTCAGTAACGTAAGAGTTTTATATATTTAGATATTTTTTTAAAATGTTTTCTTTTGCTTACATTACATTAAAATGGAGATTAAACTCGTGCTTTAAATTTTATATGTATTTTAATTGAAGCTTATTTTTTAGTTATTACTTTTCTTTTGGTAAAATAACTACCTACCATAATCGAGCAATGAATGAAGCCACAAAGGCGTCTCACTAACTATACTATTTGGTTCTCACAACCAACGTTGGGCCATCAGCAAACGAAAGAGTTTATGGACCTACGAGACAGAATGTGAACTTACTTACCAAAGAGGTCGCAAACTTTTTTCATAGAGCCTTTGAAACGAAAAGACCGTAGAACGTAACTTACCTTCAAACCCAGGTATCATAGGATGCTTGTAAACTGGATCTCCATTCCGAAACCTGGCGTTCACGACGTCTATGTCCGTTTGCGGTGGACGAAAGATCTGAAAAAGAAACAAAAATGCGATATAAATTTCTGTTCTAAAATTTAATTTTGCAAAAATCCGATACAGTGTGTACCTATCGCATGTGGATTTTTGTTTTATCAGTTATACTTATTCAACGTAAATGGTAAAGAACAAACTTGGAAATCATCAGCGGTCCTATCAGACAGCACCAGCCTTTCCGAATGGAGTACACTAGGATCCAGGAGGATCTTGTGCGTGGTGGAGCCATAGGTGTCTCCGATTCGGTACTTGTATTCTGGACAATGGCCTGTGTAGCTGCAAGAAACAAAAAAGTGTTAATTTTTCAACACTAACTCACTAAAAATCCCGATCAAATCCCGCTCGGCTCTTAACTTTTGGGACATTATAAAAATCTTTGTAACTCACTAAAATAAATAAAACCTGGGGATCAAAGCATGCACGTCATGCATGGACTGGATGGAGCTGAGCAATTTGCTATTTTGTTTCTGAATTAAGAAAGATGACGTCATAGTAAACATACGAGGTTGATTAATGCAGCCATGAAGTCTACTGCTAGATATTTGGGGATTTCCATCATATTTGAGAGGATGAAGGACTAAAATCAATAAAATTATTTAGGGTACCCAAATCCTTTGCTACAGGTTCCTGCCTAAGTTTAAGTATTATCCTTGAGAGAATTCGTGTAGTTTTTGTAGCAGAGCCGATAGAACCTACAAAGGTACGAAATCCTATCAATTACATTACCTACAGTTACGTGGTTGATAAAGTACTATTTCTAACAGTAGTAGAGCGTGTTAGGTTCTAACCGCATTAGAGCCTTGTCAGGCATGTGACTATAACGTGACATCTATTTACGTAACCCTCTAAAATAAAACACAGAAGCACAGAAGTAACTTCATAAAATACACCATTGAAAACTTCATAAAATGCTCGAAGATTTGCCACCAAAATTTTGGCAAGCAGTAAAGGAAATTGTAAAACTTTATACTTGCAAAATCAAATAATTGAAACTAGGTTTGTTTTCGTGTAGTCGTAAAACGAATACAGAGGTAGGTCTACAGAAACCTTTGGCGCAATCCAACCCAATATATCAGCATTGGATACGGTCCGGACGCCCTAAAAGCAAAGTTGCCTCAGCGTTGCAAAATCATTACGAAAAATTGCCCAAATTGACAAATTGGACAATGCCCATCAATAATGTTGGCAACGCTTCTTCAAAGAGATATGGGGCGAGGTTGCGTAACTCATGCATGTTTTACGAAAATCGGAGAGCGAATTTAATCAGTGGATAGCATACAATAAAGAATTGGTGACACATTTTTTAATAATTATTTCACAACTATATTATACGGGCATGTCTTCGGAGAGATAACAGATACAAGCAGAATGGAGGAGGAAGACATGTTGTGCCGACCCCACATAAAGTGGGATAAGGGCAGGAAGAAGAAAAAGTCTTAAACCAAATGAAAAGTCACGTAACCAAGAGAGTGATAAAAATAGAGGGATATATGGGTAGAGAAAAAAGATAATTAACTGGTGAAAGATGACATGGATGAAAGGAGTGAATTTAGACCGTATAATATGCCTACAAAACCTGAGCAAAAAACAGCGCAATATAAACAAAACTACTAGCATAACTCCTAAGTAACTGGACCAAATCGCATGCCTCTCTTGCTGTTGTTTCTAAATTCGTAAATTAATTTTAGAAAAAAAATAATAAGTTCAGACCATGACTGTTATATTGGTACATAGAGTGTACATTGATAGTGACCAGCAAAAGAATAATTATGCCGGTCACTTTAAAAAAATTGTGAGTACCGATCATAAGAAATTGTGTAGCTTTTTTAAGTTCTATCTCCATTATGGCAAACTATACGAGTATGAAATACGTTTGTTTGAAATTTTTACCACTGTTTTTTTTGGTCTTTTTTTTCCTGATGGTCGTCACTTTATCATCAGGCGCAGAGACCTCCAATTTGTTATTCACGAGAGTAATACTTTGATAAAAAACCTCAAACTTAACTTCAAAGGTGTTCATCAAGATTTAAACATCTGGACACACCGAGGCCTCAAATCCCTCTAAAAAAACACTACTATTTGAGTTCGCTTTCTCTAAAATATCTTCACTGCTGAGGGACGTGTTACCTACCTCAAGGAGGATAAATAGGTAATGAGGATCCAGTCTGCCCGATTTCCTTTAGCATATTTGGTCCATAGCATCACTCACAGTCAGCTCTATTGTTGAGTGAACCTGATTGCTCCTTCCCTCGAGACAGACGGGAGTTACAAACTCGCCAAGAGTTGACGATGAATAGGTCTCAACTTACCCAGGTATGTAATGTGGCTGCGCTATGCTGACTAAATCCAAAGCCATATTGAGTTTCTCTTATATCAGTGTTAGACCATAATTTTGATGAAAGTTTGCCAAAAGTTTGTTTTGGTTTAGAAATTAGAGAAAATTACACATTTGTTGATTTTGGTTTGACGAAAGGTTGTGTTGAATTTGACATTGTCAGTTATCAGGATGTTATTTTTTATGCCTTAAAAAGAACAACTCGTTAGCTATGTTCAAAAAGTATTGTTGTGTAAAATCTATTAGATCCTAATATATAATATACTCAAACATGTCTGTCTGTTTATTCGATTCTAACGGTTCTGGTCTGTGAAAACCGCGTTTACGACAGAATCAAAGTATTTAAAGATGTTTGATACAAAAATAACAATTCGTCAAATGCATATATTTTTTACACAGAAGGTAAAGGCCTGTCGACTTTACAACCCTTTGTCTGGTGAGCAGTACTAAAAGTATTAAATTGTTCAAACCTTTGCCTTCCCCTCTCTTTCAAACTTCAGTCGGCTCCACTGGTTTCGTTCGTTTATTATTTCGTCGCGGCCGCCATATTGGATTCAACCGTTGAACAAGACGGGCGCGCGCTCGTTGAGCATCCGCGTACAGTGACAGCAAGACCGATAAAACAAAAACTTTGAATAACAATTCACAACAGTGAAAAAAACAACAATAACTTACAAACTAACAGAGAAGTGAGTGTGGCAAAACAGTTTGCATCAAGTTTAACTTATTCAAAACCGATCGGACAAGTCGAAATGCATTCCACCCAGAGTGTTGAACTTTTATTTTTTTTTCACTTTGCGGTGTACATTTTGATTCTTATCAAGTTTCGTTGTTAGCTGTGTTGTGAACTATGGGTTTAAACACGTAGGAAAATTTAAAGACTTGATGAATAGTGTAAGTGATTGTTAGACTTTGTTATCAAAGTCAGAGTTATCATTGATTGACGAGGATTGCCGAAAACTTCAAGGTGAGTTAGGTACCTGCGTACTGTTATTTTAATAATTATAGACTTTAGTAGGTATCTTTATTTTCAGCTGCTGTTATCAAAACACCTAGGTACTTAGAGGTTTGCATTTTGAAGGTTTCCAAATTGGACGTCTCTAACACTTCGTGCAAATGGTCAATCTTTTTGTATGTCATTAAACGTTAACGACTTTATTTCGTAATTTTATGGGTTTTTGATAAGAAAGTATTATTTTCTAATATGGTTTTTGCGTGGCTTTGTCTTGTCTTTTTTTCTCAGAAAGCTTTTATCAAACCCTACTGAGGTGGCTGCACTATTAGGCTCCCAGATATTCGAACCTAGATTGCCAGGATCTAACAAAAATTGCAAACATCAAATGAAAATGTACAGTTGGACGATTCAAAGTCAGCAGATTTTTTATGGGAGCACATTGAAAACCTGCAAAGGACACCCAACGAGCGAATAAGCAGAAACGATGTTACAAAATCAAAAGGAACCCTCTCAATACAGACACCCGTAAACAATGAAACCACGACCATTCAGACCGAGCAAAAGGAATCCTGTTTGGCGACTGTACAGGACGAAGCGACAAATCGAAAATGGACTGCGAGCACCTATATTTGGTGTGCCGCCTAAAGCATTTTCTACTTAAGAAAGCATCTAGCAATAATAAAATACCAGGTTAATTGGTAAATAGAAAGAATTGGTAAATTATTAAATCCCTATCAAACTTGATTAAATTGGGGAAAAATAAATAATCAAAAGCGTTTTTATTACGCCATGCACAAATAAATAATACCGAAAGTAAATAATACCCACAATACAAGAACAATAGAAATCTTTGATATTTAAACGAAACCTGAGTAAACTAAAATAAGTAAATAAATATCAAGTGGTTTTACAAGACTTCAGCGTTGTATATTTTATGCAGTGAATTATAAATTGCATTGATCTGCTTTTTCTGCTTCAGCGCCATTTCAAACGAGCCATTCAACCGCAATATCACTCGTTAAATACCAGTTTAAGCTCAGTAGTGCCATGAAAGAGCCGTCTGCTGCTAATTTAAATCTTAAGCACCAACACAGAACCCGTAAATTACGGCTATTACAAATTTACCGTCAGTTTTTTTTCTAAGACGCGAGGAAATGTGACTTGCAGACCGGTTAGAAGGAGAATCGGTCTGTCTGCGTCGATGAAAAAAGACGAGCCGTGGATATTCGAGGCCACAACCCAATTGGGACCAGTCGCAGGTACTCTTTGTAGTACACTTTCTCCGGTGCGTGATGCGGACAACACACATTTCACTACACCCAGCGGAGATAGCTATTCATGACCGCCGGAGCGAAAGGATGATACCGCATGAAAGACAGCGATACATCGGAGAGGCACACCTGCAGCTGAACGACTAATTTGATACGCCTCATTGAAAACAACACTAGCAAGTAGACATCAAGAGGCGCAATATTACACGACGCGTCAAAATGATAAATCATGATTTGCAAAAGCTACACTTTCTCCAGAAAGGAGGGCGCAAATCGAAAACAAAATTACTGTGGTGTGTCGTTAATTAATCGCAAAACGTGTAGGTATGCATTGCATCTACTTAGCTACCACGTAGACTTGAAAGAGTAGAAAACGTAGTCGTCAAATTAAAACTTTAATAAATATGGCAACAAATTAATCAAATTACAAGCTATCACATTCAGTTACTGACCTACCAATGCCACTAAAAATTCAAACGAAAATTTTCCTACTTCATCGTTTATTTTAAAAATATAAACAAAGTGGGTTATGGCCTCAACATTCTAGATCATAAAAGCTATCGCTTAAGATTTTGTTAATATCATTAACCTCTAAACTGGTGGCATGAGCTTAAAGTAGACAAATTCCGAGAAATAGAAATAACACACGCTCGAATAGTTTTAAGATTACATCCCGAGATCATTGAAAGCGTTAATAATGAGAACCGCATAAAAACTAGTCCAGCAGGTGCTGGTACAATTGGTTACATGAAACAATTTGTGCTTATTACGGTGGTAACATAGCGCAAGCTCAGGATCGAGGCAATCAAGACGCAATTTTCCAATTACACGGACGCAAAACACGAAATACTTATGAAGCTCCAAACAAATCACTTGGATACTCTAACTCAAAGTGACTAATGTACCTACTGACATCATGATTTCAGAAGAATGCGAAGAAAAAACATCTGAATCAATCAAAAACAAACGTTACCCCAGCACAGCAGCACTCGCTCATTCGTGAATCGTGATGAACAGAAATTCCTAAGCGAAGTAAACTTTGTTTCACAATCTTCATTGAAATGTTAATTATTGTGATGTGTCAGTTTTAATACACGCATTGTTTCTGAAAAACTCATCAGCATAAACATTTACATTTAACGTACCTAACCTAAGCTATTACTTCTTCTATGCCTATAGAGGTAAGTAGCGAAAATAATATTACAATTTCTAAAATAGTCTTCGTATTTTAAGGTTGACTGTTTAAGTACCGTATGAAATTATGGGAAGTTAAAGGCCTGCTAAAATACGGTCAATGGATTAAATTTTTCATTGTCACAGAGCACGAACTACAATACCTTTGAAGACCTTTCAAGTCTTGTCTTGTCTTTTCAACTCTTATCTCCTCGCTAATTCTCCGAAGTGCCTTACGTGTGAAGTTCTTTATTTATCGCATCGCCTCAATGGCTTTGAATAATCATAATAAAAACGCCGATAGCATCTAACGATTTAGTTTTTGCAAACCTTATTAAAGAGAGCAGAGCTGTACATATCGTTACTTGTTATAGATTGATTAGGTACCTTTACTAAAGTAAATAAATACCTACCTTAAACAGTGGGTACCTAATGTGTATTTTTTGTTTTTTGAAAACCAATACCATCTATAAGTAGATCTAGGTAGTGTAAGGTACTCTCTTCTTTTAAATCAAAGTAAGTCTCAGCTTGGGCGAAATAATTTGTTAGCCATAATCTTTCTTCAGTTACCAACATTAAACTGTCTAAATAAAAGAAAAGTTTAGTGATAAGCCTTTTTAAAATATCACTTACAATCTTATTTGGTACTTTTCGGTTTGTATTACTGTTTCTTTTGAACTTATTGAAAGTCTTATTAAGTAAGTACGAAAAGGTAATCACACGGTTTTGTATTTCAAATTCAATGTATCATTCATTGCTTACAATGTACTTTCTTGCATATTATACAAAGTAGTCTCTGCGTAACTCCGTCATGCAATTAGGGCTGGCAGTTGCGTGTATTTAAAGATTGCATTCACATTTTGAAATGGCTTCAGACTTGAAATGTGCTGTTTTATTTTCTTTATACGGTGTTCATCCATCATTCATAAACGTACACGCTTGTTTAGCAAAGGGACTGACGGATAATAATACGTCAGATTATACTTGGAGAGCTTCTGACACACTGCTTCGAGTATCTTGATCGCTATCGTGGTCCATCGTCTTTTAACCACGCTTTATTTGCAAAGTTTTCTTTTACTGTTGAATTTTGTTACCCAGTGGAATCGATTACTACGTTGGGATAATTTAATGATAACACTTTAATGGATTTGGTAGTCAATCATTTGTCTATATTAGCGTTTTTAGTGTTATTTTTATAACTGACGTGATTTGATTTAAATTGAATATTCATAATGACGTGATCATTAATGATCACCATCTCAATTCATCATTATTACGTAAATCTAGATCCAGTAGCATTAGCTTACTGGAAATAACGAAACCTTTTGATATATTGATGTAGAAACTAACTAATCGGGCAGGTTCTGAAGATTTAAAATTAATTTTTAAAGAAAGTTTTTAATTGGCTGCGAAATAATCTATTTTAATTATGCTAAATATTACGCAAACAATTCAATCAAAATGTAAAGCAGAAGAAGGATTTATTAGAAAATTATAAACATTTAAACCTAAGAAATAAATCTCTTTTATTAGTAGAAAAAATAAGAAATAGCTGAGACATTTTAAAATTTAGAAAACCGTTTTGAAAACATTTTTTTATAATCTATCGTTTACTACACTAAGTCCATTCCAATTAAATTAAAATGCCTTTCTAATAACTGTACCGACAAAGCGACGCCTGCTTGACACAGGAATGTAGATAAGACACATGCATTGTGATTTGAAATATAAGGGCACGTGCTAAGCACCTCCCATTCACGGTCCAATCGATCACGATTCGATCCGATGCCTCTTACGAAACCTCAGAGTACTCTAAGAGGTTAGTGGCCTTGTCCCAACCGTAAGCTGCTTTTGTTTGTCTTTCTTTGGATAAACCAATTGTAACGGTCTGCTACTGTGTCACCGATCCTTCATCATCGATCTTTGTTTCTGCGATCTTGTGCAGTGAGCTCAAATCTTACGGATCAAACTTTACTTGTTTACAAACTCATTTACTGAAATATGTCGAAGGAACTTCTGCATTTATGGTGGTAAACGGACTTATAGTCGTCGCCGTTGCGTTTGATATCATCTATTATATTCCTGGCTGACTTTTAACACGTTTTGTGCATTTAAGATAGTACACATTGTGTGTAGTTCATACCCACGCTTCATTAGCAGCAGACTTTCACGAATGCCCTCTACAAGATATTTCTGCTCTAGTGAGTTGACCTTTGATATGATCACGTTTGGTTTGTCAGCTTTTAGCTTGTGGGTGAAGTTCAATGGTAAACTATAGTCAGGTATGGTATGAGTAACGTATTGTCCAAAACAGCCGCAGGGCTTATAGTTCGCTTTACGTTAATAAATCTTTGAAATCCTTGAGTGAGGTCACGTTTTTTTATGCGTCGTGCATAAAGAAATACATGTAGGTAATTTTATAGCATCTACTGATATTTTGAAGTAGATAATTGTTTTCACTAATCGATTTCCTAATTTTTATTGTCACTTTGTTTTGTTTCAACACAAGTTTATTTGTTTTTTATTTCTTAAGAAAACAAACAGTGCATGCTTATTTATATTCTAGTTGGTAATTGAAAAAAACTGGACCGTTAAACATTTTTCGCATAGTGATGACATTATAATGTATCCAGATTCCAGTCAAAAATAATTATTATCGAAGTTATGATAGTAACCTAGATGTCATCCGTAAACATGTTCTTTTGCACAACTTTTCATTATCTTGAGTGACCTAAAATCATATCTATCTCGGTTTGTTTTTACTGACCTAATAAAACCATTATTTTTTGAGGTTTTGCTTTACTGACCTTTGGTAAAGACTTCCTAGTCGTCTTAGATACTATGTATTTTAACTTCATTGGTCTGACACACTAACAACAAACCTGAGTACATTTTTTCGGTTAATTGGTGACCATGCGTTGCTAATGTTCATTTGCTTGATGTTATTTTGGTGTTTTGAGCTGTTTTTTGTTTTATTGCTTACATAAAACATCTATAATCAATTCGTCATAATTGAATATCTAGTGTTGCCTATATTGTGTGTTACTGCTATTCAGGACTTCACAAAATGCCATTGTGGATTAGCGTTTCTATCCTCTGCTTATTCTGTAGAAGCTGACTCAAAAACGGTTAGAACCAAGCCGTAAGTTTCTTGCTTGTTATTTTAGGTTGGTCATGTGAAACATTTTGGTCAACTTTTGAGCTTGCGTTTTCTCGATACACTTTACTAGTCTTTGAATGAATTCGGACTGACTGCGGTGAATAGTGAATACAAACTTTTTGTACCAAAAAGTTTCCTAATTCCTAAACCTAATTCGTCAAAATGGAGGTCTAAAATGTAATCCCAGCGCTTTGCAATTTTTTCGCCTTTTCAAAACTCCTAGCGTTGTTTTTAACAGACATGCAGTTGTTTGGTTTTTATACTGTCTGTTTTTACATTTATAATTTTATACCCTTGCAACTCCACCATACAAGGCGTACAATGTTGCCATGTATTTTTATAATACTTCTGTCAGATGTTAGCAGATAACACAGGCCTTGGCCCACCCACGCTGCAAGTGGACTAATCTCATTTGCCTGAGAAGCTTACTAAACGCTTTGTTGGTAAACATATCTATTTAAAAACTCGCAATTGCATTTGCTCATTAAAATTTGTCCGTAGAAATGCAATATAATTGAAAAAAATAAATATGAGTAAAAAAATTTTTCTGGTTGTAGGTTCATCCATCTATAAGATTATTTAAATTTAGTCACCACTAGGTTTCGGTTTAAGTGCTGTACTTATTTTGTAGGTTGTACTTTTTATGTTGGTTTTTTCCAATAAGTATAAAAATTATCCGTTCTATATACTTAGTAGACAGGTATGACCTACTCAAATGAAAAAAAAAATCCTTTACCAACGAATTCCGGTATAGGTTCGGTACCTTACCTACGCCTATATAAGTTCTTGTAATGTGAAGTATAGGTTCTAATCCATTGTGGAAAAAACGTAGGTACTTAGTATAGTAAGTACACACCTGAATGATCCTATTATCTACCTATTCTTTTACCATGAAATCGATTAATTGAGGTACGAACAAAAAAGGTCTGTTTCAATATTAAGCAAATATTATTTAAATATAGGATCTACGTACATTTTAAGCAAATATTTTGGTTTGCCCTAGTACGCAGGTACCAAGACATTCAATAACATTTTTAAAGTATATCTATGAATTATTTCCACTAGCCGAACTTCAGTTTCATTATCAGACTGTATAAAATATAACTCAACGATTTAAAATCTGTTTGCGAAACATGAAAATAATGTATAACTAGTACTACGGACAGAAATAACTAAATGTATACATTGTATACCTGTTAGAAGGTTTTCTGGCGCAGAATGACGTCACACCACCTGCGCAAACGCCGCTTTTGCGCTGAAACAACAGTCTACTGCAAGTAGCCTGCCTTTGTTACTACAATACATTCTTTTGAAAATATTTGTGTTATTGACAAAAGAACATTTGGCTGGAAATCCCGTATTTCGTTTTCAATACAAAATTAATTTCGAACTCTCAGCCTTGACAGTTTTGGAATGAATTGGATTATTACTGTCTTCTTCTTATCGTGTCGCTTGGTTATCTTGAACCAGTGTGGTGAAAGGATTTTAAGTGCGCCTCAAGGAGGCTCCTTTTGTGCACTTAACATGATTTTGAGCTGGTTTGGTTCAACGACATGCCGGTTTTCTCAAGATGTGTTTCTTCACCGTTTGAGAGTACTGGCATAGTGCACAATGTGCACATACATTTTGGACACAACTGGATTTGAACCTACGACCGGAAGACCGCTACCACTAGGCCACTAATCCTCTTTGAGCAAGACTATGAATTAAAGACCGCTGAATAGCTTCTTATTATACGAGTACCTGCTTTAGATGAGATGAAGCGTAGGTTGAATTTAGGCGCATCATAAATGAAATGAAATGAAATAATTGATTGCCTTGAAGTATGGTACATTTTAGATCTTAAATATATAGGCAAATACAGATTCACACACTTCGCCAGAAAAACCCAGCGTGCAAACACGATAAAGAAAACAGGCAAGTTCTTGGATACCAAATAGTGCAAATTATATGTGTGCATTTACTTTGTTACCCTGAACTAAAAACGTTGCAAATGTATGATAAACCACAAACACATGAAAAAAGTATTCCACAATCGTCTGTAGGCCAAGCAAGGGCAACTATTTCCAAGTCGAAGAAAGCACTGGTTTTTGCGTCCATAAAGTTAGCTCTATCAAGATTCAAGTGCCATTCCACTTCGTTTCTCAGCCATCTATTGAAAACTGGGTGACAGCGAATGCCTGTGGAATCCGTAATACCTCGTCAACACCAAAACGAGCTCAACCAGGAATTCGCATTCTCACAAAAAGCAGGCGAGCTGGATAAGCTTACCTGCTTCTCTACCGCGGAAACAAAATGGTAATACGAATCCAAACTTTCATGATAATTTTTCCAGTCTACTCGTAACTGTATCCAAATCCTTTAAATAGGAGTAATCTAGGGTAGGTACTAACTTTTCCTACTGGTTATAACCTATCACGTTATAAATATTGTTTCTTCTTCTTCGTCCTGCCCTTTATTAGCTGCCTTTTTTAGGTGGGGTCGGCCCAACATCCTCTATTCCTCTCTGTCAGCCGTCATCTCTGCATTCACTCCTTGTTTATCCATGTCATCTTTGACATAGTTCATCCATGTTTTCTTTGGTCTACCTCTGCGCACATATCCACAATACTCATCACTCTCTTAGTTACTTGACTTTCATTCCTCCTCATGACATGCCCGTACCACGCCAGCCTATTGCTCCTGTCTCAAATAAATACTGCTAATATTGCAAAATTATCATCTAACATTTGATTTCGACCATCATATTTTTTTGGCTTTGCAATCCGAAACTTTACAGGTCCTATCATACAAGTTTTACTTTTAGCATAAATAATGTTCTCTGTAGGTAATTTCTGATCCAGTCTGCCAGTAAGTAGTATTAGTAGTAAGCCAGTATTAGTTGCCAACCGAAGCACCAAGTATAAGTTACCACTAAAGCGTCTATAACGCTGGTTGGTAACGTTTCTGATCCAGTCTGCCAGTAATAGACGCTGGTTAGCAACTAATACTGGCTTCATCGTAAATGCGGCCAGCGCAATGGCATGGCGTGACCCGTTTTCGCATGTATGGATATCCGGTAGCTATGAATATGGGGTGAATACAACACTGAATAGACATGCAAATTGCGTACTTATCTACCAATGGGTTTCCAATGTGGTTCTTCTAAAAAATAGCTGTCAACCGACTATTTAGTAACAAAGCTGCTCATTTCAGCTTCGGAGTACTAAATAGTTGTTTGACCATTAACAATGGTAACAGAAGACTCAAATACAAAATAAGAAGTAAATGTCAGAGATGTAGAAGTAGGAAAGGGAAGGAAGTTAATGTCAAATATCGGACTTATAAAAAAGCACTTATCTTATGTAATAATAATGACCTAAAACATATGCAAGCTTATGAGACAACTTATCGGAAGGAAACCACATCAATGACATAACGTTTAATATCCTGTTAAATAATTAAAAGCACGTCAAGATTTTTATCAACGAGAGCAAGACGAGACTAGAGCAACCTGTTTCTTTGAAATGTTAGAAAAAAGTCCAAGACATTGGCGCCGTTCTGGTTTCTTCTCGAGAGCCGACCAACAGCCTCATTACAATAACAAATAAATCCTGATAGGAACAAAAAATGTGTCATTCTAACTCCGCTCGTTACATTTGATGGACGTACGAGTTCGTTATGCTGTCATTTGGGTTCGTCGATTGAGAATGTTGGGTTTATTGCAGTGTTTTTGCTAAAGTTAAAACTTGGTTTTCGTGTCAACTTAGCAGACGGTCTACGTAATAATTGCAGAGGATTGGAATGCGGCACGCAACATGTGGTAGACCTTTCAACGCAGCATAACAATAGTTTGCGAATATGGGACTCCCTGTCCATTGAAACTAAAAGCATCGATTCAAAGTAACATTTTGCGGACAATATGCGATTCATGGACTAGGATTTTTTTACAGCGAGTATTAGAGGAATGTGAAAACAGGTAGACGGAAATATTTTGGACTGTGTGTTACTTCAATTATTTGTCTACAGCCGTAGGTACAGCCGCCTAAAGCTAACCCGCCTTAGTCACAGGGTGAGACTAAAGTAGATTTTATAATTTGCAACTCAAATGCTGCAAAGATATCTCCCTATCAGGATCAGATAGATGAAATGAAATGTATTTATTGATAACTAAAGAAAACACAAACATTAATAATAAATAGTATTGCTGTAGTTAGTATCTCGACATAGTTTACAAAATATCGTTTCAATAGAATAAAAATAATTTTGCTGTAAAGGGGTTTGTCAAAAATATATAGGCAGATGGGGAGATGATTACAATCATGGTACATAAGTAATAACTTGTTAGCAATAAAACCATAACTATCCAATTATAATCCTATAATATCTATGTTATTTAGGTACGCTTAATTTATGGACGGTATTAACGATTTCGCAATCAACAAAACAAATTCAAATGTTCGTGCAATCAAATATTCCAACAAAAACGCAAAAGGCCTAATTGTTCGCTTTTGTAGATTTAACGAACAATATGGCGATTCGATTGCCATAATAAAATAACAAATCGACTAACGAAATAATGTCTGATAAATCATTGGAGTCGTGACTATTCCATTTGAGTGCAAGGCACGAGAATCGAACAGACTTTGACAAAGTCTTGGATTTCGAGGCTACACACGTGTTCTTTTACGTGCAGTGCGTGACCTAGGCATTTGATTTGTGGGTGCTGGTATTCGACGTCAGTCACAAAACTGGACAGACACTATCTCAATTGCTGTCAAATGTTAAGTGAACTTCACATTTTTGTGATGCATATCTTTATCAGAAAAGGGAGGCCTTTGCCCTGCAGTGGGACAAGATAGAATATCTATACACTAGTTTTAACTCAGTTTATAGACTAGTTGGTCTCTAACCACAAAACATAAAATCCTATCCTAAAGATATGAATCAAGAACATTTTATTATAATCTCGTACCAATAAAACGTCAGATATTATTCTAAATTCATTTTACATTAGGAACTTGTCCATGTGTGTTGTATTTTGTATTTCATATGTGAATGGTGCCAAGTCCATCGCTGCAAGAGTTGTAACTGTTTTCGCTGTAACTTGCCAGTACCTACGCCTATCCTATCGATGTCCTATCGACATGGTTCCCGACCACACACGCCGCCCGTTAGGGACTTTGTAGTATATTATGGCATTACCGTGTATCGTGATCCCATTGCAGCCCACCACTGAACGGTTCGGACCATAAACGATACGCTAATGCAGCTGATAAGGCAACAGACGTCACAATAACCGTTACTTGGTGTGCCAATACCGTGCTAAAATAGTGTAGGTAAGGTATAGGTACTCTTAATATAGGTATAGCCTACGTACTAAAGAGCGTGGAAGGCTGTATGTTACGCGTTGACCGTTCAGATTTACGGACTAAATTACGTAGGCCGACATTTTTTATGACCATGGGACATGGGTCTCAGAGACGGATGCTATCACGGATCTTGATGTAACGTTATTACGAGGCCAATCATGAACGTTTAATAATAACTGGAATAAACAGGGTATAGCGTCTTTGGCGCCAGTGGGTATTAGATAATGAGAGTACCTAACACGCTAGTATGGCAAGTGTAAGTCATTTTGATGACTCTGACAGACTTGACTGCTGGTGAAATAATTGACCATTTATTATGTACAGTTGAACACACTGTAACTGGTCTGCTGTGGTTTAAAATATTATCACGAGATAAAACAAACGTATAAAAACCAATCTCTGCAAACTCCCGAAGTCGAAAGCGATTGCAAACCGAACCCGTCCACTTTGGCGCAATTAATGTTTATGACCGAAAATTAGATATCGCGGAAACTGGTGAGATTTTTTATCCCCACCTGACCTCAGGGTCGTTGAACCTAAAGCTTAGGCTTGACGAAAATATCACGTAGACTGAACGGCGCTACGTCACGCATCGCCTGGAAGGCATAAAGAAATTGTATCACTTTGAGAAGTTAAATTGTTCTAATTTGACCAGAAAATTGCTCTCAATAGTCATTGCACTTTGCGTCTGTCGTAACCTCATGAGAAATAATTATTATCATCTTTATGCCTTCTTAACCTGGTTGAGACTTTTCTCGCTACATTTCTCTTTTATGTAACCTGAATTTTACGACGGCTTTGTAAGAAGCCGGCGCTTATCAGTAATGACTCCGTGTAATTTTTGCTGCAACTTGCTTCATCTTATATTTGTAAATGGCCTGATTTTACTAAGTTCTTTCTCTCAATTATCGAGACCGTGCTATGCATTTTTAAGTTCAGGTATTTGTTGAAATCGTTGTGTTGAAAATGTTGGTTTTGTAAACGTTGCCTGAGTTCGTCTTTATTGTTTTTTGCCTTTCGCTGGTTTTTACTCCTTATTTCAGAAATGTCTTTTTCCACAAGTCTTGCGATAAAATCAGTTTTAGTTGCAGTCCAAAATATTCTACTGCAGTGGGCATTTGGCTTTTTTTATTCTAATCTCTCAAGTGCTATTTCAATCTCGTATCGAATAAAAGGTTCGTTTAATTAAACAATCAAGAGTTAATAGTTCCGTACGGTTTCTCAAAACGTGTTGCCTCGTGGTGTCGTAAATAGTGTGACTTTTAGATAGGAGACACCGTTACCACTAATTTCGATATTGTTGGTTGGTTGCGTGTGTCGATGGCATTAATCTCGGGTTGGCTGGTTGCGTGTAGTTCAGCTCGATTGGCCGCACTCTTCGCTCGAACGACCAAGGACCTGCAGCCAGGGTGCAATCACTCATGATCTATGTTCAATGCAGTATAGACTTTATCGCACTGGATTACGATTCTCGTTTGAGTGCTCTAAAATCTTCATCTTTCAAAAAATAGTCTTTTAAAATCACACTTGGAATATCATGTCACTGTGTCCATTTCGTATTGTGTGACGTCCGAGTGAAACTTCTTCTCTCTAGTGTTATTTTTTCTATGCCGTTCAAACTACCTGCCTACTTACGTGTTCATTTGCATCTCTTTATTTATGGAGTTTGCGTTGAATGCTTCGGTATTTGGGACGTGAGCTCATTGTGCATCGCGGAGCGGACATTTGTCATCTCGATTGTTCTAGGGAAAGCTAGACTATCTTGTTCTCAGGAAACTCTGTCACCGTTGACCTCCACGTAGGTACTTATAAGGCTTGCTCGTTCGATGCATGCACACTCACGGCATATGCAAAGTTTATGTTTAGTCTCATAGCGCGGTGTGGCGTTGTAATGCTCTCTTACAGTCAGATTGTAGAATTTCTCTTATCGAGAGTTTATATCTAAGTAGGTTAGCTTGTGCTGATTGCGTGTTAGCTTGTAGTAATCGCATAAATCCAGCATTTGCGAGTTTAATCTGAAGAAAAACTCCTCACAATGCAGCGACAATGGACTTACAACCTATCACGTATGGATTACTTGTCTATATTTCCTTTCTCGTCTCGGCATGACTACTACAAATACGAAGTTCCCACAAGTAATGTCTCGGTTTCCAAGAAATGGTCTATAAACTAGGAAATGACATTTGCAAACCATGCTCTATAACCTTAGTAACTGGTTTGGCGTTTCGTAATGGTCCCTTGAGGTTTCTAGACTCTCTTATCTGTCATGCTAGTTAGCTAAACTGGTTTATAGATGCAAACAAACATTATATGTAGGAAGGTCTATATTCTGCATTAAACATAGGTGATGATAGGTAACTCAACCCTCTCCGTTATTTACTGTTTTTTTATTAGCTCTTAAGAAATTGAAATAAGTATATGAGATCATTCTTGCTTAAAGAAGTAGATAGATACTGAGATCTTATGCTAGAAAACATTCAATAAAAAAATTTAGTTGATCGCCGCTGCCTATGATTTTTATTCTATTGACGTCATATTTTCTTTGTGGCTAGAATACAATTAGAGGATATTTCGCTATCGATGTATAAGTCATAAACTTGAATGCTTCAGGCTCTTCCGATTTGAATGAAGTTCGTTTACTGCCAGTTGAACTAAATCATAATGATCGGTTAGGAACTGTTTTTACCTACGCATCATACTTCCTCACACCTGAAATCAATAATCATAGTTGCAGTTAGAATTACGTGCGTTCGCGTGCTGGTGGCTTTCCTGGTGGGAAAGTGGGATATTATCATATTTATACAAACAAGGAACGGGAACGACCAGTCTTACTTGTATCTTCTAACAATGAGCGCGGAACAAACGTATGCCATCGTAATTGGGTATATTTGTTCATAGAATCAGTGAAAACAGTGTTTTTGGTTTTGATTACAGTGAAATGTATAACCCAAAAAAAAATTATAAATGTGAGAAATCAGAGACACAATAAACAACTCTGTAACAGGATAGTATTGCAGTGCTCATATTAAAATCTCTCCTAACTATGATCACCTACTAACTAAAATAAACCATTTTGGGACTAGGTACATTCTTATGAACAGTGAATCTTTTGATCAATAAGCACAAGTCAAATTGTTGATGAATTAATCTCTTATCTCATCTTTTCGAGATTTGATAGAGATCAAAGATCATTCTGCGAGTCATTCTTCTAAATTATGACATGGACTGGAACACATGCTGACTCAATACGGATCTTATTGAACCTTTGTAAGTTATTTAGCTTTATTATTATCTATACATGGTAGAAATAGAATATAATATGCTTGCTTTACTGTGTGATTTGACGATCAGATTGTTCATTACTTAGCTGTAATGCAAATTCTAAAACTTTTGCTTTAATTTATGATAGAACTCTTGTTCATACTCCCATCTCATCTATTGTTTTATAAGTTGTACATACCTACTCGAGTGGTTTTGTTAGATAAGTGACGATTTGTTAAAGCACCATTGTATTATACCTACCTCATTTCGGTTTTGCACATCTTGTTAATCACTAGTCGGTTTTAAGTTATCTTTACTAAATACCTGGCAATTTTTTCGTGTCTAGGTACAGAACTCTAATGTACCAATCATCAAAACATATTTCCTCAATTTTAGGCTCTATCATTTTTTTCATGTCAAGTTTCACAACAGCATTTTTGATACTTCAACCTATTTATCTGAATCGTTATCGATATCACGAAGTGATAACATGTTTATCAATCACTTCAAGCCAGTATGATCTGTGATCTGTAGTTGTTTGAGCTTACAAGCCTACTTTACCTCTTGTTTAGTTTGCCTTGTTAGTCATGAGTGTACGTAAATACTTATAAGGTTTCTAAAAACTTGTATATTCTTATGTCCTTATGTACTAGGTAGTAGTAGGTTAGGTATATTTTGGTTGAATTGTAATCTATCTGGAATGGATATAAGAATGATTTTCTTTTTGAAAACTTTGTTATAAAAGTATACTACCTACCTTTATCTAGAACCCGTTCTAATCCGAATTTGGTCATTCGACGTAGAATGAAAATCGCGTAAGTTATTAATGCAAAATTAGATAAATAAGTGCCTCTTGAAATCAGTTCTATCATGGGAGCAATATTTCTAATCAGTTAATCTTGCACCTTTCTCAGCATTTCAAAGTCCAGATGTCTCCGCCGATCAATCCATCTCGCTCCATTGTTCTCCAAGCATTATCCATTCGATACGGCTCAGTAATTTGTATTGCAATTACTTGGTTTCCCATAAAGATTCTGCAGTAATCTGTGCCTCGCTTTGTTTGTACCATTTCTTTGTGAAGGACGTTGCAGACTTTACTTGAGTTGAGTCATGTGCATTGTGTGTTGTTCGCTTTCTCACATTTTGTGACGTTCTGTAATTCTAGATTTTGCTCAGTTACTATGTGGTCTTATTTGTTTATTTAGCTTGTTAGAGGTTCCATTAGTTAAAGTGTTTTTGCCGCCTCTTTTCGTTTAAAACTGTCACAAGTTTTTTTAAAGCTGGTATAAAATTAAAAGGAATATGAATAAGGGTCTAAAATGTTGTGTTTAATTTGAGAAAAAGGCTAACCAATCTTTTTAGTTTGCTACTTTTACAAAAAATAAAAACAAATTAATAAAATGCGATAAACCTAACTGTGATAAACTATTAAAACTTATTCTCATTACGGTGGTTTCTTAAACAATAATTAACTAAACCACAATGAAACATGACAAAATACTCAAATACATTAGAATATTCTTATATTACCCAATTCGTTTAGCCAAACGCTTGCAGAACAGTAGATTTGCCAATCCAATCCAAATGTATGCCAAAGAAAGGCAAGCGAATTCAAATTAGAAAGGTTTACACGAAAACGGTTTAATGTCAAGAGGCATGCAGCTCTGTCTGATAGAACCATAGAGCACTAAGCACTGGTACTATGAGGCAGCTATAAACGCAAGGCATGCAGTTTAGCTGAAGCCACAGTTTAGAAATTGTCCGAGGAAGCCATAATGGGAAGCACAATAAAATTACTATATCTTGTATCGTCTCGTGTCGGACACGTGCTGGTAATTTCTTGTTATTGTTATTCTTGTCTTTTAGTATGTCTTCCTTCACTGTATTCATGCTTATTTGTTCGTGTAGTTCCTTAGTTGTGATGTGTTCAGCAGTTTATTCGTCTTGTTTTTTTTCCTTTCGTGTCAATGGTTCTTTCAAAACAGTGTGGTAAAATGATTTAAATTGCACCTCGGAGAGACTCCTTTCGTGCACTCGACACAAGTTTTCGAATTTGATTTTTTTTACTTTTTTTTCGTTTAGTCGTGAACGATAATAGTTTATGAGAAACCAAATCCATCGCGCCTCTACGTTCGCTCAGTTTTTGCCGGTCTTTATAATACCAACACACAACAATAGTATTTTTTATCCCAAAGATTAGGTAAGCAAAGCACGGTAGATTCGACGGCAATTTTGATTCACGCAGTGTGACTCTAAATGTTATTGTGTAACTTTCGCTATTATCGTATTAAAAACATTATATTACTAGTGACTGCAGTCTCACAGTAGAATTTTGCTTTCATTCTTTTGATAATAATGTTTCCATCGTTATTAAGCTTAACAACAGTATCAAGCGTTGTGAGAATTAAAGTAAAGTTGATTTTGATAAAAATATAAAAGTGATGATGAAAATAGTAGATTAGGTAGGTACATGTACATACAATGCATACCGCATGAAATGAATGATTTTTTGGTGTAAATCTTCAAATGTTTTTATTTTAGGTCTTATTTTTTTTAAAGTGGCGCCAGTGACTTGATGTTGAGTAATAGGTTAGCGTGGTACGGGCATGACATGCGAAATGCGAAGGGAAAAATGTCATGTAACGAGAAGAGTGCTAGATATTAATGTGGATGGATTGTGAGAAGGATGACATGGATAAGAAAGAAGTGACTGCAGAAATGACGCTAATAGAGGGGTGTGGAGAACGAAAACCTGTGCCAACCCCACATGAAGTGGGTTATGGACAAGAAAATGATGACTTTACCTGATATTTGGTTTTGAAATTTAAATAAAGCTTAGAAACGAAAACATTGAGATCAGTTTCATAAGAAACAAAGGCAGCCAATGCGTCATATAATGCAAACTAAACACATTCCAGAAACAGTTTGGAATTCGATACCGAATTACTGTAAAGAGCTATAAGGCTTCTGTGCGTGCGCGCATTCTACAAAGTATCCACAATTTATAGCCGATTTTGTTATAATCTCGTAGGTGTAAGTATAGTAGGTGGGTTCTTAATAATTTTGAATCTGCATTCCATCTCCTCATTTGGGAATGGATTGTGTAAGCATAATCAAAGTAACGGCTGTAAGAAACTTAGCAAGTAAAATTTCCCAATATAAACTCAAGTAAGAATGTATAAATTTCTATTAGTAAACCTACTCTATTGCACTTTACTTTAGACAGTAAAACAATAAGGACGGTGCAATTTCTTGCTAAAGTCACTTACCCGTATCGGATTTTAAAATCTACATAATGGAAACAAAACGTCTATCAATACAATTGGCTTAACTAAATTATTACGTCCTTGGCAGTTTCAACATTTGAAAACATCTGACAAAGTAGAGCAAAGAAGGTTAACACTGATTTCTATCGAAATCGACCGTGGTATGATTTCTAAATCTGTATTGATATTTTTTAACCTCTTTTCTGTCCTTTGATTCAAACTTTTAGAGTAGAGGTACTTTTGCTGGCTTTCATCGGTCTTCGGATTGCCGATGCTTCACTGCAATCAAACGTTCTATAGAACACAATCTTTGTATTTTTTGAAAAACCAAATTTAATCTGGTCTGATAACAATCAGCATATTTTGCAGCTAGCAGTAGAAAAATTTAGTCAGTGGACTGTTTGTTTAGTCTAAAGCCAAGCGTTTCAAGCAGTCTTTCACGCAATGTGGTCAGGTCAAATCACTTAACCAATTAAGATTCAATTTCGTAACATTATTCAATATTTTACAACAGTTGAATCACCATCTTTGTATGTTTGTTGCAGGCTGACAGTCATTGAAAATTCCGATTGCAACGTCACCGAGGACCTTGGGTGTGTTGGACGCGCTGTCACTACGCGGGCTCACGAGACGATTGGGGGATCGGGTGACAGGCACCTGTGTGATGTGCCGGAAACATCGCATAGGAGTGCAGTTGGATGTCACTCGATCGCGACCTGGATGAAGAAACATGAAGTTTTCCACCGGGTCGAGCTCCAGCAGTCTCGCCAGCGATTCGCTGTCGAGGAAATCAACCCTATGCATTTACATGGAGGTCGATACACCGCCGGTGCCGCCGCCTTGCGAAAGAGTAAGTACTAAAACTGCTTATACTTTTATGACATTACCTTGGGTGGCTCCATAAAGCGAGCGTCGTTATTTTATAGAGACTTCAGGTACTATAGAAAGAGCTTAGAGTACTGAGCAGAGCACTCCTGCAAAAATGAAAGCTCGTATCTCATAATCTTAATGTTATGCCGCGGTGATAACCCGAATGACCGGACAATTGGCTTTCGGTATTTCACGTCGAGTATTGTTCATTAAAACTTTCAATTTCGTTTACGATATTAATAATATCGCATTAACAAAAACAATGCGAGCCACGTCCGGGTCGAAGCTCGAAGATGCAACGAGAGAAAGTACATGTCAATGGGCAGCAGACGTAATTCAGCAATACCTTGTTTATTCTGCCATCAAAAGCCTTCGGTTTCTCAGTTCGTTTTTGGCGATGTAAACTGTCATTTGCATTTTAACGCACCTGGCCTTTAGCCCCGCCGCTTTTACCGAACCTACTTTTATTTTGCATTCAAGTCTCTTTTAGCCTCGAACGAGGTGAGCGCTGTATCATTTGTCTAAAGTGGCTTCTCCACATGTAAGGTAATTGTCTAGTTAAACAGTAGTCCTAACCGGTGACGCATCGCATTGTTTACAAATATCACTCTGACTCTCAAAGATGTCATCAACGAAACTATCCTTACATAACTGACCTTCAATACTTTCAATGTTTATGTATGACCCACGCTACGCATCAAGCGCTTCATTACACATTTTGTAACATTAATAAATCATGATGAAACATGACAATATGATTTAAACTTGATTTACGAGAGTAACGTCCTCCGAATATGGCGGTATGTGCCAATCTTTTGTTGCTCCAGAAGATGTTCTGTCGTCATCACGTCAAGGTTGTTATTGTCTCAACTATCATACGTGACGATCACGTTATGGTTTTTGCTCTTTCACGCTTCTAATAGTATTGCAGTTTAGTACTCTATTATCTGCCTAATCTACTTGGGCTCAATTGCATTATACTTTATATTATCCAGCTATAGTCAGACGATTTGCTTATTACCTATGTATTTAGACATTGGTAGAGTTATGGTTAAAACATTCAGCTGAAAAGCTTTGAGATTGACAGCAGATTCATTTAAGTTTAATGTGATTCCTATTTGTATGGTCATATAAACAACGGCAGGAACATCTTTCTCCCCAGCTATCTACGATACTTTGGCTGTGATGTCTTCATTTACACCCACATGTTTATCGTCAATCTGACTTGTTGCTACACCTCTGCAATAAACAAATCTATTGTGATCTTTTTGCTTATTAGGCGGACGTAACACGGTGATCGTTTTAATTTCTTATCTGCCAGACGAATGACGAAACACTTTCGCCGATCGTGGGCTCAATCGTTCGATCAAGCTATCATTCTTCTATTGTTCAATTAAAATCTTGACTAATGAACTGTGCGACGAAATGTGATATCGATATGAAAGTTTTTAATGATCGAGTTTAGAAAATCGATTGCAATGGACTCTGTCTTTATAAACATCAATATGATTTACTATGAGAGGATGCGTGAGATTCGATGTTTGATAAGAAAGGCTTTTTATACAGACTTCCGTCTAAGATTAACTTTTAAATGAAAATATCATGATAATAGCGTGTGAGTTATCATCATAATAAATACTGCCGTTGTGTGCTTAAACATTACCATAGAGTTTACATCTAAAGCTGTCGCATGCTGCGTTTTATAGCAGCAATGAAAACGTGAATTTCTTACTTCCATTTTGATTCCTAGCGACAGTACCTTTCGCTAGGTACTAAATATCGTCTTAAAACTCGTATCTATTCCCTACGTTCATCACACAAAATATGTTTGCCCTTGGTCTCTCTAACTTACAACGTAGGCCGAACTACTAACAACCTAACAACTGAGCTGAGACTGTCTTCTTCTTCTTCTTTTTCTTCTTCTTCTGCTTCTTAATGAATGACATCTGTCCTTTTCGGATCAATTTTGCCAGTGTCGAGTAGTTTAATGAGAATGAGAATGATAATATATTACATAGATAAAATACTTTTCCCGCTGTGACTGTCTAAAAGCCTGCTCACATCTTGGCAATGGCAATGGCAATGGCAATCACTGACACGCTGTCAAATATAGCTGTCATTTTTGACAGCGTCATCGCAGATCGCTTATGTGCGCAAGGTTTGATCTGCAAGCTAAACCATCAGATCCTGATAGGCCACAGATTAAATAAATCTTGCAACTATAGAATTTCTGACCACATGTTGTGGTCAGGCTTTTCTGCTATCCTTCTATTGTTACCATTTGCTATTGTTTGCGTGTGGTTTTGTATCCGGCTACAATCGATCCTCGACTGTTATCGGTGTATTGATTCACGCTTAACTTATCTTCCATTTAGATAAAGGAATTAGATAAGTAATGAAAACGTGTGAGTTGAGTGCATTGTTGCGGTCGCACATTTTTGTGCAGATTAGATAAGGCTTCCATAATCAATAGATTGACGGGAGTTACTTACTTAGCTACTATTCACACACAAAAAAGTAAATAAATATTGGTGGATATTTTTCACAGTGTTCTCTAGGTCTGTATCCAGAAACAGTGCAGTCTGAGTCGAGCTTCAAGCATAGATTTTTGACATTTTTTAATGGAAAGCTGTCAAAACATACATGCTTGAGAGTGCTTGAGGAAAGCCTCCAACAACAAAACCAGAGAAAAGGGAAATTTACTAACGCCCCTACTAAGAAAGCCCCAATTAGTAAATTCCCCTTTTGGCTTAAGAAATATTTTAACTTTACAAGCCAGAAACACCAATTTTTTTAACGCTTACTGTCCAAGACTCTTTAAATAAAACTGCTTACAACTGGATGGACAGATTGATCTTTGGTTGTTTTTTCGTAAAAATCACAATCTAAAGGTTGTTTCATATACCTACCATACCATAGTACCTACATTCCAAGAATGGAAACTGTAGTTATAAAGATAAAACTATGTGAACACGAAATATAGGTAGATGTCTATAATTAGAAAATGTAGCCAACTGTGGCATTGTTCTACCTACCATTGTCATTATGTTTGCAGCAAGTTACTTGACTGCTAAAAATCTCCGGACTTCTAGACGCACGGATATGAGACACTCCTCCACATTCTCGCACAAAGCGTTTTATTCCACTTTTATATGTAGTACGAACTGCCAAAAAGTGGAACTATCGGCGGCGTCAGTGTTTCCGGAGCGTTTAAATTTAGACCGCTAAGCGACAAAGCCCTTCAAATATTAAAAAAAAGCAGCCAAGTGCGAGTCGGACTCGCCCATGAAGGGTTCCGTAGTACGACGAACTGCAAGAACTTTTATATATGTTACTTGATGTAACATAATAAGGTTCTTGTAGTTCGTCGAAAGGTAAATTGTGGTTTACGGTTTATGACGTATAAAAAAAAACTACTGACTAGATCTCGTTCAAACCAAATATCGTTGAAAGTTTACATAGTAATGTACAACATATATTTTTTTTAGTATTATCATTCTCTTACTTTAGAAGTTAGAGGGGGGGGGACCAACTTTTTTCCACTTTGGAAGTGTCTCTCGCGCAAACTATTCAGTTTAGAAAAAAACGATATTAGAAACCTCAACATCATTTTTGAAGACCTATTCATAGATACCCCACACGTATGGGTTCGATGAAAAAACAATTTTTGAGTTTCAGTTTCAAGTATGGGGACCCCCGTAATTTATAGTTTTTTTTTTATTTTTATGTAAAAATCTTAATGCGGTTAACAGAATACACCTACTCACCAAGTTTCATCAGTCTAGCTCTTACGGTTTCGGAGAAAAATGGCTGTGACATACGGACGGACAGACAGACAGACAGACAGACAGACAGACATACAGACAGACAGACAGACAGACAGACAGACAGACAGACAGACAGACAGACATGACGAATCTATAAGGGTTCCGTTTTTGCCATTTGGCTACGGAACCCTAAAAACAATACAATAGCAATATGTCAAAATTAAATCACTTTGCAATACAGCTGTCAGATGTCACTTACTTGGAAACTGTTTTAAAAAAGTCGTGCGATCGCGCACGCTCGTACAAGGACGGTCACGCGATCAACATTTCATTCAGTTATTTCTGAAAAACTTATTTAAATAATAGCTTTGGAATAGATTACGGGGAATGCGATCATTCCTATCTGCCAGCTGTTTCTAGATATAGTAAAATGAAGTAAGTAGGTATATGTAGGCGATTGACTTACGTTTATAACCTAAATTGAAGATTTAAAACAAAGCTCAAATCAATTAGAAATTTTTGCAAAAGTTATGCACATAATGACATCTCTAACAAGATAAATTTAAAAAAAATTAGTTACCGACTTCATGGTCTTCATGGCTAAACTGCTAAACCAATTTTGATGAAAATTTTATGGGACCAATCTAGGAGATAAAAAATTGCTCATAAATGATAATTAAAGTTATACGATAACGAACATAAAAAAATACAACCAAATTGAGAACCTGCTTTCTATTTAAATACGATTAAAAATAAATTGTTATTATATTACATCGTTGACTATAACACAGACAGATAGAAATAAAACACTGATAAATGGAGCTAAGGGTTTCAAACCAACGAATTCAGGGTAAGGCAGGGTCAATTACACCAATAGACCACCAGTGTTGTTTCAACAGTGTGACCATTATAACACATTTCCATAACCGGTGTATACTGGGGTCAGGGCTAGGTTTGTTATTTATACACCCATTTGTAGTCACAAAACCCACGCAAAGTCGCCGGCCAAAGATAGTAATACACTTTCACATTTTAAGCCCATTTCTTTTATCGGTACTTACGAAAGTTTCTACAGATTGATTTATAGTTGAGGTGTACGATTATTTTTTATGAGCCATTGTTAGCGAAATATTTTCACGTGGGATTTTTGATGTAAAAAAATTACAAACGAGAAAAATACAGCTTCAAAATACTATGATTGAGTGAGATCACAAATCATAGTGAATATCTTATTTGTAGTGAAACTTAAAAGGACTATAATATTTTAAATTTAACGGCGTTTTTAAATATTTAAAGGGTCAGCAACGCGCGAATGATGCCTCTGGTGTTATCCTCTACTAGCCTAGTACTTAGTCTCTAACCTTCCAACCCTAAGGTCGGAATAAGGTAAAGTCCAAATCCAGTCGTGTCCCAATGAGTTTTTCTGTCCAAAAATATATGTACACTAGGCCAGTACTCTCAAACGGTGAAAGAAAAATCGTGATGTCGGTCTCGGTATGTCGTAGAACCTAAAAAGTTGGAAAAACATGTGTCAAGTGCACGAAAGGAGCCTCTTTGAGGCGCACTTAAAATCCTTACACCACACTGGTTTAAAGTATCCAGTGACATGATAAAAAAAAGATGAAGAAGCGTGAAATTTCATGCAACGCCTGCAGCACCAGAGAAATCGCGGAGGTGTAAGTGTTCACAATTATGTATCGTTAAAAATGCGAATCTAAAAAAGTAGATGGTAATACACGTGTTAAAAACAATGTTGGTCTAGTGGTAATAGCCCCCGCCATTCGATCCTACGGTCGCGGTATTCGAATCCAGTCGAGTACCTAAATGTTTTTCTGTTCGAAAAATTTAAGAACATAATCACTCATAATCGTCGCTTTAGGGGTGCGCTTTCGAAAAAAGCCCCTAAGATTTAAACAGTACCTAATTTTATTTTATTTTATATGTATGTTAGTCTCTAAGGTATTTATTAACTATGGACCCTAAGGTGTTTCATTTTTGCAATGTGCATTTTATAGTTGTCTGAAATAAATGATATTATTATTATTGTGGTTCTAGTTTTAAACTACTGGACTTCAGAAAAAAGCCTGTGTTAACTAAGGTACACGGGCCTAAGCCAAGTGCACCTCAGTGGAAGGTTGAGCTTCATGGGGAAGCTCAGTTTGCAGAAACTTTCTGACGATTCTGCACGTGTTTTATTATTATAATGCTCTCAAACGGTAAAGGAAACCCGCGGCTTTGTCAGCTCCGCATATTATATTGACCATGTCTTTCCTGTGGATTAGTCTGACTAAGCTGTCATGGCGGTATAAGTGCTGGGCAAGCCTATTCCATCTAAAATCCTGCCCCAGGCACTATAACGTCCTGTAAGTAGGACCATGAGTAATCACCGGTTGCCCCTAACTCTATACAAATCATCTCTAATAGATGCAAAAGCCTGTTTACTAGTTGTTTTGTTTGTTATGAACCTACTTATCTAATCGTAGCACTATAGATTTGAAGTAACGTAACATCGTTGCAAATTGCACCTGCACGCGAAGTTATTAGGAGTTTATGCCATTTCCTATATTTGCTTTGGTGAAAGGCGTTTACTGAACACATTACACATTAAACGATAAACACACATTATTTCCTGGGGCTCTAGTGATTATACTCAGCCGCTGGGCTCGTCCGGGGGAAGTACCTATTACCACCACGCCTACTTTTGCCGTTAAGCAGCATTGCTGTGTTTCGGTTTGAAGGGTGTGGGTGCCGGTGAAATTACTGGCACGTGAGGCTGAACATCTGTATGCCTTAAGTTGATGGACGCAGTGTCTCTTAGGGCACGTTCCTGACCTGCGTGACCTACGTGGCACTGTTTTGTTATAGGCAATGGTAACCACTTAACATCAGGAGGGCCAAATGCTTGTTCAATCAGCAATTTGTAAAAAAAATCCGTTCGTTCGATTTTATCGGACGTCATGCCGTGCAGAACTTTTTTTGCAAAGTTTTTATGTCAACTTAAGCTTACCTATTTAATAACAATAAGAGATCATGGTACGGATGGGCCCAGGGCCCACCCAAATTCAAAAAGGAAAACTGGCGAATGATGGATTTCTTAAAAAAATCGCTGGTCCGCCACCGCGGCATTCCGTAAATTTAACGATATTTTTATACAGGATTTCAACATAGAAAAAACTCTAGTGCAACATTTTGTTGAAAATGTAATACACATTTCATCATCATTTTAAAAAATCTGTGTATAATGTTTTTTTTTAACCGACATCAAATAAAAAAATAAATAAAAAATAAGAAGGAGGCTCTTATTCAGTAGTTTTTAATGTTTTTTAAGCCGATTTTAAATATTCTTTTTTTATCTAAAAGCTAATAATACTTCCAGATTAGTCCCTCAGAAATTCCATCAAAATCGGATCAGCCATTTGGCCATGAAGTCGTTTTTCAAGTTTATTAAACTTATATACCTAACGTAGTTTCTCGTGTCAGTTAAAAGCTACTATTTAAATAAAAAAAGGTACTTTTTAAACTTCCTTGAACTCAAAAAGGTCCCTGACTTCCTTATTATAAGTAGCTACTATTTGTTATGCGTCGTTGGTTTCTACCCGTATTGTTGCTGACTAAACCCAACAATTCCTTGTAACTCCTCAACCCGTAGATAGCCAAACAAAGATAACGAGCAGAGCACGTGTTCTGTTAGTCGCAATCACAAGGGTCTTGTACACTATTGTTGGATTACATTTGCATGTGGACTTTTCCGGTACAACGCAACGGCTCGCGGAACGCCAAATCAGTTATTGAACGTTGAATAGCCCTTGTGTTTGCTTAGATACAGGAAGACGAGTTTTTTATTATTATTTGTTTGAAAGACATTTTTTTTGACAAGCGTCACGTACAGTTGGTAACCCTGTCTTCTGCGCCATAGACCGAGGGTTCGATCCCCACCGATAACAAATTATTTGTGTGGTGAGCGCAGATGTTTGCTCTCTGTCTGGGTGTTATATTGTATTCTAAGTATACAACGTGAGTTTGAATTCATATGTTATCCCGAAAGGGGGATAAGCTACTCCTGAATGCCAACAGCATTAGTTCTATGACTTTTCTGAATCAGGACTTTTTCATTCAACAAATGGTGTGTAAAGTTTACGCCATGATTTTGCTTAAAAGCATGTTAGGCAACCCTATAACCAGCTGATTAGGTACTTGACCTCTGTTGAACTATGTCTTATTTGACACCCAAAATCTGCCATTGGCAAGTCAAAAAGCAATAAAAATGTATTACCGCCTCCTTTGAATCGTCATCCTAATTTTATAAAAATGGGGTCTGTTGGGTTCCGTATAATATTTTTCATGGAATTTATGTTCAAGTATTTATTTTGTTTATTTGTTGTATGATTCAGAACGAAGAGGATGTGATGCAATGCCTACACTCATTAAAAATTATTTTATTTACACATTGTAAAAAAACTAGTGGTAGGTACTTTCGTACCAAAACATATGTAAGACAAGTTTTATTTGTGTGATTGAGTGATAAACAACAAGTGCATTTTGCAACTACCTACTTTATGAAAATCTCCGACTTTGGCATTGCTTTAAGATATGATACGAGAAACTTAAATAAAGTACGTACAGAGTAGGTACCTATTTACTTTAATTTAATTCGAATCGAGAGCTTACGAAGTCATCATACACACGACTTACTTAACCCAATATTGGGTTAAGTAAGTATTTCATAATGTTTGTTTCGCCGTTTTTTATTTCAATGAAAACGGGACGGGACCCTAAAATTATTCGGCACTGTCAAACTTAGACAATTTGGTTAAATTGTCTAAGCTGTCAAAGGAAACCGAACTCGAAAATCTAAAAATAAACTTAGGCATTTCAGTTATTTTCAGTATTTCGTGGACTATTTCGTTGCGAGCGCATGTTGAAAAGTTAAACTCAGTGTACAAAAATCATTTAATTGTCGTAGGTATGGCCTACCTAAGTGCTTGTGAATAATGTGTGCAAAACCTACCTGTACCTAGTACTCGTAGTAGTACCTACCTATGTAGCTACCCGTCTTCAGAACAGAGTGCTTATACCATGGAAAGCCAGTAAATTGATATGTACCTAGTTTGTAAGTTTTATTACTACTTACCTATTTACCAAATTAGCGCCGGCCCCGCCCAAGATGTAGGGTTTTCACACAAAATATTTTGTCAATTGATTATTTTTTTTGTATGGAAGATTTAGATTTCGTATTTCACAGAAATGTTTTCATAGCTTGTGCAAAACCATGGTCCCTATCACCACCTTTCGGGATAACATACGAATTCAAACTCACGTTGTATATGCTATCCGGTTCCCATCGTACAAGCTCTGCTTAGTTTGGGGCTACATATTTGTATGAATCGTCTAGAATATATTAACTATAATAATTACTTATAGGTTTTGTTGAATAAGAGATTTATGCCACTAAATACCCCGCTCTATACAAAACTTCCCAAAAAACCACCACGTATGGGACATACAACTCTTCGACATTACCTACATAAAATAAGCTTCAAATTCTAATAATAATAAATCTTGAATTGCACGTGTTTAATCTCATGAGAGCAGACACAATTGTAGAAAACCCAGCAAAGGGACTGCAACAATGTATATTCTGATTTCCCAACACGATCACAATGGGCTAGATACTCACTTCGCCATACGAGTACCTCGCTGCCATTTCACGCATTTGCATAAACTACATGTGGCCTAATAAAATAGATTGTATCGTTCAGCATACGATGAAATGTCCATCTTATTTTATGCTTGGAAAGTTTTGCGATATAAAGATAGTGCAATCCACGAAGGCGCGCCCCACTATTCCTCCTAACCGTTTATAGTATATGTGTGCAAGCTTCCGTCAATGTATGAGTGTTATCGGTCTATGAGTGCACACGCACACTACAATGAATCAGTGTTGCCAGATGCGAAAGTTGAAAATGCGGTAACGGTACTCCAAAAACGCGGATTTTCAACAAAAAAAGCGGAATTTCCTGTTTTAACGTTAGATCGATTTTTCTCACTCAGTTCATAATCGTATTACAAATCAAAGAGTTATGTGAAGTATTAAACTTCCTTTTCATTGCTCATACTCGGAAAGTAGGTCTGAAGTTGCCTGAGGGGCCTAATTGAAAGTAATACTTTCAGCCCTAGGGAGAATCGCTTTCCACTGACAGCTGTCAAATTATAAAAAAAACAAGTTCTATTTTATTCAACCATGCTCCAACTTTCTAAAGTCTTTCTAACTGCCAGGAGGTATTTTTTTTTTTAACCTGCACTGGCCCACTGCTGGGCAAAGGCCTCCCCCAAAATCTTCCAACTATCACGATCTTCGGCGACTTTCCACCAATCCTTCTCCAGAGCTTCCAGATCGTCTCGCCATCGTTTTTTTGGGTGGCCACGCCGCGCGCCGTCACCTTCCGTCCTCCGGCACCCAATGAGTCGTTATGTTTGCCCACTTTTTAGGGTCAATTCTGCTGACGTGGCCCGCCCACTCCCACTTGAGCTTGGCTGTTTTGCTCTCTACATCGGCAATGCCAGTCATTAAACGCAGCATTGTATTTCGCACCCGGTCGATGCGTTTAAGGCCGAGAATGCTGTGTTCCATTGCCCTCTGGCAAATCTGCAGTCTAGACTTCTGTAACTCAGTCAATGACCAAGTCTGGCAAGGAGGTTATTAAACCAAATTCCAACTTTTTATTCAGCAAGCAGGTTGGAAGCCCATTACAACGGTAAGAAGTTTAAAAAGTCTAATAAGAGCGCGATGTGAAATTTAAATTTTAATAACATAAAGAGTATTAAATAAAGAATATATTTTCTAAATGACTTTATTATTATTTAACTTCAACTTTTTCTTTAAAATAACATAGATTTGAGCAAAAAATTACCATTTTTTAAATTATGAAAATGAAAATAAAGGCTGAATAATGCTGGCCAGCCGAAGGCCTGCCAGAGAAAAAAAAAGCTGGAAGGCGGCAATTCAATCATCATTTTCACCATCGAGATCTAAGTACTACGTGATGATTTTCACTAATTTTTCTATCATGTTTTTATTTTTACTTTCCTTGTATTCGTAATGAAAAGCACAGTGTTTACCTCGGGTGAAAGACTTATTTAAGTACCTCAAGCTCCATTGGCGCCCTCGCTACGCTCTAGTGCCAAGCCCGTCTTGGGACTCAAAAACGTGACTTTCAATCCTCAGGTAACAATGTACTATTACTTCACAGAACAGAAACAGAAGGTGGCTCAGGGAGGCACAAAAGATATCACTCAAGTTCAATCCACATTCTTCACAGTCAGTGAAAAACTTGTAGCTCGATCTGAACTTGCGCGTGTGCAACTTCATAACACTGTGTACCAACATGACAATAGTGATTTGACAACATAAATTTCACGGACTATATGGGACAGCGCTATACTAAGAAAAGAGATACAAGTATTTCTGTCTTGCTTTCTCGTATAGCGCTGTCTCCTACCCAACCTATCTCCCTATTACCCAAAGGTTAGCTGGTAGATAATGCTATCTAGCTTTAAGTTCGCCTGTGTACAGTAATTTTTAATTTTGTGCAATAAAGAATTTTCTATCTATCTATCTATCTATCTATCCTATTTGGCGTAGTTTTGGCAGGAATGTAGAGGCCGCTATAGACATTTTTTAGGTTCTTCTATTTGAAAGAGTAAACGGATCGGTGCCCATAAAAATGTCTTTAGTGGGAAGATAATATTTTAATCCTCATGTCCTATCAAAGTCGAAAAAAGTGGAACCCCGCTGGCTAAAAGCGGATGGCGGATCCATTGTCAAAAAGGCGGTGTAAAAAGTGGAAAAGCGGTATGATCTGGCAACGCTGCAATGAATAGACTACGGTTCGCGACTGCCGCTCGGAGCAAACTCCCCGCACCCCGCGAGGGGCGCGTCTTCGTGAATTGCACTATCTATACATGGGATTTGGTTGAGCGTAGTTTAACTTGTAAGTCTTTGTTCGGCGGAAACCTCTTTCGCTTAGTGAGCATGTAGAGCATCAAAACAAGTAAAGCTTACTTACCTACTCTTGATAGAAAGTAAGGTGAAAGTACAACTTTTTGAACTTAGAACCTTAAAAATTATGTACAGATAAAAAAAACTAAAATTGAAATAAATTTTTTTCTGTAAAAGAAAAAAAATAACCGTACAGAAATGTCTTTATGGCACACCTTACACCAAAAAATAGAGAAACAAGTACAACAATTTCAAAGTAAGATAGAGTACAATGTGCGGTCATATCGATGATGAGCGATCTCTTTCAACCTTTGGATGGAGAGGAGCTTAGAATAAGATTGACGGCTATATAGGTTGCACAACGCTGTCAAATATTGCTGTCATTTTTGTCAGCATTTCACTGATCGCCATCACGCTAGATGTGTGTAAGGCTTTACTTTAGTGGGTAAGATCCTTACTTAATAAAATTTGCTGGATGCAGCTATCAAGTACCGTTTATGCACCAAATAAATAGGATACATAGGTAGTATTCTTAGAGTAGGTAATCCAATTTTGTGCCTAAATGAATAGGCAAATTCATATGTCACGTGTTGTGTAGCTATATCATATTGTAAGCCCATGTTCCACGTGTCGATTATAATGTGAGAATAAGTTTAACCTGAAAATGTACCGAGGCGATGTAATCCAATAGACAAAATCTAATATATTGCTGAAGCCGTAGCAATTCAAGAATCTGGCTCAATCTGTTTTTTTTCCATTATTCAGTCACGCACGCAAGATATAAAATATCGATTTCCACGCATTGCGGGTATTCTTCATGGAACATTTTTTTTACCCACTGGTATTCTAAAAATGTTGTGTTCCAGCATTAAAATTGTAATACACACTGTGATTTTAAAATTTCGAATCGATTCGAAATTGGAAAATCACAGCAACTTGAATTAGTTCGTCTCGTACTTCCCAAGTTTTGTAGCCCAGATATTTGAAGGGTCAGCAACGCACGAGTGATGCCTCTAGTGTTGCAAGTTGCAAGCGTCCATAGGCTATGGTAAACGCTTTCCACCATAGCTAACTTAGTGGTATAAAAAAATCTGTTGTCTGTAAAGACGGTTTACTGACGGAAGCTGAACGCGCGGACGCATCGCTCACTCAAGTAGGAGAGAGACAGATGTCGAACGCTGCCGAACGCGAAGGCCGATTGTGCCTCTTTGTCGCTCGTTCCGCGCTCTCGCTTGCACTTCAAGCCTTAAATGGAACGCCTCAAAGCGAGGTAACGCCGCATGAGTCATGTTTTTCCGTGCGTGCAGCCGGCTCCATCAAATTATAAGACGTTGTCACGTAAAAAACTGATGATGTCACTTTACCTAATACAAGCATATGCCACAATACAAGCAAACAAAATTGGTATTTAATCAATAATTCAGTAGGTTGAATGGAACTACCAAATTGACTTGACCTTTGTAGATTATCTGATCTGTGATTGATGATGGTCATCAATGCATTACACAATCTCTAGCTTGATTACTTATTTAAACAAATTAATTAAAATTGCTCCACAAATTAATACCTCGCAAGGAAATTTTCCACGATTTAAAAAAGGTAATAAAAAAAACATCAAGCTTATTCATTAATATGTTCTGACCCACAAATTTCTTTATTACTTTTAATCTAAAAATAAAATAATACTTAGTTCATTCTCAAAAAAACAATGGTTTCCTAAGCACGCGCTTGTACTAAAATCACTATAAATTGAGTCCAGAAAAATTTAAACCAATATTATCTATGTTGCGGTGTTCTCTATACATATAGTATATACATTATACATACTCAAATACTTAGGTACCTTGGTAATAATGAAATGCAATGATTCTTGTATAATTATTTACACGTTATTTTACGATCTCAATGTTATTTGAGAGCACTGGCATGGCGCAAATAAAGTGGTAGAAGTGAAGTGGTGGGTGAAGATGGGGTCACTACCGGATATAATTTCCCGAGTATTTATTTGAATTAGCGAAGAAAAAAGCTGCTTATGTAGGAAGTAGGTTGGTAAGGTAGTGTCACTCGCACGCTAAGTACGCGAGTGACACTTTTCGAGCATAAAGGTAGGATCTCACTACACCTGGCCTACGTGTCGTGAATAGTCGTGAATAGTCGTGATGCGCCAGAAGTCAAACGGTCCTTTACTTTTTTGATGGACTTCAAAAAAGAAGAGGTTCTCAATTCAGCTGTGGTTTTATATGTTTGCTAATCTTAATAATAAGTCTCAATTTGAAAGCTTAGTTTATTCTTTCAGTTTCTGCCTTTCATTTCTATGGGATCACCATAGAAATTACATCAAAATCGCTCAGCAGTTCGTTTTTAAACTGAATTTGAAGTTGTTTTTTCTCGTGATTATTATACTACACTATTATTATTATTAATTAATTTATTGAAATCAACTTAAGATCATTTTGATAGTAAAACTTATAAAATATTGTTAGCACTTAATTAACCTGTACAATATGTGGAGAGAGCCTCGCAGTCTATAATACCTAACCACAGACAGTACCTTGGTAATAGGCATAGTAGGTAGTGCAGCCTATCTATTTGTAGTTTTGCTTGTCATCACATGAATACTATTACTATAAACTATTACTATATACTATTACTATATACTATTACTATGTACTATTAATATATACTATTACTATATACTATTACTATATACTATTACTATATACTATTAAAATATACTATTACTATTACTAACTAATATAACAGCCAGTGCGGGCTGTCTGTCTGTCCATATAAAATGCATGCGAGATGCGACGTGGTCCACGTGTGACGGGCGTAGTGTGATTCTACCTTCAGTCTCAGCAATGAAGGCGACACACTTTCCATGCATTTAGTTATGGTTTCTAATCTACCGGGTCAAGGTTTGTGATGGTCGCATCTTGTTAGAGATCTGAAGGTCTACTGCAAATTGATCATCATCAGCCTGAAGAAGTCTTCTGCTGGATATAGGCCTCCCCTACACATTTCCAGGAAGAACGATTTTGAGCCCTTTCCATCCACCGACTTCCCGCGATCTTAACAATGTCGTCGGTCTATCTTGTCGTCTGTTTGGATAAATAAATGTTCATAAACTTTCACGTGAAATTCCAGTTCCTCTATAAGATAAGTAGTATTTAGGTAATAGGCATAAAGTAGCCTTATAAAGTCTAGAAATTGTATTTTTTATAATAATTTGCATCCGTCTGCAAAGTCGGCATTCCTTACCCAGATCTGATTGTCCAATATATTCGTGTTGATACCAATCGTATGTAATTTCCTGTAGTTACGCAAGGAGGTTGCGTGCAATACCGTAAACAAGACTTTACGCAAAGCCTGCGCCACAGAATACATGAGTGTTTGTACTACAATGGGACAGCTAAATCCTACAGTAAATACGTAATAACTAAGTTTATATTCCCCTTTTGTTCCATTCCATCTCGGTAACGGCTCAACGGGTTTGGATGAAACATAGAGTATCTACCTAACTATACGTAGATAAAATATATATGTAGTGCATGACCAAGGTCCTAATTCGAATCCCTGGGACCGATAAGTTTGTTATCTGGCATGATTAAAAAATATTATTTGATTGACCACATTAGCTGCGCAGAATAAAAAATTAAAAACTCATTTATGAAATGCGTTCTGCGCGCAGCTTAGTCACGTGGTTTGTCAGATTCAGTTTTTTTTTAAAGCTCAGGCGGAAAAGCTACGCATCTTTTTCTTTTCAGTCTAGAATAGGTAGAAAGTCTTGCATTCTGTGCAGTATAGTCACGTGGTTTGTCAGATTACTTCCAGTTTTTTTTTAAGGCTGAATCGGAAAAGTTAAGCATTTTTAGGGTTCCGTAGCCAAATGGCAAAAACGGAACCCTTATAGATTCGTCATGTCTGTCTGTCTGTCTGTCTGTCTGTCTGTCTGTCTGTCTGTCTGTCCGTCCGTATGTCACAGCCATTTTTCTCCGAAACCGTAAGACCTAGACTGATGAAACTTGGCGAGTAGATGTATTTTGTGAACCGCATTAAGATTTTAACATAAAAATAAAAATAAAACTATAAATTTCGGGGGTCCCCATACTTAAAACTGAAACTCAAAAAAATTTTTTTCATCGAACCCATACGTGTGGGGTATCTATGAATAGGTCTTCAAAAATGATGTTGAGGTTTCTAATATCGTTTTTTTCTAAACTGAATAGTTTGCGCGAGAGACACTTCCAAAGTGGAAAAAAGTTGGTCCCCCCCCCTCTAACTTCTAAAGTAAGGGAATGATAATACTAAAAAAAATATATGTTGTACATTACTATGTAAACTTCCAACGATATTTGGTTTGAACGAGATCTAGTCAGTAGTTTTTTTTTTATACGTCATAAACCGTAAACCACAATTTACCTTTCGATAAACTACAAGAACCTTATTATCTTACATCAAGTAACATATATAGAGGTTCTTGTAGTTCGTCGTGCTACGGAACCCTTCATGGGCGAGTCCGACTCGCACTTGGCTGCTTTTTTCTTTTCAGTCTAGAATAGATAGAATGTATATGGAGCTCGTAAAGCCAATCCATTCCAGTACCGTTGGCGCCGGTACATCGAATCTTCTATTGGAATTTTAATTAAAATACAACCCGTTGGCAATGCGGCAAAAAGAAAAGGTCGTAAGGCACACGCGTAACTGGCCAGTAGATGACAGGATTGTAGCTAAGGCTTTAAATAGGGGCAGAAAGAGGAGAGCCCCTTTCACTATGTACCTACATAGTGAAAGGGGCTCTCCTCTTTCTGCCTTTGAACAAAAGCTGTTTACCACACCAAACAATAAACAAATCTTTATCTTTAGAATTAACGTCATAAACTAAAACAAACCAAGAATAAAATAACCTCAAGTCCCGTCCTAGATTTTTTGCTATTCGAAATACTGTGGACGTGTTTCTGTACCAGTCTCAGATAAATAAGAAATTATTTAAAAAAAAATCTCAAAAAGAGCTTGCTAGTTCATAAAAACTTCCTAATATTTTCATGTTATCTTGATCCTGGCTTTAAACAAACTGCCTTGTTGGTCAATTCCAGTTTGACAGTTTGGACCTCCTTCGTCGTTCTTGTTCTGAAAAAAATAGGTTTATTTTTTAGGGGCCCCTTGTTGGTCTATTCCAGTTTGACAGTTTGGACCTCCTTCGTTGTTCTTGTTTACAAAAAACTCTGTAATTAAAGGGTTATTTTTTAGGGGCACTTCATGCTTGGTTCAAACCAGTTAGGGTAAGCCAATCGATGTTGCTTAGCAATGCCAAGTAAAACAATTAGTCAGTTCAGCGATGTGTTGAATGTTTTTAACGCAATCGTCATACTTAACTTACCTACTCATATTTAAGTTTTGCTAGTTGAATAGAGTAGACCACTTTTTGTAAAGGATTCACTCGTGCGAGACAACCGAATACTTAATGTGTTACAAAGGTGCCTACCTAAAATATTAGTTGTTCGCATCGATTGAAATCTCGAGATTTCCGTTCCATTGAGCTCTTAGTAAACCAACAGCAATGTTTGGACTTGCCTCAAAAATGTTAACCAAGTACAATAATATAAAATCTTTTGAAATAAACAGTTATTTATGACGATATTTTTTCTTTTTCATTTATAACCACCACAACAAATGACCTTTGATATAACTTAGTTAGCTCTGAGGAAAAAAAATCTTCACACATCACTGGTTATCTGACGCTAGTTATCTGATAGGAATAAGCGGATTTTTCCTAAATTCTATACTTTTCACTATATACCTAAAACGTATAAACTCTTCATGCTAAGTTTCCATTAGTAGTGATAACAAAACGACCCGTCTGGGATTCCTAAAATCTTAAAAGTGTTCAGATTGTCATGACGAATGGTTCTAATATGCCATGGGAACGCTCGTCGCAAAAACAATGTAATTGAACCAGATCTTAGGCCTGATGTCGAAACGAGCCAGCTATGGACTAGCCTAGTTTATTTATGGTTAACTCGTGCAAACGCTGGTTACACATAGTGTAGGGCATGCAGGTATCTGAAGGCACAGTCTTCGGTAATAGTGTGGCACTTATGGGAAACTAGCGGCCTGTCCCGGCTTCGCACGGGTGGACATTTATTTTTTAAACACATAAATATAACTTGTGTTACACATGGTGAATGTAGCTTTCCAATGGTGAAAGAATTTTTGAAATCGATTCAGTAGTTTTTGAGTTTATTCATTACAAACATACACACAAAAAACAAAAATACAAATCCTTCCCCTTTATATTATATAAAAAACAAAGAAAAATATTTAAAAAATATCTATATGTATGTATAAATAAAATAAATAATATTATGTGTAAATTTTATTTATTTATTTTCAGTTGAGCTATCTCTAGATCGTTTGTAACGATCTGCAGATAGCTCAACTGTTTCTTGTGTATTTTGTAAATATTTGTTAAAATTGTAAGTTTCTTTATATTATTATTATAGATGATATTATAGATGTAAAATGTTCACGGATATTTATCACGTATTTCCGTATAGCTTTATTTTAGATGGAGTAGGCTTGCCCAGCACCTATACCATCCTGACAGCTAAGTCAGCCTATCCACAGGAAAGACATGATCAATAAGTGCGGAGCTGAGTAAGCCGCGGGTTTCCTAACGATGTTTTCCTTCACCGTTTGAGAGCAATAGCATTGTGTACATAATTTTTTCGAACATACAAATTCATGGGTACATGGTATTCGACTGAATTCGAAACCGCGATCGTAGGATCGGAAGGCGGGACCACTAGACCACCACCGAACGCCTTGAAATTTAATCTGACAAAGACCAGTGTCAGATTTTTTTTTTATGCAGTCCTTTTCTTTTTTTAATTTTGACTTCCAGAAACTGGATAGGAAAGTAAGTGTACATACCTACTTTCATGTCTTGTTTTGGAAGAACGTAGCTCATTAAATAATTAAAAAAATTGCTACATATTTTATGATAATTTACTCGAATCTTGCTAGGCTCGAGAAAGTTGTTGATGGTATGTAGTAAATTGCGGTCAAAGTATTTCATTTATGAAATTTTTGAATTTGAATGTGTTTTTTTTGGGATAGGTAGGTACGAGTAAGTATTCTTATTGACACTTCTCAATTCAATACTGAGAGCGCTGGTGGCCTAGTGGTAGCGGCCCCGCCTTCCGATCCTAAGGTCGTGGGTTCGAATCCAGTCGTGTACCAATGAGTTTTTCTGCCCAAAAATTTATGTACACTATGCCAGTGCTCTCAAACGGTGAAGGAAAACATCGTGAGGAAACCGGCATATCGTAGAACCTAAAAAAAAGTTCGAAAATATGTGTCAAGTGCACGAAAGGAGCCTCTTCGAGGCGCACTTAAAATCCTTTCGCCACACTTGGTTCGAAAGAATCAGTGACACGATAAGAAGAAGAAGAATTCAATACTACTCAAAAATATTATAAGCTTATAAAACTTGAGAAACCGAGTTCATGGCCAAACTGCTGGACCAATTTTGATGAATTTTCTACTTAGAACCAATCTGGAAGATTTTAGATAAAAAAGTAATTTTTCAAATCGTTCGTAAATGAAATTGAGAATCTCCTCTTAAGCATATTTGAAATAGAAAAGCGTTTAAAAATAGCATTATCTAATATCCGTTAACTTTTGCTAAGATAGCAAAAGGAATTTTTTTGAATGGCGCGCACTACATATTTCCTACTCAACTAAAATATCAAGTACTGCCTACCTAGATGTTTATCTACACGGTAATTTACACGTAGTACGTAATAACTGCCTTCAGAAATAATACATGTAAAAATCGCGTTAACTGCTATCTTATCAGTGACTTAGGACCTTGGAACATCACGAGAATCTGAACAGATACTGCATTTTATTTATGAGATGAATTACGGCCTTTCTACAAGACCTGCATTGTTTTTGAGTAAAAATATAAAGGTTTATACTTTTGCCTTTATCTACTATAAGTGTAGATAGGTGTCTAATACTAATTTAATAGACTGTCTCAGACTGAAGCAGAAACAATGCTTCAGTCTGAGTCGAGCTTCAAGCATGGATTTTTTGACAGCTCTCTATTTAGAAGTGTTAACAATCTATGCTTGAGGCTCAACGACCACCATGTTTTTCAAATCTAATAACGGCTTGTCTATTGACTGCCTTGACTAAAAACTGTTTCATTTATGTAATAATCCTCACTCGAGATTGGCAAAATTGACCGAATGGACAGATGCCATCTAGTTAAGAAGAAGAAGAGTCAGACTCAAGCATTATTAATTTATTAGTTTTACTTCTAAACTACGTTCTAGACAAAGCCAACGTTCCCTAAATTAAAAGATTTCAGAATATTTCAATATTATTTGTAAAATGCAAAACCGCGCTTTGAGCTTTTTATATCTGGATTTGTAAAAAAATAGGGGATACAAAAAGAACCGCCCAACGTGGGGCTCGAACCCACGACCCTGAGATTAAGAGTCTCATGCTCTACCGACTGAGCTAGCCGGGCTTATACTGAGAGTCCGAAATTATCTACCAGTTTGGCGACGGAATTGCAGTTAACAAAGATAAGAATAACTTTAGAATAGTTCGAGGTTAAACCTATAAAGCTAATGGTACCCGTATCGTTTAGATAAATATAATCAGGGCAGATCGATAAACAAATCAATGATATTAAACCACTTAGTTAAGAAACTTTTCTTAGCTGTTTTTTATGTAAATTACTTGAATTATTTATGAGCAGACTGTAGACAAAAGTGTGACGACATTGAATAAAAACTCTGTTAAACACATGGCATTCCATTGAGGCAAAGAAAGCTGCAACCTTGAGAGCTTTCGCAATCCCGGACCGGTCCGGACGACTGCGGACGAGGAAGGCAATAGGCATACCGCAGCGGAAAGCGGATGCGGACTAGTAAACAATACAGTAACTAGGTGGACACTTTCATGATAAGCTGGTTTTACCTAATAAACTAAATCTTTCGTTTTTAGGGTTCCGTAGCCAAGTGGCAAAAACGGAACCCTTATAGGTTCGTCATGTCTGTCTGTCTGTCTGTCTATCCGTCCGTATGTCACAACCCATTTTATAACGCTTTTATTAGCTTCACCTGTATGTAAGTTTGTATGTAACCGACCCCTTTGAGCTCGATTTTGTCCTACTTTGAACGATCAGATTTGATTCAAACTTTGCACACCTGTCAAAGGTCGATGACAATGCAATAATATGAAAAAAAAACCCACTTTGAACGATCCGTAACCGTAAGAGCTAGACTGATGAAACTTGGCAAGTAGATGTATTCTGTGAACCGCATTTAGGTTTTTACACAAAAATAGAAAAAAAAACTATACATTTTGGGGGTATTATTTTATACTTAGAACTGAAACTCAAAATTTTTTTTTGATCAAACCCATACGTGTGGGGTGGTATCTATGAATAGGTCTTCAAAAATGATTATGAGGTTTCTTATATTGTTTTTTTCTAAACTAAATAGTTTTTGCATATTTTTTGCAAACTTCCAATGATATTTGGTTTGAACGAGATCTAGTGAGTAGTTTTTTTTTATACGTCATAAATCGTAAACCGCAATTTACCTTTCGACGAACTACAAGAACCTCTATATTATGTTACTTGTTGCTACGGAACCCTTCATGGGCGAGTCCGACTCGCACTTGGCCGCTTTTTTTTATGTTTAAGATCATCAGCAGCCTGAAGAAGCCCACTGATTGACTGGGCCTCTTTTTTTATGCAAATGATAGACAAACGAGTTTATGGCTCATCTGATGGTAAGCGGTTACCGTCGTCGTCGCCAATAGACACCAACAACACAAAGAGAAGCCCTGTTTAGTTTGGGGCTAGATAGTGTTGTGTGGATTGTCCACAATATTCATTATTTTTTTATTAAATCTTTAATTGTTTTAAATGTCGAAAAACTATTATTTTAAAGAATTTGCTAAGAAATTTATGGAATTTGCTACCTTTTGAAATATTCTACTCTGAAATAACAGAACTTACCTACTATGTTATCACTAAGTGCATTTGTATCGATCGATCAGGTATCGCCTTGGTGACCGTGACCACATAGCACAGACTACTTATTCTGTGACAAACAAGGCCTGTTCCACTCCTTCACTGACGCTGCTCTGACACTGTCATATTAGAATCATGACAGTGAATCATGACAGTGAATCATGACAGTGAATCATGACAGTGAATCATGGCATGGAGGCTGTGATGTGAAGATTGTAAAGTATGCGACGCTGACGTTTTCTTGACTAAATGATTGGCTACATTACGCCTATGCCTATTTAGGCGAACAACTGCGAACTGCAATGACGAACTGATCATGCGAACTTTGTGCGAACAGCACTCGCACGCACCGCCGCGAACACGATGATTGTAGAACTAGATCTAGCGCAGTTTATTATTAGTTCGCTGTGGGCAATGAATGACAGTTCGTGGCGATGCGTGTATCTCCTGAAACTGATCGCATCGCCGTCATCGCAGTTCGCAGCTGTTCGCAACCATGTGTTTTGGACTTCATCCAGTTTAAACAATAACTAGTTTGGGTGTGTCTATCCTTATAGAAGATCTACAAGATCATTAGGTCATTAGTCTACAGTAATTTTTTCTTTAGTTTTTTTACCCCGCTGACTGACGTCAGTGTTGGTAATTTTTTACCCAATGTCAATGTAGGCTAAGGCAGTGAAACAGGCCAACCGGTGACTCAACACAGTAATGACGGAACCAGGGAATAATTTATTAGTTACCATACCAAGGCTTCGACAAATCTTTGATATTCCGTTCAATTTGCAAGTAATTGTGGTTTTGTGCTTTTTGAGCGCCTGTATAATTATAATTACGTACTTATTTCTGTTGATAGGTACGGACCTTGAAATAAAGAGGACACGTAATCCATGTTTTTGCATGGAATAGTAATCGGCTATGAAATTTATATTTTCATTAGCGACTTTGGGACTTCCGGCGCTATTTTAAGCACCTGCCTAAGCTGATTTGCTAATTAGGTACTTCTACAAAATATCTGTAAGGCTGATGTTCAGCTTTTATATTCACTAATGGCCTGCGCACACCTAGTTCGCTGGCGGTAGTGATCAGTGAAACGCTGTCAAATATCACTGTCAAATCTCAAATCTGACAGCGATATTTGACAGCGTTTCACTGATCGCTACCGCCAGCGAACTAGGTGTGCGCCGGCCTTAAGGCTTGCGCAGACTTAAGGCTTGCGCACACCTAGTTCGCTGGCGTCGGCGATCAGTGAAACGCTGTCAAATTTGACAGCGATATGTGACAGCGTTTCACTGATCGCTACCGCTAGCGGCCTAGGTGTGTTCGGACCTTTAAGCCATTTTTGACTGTATGTTTTTTATACAACAAAGCTGATGGAACAAGCATATGGCCCGTCGTAAGCATCGCCTTTAACAAAGCTTTGCTTCAGTTCACGCACGTTAGTAACGTGCCCTACGATGCACTGCCCTGCGTCCTAGAACTGTGTGTGTCGATAGATACTGGAAACATCTACTTAGTTTGGGAAACGCTTAAAAAATTGTCGAACAAACTTCGTTTTCAAACCCATCCAAGCAGAACTATCGAAGTACCTACCAATACTCAGGTAGGTAGACTAGGTAGGCAATATATTACACAACCAAATTTGCGTGTCTCAACGTTTCCTGACATATTCAGGAAAACCTTAAAACGAACATTTACTAAATTTTAGTTGTATAACTTTTGAAACTACGTCATCATGGTTTTTAACATTAGTATTATTATGAACAACGAGATATTTACTAGATTTAATTTTGTGAGCTTTGACTCCCGATATTTCGGCACAGTTGCATGCACCATGAAATTATATAATGGTAAATATCCCGTTGTTCATAAAACTAAAACATTTAGCAGTTTGTCAAAGGCATCAAAAACTCATGGTGATGAAAGAACTTTATCATGAAAAAGTAAAAACATATGGACCAGTGACAATAAAGAGGTCAAACTAATCTCAAAGCTCGGTAGTAGGACTGACTTCTGTAGGAGGTGTCGGCCATTTAACATCAGCGGGGCCAAAAGCTTTTTCCATCGTCAAAGAAGGTAAATGATTTAAAAAAATGAAAGACAAGTTCAAACACTAGTTCTTTCGAGTGTGTTGAAAAGATTTTTAGTGTGACTCAAAAAGGTTCCTCTCGTGCATAAATAATTAGTACCTAGTAGATTATTTGTGATAGTAATATTTGGTTTTAGTCTATGAATAGATCCCTTTAACAGAATGATTAGAAATATTTGTAGGGGAAAATGAGGAGAAGATGGCTGAAAGCGCGAGAAACTGATGACTCTATAAATAAGCCTGTGAACTGAGAGAATAGCTGTATTTATTAAGCTATTAAAGATCAATAGATTATCTTTAAGTAATACTAAATCTGCATAGACTTGAGTCATAGAAACTATAGATATTTACGACACTCCCGCTTGGTGCGACTTCGATTTAACAGTTAACACTGATTCGAGATTATATTAAACAACTTTCACCTATTATTCGGTGTATTATAAACTTGATAGGCAACTGAATTGGTGATATCGTGCTAGTCATTGGAGTGCTGATCAGATTTAATAGCTTCAATCAGCTGTTAATTTTGTGCGCAGATATTTGAAGACCAGCAAAACTATGTATTATTTAAGGGTAGGTAACGATATTAACTATACTTTCTGTGAAGTATTGAAAAATATGAGAAATCGACATGATGGCCAAACTGCTGAACCGATTTTGATGAAATTTCTATAGGACGTATGCGAAAGTATAAGTAACCATCCAGATAAAATATTTTTTCAAATCGGCTCATAATACGAAGTTACATTACCAATACACAATACCAATACCAACTGATGCCCTCCGGGTATATAGCTGGCTGGTGTCTATCTGGCGCAGTTACCGTTCCATAACTTGCTTTCGACCAAATTTCTAGCATCAGTATACACTTCAGACAGCACAATTAAATTTCAAAAGCAAATGAAGTTGGATCCTTCTGACCTATCTTCGCTCTCATCAAAACAGTTGAAATGTTTGACAAGCTGTTAATTACAGTTTTAGACTTAATTGCCTGTATGAATGAGTCTAATTGGATGTGAGGCTTGCGTTGTGTCAATTTGCGTCAATTTATAGATATGACGTATTAAGCATGACTAGAAAGCGGAAGAGTCGGCCATCGAGAGATATAGCCGACTCTGTCAATTAGAGTCGTTGCATGTCGATTCTGGACGCTGAGTAGTGAGTACTCTTTGACAAGTTGGACTGTTTGATCAGCTTTCCTGCCGTCTTTTCTGTTATGTGAACCACATCATAGAACTGTTCAAGCTTGTGATTCATCATCAGCCTTAAGAAGTTCAGTGCTGGATATGGCCTCCTTGCAAAGTGCATAGTCATTATTTAGATTAAACAAGCCCAATGTAAAAAACACCGCTCCAATCATATAGAAGTTTAAAAATCTCAGGAAACCAACTTCATGGCCAAACTGCTGAACCGATGTTGATGAAACTTCTATACCAAACTAGAACTTTCCTTCAGATATGACGAAGTAATGAGAAAAAAACATCAGAATTTCGAAACTCCTCTTTTTTATTTGAAGTTGATTAAAAACTGCCTTAACTGGGCTCCCAGTTGAAAACAATACCATCTAATAGAGATTGCAAAATTGTTTATTTCTCTGTCCATAACTCGGTATCGTGAGTCAATGACCGGGACTTCCGTGAGCCTGCGATTCAAGGAGAATGCTCATTGCTCTGTATTTAACACCTTATCAGTCATAACTTGACTATGACTGAAGTTCGATAATAATTATTTATGTGGTCAGCATTAGTCCAAGTCAAGAATATAGCATAGGTTTTACATAGCTCCTCGTAACTCCTCGTAACTATAGAAGGTGTACGTGTAACTCATGGTTTTAATGAAGTTGTTAGGTAGGTACTACAATGCTCGCTCCTTACTGAACTTAAAGGCCTGCGCACACTCATAGGCCGCTGGCGACCGCGATCAATTTCACTGATCGCGTTCGCGGCCTAGGTGTGCGCAGGCCTGAGTTTCTTTGTTTATTTTTATTTGAAAGTTCTCTGAATTTGATATGAATTTGTATAATGTGACTTTTCCGAGTGTACAAAATGTATCAAAATGGAATAAATGTTATTGAACTTGAACTTGAACTAGGGGGCGCGTGATGAGTTGATTAGCTACCCCTATTTATAGGAACAAGATCGTGTGTATTTCATAGCTTACCACCAAAAAAAAAGATTTCATGATGTTGATTTAAACTTAATATTATAACTTGTAGATGCTATAAAATGTTTATGTTTTGTCCTTAGACGATTCAAGCCTACGAAGACGCCGCACTATTGGATGCCACTCGGTACATTTTTTTTTTTCATCACAAAATAGTATTTTAACAATAGATTAGATCTATTTTTTTGTAAAACTAGATCAATAATAAAAGATAAGCTTTTAGTAGTGTAGAATAGTGTAGATAAACTTTCGTAGTAATCTAATATAAATTTAAAAAAATCTCAATGCCAACGGTAACCACGTGATGTTTTTCAATAAACATTTCAGAAACATCTAAATAAGTAATAAGTAATTATAAGTATGTTATAAGTAATTTTCTTTAGTTCTTGTGGAATACCCATTGTATCTAATTCATTTACATAATTTTAAGTACTATTAGGTACTAACTTTAGAACTAACCCATATAAACGTGCTACTGTTGGCGACCTCCCCCTATTCAATGTCTTCCAATAGTACCTTAAACTTAGGATCATTGCACCACCGCACTATTTAGTGATAGAAGCTAATCGCAACTTGCATTACCTATCAATAATAGCACATTACTGCAGCGGCCACTAAAAGAGGCATTGATGGACGAACGTGTAAATATGTATCACATAATATACATAAGTCGATCAATTCATGTTTGGACTCTTCACAAATAATGCGAGGAAATTAAAACTAACTAGTACTACTTGAACTCATTTTGTCAAATGCAATTAATTTATTAAACTTTTTTTCTCGCGTTAAAGTGTTGATTTGGTTTTTTTTTAATAAACAGCTCAACATTTAAATTTATAAGTTCTATATTTAAATAAAACCTTTGATAAGTTACCTCCTCGGTTGCCATGTTTCAGAGTATAGGTATTACTTAGATCGTTCTATTTTTAAATTACACGAGAGAAATGAGTTTAATTTTTTACCTGGCCTCTAAACACACATTCTGAAAAATATATTTTCATTACTCATACTCTGAAAGTAGGTTTGAAGTTGCCTAATTGAAAGTAAAACTTTCAGCCCTAGGGAGAATCGCTTTCTACTGACAGCTGTCAAATTATAAAAAAAAACAAGTTCTATTTTAGTTTATTAATTTTATAGTGTTTACTACACTTAAGGAAATCACAAAGATTTTTATAATGTCCCAAAAGTTAAGAGCCGAGCGGGATTTGAACCCGCGACCTTCCCCTCGGTACGGGGCTGCGCTGACCACTGCGCCATCGGATCCTAATCACACTCGACGAATAACTCTTAGGGACTGTTCGGCACTAACGCGACCGTGGCTCCATCTACAGTTTTGACGTTATAGTCAACTAACCTGCTCGATAACCGAAGTTGCATTCAGTTGAATCGACGAGAGATGTCACCTTGCGTTTTTCATAATAGTTTATTAATTTTATAGTGTTTACTACACTTAAGGAAATCACAAAGATTTTTATAATGTCCCAAAAGTTAAGAGCCGAGCGGGATTTGAACCCGCGACCTTCCCCTCGGTACGGGGCTGCGCTGACCACTGCGCCATCGGATCCTAATCACACTCGACGAATAACTCTTAGGGACTGTTCGGCACTAACGCGACCGTGGCTCCATCTACAGTTTTGACGTTATAGTCAACTAACCTGCTCGATAACCGAAGTTGCATTCAGTTGAATCGACGAGAGATGTCACCTTGCGTTTTTCATAATAGTTTATTAATTTTATAGTGTTTACTACACTTAAGGAAATCACAAAGATTTTTATAATGTCCCAAAAGTTAAGAGCCGAGCGGGATTTGAACCCGCGACCTTCCCCTCGGTACGGGGCTGCGCTGACCACTGCGCCATCGGATCCTAATCACACTCGACGAATAACTCTTAGGGACTGTTCGGCACTAACGCGACCGTGGCTCCATCTACAGTTTTGACGTTATAGTCAACTAACCTGCTCGATAACCGAAGTTGCATTCAGTTGAATCGACGAGAGATGTCACCTTGCGTTTTTCATAATAGTTTATTAATTTTATAGTGTTTACTACACTTAAGGAAATCACAAAGATTTTTATAATGTCCCAAAAGTTAAGAGCCGAGCGGGATTTGAACCCGCGACCTTCCCCTCGGTACGGGGCTGCGCTGACCACTGCGCCATCGGATCCTAATCACACTCGACGAATAACTCTTAGGGACTGTTCGGCACTAACGCGACCGTGGCTCCATCTACAGTTTTGACGTTATAGTCAACTAACCTGCTCGATAACCGAAGTTGCATTCAGTTGAATCGACGAGAGATGGAGATGGAGCCACGGTCGCGTTAGTGCCGAACAGTCCCTAAGAGTTATTCGTCGAGTGTGATTAGGATCCGATGGCGCAGTGGTCAGCGCAGCCCCGTACCGAGGGGAAGGTCGCGGGTTCAAATCCCGCTCGGCTCTTAACTTTTGGGACATTATAAAAATCTTTGTGATTTCCTTAAGTGTAGTAAACACTATAAAATTAATAAACTATTATGAAAAACGCAAGGTGACATCTCTCGTCGATTCAACTGAATGCAACTTCGGTTATCGAGCAGGTTAGTTGACTATAACGTCAAAACTGTAGATGGAGCCACGGTCGCGTTAGTGCCGAACAGTCCCTAAGAGTTATTCGTCGAGTGTGATTAGGATCCGATGGCGCAGTGGTCAGCGCAGCCCCGTACCGAGGGGAAGGTCGCGGGTTCAAATCCCGCTCGGCTCTTAACTTTTGGGACATTATAAAAAAGTTCTATTTTATTCAACCATGTTCCAACTTTCTAAAGTCTTTCTAACTGCAAGGAGGTCGTTGAACCAAATTCCAACTTTTTATTCAGCAAGTAGGTTGGAAACCCATTACAACGGTAAGAAGTTTAAAAAGTCTAATTAGAGCGCGATGTAAAATTTAAATTTAAATAACATAAAGATAGTATTATATAAATAATATATCTTCTAAATTACTTGATTAATATATAGCTTCAACTTTTTATTTAAAATAACATAGATTTGAGCAAACAATTTACCATTTTTTAAATTATGAGAATGAAAATAATGGCTGAATAATACTGGCGAGCCGAAGCCGAAGGCCCGCCCCGCCAGAGAAAAAGAAAAAAAAACCGGGAAGGCGGCAATTCAATCTTTATTTTCACTAATTTTTCTTTCATGTTTTTATTTTTACTTTCCTTGTATTCGTAATGAAAAGCACAGTGTTTACCTCGGGTGAAAGTCTTTTAAGTCCCTCAAGCTCCATTGGCGCCCTCGCTAACGCTCTGGCGCCAAACCCGTCTCGGGACTCAAAAAACGTGACTTTCAATGTACTATTTTTTATAACAGTAGCTGCGATGTAGCCTCAAAGCTTTAATATTTTACTACTCCTCATCCTTTAGCAGTGTTTCAAGTGCTTGTTTTATTTACCTATACAACGTGTATCAAAATATGTGTACTATCCTGAAGGGGGGTGAATTTCCACCCCCTGGGGAACAACTTTTGTTCAACGACTTTTCGAACTTCGATTGGTATCTCTGAAAAAAACTGCAACGAAGTTTCAACATTAACAGCTGACTTTATACAAAGTGACAACCCTAAACTCAGCTACAGAGGTAGTAGGTAGTAGTAGTAGACCTACAGAGGTAGTAGGTCAAGGGGTCAAGGGGTTACAAGGATAGGGTTGTCAGTTTATTTAGGCATTATGAAATTAAATATTTTTGTATGGGAAACTGAAAATAGGAATTTTTAATTATCTCCCCTCCACAACTGATCACCATTGTGGTCTGAAACCCCCCACCTTCGCATAGTACACATATTTAGATACACCTTGTATAGGTAGTTTATTGCCCGTGTTTTAGTAGGTAACAGATTTTATCGGCTGAGCCACGTGAGTTTGCTAAGTATCATAAACTTCAGTTATTACTGATTACCTACGCTGCTGCTTTATCAGATAAGAATCGATCTAGCTACTAAAACAAAGCTGTTTGCCAACCAACAAAATCAACATGATAAATGCTTTGTTTTTGTAATAGGTAGGTTAGGTGTATTGAGCTTGTACTTTATAACCACGGAAGAAATTTCAAGAATAGGCTTCAAAACGCAATAAAAAAATGTAGCTCCACTCTGAAATCTAAATTTATTTATAATGAGCGAGCACATTGAAACGTCCGAAACGTCTAGGGGCCGCATAGTCCACGCGACCAAGCCTAGAAGAACAGGCAACAAACTACGGCTTGGTTCCTACCGTTTTTTGTATGATCCTTTTACAAATAAAAAAAAATACTCCTGCAGTTGTAGCTCCTACAAGTAGGTTTTTAACCTACTTGTAATATCTATGGAAATTCAGTGAACTTCTAACATGGCTATTTTCACGGTTGGTTACCGATTTATAACGTTTGATAACCTTGGGGATTTGTAAGAACTACTTTACAATTTAAATTCAAACTATCCTTTGTACATAACCCTCCTGTAGCCCGATTATTGCGCATTGATTAAATAAATAAAGAACAGGCTATGAGAACAGGCTATATGCAATGAGTACATACTTACTTAGTGCTCAACAATAGATTGCTATCCTGAACACTATTATCTATTAGTACCTAAAAACTTACCTTTATCTTATTTAATTTATCGAAGACACGTAATCGCATATAAAAACCGGCCAAGTGCGAGAACGCGCACGAAGTGTTCGTACCATTATCTTCAAAATAGCAAACAAATCTAGTTTCTCGGGTGCCTGTTTTAATATTAAGTATTTTTGTATTTTTTTTATAGCGGCAACAGAAATACATCATCGATACAGCCTGGTGACAAACGGACGGAAAGCGGAGTCTTAGTAATAGGGTCCCGTTTTACCCTTTGGGTATGGAACCCTAAAAAAATCGTATTTATATTGGTAGTTTAGTTACCCACATGTACCTACCTACCTAATATGTTTGTTTTGTTTACAAATACCTAAGTTATAGAACGCGTGCTGTCATTACAACATCTAATAAGAGTCAACATTCATAAATTTGTCGATTGCACAAAACTGAAGTAAACAGTATGAAAGTACCTAACAATAAACCTGCGTTGAAAACATGGAGGGCAAAGGTCGTTTTCACATTGTAAACACAATCAAAACATGCCTAGATTGCTTCCTTTCCAAGAAGTATTGATTTATTAGGTATTCGTCAATGAATATTGTTCATGAATAGGTATTTTAGACAGCCTAAAGATTGGTTGATATTGAACCTTACCGCAAAACTAAATGTAAATTAAAATTTTGATAGTGATTTTCACAATAATAATCATACTTACGTAAAACTTTACTTAAACTTCTGGTAAATAACATACAATAGTTAAAACAGCTAAGGTACTTCTCTAACAAAAAAGTGAATTTAAAAAATTGCTCGATATTTTGTCACAATTTGTATGTTTTGGATAAAATGCCGTGACCCCAGTTTAATTGCCAGTTACTTCGTAACCTCGATAAACAGTTTCTTGGACTTTGATCGCTACAATATAGGTATTGAGCTAGCGTAAACATTGACTTTGTCATGTCCATCGATAGTAATCATCAGTCATATAATTTCACTGATCTAAGACGCACCTTCTCGTCACCGACAGAAGTAATTCTTATACCTACTACTATTAGTCGTGCACCAATCGTACTTGACATTTCAATATCTGATCATGTAAGTTCAATCATTGGCCTCGTTACCACATTAGTAATCTACCCTTCCAAACGACATAGGCACCTACCACTTTACAGTTTATGGTTCTTAAATGTTTTTTTTCTTCTATTCCAGATGGATAGCAGCTCAGAAGCAATGGAGCTGCGGCGGGAGCTGGACGCGGTCAGGAACGCTCTTCAGAACCAGTCGGAGTCGGTGCTTAAGCAGCGGCATCAGCTGGTCGAAGCTGGACAAGCGCTGGCCGCGCGCGACAAGCAGATTTCACACGAGAGGCGGCTGAGGCAAGATCAACTCGCCCTGGTCCTACGCTCTTTAGTACTCCTAGAATCACGCCTGACCAGGGAAAAGAAACAAATCAGTGTCAAGCTGCACCAGAAGGAAGAAATAATTAAATCTCTCCAAGAAGAAATGACGAAGCTTAAATCTCGCGCCTCATTCTGCAGCAATTGCCAACAGCTGATCGGCTTCACTAGCGAGCAGACCAATATTGAAACCGATCCTGAATTCCAGAGCCTGGAGAGCACAGATTCTAGATTTCAGAACGCTTTCTTCAGGAGCTGCAGCTATCGAGAAAGAAACTCACCGTCAGTTTTCCAAAAAAATACTAGACTTAGCAAGAGCTTCCAGCTGCCGAAGAACGAAGTCGTGTACGGCAACACTAGCTCGAGCGAGGAAGGAAACAATGCAAGTGTTGGCAGCAAAGGCACGTTTATCAAAAACAAGCAAGCTTTCGTCAGACGAGATGTGTTCAGAAGGTCGAGAAAATATTCTGGAAGGAAAAACAATAGCAAATATATTGAGAATGATCAGAAGACCTACAACAACCAAGTCAACAACAGCAGCAGCACCGAAGAGTGTATTGGTATGAGTTATCAAGTCAACGAAGACAACGACATAACAGCCAATCAGATAGCAAATGACATACGAAGAGCTTCATTGAAAATCGATCAGCTCATCGGTGAAGCCGCAAAAAAAGAATTGGAAAGCGCTGCTAGCGACACTGATAAAACCTACTCCACAAAAATGGAGAGGCTGCATGGCTTCAAGAGGCAGGCATCTGACGAAATCAATGCAAACAGAAAGCTTTTCCTCAACAACGTTCTCAGCGACGATAATAATGAAAAGCCTTGGTATTGCAATGTTAGTGACCAAGAACAAGATCCAGATGACCAACCGGGATCACTACTAAACGTGAAATCGAAATCAGCTGACGACCTTTTGGCCTATACCGGAGGTATTCTAAATGCTGAAGTGCTATCAGCTACAAATGAAGTTCTGTGCAACAGAATGCTCAATAATAACAATGATGTGTTTAATTCTAGTTTTACAAATGATGAAAAGAATAACAACATAGATTCCACTTTGAGCAAGCAAACAGCTACTACCGAAGTTAACGAAAACTGGTATGCTAGCACTAGTGATGCCGAAGAACCCCCCACCAATGAAATTTACAAAAATAATCCCGTGTTGGAGTGTGTCAACCAGATTTTACTGCAGAATTCACTAGACGATAGCAGCAACGACAACTCTAAATCAAGCGAAACCCCAAGCCCTAAAGCTTCAACGAAACGCGTTCAGTTTTCCACTTTGAATAGCATTTCGTACGATGAGAAAGTGAGACCTACAAACATAAGTCACACATTACCCCGTCCTGATAAGAGAGTAAATAAAATTGTGAAGTTCAGTCTGGAGACTGCCTCAGAACACAGTTACGAAGTACCCAACACGGCACAAGGCTTCCAGTATGAAATACAAAGCATTTACAGCAATGAATACGAACCAATCATTACCAAATCAAACGAAGCTAAGTCTATGCCAGTGCCACGAGTAATGCAAACAAGTGATAAACCTAATATTCCAAAAATCAGAGGCTCCATTGTCAAAAATATTGCGGCTAACATAGAAAACCGTAATAACGTCGTGCCTGAAAGAAAAGTCGACAGCGATCTTGGACCGATGAAAATTTTCAATAAAAGAAAAGTGCCACGGACTCCTCCTGCTCTGCCACCCAAACCAAAGAACCTTTCAGCCAAATGGAAAGCTGAAAATGCTGTCAAACAACTGACAGACCCTTTAGACTCTGAAGCCGTTGCGGCTAAACAACGGGTTGCAGATGTTAAGATGAGGAAAGTTGGACAAGTAGCAACCGTCAGCAGTATAGAACCGGACTACTGCTCCATTTCAGAGATAAATGTTCCAGTAGTCAGCAATGGGAAACGAGAGTTGCTACTAACACAGCCGTCGGTGGAAATCCACAGCGAACAATACCCTGTCCATGCGGTTAGCCCAAGGAACAGTATAGCTAAAGTCGTGTCACTGCCGAGAATGCACAGCAAAATCAGTGATAAAGAGATACCCATGCTTCCGCAAGTCACGGAAATTATTATCCCAGATGAAGACGAAAAACCAAATGAGGAACAGAATCGGTCTTTCGCTGAAGCAGATAGCTACTTAGCAAATTTTGCTATGCATGCTCTGCAGCCGAAACTAGACTCCCGCGCGTCAATCCAAATGGGAAATACAGTGTCTTCTATACTATCAGAGATCAATAAAGGAGGCAAGCGAGGCAGTAAACAGATAAACTTAACAGAACTCGATCATCAGTTCAACCGTGAGAGACCTCAACCTAACCCAGAGTTACACAAAGCAGAATACTTCGATGACATGGACAAATTCGACTTGTCTCAGAACTTCGAAGAGTTTAAAATAGATGATGAACTCGGCAGCATCGTTGCGGAGGAATACCGCATTAGCTCTGGAAGCAGCGACGGCTCCGCGTCTGACGTGGTGACAGAACACATCATTACCAATGTACCTGATACAGACAGCCAGCATAATACAGATAAACAACTTGAAACTGACAGCGAGGCGGCAAATAAAAACTTAAAAAACGCAAAGCTCTCGAATAAGCCAGATCTCTTGTCGAATATAGAGAATTTAGAGACTGAATCCGTAAGAAACTCCGATATAGAGTCCAGTAACTCGTCTGGAAGCAATAGTGGCTCCTACAACACTGTTAAGTGTGAACCGAGGATGGTTAAAAGTCAAGAAGTAGTTGTGCCTAAGACAAGGGGCTCGTTCGATTTCTTTTTGGAGACATCTGGTCTTAGTTCCAAGTCTATTTTCGCGCCTAGCAAAGGTTATCTGGGCATGAGGCCGCCAAGTGCAAACCACAAGAGTGTACAGAAGCTTAGAGACATCAAAATGCGTGTTAAGAATCCTTTAACAACGAACAAAATCAACGAAAAACCTATGACGACTGCTATTAAATACTTTGAGCCTTATGTTTAAGTTTTAACCTAAATTTAAGATGTTGTATTTTATTTTAATGACATGTTAAAATCTATTTATTGTATAAAATGAACTTGCCGGCATAATATTACATAAACTACTATTGTATTTAATTTTATTGTAAATAATGCAAACTATACCTACTTACTTACATAGTTATGTTTAATTAAAATGTTTAACAATTAATTATTGTTTTATACTGAACCTACCTATCATACAGAACACAAGAATCAAGTAGGGAAACAACAACAGTTTTAAGCAAATAAATTATATATTTTAATATTTAAATTATTACAAACTATATGGATATATTAGGTATATGATATCAGTTTCTTACTATCCTCTTGCACCTCATTTCAATAAAAGCCTTCGCTGTATTCTTCCAGTGCTTCAAAGTATTTGCTTTTCTATTATCCAGCATAGAGTCCAACGAATCACAGCTGTCAAGTCGGCTCGTACCTTCTGATCTTGAGAGTTCCTCAACCAAACTGGACACTGTCGAGTCTTGGTCCAACCCAGAGTCTACTGACGTAGCTTCTGTTTCACTGAGTGGAATTCTCGATGAGGATATATCGGCGAACGAATCATTCCTCGTATTCTCCCTTTTTCTGGTCTCCTGGTAGCGAGAGTACGGTGTGGCACGAGTTCTTCTGGCTCTCAGGAACTCTTCTGATGAGAAGGTGGTGGTTGGACGCTCGATGACAGCGGGCAGGCAAGGTAGACCCAAGGTTTCTGTGGAGCTGTTCAGGTCGATCGCATTTCCCCATTTCTTATCCAAAGCACGGAATGCCACTGAGAGATGTAAGTGAAGATCCATTGTGTAACGTCTTAAAAACTGGTTCAATACTTTTCGTAGATCTTTGTGGTAGCGTAATAATGCTTTGAATTAAAATTCACTTTGATGCGTATGATGAGAAGTTGAGCGTTATAATAAAGTCTGATTTGATTAACCAACCTTTATAAATGGGCTATCCCCACTCCGTCTTGAAAGCTCAGACTGGTATCAATTAAGCTAATAGAGCGTCCATTAAAAATAAATTAAGTGCACCCCTGGAATATTCATCGGGTCACATGAGGTGTGAAATTAATAAGTGTAATTGCATTAATTAGTTGATGGCTATTGTTAAAAAGGCACCTGTTGGTAGAATTATTATAAATTAGTAGGAACCTAATACCTACATAATAGATTGAAAGGCATTTTTTCATTTATCAAAAAACTGGTAGGTAGGTATTGTATAAATTCTTTGCCACACAGCTATCTCTAAGCGCGACCTTTTATTTGTAGTTTACGTACAAATTACTTGCTAACAGTTTTATGCAGCAATCCACACCGATTTTTATTATTAATTTTAAATAAAATATTGGCATTGCAATAAGGCTTACAAAGACAATGATTTTAGGCCTAAAGATAAATATTTACTAACTGACGAATTTACTACTAAGTAGGTACACATTTTGCTCTGGCTTAGGTTACTTAGCTATTCCATGTAGGGATACCTACTACATTTCTGTCGTAGTGAGGGCGACATTGACCGCAGGAACAACATGTGATCCAAGAATGAGGAGGGACGAAAGTCACGTGACCAGGAGAGTAATGAGCATGAATGTGAATAGATATGTTGCTAGAGGTAGACCAAAGAAAAAGGTTAAATTGTGTGAAAGATGACATGGATAAGAAAGTAGTGAATACAGATTGACGGCTGATAGAGGAGAATGGAATAAGGGAACACGTTGCGTGGCGACCCCACGTAGAGTGAATATATTGATAAGGTCTTCTATTACATCAGTACCTACAGCATAAACAAACCTGTAGACAGAAGCTATTTATAAATCATTGCATTAATTGCATTGATTAATTAGCCTCTTAGCAACACAACTCGATTGCAATAAAATGTGCAAGTGTTAATTGCTCAACCTATTAGCACCTAATCAGTACTGAATTGTGTAAGGTGGCACATCATTAGACAGGTTCGTACAATATTTGTTAAATTTGATGCTCATAAAAAAAGTGCTTTAGATTATTTTTTATTTTAGGTTTAATTTAAATTGCGGGTGAAGAAAGACGAAGCGAATTTTTGGAACTTTTTACCATCAGGGCCAATTATGGCCTATCTCAATTCTTAATTTTTTGTATAAATATAGTTAGCTAATCATTTGACCGTTATCCCACCTGCACTTCTACTACATGAATACTTATGGCTTTTCTCCAGTGCGTACCTACCTACACGCATGTGTTTTGTCAAAGTACTTTTGAGACTAAATGCTTTATCACATCTACTACATCAATATGGCTTTTCTCTAGTGTGTACCTACTCTCATGTGATGATGCAGCCTAAGACGGCCATAATCCACCTGAGTGGCGACCCCAAAAACACAAATCGCTCAAGCGATCGCGTAATCGATGCGAGTTGTAAATTTTTGTTTGAATTTGCAAATCGAACGAGGATTCAGCGATCACTCAATCGAGCCGTGTTGCTGGAACGCACTGTTCACTCTTGCATGCAAAATTTTCAGATAAACAACTGTCAAATATTTGATCGGTCGATTAGCATTCTGTCAAATCAGCCCTTAGTCATAGTATATGTTTGCGCGGAAAGTGTTACTACTCGCGTATTCGCGGGAGGTCACCCGCGACTTTTTTTCCGCTTATCTTGGTTGCACCTACATAACGCGGCAGACCAGACCAAAAATCAGATGGCGGGACGACCTTGACATGTTTATAGAGGAATGGGCATCCACAGCACAGGACAGGGATGAGTGGAAAGGGGTTGCAGACTTTGCCTAGCCGTGGGGTGACGCAGGCTAAACATTTTAACAGTTTGTAGACGGCCAGCAGCAGATCTTGGCCGATTTAGAGTTAGCCATTTGACCAAACTTCAATCAATGATTAGCCATATTCGCACTACCGGCGAAAACGATGATTCTTCTTTGTGTCACTGGTTCTTTCGAACCAAGTGTGGTGAAAGGATAATAAAAACTCATGAGGGAAAAGATCGCTGTGTGTTCAACATTATTTATTTCTGTAGGTACCTATAGTTTTAAGTTTAGCTGGTGTTTTTACGTATGAAAAAATCTCAACTAACTTATATTAAAGTTTTCTTTTTCTTCTTGGGTCTTTTGTCAACATCTTTTTTCTTTAAATCTTTTTTCTGGACCTGTAATTGATAAAAAACCTTTATTTAATCGTGAAAACATTGTAATTGAAATTAATTAATCTAACTTTAAAAATATGCCTTTCGGCAAATTCCGCAAGTAGGCCGCTGGCGGGCCCTTTTTGCGTGGCGCTTGACACGTGTTTTTTGAACTTTTTTAGGTTCTACGACTGCCAGTTTCCTTACGATGTTTTCCTTCACCGTTTTGAGAGTACTGGTATAGTGCACATACATTTTTAGACAGAAAAACTCAATGATACACGACAAGATTTGAACCTACGACCTTCGGATCGGAATGCGGGGCCGCTACCACTAGACCACCAGAGCTCTCAATTTGAAAAATATGACTTATAATTTAAATATAACAGCATGTCTGGAATCTGAAGAATCACCGAAGAGTTCTAACTCTAATCTAAGTCTAACTCTAATCTAACTCTTTGGTGGTAACTGTACCTAACAGTTAGGCCTCTCGCCCACGGCGACTTTTTGTAGCGATGTAGTCGCGCGTTTGCATCGCGACCGAATCGCGTTTGCATCGCGACTGAATCTGGTCCCGTGGGCGCGAGCACACAGCTAGCGACTGCTTCGCGTCTGTATCGATTCTACGCGCGAGAGCATCGCGACTGCATCGCTACAAAAAGTCGCCCGTGGGCGAGGGCCCTTAAATAGTTATGTACAGCTAGTATTTTCTGAAGTATGTACAGAAATTCGGACGCACAGGACAGAGGAGGCTGTTAGAAAATTAAGGAGGCCTATACCAGTGGGTGATACTGGGTGATGATGATGATGTTCAAAAATAGTACCTTTCCATAACTGCTAAGGAAATGCCCCACATCATTATTAGCTGCTTTCTTCTTTTTCTGGCCAGTCTTGTGCATCACACTCTTGGATATCATCTGCTGCCGTTCAGCACTATCCTGAACTTTCTCCTCTTTCCTCTTCTGCATCAGCTCCTTGTAGTTTATGTATGGTTTTGGGGGTGGTTTGGCTCCTGGAAAAAATGATATGAAATGATAAAACATGTAGGCTATGTATCAGTCTTGATGAAGTGAACTATTCCTAAATGTAAGTGTTGCTTAATTCCCATTATCAACCCACAATCACACACACTCATACTCTATTCTGGACTGGTCTCTCAGCTCAGTAGCTCTGCCTTATGCGCCCTAGGCTGTGGGTTCGATCCCCACCTCTCCATCGACTGTCATTCTTCCACGTCATTATGAACCTTCACGGTTTCTGATTTCCTACTTTGTGAAGACAGAAGTAATTTATTTCTTTTTTATTATCTTTTAGCTTTAGCTCTCTCTTAGATGCATCAAATCTGAGAGATTAGGCACATAGTTTGATTTTATATAGGTAAAAGATAGACAAACAAGCTTACGGCCCACCAAATAGTAAGCGATCACCGAAGCCCATAGGCACCAAGGGTGCTTTCATTGGTTCCCTGCCTACCCTGGTTTGGTAGACACTCGGGTACATAAAGGACGATACAATAGAATAAAGAAATAATTTGAATTCCATGACTAAAAAAGCAGTACTAAGTACCATAAACGGCAACTTACCTAAACTAACGGCAAGTGCTATTTTAGCCTCCTGTTTTTTGTTTGCATCAAACCCAGACATCCCAAACTTTACAACTTCGTGTCTAATCTTTTTCAATTCCAAATCCTTCTTTGAAAACTTCGATGAATCTGACATTGCTTCCACAATTTCTTCAACATTTTCAGGATCTCGTTTCTTTTTAGATTTATAAGCTTCAAACTTTACAAATTGGAAGTTACTTTCAGCGTTTTTTAGAGCAAGCGCAGCCTTTGTCATTATTAGCGACATTTGTGTGGTTTAAAATAGCTTTTCATCTAAAAAATCTAAACTCTTTTTGAAAAAATTACAACCTACAAAAATATAATCAAAAATATGAAAATCTTAATGAAAATGAACAAGAAGAAGGAAAGTAATTAAACAGCTGAACAGCTGTTTTTTGACATTCACATAAAGTTGTCTATTTTGGCATCAACGCTGTTACAGTCAAAGTCGTTTTTCATGCATCATTCAATGTCAAACGTTCTAATTTTCCAATGTTGTGTTAGTTTGCTGTCAGTCAGCGCAGCACGTCATTTTTTGCTTGTTTTGTTTTCGTTTCGTAAACATCGAAAATGAAAGCGTATTTGTGGCTCGATTAAACACTGCAGAATCATCTAAAAATAGTGTGCTTGTTTATTTTTTCATACAGCTGTGGCGGTCACGTATCCACTAAAAATATAGACCTACCTACTCAATCTACTGATAGATTTGAGTTGATAAAATTAGAAGACAGAACAGGCAGGCAGCGCAGGCAGCGATGCCAATTTTAATATTTTAGTCTTTCGCTCCTTCGTTACTTGCTAGTGGTATTGATGTCGACATTTCCTGCTCTAAGAGCTTGTTTATTTCTACGTACTTAGTTCATAAGTTTTAATTTAAGAAACATAACTTCAACTTGAGAAAACATGAAGAACAAGTTTCGGAATACAAGCTCCTCAATAAAATGTGGTGATTTGATATTGACTGAACAACCTTTTGCGTTTATTTTGTCGTCCAAAGAAAAAGGAAGCCGATGTGATAATTGTTTACAAAAGTAAGTCCAGCTTGTAGTTTTAGTTAGCTTCATAATATAATGCTTGCTTGGCCTTTTGACTTAGGGATTGTAAGTACCTACCAATACCTAAATAATATTAGATTTGTTTAACTTATTTATTTTAATGTTTCTTACTTAATTTACTTAGTGAAAAATCCTCAGAATGTGCTGGAGACAAGCTCCATTTTAGATTAACAAGAGCATCTTTTAGACTATGATTTTTTTTATAAAATAGTGACCACAAAGAGATGTTAAAAGGTTATAATTATGTAGACACTATGTAGTGGAAAATAATTAGAGAGGCTGTTGCCTTGCAGTTATGTTATGCAGGCTGATAATAATAATAATCATCCTCTATCATTCTTTTCCAAATCCAGTCCATCCCAAGGTTGTTTGGAAGATATTGCTTTGAGTGATAAGACCGCCCATTGTATTCCACTTTGATGTTTTCTGTTCCTTTGTTAGTTTTTTTTTTTACAATTTCTAGGATAACGCTAGACCAAGAACAAGTTAAAAAATAAAACTATAAAACTATATACAACCATCACATAACTGCAAGGTATGGTACTTATTTATGATATTATTTATGTGGTGTGCAATAAAGTGTTTTCTATCTATCTATCTATGCAGACTGTAACAGGTTTTTTTCTTATAGACTGAAGCTGCTGAAATGTTCAGGGTGCCAGTTTGTTCACTACTGCGGCCGGCTGTGCCAGAAGGAAGGGTGGAGTGACCATAAGGTAGTGTCTAATTCTAATTCTAATTGTGTTGGGGGATTAAGATCTGCACTGATGTCCCGCAATGGGGTGTATTGTGCATTGTCCCCCTGCCAAACCTTACCCCAGCCAGCCCAACTCCTTAAAATAGTGGAGAAGAACTTTGGGTTGGTGGCAGCAATGTTCTAGTTGACCCAATGGTGACCAAGGTAGTGTCTTCTCTTACGAAGAGTTAAACAAAAGCAGAAAACTTAATTGTGCTTCCCTAGGAGGCCACAATAGAAAATCTATCATATTTGAAATATTTATCAATCATTATCACATCAATTTTATACTGTTCTTAAAGAAATGAACCAAGTGGAGTTTGCACCAACTGCACCATTGGATCATCATTGGACTTGGTACTTGGTGAGCGGATTGGTTTCCGCAAGTATGCCACAAAATCAACTAAACAAGAGACTTATGTCCAGCAGTTGACTTCTTCAGGCTGATGATGATGAACCTACATTAGTCCTCTGCTATGTAGTAGAAATAGAAATAGAAATATTTATTTAACGTCACAAAATAGCATGGTACACACAAAAAATATACAACAAGCAATAGCAATAGTGACGAAAAAAAGGCTTCCACTCAGCATTTGCCGTAAAAGCGCGAGAGCTTAATACGGCGCTGGTTTTCAGTGGTGCCGAGATAGCAAGCTTATCCCCTCAACTACTATGTAAAGACAAGTTCTTTCCAGGGGCTGTTCATATTTTCCAGAAACTATCAAGCTTTAAAAAAATCTCTAGATGAAGTTTTTTTTTCTTTTTTAAGTGTATACATGAAAGATCTTAAAAATAATAAATAAGTGTCACTCATTCCCCATAGCTGGGATGCAAATTTTGGGTTCATGCCATTTAAGTTAAGAAACAACAAAAACATATATTAAATAGGTACCTAATAAAATTAAAATTTTCACTTTCATCCATAGATTGTTACCTGTTCTTCTAGGCATGGTCGTGGAACTGAGACCTAGTTTTTGGGCCGTGATTGAGCCTCAACTAAAATATCCAAACATCTAAACTCTAAAGACTAAAAAGCATCCCATTAAATTTATGATATTAGTCGGATTATTAGTTAACCAAATCATCTCACTTATTACATTATGTACGCCTATAACGATTTTCCGCGCCGTAGCATCTAATTTTACGAGCTGTTATTCAAATTAGCAACAACCCGGGCATACCTACTGTTGTTTTGTTCAGTACCTACAACATTTTGGCTGACATCGTTTTGATGCAACATTTATAATGCACCTGTTACTCGTCTGAGAAGGTATGCTCTGAAAAGCTTTCTGACATCATGCCAACAAATCAAATAATTCTTGTATCACAAGGATCACTTTAAAACGTCTTAAATCTAGGTACCATTTCTACGCGTCCAAACCTAGAAGAACAGGCAACCAACGGCTTGGTTCCTAACGTTTTTTTGTTTTTTACAAAACAAAAATAAAAATATCAGTGAAGTTCCAGTGCCACTTAGTTATACGTAGGCAATATTAAAGCAAAAGGTTCAAAGACAGCATACGCTACGCTTCAAAGTAATAATAAAGTACCTACAGCAGCTGAGCAGCTTCAGTTTACCTTCGACTGCTCGCCCTAAGCAGAGAGTTCATCCTCACACCTTACAGCCTGGGTGGTCTATAGTCTATAATAACATCGCAAATCACTTTCAAACCTCTTGCCGGTTTAAGAGGTTTGAAAGAGATTTTGTGATTTACCTAGGTAGGTAGGAGTCTAGGTGTCTGTTTCTCGCAACTACCACTTAAAACTCAGAAACAGCTCATTTAAAATTCATAGAAACAGCAGAGCATCAAAAAGCTAATTCGGTTCCCGTTACCATTCATAAGAGTTAGAAGTTATAACTCATACAAACAGCAGATGCGAAAAGCTAATTCATAAAAGCCGCTAATAGATTTTCATTCAACATCAAATATTGTAAACTGTTTAGAAACATGAAACTCAATAAAAATTCTTCCATCCGGTAATGAGCGCAGAACATAAATAGAATAGGCGTATTTTCAATAACACTGTACTATCTACGTCATCGTAGGTAACGACCTATCTGCTCTACTAATATTGAACTTGAACGATATGGCAAAGTGCCACGGGGGCCCGAGTGTTTGTGACGTCACTATACGTACCGAAACGAGAGGGAAGTGTTACTATGTCGTAAATTGCAACCAGCGAAGAATATTTTGGTGAGATCCATAGGTACGGTCGTTTCCATTTTCCGTGCACTGGAGAAGAGCCGAAGACCGGGCGCAGTGACTCAACTTGGGAGAGACCAACGTCCAGCATTGGACTAATGTAGGATGATGATGATGATGTCCTTATTATTCACGTACTTATTTTAAGAAGCAGCTATTCATAAAAAAGCCATTGAATTAACCTAAAACAAACCAAATAAAACAGAAATAATTAACAACAAAAAACATCCTAACAGAAAGAAAACTAAACAAAACAAGGATACAATATAAAAAAATAAAATAAAGAAAGAAAACACATTTCTTTGACATAAAGGCGTACACGTAAGACAAAATACAAATACAAATACATTAAAACACACAGAATGGACTACAGAAACTTTTGGAAACTGGGTCCCAATCCCAACCAGTCCCGTCCCGTGGTGAATGATTTATAGATATATTATGTCAAATAGGTAATTAATATAAATCCAAGTAATTATGTAAGACTCGGCAAGTAACATTGTTGGATCTTATGACTAAATTTCAACATTCAGACGGGATTTAAAAAAAAAATTGTAAATGAACTTGTCTATAAATTATTTTTCAGCGGGAATGTGTGAACACTTACGACGGAATTAAAAAAAATTGTAAATGAACTTGTCGATAAATTATTTTTAGTGAGAATGTGTGAACACTTCAGAAGAATTAAAAAAAATGTAAATTAACTTGTCTATAAATTATTTTTCAGTGGGAATGTGCGAACTTCAAACGCGTTGCCCCCAAGGTGCTCCCAGACGGAGCCAGGATGCTGTCGAAGATCATCAACCGACTGAGCAGAGGTGATGGTCATCAGGTCCGTGCCTTCTACTCGGCTAATTCCTTCCGCATGTGGAAGGATCTCATGTCTCGTGAGTATTAACATTATCCTAGGTATGACTAGCGGCACATAAATTTAGCGCTGAGCTATACGCGGAGGGGATAGCTGCGCATGCTTCGTTGTGTGCCATGTCGCGCACACTGGATGTGTGGATGTGTGCAGAGTGTCCTATTAGTACAGAGAGCGGAGTGCGACTGGAGAGCAAATCAGCGCTACGCACGCCCGCCCTTCATTCCGCTAGCCCACCTCAGGTACCTTATTTTTGACTACCGCGCAATAACGGTCAGCGCTAAAGTTATGTGCCGTTACCTATAGCAGGGATGTTACGAAACTTCGCATCCGCATCCGCAAATGCGGAATATTTGCATTAATTCAGACATCTGCATCCGCATTCACATCCGCATCAATTAAAGCGTAGTTTTCACGGATGCAGATTCACATCAACAAGTAAGAACATGTAAAGAAAGTGGGCGAAGTCAGAGTGGCACGTTCTTCTTTCATTGCTAACTTCATTCGGTACTGACGAAGAGGAAGGCGCACATTGGTAACAAGATCTTATAGGTTTTGTTTGAGGTTTTTAACCCCAAAATCCGCATCCGCGGATGTCTAATTTTTTGCATCCGTCGTGGGTTCAAATCCGACACATGAGACACGTGAAGTGCGTATGATAAAAATTTGCCGAAAAGATGCCTTTCCGAATTTCAGACTATTCCGACTTGAAATCGGACAAAAAGAGGATGGAGCATTTCTCTTCGCTGTGTGGAGTACTGTACGAATTCCTGAAAGACATATCACTGCCGAACACCGTGGAACTGATGGGGTTGTATGGAAGAGTAAGTGTTTTTGATACAATATTAAAGAGGAGGCCTATACTCACCAGTGGGGCAGACGAGCTGAAATAATCATGATTAAAATTACAATGTTATACGGAACTGAGACGTGGTCACTAACTATTGGCCTCATACACAAGCTCAAAGTCGCGCAACGAGCTATGGAGAGAGCTATGTTGGGAGACGTGATAGAATCAGAAATGAGGATATCCGTAGAAGAACCAAGGTCACCGACATAGCTTTAGAATAGTAAACTGAAGTGGCAATGGGCAGGTCATATAGCTCGAAGAACCGACAACCGTTGGGGAATAAAGGTAGGACCCATACACAACAGACATGATTTTTTTGCCGTTTTTAAAGATAGTACAGAACACTTCGTGCGCGATTTGTTTAGCACTTGGCTTTGTTTTTCATGATAGACGAGCAAAAACATCGCTTTCAGCCAAGATTTAAGTGAGCTGTTGGTAATTTAGTAAATCATTTAAATAGACAGTAATGAATGAGGTGGCACCTCATTTGTCACAATTCCACGGTTTGAAGTTTTGGCTGAGAGATTGTTGGCAACGGACGCAAGAGTTGAAAGCTTATTTATCTAAACTTCGCAATTCGGGGTCATTTTGTTGTCGTAGCTTTTTATTTCTGATCTTTTTGCAACGATACAAATAGTTTATTGTAACTAAACAACACAATACATATTTACTAAGAATAATACAATATAACATCCAGACAGAGAAATAACATATGTTTTCATCATCACACAAATATTTGTTCTCGGTGACGATCGAACCCACGACCTACGGCGCAGAGTGCAAATCTACTACCAACTGAGCTGAAAGGCTAGTCGATAGAGATTTCTGTGTGTACATGTAGAACCACATCAGTAGGCCTACCACAAGCTCTGTCTGGCTCTGTCTCTGGCTCTGGTTTTGAGTCTGTGTGAGTGCTCACCAGTGTATTATACTGTGTGTATGACGTTTCGACGTAGGATTTATTTAGACAGCACACACACAGACTCAAAACCAGAGCCAGAGAAAGAGTTTGTGGTAAGGCCTAACAGTTTCACCAAAAAATGACGTTTCTTCATCGCATTCCCAGATGATAATCAACAGCTTCAATATCCTGGACACGGATATGAACTCCATAGGCACGGGAGTGTACCTGGCTGCGTCTACAATGGACCACAGCTGCGATCCCAACGCAGTGGCGACATTCGATGGCAAGACGCTCAATGTTAGGGCGGTCAAGGACTTGCCTAATATGGACTGGCGACAGGTAGTGATAATCAACAGCTTCAACATTCTGGACATAGGGATATGAACTCCATAGGCACGGGAGTGTACCTGGCTGCGTCTACAATGGACCACAGCTGCGATCCTAACGCAGTGGCGACATTCGATAGCAAGACGCTCAATGTTAGGGCGGTCAAGGATATGCCCAATATGGACTGGCGACAGGTAATGATAATCAACAGCTTCAACATCCTGGACACTGATATGAACTCCATAGGCACGGGAGTGTACCTGGCTGCGTCTACAATGGACCACAGCTACGATCCCAACGCAGTGGCAACGTTCGATGGCAAGACGCTTAATGTTAGGGCGGTCAAGGACATGCCTAATACGGACTGGCAACAGGTAATGATAATCAACAGCTTTATCATTCTGGACATAGGGATATGCACTCCATAGGCACGGGAGTGTACCTGGCTGCGTCTACAATGGACCACAGCTGCGATCCCAACGCAGTGGCGACATTCGATGGCAAGACGCTCAATGTTAGGGCGGTCAAGGACATGCCTAATATGGACTGGCGACAGGTAATGATAATCAACAGCTTCAACATTCTGGACATAGGGATATGAACTCCATAGGCACGGGAGTGTACCTGGCTGCATCTACAATGGACCACAGCTGCGATCCCAACGCAGTGGCGACATTCGATAGCAAGACGCTCAATGTTAGGGCGGTCAAGGATATGCCCAATATGGACTGGCGACAGGTAATGATAATCAACAGCTTCAACATCCTGGACACTGATATGAACTCCATAGGCACGGGAGTGTACCTGGCTGCGTCTACAATGGACCACAGCTACGATCCCAACGCAGTGGCAACGTTCGATGGCAACACGCTTAATGTTAGGGCGGTCAAGGACATGCCTAATACGGACTGGCAACAGGTAATGATAATCAACAGCTTTATCATTCTGGACATAGGGATATGCACTCCATAGGCACGGGAGTGTACCTGGCTGCGTCTACAATGGACCACAGCTGCGATCCCAACGCAGTGGCGACATTCGATGGCAAGACGCTCAATGTTAGGGCGGTCAAGGACATGCCTAATATGGACTGGCGACAGGTAATGATAATCAACAGCTTCAACATTCTGGACATAGGGATATGAACTCCATAGGCACGGGAGTGTACCTGGCTGCATCTACAATGGACCACAGCTGCGATCCCAACGCAGTGGCGACATTCGATAGCAAGACGCTCAATGTTAGGGCGGTCAAGGATATGCCCAATATGGACTGGCGACAGGTAATGATAATCAACAGCTTCAACATCCTGGACACTGATATGAACTCCATAGGCACGGGAGTGTACCTGGCTGCGTCTACAATGGACCACAGCTACGATCCCAACGCAGTGGCAACGTTCGATGGCAAGACGCTTAATGTTAGGGCGGTCAAGGACATGCCTAATACGGACTGGCAACAGGTAATGATAATCAACAGCTTTATCATTCTGGACATAGGGATATGCACTCCATAGGCACGGGAGTGTACCTGGCTGCGTCTACAATGGACCACAGCTGCGATCCCAACGCAGTGGCGACATTCGATGGCAAGACGCTCAATGTTAGGGCGGTCAAGGACATGCCTAATATGGACTGGCGACAGGTAATGATAATCAACAGCTTCAACATTCTGGACATAGGGATATGAACTCCATAGGCACGGGAGTGTACCTGGCTGCATCTACAATGGACCACAGCTGCGATCCCAACGCAGTGGCGACATTCGACGGCAAGACGCTCAATGTTAGGGCGGTCAAGGATATGCCTAATATGAACTGGCGACAGGTTAGCTTTTTTTAAGATTAAATTTCTGGCACGTGAGCCTGAATATTTGTATGCCACATGTTGGTGGACGCACGTGGATGCCTCACGTTGCCTACAAAACCCCTGCGTGATCTACGAGGCTCTGTTATAGGTGATGGTTACCACTGAACATCCGGTGGGCTATATTCTTGTTCCGTCAGCTAGTTGTTTTAAAAAAGATAGTAAGAAGACATTTTAGTTATCAATCTTATGTACCTATCTACACTAATATTATAAAGAGGAAAGATTTGTACCTATTTTTGTATGTTTGTAATGAATAGGCTCAAAAAGTACTGGGCCGATTTAAACAATTATTTCACCAATAGAATGCTACATTCTTCCAATTTGACATAGGCTACATTTCATTTAGAAAAAAATTAGGGATCCTTGGTAAAATTTGAACAATGTAACCGAAGGTGTAGAAAAATGAGTCTTAAAATGTCTTTCATCGAATGCGCTGTCGAAACTATTAGCGATAGAACAAAATAATGTACAACAATATTGTCTACCCCTTGTAAATAAATAAGTCCCAAATTAAGCAGAGCTTGTAATTAGGGAACCAGATAGCTGATTTATTACATTCATGAATTTTAAAATGTATTCAAATATTATGCAGCTACCTGGTTCCCATAGTCCAAACTCTCCACTGGTATCCTCCACGTCCATAAAATACGGCTTATATTTTCGCAGATCCGCATTTCCTACATCGACCTGATGAAGACCACGTACGAGAGACAAACGGAACTGCTCACCAGCTACTACTTCCTATGCCAATGTGACAGGTGCATGGGTAAATGCTTTAGATGTATTGTGCTTTGTACAGCAAAGTCGCATTTTACTTTTCAACAAATAAACAGTTTCGTTTATTGCTTCAATAGACCTTGACTGGGCTAAGCTTTGCATATTTTATTGTGAAAAAAAAATTGAGGGAAATTTTGGGACAAAAAAAGCTCCGTAGTTCCTCCAAAAGACTGGCCTCTCAGCTCAGTTGGTAGTAGCTTCTGCGCCGTAGGTAGTGGGTTCGACCCCCACCGAGATCAAATATTTGTGTGGTGAACGTAGATGTTTGTTCTCTGTCTGTTGATATTGTATACTAAGTAATATTTACCAAAAAAAAGTATATACGTACTATATCAGCTATCTGGTACCCATAGTACAAGCTCTGCTTAATTTGGGGCTAGATAGTGTTGTGAGGATTGTCTACAATATTTATTTATTTATTTAAAAGAGCTATGAACTTGAATTTTTTTCATTGCAAGCAAAAGAACGAAATTTCGTTGTGCGCAGCTTACTCAAGTGGTTTGACAACTATAGGTGTTCCTCTGCTGCAGATAATGTCCTTATATAGCTTGGAATGTATTGTTTTGCGAAGAATTTGAGCTTATAAATGTTAATAATGTACACAACAATGCTGCTTCACGGCGGAAATAGGCGTGGTGGTAGTACTTCCCCGGACAAGCCCATCACAAAGAGCTTTAATACACCTGATACCTAGTTTCGTCACGTTTTCAAAATCTTTTTATAAAGTGATATGATGATCTCTATCCATTAAATACAGTTTTTTTCAGTTTCTACAACTCTGTTTATCTTTATATTGCGTTAAATAATAATCTACGCATTATGGCGCCATCTTTTTTCCCCAACTAGGGATGTGTTTCGTTGCCTGGTTTCAGTAGTGATGTCCTATTCCTAAAACCGGCTATCAGAAGAGGCCGTTGTGAGAAGTTCTCTTCTCTAATTCAATATACTTTCCAGATGAGACGCAAATTAAATACGTCCACGCAGCGAAGTGTCTAAACAACGAATGCGACGCCCCCGTGTCCATAAAATGGAAAGAAGACTTACAATTATACAGAAGACCTGACAGCCAGTACACTGTTAAAAACGAAATGCTGGCCATAGAAGAAAAAAAAGATGAAATAAAAAATGAACCTTTCGATGGTGTGAGGTGCGAGGAATGCGGTACAAAATATACGGAAAAGCATTTGGAGACCTTTGTGAAGACTATGGAGTTTACGGAGGTGCATTTGAGGAATATGGAAAGCGCTTCTGTTGCTTGTATCCTTTTAAATTCATAGTAGGAATAGAAAGCGCGCAAAATCCTTAATTTATCAAAGGTGTAGGTACTTATATGCCCAGAGAACAACTGCAGTATTTCATTAGTCCCGGCCGAAAAGAAAGGTGTTTATGTAGCCAACTTATATGCCCAGAGAACAACTGCAGTATTTCATTAGTCCCGGCCGAAAAGAAAGGTGTTTATGTAGCCACAGATCAGTTGATAGTAACTCTGCATTCTGCGCTGGAGGGCGTGGGTTCGATCCTCACCGAGAAAAAATACTTGTGTGGTGAACAAGTTTGTTCTCTGTCTGTATTGAAGTGTATCGTATGGCACGTTCTAGATCAGGGATTCCCAAAGTGGTCGATATCGACCCCTTGGGGTCGATATTGGTTTCTTAGGGGTCGACATAAACGAAAACTGATTTTGGGGGTCGACGAGGTCTAACAATCGACCCCTATTAAATTAACACAAGTTCTTATTTCAAACTTTCAAGTTAGGTATGTAGGTACTGTATTGTTTATGTTGTGTTACGTGTACTAAGAATAATGAATATTTTTGTAGGAAATAGCATTGTTGTAGTAATGTAAAGTCTCAAGTTCGTACAACGTACGTTTATTTTGTTAAATTTTGATGAGAAAATGGAGTCAACTTTAATCACCTAACCAAGTGCAAAGTTTTCCGATTGGTACCTTAGTACCTGGTATTTTGTATCAATAAGAAAAAACTAAAGATACGCCCCTTATTCATAATAGTCTGCTGACTTAAAGCATTGCTAATTCTCACTCTGTCTTCTTCTATTGACCTAAATCGAGAGAGACCTATGAAAAATAACATTCTGTAGCAGCTGTTTTAAGTTAGCGGACCATTGCGAATAAGGGGGTTCATCTTAAAAGTAGGTAATTTGGCCATGGGGGTCGGAGGAAACTGTTCATTTTGGAAAAGGGGTCACTTGTCCAAAATAGTTTGGGAATCCCTGTTCTAGATGGATGTGCGTGACCTACGAGGCAATTCTTTGTTATAAGCAATGGTTATCACTTAACATCGGGTGGGCTAATAAAGCTTGTTCCATCTGCTATCTGGTTTATTATCTAACTGCTGGACATGGAATTATGATTCCGAGCCCTCATTTTACCGACTTTCTGCGATCTGTACAATGTCGTCGGTCCATCGGGTGAGGGGCGTTTTATGTTTCGACCTCCGGTTAGTGTTCTTCTTTCGTCTAAACCCCTTAACTCGCTAACAGATGTAGACGTTTGCAAGTACTGCCTCGACAGACACGAGAATGTGCTGCATCCACTGAATGTGACGCACGCCCAGACATTAGACCACGCTTTCGACGCGCTCATCCAAATGCAGCGCTGGGATCAAGCTTGCGACTACGCTGAGAAACTCATACCCTGTTTTAGGTAAGGACTGTTTAAGACACAATCTCTATAGCCATTTTGGGGTGACTAAATATAAATTTTAAATATAAATATTGTGAACAATCCACACAACACTATCTAGCCCCAAACTAAGCATAGCTTGTACTATGGGAACCAGAGAGCTGATATAATACTTAAATACATTTTTTTTTTGTAAATACATAGAATACGTACTTACAATATAACAACACCCAGACTGAGAACAAACATCGATGTTCACCACACAAATATTTGTTCTCGGTGGGGATCGAACCCACGACCTACGGCGCAGAAGGCATAGCTATTACCAACTGAGCTGAGAGGCCAGTAAAACTAGTGACGGTCTCACATTTTTTCCATATGAAAACTGCAAACAGTGGCTACTGTCTTTAATCCTGTTAAAAACAAATAAACAGAAGGGCAAGTCTCACTTCATTTACAACAATTCGTCTTTGTCGATTGTCTTGTGAAGATGAGACGGCAAAAATACGCTACGTAGAAACGAGTTGTTGTCTCATAAATTTTCCATACAAAAGATAGAGACACGAGCTCACACGAAAACAGCATTTGGTAGACGAAATGTTGTAAATGCACTGGGACTTGCCTTTCTGATAGCGTTTTTCTGAGATGGTATTAAGTCACAAAATGATCTTGTTTTCCAGGTTTTACTACGGAGAAACGAATCCTATGCTCGGCCTTCTGCATTTGAAGTACGGAAAGATTCTACTTTACAAGATGGATGTCAATAACGCTCTTAAACAGCTGAAACGTTCCGAAAAGATCCTGAAGATCACTCACGGCGATAGACACCCGCTGTACAGGGAGCAACTATTACCGTTACTTCAGCAAGCCATCGTGGAATCTTGATATTGAGTGGTTTTTATGGCAACCTTGCTCAATATTTGGTCAGTTTTAACTATTTTAGTCTAGAGTTGTTTTTTATTGTTTACACAAAAACACTCTGGCTTGAGGTACTGGTAAGTTAGGCTTCAGGATGACCATAAAATTAAGCTATAACTTCTAATACGCGGAGAGCGGACGAGAGGTGCGTTTTTGTTTTTGAACGTAAATTGCCTGTACCTAAACTTTACAGGGAGTGGTCTCCTTTTATATTGAAAATGTTTAGTCGTTTTTATTCCTAAGAACTTCCTGTGCTTTATGGATTTATGGATTTTGTTGGGTATGAATTAGTATGTTCCCTGAAGTCCCAAGGGTGTGCCAGCTATGTACCAAATTACCTCATTATTAAATAGGTTTCTCAAAATCGGGCTGGAATACAAATGCCAGGTACCTAGAACAAAATCAAAGGTGATCTTAAGCAAATGCTATGTAGCCAAGGAGTGCTTGATAAAAGCATGATTTATAACTGGAGTTCGGCCAGCGTAACTTGGCAGAACTTCAGACCCGCCAAGTTACGCGCTGGCCGTACCTATTGTATTTCGCAGATGTATTCCAGCTTGCTAAAATAAGTCAATTAAAAGCTAGTTTGTATGAAGGTATAAGGCTGTTTGAGCAATAATTGAGAATAATTTCGAAATAAACAATAAATACAAATTTTGTTTCTATAAACCCTTATCATTCTTCATTTGAAATTTAATGGCCTCAATTAAAGAGATGGCGCTGGAAAAGTCTGTATGTCTCCTCTAAATATCAGCAAGAAAAATGTCTGTCAGGGTAAACATAAATTTATTTGTCTGTCAGTAAGTTGAACTAATTCCCAAACTAAAAACTAAAGGTCTGTAAGTACTCCATGGTCCGTAGAGGAAATGTATGTCCTTTAGGGTACTAGGTTTGTCTGTATGTCTTTCAGGGTCCAACAGGATTGTATGTTCGTCTAGTTCGCATCGTCATTCAATTTATCTCTCTTCTGCGGAGAAGCTTCTTCATCGGCCTGCATGACTTTCATGCGAACGCCACATATTTCTGCTCCGTGCAACACTTTTATAGCCTCATCTGCTGCTTTTGCGGAGGAATAACGAGCATATCCTACAGTTTTATTGGGCAATGTGTAAACATTGATGAGATCGCCAAAGCGACAGAACACATCACGCAGCACGGTCAATGGAGGAGGTGATGGCTTACAAACCAAAAAACATCTTTTAACCACAGGACTGTCTATATTCGCCAATGGCTTGATAACTGGGAGTTTGACACTGCAATAGTTTAAGCTATCAGCGTCAATGGCGTGGTTGTCCGGCCCCACACCGGTAGCTTTCTTTATCAACTTTGAAGCCTCAGCTACAGCTTCTACAAGCTGCGCCAAATCAGGAGTTTTTGAGGCGTTAGTTATAGCTTTCTTCATGTTATACACAGCCATTGGGAACTCATTAAAATCATTTGAGGAGTAAGCATCTCCTGTTCCATAAAATCCTGTGTGTGGCTTCACATATATCATCATACCAGGTGGGTACTCAAACTCATTGAGTTTCTCCACAGCATAAGCAGCTGATTCAGGGTTGGAATACAAAACTGTTCCTTTGCCAACATTCCGTCTATAGTCGACAGTATATCTGCAATTAATCAACCCAGGTACCAAATCAAATAATCGCTCCATTTGTTTATGATGAAATTGTGGACAACACAAGAAAGCAATCCGAGTATAACCATCCCTGGTCATTGGTATTTCCATCATGGACCTAAGCGAAGGCTGGTGATTGTGGTGGTATGGGGTGACATGACTGGAGTTACTTGCTAAATTATCAATTCTGGATTCAAATGGGGTTTCTGGACGTTTCTGAGCTTTTGGTTTGGCGAATACTGCTCGGAAACTCTTACTACATTCTTCAAGGGCACGAGCGGCTTGCGAGAATTTTGCATATGTTATATATGCAAAACCTTTAGACTCGCCAGTGTTATGATCTTTCTGAAGGATGATAGTTGTGATGTGACCATATTGCTTGAACACATCCTCAATATCATTTTCTGTAGAGCTTTTAGGTACGGTAATAAACAACCGCCTATACTTCTCGCCGTCATCATTCGCCACCTCCGAGCGACTGGTAGCTACCATTACTTTCAAGGGGCGCTGTGACCCGGGTAGACATTTAAAATTCATTGCTTCCAAAGCAATCGCAGCTTCAGATGTTTTAGAAAATTGGATGTACGCTACGCCTTTCGATTGTCCGCCACTACCACAAGGCAGATGTATTTCCTCAATTTCACCAAATTTGGAGAATGCATCTCTAAAAATCTTTTCATCCAATCCTTTAGCGCAAACAATGAACAATCTCGAGTACATGGGCGAGTCTCCGGCTGAATCATCTTTTCGATCAAACATGCGACTGGAATTCATGTTCGTAAAATATTCTAATACGCTACACGAAAACACAACAACAAACTCTATATAAAAATGGAATCGCAACGCAACCGGAAATTCGTAATCGTAATCCACGATTTTGTCTTCGTCTTCTTAATTATGGCATCTGTCCATTTCGAATCAATTTTGCCAGTGTCGAGTGAGGATACAGGTTATAAAGATAAGGATAAAATATGTTTTTATTGTAAAACTGTGTATAAAAGATTTATAAAAGATCGTAAAAGTAATTATGTTCAAACAGCTTATCTATTTCGGGCGTACAATCTAACTATCACTTACAAAATAGCAACCTAACTTATACATAATAATTAATATAGCAGGTAGACAGGTATTACAAACGTATATGCAAATGTATTTGTACATTTTAGAGCGTTTTAAACACACAAAATTATGGCATTTATAATAGATACTTAGGTATCATAGTACTCTCCTAACTATAGTGAACTTTGGTTATAGACCATTTTTTAAGTTTATGTATAAACAGGTTTCCATTTACTGCTTTCACTGCCATTAAAATATAGAATCACTTGCCAATAGCAAGTGATTATATATTTTAATGGCAGTGTAATAAGTACTATTGTAAAACATGGTATTATCTTGTTTTCCTTTGTCTATGGTATTATTGACTTGAGGAATACAGATATTATACATTATTTGTGCTTACTATGTAAATTATCCGAGCGACTAGATATTATATTACACAAATAAAATAGTTTTTAGTCAAGTCAAGTCAATCAATAGACAAGTCAGCCCTAATTGGCTTTGAAAACAAATTGTGGTCGTTTTTTTTCAAAACTATCAGAAACATTTTCGATCAAATCATAATGATTATCATAGAACACTTTCATTCCAACTGCTAACTAACAATAACACTTTGAGATAAGACCTCAAGTAAAATACCTACCACCGAAATTACACAACAGAACTCAAAACAACACTAAAAAAATAGCTATGTGACATGTGAACGAATCCCCGTCAATTTTGCCTGTGGATGATTTGACTCTGACTTTCGCAGCTATTGACAAGCGACAGACCATAGATACAACTGACAAAACGGACAACGACAATGACAATCGCGTCGAATCAAATTGAATCAATCAAACTTCAAAGAAAGACTGTTTGTTGTGTTGTCTTTCTTTTTATAAACTAGGTACATTTTCTTTATCAAAATCATACAAAAGCTTAGAAAAGTACATTACATATTATTAGTGCGTCACGACTAACACCATTCGTTTCTGTCTCAAAAACAACCTGGAACGAACTCGTCTGTGCTATCTCCATCTATTGTATTTGTACATACACAATGTGGCGCCGTGAACCATGGTCCATGTCCAAACAAGTCAGATGGGTCTAGGCGATCGATACGGACGCTACTCTGCTTGATGATTACTTCAGCTCTGGACACTCGCGTAAACATTGACTGAAAATGTTTTAGCCTACCTTCGGAAATAAATCTAGTCTGATTCTTCCATTTACCCTCTATTGACAATTTGAAATTATAACTGTTGGAGTGTGAAAGTGTTAAAATGTTTATAAACGCTAAATATGAGAACAGGCTGCTGCAGCAGTGCAGTCCTGTTAGCAGGAAGCAGTCGGTGCTGGTGACAGCAGATTACACAAATGGGGACCGGTTTACTCCTTGCCGTGCAGGGAATAATTGGAAAACTACATTTCAAGGTAAGTGTTGACTTAGTTTCTCCCAATATTTTACACAAATTACTTGCAAACGGCTGTTGTTGAAAATGCTACCTTTATTTTAAATTTAATTTGAGTATTATAAACAAAAAACTTAGATATTCCACATACACCATATTTGGAAACTGTTACATGTGGTTCTTTTGCGGATTATAAAAGCAACTCGCTGATAAATAACATTTCTCTAGAATTATCTTCTCAAACGGTGAAGGAAAACATCGTGAGGAAACCCGTGGCTTAGTCAGCTCCGCACGTATTGACCATGTCTTTCCTGTGGATTAGGCCGACTAAGCTGTCAGGATGGTATAGGTGCTGGGCAAGCCTATCCCATCTAAAAAATCCTGTCCCAGGCACTATAGCGTCTCGTAAGTAGGGGCATGAGTAATCACCAGTTGCCCCTGACGCTATATAAATCATCTACAATAGATGCAAAGGCCTGTTTATCATGAAATCTTCAGAATTACACTAATTATTGAATAAAAATACCAGTTTTTTATTCAAAGTCAAGAGATATTTTTTATCTGATGGTTAAAATTATCCGATGATGATGATTTAAAAAATTGCTCTAAGATATACATTTTGTGGCTTAACCAAGCTAGTTTATTAGATGTTCTGATTTGGGTGAAACTTGGAATAGGTCTAGATATGGAATAGCATGCATCCTAATTTAGTTTTAAAGGCTTGAGGCATAAAAAACTAAACCATGTACCTATTGACAATGTTTTTCCTGTGGATTAGGCCAACTAAGCTGTTAAGATGGTAGGTTAATAAAATAAATAAAAAATGAAAAAGCCTTTATTGTTCCCTAATTAACATTAATTTTGCGCTGGAGGGTGTGGGTTCGATCCCCACCGAGAACAAATATTTGTGTGGTGAACATAGATGTTTGTTCTCTGTCTGGGTGTCATATTGTATTTTATGTATATATTTACAAAAAAAAGTATTTAAGTAATATATCAGCTATATGGTTCCCATAGTACAAGCTCCGCTTAGTTTGGGGCTATATTGTTCTGTGTGGATTGTCTGCATTATTTATTATTATTTATTATCCTTTCTATTTTTGCTGGCATCACTAGTTCCCTACCTTGCATAATATAGATATAAAAAACGTGCTACCAAGTAACATTTAGTTGTAATGAGACTAAAATATATGTTATGATGATAGTAACGCTTCTTCTATGATAAGAATAGATACTTCACTATGTTTATAATAGATTACTGCTCTATGAGTATTGACATTAGGTCAGGGGCCCTAAAATTTTTCATACAAAAGACAATAGTTACTTCAATTCAATTTGTTTAGGTATAATTATCCAAAAATCGGTTAGTAAACAAAAGTTAATTTAAATATTATGTTTTATTAAAAAGCCTTAAAAATCAAGATTTTATGGTAGTCAAATTTATACGAATTATATCACCAACCAACACCATGTTTTAAAAGCCTGTGACAGCTGAAAATTCGTCAAAGTCAAAATTACCTATTTATGGCGGAAAACTTGCGTGTATGAAATAATTTTTTTGCTAAACCTTCAACTTTTTACCTACAATGTTATTCTTCATAACTTAGTTTAAGAGAATTTAGGAACTTTTTTATAGCCATACCTACTACCTATTCAGGGATTTTTGATCTTAAAAATAACTTAATTGCGAAAAAAGTTGATAAGCAGGCAGTTTGTAGCAGGACATAACTGACCAGTCCTAATACAGTTATTGTTGGGAACTGCCCCTAAGCCATTCCACATTCATCATTGCAAAATTGAGTAGTCACATTTTTAAATTTATTTTTAAAAGAAGGGGTTTATTGTTTTGTTAAAAAGAACCAAGTACTAAGGTATGGAGATTAAAAAACAAAATAGACTTGTCTTTTTGTGGCTACCACTGCCTCTAATAGACCCTAATGACAATCATTAGATTCAAATTTCACTTCACTCCTTAATTATAGGTTGTCTGTTGTGTTGAGGTTTCTTTTAGCTACTGTTGCAGTGTAAATAATAGTTCTACCTAGCAGGTTTCACTCTTCATACAAGGTGTGTACTGTGTACTAGACAGGTGCGAAAATGACGCTAAAACGGGGCGTATTTTTAGGCCGCCACGTTCCCTTCCAAATATAAATAAATAAATATTTTAAACAATCCACTCGAACACTTTCTAGCCCCAAACTGAGCAGAGCTTGTACTATGGGGCTAAATATTGTTAAAAGCTAATGTTTTTTTCGACTTTAAAATAAGAAAATCAAAAGAATCAATTTAAATCATCTTGTAAGCCTGTTGAAATGCCAGTTTCACGTAAAAAGCGAGCACTAATAAAATAAATAAAATAAATTAAATAATGCGGACAATCCACACAACACTATCTAGCCCCAAACTAAGCAGAGCTTGTACTATGGGAACTAGATAGCTGATATAATACTTAAATACTTTTTTTTTTGTAAATACATACTTAGAATACAATATAACACCCAGACAGAGAACAAACATTTATGTTCACCACACAAATATTTGTTCTCGGTGGGGATCGAACCCACGACCTACGGCGCAGAAGGCAGAGCTACTACCAACTGAGCTAGAGGCCAGTCAATAAACGAAAATAAAAAAAAGATAAATTAGATACTGATATAATTTCAAACAAATGCATGCAATCTTTAATAAACACTAATGCCGGATACTTCAGCTCACTAAAAGTCTCTTGTCACTGTCACTTTCATGTCAACAAAAAGAGATGGCAATAGGATAGGACCACTTAGAATAATATGGTACCTACTCATTTTGAGAACCCAAAGAGCTTAATTGAACAGTGACACAGACTAGCCCATGATATCTAGTGCTTCACAGATTGACATAATGTTACTATGGAAGTGCATTACCCATTTGTAATTGAATTTAGCCTTCTATTTCAATTTAAGTTGTAAACAAATTGGTTTTTACCGCAGCATTCAAGTTGATTACAACTTGTACCTAGCTTTAGTTTTTTTCCTCTTTTGAATATATTTTTGTCATGTCACTATAGGGAAACACAAGCAACTTCTTTCTCGCACTTTTAAAACATTTGAAGTTAATTTACCTACATAATTATTTTGATTAAAAGGAAGACTTCTTTTCCTAAAAATTCATTCCATACTGTAAAAAAAACATATTTTTTTGTATGAAAACTGGTTTGTATTAATATTAATATTTTTGCTAAACCTTTATAATGTTATTTCACGAAGTAGTGTTGCTTTTATATTTTCCATGTCGGCATTCAGTGATTTTAATATCACTTTGAAATTGTTGAATTTTACGCACGTGGAGTTGTTTGATATTGATCTCCCTCTATACTTACGTAAGTACAGAGCAACTATCAACTGACCTGCGAGGCCGTCAGCCCTCAGACGAAGCCAGGCATTCCACTAGTCAGTTAGATTAAAATGATAACTGCAAATCAAAACTTCGATCGGAAGTAACATAGGTACTATAACACGCTGTACAGTTTTCATGGCGGAAGATCTAATTTCAAAGCGTATCTTGTTACATCACCTTCTTTCCGTGAACTTGCATCACTGACGCCGCATGATTGAATTCCAATGTAAACCGCTACAAGAACTGCCAATTGTTTTAATACGTCATCATTTTTTGTTAAGGCCTGCGCACATCTAGGCGATGGCGATCAGCTGAAACCCTGTCAAATATGACAGCGATATTTGACAGCGTTTCAGCTCGTCGCCATCGCCTCAATATGTGCAGGCCTTTAGGGTTTCGTACTACGAAAGATTAATAGTATGGTCCCATTGGATAGTTTGTGCGTTTCTGCTTATTAGGGAGCGAAGTAGTCACTAACTTCATGCGTATACTTAGGCCGCACCGCGCTAGCTCTAAATCAAACTATAATTATAAAAACACCTCATGCTATGTGCGGTTAATAGGTTTTTAAAACAAATTAAAAATAACTCTTAATCGTAGCTCTCATAGTCTGATATTTTATTCATAAGTTCACGCTTGGTCTCCCCTTTCATGCCGTGCTATTGTATTATGGTGTAGAAAGTGCTCAATAATTCCTAGTTATAAAAAGATTTAATTGCAATGTGGAATTCGTAAAAGATGCTCTTGAGATTTTTGTGGTGCCAGTTATGGGATTACGAAAAGGGCATTCACATCAACTAGGTACCGTGACTGTTTGAAATCATTTTGGTGATGGTCGTGGTTAGCAATTATTAATTTCAAATTTACCTATTTCACCTGTAGCATGGAAAAGAGAGGAGTAAATTAGGAGATGATGGCTGACAGAGGGGAATTTAGGAGAAATACATGTTGTGCCGACCCCACATAAAGTGGGATAAGGGCAGGAAGAAGAAGGAGACCTTTATCCCCGTTAGATATTCAGACTCAATTTTATTCTTCTTTCTCGAAGTTATATTACGGTACAAAACGTACTGCGAGGCAACGCGACAGTACGCTTGTGTAACATTTTGAGGAGACCCAGGAAATCCAGACGAATTAAAATGCTAAAACGCACTAAGACCTCCTCTTCCCCCCTCCTATCCTCTGTATTATTCCTTATATCTCTATAGTATCCTCGCTGAGTAATCCTCGCTTACCTTCAATCAGCTTAGTAAAAGTGTTTAGCGCTGTTTATAAGTTTTAAATGCAATAAGTGGTTCCGCCTCTGACCAGGCAGGGCTGGTCAGAGGCGGTACCACTTATTACACTTAAACGATTTGCTCCTTTTTTCGTCACCCTTAGGACGTGGGAGCAGCCTTGTGCTAACCCGACCGTGTCCTACACGTGCCGTCTCGTCACTTGGCCATTCCATTATGTAAACAGACCTTTGCATCAATTCTAAATGGTTCACAGACAATTTTTTTTTCCATTCAAGAGTCAAGAGTCCCCAACTGCGTCAAATTTGAATGGCCTAAGGATTTAAAGAGATGGGTGTATTATTAGTTAGCTAGTTTACCCACCATCCAGCTCGTAAGTTCCAATTCGTAGGAGAGTGGGAAAAAACCATTGGACCAGACTTTTAAAATCCCAACTTTGTGGTCCAAACACAAAGTTATATTTAAATACTAGTGTCCAATTGCACCTACTAATAGGTCCTCAGTGATCCCGCCCCTTAAAAATACCTTGTGCTCTTGTGTTAAAAGTAAAATAACCAGCGTTAAAATTATTCTAACTTATGCGTCAAAGGGGATCCGCTTGCTTGAAGTTAAATTAAATTTGCAGCGATTTACGCCAATTAACTTAAATTATCACAAGTAAAAAAGTCAAATATATCTTCCAAGTGCTTACGTTCTGGTTTTAATTAAAAAGATTCACGATTGCACAATATGGAATGGCATAAAACATTGATCTGAGGGCATCCAACCGTGAATTTCATAGGATAGCCGGCAATCGCGTGCGCGGTCGCCACAGACGGTGCAATAGTCCCATGCCCTGCTCCTCAGGGCATTGTATTATGATAGAACTCACGGTCATTCACGTCGAGATTTTCTCCATGATTTCTCACCAGTTTATGGTATCTTGCAGGTTTTATGCACTTTCGATGCAATTTACAAGAATATAGGTACTATATACGAGTAGTATGTGACTGGCTTCTCAGCTCGTGGGTTCGATCTCCACCGAGAAGAAATATTTGTGTGGTGAACATAGATGTTTGTTCTCTGTCTGGGTGTTATATAGTATTGTAAGTATATGCTTACAAAACAATATCATAGGTACAATACAATATCTTAGTGTTATATCAGCTATCTGGTTCCCATAGAACTTTACTTAATTTGGGGCTAGACAGTGTTGTGTGGATTGTTCACATTTTTTATAGTACTCACTTCATCGGGACTTTTTAAAGCTTTGTTCTGTAAGTCCTTTTCTCATGTTTACCGTATCAGGTTGGACAAAATGATTTAATAATTTCAGCTCCGGTCAATCTAACTTGCTATTTTTTCATGTATCCAGTTTTCCAAAGCACCATAAATCAAAATGTCGTTTAAAGTTTTAACGATCTAGAATTCTAGAATTATTAACAGCAAAATAGAAACATCATTACTCATTAGTCGCATAAAGGTTTCACACAGGAAGTTCACTTTCCGCTAACTGATTTTGCCGAGATTTTTTTCCACTTTGCACAAGGTATGTAACTACTGGACCATGGAACATAAATAGAAGGGCCGATGCCCTGTAATAAGCATAAGTCTAGTTCCTGGGTTCTTCGTTCGGAACGGATTAAGTCTCGTTTGTGCGATCCACCCACTGGTTGTGTCGTGCTAGCTTCGGATAATTTTCAGTTTATTTTTGTTATATAGAAACAAGTTTAGTTAAAAAACTTGAGAAGTTGAATGCTAAGCTGTTGAACCGATTTTTATGGGACCAATCTGAAAGTAAAGCCAATTAAAAATAAAAAAAAAAACAAATCGGTAATGACGAAGTTGCGATAACAAAGTTTGGCCATACTCAATTCAATATTGACCATGCGTAGACTACAAGTAAAAAATACATCCGGATTAAGAACGTCCTCCTTGAACGTCCTCCTTGTTTTTAACTTCTTCATTTACAAGCCTTTTGAAAAAATATTTTTTTATCTGAAAGGTTCCAAATTGGTCTCATACCTAGATATATCATCAAAATCGGTTCAGCAGTTTGGCCATGAAGTCGTTCTCTCAAGTTTTAAACTTTACTTGTTTGAAGTCGCTTAAAAACAAAGCTACTCACAAGGCTTCAACCTATTAGTAATGAAAGAAATTAAAGTGGGGGATCCTGTACTAAAAGGGATAATATAAATCAGAGTGGTTCATTCCTACTGCAAAAGGGGAATAAAAAACTTTGTCGATTACTCAAACGAATTGTTCATTTACTTGGCAGTCTATTTTATGGCACTTTTTAACTGACTTTAAAATAAAATAGGAGGTTCTCAATTCGGTTGTATTTTTTTTATCGCATAACTTCGTCATTTAGGAACCGATTAGTTTTTTTTGTGAGGTAAAATACTTCCAGATTGGTCCCATAGAAATTTTATCAAAATCATTTCAACAGTTTGACCATGAAGTCGGTTTCTCAAGTTTTTTAAACTTCAAAATCGTCATAATATAACCTAACAGATTTAATTCTTCGAGCGAATGTATGTAAGTTTGATTTTATTTAAAAGAATTCTAGCAGAACATAACTCTTATCTATTCTGACTCTAGTCTCTATGATATTATATCAAGAAATATGATGTAATGTCCACCCACTGATATTCCTGCCCTCCAAACCGGAATAAAACAAGTACATGCACGGAATAATAGTTCTTTGAGAACCAACAATATCGTACTCGGTCGATAAGTAAAGTTAACGTCAAACGTAGATGAAAATTGCAAGTTCTAGCACAATTTTTTTTCTCAAATTTTAATCGTCCCACTGCTGGGCAAAAGACTCCTCTAAAGTTTTCAATTTTTATTTTTCTCAAGCCACATTTTTTTTCTTCATTAGCATCTTGAAAGGCACATTTTTTTAATGAATTTAAGCTTTGAAGATCTGCCTGAAGCCATAAATCTACAATCCGAAGTGGCTATTTCTATGTTAAATCCAGATAGGTTAGGGTGAAATAATTGGATTTGTTAATCTACTTTGTATTACTGACTGTAACTACCTAGACTACCTCGTACCTAAGCAGAATCGCCTAGCTACAGAAAACGCAGCTTGCAAAACACAGTTCCAAGCTATTATTGTTTTTTCTGATTCGTAGGGTATTGACCACTTTGATTAGTCAGATAGTCTCAAAATTTGCATATCTAATTGTACCTCTATTATAAATGCATATCCAAAATATTAGCAAACGGACGTCATAATTGTATCCTTCTATTAATGATGATTAGGGCAGTTTGGATCGGGGCGTGGGGTCAAAATTGATAATTAGGACTAAGTTTCAATCGAGACCCTGGGGTCAAATGTAGTCAATTATAGATTGTTCATTGGATGTCAACGTGGATTTTATTAAATGCTTAAAGATATTATGGCTTTATTTTATACAATACATATAGCTTGTTTTATTTTCAAATGCAGTAAAATAACTGCAGTCTTAACATTCCTTCTCATCTACTCTCTTTTGTGATTTTAATTACCTACAAGAAGCTTAAGCTTTCAACTGTTATTCATTATCATTAGCAGGGTATTGCTCACTTATGGTTTAACAAAGGGTACCATTTACTGAGTGGTAATTAGACAGTTTGTTTAAAAATTCTCTAGCTTACGCAATATTCCATAAGAATGTTAATTTTTTCCCCTAACTGAGTCAGAGTAAAACTCCAAGAAAAATCATCTCTGCGGTGTTTGAATTGTTTATAAGAATCTATTCAGTTGATTTGTTTGTCGATGGAGACAGCGAGTTAGAATATTAATGATCTTACAGTTTCAGTTTCCACCCATTTGTCCCCCTTTTACCGTTTTGTACTGAAATGAGTGTCTACGAGTATTCATATTTTATCAGAACATGTACCTATTGTAATAGTATCTTCTTCATTAGCATGACCCTTTTAGTATTTTTCAGTAGGTTTACATTTACTTCTCCAATGTTCTTTTCACAACGTTCTTATAATCTCTCCATGCACTTGTTTTTGGGGTCGTGATTTTGTGAATCAGCCTTATTGTGAACCTTTTATTGTGCTAGTCCATTCATTTGTTTCTCGGGGTCTTCACATGATTCATAGTTATCGACCTTTGTGAAAATTATCATACAGAAGCTCGTAGGTCACATATTACATTCATCTAAAATACTAATATTCTTATCACTGATGTGTCTACCTAAATGTCCAAATACCGGTATCAGTTTATCTTACTTTAAATACTATGCGACTTTGATGACCTCTGAACATGTTTACAGTAAAATAGTAAATTTTAAATAGCTTATTACTAAGTTATCTCATATTTGAAAGTAGGTCAAGTGTGAGTGTCGCGTTATTTAGCCCCTTTTCTTGTTTTCAGTCGTCTCATCACTGTTACAGTATGAAAATTGATTGGAATATTATGCCTTAAACATTATTTGCCATATTTACATGTTTATTATCTTATTTGTCTCATCACGGATCTTGAGTGTCTAGAATCTTGGGGATGTCTTTCAAGCTTGGGATTAGTTTTTTTTTCTTTTTGCCCTCGTGTTGGTCTTCACAATCTGTGACATTGGCAAATTCAGCTAGTCCGACCATACCCTCTTTACTAAAGAGATTTTCATGAAAAACACATGGTTTACTAACGTCCGCGAAAGTAACCTTAAATTTTATTTCTTCTTCAATCATAAAGAAAGTATTTTATTCATTCAAAAATGTCTTTGGGCTTGACTGAAAATGCACATTGCACACTTTATCAACGTCGTACGACAAATTTTGCAATAACTATTATATAAATATACAAAAAATGCAATAACAGATAACTGGCGAGACAACCTGTGCACTTGGCTACTGATAGCGGATTTAGGTAGGTATATGTTTGACACGCTTGTCCTACATACAGAACAAATAGCTTGACTTGCGATAAGTTATCATTATCGAACGATTAGCGCAGTCCGCGATGCAAGGGATGTTATTTGGCGTAACCTGTGTTTGCATTTCGATCACTGTTGCTAAGTAATTTGAACTAGTAGACATTTTTCTACAGTAATCAGGTGGTGTTTTTGGATATGTTTGCAATTATTCTCAAATATTTGATCAGCTTTGCTACAAATGGTACACAAAGCTACGCATCAGACTATACACTGCTAGCTCTTATGTCCTTGCATTAAGCGTCATTTTTCTTTGTATTTAGGTAACTTGGGCTGTATCCTTGTTTACTTATTGTCGGAACCATTCAAGTTACATCAAACATTGCATTTGTCATTAACGTACTTCGTGCACCTGTGCAAATGTTATATGTTGATGTCAGGACCACTATTTAAATCAATTACTGATTAAATATATCGTTTGCAATGATACGAATCACTCATTTATATCGCATCAATTGAATGTAAATATCTAAAGATTGATCTTATGAAACATTTTTGAGACACGATTCCCTACAAATCTCGTCCGTGCCGTTTTCGTTCGTCCAAATCTACCTTCATATTTTTAATAAAATCTCTGTCTATACCAACAAATTACAGTACTGAAATAAATTATGTATACGAGCAAGTCATTTAAAAATCTTACAAATTGTGATTATGCTAACAATTGTGTTTACTTGCATTCGATAATTTTTGGTGGGCGAATGCATATTTGCAAATTTTGAACTGACAAATTAGCACTTTCGGCCAGATCAATTGCTACACATTTCCATGTTTATCTTAATTCTTAGTGTGTTGCACGCTGATTCCAAAATAATGATTTATCCATTTAACCTCTGACAGAAGCCATGTGCTTTTAGCTTATCAGTGGTGGCGAATAGATTTATTGCTTATTTGAGACCCGAATAATGCCAATGTTTTTATTTATTGCTTAATTTTAATCTTTGTCCATTAAAATCACGTTTGTGGTCATGTTACTTGTCTTTTTAGGGTTCCGTAGCCAAATGGCAAAAACGGAACCCTTATAGATTCGTCATGTCTGTCTGTCTGTCTGTCCGCCGTATGTCACAGCCATTTTTCTCCGAAACCATAAGAGCTAGACTGATGAAACTTGGTGAGTAGATGTATTCTGTGAACCGCATTAAGATTTTTACACAAAAATAAAAAAAATACTATAAATTTTGGGGGTCCCCATACTTGAAACTGAAACTCAAAAAAATTTTTTTCATCGAACCCATACGTGTGGGCTATCTATGGATAGGTCTTCAAAAATGATGTTGAGGTTTCTAATATCGTTTTCTAAACTGAATAGTTTGCGCGAGAGACGCTTCCAAAGTGGAAAAAAGTTGGTCCCCCCCCCTCTAACTTCTAAAATAAGAGAAAGATAAAACTAAAAAAAATATATGTTGTACATTACTATGCAAACTTTCAACGATATTTGGTTTGAACGAGATCTAGTCAGTAGTTTTTTTTTTATACGTCATAAATTGTAAACCGCTATTTACCTTTCGACGAACTACAAAAACCTTTATACTATGTTATTTGATGCTACGGAACCCTTCATGGGCGAGTCCGACTCGCACTTGGCTGCTTTTTTTTCTAGTCTGGGCGTACATTTTTGTCCAGTGAGGCCATTATAGGTATTTTGATGTTCATCCTTTTGCACACCTACATCATATTTGAGCAATGACCAGCCTTCAACCCATTACCGCAACGATCAGCTGAGACGGTGATATCATGTTCTTATATTATCTAATGTTTGTTTTGGTGAAAAATTAATAAGTTGCCTAGAATTGTTAGTCTCTAGGCCAGGGATTCCCAAAGTGGTCGATATCGACCCCTTGGGGTCGGTTTTGGTTTCCTAGGGGTCGACATAAACGAAAACTGATTTTGGGGGTCGACGAGGTAAAAAAATCGACCCCTATTAAATTAACACAAGTTCTTATTTCAAAGTTTCAAGGTAGGTAGTACTGTATTGTTTATGTTGTGTTACATGTACTAAGATAATTAATATTTTTGTAGGAAATAGCATTGTTGTAGTCATGTTAAGTCCCAAATTTGTACAATTATTTTGTCTACGTTTATTTTGTCAAATTTTGATGATAAAATGAAGTCAACTTTACTCACTTAACGAAGTGCAAAGTTTTCCAATTGGTACCTTAGGAGGTACTTAGCTATTTTGTATCATTAGGAAAAAACTAAAGATAAGCCCCCTTATTCATAATAGTCTGCTAAATTAAAGCGTTGCTTATTTTCACTCTGTCTTCTTCTATTGACCTAAGTCGAGAGAGACCTATGCAAAAATAACACACTGTAGCAGCTGTTTTAAGTTAGCGGACCATTGTGAATAAGAGGGTTGATCTTAAAAGTAGGTAATTTGGCCATGGGGGTCTGAGGTAACCGTTCATTTTGGAAAAGGGGTCACTTGTCCAAAATAGTTTGGGAATCCCTGCTCTAGGCTAACAAGTAACATCTACGCAAAATACCAACAAGCTCCGGGTCCATTTTATGGGCATTCTACTACTTGCAGGTCTCAAACAAAGTAGTAAGACCAGCTGATCGTGATTCAGCCTGTGCTGTACTCGGACTTTCAGAATTACAAATATTAGTTCTCGGAAGTTCATTGTACCTATCTGAGTCAAACCAAGTTACTTTTTCCTTTTATGGCATAAAGAACAATTTTCAAACAATGTTGCCAAAGTGTCCAGTATTTTAAGTTTAAGTAGCGTAAAAGACTGCGACATTTGTTGCAGGTCCGAAATCGTAAAAAGTTTTTATTATTTTCTTTCGGGATCAATAAATCGATTTTCGTCGTCACATTAAAATCCAGCATCAATCAGCTTGTAAGTATTTTAAAATCTTATTTGTTTTCGCTTTAAGATTTAAGATTACGAGATTTTATTTTCTGCATCAAAATTAGGCAAAACTTCACTTTTATTGCCGAAATTATTGGTCTGCTGCCATCATCGGCAATTAATAATGACGTGTAGGTATCGAAATGATATTTTGATCACTATCAATATGTCCACGACCTTACGACGATTTGAATATTTTTTTTTTCTGCATCTGACTAGTCGAGACTTGTTAGTGGTTTGACAAGATTTTAAGTCTGTCCACCCCGAAGATCAGCTGTCTGCGAAACCACTAATACGACAGATATACATTGTCTAACATTCATCATCCAAGTCACCGAATGGTTCGATTTAGCCATGTTTTTTGACTTAATTTATTGACCTGTCTTTGCCTATCCCTGTCTGAATTCGATGCATGTTTTTAGACGATGATTCAATAGTCTATCTACATTTAATGGTTATTGCGATTGGAGCCCAGCTTTTTACTGTCATTGATTTCTTGTTTTGTAGTTAAGTTTTTATTAGCGTCTGGAGGAAATAGGAAATCGCAACCAGCAATCACGATTTATGTTGTATAAACTCCAACATTCAATTAGTTTTACACTGAGTGTCTATTGTGCAAAGTCTCCGTGTTCTTTGGTTGGTGGTTGGGTGAATGCAGTTTGAAAGTAGGTTGAACGCCCGGGCATAGAAAAGCGCTGGAACTTTTGTACCTACTCTATTCAGTACTTACAATGGGTACATAGTTAAAGGCAGGTTACACTGCAGTCTTTATTATGCTAACAAGAAACACGCGTGGTTTATTTAGCGGTTCTCTAATGAAGGCTCTTGTTCAGCTGGCCACATCTTGGCGACAGTTCGAATTCCGCGCTCCTACACCTGAGCAATTAGAAAAATAAACATTGCCTATGTTCCTCTGTTTGTTCGCTTATGCCAATAATGGTGGCCTCGCTGAGGTGCCCGCGGGCAGTAGTTAAACTGCCATCGAGAGCGACGAGGTAGCCAACAAAAACTCTAGTGAACAGAAGCTCATAAGTCAGTTACATTTAAAGTGTGATGAGTGGGCAACCGGCTGTAGTTTCCAATGACATGGATAATAAATGATTCTGTGCACAAATATTGTCAGGTATTTTTTGTATCAGAATCGATCGTGGATTGTTATACAGACATTCTGCTTTCGTATGTAATTTGATCGTGCTAGCAGTTGACGATACCACCGTAACCTGTCGCACGGCATTATGAAAATCTCGCATGATTAATGTCCCAGCGTCAACGTGTATTGTAGTTTCTGTCGATGTAATTGTCACAGTTTTTTGTGCTTTGTCTCCATTCTTGACACCTGAGAGTAGGCATAAATCAGTTGTCAGTGTTGAATACAGGCTCATGGCAAATAATGTTGAGCAATCAATAGATGTCCATGGTATTGTGTCTGACATCATCTTCGAATGTTGGATCCTTGACGCGTTTGTAGCATCATCATGTCTAGATTATACCTAGATGCTCAAGAATATTGTGTTTGCCAATTGTGTGACCGGTGGTATGTGTTCATTTTTTGTGATTTTTTATTTTGAAGTTGATTATATTCGCTGTCGGAGCTCGGCAAAAACGTCAACACAATTCTACTAGTATTAGGTAAAATTTAAACAAAAAGCTATTGCATGCAAAAAGTGGGGATCCGCTCACGACCCTGGCGATGTGTTAAGTAATGAGCCACGTTTTTGGTTCAATGCACTCACGATTATTCATTTACTGAATATGTAATACCATGACGGTGGATTCATTTGTAGCAAAGTGTTGTTATTTGCATTTGCGAATTGTAGGTTATATAGTCCTGTATTAGCATCCTAATTTGATTTATTGATTACATATTATTGAGTAGTGGCTTGTGCTGGCTACAGTGTTGTTTCTGTTTTTGTAATAGATTAATATATGCAAATAGCATTCCACGTGGGCGTATATATCTGAGTCATTAAGCCAGACAATTGCGTGCGGTTCGGCTCTGTCCGTGGTTCAGTTCAACGCACTGCATTAGGTACACCTCAAATTTTCCGTTTTCCACGGTGCGTCACGCCGTGCCGCTACTGTTCAATTATTCTCACATACTTTTAACTATTCATTCAAAATTTATTACCGCCAGCTCACGGCCGGGGCAATGTTTTAACTTCTCTGCCGTTTATGAGATCACACGCAGTGCTCACTATTCGTGGTCTGCTTTGAATTTCAAATGAATTTGCAGTCTCTGGTGTTTCACAAAGGATATTTTACTTTGCGAACTACATGCAAAAGTGTGATCTTACTACATACATGGGTGTTTATGGGCGAGATGTTAAAGACTTAAACCTTCTGAAAAAAATAACAATTACTGGGCTTCTTTAGTAATAAAATCTTTATGGAATAGCCAACCAATCTTACTATTAAAACATTCAATGATAGAAATAGACTCTAGATAGATATATACAATTCCTACCATACTACACTAGTTAATACTACCACTACTACTAGATTGTATAGCAAGAGTTATTCTATTAGTTAATACTTAAGGTGTTCTTGGCTTGGCAACATAAACAAAAATTAACAAGCCCCTGCAAAAAAAATGCGAATCATATTTTGTAATGAACCGCGTAAAAAGTCCAATATAAGGAATGATACGCACTTTGAAGTTTCAAAGTAATTTGGAGACATAAGTTAACTGTTAGAGGAGTGAGTCAGAAAGCTTAAGAATATTGTTTAAAAGCACCGTACATGCTTGCCATAACATAGATTAAACAATGGCTCGGTCACCCGATAAGGTGAAAAGAGCACGATAACAGATGCATTATGAAAGCACTACTACCACAGAATTACTGTGCCTGATAAACTCTCAATAGACGATTTCTTTGTTTGGACCTCTCAGTTCCTGTGAGATAATGTTCGTAAGGTTAAAGAACCCGTTCTATGGTAGTTGGATGCACGCGGCCGCTCGCTAGATGCAGTAGAGCTGCTTACGATGCGCTCGCTGCCTTTAGTACCGTTATTGACCTGGCACTAGCATCATCTAGCAACTACCTAGCGTTTACACAGGGTATTGACTCCGGAACATTCTCGTCCAATCCCGTCGCCAGCGCTATCATTGCAAATTGCATTTGCATCTAAGACCACTTTAATTGGATAAGATTTCTAAGAGAGGAGTTGCAAAACTTGTACCTAAATAAATGGTTCAAGTTTTACACGGCTTTTAAACTTTTTATTTTATTTTTCAAAGCATGTTACGTAAGTTAAGAGCATTGCTCCAGTGTTTTCTTTTCAATATTGGTATTGTAGAAAACGTGTGTTGTTTGGTTTTGTGTTGTATTGGGGTTAAAGCCGTAGTAGGCACCGTATCGTGCTATCTAGGTCATGCTGTCGAGTTTATTGCTGCACCTGCCACTTGTTGCGATTAGCTTTGGTTAGTTACCAGCGTAAATGCATTGTTTCAAGCCTTCTAAAAGTCATTGTTTCGTTTTAAAGCTAAACACTCTTCGATTATACTCGTAGTACTGAGGATGAGGATAGTTGAAATATCGAAATTTAAGTCCTTATCAAATTAACTTAATTTCTGACACTCTTTCTTTGTAGAATGATTTGTTTGGTGTAATGTGTTTCCCTTAGTAGATCAGTAATTTGTAAAATTTGATTAAAATATCAGAAAGCATTCAACTCCTCGCTAGAATTCGATATCACGATGTGACACACTTTCTGTGAATTTCTTTTGATAGCTCCTATCGTTACTTTGGTTTAGAACTTCGCCTTATCGTTCTACTTCTTTCACTGCACGTCATTAGACAGGTATTCACCTGTTTATTTTTTAGCGTTCCTTGAAAAATGTTTATCGTTTTAGCTGTAGCCGATATCTCCATTATTTACATTTCCATTACCGTCTTATCATCCATGAGTTCAAATAAAGGCACTGACAAAACTGCACAATGATATTTTGTATCCTACAGATGTAGCCAATTCAAGCTTTGACTGTTACAGAAATTCGGGCCAATTGGTTTCTATACTCCACATCCAGAATTGGATGTGGGTAGACTATGTAGGAGGAGGCCTTGCAAAAGGCGGTTAGACTTAGGCAATTAGTCGAATTGTTATTACACCAAAATGTATTCTATGTCGTTGTGATTCAGCACGTTTTCGCGTATGCCAGGATACTGACAAATTTGGCGACAGCCTGAATTAATTATGACGGTGCTTTGTCACGTACCTGACCAAATATAGCGTCAAGTAGAACCCACACACCTTTTACGGCTGTCCCTCAGGAAGGAAGGAGTGTAGTTGAACCCCGCTTGTGGCCAACAATAATAATGATGTGATAGGTACTGTCTGAATCGTAATGCAATTTGTTATAACGTACTTCCGATTTCCGACCATTTCGGTGGTGCAATGACCTGAATCAGCTGTTTAAATTCCAAAAACAAAGTTAGATCTTAGTACGCGAGTTGCATTACTGAATATTTTTAATCGATGACAGATAGGCATTGTTGTGTCTTGCAGTAGTCGTAAATTTGTCATCACTTTGGGTTTTCAATGACATGTGGTTAAGACCTATTGAACAAGTGCATTGATCGGACAGGAAACCATAATGATCAATTTATGCATCCACCATTGTTTTCGCGCATCTAAATTCTTTTTGGTCTTCTTGACATCGGCCTACCATACTGATTTGTAAAATGTATGTGATGGTTTTCGTTTCATTAACAGTAAGGGCTATGGCAGAATTGGTATCGATGTCAAATCAATAATTATTTTTTTAGTGCTCCGTACGAAGTCATGTAGCATAGACAACACTGATTTAAAAAAATCCTACCACGTGTTTCTTGACTACAATTCAGACTGCATTTTAAATGATTCAAAAGCCTGAGTGAATCATTTCATCAAGTGCATATTTTAGCTAAATGAATCACGAATACCTTTAAAGCTCTTAGCGGGGAAGTTTAAAGAATTCATGGATATTTTTGGCAATATCTCCCAGGTTGGTGCAGAATCGTCACCGTCGCATATGTCAGTCAGCGCGTTTTTATGCGACTAGCAATCATTTCACTCATCAGTGTTATACGCGTTAAATATAAGAAGACCTAGGACATTTCTTCAAATTGATTCGATACATTATCTGTATGTCATTATCTAAGTTGTTTGTCAATGATTGTTGAACTATCTCTTTCGTTTATCATGGCTGAATGGCTCAAGTACTGTGAGACAGACAGTTTTTTTTTTAGTTTTTGTTAGCAATATCAACGTGTGACATTAGACTTATTATTTTTTGTTGTTATCAATTTTATTTGTGACTGTTTTTATGATTATTATTGTTATCCATTTTATTTGTGACTGTTTCTTTTTATATTTTTTTTTATTTTGTTATTAGTATTATTTACTGATGGTAGACGGTGACCGCTTTACCATCAGGTGGGCCGTAAGCTCGTTTGTCTATCTTTTACATGAAAAAAAATTTTATTCGACGAAAGATGGACCTTCCTAATTTGACATGCTTAACTTTTTGTAATTATGTTCTTTAATGTAAAATCAATTATGTATTTAAAATGACAAAATGTAATTTACCTATTTATTAGTGTAATTGGTTCCCAGACCGTTCTAATTAATTAAATAAAATTAATCAATATATATTTAAAAAGCAAGTGTGTGTATATACTTGCAGGGTTTTCTCTATCATCGCAAACTGGAATCTACTCCCCGTTGTATATGATAGATACCCCTTTTGTCTCCTGCTGTAGGGGTAGTAGGGGAGTTTAGACCGAATTGATAGAAGTAAGGGGCAAACATTATGAAATCCATGTCTAACTTTTTCTATCACATTAAGACCTTTCTAAAAATTAAAATTTTGCCTATTCAGGGAAAAAAAAAAATTCATAACAAAACTTAATAAAATTCATTTCATAAATATTTTTTATTTTATTTGTTGAACCTAATTCCTGAGTATTTGCAGCTAATAATGAATAACCCTGTATGTTCTAGAATAGAATGCTCCTAAACGTTCTAGAATGTCTTTAACATTCTGGAATGATCTAGAATAATCAAGTTTAATTCAAAGACCGGGCAAAGTCAGTCTTCGCTGCTAGTTATTATGAAAATTTAAGCGTGATTACCTGCTATTGTATGTCATAAATAATAACAGTCGCCTATTACCGCGACGATTTAGAGAAGTTCTATGAAAATTGAGCAATTAGTCATTGTAATTTTGTTGGTAATAAAAATAATCGTCAAAATAAAATGTTTTATAATACAATTTTGTTTAATATTGATTGTAAAAGGATATAATAAATAGAAACTATTTGTATACTATTAAAATCAACATGTCGAAGTAACATTAATCTAAGAGGCACGACACGCGTTTCTATATATTTTTTTGTGCGCTTGAGTCATGGCACGCGCCTTGTTTCTTTCTGCCATATGGTTTGACGCGTGCTTTTTTTGACAGAACATTTGACTGGAAAATTTAAATTCAAGTAATGCTGGATTTGCCTGCTTAACTTCTTGAGTGTTTTATTACTTTTTTATACGTTTATGTTCGACTTTTTAACATTATACATGTTTCGAAATAAGTTCGATTCAGGCTTTAATTATGTTATGTATTGCAACATAACAAATGACGTCAGCATTTGTGATTATTGGTAAATCAATGTATTTGTATGTATAAACATATTATTTGGATTTATTTTAAGACACAATTTAAATAAATAACAATTTTACCTTATTTTCATGCATTTGAGTGTGACCCTTTACCCTCTAACGAAATTATTATCATGACAGTTATTGAGATTTTAAATAGTGGAGAGCCTGTAGGTATTTCAATAGTAATAATACTGCGGACAATTTACATATCTAGCCCCAAATTAAGCAAAGCTTGTACTATGGGAACCAGATAACGGATATAGTAGGTACTTATATAATTATATTTTTTTGTAATAATATAATATGTTCTTAGAATAAGATATAGCACACAAGTATTTGTTCTCAGTAGGGAGTGAACCCACGACCTGGCGAAGAAGGCAAAGCTACTACCAACTAAACTGAGAGGCCGGGAGTAGTTCTTTTTTAGTCTCGAAAAACACACCTCGCTGCCACATACTGCTTGACTAATGATCTGACTTTGTTTTTGTTACAGCAATCAACAGAGGTACAGAGAACCAGCCAGCTAAGAAAGCCCGTGGAGACAATAGCGATGGAAATGCTGGCGGCGGTCGCGACCAGCATGCGTATAGCTGTCTCCTCCAGAACGAGCTCCTCGGCGCTCAGAATGAGGAAGTCAGAGGACCCTCCGTCACCTGTGCTGACAACAAAATGGGAGCTACGCCAACTGCGTCGGCAGCGAAGAACAGTCTGCCGGTCTTCAGTTATAAGCGAAGAAAAGCTGAGGTCAGTATTTTCTGCAATTTGCTTATTCAATTCTGGAAATTAGGAGTGTCCTGTTAGTTCACATTGACAGTGGCTGTGTTCTCTAGTTAAAGATAAGACTAAGTAAGCAGACCTTTGCATCTATTGTAGATGATTTATATGGCGTCTGGGACAACAACTTTAGCATGCCCCTATTTACGGAACGCTATAGTGCCTGAGTCAGGATTTTGAGATGGAATAGGCTTGCCCAGCACCACCCACCCAGCTATACCATCCTGACAGCTAAGTCGGCCTAATCCACGAAAGACATGGTCAATAGGTGCGGAGCTAAATAAGCGGCTGGTTGCTGGTTGTTTTTAAAATATGACGTTACAAAAACGTCTTGCTGATATTTGATTGCTTCTGTCATCTGCGTCATGGGTATTTTATTTTCTTACCTGCCATGTCAGTCCTAAGAACTTCACGACTATGCTGCTATGTCCTCTACATATACCTATCTTTAGAGCGTTTGATGTACCTGTAGCTGTTGTTTGCTTATTTACATTGTTCAATGTGATCTTTGACTTTTGTGTGAGACATAAGCAATTAAGCATGTTGTTTTGGAAGCCATTTGCTAGTGTTTTCCTCCTAAACATCTGAAAATTGAATTGTATTTATGAATCTGCGTTATTAATTTCAACTTATCCTTCTGTGACCTTAATGTTTAAATGATAATTAAGGTGAAGTTAGAATTCTTCATCGGCTTCATTGCTTATTCAAATTACAAATAGATTCTAAGTGCGATGCGATACTATACTTGGAATCAGACGTGTAACTGTTATACGAGACCACTGCACGTTTTGCATTTGTTACGCAAATGACTATTGCATTTTCTAGAGAGGGGAAAATCTAATTCTACTTGATTTGCATCACATTTGCAGTGATTTTTAACGCTACAAAGTAAAAACAAAAATAAATACTATAGTATCTCGACTCTAAATTCGTAAGTTATTTGCACTTTTATCGGCAAATGATGCTAAAACCCCAATAACAATTAATGAAATGAACGTATCTTCTCGCATTACTATTACCATCACCATAAAACACCCAAAAGTAAATAAAACGAACTGCGTAAATAAAAGATTTTCTAATTAGCGTGTGTTATCTGCGTCAGTAAAATGAATAAATACGACAGGTCCTTGCGTATTGCCTGTATCTAATTGCATATAAAGGTTTATTCGATACCAATAAAACTGATTTGACGAAGAATAAAAGTGTACTTAATTGGTAATTCGCCGGGTTTTTGCTTCGTTTGATTTACGTCTGTCTGTCTGTATGCAGATATTACTATCCCGATGAATACCTTCGACCAGCTTTGATGTCACGAAGATATTTATGGACACATCAACTTGATGTATTTGAGGAACGTTTTTTGTACGGCTGATTAGTTATTTAGAAACGATTGGTGTATTGTCAAAATGCAACTTTTTTTGCTCCTCCGGTGATAAAAAGCTTATTCTCGATGAAGTAATTTTTATTGCTCAGTTTATTACCCACGGGGGTCAATGAAATTTGGTATTTCAGTTTTGACGTTGATTGGAAACGCGAAACAACGATTTGTCTTCGTAATGCCATACTGAAACCCTCGATAAGCAAGTTTCAATACAAATTAAAAATACATATGCGTACATTTTTGCATCTAATGGTGTATTTAAAAGCGTGGGTCTGTAATTTTATATGTCGCTGTAATTGTTCCGACCCGACCATTTAACCCGTATTCGAGCCGATTCCAAATTGAATTTGCCAATTTTCGGTCATAATGTCAAGTAAAATGGCGGTCTAATGGGACACTGTTGTGACAGTTCCTGCGTAAAGTACATTTTTAAATATTTTGAACGGAAACACGTTTTTAGAGGGGACATTTGGAATGGCTAATGTTACGTTAAATTTTTTGTATTTTTTCGAATCAATACTTTTCGTGTCGCCTGACCGTGCTTTGTATTGATTTTATGATAATTTCTGTAAATGTAAATCGTGGAATTAATTTTTAGTAGGGGCTCATGGTATACTTTGAATTGTATTAGACTGAGTAGGTACAGTTAAAATAAACAAATTTCAAAAAAACTACAAAATGACATCAGTTTTTGACATTCAGATTCACACTACAAAACATACAACTATTTAACACAATGATGTTAAAAATACCGAAATATTCATAACCCCGATTCTTTTCAACACGTAGGTACCTAATAAATAAATGTGTGTGTTCAATTTTTTCGCAATACAGTATCGGCTCTGCTTATTATCACGCTGACAAAAGCAACAGCACCGCCATTGTAATATGAGATTTGATTATAGAAAGTCACGTGTTTAATGCCATGCCATTTCTGTACTGCATCCATCATTTTATAACGAGTAAACTTAAACACAAGTGAACAACTTGCCACCCGCCCGGTAGCTGAACTGCTCGGTCAAACATAATTTTTTTCTTGTTTTATCTTCTTAATTTATATATGCAAATATATCTAATTAACATGCGCAAATTTGACGAACCGTCGATTTTATAGACATTGAACATCATTTAGTGCAACTAATTGACGTTTTTTCTAATCCCCTCAGTCTTTATAGTTGTCCAAATTAATTTCTGCCTTGAATAGTGTTGGTGCATGACCGGTTTGCGATTAGCCGGTTCTCGTGTCAAAATAGAGATAATCCTGATAAAAAATTTAGAAGTGTTCGTTCAATTTTAAGCATTTATTTCAGTGGCTGAATTCTTTGTGTGTCAATTATAGCAATTATCGTGGTTGGTAGAAAACGTTTAGCGTATGAGCGACAACAAGGATATGCTAATTAAACAGAACTCGCAGTTTTTGCACACTTTTTGCCTTATCTATCAAATGCAAATTTACAAGATACTTTTAAATATTTATTCACGTGCAGTGTTTTTTTCTGCTGTCCATCACTTGAGCGATACAATGCTATTGTTTTTTTCGTGCAATTGTGTCCAGTCATTTATGTGTCTGTCTTCGTGACATCACTCATCGGCGACATCGACCGAAAATAAATAAATTATTGAAATTTTAAGCCTGTATTAGAATATCGGATTGGATTGTGCATTTTCGTGTCGCGTTAAATTTTATTTTACGACTGCAATCAAGTTTACTAAATATATAATTTGAATTTAAAAATGAAAATGAGTGTCATATGTCACAATAAGTTTATTTTTATCTATTTGAGTATTGTTTATTGTGTACTTTGCAAGTCATTGAATTGAAATGCACCCATAAACACTATGACTTTATTTTCCTAACATCATAAATATCAATATTATGTCGTCTTTAAATCTTCGAGAATATTTGTTGTTACTAACTCGCTTATTAGTGTAGTTTGTACCAACCAAGTGGGTTACTTGAAAGTAACCGTATGTAGCCAGCGTGAAAGTTTTCTGCCTCTATTCATGTTAGTTGATTTCTCTATTCGCTTGCCTTTTTTTATCAATCGTAGATTTTACCAATCACTAAAGTATCTTAAACTCATTTTTTTACTGCTTAGCAACTAACAACCATTTATATGCATTAGCCACCTGTCAGTGGCTTTTGATGGAAGTATCGTGCTTATTCAGCAAGCAAGCTTTCAACAGGTTTGTAAAAAAGTTGCGCTTCCAACACTAGTCATAGAGGGTAAAGGTCGTAGACTTACTACTTGGGTTTGAAGCTTGAACAAACAAAAAAACTTAAATTAAACTATTCATGAAATTCTAAGGCACCACCCACTGGATTACTTCTGCATAATGCATGGAATACAAATTTTGCACATTATAATAAAAAATGCATTGTTATGTGATTCCATTCTCGATGCGACTCTATATAAATCTACATCTCGGATACACCTTGAATTTTAGAACATTTCGATTTCGCATCTAGAACATCTCGATAATAATAGCATTGAAATTATATTGCGTCGCGGTGGGTAATTTTATTGCGTGCATATTCCTATTCTAATGAATCTGTATGTAGGAATTCGATATAGATACTACCCGATCCTGAACGAATCATATACATTTGCAAAATCGAGATAGATATCCGTTCAGTCCGAGGAATGCTCTGAGATTTAGCATGGGTAATTGCTACAATTTCGAAGATCTAAGGGCGGCAGCCACGTCGACAGGAATAATTAATTTTGATAACAAATTCATGTGAAAAAACCAACTCGTTACCTTAAAATGTTGAGTATCCTGATCCCTATCTAGAGGGCATTCCGAATTGGAGTTAGTCATCCAGTTTTCTGCGATATGTATGACTAAATGCAATTTTTTCAACAATAAAATCGTACGAATTTGAATATTGAATTGAAATTTGTAGTTATCACGAAAAACCCTCGATGTGGAAATTGAACAAGTACCTACAAGAATATCCGAAGGCGCAGCGAATCTCGAGACGGAAACTAACTTAAGAATTTAGCATTTCAAGAAAACGGGCAAGAGTCTAGACACTTTGCAATTTGCAAATTTTGCGCTTGCGCATTCAAATGATGCGTGCGATCTTTGGGTTCATCGGTCCTGTCGTCTCACGACTGCTGCTGATTTTTTTCCATCACCAGCGCATGAGCTCAGACGCCGTGATTGAAATTTTCAACGCACGAACCCAACATTTCTATATAGCCAGCCAGTATTTTTGCACTAATGCAAAAAGTAGTTGCGCGCTCAAATCGAGCTTTAATGCTAATTATTTTTTTATGTGCCTACCGATAAAAAATCTAGAAATGTTTCTATTTCAGTTCATTCGGCTCACGCTAAAACTAATCGATTAGCTTTTGATTTGAGAAAAGTTTCGTTGTCTGTATTGCCTCTAGTCACGAGATTTTTCAATTGGATTAGACTTTATATTATTAAATGAAGTAATTATGCTAGGACCAATAAAACAGACGTCTAAGCTAGTCGTAAAAACGAATGTTGAATCAATTAGCCTGAAATAAAATGCTGGTGAAAAGCTGTAATTATATCCAAAGCTCACATACGTAAGTGGTTGGAGCTTCTAGTTTTTGCAAAGTAATAGTCTAAAATGACCGATCATAAAAAGTTTCCATGTAATGATTTGAATCGAGGCGCATTTGCTCATCAAATAGCTATTATGTTTTTTTGGCAGAGACAAAACTGACGATAGAGAAGGCTCGGTCTAGACTTCGGTCATTGCCAGGGGATGATTCGTAACTTTTGCCAATCTATCGGTGCATTTTTTTCTTTTATCTTCTTAGCTAAAATCGATTTCTTTGTAGTTGTTTTTGGACATGCGTCTGTCGGCTGCCGTAGTGCTTTGCAATCTAGATCATGTCTTAGATTGTCCCATTGCTGCACAGTCACGTTTCCTGACCATTGTGTGGGTGCTTATTTAATTTCAGAGACATCTCGATACGAATTTCTAGTTAATTACATACTAAATTATTTTTTGCTACCGTGTGGTCCAATAACCCTGGACGCTTTTTTTGATACGGCAACACCTAAATGCCTGCTTAGATAATTGTTGTGTCCGACTGATAGGAAAGCATTGATTGACAACTACAACGTGTTCGTTAATCATTATGCAGATGTCTGTCTAGTTTCCTTATCTGGTTTTTGATACAGGACAGGGGCGTATAGTTTTCGAATATGACACGATCATGCACGACCCATCTAGAGACGCGACTGCGATGTATCATCACAATACAATTCCACAATGCCATTATTGGCGTGCTAGGTATTGAATATTATGCACGGTCTGTGCCTAGGTTATGGCCTTTGATATTTAAATCATGATGTTCGTTTATCGCTATTGTTGTTCTCTCCGAAAAAAACTGTGTATCCTTCTAGATTGATAGATTAAAATTGCAGTCTGAACATAAAAATTTAATAACTCGGTTTTATAACTGCAAAAAATTGAATCTCTCGTTTTCGCAAACGTGTTTTCTTTATTTTCAAAGTTGAGTGTTTCTGAGTATAGAAGGCTGCCGTGTCTTCGTCAGCGATTGAACCGGTCATCAGAAGTGGTCAACTGTGTACGTTCGGTGGTATGTTTACTGAAACAACAAACTCTACTGGTGCTTCAATGGAATTTCGCAAGGCCTTTTAATTTATGTTTGTTTGTATAAGTACTTGTTTGCTATGGCTTTTTGCTATCGAGGCTCGGTAGGGTTTACCGATGACACTGTTAAGTCAAATCCAACAACTCTAGTGGCCTTATGCTTGTATTTATTTACCCATCGTATTCAAATTTCAAGCGTTTTATCCACGGAATAATTGTTTTCTCCTTTAGATTTCGTTCACTTAGGAAAGTGCATCATAAAAAGGGAAGCTGTTGCAACAATCGTTTTGCTCTGGTAAGTTTTCCGCTGCGCTGCATTCCTAATAAAAAGTTTAATCATTCGATTGCGCAATGCCGGTAAACGACCTCCGAATTTTCATAGAGCTTTGGCTGAACACGTGCAACTGACTCTCCGCATTTTTTTTAAAGGCAGTTCCGTGTTATTGTCATTGATATTCGTCACACATCTCCAGATCTCTATGACGTTCGCTGAAAGTTACGTGTACGAAATGTACGTCTGGGAACTTCTGCAGTTGATTAATATTATTGCATTCGTTAGTGAGACGTGGCCCGATTACGGATGCGCAGGCAGGTCACTAGTTTGTCTTTCGTTTTTAGTACCAATCAATCTACTATCTGCGATCTAGTCACTACCTGCTGGATTTCTAGCTTTTTATGCGTCTGTTGGCTGGGGTTAACAAACTTATATTCTGATTGCTCATTCATCTTACATCATTGTGGTTTGGGTAAGATTGAATATTTTCATAAACCTTTCCTAGTGCTGCTGACATTTTATTACTATATTTAACTTGGGACGTATAGATTTATTTTTATTTTTCAATCAGTTTAACGACAGGAAATTTTTGTAGCATCAATTGAATTGGATGTGCTGGTTGAACCCCCTTTGTAGTCTAGAGCTAGATCGAAGTTATATTGCACACAATTGTTTGATCCATTGTGCGGAGCTTTTGAGTCCCTTTCGATTTGAATAAGGCAATTGTGGATCGAGGAAGCAGCCAATTTGTTTTGTTCTATGCTGCTATACCTAATGTAGCGTTGTGGCAAATAGTTTGCCGGTCGCCTTACTTTGTTGCTGCTGCTGTTTTTTGTCTTCTAATTCAGCATTATGGCATTATGAGTCATTACATAAAGTAATAACTAGTTGTTTTATAGGTTTCAAAAATGTATTTCCCAGATTACGAGAATATTAAACTTTTCTGTTCTAGGCCGTAGATTAACTTCCATTTATTGCTATATGACGTGACGAAACTGTTATGGTTTCATCTATCACGTGACCGACAGAATTATCAACTATTTTGTACGTAACCGCGTAAAAAATGTAATTTTGTGTAATCAAAATTGCATTAGCGAAACCAGAGTTGTTAGAGCGTTTGTTACTTGCGCCAGAGGCAAATAATTTTTGATATCCGGCATATTTTAGTCATGCACCATTTGTAACCGTAACTTCATTATTCTGATTATGTTCATTACCTATGCGTATCATCTACACTGCGAAGACTGATGAATCCTATTAGTTACACTCGACACTATCAGTATTTTTTTAATTTTGTCACTGGACAATTTATCATCAGTTCTTTTTAAACTTTCGCAATCATTACACTTATTGAATCTATTACAACGGGTATTTACCTTATTTGATTTATTTTCCCGACGTTTCGGCTATGTTGCAATAGCTGTGGTCGCGGGCTTGATAAATACCCGTGTAATAGATTCAGTATAATTTATCATCAATCTAAGCAAAGCTTGTACTATATGAGCAAGATTTTACAAAAGTATTATAGGTAGGTAATGTTGGTTTCACATACTTCAAGAGTCTGTGGTCAACTACCGGGTTGGAACTAGTCACTTAAGAATCTGTGTTAGAATCGTTATAATAGAATTGGCAGCAATGTAATCTGGTAGACGTGTTAGCTCAAAATGCGTTGGCGAGTCGTTGAGACGCTATCAACTAAATCATCTAGCATGCAGTCTAGACTAATAAACTACCGTAACGATACACAATCTTTATATGTCATGCGCATTTCTTTGCTACTACTACTACATGCGCACGCGTGTCCTGCCAAAAATCAACTTGCACACCTGTTTGTTTATCTTCCAAACCCGTCGCAATAGCTGCAAGCGAATTTAGGCTTACAGAATTCACAAATATGCTTTCGTTTTCGGCCAACGAAGTTACTATATCGAAGCTACTACTCGGAGGCGTGGCAGTGTTAAGTCAACAGCTTCATAAGTGAAGGCTGTTTTGTGAAATAAATCAATGTGAACGCATGATGCACGTTCAATCTTATTTATGTTCTCAGTTAATAACTTATTAGCAAAAGACAAAGCTTTGGCACCTCCGTTGTGTTATGTATTGACTGAAAGAATCGAGACCGAACAACGGTGTCGTACGAGATATCTTTTTCTTGTATTACATGTAAATCTTCTCTTTATCAGCGATATTTATTGTGAGCGAGCTTGACTTAAACATTCATGTTTATTGTTCAAAAAGGTTCGTCCTTACATTTCGGGTGGATGTGTAGGCGTCACGGCCCAGTTGTGTTCCTCTTGATTTACTGTAAAGTTACCAGTCGAGATCAACGTGACAACTCCTTTTGTTGCAGTTTATATTACCCCTTTTGTTGCAGTTTATATTACCTACCTTAAAACAGGATCGTTCTCGCCAAACCTACCAATATTCCTCACCCACGCGAAGTGGAAGTGTGGCTTCCAAATAATTTGACACGTATAAGGATTATTACTAAACCCGAATAACGAGCATAAAATAAAGGCTTCCCACGCTGTCTCTCACGAAAATCCAGCCGCTTTACAAAGGTGTTACTCGTCTAGATTACTTAGGATAGCAATAAACTCGGGTTCATGAACGTAAAATTGTCGCGAGCTCACAAAAAATACCTGCACTTTTTGCAGTAAATTACTTAGAATTTTTCTGAGACTTTGCGGTGCCGAAATTAACATTAAACAGTCCCAACTTTGTGTCATTTTTGACGGCAATAAACAAGGTAAACGCATGGTCTTGTGTGTTTAAATAATTGCTGATCTCTTAAACGGTCTTTTGACGAAAAGGCCCGCTCTGGTAATAACTGTCTGCATAATTATACGGTGCTCTTTTCCACTACCGCATTTAGTCTTAATTGCATGGTATTCCAAAGACCCAATTCAAAGAAGAATGATTATTAAATTTTGGCTCGCATTAACGTTAGCTTGTCAATAAGGCTAATCAAATGTGTTGTATAGAATGTTTTAATGATTAATTGAAAGCTGCGGGTAAAAAAAATGCTGACAAATCGAGCTGTTATCTGTATGTACGCGTTGGTGTTTGCGTTTTTTAGCATGTTCCGCACAAAAGAGCCGGGTAGCCGAACTTTCAAGGACTAATTTTGTTACGCTTCAGGACGTTCGCGAATCGTTTCCTGGTTGAAGACATTAGATTCTCATGAGCTAGCGTTGAGTACCACTTTAATTGTTTTTTTCATCCTTTTAGTCACCATTAAATTTTTGGCGTTCAACTAATTTGAATATGTTAAACCTAGACTAGACATTTCCATGATTTTAATGTTGCTATAAAGTGTAGATATATTTTTTTGTTGCGCTGTCGGTTTTTTGCTCGTTCGTCATTCTTGATTTGTAGAGCCTTAACCTCTATCGATTGTTTTCAATGCGTTTTATTTAAGAGTTTATTATTACTAAATTTGTTTTGTCTGTGCTAATGCTGCTTGCGTATATGAATTAAGAGATTCAATTTGTCATTGTTTTTGTTAGTTCATCTTCATAAATGGCTTTATGCGATTTATTACTATTATGAATCTTAATGACTTCAGGTCCATTAGTTAATTTAACACCACTCATGTGTTCTTGAGAATATGATTGTGGTTTATGCTTTATTTTGTAATTTACTGAATTTACAAGATATTTATGAGTAAATCTTTGATCTATTGTCTCTCGACTCGACTACTTATTTTTGGTATTGGATATGTCAAGATAGTCAACAAGTTGTACTAGAGATTTTATCATACTGATATCAGCATTGTTAACATAATTAAGTCATATAAAAAAATTCTGTGTGCTTCTGAAAGTTTTTTGCATACGTTTTGAGGCCGATGGCAGGTGGCTGCTTTTATATTGAGTCTGTTAATAATTATAGTTGTCTTTAATAAGAAGTGTTAGCATTTTCTTTTTATTTTCAACATTGTATGCTTAGAACACCAACATAATTAAAATATACTGCGTATGTCCTACCTACCTACTGATTTGACATAACAATAGAACATTTGTGAAGATTTCGTCGTGTTGCTCATATTCTTGGACCCCACGTTATTACTTATTCGTTTTGTATTGGTCACTCAGACGTAGACTTTTTCAAGTCGGGTGGGAAAAAAAGTGTCCACTTGTTCATTTTAATTTGAAATTATTTTTATGTATCCTCATTTCGGAACCTACTTTATCTATATTTATCTTAATGTGATCGCGATAATAATGGGCTCCTGTTTTACCCATATATTATGGTTCCCACAAATTGTAACATTTATAGCGTCGCAAGTTGAATGCAAAAGATTTTGTGAATTTCTCAGACCATCAAGTGCTTGTTTTTGTTATTTCGACGTTCAAGTTTTTTGCTCTCAACTTTTTAGTTTTTTGTACGTGATACAAGTACTTAAGTAATGCAATGAGTCAGTTACTTTTATTACTGAACTTTAGCACTCGCTCATTATTTATAGTGCTTTGCGGCATTTTCTCATCAGACGTTTTATGTTTTCTCTTCATCATCCGCTTGAGCCACTTTTCTATCTATGTCGGTGAAGTTACTAGCCATAATCCTATTTCATATAGGTTGTTTTTAATAGATTTTTAAAAAGAAGGACTTGTATTTTTCACCGATTTTTTTTGAAAATTAGTTTTGATTTAAAGGAATTTTAAAGTAGATTTTTCGAGTTATTAAACTAATATTTTCCCCAATTTGGTACCTACGTCAGAAAAAAGATCTGCCGTTTCTACGAATATCTTTACGTCATTCAAGCGATTATGATTTTATTTTTTCTTGTTTTAAGTGGGTTGCATTTATTTTCAGATTGAGATAGAACTGCTATTGAACTCATGTGTGGGTTTAAGTTCCTGTCTTTCACAGGCTGCACCCACATAACAGGACATTGTGATTTGTGTATCGTTCTAACAAGATTAATAGATGTTTAGTTGGCTTCCATCTATTTTATGTCTTTTTAATAGGTTTTCTTTCATGCATTAATGCACAAAAGCTAGTTAATAAATCTCCTTATTCGAAGTGGTTTTGCAATGGCCCGCGTGCACTAAACTTCGACGTTCGTTAGTTTATTCGTGACTGGCCTCTAGCTCAGTTGGTAGTAGCTCTGCCTTCTGCGCCGTAGGTCGTGGGTTCGATCCCCACCGAGAACAAATATTTGTGTGGTGAACATAAATGTTTGTTCTCTGTCTGGGTGTTATATTGTATTCTAAGTATGCATTTACCAAAAAAAAATGTATTCAAGTATTATATCAGCTATCTGGTTCCCATATTACAAGCTCTGCTTAGTTTGGGGCTGGGTAGTGTTGTGTGAATTGTCCACAATATTTATTTATTTATTTATTTATTTATTTATAACCTAGTCTACAGGATGTACTTATCATAGTGTTTCCTGCGTCCTGATTGCAATCGATAATTATTGAGACTGGCTGGATATTAATTATTGGATTATTGAGCTCTTCTTTCTGCGCAGTAGGTGGTGGGTTTGATCTCCACCGATAACAAATAGTTGTTTGGTGAACGTGGATGTTTGTTCTCTGTGTGGTTGTTATATTGTATTCTTGTGTACTTAGGTTCACATTAGTAGAAGCTCTGCTTAATATGGGGTTAGTATTGTGTGAATTGTACACAATATTTATTATTGCGTAGTCTTTCGTCTACAAATGTTATCCCAAAACGACTGATTTTTATCTAATTCTCTTTCGATCTTCTAAAACACCCGTTTGGCTCTTCTTCAGAAGGTTGTTCAAGGCACTTGCAGATTAGGTCTCATTCTTTGCCATGCCAAACCAATCATGCTGGGACCTTTACGTGGAAGTTTTACTGATTTGCACTCTGCGTGGGGCTGTGCATTTCACGTAATTCCTGGGGTTTTTCCTTGAATCTAGAAATATAAATCCATAGCATTAAGTTCTGCATGGAGATATCAAAGCTTCTATCATTGTGAAAGCATTTTAACACGTTAAATTTATTGTTACAGGAAAACATAGACCCATCGCCGTTCAGCCTATCTCCCATATCAGCCAAGTCGGAGAAGCTCCTCAGATCCCCTCGCAAGGCCACTCGCAAGATCTCGCGGATTCCCTTCAAGGTTCTCGATGCTCCGGAGTTGCAGGACGACTTCTACCTGAACCTGGTGGACTGGTCCGCGCAGAATGTTCTCAGCGTCGGTCTGGGCAGCTGTGTTTACTTGTGGAGTGCTTGCACCAGTCAGGTAAGGATCATCATCATTCTCTTGTCCTTGTCCCACTTTATGTAGGGTCGGTACAACAGGTTTTCGTTCTCCACTCTCCTCTATTAGCCGTCATTTCAACAGTCACTCCTTTCTTACTCATGTCATCCTTTACACAATCCATCCATCTTTTCTTTGGCCTACCTCTACCTCTATAACCATCCACATTCATATTTAGCACTCTTCTCGTTACATGATATTCTTCCCTTCGCATGACATGCCCGTACCACGTACAGTCAGGTAAGGATATAGATGATATAATTCATCCTTTTAATGGTACTAAAGTACTAATTATTAAGCCTTTTAGCCAATTCCTCGTGTATGTCTTCTTCTTGTTGTCACTTGTTCGTTCGTAGTGATGAAAGGAATTTAAGTGCACCTAAAAGAGGCTCCTTCCGTGCACTTAACTTTACACATGTGTTCGAACTTTTTAGGTTCTACGATGCCGGTTTGCTTATGATGTTTTCCTTCAGCGTTTAGGAGTAAGTTTGATCTTCAGATCCCTTTCAATCTGAATGATCCCTAGATTCCTTTACTGTCTTCACCAGACTGGAATAAACTGACTATTGTAAAAAACATCGGTATTTTAAATTAAGTCTTTTGTGTACAATAAACTAAAATACAGTAAAGGAACATGAACGTTCACGCAGGAGGCTGTGTACAGAATGAGGGTTGCACAGAGAGCCATGGAGCGTACCATGCTCGGCATCAATCTTATAGATCGAGTTCCGAACTCCGAAATCCGAAGACGAGCAATGGTCTATCTATCTATCTGTTTTGATCAAATAAAGTATCTATCTATTTGTTTATAGGTGACACGGCTGTGCGATCTGTCAAACGAAGGTAACGCTGTGACGTCTGTGGCGTGGAGCGAGCGTGGCAATCTGGTGGCCGTGGGCACGCAGAAAGGACATATCAGTGTCTGGGACGTGGCTTCCAACAAAGAGGCGAGTTTCAACTTCCTTACTAGTTCTATTACTGCATGATGAAGATCCCATTGTCGCGTGGTACTGGCACCTAACCTAACCTAGCTTTAAGCTTTGTGTGTGACGCTCAAAGTCAAAGTCAGAGTCAAAATCTCACTTCAAGGATCACTTATTGTCATCTTAAAGCTACGTGAGTTTAGATGACAGTTCCACTCAGCCAGATGGCTAGGTACAGTACTATAATAGTACTACTATAACAGTACCTACTATAAAAAAACATTATTATAAAAAACGTTATATAGGTATACCTATTATTATTATAACCATAAAATAAAAACAAAATTGCAGACATTTCACACAACCTCTTTTTTCGGCTTCTCAAAAACAGTGACTGACATTTTATATTTCACGAATAGCGTTATTTCGTAGATGGAAAAATCAGGCCCAACTCTAGTTATGGTTGTTCGATTCCGATACAAACTGAATTTACACAACTATGGGCAAACAAAGTATAAATGTAGTACACTGAAAAAGCTGTAATAGAATTTTACAGTGGTCTTTATTGCCGGCCAGTTATATAAAGTTGGAGAAAACTGTAGGATAACAGAAATATTAATAAAAAACCAAAAAAGTAATTTTTTCGTCATTCTTTTTCTGAAGCCCCGACTGCCACGGCCAACGGCTGACACTCCAACTTTATATAACTGGCTGGTAATAAGGACCACTGTAAAAGCCTATTACAGCTATTTCAGTGTACATTAATACTTTATTCGCCCATAGTTGTGTAAGTTAAGTTTGTATGGAAATCGTACCCCCTTAACCTCCTAAGACCCAGAACTATATTTTTTAAGTACTCATTTGTACATTCTGTACAGAAAAATGTACAAATTAAAAATTCGTTGGCAGACCCAAGGTTAAAAATACTTTATTTTTGTATTTTTTGAGTTTTTGAGATGAAAATTTATTTTGTTTAGGTTAATTTTGAATGTTTGGAATACACCTATAGTTGTAAAATGTATTTTTAATTAGTACATAAAAATGTACATTGGGTCTTAGCATTTACCTATTCGATTGTTTAGTTTAGTAAATAAAACAAGAAATATAGAAATTAAATTAAACTTATATTCATTATTTATTGTTATTATAGTATATTAGGAACGTTACACACAAATTAGTTATATCTTAGTTTCAATTAACAATTGCGTATTCAGTCATTTGGCGCGTTTGATACAAAAACTTGCAAAAATTGCACTTATATTTGCAAAAAAAAACAGTAAACTTAACAAATAAAAATCGTCCCCTTCATAATCAGAATTCTCAAGTATGTGACTGATTTGCTCTTCTGCGAGATCTGTGGATAATAGTGAAATGATTACCAACCATCTCTGGAAGTGCCCCTCTCGAGACCCAAAGTGCAAAAATATGTACAAATACTGTACGGCAAAAACTGACTTTGACTGACTTTGAGTCCCAAAGTACATAAAAATGTACTAAAATTGTGGGACGAAGACCCAAATCTTCAGACCCAAAGTGCAGAAATATGTACATAATTATTCCATGCGAAATAAAGTAGGTTAGAAAAGTGAAATTCGAGTAGATATTTTAAAAATCGAATAAATTGATTATTGCTCAATGAAACGTATATTAGTTTGATGTAATATCTATCATGGTCATTTTGATAAATTACGATAAAAACTCACCAGCGCGGCCGGGCGGCGCCATCTTTTCCCACGTCCACTCGTGTGCGTGACAGGTGGTGTCAAACGGTTGGTAATATTGAAAACCACAGACAAAAAACATCACTCACATACGTCAACTGTCTAAACTCAAGCCCGCGAAAAATCAAAAAGCCCCCGAGTTGTTTGAATGTTATGTACAGAAAAATGTACAGCAAGTCTCACTGACTAAGGAGACAGATGTTGTAATGGGACTGACGAAAGAAATTAAATATGTACAATAGAATGTACCCGGGGTCTTAGGAGGTTAAGGCTGATTTTTCATTCTAATTTGTACATTCTAATGTACAATAGGTTGTTTGTCTAACCCATGAGCTCTCCACAGGTGATGAAACTGCAAGGGCACATAGCGCGAGTGGGCGCTCTGGCGTGGAACGGCGACGTACTCAGCTCGGGCTCCAGGGATAGGCATATACGGCAACGCGATACCAGAGTACCACGTAAGTTGATTTTTAACTCAATTTCAATAGCCTTTATTAACAATCTTAACACTAGTATTACAAAATAAAAAGTACTTTTTTTTTACAATTTATAGGATAACGCTTGACCGCAATCTCACCTGATGTTAAGTGATGATGCGATCGACGGTGTAGCGCGCTCACCTAGAAGATTCACTCTTTTTTTGAAAACTCCCAAATTATAATTACTTAATTTTCTAATGCCATCGATAGTAAGGTTGTTTTGCTTTCCAGCATAGGCCTCCCCCAAACTCTTCCATAATTGTCGATCTCGCGCTTTCCTCCTCTAATGTACGCCAGCTGTCTTATTTATTTATTTATTTATTTATTGGAAAACCAACAGCAAGAAATAACTAATAACATTCATAGTATAGAAACGGAGAGCCAATGAATGTCTTCTTGAAGTAGTGTTCCCATCTTCGGAATGGTCTACCTCGGACTCTTTTCCCTTCTCTTTTTAATTAACCGACTTCAAATAAACAAGGAGGTTCTCAATTCGGTTGTATTTTTATTAAATGTTTTCTTAGAGGTGCACTTAAAATCCTTTCAACGCACTGGTTCGAAAGGACTAATGACTCGATAAAAAGTTAAAAAAAAAAAAGTAAACAGGCCTTTGCATCTATTGTAGATGCTTTATATAGCGTCAAGGGCAACTGGTGATTACACATGTCATCTATTTGTGGGACGATATAGTGCCTGGGACAGGATTTTTAGAAGTTTAAAGTAGCGGAAAAAAACCACAAATTTCACATGTACCTTTATCCGGTACCTAGCCTTCCATACCTTCGTCTACAATAATATAAGGCATTCAAAACAACGGGGAAAATAAAATATTTATTACTAAATGACAAAGAGGAAACTTTTTTGCAAAAAGATTTTAAAATACCATCATAATAATAAATAATACAACTATTAAAACTAATCGCTATAAATATAAAATTGTTGTACCAAAACAAATACCTATCGCTACCGAAATTCCTGTTACTAGTTCAAAAATTCTAGACTTTTATAATGTTCTGCATTGATTAAAAAACCTTGTATTTTTGTATAGGTATTGATTTCGAATCTAACATTTTAAAACTGTAAAATGTTATCTGGTCCCAGACAGATACCAGACGCATTCATGTCTTTAAATCTTGAACGATGTTATAAATAAAGTTGAAAATTCAAAATTCGCGTCATTTCAATTTTAATGTTTCCTATTATTGATTTTAAATGACACTTTTATGTATAGTTTACTAATTTTGTGACACTCTAAAGCTATATAAATAATATTGGGGCCTTTATGTGTCAATGACCTTCTCCTGCAGCGTAGGTATGCATAGATTGTGTAATAGTTCGACTTGCATTTGTGTGGGCGAAGCAAACTGGACTATGTCATATTATTTATGTGATTATTCAAAAAAAGTGTTGTACCACTTTTTTTCTTTAGTTGTACATGGATCGCTAGATTTATGAATACCTAAGCTTATGTGGTGCTGGGTATTATATGTCTTAATCTTTATTGATTTTAAGCGAATTTATTTAGAAGTATTTTAGCATATTTTCTTGAAACTTAATCTTTTTTCAAAATATAAAATTTTATTCGTTATTCTGATGCATCATGGTCTGTGATTCATGATATTGATGCAGGTTTCTTGACACGTTTTAACTTGATTTTTCATGACGCAACTTGTTAGCAGTATTGTTTTGATCAAAATATTTTGCATAGGTATCCAATTTGCACCTTATTTGACTTTAGGTGTCTGCGGCCATCCACGGCTTCGCACGCGTTGGATTTTTTCCCCGTCCCCGTTTTTTTTTCGGGGAAAAAGTATCTTCTGTATAAAAACAAACCTTGTCCTGCCATTGCCAGGCTGTCAATATCTAAAGGCCCGCGCACACCTAGGTCGCTGGCGTCGGCAATCAGTGAAACGCTGTCAAATTTGACAGCGATATTTGACAGCGTTTCATTGATCGCTATCGCCAGCGACCTAGGTGTGCGCAGGCCTAACAAAAATATCGTAGCACTCCGGGAATGCTGACAGAAGTAAAAACTTTTACCCCCCCTCTCGCCGACTTTTGGCGAAGTTTGTCGATTCTTTGACGGTAACGCAGTAACCAGTGACGTGAGTTTCGTTCCCACCTCGAAAATAACTCAAGCCTAAAGGCCTGCGCACATGTAGGTGATGGCGGTGACGATCAGCTGAAACACTGTCAAATATCACTGTCATATTTGACAGCGTTTCAGCTGATCGTCATCGCCATCGCCTACATGTGCGCAGGCCTTAAGAGGATATGTATTTCATTTTAATACTCAATACATTTATTGCATAAACATGGTTTAGTTTAGGTACATACATAGTTCTTAGGTGTAAGTCAGTATCACATAAGCATAACATAACATAAGTATTTAAGCTCAAGTCCACCTAAATAAGTTCTCACTTCACTAATTATCCAATTGAGTGCAGTCGTTCGGAAGTTATGCGCGTACATACATTACATTCGCCGATTCATTTTTATTTATAAAGATTAATTTACTAACGAACTTTCTTTAATTTCAGCTGTCCAATCTAATCGCGTTCTGCAAGGGCATAGACAAGAGGTTTGCGGCCTCAAGTGGTCGCCCGACGGTCAGTCGCTAGCGTCCGGCGGCAACGACAACAAACTCTTCGTGTGGTCTATGGTAAGTTAATAAACGAAAGATGGCACCATGGATTTACTATTGGCACCACTTCGCCGCGGCAAATATTTGTGTGGTGTACACATCATGTTTGTTCTCTGTCTGGGTGTTTTATATGTATTCTAAGTTCGTAAAAGAAAAAAAAATGTTAGTAAAAATGTAGTATTGTATAAGCTATCTGGATCTCATCGTAAAAGCTCTGCTTAGTTTTGGGCTTGATAGTGTTGTGTGAATTGTTTACTTATTTTATTATTAACGAGCCGGTATGACCGAGCTTCACTCGGGTTAAAAAAAAATAGTATTATTATTTGCCAATAGATAAATAAATATATAAATAATAAATAAATATTGTGGACAATTCACACAACACTACCCAGCCCCAAACTAAGCAGAGCTTGTAATATGGGAACCGGATAGCTGATATAATACTATAATACTTGAATACATTTTTTTTTTTTTTTTTGTAAATACATACTTAGAATACAATATAACACCCAGACAGAGAACAAACATTTATGTTAACCACACAAATATTTGTTCTCGGTGGGGATCGAACCCACGACCTACGGCGCAGAAGGCAGAGCTACTACCAACTGAGCTAGAGGCCAGTCATCAGTCAGTAGATGTCAGGAAGAGTCGTATCTTTATTGGCTTATTTTTAATTAACAACGCCTTCTATCTTGCAGTTAGTTGCTCACAATCGCCAATAGATGGCAGGAACAGTCGTATATTGAGTTTATGTTTGATTATTGCAAAACACCAACTTCTCGTCATTTTCTAAAAATGAATCCTAGCTAGATCGATTTATCGCCCTCGAAAACCCTTGTATAGTAAATTTCGTGGAAAATTGTTGGCTCAGTTTCCGAGATCCTAAATGTATATATATATATATATATATATATATATTATATAGATATATATATATATATATACAAGAAAATCTTGTATATATATATATATATATATATACAAGATTTTCTCGTTTAAAGGTATAAGATAATCTGACCTAAGTAGTTTACCGAAGTTGGGATCAATAAAAGTAGTGTCAAAGTTTATGTGGAAATAGCTTCACCCAGTATTTCCAGCAGGATCGCGTTTGCGGTTTTATATGTATAGGATGGGAACTTAATTATCTAGCACTGATAAGCATGCCGGTATCCTCAAAATGATGTTCATTAAAATCCTTGTGGTAATGGGTACATCCGAATTCCGCTGAGAACAATTGTTATCTCGCATGTGCAACCTATGTTTTTTTAATCTACAGCAGTTGTTTAGCTCTACCTTCTGAGAGGTCGTGGGTTCGATCCCCACCGAGAACAAATATTTTTGTGGTGAACATTAGATGTTTGTTCTCTGTCTGGGTGTTATATTGTATTCTAAGTATGTGTTTACAAAGAAATTAATATAAGTATTATATCAGCAATTTGGTTCCCATTGTACAAGCTCTGCTTTATTTGGGGCTAGATAGTAGTGTGTCGGTGTCTAAAAAAAAGTGGGATAAGATCAGGAAGAAGAAGATTTAGGCAATAATAGCCCCACAGAAACTTTTGTCACAAATAATTTTCATTTTATCTTCCAGCACTCAACATCCCCGGTCCAGACTTACTCAGCACACGTGGCGGCAGTAAAGGCAATCGCCTGGTCTCCCCATCAGCATGGCCTATTGGCCTCGGGAGGCGGCACCGCTGACAGATGCATCCGCTTCTGGAATACCCTCACTTCGCAGCCTATGCAGTGTGTTGATACAGGTAAGAGATCTCTTAATATCTACTTGTGAAAAGCTCGTCCGGAGAAGTACTACCACCATGCCTATTTCTGCCGTGAAGCAGCATCTGTATGCTTCAAGTTAATGTACGCAGGGCAATGCATTGTAGGGCACGTTCCTGACATGCGTGCCCTACGAGACAATGCTTTGTCACGGAAGACCAGCGTTATAGTGGCACTCGCTACTATAACAGATGCTGAGTGACGACCAATTTTTATGTCGTTATTTTTTGTAAATGATCCTTGTGTAACACTTGCGTGGCATAAAATAAATAATTTGTATTGCTATTGGTTCACCCCTAAGCTTTCGGTATTGGTATATGCTTAATTTATTATTTTATGAACAGGATCCCAAGTCTGCAACCTGGCGTGGTCGAAACACTCGAGCGAGCTGGTATCAACTCACGGCTACTCGCAGAATCAGATATTGGTCTGGAAGTACCCATCTCTAACACAAGTAAGTTACCTTTCACTGCTTTACCAGTATGTCTCGACGTTGACACTGAATCGAACTATTAGGCTGTGCGCACACTTGAGTTACGACAGTCTTTAGACAGACTTTCAAGTCTGCCGCGAAACTGTTTTGTCTGCGACACGTCAAACACCTAAAACAAAATTGTTTTGTCTACTGGAGTACGTTTGGTTTTTGTACGTTTGGGAAATTGTTTTATCTTTAATGTGCGCGCCCACATACAAACAAAAGAGAAACTGACAATTGTAGTAAGATTCGTCGCTGTGCAGTTCTTGTAGGTATAGACAATTTGTTCTATGAGACGTTTTGTTTGAAGTCTTCGCGTCTTTATACATTTTGTAAAGCGGTAGTCTGTCTTGAGACTGTCGTGTCTCAGGTCTGCTCTCAACCTTATAGTTTTTAGAAGTATTTATAGTTCTAAAAACTACCATCAGGTAAGATTGTAGTCAAAGGATGGGCTAGCAAACTTATATTATAAAGAGGAAATTTTTGTATTTTTGTAATGAATAAACTCAAAAACTACTGTGTTGATTTCAATAATTATTTCACCATTGGAAAGCTACATTCACCCTGAGTAACAAAGGCTTTATTTATATGTTTAAAAAATAAATGTCCACCCGTACGAAACCGGAACAAGCCAATATTATAAAAAAAAAAAAATCGGAACGTGTTTTTAAAAGTAGAACTCTTTGTGAAGGGCTCGTCTGGGGAAGTACTACCACCATGCCTATTTCTACCGTGAAGCAGCATCGCTGTGTTTTGGTTGAAGAGTGTGGGTGCCGGTGAAATTACTGGCACGTGAGGCTGAGCATCTGTATGCCTCAAGTTAATGGACGTAGGGCAGTGGACCATAGACAAAGATTTGATGCTTGATAACAATAGAATTGCTCATTTTGCGGGCTATAAAATAAGGATACATCAAGTGGTTTTATGGTGGACCATAGACAAAGATTTGATACCGAATTTAATAGAGTTCAGTTCTCTTTTTGCGGGCTATTTTACTGATTTGGATCAGTTGAGCTATCTTTAGATCGTTTGTAACGGTCTGCAGATAGCTCAACTGTTTTTGTATTTTGTACATTTGGTAAATATATGTTTAATTGTATTTTTTTTTAATACCAATAGAGTTCAATTCTCTTTTTGCGAGCCATTTTACTGATTTGAATCAGTTGAGCTATCTCTAGATCGTTTGTAACGGTCTGCAGATAGCTCAACTGTTTCTTTTGTATTTTGGTAAATATTTGTTAGATATTTGTAACTTTTTTGTGTAAATAAAGTATTTTTCTCCTTTATTTCAGGTGGCAAAACTAACTGGTCACTCATACAGAGTGCTATACCTAGCTCTGTCTCCAGACGGGGAGGCTATTGTCACGGGCGCGGGCGATGAAACTCTTCGCTTCTGGAACGTTTTCTCCAAAACGCCATCGCACAAAGAAAACAAAAGCGTTCTCAATCTGTACACTACCCTCAGATAGTCTGTGTTGACAGAGAGAGAAAAATAGTGTTGCCAGGAAAAAGTAATGGCGGCGAAAACTAAACCTGTGTTGCCAGAATAAAAAAGTGCTTCATAGAAGAGTTGCAGCGAACTTTAGTGTTGCCAGTGTTGATGTGCAATTTGAGTGCCAGAACTGGACAGAAGTGTTGAATTAATGTGCTGATGGAAAATAAGCTATCGTGCTTTGAAACTGTCTTAACCTCTCTGCTTTGTCAAACTGAGACGCAATATTGAGTTGCTAGCATTAAAAAAGATATATGAAACGATAGATTTAACAAAATAATATATTGTTGATTTATAATAAAATTAAAGCAGCTGCTTTTGTTTTGTTGATAAATCGATGGTCCTATTTATAAATTGTAATAATTATATTAACTTTTAGTTATATTTTGTTTTTGTACATATTAGTTTATTTATTTAAAATGTTACTTGGTGTGATTTAAAGAGGTAGTTACTGTTTTTTGATTTATTACATTTTCATTCAGTCAAAACTATACAAAAAAGAAATATGAATGAATAACAAATTACTTGAAAAACAGTATAAAAATATGGCCCATTTTCGATGATTTCTGTTAATAATCTCAAGAATACTTTAAAAACTGGAAATGAGATAAAAAGAAACGGAAAAATAACTATAAATCGTCGAAAATACAAGCACCAAGTCTAGTTCCTTATTTTTAGAAATATGTACACTGGTTTGTGTATTCAATATACATAATTATTACGTTTTTTATAATAATTTCGAGTTGACTTAAATTTGTTACTACTAATCAACTTTAAATGGGCCTATTCTGTTATTTTAACAACGTGAAAATTATTTAAAAATTTCACTATTGGCTCTCCTAGGTTTGTATTGCTATGTAAATTTAATATAATATCGCATAGATTGTTGATAATGACAAATAATATCAATATTTATCCGTCACTTTGCCATGTATTTTATTAAAACACACACGTTTAAACAGTAACATTTTAAGCATTCATTTGAAGCATATTAAGCATTTTTTTTGTAACTGTTCAGGTAACAATTTAGTTGAAACCGTTCAGGTAACAATTCAGTTGAAACTGTTCAGGTAACATTTTGGTTATAGCTGAAAAGTATTCATTTACAAACGTTTGGTTGAAACTGTCCGGGTCATAGTTTGGTTATTACTTCAAAGTATTTATTTGCAAACATGTAGACAACATTTGGGTTGTGACTTCAAACCGTTTAGTTAAAATTCAGTTGCAAGTTGCAACTATTCAGGTAACAATTTAGTTGTACCTTTTTGGGTAACATTTTGATTGTTACTGTTAATTTGGCTATAAATGTCTCATTATCTATATCTATGCGTTATTTTATTACCATTTCGAATTGACTATTAAAACATTAGCAATTTATTTTTGTACCACATCGCGTACCACTTGTTCGTTATTGACTAATTTATAAATCATTAATTTGACTTAATTTTCTGTTTCAGCTATATTTTGGTGTAGTTTTCATAAGAGAGAGTGAGACAAGCTCTGTTTTGTCATGTGCTGCTGCGCTGAGTCAGCACCATTTTTTTTTTCAAAATTTGACAAAAAAAGTTGAATCACTCTCTCAAATGATAATGTTCCTGAATGGTGGTATTCGCGGTTACGAAGGAAAATTCTACTTTCTAAGCCAATTTCGATCAGGAAAGTATGTTATACGTTTTATTTATGTAATTAAAAGTAAAATTCTATGTGCGTCTGTAAATTGTACTTGCCTGAAGGTAGCATTTAAATCTAAGGAGTTTATTAAGCATTTAATTTTTATAAGATAATTTGTAAACTTTGGTTAATTTATTCATACTAAATTGAACGAGCGTTCCTGTTCTATAAAGTGCTTATTAATTGACTTTAAATTAAAAATTCATCTTTAAAAGGGATTTTGGTATAAAAATTCCTTTATGATCTCAAAGTTGAAAAATCTGCATTACTTTATTTATTTCTCGCAACATCATACTTTGCATTTTCTGTTAAAACTAAGTGTCAATTTAGTTTGAACTAAGGCCTCAGATCAACGATTCATCTTATGAAATTAAACCAATGGGTTATCAATGTCACGAAGCTTTGCTTAGCTTAATCTATTGATGAACTGTGTCGGTGAACTTTGGTCTTAGGAAGTTAAATGCACAGAAATGCTCCTAACTCCGATCTTAGAATAATTATGTATTAGATAAGATTACTTAAATTACTAATTATGTGTGTAGTTTTCTAAATTGTATGGATTTGTGCAATGTAGATTAGTTTTTTGTATGTACTTTAGATTTCATAGTATACCGTTTTATAGCGTTCTAACATAACAAAAGGCTTAATAGACTAGATCCACTATATGTTTGCGAAAAAAGAACAACATTTTGTCATGACCTCTTGGCCCGTCAAGTTTCACAACTTCTTGATCGGTCAAGATTCACACAACATCTTGATTGGTCAAAGTTTGCACAACCTCTTGACCGGTCAAGGTTCACACTCTTGACCAGCCAAGGTTCACAAAACCTCTTGACCAGCCAAGGTTCACACAACTTTATGATTAGAAAAGGTCCACACAACCTCTTGATTGTTCAAAGTTCACACAACCTCTTGACCAGTCAAGGTTCACACAACCTCTTGATCGGTCAAAGTTCGCACAACCTCTTGACCGGCCAAGGTTCACACAACCTCTTGACCCGTCAAGGTTAACACAAAATCAACCCTGTCAAGGAAATTATAAAAGTTATGGTATTTGTCATGTAAATTTAAAGCAAATCTAAATTGTAGTATGTACTTGCTTGAAAATTAAGTATTTCATCAATCATATGAGACCAAATATTTTTTATTTGTTTGTTTTTTGGTGTGAAAAATTGTGATTAGGTATAGAAACAGTCATGTAATTTAAATTTAATAAAAAATCCCCTAGAGCATGGGACTAAATTATGTAATGGTGATTGTGGTGATTTTTATGAAATGTGTTTTTTGGCTAATTTAGTTAATTTTTTGTAAAACCGTGTTTTTTATTTCTGTCGTCTCCAAGTTATATCTTTTTGGTACAGTCAAGGAGGGTTTTACAGCAACCACACTAAAATCATAATATTTCTTTTTAAAAAGTAAAAAGGAAGGCTTTTCACCTTTCAATCATAACGATTCAATTATGTAATGTTAATCTTTGATCTTTTCCTAGATTGTACCGATAATGATTCTACAAGATTTTCTATGTGTTTAAATTTTTAAATATATTTTTTGTAAAACTAGGCATTTTGTACATCTGCTTCGTAAAACTCCGACAGACTGATCAATGCTAAGCCACCAGTCCTAGAAAAACATGCAAGAATCGACTTGGTTTTGTACTATTTCTTTGCGTGCGGTAAACTGGTATAGATATTTGTCAGAGATTTGGCGAATCTTGTGTACAGATGTCTTTAAGTTTCATACTTTCATAATAACTGATAAAAATATTTCTTCCTTTTTCAAACTTTTACTTGAATTTCTAATCTGTTCCTTCTTGTCTTTCGTATCATTTTATTTCCATCCATTTTTAGCGTGAGGAATTTAGTTTGTATCTTGTGTATTTACTGAGAAAATGTTATTTATTACAGAGATATATAATATATTTAACTTTTGTAGAATAGACTGATGTAGTTTTGAGTGTTTCTTTGTAATTAATAATGTAGAAAATTATAGAAATAAAGGTTTTGTGTGAAATACTTTTTTATTATTTACCCCCACTACTTCACATATTAACAAGCAAAGCTGCAGGTTGAAGTACCTAAGCTTAAAAATATTTGTGGGCAAAATAAACGTCATTTGGTACATTTTTTTATTAACTGCTGAATTAAGATAAAAATAGGTCCGTCCCGCTCTAACTTTACCCAGTTCGTACGCTCAGGCCCAACTGTCTCGCTTCAGCACCAGCGGCCACCAACGGCTGAAATCGACGAGCACCGTTCCGCAAGTACGACTGAGCCCTATTAGTTTTAGCAACTTCTTCAATCTCAGGAGCGAAGGCATTTTTGTACAGCCTCAAAACTGGGGTCAGAGCGGTCAGGAATTTAGCTTGTTCTTTTAGAAGAGGGTCGCTGCTCAGTTTGACTGCATTGTCTATGATCAAGTTGCATTCGTAGGAATAGGGTTCGGGGCAGATTGACTGTTGCTGTTTTATGAAATCTCGTATCTGAAAGGTTTAACAATATAAAGCCAAGGATACACTAGGGGACAAATGTCCCACGACACGTGTCGCCAGCGACGTCGGGTGATGTTGTAGCGCGACGTTGCCGGACTTCGCTCGATATGTCTGGCAACATAAGTTGCTGAGGATATAAGACGCGCGATGTCGCCAGATTATGTCACCCGAAATCGGCCGGCTTCGCTTGACATGTCGCCGACACATGTCGTGGGACATTTGTCCCCTAGTGTATCCTTGGCTTTATAGTAGGTATTATTTTAAGTTGTACAAAGAGGCCTTACGTATAGCTTCACTCAGTCCGACTGTGTGTCTACTTGTATTTTATTCGATATTTGATACGTTCAAACTTTATTTTGGCAAGATTATGCCCGCCGAGTGAAACCAGCAGAGAGCTAAGCAAAGCTTTCAGAAAAAACGGGTGCTTTAGCTACATTTCAAGTGAGGTTGATTTATTGTAAGAACCCATTAAATAAATATATAAATATATTAGTGTTGGCTTTCGTTTGATAGGTCTATTATAAATATCATGAGGTTTCATTAGATTTTATACCTTCCTACTTACGTTACTTTAGAAATTCCTTGGTTAGTAATAATTAAGTTCATTCATAAACGCAGTTCTACCACATACCAATTCAGTTTGACTAATAGTCCTTTTAAGTCTTGCCCTGACAGATTTTGCAACAGATAATGGGTCGCTCTCTGTCTCTATTATACTGTTTTCCACGGTCGGGATGTAAAGCATGTTGTAACTGAAAAACAAATGAAGATACTTTTATAGGAAGTACGAATTAATTACTCCTAGTTCAAAGATTTTGGGCAGACGATGTGTACAGACCCTTTGGTTAGAGTTGCTCAACACGAAACACTCACCACTTTTATGAGAACATCGACTTGTTACCCCACGCGTTATGACCTGTGTTACTGCCTGTACCTATTTGTGAAAGTCATCACGTGTGAGAGTCACCGAGTGCTCCCCGCTCGTTCATCATGTACCTACCAGTTACCATTACCATAAGGGCGTATTCAGATGACACGCGCCGATCACGCACAGCACCCGTGCACGCGTTGTGCCCGCCTTAAACCCGCACACGCGCTGCATCCGCCTCGCACACCAAAACAAAAACACGCCACACGATCACAGTCAATACAACACTAGCATATTCTCATCTATGCCAGCCATAGCGCGGGCGCAAGGCGGGCGCGGGGCGTGCGCATGGCGTGCGCGTGTAGACCTCGTTAAATGCAATTTGAGATCTATTGATGCATTATAAGGCTCAAATTCTTATTTAACAAATTTCAATGCGAGTTGGACGCGGGTGGCGTGCGCTGAGCGTGCGCGTGTCGTGTGAACGCGCCCTTATGTGCGCAGTGTTTTCTGTAGGTATGAGGACCTATGAGGAAGCTAGAGGCATTATAATATTCCTTTATTTTTGATGCTTACTTTGCTTTGGTCCTTAAGCACGCTCGTGATGTTAGAGCATTTGAAAAAGGAAGGTTCAAATTTCAACCACACTGGTTCAACTGCAAGAAGAATCTAGAAAAATACTAACGGAGTTTGATTGACCAATCCACTGATCAGTTGGTTAACTGCATGCACTACGGAAATATATTGAACAGCTGAATTGTTTTCTGGTGACCCATACGCTTCGGCACCCACTGGCTTTGATCTGAAATTGAAACGAACAAAGGTGTACCAACAGTTTCAGTTTTTATTCGTTGAGCTGTGAACCAGTTTTAGATTTTATTAACGTAAGTATTTAGACCAGGGCGTAGATGGAGGGATGAAACATTAAAGAATGGTCCACAAAGGCACATAACAGAGACGACTGGAGAGAAGGAAAGGAGGCCTTTACCCTACAGTGGAACACCACAGATTCATAATAATAATATGTATTTATGTACACATAAATCATTGCAATATAATATTACTAGCTGTTACCCGCGACTTCGTCCGCGTGGATATTTGAGTTTGTTTGTTTTTAGTTTGATATGACCAACTGCTAGTTACCATTGTTTTGAGCTTGTACTTTAGAGTGTGTTTGAATTTGAAGGTCAGTGCTGTTGGAGCCGATTTTTTTCAGCAGTGTTTAGTTTAAGTAAGATAGATGTTTCCCGCAATTTTGTCTTAGTGGTTATCATCGGTTTTTTTGTGAACCTATGTGTGTAATCGAACCTGGTGCCAGATGCTGCGGTAGCTGAAAAATTTTTAATGTTTTTTTTTTCGTATTTTGTAAAGCTCTTTTTCGTGATTTTGTTTGAGTGGCTAATTTGGGCTATCGTATTCGTCGTTGGTGTATAATCAAATCTGGTTTTTATTTGACAGCGGTGTTTAGTTTAAGTATGATAGATAATTCCCGCGATGTTGTCTTAGTGGTTATCATCGGTTTTTTTGTAAACATTTGTGTGTATTCAAACCTGGTGACAAATGCTGCGGTAGCTGAAATTTTTTGAATGGTTTTTTTTGCGTATTTTGTAAAGCTATTTTTTGTGATTTTATGTTATACTAGCTGTTACCCGCGACTTCGTCCGCGTGGATATTTGAGTTTGTTTGTTTTTAGTTTGATATGACCAACTGCTAGTTACCATTGTTTTGAGCTTGTGCTTTAGAGTGTGTTTGAATTTGAAGGTCAGTGCTGTTGGAGCCGATTTTTTTCAGCAGTGTTTAGTTTAAGTAAGATAGATGTTTCCCGCAATTTTGTCTTAGTGGTTATCATCGGTTTTTTTGTGAACCTATGTGTGTAATCGAACCTGGTGCCAGATGCTGCGGTAGCTGAAAATTTTTTAATGTTTTTTTTTTCGTATTTTGTAAAGCTCTTTTTCGTGATTTTGTTTGAGTGGCTAATTTGGGCTATCGTATTCGTCGTTGGTGTATAATCAAATCTGGTTTTTATTTGACAGCGGTGTTTAGTTTAAGTATGATAGATAATTCCCGCGATGTTGTCTTAGTGGTTATCATCGGTTTTTTTGTAAACATTTGTGTGTATTCAAACCTGGTGACAAATGCTGCGGTAGCTGAAATTTTTTGAATGGTTTTTTTTGCGTATTTTGTAAAGCTATTTTTTGTGATTTTATGTTATATTAGTGGCTAATTTGGGGTTTCGTATGCGTGTTGGTGTATAATCGAATCAGATTTTTTTAATTTGACATGACCAACTGTGCTGGTTACTATATTTTTGAGCTGAGCCGATTTTTTTCAGCAGTGTTTAGTTTAAGTATGATAGAATATGTTTCCCGCGATTTTGTCGTAGTGGTTATCATCGGTTTTTTGTAAACATTTGTGTGTATTCAAACCTGGTGACAAATGCTGCGGTAGCTGAAAATGTTTTAGTGGTTTTTTTGCGTATTTTGTAAAGCTATTTTTTGTGATTTTATGTTATATTAGTGGCTAATTTGGGGTTTCGAATGCGTGTTGGTGTATAATCGAATCAGATTAGTGGCTAATTTGGGGGTTTGTATTAGTGTTGGTGTATAATCGAATCAGATTTTTTTAATTAGACATGACCAACTGCTGGTTACCATAGTTTTGAGCATGTATTTTAGGGTAGGTTTGAATGTAAAGGCGAGTGTTGTTGTGGTCGTTTTTGAAGCGGTGTTTAGTTTCGGTATGATAGGTGTTTTCCGCGATTTTGTCTTAGTGGTCACGTTAGGTTTTATGATTGTTAACTTTTGTGTGTATTCAAATTTGATGACAGATGCTGCGGAAGCTGAATTTTTTTACTGTTTTTTTGTGTATTTTGTAAAGCATTTTTTTGTGATTTTTCTTTAAACTATTTTTCCCTTTTATCTTCTTTTAGGGAATTATTTTTCCTATTTTCTTTCTTAGTGCGCCTTTGCTCTATAAGAGGAACACATCTTCCAAGTTTCATACTTCTAGGACTAATGGTTTAGGCTATGTGTTGATTTTTCTTTAAACCATTTTTCCCCTTTTTCTCCTCTTCGGGAAAGAATTTTCCAATTTCCTTTCTTAGTACACCTCTACGCTATAAGAGGAACATACCCTCCAAGTTTCATGCTTCTAGAATTAACGGTTTAGGCTGTGCGTTGATTGTCAGTCAGTCAGTCAGTCAGTCAGTAACGTAAGAGTTTTATATATTTAGAAGATTAGTGGCTAATTTGGGGTTTCGTATGCGTGTTGATGTATAATCGAATCAGATTTTATTAATTTGACATGACCAACTGCTGGTTACCATTGTTTTGAGCTTGTACTTTAGAGTGTGTTTGAATTTGAAGGTCAGTGCTGTTGGAGCCGATTTTTTTCAGCAGTGTTTAGTTTAAGTATGATAGATGTTTCCCGCGATTTTGTCGTAGTGGTTATCATCGGTTTTTTTGTGAACCTATGTGTGTAATCGAACCTGGTGCCAGATGCTGCGGTAGCTGAAATTTTTTTAATGTTTTTTTTTTTCGTATTTTGTAAAGCTCTTTTTCGTGATTTTGTTTGAGTGGCTAATTTGGGCTATCGTATTCGTCGTTGGTGTATAATCTGGTTTTTATGTGACATGACCAACTGCTAGTTACCATAGATTTGAGCTTGTACTTTAGAGTGTATTTGAATTTGAAGGCAAGTGCTGTTGTAGCCGATTTTTTCAGCGGTGTTTAGTTTAAGTATGATAGATAATTCCCGCGATGTTGTCTTAGTGGTTATCATCGGTTTTTTTGTAAACATTTGTGTGTATTCAAACCTGGTGACAAATGCTGCGGTAGCTGAAATTTTTTGAATGGTTTTTTTTGCGTATTTTGTAAAGCTATTTTTTGTGATTTTATGTTATATTAGTGGCTAATTTGGGGTTTCGTATGCGTGTTGGTGTATAATCGAATCAGATTTTTTTAATTTGACATGACCAACTGTGCTGGTTACTATATTTTTGAGCTGAGCCGATTTTTTTCAGCAGTGTTTACTTTAAGTATGATAGATGTTTCCCGCGATTTTGTCGTAGTGGTTATCATCGGTTTTTTTGTAAACATTTGTGTGTATTCAAACCCGGTGACAAATGCTGCGGTAGCTGAAAATGTTTTAGTGGTTTTTTTGCGTATTTTGTAAAGTTATTTTTTGTGATTTTATGTTATATTAGTGGCTAATTTGGGGTTTCGAATGCGTGTTGGTGTATAATCGAATCAGATTAGTGGCTAATTTGGGGGTTTGTATTAGTGTTGGTGTATAATCGAATCAGATTTTTTTAATTAGACATGACCAACTGCTGGTTACCATAGTTTTGAGCATGTATTTTAGGGTAGGTTTGAATGTAAAGGCGAGTGTTGTTGTGGTCGTTTTTGAAGCGGTGTTTAGTTTCGGTATGATAGGTGTTTTCCGCGATTTTGTCTTAGTGGTCACGTTAGGTTTTATGAGTGTTAACTTTTGTGTGTATTCAAATTTGATGACAGATGCTGCGGAAGCTGAATTTTTTTACTGTTTTTTTGCGTATTTTGTAAAGCAATTTTTTGTGATTTTTCTTTAAACTGTTTTTCCCTTTTTTCTTCTTTTAGGGAAATAATTTTCCTATTTTCTTTCTTAGTGCACCTTTGCTCTATAAGAGGAACACATCTTCCAAGTTTCATGCTTCTAGGACTAATGGTTTAGGCTGTGTGTTGATTTTTCTTTAAACCTTTTTTCCCCTTTTTCTCCTCTTCGGGAAAGAATTTTCCAATTTCCTTTCTTAGTACACCTCTACGCTATAAGAGGAACATACCCTCCAAGTTTCATGCTTCTAGGATTAACGGTTTAGGCTGTGCGTTGATTGTCAGTCAGTCAGTGAGTCAGTCAGTCAGTAACGAAAGAGTTTTATATATTTAGATACCTGACAATAGATTGAAAATGAAATTACCTTGTCCTTATACAAAATATAAGTATTTTACCCAAACTTTGAGATTTGTTTTCTTGAAAAATAACTGTTCGACTCATAATGTTATATTTTTATCAAAAAGTAAATGAATTCGTTCTTACAATGAATAATAATACGACGCTGCATTTTCTAAATTGGGACTTCATCGTCTAATTCTAAAGCATGAGAAGTGTTAAGTGCCTGCAAGTTAATGGTAGGTATAAACCGCCAATGAAGCACCTACAAAAGTTTTTGAGACCTTTAGCTCGCAGGCTCGTCGGTTTTAGCTCGCCACTTGATCGCCCACATTACTTACATGTGCTTCCAGAGCTCATGAGCGCCTTCCTCGAAGTCCTTCAATAGGGTAGTGTACTTTGGGACGTTCGGAAGGGATAGCCGAGCTGAAGAATAAGGCAATTTGTCTGCCAAGTGCGCATATTTCGGTAAAAGCTGTGGTTTTTTGTTTCCGTTGTAGTACGGGTAGCCTGATCCTGGATAACTCGCAAACGCGGTGACAATGCAAAAGGCAAAAACAGCTGTGAAAATTATCATTTTGCCCTGCAATTTACATTTTATTATTTAAATAATTTCGTGATGATAGTGTATTTTAAAAAAATCGGTTGTCTGTAAAGTCGGTTTAGTGACGATAGTTGAACGTGACAACGTCATATACAGCTGTCCAAGCGGACGCATCGCTCACTCATTGCTCACTCAAGTAGGAGAGAGACAGATGTCGAACGCTGCCGAACGCGGAGGCCGATTGTGCCTCTTTGTCGCTCGTTCCGAGCTCTCGCTTGCACTTCAAGCCTTAATTGGAACGTCTCAGAGCGAGGTAACGCCGCATGACGTCATCATTTTTTGTGCGTGCAGCCGGCTCCATCGAATTATAAGACGTTGTCACGTCAATAACCACCCTGTATTAAACACACCACACGCGCTACTTTTAGGAGCGTCGACGCGCTTATAAGCTCGTATAAGTAATAGGTACAATTAAGTATAATTCACTTACCATACAACGGCTAAATTATTTCTGAAATAGGTCGTCGAGGTCTACCTTTTATAATTATTGATTAAACCCTTATCGTCTTACCGCATTAACAGACATTAACGTACATAGTTTTAATTACAAAATACAAGTAACTATTACGTTTGATGTTGTCTAAATGAATTGAATCTTGAATGCTACGGAAATCGGTAGTCAGATTGCTTATCGCCTTGGTACAAAAATAGATCCACCATTGCAACAGCAGAACCGCTAATTGATGTCGTCATCACTCAGAAACGCATCAATCAGAAAAAAAAGTAAAATAAAAGTTATTTGTTATACAAGGTGCTTTTTGACCGCGTGCTCAATTATGATGACTGAGCAAGCGAAGGATTAAATTAGAATCCTGAGCGTTAGCGAATCAAATAAGCACAAAAATGGAAAAAAAATTGCACTCGATTGAAACTATTAACTTTTCATCCCACCTGCTGAGGTGGGATGAAAAGTTCCTTTGCTGAAAGGAACTACTAAATACACAAAAGAAAATGATGTGCGTTAGCAAATTAAATAAATTATAGTTTAAAAAACTAAAAAAAAACGCTTTTATAACTAATTGAACTAAAAAGTTAAAAATAAAACTGTAATAATCAATTGAAAATTTATATTATTGTACAAAAAGCGTGGGGTGCTTTTTAAACTATAATTTATTTTATACTTTTTAGTTTTTTTCTTTTTCAAGTATTTTTTTGTCATATTATTGCATTGTCATCGACCTTTGACAGATATGCAAAGTTTGAATCAAATCTGATCGTTCAAAGTAGGTTTTTTTTTAAATTTGTTTTTATTTCTTTTCATTTTTTTTATTTTTTTATTCATATTATTGCATTGTCATCGACCTTTGACAGGTGTGCAAAGTTTGAATCAAATCTGATCGTTCAAAGTAGGTTTTAAAAAAAAAAAAAAAATCTTTTCATTTTTTTTTTTTTTTTTTTATATTATTGCATTGTCATCGACCTTTGACAGGTGTGCAAAGTTTGAATCAAATCTGATCGTTCAAAGTAGGACAAAATCGAGCTCAAAGGGGTCGGTTACATACATACATACATACATACATACATACATACATACATACAGGTGAAGCTAATAAAAGCGTTATAAAAAGAAAATAATACACAAAGAAGTCTGAGTTTTTAACAAATTAAAAAGATTGCATTATAAATTCGGAACCATGCAGGTAGCAGTACCATGGAGGTAGGAGGTATAAGTAAATAGGTTCAATGATGTTTTGAATTTTATTCAGAAACTTAGTGCACACGATGTTCTGAATTCAATTTACTTTATCCTCTAGTCTAGCGGATAAAAACTGAGATCGCTAAAATACTCTTAGATGAAAAGTAAACCAACATCACTTTGTGTTCCTTTTTTTTCGTAAAACAGTGGCTTTTAAAGTTACATAAAATTTTATTGCGTTTATAAGTTAGGCTATTCGTTCTCTGACTGACCATAGTCAGCGCAGAATCAACAATATATAGGAAGTTTCGTGCTCCACTCGTCACGTGGGTCGTCTCAGTAAGCAACTTGTGGCGAACCCGTAGCCACACTACGGCGTAGCTGTCGTAGCGGCCCCGTAGCGTAGCAAGTCAAACTAAGCTACGATTTCTCTCTCCACTCACACGTTTCATCGTTATAAAAGGTATCCAAAATCTACCTAAATTCTGTGTAATCATCATCATCAACTCCACTGACCCACTGACTCCACTGCTCGACAAAGGTCTCCCATGGCGTACCACTGAGCCCGGTCTTTGGCTCTCCCCATCCAGTTGCTCCCCGCCACCCTGCGCAAGTCGTCTTTTTAGTTTATACTTGGACCTAATGATATGAAGGCGACTGACATCTTTTGGAAATCGAAATCGAAATCTATGCAGGCGTACGCGTATGGATTTGCTTGCCAACGCACACATTTATACACAATCCCTGGATGATGAGTGTGATGTGTTCCAAATTAAAAAATAACTAGTATTCGCTGGCCCCGTTCCCGTTACTTTTTAGGATAAAAAGTATCCTATGTCCGTCTGGTTCGAAGCTACCTCCCGACCAATTTTCAGCCAAATTGTCCAGCCGTTCAAGTTCATGATTTAATAAATATTCTGCAAGGTTCATAAAAAAGTTCCTCTTGTCTAGTTAGATATTACGTAAATACATAACTTTAGTAATTTATTATAATTATTCGGCCATTAAACACCCACGGCAGAGCAATTAATCAGGGTAACATGAGTTTAGTTGTTTAAGTTAAATGAAGACATTCACATGAGAACATCATCGCCATGATGAGAAGAAATACCTACGAATACCATGATCATCACCATCATCATCATCCGCCTAAAAGAAGTGTACGGTTTGTGCAAACCGCACAATATTTGTCAAGTTCTCACGGGTTAGCGTTTTACGCTGCGACGTGGTTTTATAGCCAATTACAGACAGTCAACAGCCAAGAACTAAAACGGCTACACGTCACAGCGTAGACTCGCGCCTAAGTTTAAACAAACTACTTAGATCCATATAACTAAAGTATTATACTAAATTAAACTTTAAAACAACTGTTTTACTCTGCAGCAACGAACACTAACTATAAGATCGTAGGCGACAGACCCTACAAGAAGTCTACTGCTGGATATGTTCCTCCTCCATACATTTCCAGGAAGAACGAATCTGAGCCCTCTCCATCTACTGACGTTTTTACCACGCTTTTATTAGCTTCACCTGTATATTATGTATGTTTGTATGTAACCGACCCCTTTGGGCTCGATTTCGTCCTACTTTGAACGATCAGATTTGATTCAAACTTTGCACACCTATCAAAGGTCGATGACAATGCAATAATATGATAAAAAAAAAGTTAAAAAAAATATAGTCTATGAAACAAAAAAAAACACGCTTTTATAACTAATTGAACTAAAAAGTTAAAAATAAAACTGTAATAATCAATTGAATAATTTATATTATTGTACAAAAAGCGTGGGGGGCTTGATTATGATTGTTGTAAATATTATATCTGAAGTTATTATAAAAAGCACCCTACGCTTTTTTGTACAATAATATAATTTTTTCAATTGATTATTATTGTTTTATTTTTAGCTTTTTTTGTTGTTGCGTCTTCCAGTTCGTGCACCATATTCTTCTTCTTCCTGCGCTTAGCCCACTAGGCGGGGACGACGTGTATTTTTCTTCCATTCTCCCCTGTCATTCGTCATGCAGTATGCAGTACTCACTTCTTGGATATATAATCTCTCACACACAATCCATACATCCTTTCTTAGGCCTACCTCTCTCTTTATATCCATCTAATACATTCATACCTCACACGTAGTTGAATTTTGTTGTTTTACTAATACCTACTTGTAAGTATTTAATGTGCCTACCTACTTTTTTACTAATACCACGAGGTGACGCGACATGAACACTGCGAGCGCGTATCTAAATCTTTGCGCCGCAAGTCTTCTTTGTACCATTTTTATTTAAAATCTGTGTTGAAAACCACAAATATTGGGGTTTCTCTCTCCGGCCACACTGATCTGCTGTCGTAGTTGGCTGCGCCTCCACCGCTCCAACTGCTGTCTGGATGCTGAGCTAGCGAAGTCTTCTTCTGCTTGAACTGGACCTCAACGGCCGCAGTCCGTCTCTGCTCTTTGCTAAGGCCAGTGGCATATTACTGTTGGGTTTGGCAACGTGTTCGGAAGCGAATAAGGCCCCCCCTCCACTAAATTCTACCCTGCCTTTTTTACTAAATAAGTTGTCTGGCTTCCCTTTTAACAATTATATTTTGTTTACTTTATCTCTCTTCTTTCATTTACTCCTACCCTCTCAACTAAAGTAGGTTAGGCAATTCAGAGAATAAGTTACATTGGTACACGCCTAAGTATATATAATACGCATGGTTTATAATATTAACACGTCGAATACATAGTTGTTTTATTGTAAAATCAAGCACAAGAACATTTATGCAAACTCTATACTCAAGCTCCGGGTGTCAATGTCCTGGGAGGGCAGGATGTTCAGCTCCAGAGTGACCAGGATGTTCGGCTCCAGGTAAACCCGGGTGTCTTGAGTGAGCAGAGTGTTCAGCTCTTGGATGGCCACGGTGTTCAGCTGCTACGTGGCCAGGGTGTTCAGCTCCTAGGTGGCCAGAGTGTTCAGCTCCTAGGTGGCCAGGGTGTTCAGCTCCTGGGTGGCCAGGGTGTAAAGAGTCAGGATGCTCGTGGAGGCCAGCGCGTTGGGCTCCTAAGAAGCCAGAATGTCCTGGGAAACCAGGGTGTCCTGGGTGGCCAGGATGTTGAGCTCCTGTGAAGCTTGGGTGTCCAAGGTATCCTGGGAAGTCAGGGTGTTCGTGGAGGTCAGTGCGTTGGACTCCTATGAAACCATTGTGTCGGTGGTCTGGATGTAGAGCTCTTGCGTGGCCAGGTTGTGTAGGTATTACAAAACCTTGTCCTCCATGTTCTGGATGTTTATTTATTACAAAACCATGTCCTCCATGTTCTGGATGTTTATTTATTACAAAACCATGTCCTCCATGTTCTGGATGTTTATGTATTACAAAACCATTTCCTCCATGTTCTGGATGTTTATTTATTACAAAACCATGTCCTCCATGTTCTTGTTTGCCAGGTTGCAGGTGCTCTGGGGAATGTGCGTGTTCGGGGAAGCCAGTACGTTGGGCTCCTGGGAAGCCAAGGTATCCTGGGAAACCAAGATGTCCTGGGACGCCCGGTAATTAGCTGGTGGGACGCCAAGGTATCCAGAGTGTCCTGGGTAAATAGGGTAGTCGGAAGCTAGTAGGCAAGTGCTTTGAGGTCTTAGGACACCAGGGTGGCCTAGAAACCCATGGTGTTGCGTTTCGAAGCTTGTCCGTAGAGGTGATTTGTGATTGTTGCCAGCCACGACCGCGCAATAGCCAATAAAAGCTATGGTGCACAACATCTTGCCCTGTAAAAATGTATTCATGTTAGCATATTATAATATCTTTCAATCTTGCCCTGTGAAAATTGATTAATTATATTATAATAATATCTTTCATTAGTAATACCATGTTTTTTTTATACAACTAAGTTGACAAACAAGCATACGGCCCACCTAATGGAAAGTGGTTAGCGTAGCCTATGGACGCCTGCAATACCAGAGGCATCACAAGCGCGTTGCCGAACTTTTCAAACGCCCTTTTTAAAGAACCCCATGCTATAGTTTTTATGGAAAACCTCAGCAGGGAGATCATTCCACAGCCTGAGTGTTCGTTGTTGTAGGGGGTTCGGCTTTTTGTGTTTTACAACCGGTGGTGAGTATCAGGGGAAGTCTGAAAGCACCGGTGACAGAAAAATTGAAGAGCAACAGGCTGGCGCGTTACGGGCATGCCATGAGGAGGGATTAAAGTCATGTGACTAATAGGAGAGTGATGAGTATGAATGTAGATGGATATTTGGGTAAAGGTAGGTCAAAGAAAAGATGGATGAACAGTGTGAAAGATGACATGGATAAGAAATAAGTGAATACAGAGATGACGGCTGATAGAGGAGAATGGAAGAAGAGCACATGTTGCGCCGACCCCACCTAAAGGGGGATAAGGGCAGGAAGAAGACGATAGAATAATATGTTTCGGTCTTTGGTTTTTTTATGTAGTCTTTGGAGGTAAAACTACATCACACATCACATACTAATAAGAGCTTGGTGAGACTGACGTACAGCTTTTAAACGCGTATTAAAATTTGAAGAGTGCGTTCTTTATGAAAGTGTAGGTAGGTACACTAGAAAGTTAAAACATTAAGAAAACTTTTGAAAATTCAACCTTACATGGGGAGAAGTCTGATACAAATCCAAAAAAGCCTACGTACCTACGTTTCTAGAATGCAGGATATATCTGTGCTAAATTGTATCTCGGATAAGTGGAATAGCTATGAAAACGTTGCCAAACGCACTTTAGAAATTATAAATTGTTATTGACTTACCGGGAAAGCGCTAAATCCGAATTGAATTACCTATAATCGGCAACTCATAACAGTTTTCTTTTTATACCTGCTTTTTCTTATCGTTTTTAATAATTGACGATCAATAATGTAGTGGTCATAATTATATTCAACTCGTATAATTTAATTGAATGATGTGTTCTTACTAATAACTTGTAGTAGAGTTATAAAAGTTAAAACTATTAAATAATTGGCATGCGTGTATCGGTCCATGTGCTGATAAGAGTTCGGAAGCTGGCATTATTTTATTTATTTATATTATACTAGTGGCCGCCCGCGGCTTCGCTCGCCCGTTCCCGTAACACCCCGTTCCCGTTGCTTTTTCGGGATAAAAAGTATCCTATGTCCTTCTCCCGGTTCTAAGCTACCTCCCCACTAATTTTCTGCCAAATCGGTTCCGCCGTTCTTGAGTTATAAATAGTGTAACTAACACGACTTTCTTTTATAAATATAAAATAGATATCGTAAAAATAAAAATATATCATCTATTTTAGTTTTAGGCTTCATTCTAGCAAGCGAAAGTACTCGATATGCATCAAAATACAAGTACAAATCAGTATGTTAGTAGGTACTAGTCTGCGAGTTATTTTATAGGATCTTAATATGGACGTAGGTAGGTTGACTACGGAACCCTCAAAAGAGATACGGGTTAAAGTAACATTATGAAATATTCAGTAGCACTCTTTTAAGAAGACTCATAAATAAAAAAAATCTCTGAGAGGATTTCGTGTTTTTTTGTCTTGAATTTATAATATTTTCATTGAAAAGTAGATCTCGAAGGGGCCGCCTTTTGTAAGTGAAACAATATGTACACTTTTACATTTATAAATCTCTCATTCTTTAATCCAATTTGTAATAATAAATCTGTGCTAGGATTGGGTTTCATTATTATTTCAAGACATGCCAATCTTCTTTGAATGCTGACTGTATCTAAGTACTCTTACTCTTAAGGCCCGAACACACCTAGGCCACTGGCGGTAGCGATCAGAGAGACCCTGTCAAATATCGCTGTCAGATTTGAGATTTGACAGCGAATATTTGACAGCGTTTCACTGATTGCTACCGCCAGCGAACTAGGTGTGCGCAGGCCTTTATAGGTAATGGAAGGCGTGAAAATCATTGTTTTCAAAGCGATAACCATTACGCCCTCCTTTTTTAAAGTTAAGTAAGTAACTTCACATACTTAGCACTAAGTATACCTACTCGAACTAAGTGGAAAGTTACAAGACGCAGTAGACAAGTTTGCTTTAAACTATTGTAGGACCCCTCTGGCGAGGAGTGACCTTCGTCCTAGTTCTAACTCACGACAATGCCGATCTCAATCGACCTTTAACAAAGGGACCACTGAGAAATTATAGATCTAGAACTAGGGGAACCAAGGACAGCTGTCGTATTTCAATTCATGTTGGGTCAGTGGATCTCTCTAAATCTCTGGCCGCAGTGCCAGATTTTTTTATACATTTAAATTCAAGACGTTATCCTCTTCAGAACAAATTATCCATCGCTAAATAAAAAATAAAATAAAATTTGATAATACAAAAAAAAGGATTCGTTTAAACGGGGTGTACAATGTACACTATCTGGCCGTGCATCAACCGGACCCTTTATGACTGGATTATTATTATTCCTTTTCGCTCCTTTCGAAGCAGGCTATAGTATCAAGACCATATCGCCTAGTCTTACGTTTAATGTTGGAATTTTTAAAATTTACGTCTTTCGTCAGGCCGCCATCTTCCCTTTATGACTGGTCCTAAGATTCTTCTTCTTCTTAATGAATGGCATCTGTCCATTTCGGATCAATTTTGCCAGTGTCGAGTAATGAGGATATATTACATAGATAATAGTTATTTGTTATACAAGAGTGCAAAGCTGCTTTTTAACCGCGTGCTCAATTTTGATGACTGAGCAAGCGCAGGATTCTAAAGTTTAACCACGAGCGTAGCGAGTGGTTTAAAAGTTAGAATCCTAAGCGTTGGCGAAGGAATCAAAAGAGCACAAGGTGAAAAATCTTTGCACTCGAGTGCAACACGTAACTTTTCATCCCACCTCAGCGAGGAAATTACTAAATGCAAAAAAGAACATGGCGCCTAAAAGTAACACACCAAGAAGGTTCCGAGTAGGTATGAGTTATTAACAAATTTTAAAAGGTTGTATGATAAATTCGGCACCATGCAGGTAGAAGTAAATAGGTTTAATGGTGTTTTGAATTCACAAATACACCAAAAAGGTTACGAGTGCGAGTTTTTAACAAAATAAAAAAGGTTGTATGATAAGTTCGGCACCATGGAGATAGAAGTAAATAGGTTGTGTATTCACAAACTTATTGAACACGATATTCTAAATTCAAATTTACTTTATCCTCTAGCGGATAAAAACAGCTTTTCCACTCAGAAATTAAACAGCAAAAACACACTTTCAGAGCTGGTGGGATGAAAAATACTTTTTCTTAAACATGCGCGGAAATATTGTCATTACTTTTGAATATAGAACACGCAAAGTATCATATTTACGTAGACTGAAAAACCAAAATCACTTCCCGGCGCGTTCTCGCTCCGGCAATGTTGTATGTAACGGTGTGCTGTTTGAATTTAGAACTCTTTCATCTATCGTACACATTGCGTTTTCGTGGCTGTATAGCAACAGAATCGTTTACCTTTCGGCACAAACTGTAAAATAAAAAAAAAAAATTGGCGGTAAAGCGGAGTTCGTTGTTATTTGGTTAGTAAAAAATAAGTTTATTATGTAAAAGACCCTTTTTTATTTCCTTGCATTTTTTTAAGAAAAGCACTATATTTGCCTCGGCCGAAATGGCAATTGCCTGTCTCGTATCATTGAAGTCCTCGCCTGCGGCTCGGCCTTCAAACTCATACTCGACCTGCAATTGCCTATTTCGCTGCCTTTGCAATAATGTACTATTCCGTCAAGTCAAGTCAGTCATAGACAAGGCGGCCCTACTTGGCTTTGAAAACAAAATGATGGTCGTTTGTTTTCAAAACCATCAGAAACCTTTTCGATCATATCAGAATATCACATAATACACTTTCATTCCAACTGCTAACACTTTGAGCTAAGACCTCAGGTAATGTTGGTTCGCAACAGGACTAATTGTAGACTATACATTTGAGATTAATGTATAGTCTACAATTAGCCCTTTTGCGATTTTTAAAATGTCACTTAGTTATTTAGTTATGATTTTTTTTTTAAATCTCAAATTTTCGCACGATACGCTCTTAAAATACCACCGAAATTAGGTACACAACAGAACTCAAAATAACACTAGAAAAACAATTAAAATGGAATAGCTATGTGACTTCCCAAAATGACAGAAAACGAATCCCTGGTCCTAAGATAAGGGGCACGTTGGTAAACTACGATTGACACATGCCTACAAAAATAAGCACTTTGATAATACCGTCCAATTTCACGGGGATCCTATGATTGCTCTTTCGCAACTTACAAAAGGAATCAATTCGATGGATTAGTAAGTAGAACTTTTCCCGATAGTACGATAATAAAGTTTATCTGTTACGAGGATGAACTAACATTGTTTATTAATAGAAACTTGGCTAATCAATACTCTACTACCCAATAGACTAGACATTAAGCACACACGTATTTTTTTAGGGGCTATAGGTTTGTAGCAAGGAATTTAATACTCTCTACGAGAGGTTTGCAGACTCATATGTATTTTTTTTCGCACGTTATTTTAGGCTACAGTTTTTTTCTCTTAGTGCTTAGGTACTTAGTGGTAACCTACGTAGATGGACGTATTTGTGCTCATAATCTATGCATTACAAAAAGTAACGCACATCGATGTTTGTGCTTCATACAGAAACTAAAGATGGGCGCTAAAACGAAAAGCAGTTAATTAAGCAGACTATTTTAGTTCAGCAGTTAAAAAAACTACAACTACTTTTCGTTTAGTGCTTTCAATTATCTGATAAATTTGAATTTCTATCACCGTAAGCAAGCATAATCTTACAGAATCAAAAAAATAAATAAATATGATCTAACTAAATTAAACGACGATTTAGATTTATACATAACTAGTGGCCGCCCGTGGCTACGCTCGCCCCGTTCCCGTTACTTTTTCGGAATAAAAAGTACCCAATGTCCGTCTCCTGGTTCTAAGCTACCTACTCACCAATTTTCAGACAAATCGGTTCAGCCGTTCTTAAGTTATAAGTAGTGTAACTAACACGACTTTCTTTTATACATATAGATAGATGTTGAAAAATGTTAACCTCGTGGACATGTTTGGGTTATAAAATCTCCTTTTAGATTTTAAAAGTTAAAAGTTTTGTAAGTTGAAAAAAGCAAATAAGAATTAAAGCAACTAACAAAAGTCGTTTATAAAAAAAGCGTAGGTATAAAGGTTGTTAAAAATTTTAAGCCGCTGTTCACATTTTTGTCAGAATCGTTCACTCACAAGATAGTAAATTGTGTCATACTTTTCCAAACATTTTAAAAAAACAAGTAACGTTTGTATTGAATGAAATGTCTGCAAATATTTATTAAAAAAAATATGTCTGTTCAATTTCCGTTTGCATCTCCAACCTTATTTTATTTCTATTCTTCCGATTCAAATGGTAATCAGGTACTGTAGCGAAATAACTTTCTGAATGGGAATGAATAAAACAGGACTGTATAACTCACCTAGAAATTCTAAAACGTTTATGTATCGTAAAATTGTAATAGCTAGGAAGTTTAATTTAATTTAATTTATTTAAAAACAAAGAACCTTACAAATTGTATATACATGGTTTAGTTTAGTTGCTATAATAATAAGTAATCCATATTGTGACGTGTCAATGAACCTCTTATATCATCCGATAGACGTGCATTATCATCATCAAGCTATGTTTGTCCACTGGATGTCTCTCCCATGATACCACACTTAGTAAAATTATTTTAACACATTTTTGCTTTGGTAAATTTTAAAACGTCACATTATAAGTAATTACAGAATAATAATCTACCACAACGAAATTCGTGGATGATGGTTCAGAATTGTTACCTGAAAATGTATTTAAGGAAGGTTCATGATAAATCTATTCCTTCACTTCTAAAGTATCTTGAATAATGACATTAAGTTAGTTTAATATTGCTAAACTTGGGTTAAGTTATGAGGATAATAAGCTTTAAGTTATAGCACAAAGCATACCTACTTTGAGAGTATGTTTTACAACTTAGGGTAGAGATACTTTAGCTTAAATGTCTTCTCGTGGCATTTACTTAAGGCACCGACAACCGTCAAGATACTTGTTGCCAAATCAAGATATAAAATCAGTGAATGTGTAGGTAGTTATAAAAGTTGCTGTCAAATATGACAGCGATATTAGGAAGCGTTTCAGTAGCCGCAAAATGCTCAATGTTCGCAAGGCAAAGGTTGAGCAAAAATATAATTTTGATCCAATCAAGTTCTACTATAAAATACAATTATTTTTATACTTGAGTGAGTCAAACCGTGGAGAGTACTTACCTAGTTATTTCGTGACCACGAACTTCAGTTTGGCATACGGCCAGAATATCCAGAAAAAGTTGCCTATACCTAGCTACCTACTTACCTATACCTAGCCCACCGCAGTGCATCACTTTAACAATAAATAAACAGATATAGACTAACGACTTTCACCTCAGGCGAACGGTCGATTTCTTCTCAGATATCTGATACCAAATACCTACTTAAGTTACATTATCCTTTGGTAAGAAACAGCTAAAGTTTAAACTGGGATAACCAAACTCTGATTATCTTTTTGAAGTTTTTTATAATTATTTCGGTCGTGAATGCATTTTGTAGTCAAAACAAAATGCTGTTGATGCATCGATCGATTCAATAAAAAAATCTGTAGCAAAATCTGGATTTCTACACACAGACTGCATATTCTGTAGAAGCAACGAAAAACACAGATACTTATATTATCTGTGCACTTTTGTGACACGCCCAATCAGTGTTGTTATTGATACGGCAATTGCCGTAAAATACGTTAATCCACGTTTTTTTTTTCAAAAAATACGGCAGGCCTTTCAATGCCTTATCAAAGAAAATACGGCAATTAGCAGCAAGTAAAACGAAATGTTTTCATACGGATTAAATTATATACGGCGTTTCAGCAGTTTTCCCCTTAAAATACAGCAAATCAGAATGTGACATACGGCAGCTCAGATTTTTACGATAACAACACAGCGCCCAATGCACAATATACTAACAATATAAAATCTGTATTCTGTGTCCAATGACCATGGATTTTCCATTGGAGTGAACTCCTAAAATAGATTTGTCTACATCAGACCGCTTTATATTATTCAGAACCTGCTTTAATATGCTGACGTGGATAACAGCCTTCATTTATAAATTAAATTTAAATCTTTAACCGATTGCTTTGGGATTAGATTTTTGCAATTTTGGGAATCACATATAGCTTTTTCATTTACTAATTGTTTTTCTGGTGTTATTTTGAGTTCTGCTGTGTAATTTCGGTGGTATTTTAACTTTTAACATTACTTGAGGTCTTAGCACAAAGTGTGAGCAATTGGAATGAGAGATATCATGTGATTTGATCGAAAACTTTTCGATGGTTGTGAACGTTGTTGTTGTGAAGTAAACCGCCACCATTTCCTTTAAAGCCAGTGACAGCCGACTTGTCTATTAATTCACTTGACTAAAAACTATTTTGTTCCTCTATTCCTTTTTTCTTCTTTTATTTCCCCTATTTGCCACTTCACACTGGAAAATTGTTCCCGCTGAATCCCGCTCGAACTTAAGCATTTTATTTCAACGCAAACTCTGCAAGTCATGATCAATTCGCCAACAGCAACAAGACTATGCTTCGAGTAGCTTTCTGCCTTTGTTGTGCCAGACCCCAGCACCATCTGTCAATGCAAATATTCCATTGTCAGCTTAGCACAGCCTGCGCTTGGTACCATCAGCATCAAAAGTAGATTGCCAATTTCAATTATGAAATCCTCTTATTAACCGGCTTCAAATAAAAATGACGGAAGTTCTCGATTCAGTTGTTTTTTTATGTTTGTTATCGAAAACTTCGTCATTTATGAGCCATATTAAAAAAAGATGGGTGCCTGATTACTATTTGTTTTTTATTTTAGTGGTTAATATTTGATCGATCGATTAGTCCGTGAATATGTGCATAAATTAGTACAAAATAAATGCCGCGATCAAATTATAACTTTTGAATTGTCTAATTTTTCAGAGCATTATTACATAATTTTACAAACTACATAACATATTTATATTATTCAAACTAAATATTGTAGCGCGTTCATGTCTTTTTATGAAAAACTTTTTTTTAGCACTATGATTGTTTTTTTTCCAAGGCTCTTGTTTAGTTACTTGCTCGTTTGAACACCCCCGCTGAATCGCAGACCAGCTGAGATGAGGGTGGAGGTCATCGACCCCGATGCGAAACGTATTCAGAATGTCAAAGTTGAACGTCGATTTCATAATGTTTGTTTGTGGGGGTGGATTTCGATGAGTTTTGCAACGGTTTTGTTTTATTTTGAATATGTAAGACGTAAAGCCTTTGTCCGGTGACGATCAGTGAAACGCTGTCAAATATCGCTGTCATATTTGACAGCACTTCACTGATCACCACCGCAGAACGCTTAGATGTGCGCTATGCTTTACGGCTTAAGAAGTACATAAGTGCGAATTTGATAAATACATTATTACTTCATGACTAATAACTTTTTTAGATACTTGTATTAATATGTATTAATTGTACAAATTGGTAAAAATAAATAAAGTGAATTGATTATCCCTCGACTCTGACAAAACGTGTTAAAATAAAAGCCTTTTTTGCAAAAGCACAGAGGTAGAAAAAGCGGAAGCGGACACACAGTATGTATATCAAGATAAATACACTCTATACAATTTCTACTGTTAGCTGGTTAGCTGTTACGAATTATTTGAAGTACTTTTCTCGAACAATGCGTGGAAATTAAAACGATGTGACTACTACTAACCAAAACTACCAAACTAACTAGCCAAAACTTTTATTTGAAAATAAAACCTTTGTTAATGATACCTCCTTGGTTGCCAATGTTGCCATGTACTGCATTAAAGATCGTTCCATTTTTAAATTACACGAGAGATATGAGTTTGCTATGTAATTAATTCTAATTTATTTGGTCGCTCGACAGGTTATGGATTTTCATACAACTTTGGCCGGCTGCTGCTCGCAAGTATTGAGGCTTTGAGATTAATCGAAATTGCTGTACCTACTGTACAGCAATTTCGATTAATCTCAAAGAAAGGGCTCCTGTGCTACCGCACACCTCAGCGCACGAGACCGTTCCCATGGTGTGTCGTGCGAGCTGATCCGCCTCCGTGCGCGATATCACACACTGGTGGGAAGGGGCTATCAGCGTTCTGCGGTGGCGATTGCTGTCAAATATGACAGCACGCGGCTGTCAAATATAACCGAAATGTGAAAACCTGTAATTGGCTCACTAGTTTCTAGCGCATTCATATTATTAAGTTTATAAAGCTATTAGTTTTCCAATAAATAAATAAAATATGACAGCAACGCGGTCAAAAATGACAGCTATATTTGACAGCGTTTTACTGATCGCCGCCGCTTGTCCATTACGCTTTATTTTCCATAATATAATTCATTCAAATGCCTGTTTACTTTTTATCTCAAACCCTCGAAAGCTCGTTTCAGTTAAAAGCTACATGATTGTAAAATTACAGATAAATCCCCAATAAGCCCCCACATAGCGATTCTCATTTTATGAGCCCGATAATTTCACCGTTTTCTTTCCCCCCACGAACTTTTTCAAACGACCACAGTTTAAGTGCAGTTTACGGGGGTGGGACTTAGATTGCGGTTTTTTGGAATGCCGAAACCATACTATAAAACCATAGACTTAACAGCCTGAGTATATCTACAAAAGTTATAGACGAAAATTCGTTTCGTATTGATATTTCGAGTTGTGGCGCGCGGTGTACCTACGTGGCAACATCGGCGCAATACAACTGAAAAACAACCAGGATGGCAGTAACAGTAATTATTGCAGCGGCCCGCAAAATAGGCATTGATGGATGAACGTGTAAAACGTAAAGTGAATGTGCACAAGGCTTAACTCATGCCATACGGGACGCTTTAGTTATTCTTCATGGAACTATTAGTCGGTAGTAAAAATGTTAAGAAGATTTTTGTTAATTAAAAAAAGGTTGAGAACTTGTTCTAAAACCCTTTAATAATCGTAGTAAGTACGCGTCTAATGCCGATTTTCCCTATTCAATAGATATGCAACTTCTATCTGCTAAAGCAAAATATAAAAACTAGCGCGCATTGCAATATCAATTTGCAAACCTTTGAAGTGTATGTTTATTTTTTATTTATTTTGAAACGTGTCAGCGAACTAGGTCATGCTCCAGGAATTCTATATTGTGAGGAGTGCACTGTGATTTCTATATTATGGATCCTACAGGTACTTTGAATATCAATGCTTAATTATTATATGATAATGATGATTTCCTATTCGTTTTTGACTTCGGCGACGGTAAATGGATGGATGTATTATACTACTACTGATGATACTACCTATCAAGAAGATTGCCAGCCCAATAATAATCATCTCTGGGCATTAGGAGACCTACGGATCTCCTATAACATCTGATGGTTCACCGCCTCGTCTCACTGCAGGCAAAGATGTTACCAACTTTTCCATTCATCAGGGATGGAAAAGTTGGAAACACCTTTTTCCTTGCTATCTTTTACCACGTCCCCTGGCTGACTTGACTGACCTCTCAGCTCAGTTAGCAGTAGCTCTGCCTTATGCGCCGTAGATCTTGGGTTCGATCCCCACCGAGAACAAATATTTGTGTGGTGAACGCAGGTGTTTGTTCTCTGTCTGGGTGTTATATCGTATTCAAAGTATGCATTTACAAAAAAATATACAGCTATCTGGTTCCCATAGTACAAGCTCTGCTTAATTTGGGGCTAGATAGTGTTGTGTGGATTGTATGCGATATTTATTTATTTACGTCCCCGTCTACTTTTTTCCATAGGAAAATAGAGACCCAAGGGAAAAAATAAGCTCAGGCATAATTGCGGGCGTAATAGGCATCACAATATTGAATAAAATAACAGCCATAATATTATAGGCCTTCGCGTAATATTATAGGCCCTGCCTTCTGATCCTAAGGTCGTCTCCAATTACTTTTTCTGTAGAATAATGTATGTGGCACTATGCCAGTACTCTCAAACGGTGAAGGAAAACATCGTGAGAAAACCATCATGTCTTAGAATCTAAAAAGTCCGTTCAATTTCAGAAGAGCCATTGTCCAGATCCATAGTGGATCTAGTGAAAATTTTCTCTTTAGATCCAGTTTGTTATAATGGGGATCTACTGAAAAGTACTATTCTCGCTAAATCCGTGAGCAAGATGTGTCATGTCCTCATTCACCACGAGTTACAAACAAGGAAACTTTCGAAAGTCTCGAAAGTGCACGAAAGGAGCCTCTGAGGCGCACTTCAAATCTTTCAACCACAGTGGGGTTTGACACGAGAAGAAGAAAAAGCCTTTGCGGTAGCATTTGTTCACAATACTTTTATTCGAAACATTATGCTATTTTCACAATAGGTCATTTACGATAGTTTGTATGCCAGGAACATAAAATCCAGCAATTAAATACGGTGTGACTTACATAGTAACAAATAGGATAACTTCGTTTTGAAATGTCTATAATTTTGAGAGTTTTGTATAACATAAATTAATAAACATGATTACATTCATGAATAATTCAAAAACGAAAATGACAACGTTGAATGAAACCTACCGCTAAAATTAGGAAGGGTAAAACTAGCTACACTAAGCTAGATAAAAAAAAACATTATCATAAACAACTTTTCAAATAAAATAGATGTAGGTACTCGCAAATGCTTACTTGTGGAAGCATCACAATGTTAAAGGGGGTTACCCCCAGAGTCTGTCCAAGCAGGATGAAGTGATGAGACAGCGAGCTCTGTCTATCTCCATGGCGGTGGAATTGGAATTGGATTGTGAGCGTAGCGAGCCAAGTTATTAATACAGACGTTGCAAATTATTTCAGTATCCTGATTTGGTAATGAAAAATTACAAACGGATTTTTTGATAAGACTTGATAGGTTCCCTTTTTGATGGATTTGCATCATGTAGATGATTTATATAGCGTCAGGAGAGTAAACATGATGTCAAGTGGTATATAACCATCGCCTATAATGCTGCCTTCCTACGGTGCGTGGTTCTGCAGATCATCACGCACAGCCGACGACGCACGGCAACGCACACAGAAAGGGCTCCTGTGCTACCGCGCACCTCAGCGCACGAGACCGTTCCCATGGTGTGTCGTGCGAGATAACATACACTGAACCGCCTCCGTGCGCGATATCACACACCGGTGGGAAGGGGCTATTACAAAGCATTGCCTCGTAGGTCACGCATGTCAAGAACGAGCCCTTATTCTATTAATAACTTGCATTTGCATTTTTAGATGATTTATATAGCGTCAGGGGAAACTTGTGATTACTCAGGCCCTACTTGCGGGACGCTATTAGTGCCTGGTACAGGGCTTTAGATGGAATAGGAATTTGCCCTTCCCTACATTATCTAAATACAATGTATATTCGAAGTTGGATGTGGGTTAAGAACAATAAATTAGCTTTAAATCAATATTAGAAGCATTTGACATGGAAAATTGATTTATAATGGATGTGCTCAATGAATATAAAATCTGTCAAAAATAAGCTCACGCGTTTATTCCTAATGACGGCCCTTCATATGTTTTGGTTCTTGATCCTCCTACACAGTAGGTACTGCTTCTACGTAGGTATACATCATGAAATAACCATCAAAATGGTAGCTACTTTTTGGATTTGAGTCATAACTATCCAATGTTATGCGTGAGTTATGACGCAAATCCAAAAAGTAACTACTATTTAAAAAAAATGTTTTAAGTAGGTACTCTTGTAATTGCGGTAAATGGTAGTCCTGTAAATGGTACTGTATATCTGACATTATTTCCTGAGATTTCCTTGAGTCGTAACTAAAGATACTATTTAAACAGAACACAGTTCTTAATTGAATTTAGAAAATTAACTTGATTAGTTCAACCCTAGTGGGAGCTAACCCAGTTTAAAAGGTGTGGTTCGGATTGAGATCGACGCATCGCGTGGAGGTAGCGAGTTAATAAATTAATCTTTAAGGTACAATGATAAAGGAAAACCTAAATAATCGAGCATAGCGAGCGTTGATGTGGCAACTTGGACAATTTGTTTTTTTTTAAGTCTTTAGTTATTAGTAGAATAATCATGAACAAAGACTCGACTTATTACTGTTTCATAAAAAAGGAACAACATTTTCTTTTTGAAAATGGAACTAAAATCGGCGATCTCTTTGGTGAATGCATGCAATGCGTTGTGGCTACAGGCGAAATAAATATAAAGACATTGGCGCGAAATCACTAGCTTTTCTCATTGAATTTGGAACACATTTTGAAGGCCTTTAAATAATTTTAGGTATTATGTTGTACGTAAAATGCATCGATTTCGATAAGTTGTCGGTCGGCCCCATTATGTTAGTACGCATAGTTTTATTTGTAGTTTAGTTAGAAGCTGAAACAGACACTAGTAAGTATACTAGGACGATGTATTTTTGGTCTTTTTTTTCATGACCAAACGAGTCTTCCAAGTTACTATTGACAGTACTCTAAGAGCTTTTTCAAAGGGATTCCAACACATACTTTTGAAACATTGTGCTTAGGCTTTGTGCGAAGTTTCCCTTTGAGTCTAGAGAGAGATAAATTGTTAAAGCCATTCGCAATGGCCGACGTCAGGGCTGGACTAGGCTTAGGATAGCATCCCTTTAGTGTTTAAAATTAAAGGAGGCGTTGCTGCGTTGCTCTATAACGAGAATAATTAAACCAAAAAGTTTCAAAGTCTCGATTCTTCTTCCTGCCCTTATCCCACTTTATGTAGGGTCGGCACAACATGTGTCTTCCTCCTCCATTTCTCTCTGTCAGCCGACAGTTTTGTCTCAACAACAACAACTCCTCTCTTAACCATGATCTTTCTAAAAAGTTTCAAAGTCTGTGAAAGAAAATATACTAACTTCAGGCCCAATTAGGTTTAGTCTGTGGTTTGCCCTTTTCAAGACAGGGTCTTATTTTTTATTCTGTGATATTAGGTTAGGTAAGTAAGTATTCCAAATTTAAATTCAAACTGGCGTTCCATAATTGGGCTATCACACGAAGTGGCCTGAATTATTTATAGTGTACCGTACGTACCGCATCGGTAATAAGCTAGGGACAATCCAATCGATTTCCACCGTTTTTATGTTTGCTAGACTAGAGAAGTAATGAATTTCTTGCCTCTGATCCTTTTTTAGTCACCCTGTGCTATATCTGATAGGAAGAGTCTTTGTTGCGATCTCAGCATGCACTTTTATAGTTTTCGTTGTTTGTGTAATAGGTATATTAAGGTTACACCAATTTGGACCGTTGTAGTTCCATCATAGAACTACTCCATCATCTCCCGTGAATTTGGGAAGCTTATAACACCGTTTTGTCGTAGGTACAGCCATAATTATAAAAGGTTCATAATTTAGTGGTGAATATTTAGTGGTTGTTTTGGGAGTTCATTTATTATTAAAGAATAGTGAACAAAAATATAGTAGGTATTTAAATGAGAATGTAAATGGTATAAATGAGGTAAAAGGTATAATTGATGTAAAAGGTATAAATGAAACTCCGAATCAAAATTCTATACAAATTTATTGAAAACGCCAGCGGCATTGCCATTTAAAATGGAATTAAATCGGAAACTGCTGAATAGTTTTCAACGTACGATGAATATGTGATGCGGACGGACTAAGGGAAGAGGCCATAGGGCAAAACGGGTATAATATTGGCCTATCTAATAAGCGTTGCTTAGGTACAGACATATAAATATACTACTGTGCTGTCTGTCATTACAATCAAAATTGTTTTCATACAATTATGTAAACAAACAAGTTTACGGCCCTGCACCTGATGGAAAGTCTCTCTCGGTATCTGTAGTCTATGGATGCCTGCAATACCTACGCAGTGGAATTACAAGCGCGTTGTCGACCCTTTTAATATTTTCAAATGCTTTTTTCGAAGAACCCTATACTTACTATTAGACCTTAGGAAAGACCTCAGCAGGGGGCTCAGTCATAGCCTGAGTGTTCGCCGGAGGAAGTCCATGTCCTACTCACAATACCTTCAGTCAGCGATGGGTCGATGACATCGTAAAGGTCGCAGGAAACACCTGGACAAAGGCGCACAGGACATAGAGGAGACTGGTAGAAAATGAAGGAGGCCTATGGCCTATACCCAGCAGTGGGTGATACCGGGGTTAAGATGATGATGATAAATATTGAGCCGAGCTTGTACTATGGGAACCAGATTTCTGATATAATACTTTTTTTTTGTAAATACATAAATTAGAATAAAACATAACGCTCAGACAGAGAACAAACATCAATGTTCACCACACAAATATTTATTCTCGATGAGGATCGAACCCACGACCTACGGCGCAGAAGGCAGAGCTACTACCAACAGAGCTGAAAGGCCAGTCAAAAGGATGAGTCCAACAGTACGAACTTTTTTGAGTACGCATCTGACGCATATTTGTTTGGCTGTATATTGTAAGTGTATTTTTCCGTATTGATTTTACGAAATACTCCGGCAATGTAAAAAAAACAAACTTTGTATCGTGCTACAGATTTATAGTCGCTAGGTTTAGTAACTCGGTCCACGTAAACTTCGTTATCCTAGTTACAAAATTGAGTTTATCATCGTAATAAAATTGTTTTGCGATTGGCTCGGCCCGTCCGGCTACGCACTTGGAGTTGAATATTGTCGCAATAGTTTTTTTTCTGTAACACTTATTTACAAAGAAAATTTCAATAATTTGTAAAGTACCTACACACCAAAAGCTTCAAGAAAAAGAAGAATTAAGAATGAAGAAGAAGAAGAAAAAGAAGAAAGAAAAGGAGAAGAAGAGATGCGTCCTCAAGTTTTTATTTTATTTGAATAGTGTTTAGTTTTTGGAATGTAAGGATGAGTGGATGAATAAATGTGGTACAGACATCAGAACAACTTCTTCTTTGTTCTATGGTGTACCACAGAACAAAAAAAATGTTGTTGGACGTTGTAGATGCAGCAGCCTTCTTTTTTCTGCTAATAAACGGTGGCGGGGGCAGGGGGTAAAAGAAAGTCAAATAAAAAGACAGGATCCTTTCAATATTTTATTATAATTTTATCAATATTCATTATTATTGAATAAAATGCATTGATCGGTACGTAGGTGTACCTTAATTACAAAATGTTTTAACGCTTATAATTATAATCTTATACACTTGATCGGTTTTAACAAAGCCAACATATTTTGCAGTAAGTCAACCTCCTTGATAGTCGGCCTAATTAGACATTAAAGTTCTTTCTCTTTTGTTTCTTAGATGATAGAACGAGACGGTGCCTATTCTACAAGCGTATTTTATCAAAGCGTATTTTAAGTATGGAGCTAAAAGGAGTAATTTTATTGAAAATCATAAAAAAATATTAAAATATGAAACTATAATCTCGCTCGACTATGTATGCGCAACGAGTTTGAGTGTTATTACAAAATAAATATACCTATGACCCGTTTCATTTTGATAAAAGAGACAAAAATGCATGTATGATTGGCCAGGATTGACCCAAGTTGTGACATACGTCATAATTAAAGAGATATGCGCCAAACTACCATAATTTTCACTTACAATGAGATGACTCAAGAATTGCAAAAAAATATGGGGTAGCAAATTTTTCTACTCAGGCTAATAACGTAGCTGCTTTACAATTTATACCTATCATTGCTTATAAAGAACAAAGATCGATTTACTACAAGTAACTTTAATCCACTTTAGTAATTACCCTGGAATTGATCGAGGCGACGCGTGACCCAAGAGCTGGTGGGTATCTGGCGCAGCGCATAAGCATTGCCATTCAGCGTGGCAATGCCGCCAGCGTCTTGGGGACGCTTCCGTCTGGCACTGATTTGGATCAGTTGAGCTATCTCTAGATCGTTTGTAACGATCTCCAGATAGCTCAACTGTTTCTTGTGTATTTTGTACATTTTGTAAATATTTGTTTAATTGTAAGTTTCCCTGGAATTAAATTGGAATATTCCAGAATAGCCTTTTCACGCACGGAAAATGATCACCCGGCTTCCATGTTCAAAAATACTTATCTAAGTAGGTATATAATGTAGGTATACAGCGCACTACATAGGTAATGTGTGAGTTTTGTGCTTAGCTTTGAATTTCGCAGTACAATGATTGGAAAGTAAACGATGGTCGTTCAAAATCTTTTCGAAATGACAAATATTATTTTTCTTGTCTTTTAAATCAAGTTTATTAGAGAACTAAGTCGAGTATAAAAATGAGCTATAAAAGTCATTATTATAATACAAATATTTCAAGCCTACTTGATTGAATTTAAAATGATATCGGTGAGGCTTTGGCTGAATTCAGAGATAATATAATGTCCGGTCCTTTGTCAAAATTTGCTTTACCGAGAATCCGAAAGAATAAATTGACTTTTCATTTAATAAAATCAAAGGATCACCGCTAGGTGAATTTACACTTATCTTAGCAGCCATCTTTTATGAAGATATTTTATTATCTGTAGGTATTATAATCTGTGGAAATAAGTGGATCTGTGGTTTTGATCAAATAAATTACTAATCAATTATCTGCGAAAGTTATAGGTTACTTTCGTCTAGTAATTTATTTTCACTAGTCCAGCATATAAGAATAACTTTTTACGATCTCAAACAATTATCATTTACTTTGCTGACTGTATACATATATCAAAAATTAATATCGAGTAGAAAAACATAGCTATTCGGTATTGTTGCATCAAACAAAATTACTTACCCCGAGTTTAATTTTATGCATTCAGAATTTCAACCCTACTCGTTCAAGCTAGAAACCCCGCTTGTAAGGTCATACCCCTATTTAATCGTTACTGTCTACCTGTCGGAGAAACCGATTAATCGAATGAAATCGATTTATTAATCGTTCTAGATATCAGCTGCGTAGAAGCAGCGATTTGTTACATTTTTATTGAAACTACACCGATAAGACCATTTTTAACACCGATCAATAAAACAGATGAATCACGATAAGCTGAAGCTACGGTCTCCTGAAAAACAGAGGCCGTTGAATCACGCCCGTAAAAGATAAAATACATAAGCTGAATAGCTTATGCCACTCGTAGGTTGAAATTCTTATTGAGATTATTAGACTTCACTCGCACTCGCATTTGAAAATTATGGATAGCTCGGAATTGACGGCCACCGCTTTCAAAATAACCGTGGCTTCTTGGACTAATTTCACTATACACAGTGGTGTCTAGACGCTACGTACACTTAGAAAATCTACATTAATTACAAATGGCTAAGAATCGAGACTTTTCGAATTCTTTAGAGATCTAGCGCTTTGGTGAGTCTTATTCTTTTTATTAGATTTGTTCTCCACTGCACTGTTTGTATCACTGCCGCTAGAGGGCGCACTGAACACTGAGTTTTTGGAACTTGGCGCACTGTTCCCTGGCGACACTCCGCTATCGGTGCTGACGGAAGCAGGACTGGGGCTGTCACTCACGTTGTTGCAGACCGTCAGCTCCTGGCCGGGCAGCGACACAATCTGCCCTATCGGCTTCTGCCTGACTAGATTTATGCTTTGGCACATTTTCCCATCGTCCTCCTTCTTGTACCTCGTGAGCGTTCCTGCAGAGCCCGCGGAATGGGCCCGGTACATCGGCATGAACTGCGATTGAGGGTAGTACTGCATCTCGGGCACTTGTCCGGGCACCCAGGGACCCATCGCTGGAGGCGCATGCGTCCACATCGGCATCTGAACCATGTGTGCTCCGTCTGAATACCCTGGCGCGACTGGCCTGACTCCTACTGGAGATGGCGCGCTATAGGGTCTCATCACAGGATGGTATTGAATGTACTCCTCGTTCTCGTACATTCTCGGCTGGTTCGCGTATTCCACGTTGGGAAACACAGTGTGAGGACCTCTTTGGATGTATGTGAATATTTGCTGCTGCGCTTGCTTCATAGCAACGTACTGCTGCAAATGCATAGCCGTCTGCTGCCGCTGCTGCGCCAGATCTGGGTTTATATTCGTCGTCGTATTCCCGTGGATGTAGTATATCGATTGCGAATTGGATTGCGTGGTCGTCGCCTGTCTTTGAGTATTACATGTAGAATCTACGATATTGTTCTGAGGATCTTGATACTCCTCTGGAGGTGCAATGTACTTTGGAGGTGACGGTGGCGTCACCTGTTGTGACATAGGATAGCTCAGGATCTGTGCTATATACGGCTGCTGTTTAGCCGAATGTGCTGGACTGTGAGTTTGGAATGTAGGGTTAAACGTTATCTGAGACATGTCTTGGCCTGACCCCGTCATATCCATGTCTCGACAACCATCTTTCTTTTGTTTCTGACTATAGGGGGCCACCTTCGGGTTGTTTTTCCAATTGGCTCCGGCACTCTGTGGCCGTTTGACGGGTGATTTAGTGGGGTCTTGCCAGTTATCCCCGTTGATATGTCGAGGGTCTTGGTGCTGTGATTGTGCGCTTTGTGACCTGCGCGGTGGAGGTGGGGACATGCCTTCAGCTATGTGTGGAGGCCTGTAAGTGTGGCACCGTCTGCCGGAGCCAGGACTGCCGCTGCCGTGCCGCTCAGGGGGTAGTGGACGAGGCATGCGCCTCCTGGCCGGCGTGGGAGGGCTCGGCTGGCACTGAGACGATTGAGACGCCAGCCGCCATTGCTCCATCAAATACTTTCTTCGCTCATGCTCTAACTGCACTTCAGTCTCACTGTTTGAGTCATAGTCTTTACCCTAGAAAAAATAATGCTTTTGAGTACCAATTTATCATTTAATAAAAATTAAAGAGCTATAGAAATATTCATACCCTCTCAATTTTATCATCAAGCATCTTGAAGAAATCTTGCTGGCTGACGGACACCTCCCTGCAAGAATAACAGCATAAATAAGAATTCAATCAAATAGTCACGACTATTATTGTAAGTCATGCAGTCGCATAATGTTAAGTTGTGGGGTTTTTCGTTCTTGGGATCTCCAGCTTTGACAAGTACTTACACAATTGGCTGATGTGACACCAGTGGCAGGATATGCTTCCCATGGTCTTCATCTTCGGTCTCGTCTGCCTGCGTGCCTGCCGCTGCTTCTTCCTCGTCTGTCTCCTTCTCTGTTGCACCTGTCCAAAAAAACAAATGTTATTGAGAAACTGTGCTGTGTTCTCTGCAGCACTCACTGGGTTAAGACGTATGTAGTTGCTACTTCGAGTTGAAACTTTGAGACAGCGACATTGTGAGAACTTCATGTTTCATGTCTTAGAATCCATCAATTGATTCAAAGTTTCAATTCGGTAAGCCCACGTAATTATTACTTGATGATTACTTAACCTACAGGGGAGGAGCAAGTTACAAAGGGGAAGTTAAACATTCTGAGTATCCACGTGGAAAAACGGATGTATCATGTCATGTGTACCAGCTTTACTCCTTCGATTAAAGCCGGTTGATCCCTGAAGAACCACGTGACTAAACTGCGCAAAATACTGAACGTGACGGTATAAATTACCACAGTCCTACAGAGCGCAGAAAATATTATAATCTGTGGTATATTACAGACACAGGCAAAATAATACGACTGACTTGTATATGTAATGACTTTGGCAAAATTAACCGAATGGACAGATTTCACTTATTAAAAAGAAGAAGAAGCGGAAATAATACTAGGAGAGACTAGAAGTACAGTATAAATTATTATATGCTATGCTAATCTTCGCTTAATAATCAACGCAAATGGCAAACATTGACCATAGCGTAACAAACGATGACAATGAAAGTTGAAAGCTTTTGTGAGCGACAAACTGGAACTTCACTGCTATTTTAACTTTTGTTTTGCAAAGGATCATACAAAAAACGGCAGGAACCAAGCCGTAGTTGGTTGCCTGTTCTTCTAGGTTTGGTCGCGTGGAACTGACACCTACACTCACCCAGTTTTAAGACGTTTCAAAGTGATCCTTGTGTTACAATTGAATAAAGAAATTATGAAATTGAATATTGTGTTTTTTGAATTCGATTATTATGATGAGAATAGGAAGATAGGTAACGATTTGGGGCGCAAATAATACACAGGGTAGAACGTAGCAGGTGGGGTGGTATTGAATAAGGGTTATATGTTTTTGATCAGCCTGTGCCTGACAGGGGTGCGCCATTTGTCTTGTTATTATTTCGCGTCTGTTTTGCTTAGAATTTATTACCCAGCTCTCAATTTAGTTAGGCTTTAGCTTTAGTGCTGGGACTATGGTTTATATAACACACACAGTGGTTACCTTCTGGAGCCTAATTCTCGGGCCGACCGAGATCATTTTGCAATTTTATTATAAGTATTGCTTCTTTTCGAAGAGAGAATGGATGATTTCCTTGTGTAATTAATCGACGACCTCATCGTAGAAGCCTCAACAGCTACGATATACGGAAAACGTAGAAAAAGTGAGGGGTTGTGCAATGCCAATGTGCCAATAAGGGACATTGAAAATCTCAGTCGGCCCGAGAATAAGGCTCCTGATGTTAAGGTCGCCGGTTCAAATCCGGTCGTGTACTACTAGGGACGTACCTGAATACACATACAAACACACCCAATAATATTTAATGCACAATACATGGTTTAGTTTAGGTACATACATAGCCTACGTACCTATATACCAATGGATTTTTATAATTATGTGCCCAATACTAGTGCCCTCAATTGATGAAGAAAAACATCGTGAGGAAACCCGTAGCTTAGTCAGCTCCGCAAACATTGACATGTCCTTCCTCTAGAAGTCGAGCTGACAGGATGGTTGGTTCTGATCAAGTTTATTCCACTTTAAATCCTTTTCCTAGCTCTATAACGTCCCTGAATAAGTATTTTAAAATATGAAATCTGTATTCTTAGACTACAAATCTGAAATATCAATAGATATTAGATGAACAATGGAGGTAGATTCCTTTGTGTAGCAAGGACTCCTAAGGTCAGGTTAAAAATCTCATTCTGAGCTCAGCGGTCTAATAGTAGCTGAACGCCTATTAGTAGATATTCGACCGTTATGGTGATAAATGGCTTTAGAGCTCAAAGCAATTTCGAGTATTTGATTCTGTAGCTCGGTTTTGTGCTGATTAAATGAAGAAAGAAAATACATTTATTTGAAAAAAAAATGATATGGTTTTTGTTATACAAGAGATGCAATAGTACATTGTTACCCAAGTGTTGAAAGTCACGTTTTTTGAGTCCCGAGACGGGTTTGGCGCCAGAGCGTAGCGAGGGCGCCAATGGAGCTTGAGGGACTTAAAAGACTTTCACCCGAGGTAAACACTATGCTTTTCATTACGAATACAAGGAAAGTAAAAATAAAAACATGAAAGAAAAGTTACTGAAAATGAAGATTGAATTGCCGCCTTCCCGGTTTTTTTTTCTTTTTCTCTGGCGGGCCTTCGGCTTCGGCTCGCCAGCATTATTCAGCCATTATTTTCATTTTCATAATTTAAAAAATGGTAATTTGTTTGCTCAAATCTATGTTATTTTAAATAAAAAGTTGAAGCTAATTGATGAGTTGAGTCTAATGAGTATTGAAGAATATATACTATGAAGCGCCCTAATATATATATACAATGAAGCTATATATATTAATCAAGTAATTTAGTAGATATATTATTTATTTAATACTATCTTTATGTTATTTAAATTTAAATTTTACATTGCGCTCTAATTAGACTTTTTAAACTTCTTACCGTCGTAATGGGTTTCCAACCTATACTTGCTGAATAAAAAGTTGGAATTTGGTTCAACAACCTCCTTGCAATTAGAAAGACTTTAGAAAGTTAGAACATGGTTGAATAAAATAGAACTTGTTTTTTTTATAATTTGACAGCTGTCAGTAGAAAGCGATTCTCCCTAGGGCTGAAAGTATTACTTTCAATTAGGCCCCTCAGGCAACTTCAGACCTACTTTCAGAGCAATGAAAAGTTGCTTTTTAAGCGCGTGCTCAATTTTGATGAGCACGGAAGGATTCTAAAATGGATTTCAAAATTTGAATCCAAGTGTTAGCGAAGGAATTAAAAGAGCACGAGGTGAAAAATCTTTGCACTCGAGTGCAACACGTAAGAGGAAGGCCAAGAATCAGTTAGGTACATGAGCCAGATAAAAGAAAAAGTCGCTGCCATGTCGTATAAGGAAGTCAAGGAAAACATTCGAAAGACTTAATTGGAGAAAACTACATCAAAACCCCGACAAGAGCTAAGTTCTTAACCCGCCAACGGTGACGTCAATTTGACTTACATTTTCGGTGACCCCGGTCCCACGCACCGGGTTTTTTAATGTAAGATTTCTCAGAATCTTTTATTAATTTACCATTTTTTTTATGAATTATAAATTATTTGACAATAAAACAATGATACTTCATGAATCACAGCCTCGTTTATTTACTTTTTCTTATGATTAGACAACTTCACATAGAACCTATAAAATTTGTTCGTTTTTACACATTATAGCTTTTTAAACATTTAAAACACATCAACACATTTATGTTTTTTTTTCAGTTTTTTCAGTTTCTAGACTCTCCGAACTTACTTATAATAAACAAAAAATGACATGCTACCAACAAAAAAAAAAATTTGAAAATCACGTTTCTCCAGTCAACACTGCAATACTGCAATAAGGCCCTACATGCTCAAAACACAAATGTTTCTTGCAGTTGTGGCAAGTGTATACTTTGTTCTTTCTGATGATCGTCTGTCGGCATCAAGCAGTTCATAGAGAAGTGGTTCTAGACGATGCTATTCGCTTTTGTACGACAAGCTGTAGCAAAGTTTATATTTGAATCAAGATGAAGAATAATTTCGTGTTATTACGATAAAATTTAAGAAATCGTGCAATAAACTTACTGATTATAAAATAATACAATAACACACTAGCAAAAGTAAGTAAAAAATGTACACAAACCTGTCAAAAAACGAATTATCAATAATTCAACTCTGCCTAATTTACTTACATATTCGGTGACCCCGGTCTACCGCACCGGGTTTGCACCAAAACTCAAAAACTTGCGCCAACTCCAACGTCGCGGGTTGAAATTACGGTGTGGGAGGGGAAATCAGGCAGCTACTCGAAATCGCGATGAAAATCGCCGGCGAGGGAAAAAGTTATTCGAATTTTTCAAGTCACCCGGTCTCACAGACATATAGGACACCGTTCCCGGGTTAAAAAGAAGAAGATCAACACGTAACTTTTTATCTAAAAGTAAATTCAAATAAAAGTAATACACCAAAAAGGTTCCCAGTCTGAGTTTTTAACAAATAAAAATAAATTAATGACCAATTTGGCACCATGGAGGTAGAATTAATGATTTTTTGAATACACAAACTTAGTGTAGACGATGTTCTAAATTCAATTTGACTTTATCCTCTAGCTAGCAGATAGAAACGGCTTTTGCACTCAAAGATCCAAAATACACATTTCGAGATGGGAGGATGAAAAGACATTTATTTACACAAATAAACTTTACAATTAAACAAATATTTACAAAATGTACAAAATACACAAGAATCAATGAAATAAAATTATGATTTCACACGCCATCAAGCTCAAACTAAGCAAATCTGGCAGAAAACGCCATGTTTTTTTTGGGGTTGTCCTTGGTGGGAATCAAAACTACGTAGAAACACCATTAGGCTGAGAAGAACATATTTTTTTCCTTATTCTAGACTAGGCGTCTAGTATTTTTAGCACAAGCTGGGTTTTTTCTACTAGGTTGGCGATTAAAAGAGTAAGGATAGGGTAACGTAGGGCGCCCACCCACCAGATAAACCGACGACATTGTTAAGATCACGGGAAGTCGGTGGATGGAAAGGGCTCAGAATCGTTCTTCCTGGAAATGTGTTGGGGAGGCCTATGTCCAGCAGTAGATTTCTTCGGGCTGATGATGATGATGAAGATAAGTTACATCTCTATATTTTGCAACATAAAACGAATTTAAAAACACTAAAATCAGGAAACCAAATCAGGATACCGGAACACAATACAACTCACCTATCGTAAACGTAAACTTCTACCGCGAACTATCCGCCACCCACGCCACTGACCTAGCATACTACTAAGTTAGTATAGCTACGTCATTGTATATACCACAGTCAGTACGCTGGCAACACTGAACAGATGGCCATCAATCAAACCGCTCCAGCAGTAAAGTTACAGACAAACATGTGAGTTTATTGTTCCGAGCAGTGCAAGCAGTGGGTCAATACGATAAGTAGTGAAACTTTATAAAGATTTTTTGTTATATTTGCTGATTAAATTGAATTAATTAATTTATTTCTTAATCCAAATGTTTGTGCACTATGCCGGTACTCTCAAACGGTGAAGGAAAACATCGTGAGGTTTCCTCATGATGTTTTCCTTCACCGTTGTCGGCATGTCGTAGAACCTAAAAAGTTCGAAAACATGACGTGTCATGCGTCACGCAAAATGGGCCACGCAAATGGGAGTTTGCAATTTATTTTCTCTTTTATAAAAGTTAGTGTACCAACATTTAAGGCCGTCAAAGCACGTCACCGCTATCTTGTAAGCTCCATGCTTTATGTTGAAATTGGTTTCCGATAGACGTGGCGGCCATTGCTGATTTAATTACCAATTAATTTTTACCTGGAACTCATTACTATTTAGGAGGGAATTATTACGAGAAGAAAATTCTTCCTGTTATTGTAGCGCGGGAATTTAGCTGCTATCTAGCGTTTGATAGAGTTCAGTATTCATTGAACACCCTTGTTGAAAATGACCTTTTCATTGCTCATACTCTGAAATTAGGTCTGAAGTTGCCTGAGGGGCCTAATTGAAAGTATTACTTTCAGCCCTAGGGAGAATCGCTTTCTACTGACAGCTGTCAAATTATAAAAAAAACAAGTTCTATTTTATTCAACCATGTTTCAATTTTCTAAAGTCTTTCTAACTGCAAGGAGGTTGTTAAACCAAATTCCAACTTTTTATTCAGCAAGTAGGTTGGAAACCCATTACAACAGTAAGAAGTTTAAAAAGTCTAATTAGAGCGCAATGTAAAATTTAAATTTAAATAACATAAAGATAGTATTAAATTAATAATATATCTTCTAAATTACTTTATTGATATATCATCGATGTAAACAATATTTATAAAAAATATGATAAAAATTAGCACTGCCTACTATCCTCGTGTGTTGATCCCTTATACGGCTTAATTATTATATTCGTACTCGTACGTTCAACTATTTCTTTAAAATAACATAGATTTGAGCAAACAATTTACCATTTTTTAAATTATGAAAATGAAAATAATGGCTGAATAATGCTGGCGAACCGAAGCCGAAGGCCCGCCAGAGAAAAAGAAAAAAAAAACCGGGAAGGCGGCAATTCAATCTTCATTTTCACTAATTTTTCTTTCATGTTTTTATTTTTACTTTCCTTGTATTCGCAATGAAAAGCACAGTGTTTACCTCGGATGAAAGTCTTTTAAGTCCCTCAAGCTCCATTGGCGCCCTCGCTACGCTCTGGCACCAAACCCGTCTCGGGACTCAAAAAACGTGACTTTCAACACTCAGGTAACAATGTACATACTATTGTTTGAAACTTTAAAAAAACCTGAATTTTCATATTTTTATACGACTTCAAATAAAAAATGGAGGTTCTCTATTCGGTTGTATTTTTTTATCTTATACCTTTAAACGAGAAAATCTTGTATATATATATATATTTAGGATCTCGGAAACTACACCAACGATTTTCACGAAATTTAGTATAGAGGGGTTTTCGGGAGCGATAAATTGATCTAGCTAGGATTCATTTTAAGAAAATGATTATTTATTTCCGAGTTCAATAATTAAACATAAACTGAATATGTGACTGCTCCTGCCATCTATTGACGATTGTGAGCAACTAACTGCAATCATGTCGAGCAGATGGCGTTGTTCAGAGAGAATAAACCAGTAAAGATGATAATAATTATGTCTCTTATGATTTCTTAAAAATACAAATTAACGAAAAAAATTCCGAGCGAAGCTCGGTTACCAACTGCTAGTGTTTATTAAAGCATATCTTTGTCATTTACGAGCCGTGAAGCAGCATCGCTGGCTTTTGGTTAACCGTTTAATATCCGGTGGGTGAATGCTTGATCACCTCTTGTCTTCACAAAAAAACACAGACTTAAAACCAGAGCCAGAAACAGAGACAGACAGAGCTTGTGGTAGGCCCACTGCTTGGTATCGCCTCATTTTAGGAAACTCAGACCTTAAAAGCCTATATATTTCAAACGCTTAAATAAATAAATAAGCACAAAATTAGAACTTCAAAGAACATGTTGAAACGTGGAACATCTTCAATGCATCGATGCAATAATCTTATACCTTTAAACGAGAAAATCTTGTATATATTATATAATATATATTTAGGATCTCGGAAAATGCGCCAACGATTTTCACGAAATTACGAATGTATACGGGGGTTTTTGGGGGCGATAAATTGATCTTGCTAGGATTCATTTTAAGAAAATAATGATTTCACTTCGAGTTCAATAATCCATACTAATATTATAAATGCGTTTGTAACTCTGTCTGTCTGTGTGGCTTTCACGCCAAAACTACTGAACCGATTGAAATGAAATTTGGTACACAGATAGTTGAGGGCCTAAGGAAGGACATAGGCTACTTTTTATTGTGAAAAAAGGTTTACAAACCTTTTAAAACGTTATAAAGAGCATCACATTGATGTTTCTGTCTCACTCTGACACAAAACACTCCGACGATCACCAATAACCAATTGCAATGAAATTTGGTACACAGATAGGTTAAATCATTAGAATAGTATATTTCATTACAAGTGCGGGAAGGCTGTCATTGCAAAGAGTTCCGACAAATGTCTACCCGAGCCGAAGGCGAGGGTTGACAGTCGGAACAAGTTGCAATGACGGTTCCGCACGTGTACTGAACGACTATTTTTAATACAGTTGCGAAAAAATTAAGCAATTTAATAAAATAATAAAAATACCATTTGCTTTTTTCTCTTCTCTCCACGCAATAAGTTCGTCGTATGTATGCATGTAGCGACTTTTTGACTTTTCCGGTAAAATGTGCTCCGAAGCATTTTGTGCAATTATACTGAGTTCCGGTGGTGTTAATTCAAAAAAACTAGGGTCGAAATTACTCATTTTGCAACAAACAAATAAAATCGCAAAGAAAATTTCTGAAAAATGGCGCCAACCGTAAAATATAAGCAGAGATTTTTTTTTTCTTCACCCATTCTGGAAGGCAAAGTGAACTATACCCATACAGCCGAGTCTTCAGTAGATTTTTTTTATTGATATGAATTGAAAATGAAATTTAATGAGATGAAATGAAATAAAACCTAACATAACTCATTCAATCAAATCTGTTAATGAAACAAATTAATAGCTTCTTTTTAGAAATAATAGGTACGTATTTGCATGAATCATAAAAACTTTGATGAATTTTTTTAGTAAAAAACTTCATGGTTGGTTTTTCTTTTTAGACATTATTTTGACAGTTGGGAAAGAAAAAGCACTAGTGCGGGAATGGTAAAAAAAAAGCACGCGTGTGTAATAGCCCACATCCCGAACGCTATACGTCCCTGCAATACGCCACTTTTTGAGCAACTGTATTAAAAAGGACATTAAGCAACTTATTATTGCAAAACACTTATTGAAAACACCATTTTTCATGAGAATTACACTTTTTTGTACAATTGCGACGGCTTTCGATCGAGAAATTTCTGTTTGTGTAGGTGACTGACTGACTTTTTTTTTGTGCTGGCGGGGATGCAAAGTCTTTTCGCCAAGTCCTTATGACTGACTGATTGCCGACCAGTGTTGCCAGTGGCAGATATTCATAAGCGTCGATGGATTGAAAAGATCGATATTTATGCTGGGAACATATTAGGCTTTTTATTGCGAAAAAAGGGTTGTAAGGGAATGAAAATAGGGGTTGAAAGTTGTATGGAAGTATCGTCATTTTTAGAGCTAGAAACTTAAAACTTATTTTTTAGTCTGTTGATTTGATATAAAAAAATATGACATTCAAAGTTTGTGCTGGGGGGGTAGAGGGAGGGGAGTACAGGGGGGAGTGTGGAGGGGAGTACAGGGGGGAGTGTGGAGGGGGAGGTGCCGGGGGGAGTACAGGGGGGAGTGTGGAGGGTAGTACAGGGGGGAGTGTGGAGGGTAGTACAGGGGGGAGTTGGAGGGGAGGTGCGGGGGGAGTGTGGAAGGGAGTACAGGGGGAGTGTGGAGGGGAGGTGCGGGGGGAGTGTGGAGGGGAGGTGCGGTGGGAGTGTGGAGGAGAAAACAGGGGGAGTGTGGAGGGGAGTACAGGGGGGAGTGTGGAGGGGAGTACAGGGGGGAGTGTGGAGGGGAGTACAGGGGGAGTGTGGAGGGGAGTACAGGGGGAGTGTGGAGGGGAGGTTCGGGGGGAGTGTGGAGGGGAGTACAGGGGGGAGTGTGGAGGGGAGTACAGGAGGAGTGTGAAGGGGAGGTGCGGGGGGAGTGTGGAGGAGAAAACAGGGGGAGTGTGGAGGGGAGTACAGGGGGGAGTGTGGAGGGGAGTACAGGGGGAGTGTGAAGGGGAGATGCGGGGGGAGTGTGGAGGGGAGTACATGGGGGAGTGTGGAGGGGAGGAGTGAGGGGGGATGTGGGGGGAGTACAGGGGAAGTGTGGAGGGGAGGTGCGGGGGGAGTACAGGGGGATTGTGGAGGGGAGTCTGGGGGGAGTGCGGGGGGAATGTGGGGGGGTGTTGAGGACAGTGGGGGGAGTGTGGGGGGAGTTCGGAGAGGAATGCGGGGGGGATGAAAGTGTGGCGTAGTACGACGCCATAATTATGTCTAAGTTTAGTAAGAGGGCAGACGACTGTGTCACGTGCACGCGAATATGACGTTGTTATTTAATTACTGTTTTCTTCCGCTGCAAATTAAAAATGCTACCCATAGACACTATACCACGCGGACGAAGTCGCGGGCACAGCTAGTTAAGCATAAACTGAATATGTGACTGCTCCTACCATCTATTGACGATTGTGAGCAACTAAAACTGCAATCATATCCAGCAGATGGCGTTGTTCAGTTAGAATAAACCAATAAAGATAATAATATGACTCTTATGATTTCTTAAAAATACAAATTAATTAATATTAATTATATTATTGGTCTTAAATAGTAGTAGAGCTCTTTGTGAAGGGCTCGTCCGGGGAAGTACTACCATCATGCCTATTTCTGCCGTGAAGCAGCATCGCTGTGTTTCAGTTTGAAGGGTGTGGGTGCTGGTGAAATTACTGAAACGTGAGGCTGAACATCTGTATGCCTATGCTTTGTTGTATGTGAAGGTTGCCACTTAACGTCATCACTTCAAACTCAGCAACATAACAAAAAAAAATTTGTGGATAATACACAACACTTTCTAGCCCAACTAACTTGGACTATGGGAACCTGCTGGCCTACCATGAGCTTCATATGGTTATGCCATGAGCTTCATGTATCCGACGGGGTTCTTACAGGGGTGCCTGGGCTTTAATTCCCTGGAAACCAGGCGAGTGCAAGATCAGATCGCAACCATCTGTAAAGTTTTTCGTGGCACAATAGACGCGCCTGACCTGCTTAGTGAGTCACTTCTACTCTTTGTCCCTAATAATTATCTTCGGGCTAGGAACCACAAACTTTTTGCTCCCCCCTTTAGTCGTACTGTCGCGCGCGCAAACTCTCTCCGATACCTCGAACCCTCATCGCTCTCAACAAACTCTTAAAAGCCAACCCAAACTGTGACTTATTTGTAGATAGCTGGAGGGAAATCATGGCTGAATGCCTCAAGTACTGTGAGACAGACAGAATTTAATTTTTTTTTTTTTTTAGTTTTGGTAGCAATATCAACGGGTGACAATAGACTTATTATTTTTTTGTTGTTATCAATTTTATTTGTGATTGTTTTTATGATTATTATTGTTATCCATTTTATTTGTGACTGTTTTTTATGATGAATTAATTTTTGTTTTGTTATTAGTATTATTTTATTCGACGAAAGATAGACCTACCTAATTTGACATGTTTAACTTCTTGTAATTACCTATGTTCTTTAATGTAAAATCAATTATGTAATCAGAATGACAAAATGTTTACCTATTAATTAGTGTAATTGGTTCCCAGACCGTTCTAATTAATTAAATTAAATTAAAAATAAAATGGTTATGGCTGTCAAAATTGTGTCAACACATACCCAAGAAGAAAATGAATGTGTGGGTCAGTCTGTACACAATTTGACAGCCATAGCCATAACCATATGGAGTTTGTGGTAGCCCTGCAGATAGCTGATATAATACTTATGTATATTTTTTGTAAATACATACTTACAATACAATATACCACACAGGCAGAGAACAAAATATCTGTAATATATCCTTCCTATATTTATAAAAGAAAGTCGTGTTAGTTACACTATTTATAACTCAAGAACGGCTGAACCGATTTGGCAGAAAATTAGTGGGGAGGTAGCTTAGAACCGGGAGAAGGACATGGGATACTTTTTATCCCGAAAAAGCAACGGGAACGGGGCGTTATGCGAACGGGCGAGCGAAGCCGTGGGCTGCCACTAGTTTACTATAAAAAAAACTCAAGATTCTAAAGCATTAGCATTGCTATTCAGCGTGGCAATGCCGTTAATAATAAGTGTTAACCATTCGCCTATATCAAAGCATTGTCTCGTAGGACACGCAAGTCAGGAACGTGCCCTACGATGTAGGCAGGGCACATCCCTGTCCCTCATCATCATCATGTGCCCTGCCCTGTGTGCATATGTTCAGGCTCACGTGCCAGTAATTTAATTTTTTGCAAGTTGAATGCCATGTTAAATTTTGTCCACCTTTTAAAAAAATATCACACGAATACGGCCATTTCTCTCCAAACACAATCCCTCTGTTTTCACGCCCACTTTGTCCCAGCTTCATGTTTCCAAAGGCGTGCCTCGAATGACGAGGCGGTTGGAAAATACAAGGACGTGTGTAACATCCAAAATGTTGCAAAGTTTTGTCAAGAACTGGGAACAAATCTGTCGCATACTTTTATGCCAAGCGGCTCGAGACAGCGCCATAGCTCAGTTGGTAGTAGCTCTGCTTTCTGCGTTAGAGAATAAATATTTGTTTTTTTATATAACTAGCTGATGGATGAAACATATGGCCCACCTGATGCTAAGTGATAAATATACATATAAGTATAATAGATAAACATAATGCTATGTAGCCCAAATTAAGCATACTTAAGGGGACAAGATTTTAGAATGTATTATTATTATATATTTTTTTCTAAATATTACATAGGTACTTAGAATACAATATAACACCCAGACAGAGAACAAACATCTGTGTTCACCACACAAATATTTGTTCTCGGTGGGGATCGAACCTACGACCTACGGCGCAGAAGGCAGGGCTACTACCAACTGAGACAGTCGAGAGTCGAGACAACAGAGAAGACAGAGAGAAAACAAACATCTGTGTTAACTACACAATTATCTGTTCTCGGTGGGGATCGAACCCACGACCTACGAGTTTTTGTGCATTCACTCGTATGCTGATTTCAGGCACTACTATGAAGCCTTTGAGTTGGTTGAACTTTGAACTGCCAACCGTGAACTATGTCTGGCGTGCTTCCAAAATTAATCAAGCTGCGAACATGGAGGAGGGTTAAAACATTCTCGTTATATTACGTTCTTATTACTGAAAGTCACTATGTTATATATTAGTATATGATATATTAGTCATCTATATACAACGTGTTACAAAATACCCTTAAAAATTGTTAAAGCCAAAAGTTTTTTCAACCCTACTTGCGAGACGCTATAGTGCCTGGGACAGGATTTTAGATGGAATATTAGGCCTGCCCAGAACCTATACCATCCTGACAGCTTAGACGCTTAGCCTATCCACAGGAAAGACATGGTCAATATATGCTATTAGATATTATTATTATTACTAGGCCACCAGTGCACTAAAGGAAGCAAAACTGTGTACACTTATTATATTGATCGGCATATTTAAAAATATAAAATGAAATTTTTAAAAGTTTCCTATATTTTTTTATTTTATTTTAACTTTTCGCCATTTTGAAAAATCAAATGTAACTGAATAATGAATACTCCTCCCTGACTGAATAAGCAATCAGCTGTCGGCGTCAACACGTACGGCTACGAATCTCATTGTTCAAGTCAATTGCTCCCTCGCGCCGGACGAATCACTATTATTGAGGTGTATTGATTCACTGTACAAAAGTAAAATTACCCCACTACCTATTTTGAAATTGGAGCTGAAGTTGGATTTCAAAAGAGGTGGTCCACTTTTGAAATCAAACTTTTTGATTCTTCATTGTTTTATTTTTAACGTTTTTTTTCTGTCGATAAATGTGTACTATGCCAGTACTCTCAAGCGGTGAAGGAAAACATCTTGAGGAAACCGGCATGTCGTAAAGAATCTAAAAATTCAAAAACATGACAATGTGTCGAGTGCACGAAAGGAGCCTCTCTGGCGCACTTAACATCCATTCACCACACTGGATCGAAAGAACCAGAGAAGGAAAAGCAAGATGATGTATTATATTGTAAATTAATAGCCAAAGTATTTGGACTACAGTGCCATATCAACAACTTGGTAGGAACCAAGCCGTAGTTTGTTGGCTGTGGCTTGGTCGCGTGGAACTGGCACCTAGACTCACCTAGCTTTAAGACATTTCACAGTGATCCTTTTGATAATAATGAATAAATACATATTTTGGTCATAACTTTTAGTTCCATAGTTGGTTTCCGTCACCAAAATCGATATGGATGTATCATATACCGCATTGTTATATGACCATGTAGGTAGTATTTACGTCATCCCCTCGGCCTATAAATAGATTGTTCTTGTCGGCTGGTAATATCGTTACTTACTTCCAATAAAACCACTCTGCTACTAATAGCCACGATGAGCCGGGCATCGTGTTATAGGATAACTCAATTGGGTGGTAGACCGTTCATTGCCGTGCTTATCCGTTTTAGGCCCTTCGCACTCAAAAAGAACTAGTCACAAACTTAAATTACTAACGAGTTGCCTGAGCGTCACAGCCCATACATGTTCTATGGAGGTTCGCACACGACGCGACTAGTTACTAACTGGTCAGTAACGCGTTAGCAACCGATCACGCGCGACGCGTCGTACCGGTCTCCACGCTGCTGGTTTTGTTATAAAAATGAACGAGCAAACATTAAATAGCTATCTTTGGACATTCTATAGAATCCCAAAAAAATTTTATCTGTTTCACGCAGCTCTCGTGCTGCAACTGATAATCTGCAGTTAACATTATTTCGAATATACGGATGAACCCAAAACCTGCGAATATTCCTTCGTCGTCTTTTATAATAATAGTATAATACAATATCGTCGTCGTCCTCGCTCGATCCAGTTGACATGTTTACCACTTGTTAACCGTGTGCTTTTGTAAACAGAAATAACAGAAGTGACTGAAACCTTACAAATTGAGTAGCTTCGTGTGCGAGATACAATTTGTAACTGGTTTGTAATCGTAATTACTGATTAGTTCAGCCATTTTTGAGTAGCTCCATGTACGAAGGGCCTTACAGTAAAGGAGGTCCACTCTACTATTCTCTTTTGATGGTATTTGATTTTAGAACGTCAATGGTTCAAATATTAAAATTAGAAAAAAAAGAGGTCGTCTCTAAATACAGATTATAAATATTATATACTTTGTATACGGCAGGAACATTAATTTCGATTTAGTTAAAATTCTAAAAATATGAATATGCCAGCACAGTTTTTACAGAATCTTTTACTGTTTATATCGTTAATAAAGTATAATTTATCTAAGTAACGTATTAATGTATCCATTACAGCTTGACACTTTATGTAAGAGCTAGAATTTAACACATAAATAATAATTGACTAAAAGAAAAAGGCATAGATTGACACATTTTACAAAATTTTGTTTTTTGTTTTACGTTTCAATTTGTAGGTTTATTAGCCATGCCATTTTGTAAAAATGCCATTGGCGCTATCAAATATTCAAGGTTAGGACATAATGCCAGGTCAGTGGAGGTGTGAATGGGAAGGAAAGACTAATGGTGTTAAAAGCTCGTATTTCATATTGAATTATGGGATAAGGTGTGTATTCTGGTTCAAAAGTGCAGGCCACGAATGACTGTGGCATTGAGTCAATATGAAAAATGTTTATTGGATTACTTAATGGAAAGTAAAGTACCTAATTACATACAATTGCCTTATTTATAACTCGTAGGTAATTTATTTTATCGAAGTTGTTCGTATCTCATAATGGGGTATTAAAAGAAGAAAGAAAGAAAAGTTTGTGTCCCTTATTAAAAACCCCTTTTGAAGGATCAGTGTTCATTTTACGAAAAGACACGAGATAAGAAGGAAATTAATTTCGTCGGCAAATCCGACCACTCGTGAATTGAGACTGAAAGAACGAGAAAAACCGAAGAAAGCCGAAAAAGATAGCTTTTAGGGTTGCCACTTGACATAAGGAAAATAGGCTCGACTAAAATCCTCATATTAAACATACTCTTACAGTTTTTTGTAATGGAAAACGACGATGTCTACGAGTGGACAAAGGCATAAAACAAAGTCTAAACAAATATTTATTGAGAGAAAGTATGAACCTCCAAATATTAAAAATAGCGTTGTTTTTTAAACAATGAAAAGAAACTGCATTCAAAAATGTATGCATTTTTTTTAGAAGTTAATGCAAAAGAATTTACGCTGAAATTTTATGACACCATGAAGATCATAATGCGGATCAAAGATTCTTATACGATGTTGCCAAGTAAATCAATAAATATTTAAGAATACCAACACCTTCAGTGTAAAAGTCTCAGTTGCAGCCCTAGCTCCGGAACAAAGGCAGGGATCGGCCGCGATTATCTGGCTCAGATAAAAAGCAATTAGGGCAGCCCTAGTGTGCCTTTATGAGACAGTCGAGCTACATCACGGACACCTTTATCACGGCCTTATGGTATTGCCGACGTTATTGCGGTGTGTAATTCAGTGTCTACTGGAGATCTAGGTAACTCTTCTTATGAAAATCACTGTAGTATGTACGAGCAATTGCAAACTTAGAGCAACGCAGCAAGCATCGGAGATCGAAATTCAAAACTCGAAAAATAAGTATGAGATAGCGAGAGCGAGAGAGAGAGGCTGCACGCTACACGTTTGCCAGCGTCTCGTAGACTTGGGAAACTGCTTGCGCGTTTTGAACCTCCTTGCAACATCTATTAAAGAGGTTATAAAAGTAAGCAAGGAGTTTTGAAGTCGTTGCTTGATTGTCAGTCAGCCAGTAGGGTCCGGTAAATGTACAGCCAGTTATTGTACACCCCGTTAAAACGAATCCACTTTGACAAACTTTAACACTTCTTCCACAGTAAAATTGTTGAAGCAGCAGTTCAATAATTCGAGTAGAGTTTTGTAAGTACACGAAAAAGGTCAAGGATTTTGATACTTAAAGATACACAAAGGGATTATTGGGGATTACAGTCCTAAGAAGGTAGAAATAGGACACCGTTTTTATTTATTCCCGACGGGAAAAGGAAGTAGCAAGTTCCTCTCGGTAAGAAAGAAATAATAAAATGATACTAGAAATAGTAGAAATAACTTGTTAATTCAAAAGAATTTGCTTCCTGTGAGATGTAAATCGATCTTCCAGTTTATTTGAGTAAATATTTGTTTGAGATTTCAAAAACTTGGACTTCATAATAGCCAAATTTATGAACAGATTTTCATATTCATATTCATATTCATTTATTCATTGTTTCATGTGTATTATAGGTCTTAGGGGGTAATAACGTCCAGAACATGAGCCCCGCTGGGGCATTACAATGGCCTTACGGCAAATTAAATTAAAATAGGTAAATCTAAGTAAGTAAGTAACAAACTTCTTATTTATAGAATCTAATTTAACAATAAATCTTATTATATCTATGGACAATTCAGTAATACAAATGTCAAAAATAGTAACAATCTTCACCTATTGTACCTACCTAATACGAGTGGCTGCCTACCTACTTACAATTTTAAATAAATGTCAAAAACAATTACAATAATTTTTATATAATCTACCTACCTAATACGAGTGCCTACCTACTTACAATTTGTCAGATAAAAAATCTTCTACGGTGTAATAACATTTATCGATAAGAAATTTTTTAAGTTGGCTGCGAAAAGAGGAATCCTTTGTTTGATCCTTGATATAACTAGGAATTTTGTTAAAATTCCTTTTACATTGCTCCCATATAAATTTTGATAAAATTTATATGGGAACAATGTAAAATCTTTCAGATAAAAAAAAACAAATCAATTTCATAAATTACAAAGTTATGTGAATAACAAACATTAAATAAATATTAAACCAAATTGAAAACCTCCTCCTTTTATATAGTCGGTTAAAAATAAGTAGGTACTTACATTACTTTGGAGATCCCAGTAACCAACTGGCAAGTAATGAATAACTTATGAAAACCCACGCGGGGAATTTTTGCGGGAACAATATTTCATCGTCCAATGAATATTTCCCAAGACCGTAGCGTCTGCGGTAATGTTTTGTTTACAATCTAGGCTAAAATTACCCGCGGTATTTTGGGTAATCAAGCACTTAGAGATTATGAAAAGTGTTAAGAGGGCATCACACAGGCGACTCTCCATACAAACGTAGTCCCCTATTTCCTCCCTGGATCTAGAGTAACCATTTTGTCTCATAAAATCCAGATCTGCTATATACGTGCTCGTATGTTTTCCTTTTTTCAGAAACTCATTGATAAAGAAAATATGACCCTCATATGATTTATATGAAATATGATTGGAGGTGATATTTTCTTTATCAATAAGTTTCTGAAAAAAGGAAAACATACGAGCACGTATATAGCAGATCTGGATTTTATGAGACAAAATGGTTACTCTAGAGGCATTATCCAGGGAGGAAATAGGGGACTACGTTCGTATGGAGAGTCGCCTGTGTGATTCCCTCTTAAATGTTTATGAAGTGGCGTAAATTATGGTTTGTTTTATTTTGGTGTCAACGGTAAATAATGGTCGTCGTTTGGCGGTGAACCGTTTTGCAATTATTATATTTTTTTGTGTATTTTTTAGTTATTAGAGGAAGTTATAAGCTAAGTTCGTTCCTTGGTTGATAATTTTGAGGACCTTTGTTTTTGTAAGTAGGTACTACCGTACTACCTGTCTGGACAAACGTAGCCAAGGATCGCGATATTTGAAAGGAATGGGGGAGACCATTGGCCAGTAGTGAGATCCGGTGGGCTCTTAATAAAAATAAATAATAGGTATTGTAACTTACATTTTCAGCGAATTTAGAACCAAATTGTATTAAATAAATAGAACAACCCATGCAGGGCTTATAATAAAAATAAATGTAACCATCTACTTAAATTGGGTTTAGAACAAAATTGTATTACATATTTATGTATACATATAAATATAAGTTAGATAATAGATTGATTTTAAATGATAGTTTTTTTTTACCATAATGTCGAATTTATTTACACAAATAAACTTACAATTAAACAAATATTTACAAAATGTACAAAATACACAAGAAACAGTTGAGCTATCTGCAGACCGTTACAAACGATCTAGAGATAGCTCAACTGATAGATTGATTGTATAAATAGAATACTTAATTGAACATGAATGCCATGCACTGAATCCGTTACCTAGGGATATTTTTTTGAAGACCACAGCAGTTTTTCCAGTCCATAATTTCACCATATTTTTACCCTTCTCACATCTCGTCTGACATGTTTGCACACGTGAGTAACAAAGGAATGTTAAAATACCATGAGCAAAAGAAACAAAGTGGCGGAAAATTTTATAAGAAAAGCTGAATAATTTACTACAGAAATACATTTATGAAAGGCCGTACCGAGTCCTTTACAAATTAACGCGATCGTTATGCATAATTATATATGGAAGAAACGGGTATTTATCGCGATTACCTTTATTATTTCCCGACTTATCGACCGTGTTACAACAGCCGTGGTCGCGGGCAGACTCTAATAATAAAGGTAATCGCGATAGATACCCGTTTCTTCCATATATTATGCCGTACCGAGTGTTTATTGGCTTTCATAACAAAATAAGAAAAAATATTATGAGAATCTTATAGTTAGTGGTTAAATTGGTCAGCCCTCATAGTTCAGTTGGTAGTAGCTCTGCCTTCTGCGCTGGAGGGCGTGGGTTCGATGTCCATCGAAAACAAATACTTGTGTGTTGAACAAAGAGGTTCGTTTAGGTCTAGGTGTTAGGTATATTGAATTAATATATAAAAAAATACAATTATCAATCAGCTGCCTTATTCCCATAGCACAAGCTCTGCTTTATTTGGGGCTAGTTAGTGTTGTGTGGATTGCCCACAATTTTCATTTAATTTAGAAGTTCTTTCTAGAAATATCAGGAAACTACCGTATGTCCAGCAGTAAACTTCAAGCTATGATGATGATGTAATGAAGCACGTATAAAGGAGATTGACCCAGCTCATCACGAGCTCTGACTAGCTCATGAATATTGAGCTCACGTCCGACGTCTGTCTGTCCTCAGCGTGGACGAGACAACACATGGACCAAATGAAACACCTAACCGGACACGAATTTTGTCTCTCATTGTCTGTCTCCAAACGAAATTAGAGGAGCATATCCCACAAGATAAAATAAAAAATATAAATCAAATAATGTATTTATTCAATAGTATCAGAAGGATCACTTTGAAACGTCTTAAAGCTAGGTGAGGTGCAAGCTCCACGCGACCAAGCCTAGAGGGCAACAAACTACGGTTTGATTCCTACCGTTTCTTTGTAACCAACTGTACTGTTTTGTGTTGTAAGATGCTTTTACAAAACAAAACAAAAACAGTCTCACGACTGTAAAAGGCACGATAGACAATAATATATTCTTTCTTATTTCGTGGCTGCTTAAAATTATAAGGGGTGTCAAAGGGAAACTTTATTTAGGGTGTTACACAAAGTGGCTGCTTTTTAGTTTATCGAAAAATAAAATGACACACACGCATCTAGAGCTAAATAAAAAATAAATTATAAAAAAAACAAGTCATAAAATGAGAGAGGACCATAGACTTGATAGAAAACTTGGGTGTCCAAACTCTTTGGAGAAGACGTATTAAATAGTATGAAGGCCAAAAAAACTTCAAAAGTTTGAACTCGGATGTTGGAGTGTTTGAATAATGAAGAAATTAAGTATTTTTGGTCCAAGCATTGCATTGTCAGTGTTCAAGAAAGGAGTGTGGCTCGTTTCGCAAGGATTTCTTACCTTTGTAACAAGCTAGGCGGGTCTCAATCCCAATCAATACGTGACTTTTCACGCAGAAGCAAATATATTTTACACTCTTTACGACTGGCGCTATAAAGAACTCCAAAAATAGTAAAGCGTCCCGTGAAGGGGCATAAATTGAAAGTTGCCCCCAGAGCCTTCCAGAAGTTGATCGCACGCTTTTATGACAGTGTATGCTGTGATATTATATCCGCCATTCTTATAATAGAAACACGAAGTTCTTGAGAGTCGGTTAGGCCTTCTGATACTATAAAAATCGTGTGATACTTCCTGGCCACGCCATAGCTCATAGCGCCAGGGCTTTTAAGTCAAACCAATTGTACTAGAAATTACAATCCTTTAGAAAGCTTATTTTATTCACTGAAAACAATGAGTAAAATGCACACTGACTATAGTCGATTTGAATTCAGAACACACCGATCTAGTAGATCCACATCTCAGAAAATACTCGGTACTAACTCCTTGTGCAAATAACTCCTCGAGATTTGATTGGTCGAAATGTTCCACTTATTAGCATTAGAATGAAAACTTTTTTGTCGTTATTAGTAATCCTTTACTTGCTCGTGATTCATCTATTGCCCTCGCTTTAAATCCGTATTTTGTTCATTAATTACTTAGTATACCTACTATTAAAAACGTTCATTAAAAAAAATGTTGTACCTTCGTAGCGCTCATGAGAAATTAGACAAATCTACAATCTACAGGCACGTATACCCTTACCTGATTTCTTGGCACTGTTCCCCTTTCCATTTTTGTTCTTCCTCGGGTAAAGGTTGATCTTGCTCTGACCACACCCCATCACGGCCTATTCCACCCCAGACTTCCACATCACTATAATTTTTTATCCATTTATCATGGAATTTTACTACACCTAAATCTAATTTTTATTTCTTAGGCTTCGTTTTTTAATTTAAATATATATACACGAATTTTTTACATATTTCAATGTTTTTTTAATTTATCGAATGATATTCACTTCCATTTCAGATACTTTTGCTTTTTTTTGTTTTATTTGTTCTTTGGGGCACGGCGTGTATGGAGGACTCCATGCTTCTTGTTCTGAAAAAGAAAAAAAACTAATAGTTTTTGTATAAGTTTGCAACTACCCTCATAAAACGATCTTAAAGCAATGCGTGACTCTTAATGCAAGTTTCTTGCTGAATTCATTTAGAGCAATAAATAAATACAATACATCGTTTTAAGCGAGTGCTAACAAATTTCAAAGATTCCTGATTATTTTCTAAAATTTAAAAGCAGTAAAAAAATATTAAGGGGCCGGCGGAGGGCGAATTTTCATACAAACGTAATAACAAAATGATTATCTAACTTAAGCAGATTTTCACTATGTTATTGTAATAATTGTATTCGTATAGTATTTATCTAGGTTCCTGAACAGTTTTTATTTTAAAATACTTAACTCAATGAAATTAACGCCAATCACATTTTGCAATGAAAAAAATGTGTAAAATGCGATTGGTGTTTATTTCATTTGAGGTAAGTAGTATAAAATATAATCTGTTCAGGAACCTAGATAAATACTATACGAATACAGTTATTACAATAATATAGTGAAAATCTGCCTAAACTAGTAATAATTTTGGTATTACGTTTGTATGAAAATTTGCCCTCCGCCGGCCTCTTAAGTGAAGAATTTAATAACTTATTGTTCTTGAGTGAAACGTTGAAAATAAAAGAAAAGGTTGCTGTCATGTCGTATAAGGAAGACAAGGAGGTCGCATTCGAAAGACTCAATTGGAGAAAATTGCATCAAACCACGACAAGAGATAAGCTCTTAAATTTAAGAACAACAAACTAAATTCAAGAGTTAACAAACGACATGCTGGTTGATTGAATTTAATTTTTGAATTCAAGAAACTTGCTTCTTCATTTTAATACAAACGTTTTATGACGGTTGTTGTTTTAGAACTGGGCAACATGAGGCAGTTGGAAAGTAGATGTTTCATAATGCACCGAGTCTGTGTACACTTGTTAGAAAAATGCCGAAAATAATGAAGGTTATCAATAAAATACTAAGTTCACTACTTTATAAGCAAATACGATGGACAAAAATGTTTACTGGTGGCCGATTTTTGAGTTATGCTACGTCCATTTCGTGTCAGTCCGCCACCTTTTTGGTATGTTGTCTTGCTCTCTTTGGCCAAGAAAATCTCTTTTCGAGCTAAAGAAGTACAGAGGGAATCACACAGGCGACTCTCCATACAAACGTAGTCCCCTATTTCCTCCCTGGATAATGCCTCTAGAGTAACCATTTTGTCTCATAAAATCCAGATCTGCTATATACGTGCTCGTATGTTTTCCTTTTTTTCAGAAATTTATTGATAAAGAAAATGTCACTTCCAATTCATATTTCGTATAAATCATATGAGGGTCATATTTACTTTATCAATAAGTTTCTGAAAAAAAGGAAAACATACGAGCACGTATATAGCAGATCTGGATTATATGAGACAAAATGGTTACTCTAGAGGCATTATCCAGGGAGGAAATAGGGGACTACGTTTGTATGGAGAGTCGCCTGTGTGATTCCCTCTTAAAAAAATAATAATAAAGCAATTTAAAGCGAATACCATATTGCTTAGTCGTATTTAAGATTGATGTACACAGACGCGCAGGCTTCATAGTTTCATGAAATATCTACTTTAGAATTACATTTATAGCACACATTGTCATTTTAATCTTACATCCCAATAATACATTCAAACTTTTCTCGCTGACTGCACTAAAAACCGTCACCTGGACCATAATTAATAAGAAGGAAGCTATAGTCTCACAAAAAATATGAACATTTCCTGTGTGAAGTCATTATTTTGGATAATATTTCAATCGTTGAAATAATACAAAGCATGTGGTGCTTAACAAAGTTTGACACACATGTGGGTTCAACACGGGGGTATAGATAGTGCAATCCACGAAGGCGCGCCCCACTATTCCTCCTAACCGTTTATAGTATATGTGTGCAAACTGTGCAAGCTTCCGTCAATGTTTGAGTGTTATCGGTACACACTAATTACCTATGAGTGCACACGCACACTACAATGAATAGACTATACGGTTCGCGACTGCCGCTCGGAGCAAACTCCCCGCACCCCGCGAGGGGCGCGTCTTCGTGAATTGCACTATCTATACCTGGATAGCAAATTAATTTCTGACAGTATTAGACCCTAAATCCACTGGAGTATGGTGGATCCGACGTCACAGCAAGAATGCAGCCACATTGATATTATATCAAACCAAAATAAACTTACTGTCTTCATTTTATTTGACTTTTGGCGTAATTTTCACTTGAAACCCGAATGTGATCATATTTTTACAAGTAAAAATTTGTGCTCGAGTAAACATTTTCAGTAATTATTTACTTCTCTCGAATATAACATCGAGATGTACATATTATATGCGATAAGTATAAAAGTTTTAGCTTATCTGTACTTTTTATTGGACTATTTTACTAAATTGCCAAAAATAATGATTATGAAACGTTTGAAGTTCAGAATTTAGCTTTCTCTTATGAATCTTAATTTATAGAAGACCTAAGAAAGGATTTCTTAATAATATAAGTTTAAAAAACCTTAGAAACTGACTTCATGGCCACACGTCTGAACTGATTTAGATGGAGTTTCTATGGGACCAATTTGGAAGTAGAAAAAGAAAAGGAAGATAAAAAAGATTTTTACAAATCGGCTCATAATTTTGACGAATTAAACATACAACTAAGTAGAGAGCCTCCTCTTTTTTTATTTGAAGTCGGTTAAAACAAGCTCATTCAATTTTGAAAAAATTGTCTGGATTTACTATATAGGCACAAAATCTGAAACGAGACTTTTAGCGAACAGAGTGTATATTTTATGTTGCCCAAACAAATAAATCTCTAATATAACTCCACCAAACAAACAGACCGACAGATACCACTCATACGGACACTCATGAGCAATAATGGGCTGTTATAAATTACGAACATTGTTACAACAACAGCAGGTGTGTTCCTTCACCATCACCATTTTAAATGTTTATTTTGCAACTAATTTATAGGTCTAGTTTCCGAACATTATCGGTGCTAGTAGATCAAGCATTTCATCGTTGCCAACCGACTTCTAAAACGACTGGCCTCTCAACTCATTTGGTAGTAGCTTCGCCTTTTGCGCCATAGGTCGTGGGTTCGATCCCCACTGAAAACAAATATTTGTGGGTTGAATGCACAAACACCTGCATTCAAACCACAAATATTTGTTTTCATTTGTTTTCTCTGTCTGGATCGTCATCGATTACGTGAAGATAATAAAACATAAAAATATAAAATAAAACATAAAAATGTCAAAGGTTGAGCTATGGGTATTACAAAAAAATATACAAAGAGTTTTAATGACGTAAGCAAATACTGTAGCTTTCGCAAAATATTTCCATCATTAAGTATTGACGAATATAATTTTAGTATAATATTATTGTCTCACCCTTTCTACAAAATTCGCCCATTTTATTCATATTTATTTCGATTTTAAATCGTTGTACGAAAATAAAATCCTATTTCATTTTTCAAGAACCGGACTCTACTTAGCAATACTATTTATTTTAATTTTAGTGTTTACTTTAGTTATCATTAAATAGTTTTCATTTTCCATTTCATTTCAAGCGTCTAACACAAAAATTACGGTTACAAAGAACAAACATCACAGATGTGTAGATGTGTAACCCTACCCTAGACTAGACATCCGCCATGCAGCTTGGCCGGGTGCCTGGAGGGCTACCCTCGGCATGTCTAAGTGGTACAAGAGCACTTGCAGCCCCAACACTTGAGGTATCGAAGGGCTGCACCCGAAGAGACAGGAAGCTAATACATTTTGCCGACTTTGCAAAATAAGTGGTTTAGAACAGTTGCCGATTGTGTAATTCTGTTGCAGACAAAAACTTGATACTAACAAATAAATGAAACTAACAATGAACAGCGATCACGTATCTTGTTGCCATCATTTTTCGACACTGTTGCCATACTAGTTTTACAAAGCGAATTTCCTATTCGCTATCTCATGTTTATTACGTCAACATTCAGTCTTATAATAATAATATATACTTAATAAATATTGGACAATCCACACCGAGCTTATACCTATGGGAACTAGATATTTTTTGTAAATACATACTTAGTATAATATAACACACAGAGAACAAACATCTGTTACAAGTCTTGTTACAATAGTTTCTTGTCAAAGATAAGTTTTGTTACAATTACTTTTTGATTGCAATCGTATAGCTCAAAATAATGTCAAAACTACCACTAGGTCACCAGCGATACATAGGTATAGGTACTACCTGTTTCTAATTGAAACATTTTTTTAAGGCAGAAAAGCAGCTCTCAAAATTGTACTTTCGGTCTCGTCGTAAAATCGTTGGTGCCTCTCTGTATTTCTAATGTAGGTAAATCAGCTATTACTATGGCTGGTCTAAATTCATTTATGTTCGTGGTTGTGTAAAGAATAATATTTCGGAAACCAAAAATATTAGTATGTGCATAATTTAAAATTTCTGTAGGTAGGTAAAATAATTGTACTTATTCTGTTTAGTGAAGTAGCGTTTTCATACCGAAAACACTGACCTAAACAAACAGAGAGTCGTTAAAACTCGTAGGTAGAGACGTGCTTCGGCATCGGTTTCATCATCGGCTCAATTTCGGCCAAATGTCGGCAAATAAACACGTCGTAAACAGTAACGAGGGGTTTAAATCCGATAGCACTTGGAATTACTGCGCAAACGGAGTTCTGAAGGAAAACACAAGGTTTTCGAATATACCTACCTATGAACGCCATTTTTTATGATTAAATAACTAGCGGCCTGTCCCGGCTTTGCACGGGTGGACATTTATTTTTTAAACAATTAGATATAGCCTATGTTACTCAGGGTAAATGAAGCTTTCCAATGGTGAAAGAACTTTTGAAATCGGCACAGTAGTTTTTGAGTTTATTCATTACAAACTTACACACAAAAATACAAATCTTTCCTCTTTATTATATTAGTATAGATAATATAGCAAAAGTTTAAGCACTGTTTATCCTTACAGGGTAAATCATGTTATGATTCAAAAACTAGTCCTAAGATCTGACACTGTTTTTACATGAATAGGCAATAAATATACTGAATACTGAATCTTTGACATATTTTTACGTGTATGTTTGTTCCTACTCATCTCCGTAACGGCTGAACGGATGTAGATGGAAGTTCTTGTTATCGTGGCAGTGTGATGAAAGGATATTAAATACGCCTCAAAGCTCTTTCCGTGCACTCGACACATGTTTTTCTATAGAACTAACATAAGACGCTTATGGTCTGCTATGACCTTCAGGATGGTGTACAGATTTATACGCAAAGATGCTTTTTTGAGACTCATTTAAAATTCACCGCATTAGGTTCGAGGGAGCTAAACAACAAATGTCTAATCGGCTTACCGTCCTAATTACGGCTTAATTCGTACTCTTATGGACGAAAATAAGCAACATTTAAAAAGCAGCGTATATAATATTGGAGGTTATATTTTTTCATGAATATCTCCAGATAGCCACATCCGCACTCAAATATCTGTGTTCCGGTGGGGACCGGAAGGTCATTGGCCCGTGATACGCTGGGACGCCGCTTCGCAAATTACCTGTGCTGAGTCACGGTCGGAATTTTAACAAGAATTCACCTACATTTAGAGTATGAAGATGTAGGCTCTTTGAGAAGGGCTTGTCCGGGGAAGTACTACTTCTACCGGAAAGTAACGATGCATTAATAGTAGCTTTTTAGGTAGGTACTTATACAAGGAAAGGAGCTAAAATGACCCACTAAATACGAGGTACTTCCTCGTATACAATGGGTCATTTCAGCCCCCATAGAAACGGAATTTTAATGGGCTCTTAGCGCCGTGTGCTACACTCTACTTTTCTCTACGAAAGCGAGAAAATAAAATAATTCAATACAATATTATTATATGAAATACTTAGTAGATTTTTTTTTAAGATTTCGCGCCAATGTTTTTTTTTATTCTTCTCTAGACGCAAGTGACGAGCAACGCATTGCATGCATTCTACCAAAGAGATCGCCGATTTTAGTTCCATTTACAAAAATAAATGTTTTTTTATGAAACATTAATAGCAGAGAGATATATCCATGATTATTCCATTATGACTAAGGACTTTTTCGTTTTTGTAGATCTTGTCATTTGATAGACAAAAATTTAAAAAAAATGTTTTCCCCTGGAGGAAGGTGTTATTTTTATTCGATCTGGTACGCCCAATTTGCGGTCTTTTTGAGCAAGAAGAGTTAAAAAAGCTATTTTGATATCGGTCGCCTAGTAACTAGCTAAGATCCCATAAGAGATTAACGACTAAAATAGGATCACTTTGAAACGTCATAAAGCTAGGTAAATGTAAGTGCCAGTTCCACGCAACCAAGCCTAGAAAAACAGGCAACAAGGCGGCTTGGTTCCTATCGTTTTTTGTGCATCTTTTACAAAACAAAAAAAAAAGAGTTTAGAGTGAAAATATCATCCCGCGAACGAAGTCACGCTGGATTTCACTAGTTACGAGTATCACAAATCATCGTGATTTTCAGGAGTATGATAAATAAATCTGTAGATTGTCATTATCCGTAACACGATAAAGCTATTTCGGTTCAATAAGCCAACACATCGTGATAACAGATACGTCATTGTAGATAATAGGGATATGAATAGAACTACAGGGTGCTTTATGACAGCACTACCATGCCTACTACTTTTACTCATACTTTTATGTTCAGTACCCGAAGTCGGAGTTTTGCTACCACGTTTCGTCTACCAAATGTTGTTTTCGTGTCTCTCTCTTTTGTATGTAAAATTTATGAGACGACAACTCGTTTCGATCGTTTCTAAGTAACATAGTTTTGCTGTCTCATCTTTTCTCTCTACAAAAGACAGAGACACGTGGGCGAAACGAAAACAACATTTGGTTAACGAAATGTGGTAGCAAAACTCGGACTTGGGGTACTGTACCCGAAGTCGGAGTTTTGCTACCACATTTCGTCTAGCAAATTTTGTTTTGGTGGACGAAATGTGGTAGCGACGAAAACCGACGAACGAGAGAGACCTCTCTTTTGTATGGAAAATTGATAAGTAAAAAAAAAGAAACAAAAAAAAAGAAAAAACAAAAACAAAAAAAAAAGACAAAAACTGAGATTCGCTAACAGCTAAAAAACAGATTATTAAAACGTTATAGGTAGTTCACTTCACAACTTTTGCAGAACAAAGTGTGCTAGCGAAAAGTTGTTTTACAGTGTTCATCGTCTTAACCACTGGCTCTTTTTTGTGGTGTTATGCTATTATAAAAACACTACTACAGGCCCGACCAGACCCCATCTACTGTAGTAGATAGGATACTACAGTAGATAGGGTCTCCCTCGCCTGCAATAAATTGCTTTCTTAAATCTTCACAGAAAATGGTGACATTTTGTAATGAAATTAATCCTGAGATATGCGACTCCCTTGGCTTCTAACTTAAATAACCTAGTTAGAGGGATCTTATGGTCAAACTACAGATCATTCCTTGATTCAGTAAACCTAGCCTGAGTTTTACTCGATCAGTTCGACAAATTAGTTTCGCCTTCGTGTCTCTCTCTTTTATAGTATTTTGTATGGATTAGGTGCTATATTATTCTATACTTAGGTACTAATGTTAAGTAGAACATTGTGAGGACACCAGCGAGATAAATTACTCATTGCTTGACAAATAGTACTGCTTGTATAGGTAACGGCACATAACTTTAGCGCTGACCGTTATTGCGCAGAAGTCAAAAATAAGGTACCTGAGGGGGGCTAGCGGAATGAAGTGCGGGCGTGCGAGGCGCTGATTGGCTCTCCAGTAGCACTCCGCTCTCTGTACCAATAGGACACTGCACACATCCACACATCCAGTGTGCGCGACATGGCACACTACGACGCATGCGAAGCGCGTATCGCTCACCGCTAAAGTTATACGTCGCGGCCATACGTCCCGGGCGGGGCGGGGCGCGGTGTAGTTTTTGCTTTGGAATGACAGCCGTAAATGTGTGCTGAGGAGTGAGATGAAGTGTAGTTAAACATAGAGATTATCGTCAGAAGTCGCAAGGGTGGAGATTACGTGCGTCAACGCAATTAAGTTGTATTATTTACGAGGAGATTTATGTATTAGATACAGTACAGGTATTTCTATAGATGTATAGTTATCTGAAATATGATAGAAATAGTGGAAAAATTGTCGGAAAACATTTTTCCTTCACAGTTTTTCAAACAGTGTTGAACAATCAACACAATACCAATTCTAGCCCCCAATTAAGCAGAGCTTGTACTAAGGGAACCAGTATAACACATAACACACAGAAAGAGAACAAACACCTACACACAAATATTTGTTCTTTTCAATTCAATTCATTTATTATAATCATACATACTAGAAGAACATTTAGTTACGTCAAAGGTATATCATGAAGAAAATCAAATTTCAGAATATAGGTAGGTAGTGTATACCTAATTTGTGTTGCAGCTGTATAGGGGCTTTCTCAGTGGGGATTGAACCCACGACCTACGGTGCAGTAGTCCTACCACAAGCTCTGTCTGGCTCTGTCTCTGGCTCTGGTTTTGAGGCTGTTTTGAGTGTTGACTAAATAAATCCTACGTCGAAACGTCACACACACAGTATAGTACACTGGTGAGCAATCACACAGACTCAGAGCCAGACACGACACAGAGCCAGACAGAGCTTGTGGTAGGCCTACAGAAGGCAGAGCTATTGCCAACTTTTGTGGGTTGAACAATTTTTCTTTCTTTCTTTCAATTCGGCTGAGAGTCCAGTCTCATCATCATCATCATCAACCTTTATCAGACTCACCCCCGAATACTGAAACGCAACTCAGATTTAAGCACGTCTCAAGCGACGAATATTTGTATTCGGGGGTAAGACTTAGAATCCAGTCTAAGTATAGTATAATATAGTAAGTTTAGTAATCTTTAACTAAATAATAAAATTACCAAATTCGTACTGAAAACAATCAAGTTATTAACTTACGACGTCATAAATCAAAATAAATTGCGATTACGACAAATTCTTCACGGGCTCCGACATTTCTATTATCGTTGTAGGAACGCTCCGTATAATTTGAAACTTATTCCCTCGAGATAGGGCCGTATTGAAGCTAAAAGATGACTATGCGAATTGTCATGGCATTTTGAGCTCTATACCCTGGAGATAAGGACTGTTTGGTGGTGGGTACACATTGTCTTATCAAAGCCTCCGGGCTGTGGAAGGTTTAGCGGATATTTGTGTTAGTTAGATGAAGAGTAGGTACAGTCAGATACATTTGAAAGTTTACACTTTCAAGCTATTGATAATTTCAGGACAAAAACTCATAAATTGGTATTCATTTATTCTTTAACTGACTTGACGTTCTCAGTAAAGTTTTAATTTTGTCATTAGTAAACCGAGTTGAATTAGCAATGGGCAGGTCATTATAGCTCGAAGAACCGACAACCGTTGGAGAAGAAAGGTTCTCAAACGGCGGACATGCACCGGAAGACGAAACGTAGGGCGCCCACCCACCAGATGACCGGCGACATTGTTAAGATCGCGGGAAGTCGGTGGATGGAAAAAGCTCAGAATCATTATTCCTGGAAATGTGTACAAGAGGCCTATTTCCAGCAGTGGACTTCTTCAGGCTGATGATGATGATGATGAAACCGAGTCAGAAAACGTATTTTTTAATTACAAAAGATGACCTTTAGATTTTAGTCCCACTTATATTTCATTTAATCGGTTAATCTAGTAATTTCAAAACCCTACAAACTGAAACACAGCAATGCTGCTTCACGGCAGAAATAATTTTATTTTTCTATTGCAATAGCCGCAGCTGATTCCTCCCCCTTTTAAGCAACGACTCTCAAATAGGTTCTTAAACGCTTCAGTTAGACTTTACTATTGTTTTAGCGTTCTTTCCAGCATCGCTCAATCAGGCTATTCATTACACAGTTTATGGTCATGCATAAAACTCAACAGACCAGCTTGATGTCGCAAAACTCGTAAATTCCCCAATCTCGCGCTGTTTTACGCGGAAGCCTACTCAGAAAGCGTCCGTGTCTTCCCCCGACCGAGAGGGGTGTAAGTTTGAGGAAATACTGTGTGTTTTTTTGCTGGTGATCGTCTGACAATTCTTACAGCGATACCGGACGCTCCTTAGTGTGTGTCTGTGGCCTTGCAGGAACAAATAAAAATAAAAACAAATCTTTGCTCCGAAACAAATAGTCCGGTCCTCTTTGGGTATCAAATCTATAAATTAATTAATAATAGATAATGCGGACAATCCACACAACACTATTTAGCCCAAAACTAAGCAGAGCTTGTACTATAGGAACCAGATCGCTGATAAAATACTTATATACATTTTTTTTTGTAAATGCATAGATAACTTAGAATACAATGTAACACCCAGACAGAGAAGTAAAAAGTTGTTTAGTAAAAAGTTGTTTATTTTCCTTCACAATGTAAGTATGTTATGACTTAGGTCTAGAAAACAAGTTCTTAAGTGCTAACATTGTGAAGGACTGGTGCCTGATGTAGGTTCGTAAGAACCTGTATTACAGGTCACCAGGCCCCACTCTGCGAACACATCAGGTCTTGTGTAAAAAGACCTTCGGGAGACTTTACAATGCTATGACATCGTTAGTGCAGAGGAAAGTACAATATAAATAGTAACAAGGTACAATAAAAGTAGGGTAACAAGATACATTGAAAGAACAAAAGTATGATACTAAAAAAAGCATGCAAAAATAACTTGCTAAATGACTAAAATTACAAAAATAGACTAAACTTAAATCTAAACTATACTATATTACAACCATGTGAGCATGTGAGGAATGTAGTATGGGTGTGTGTGAATGTTTGAGTGTGGGGGTAGGGAGTATGAGAGTATGTTGTGAGCTATGTTTAAGGTTGTGTGGGCTCTACTGATAAAACCAACCTCCTAAGAGTTTGAGTTTTGCAGGAGAGTTATGATTTATGCAAGTTTATATGTGATTGTGAGTGTTATGAGTAGGTGATTTTGTATATGAGGAATCGAAAGGTATGTGCACATACAACAGAGTTAAGAAATAAATTATGAAAGAATATTAAGTCTGAGGAATTAAAATATTTTCTGTTTCCTGGTAAGTCAGGGTTTTGAGATAGGTGGATATAATCTTCTTGCAGCTGGGTCTACAAAGAGAATATATGTTGAGCTTACTGTTTAGCGAATTGTAGAGGAAGTCACCAAGAAAGCAGTAGGAGCTCTGGGCATGGCTTGTTCGGTAAGAGGTTATACTACAGACCTTGCCTTTCCTTCTCTTATTCTGTGTTAGTAGTGGTTCATACTTCAGCTCGGAGTGTTTCTTTAGGACTGTGTGAAGGATAAATGTTTGCCTGAATGTCAATACGTCCCACTTTTTGAAGAGGTCCACTGTTGGGTAGCGAAAGGGAAGACCAGCTCCCACCTTGAGTATAGCACGCTGCGCTCTTTCAACTTCCAATACATGAGTCTTAGCTGCACCACCCCAAGAGGTGATGCAGTAATCCAGCAACGATTGACATAAGGCAAGATAGACCATCTTAATTACTCGGATATCAGATACGTGTCTTAGGCTCTTAAATATATATATTAGTTTACGCAGTCTTGGAACTAATACCTCTACATGCGGCTTAAAACTAAGAGATTGGTCAATAATGACACCCAGATATTTAACTTTATCCGCCCTTTGCAATAAAGGACAGGAGCATATAGTGGTATCGGTCACGGCGTGGCAATTATGGGCAGTGATAGTATAGTTCTCTGATGGAAGATTATTTGTCTTGAATGCAAAGGTTAGGTATTTAGTCTTTGAGACATTTAACGTGAGTATATTTTCATTCAGCCATTCACTAACTCTACCAAAACCTATCTGAGCTAGATCAAAAACGTTATCCCAGCTGCTACCACTAAAAAAGATGGCTGTATCGTCAGCGTAGGTAAAAATTTTGCCGCCTTTTATCTGGAGATCGCACAGGTCGTTAATGTAGATGAGGAATAGTGTAGGGCCAAGTATGCTGCCTTGAGGGACTCCATACGAGGTTACTTCTTCCTCACTTATCCATTGATCAATTTTGACTTGTTGCGACCTGTTTGACAGGTAACTAGCCAAGAGTTCCAAAGGTAGGTCTCTAATACCGATTCTCTCTAACTTTTTCAAAAGTAGTGGGACAGAAACTGTGTCGAAGGCTTTAGCTAAATCGAGGAAAACAGTTAAGCATTTCTTTTTATTGTCTAAATTTGTAATTATGGAATCGACTAGTCCGTGTACCGCATCATTGGTTGATTTGTTACGCCGGAAACCAAATTGAAAAGAAGATAGCAAATTGTTGGATTCTAAGTATTTGATTAGTCGTAAATTAATTAGACGTTCTAGAATTTTTGACAGAGCCGGAGGAATAGAAATTGGCCGATAGTTGTTGACACAGCCCCTGTCCCCACCCTTGTGTATTGGTTTGATGAGGGCCGATTTGAATGATTGGGGGAAGACTCCAGTAGATAAGGAAAGGTTGCAAATGTGAGTTATGGCTGGAGTCAACATTTTTGCATATCTTTTTATTATTTTACCTGCAATCAGGTCAGCCCCTATGGCACAGTTATCTCGAAGTCCATTTAATAGTTGCAAGACTTCCTCGTCATCAGTGGGCAGCATGACGCATGAATGAACCGGGGTTGGGTTGACGAAGTCAATATGAGTTTCTGTAGTGGTAGAGTTTATTTGCTCTGCAAGGTTTTTGCCAACATTTGCAAAGAAAGAATTGACAGTGTTTACGCTTATTTTGGGATTGTTAGCTAGCAGGACGCAAGAAGAGTTATCTTTAGGTTTACAGGACCCACTAATACTTTTAATTGCTTTCCATAACTCCTTACTATTTCTTCCAGCCTCTTCAATCTCTTTTCTTTCATATGAGAAGAGAACAAACATCTATGTTCCTACATTTTTATAAGATAAAAAAACTATTGATAAAATATTTACAACAATCAAAATCAAACCCCCCACGCTTTTTGTACAATAATATAAATTTTATTTTTAACTTTTTTGTTCAATTAGTTATAAAAACGTGTTTTTTTTAGTTTTTTAAACTAAGTATAATTTTTTTTTACTCTTTTTTTTTTTTTCGTATTGTCTTGTCTTCGACCTTTGACAGGTGTGCAAAGTTTGAATCAAATTTGATCGTTCAAAGTAGGACAAAATCGAGCTCAAAGGGTTCGGTTACATACAAGCAAGCAAACAAACTTACATACAGGTGAAGCTAATAAAAGCGTTATAAAAAGGCAACTGTATTCTTTTTTGGTCCAGACCAGCATCCGCTAGCTTATTATGCGTATCTCATTCTTCAAATCTTAGTCAAAGTACTTCAGAGTAGGCTCCCTCAAGGGTCGGTATCGACCAGAGGGTGGCTGTAAGGGCGCAAACTAACTTAAGTACACGCCCCTGACTGACTGCGCGACTGTCTCTGTTTTTGTATTTCACAGACGAGTAGGTACATACAATAACATAAATAATATATTTGCAGACAATTTATGTTATTATACCTACTCACACATTATAGAATCGTACTCCAAACTGCAATGCCCTTACGGGAACTTTAATGCAGAAAAAAATGAAAGATTAAATATTAATATTAGAAAGACAAAACTTATTATTAAAAATACTTTTTTCCATTATTTTAAAGATTGTACATGAAAGCAATAAATAAATACAAATTTACACAACACTATCTAGCCCCAAACTAAACTAATTAATACAAGTACATATTAACAAAATGTACAAAATACACAAGAAGTGTGTTATGTGCAGACCGTTACAAGCGATCTAGAGATAGCTCAACTGATCCAAATCAGTGCCAGGCGAAAGCGTCTCCTCCAAACAAATCTTATCTTTGATAACGATTTCAATAATACCGAATGGTGACGTAATAAATATGAGATAGCGAATAGGAACTTCGCTTTGTAAAACTATAGACAACAGATAGACGGTGGTTGAAAAATGACGGCAAGAAGATACGTGATCGCTGTTCTTTGTTAATATAATTTATTTGTCAAACTTCCGATTGCATCATAATAACACAATGACCTATTTAATTATAAAAAAAAACAATTTGAAACCTCGGCCATCCCTGTGAAAACAGTTTTTGTCAGGCAGAGAGTTTATAAACCTCACTTTGAGGACATAACGAGGTTTGAAAATGTTTTGTCAAATGATTCTACTTGCTAAAACCCATGTTTCTATCGAGTGCAGAAGAAGAGAGGCTTATTAACTGTGAAGGTACAGAACCCACATCTAGGTGATGGCAATGGCAATCAGCTAAAAAGCTGTAAAGGCTTGCGCACATCAAGCGTCATGGCAGTGGCGATCAGTGAAACGCTGTCAAATAACGCTGTCATATTTGACAACGTTTCAGCTGAACGCTATCGTCATCGTCTAGATGTGCGCAGGCCTTAAAATATTACAGCGATATTTGACAGAGTTTCAGCTCAGAGAAGGTCGTGGGTTCAAATCCACTCGTGTACCAATGAGTTTTTCTGTCGAAAAATGTATGTGCACTATGCCCAGTACTCTCAAAACGGTAAAGGAAAACATCGTGAGGAAACCGGCGTGTTGTAGAACCTAAAAAAGTTCGAGCAACAAGTGTCAAGGCTCACGCAAAAAGGGCCCCCCAGCGGCCTACTTGTGGAAAAACCTGCCCGCACATCAAGTGCGCATTATAAAACTTGCCGAACATGCTGACAGAGTTTCAGCTGTAGGCACAAGCTGTGTCCGACTCTATCTCTGGCTCTAATTTTGAGTCTGTGTTGTGAGTGCTCACCAGTGTATAGTACTGTGTGTGTGACGTTTCGACGTAGGATTTAGTCAACACTCACACAGACTCAAACCAGAGGCAGAGACAGAACCATTTCTGTGTTTCGGTTTGAAGGGCACGGTGTAATTGCTGGCACGTGAGGCTGAATATCTGTATGCCTACAGTTGATGGACGCAGGACAGTGCATCGTAGGGCACGTTTCTGATGTGCGTGACCTACGAGGCATTGCTTTGTTATAGGCGATGGTTACCACCTAACATCAGGTGGGCCATAAGCTTTGTTCCATCAGCTAGTTACATTTAAAAAAAAAAACAGACAGAGCTTGTGGTAAGCCTAGATGTGCGCAGGTCTTAAAACAGACGTTCAATCTCCTTTAGGGCCTGCGCACACCTAGGCCGCTGGCAACCGCGATCAATGAAACGCTGTCAAAAATCGCTGTCAAATTTAACAGCGTTTCACTGATCGCGTTCGCCAGCGGCCTAGGTGTGCGCAGGCCTTTAGTTAATTGATCTATGGTATGCCACTTATAGTAGATTTGTTAGCTCACGGAATTTGTTTACGCATCAACATCAAAGTTAATCCAAAAGATTGAGCGAAACGAACCGTCCTGATAATGAATTTCCTACTAGATATTACAACATAAATGAATTCCGTTTTGCTTTTAACTTCTGTTTACAATTTTACGAGTATTTTTAATTTACTACGTATTCTCGGATTTACGCGTGTTTTTCCGATTGGACATAATCTTATTTTTAAATACCGCATTCTTTGCTAAAATCATTTGAAAAAACAAAACCCACACATTGCCCTAAAGGTCAGATTGAGATATTAAGCAAATAAAGCCAACTTTTCAATGTCTTGCTATTGTTTTATCCGAGCCTAAGGGTCTACGCTAAACGATAAACCATGTAACTTTGTTTCAAATTACACTACGTGGAAGGCTCGCTGGCGAAAACTTTGAAAACGAGGTAGCCCCTCCGTAGTCGAGCTACGGAGTCGCTTCCACGATGCCGCGCACTCAAAGCGTCAAATAACATGTTTCATGGAACTATGGAGCCCACGCCAGGTATGTAGAATTCGGTTTAAAATGCTATTTTTCATCAATTCTACTTCGTTTGGTTACTAGTATAGTATTATCTTATCTGTGGTTTGTTTGTAAGTAGGTACATAGAGATTTTCTTGGTCAAAGAGAGCAACACAACACACTTAAAACATGGCGGACCGACATGTCATGGACACATGGACATGACGAGAAGTAGTAGAAATGTCATTTTGACAACTAACTAACTATATTTGTGTCAGTCACAGCGGTAAAACTGTCATGGCGGCGCCTTTTGGTATTCACCACTGCAAAAAATCAACCACTAATGAACATTTTGGTAGGTACAATGCACTTGTTTATTAATTTATGAATTTAGTATTTTAGTGGTAATCTTCATTATTTACTGCATCTTTTCTGCTACCTCTTATGTCATTGCAATAAGCGTCATTTTTCTTTGTTTTTAGGTAACTTGAGCTACTACTGTACATTGACCTGGCGCATTTTGAAACATCGCATTGGAACTTGACGCAAACGCGATCATCACTATTTGGCGGCAGAAAAAAGGACGGTCGGTATGTCCACGATTAAAAATTATCGCAAAGAGTATCTTAATACTACCAACTACTATTTGTGCCAATTTATTGAACTCGGCAGCTAAAGATCACTATAACTTTTAAGACTTCTGGCCTGGAAATGAGGAAATCTTCCAGATAATTGTCTTTTTCAGATTTCACTCAGATAATAAAACGGCTTTCAGCAATATCTCTTTATTTCTCGAAGATCTTAGCTGAGCCGAACGAACTCAGGATGTAGGGGAGGGTAGTTATCAGTTTTGCCCCAAAAACTTTACCTCTCTAAAGGGCTCCCGAGACGTTAAACAGTTTGACTCAAACACAAACATTTTGTCTATAGGTACTCGAAGAGATTTTGGTTTGACTCAAACCAACAAATCTAGTGCAAACGATCAAATTGAAATGAAATGAATTTTTTGAAATGAAATGAAATTTTATTTTGCCAAACGTCAGTTACATAGGTAACAGTGAAAAGTCTATGCTTAGAACATTTTTAACTAAAAATTTACCCAAAAATTTTGAGCAAAAACAAAATCTACGCGTTTGAGTCAAAGCGTTTGACTGTATCGGGGGGTCTTTAGCGTTCGCGACTGTAAGATAACTTGGCTAAGCTCTCAGGTGACACATAAATAATTAAGAAATAGAAGGAAACTAAATATTGCAAGGAGGAAAGAAACGACAGAGGAACAGGAGCCTAATTCTCGGGCCGACCGAGATTTTCAATGTCCCTTAAATATGTGTCAAGTGCACGAAAGGAGCCTCTTTGAGGCGCACTTAAAATCCTTTCACCACACTTGGTTCGAAAGAATCGGTGACACGATAAGGAGAAGAAATGTCCCTTTGAATACACATTGGCATTGCACAACCCCGCACTTTTTCTACGTTTTCCGTATTTCGTAGCTGTCGAGGCTTCTACGATGAGGTCGTCGATGAATGAACTCAAGGAAATCATCCGTTCTCTCTTCGAAAAGAAGCAATAAAATAACATTGAAATGATCTCGGTCGGCCCGAGAATAAGGCTCCAGAAGTTAGAGAGATGCGAAGAGAACCAGAGAAGCTTTTAATAAATTGCCCCCGTCCTGAGTCCGTCTGGATCGTATATCAATAAATCCTCTGGGTCTGCGGAGTTGAGGAAATCCAGTTAGATGCCATCAATCAAGTTGGTCGCGATAGCCCGCGAAATTGTGTCTTTTTGTCGATTGAAAACCTTTTTGTTTAGTTTCGTTCCGATGTTCCGAACTAACCGATTATATCGAAAAAAAGGTATTCTACAGAGCACTCTTGTGAGAATTGTCGTGGTTTTTTCTCTAGGAAGATTTTTATTCAGTATAATTGAGACTTGAAGCAATGGTCGCTACCATCCTCAGAGATTAATAATAATTGTAATGATTTATTTAGATACATTGTCCTTTCTCAGGCTCTACTCTATCTGTGTACCAAATTTCATTTAAATTAGTTCAGTAGTTTTGGCGTGACAGCGCGACATACAAACAGACAGACAGAGTTACTTTCGCATTTGTCCACTCGTGTGTGTCGACGTCTCCATATTGGCTTTGGCGCGTCAAGTGGCTTCTAACACTTGCTTATACGACGTGCTAGTCAAATAACTCTCTTGAGCACCCTTGACAGGTCAAATGCCTGTGTATCCTAAATCCTTAAGATGTATTATGCTTTGTTGGTATTTGCTAAATTGTTCAGTAAAATGCGTAATAGAATCTCGTTACAATTGAAACATCGCAACATAGGAAGCCTTATAATATTAGTAAGGATTTATTTATTTATACCACTTGTTGACAGAACAAGCATAATATGGCCCATGGGAATCAAACCCACGCCCTCTGACGCAGAAGGCAGAGCTACTAACTGAGCTATGAGGTCTTTAACACAAGTAGTCCAAAAGTACTTAGAAAATGAGTTTCAGAACTTCCAATCACAATTGGGAACAATATAATGTGTTGGAAATTACAAATTTTCAAGTTAAAACAGCGGTTTCTAAGGCTCCGTGAACGTGAAACCTGAAAATCGTGAAAATTATGTTTGAATAGTAGATTCAACTCTACATATTACTTTAGTCATAAAAACACGCCACACTATCTTTTTGCATACCTACGAAGACTGGGAGAAAATGCTATTAGCATTAAGTCCGAGCACTTAAATTTGTGTTAAAGTTTTAAATAAATAAATAAACGTCACTGGCGAACGTCCTACTTAGGGAAGAGTAGGTGTAGGGAACAGCATACTGACTAAAAACCCGCCCTCTGACCCCCTTCCTCACCTGACGAATGGTCCGATACTGCATTGGAACTTGACAGAGTCACGGGGTCCCGATTGGATTCTACGGCGGCTCTGTCGGTGCAAAGTGTTGACACTGATCCAACTGATGTTAAGGTAAGTGGTAGCCATCGCATATAACAAAGCGTTGCCTCATAGGTCACGCACGTCAAGAACGTGCCCTACGATGAAGTGCCCTACGTCCATCGACTAGAGGCATAAAGATATTCAGCCTCACGTGCCAATTTCACCGGCACCTTCAAACCGAAACACAGCAATGCTGCTTCACGGCAAAAATAGGCGTGTTCTGTTAGACTTTAAAGATTTGACGCCCTGTATAACGGCCGTGAAATGATGACCACCGCTTTTATAGAACCAGGCTTAAGCAACGAGTGTTCTTAATGGTTTGCTTGGTGCTTTGTTGGAGAATTAACTTTTAGAATGTGACTGACCCTGTTTTTAAGATATTACTAGCACAATGCCACATAAAGTACCTCGTTCTTGGACGTTTGGACGTCCTTGGCATTAAAGACGTGTTACCGCGCAACATCAGGTGGGTCATTTACAGGCTCCATAGCTTTCTTTGAGATTGAGAGACTGACTTCTGGCCAAACTGCTGAACAAATTTTAATGAAATTTCTATGAGATAATCTGATCTAATAAAAAATACTGTCAAATCGGCTTATAAAGACAAAGTTAGGCAATATCAAACATTACAAAAATACAACCGAATTGAGAACCTCCTCCTATTTTATTTGAAGTTGGTTAAAAATGAAGATCTGGAGATCTACCGGCAGCTGCTTAGAAAATGCAAGTAGAGTTACGAAAACAGGGATCGTGCAAAAAAATGATTCCTTCATTGGAAATCGACCCTGCACTTTTGCATCTAGTTAGCACCTTCACGCAGTACCCTAGATCTGTCTCTGGTAAGCCTCCGAACTAGGCAAAAGTTTTACACTTTGTAAAGAAAATACTTACTCCTACTTGAAAGTTTCCTTACATTTACTAAGAGTATATTAAATTGAAATGGGGTAAGTTTCTGATCTTACTGAACTGTTATAATTGGCTAGAGGAAATTAAAATGTAGATTTATGAAAAGCAAAGCTCTTGGTGAAAAAGCTTTTATAATAAAATTATCTATTTTATTTAATTTGTTTGCCTTGTCTTTACTCGTTATATAATGTTTCTATACATCCAAAGGTTGTCTGGAAGAAATCGCTTTTAGCGATATGATCGCCCATTGTGCATCTAATTTAAAAACAAGTAAAAACAAAAATATTAAATAGTAGTTTTATTTAGGTGTACGATCCAGTAATATTCTATTTTATAAGCAAAAATTTTTTTTTTTATATCGCTGTAGCCGTATAAAATATTGCTAATAATGTGTGTTATTTGTCAATACTTTTTTCCGTAAGAGATAAAGAAATAAATTATAGAATGTAATAGAGGACGCATATTTTACGTGAATATATTTTAGGTATATAAATAAGTACAAAATAACTATCTACCGTAGGTCGTGGGTTCGATCCCCACTGAGAACAAATATTTGTGTGGTGAACGCAAATGTTTGTTCTCTGTCTGGGTGTTATTATATTGTATTCTAAGTATGTATTTACAAAAAAAATATGTATAAGTAGTATATTGGCTATCTGGTTCCCATAGTACAAGCTCTGCTTAGTTTGGGGCCAGATAGTGTTGTGTGGATTGTCTAAAATATTTATTATTATTATTATCTACGCTACCTTAACGAGACTCTTCAAGTACAAAAGTTATATAATTAAAATGTAAAGCTTCAGTCACTACGCAACCAGGCAACCATTACGCGCATAACCTCGTTTGCCTTGATATTTTATTTCGTTTAAAACTTTTCAGTTGTAAGCTGCCAGACGCGACAAAAAGGAAAACAAGCGAATTTTGTCTTGGGCGTAGCGTAGGCATAGAATAAATAGTAGTGTCTACAGAAAGTTGTGTTAGTGCTACGGCCTACGCCTCGTAGCACTCGTAGCAATATCTTATCTTATACCTTTAAACGAGAAAATCTTGTATATATTTAGGATCTCGGAAACTGAGCCAACGATTTTCATGAAATTAAGTATACAGGGGTTTTCGGGGACGATAAAACGATCTAGCTAGGATTCATTTTTAGAAAATGTCCCCTTAATCGTAAAGTAAATAATCAATTTTAACATAAAATCATAACCAGCGGCATCTGTTGATTTAGTCAAGAGTTAGTGGGACAGAGAACGCCATCTATTGACGAGTAGTGGAGTTTATTATTATGTCGGTAAGATCGAAAAATATTAATATTTAATCAGTATGTAAGTAATTCGTATTTAAATATAATTCACAACAGTTAACCAAAAAAAAAATACCGAGCGAAGGCACCAACTGCTAGTAAATATATAGCCTACGACCATCCTTTGGCGGTAAGTGACGATGGAGCAGGATAGAAGACACCTATTCACTCTTGCGTTGAAGAGGCCCAAATGTAGTGGTGTGGAAAAACAGCCGACGACGCCCGGCCCCTTCCCGACTCAGACCACGTGATCTGTCAGATATAACAACTTAAGTTTGTCTACGTATAAATAGATGGCAATGTTTAAAGAGCGACCAAAAGTCGAGTCCGACTAAATCTAGTGTTAACGAGGCGCGATAGGAAAGCAAGCGGCACTGCGTAGCCTTCATTCAGTTCCATCCAAAGCGATGCCTTTGAAGTGCGTCCAAACGAACTGGTTTCAAGTACATTAGTGGAAGTCAGTTCGTACGAGACAGTCACTAACGATCAAGTTTTGTATTTCAATCAACTGCAGTCAACAACGTAGCAATTAACAAAAGCCTAGCAGTACAGTAAAGTTTAATTCGACCGACGACGCGACGCCGAGAATGTACTGTGCTTGATGCCTTGTGGACGAAAGACAAAATATTAGAGCTATTCTGGGTTATAAAAAAAAGTTGTACGGTGCAGGATTGAAGGCAGGCAATATACGTCATTTACAAAAACTATTATTATAAAACATGACATAATTAAATTAAATTCAAATAATTTATTGCTTTTATATTATTAGATACAGGTAATACTAGACTAGTTTCAAACATTGGCGGAAACGTTAGACGTTTCAAATTATAAATGCTACCCTAAGACACTATTCCACGCGGACGAAGTCGCAGGCACAGCTAGTGTACAATATATAGAACCCAGCAAACCACAAATGGACGCGAAAGTAATAAAACGGCTGTATCGTAAGCAACAAGACACGACCGCGGAACCCAGGAGAAACGAACACGACACGACTATGTAATTGAGATTAAATTTTGAAACGAGACGAGTTTTGAAACTGTTTAAGTAAACCCTTGCTGGGATATACAAACCACCCCGGCATCTAATGCAGATTATTATTACGGACAATGAAGATCAAGTGAGGGTAGTTAGTGATGCTGCCTCCACTTCTCAACGATGCTAGCACTCATGTCAATGCTCCAGCCTGCCCGCGACCACGGCTATGGCTACATAGTCGAAACGTCGTTGGGAAAATAAATAAAATAAAGTGATTTACGATTCAGTATTTATGCAGGCTTTCCAAATGCCCAGAACCTATCTATACCATACTCAACAGCTGTAGTCCGCCTAATCAACATGAAAGTTAAACATGAAGCTTATATCTTAGCTTCTTCTGCCGTGAAGCAGCATTGCTGTGTTTCGATTTGAAGGGCGTCTGAATATTTGTATGCCTCAAGTTGAAGGACGCAGGAGCGTCCTTAGTGCATCGTAAGGCATGTTCCTAACGTGCGTGACCTACGAGGCAATACTTTGTTATAGGCGATGGTTACCACGTAACTTCAGATGGGCCATAACTTGTTCCAGCAGCTATTTGTTTAAAACAAAACATACATTCTTAGTCCAGCCCAAATATTTTCAGTCTAGATTGATGCGTCTCGTATAAAATAAATAAAATATAAATAAATATTTTAGACAATTCACACAACACTATCTAGCCCCAAATTAAGCAGAGCTTGTGGGGAACTAGAGAGCTGATACAATACTTATATACATATTTTTGTAAATACATCCTTAGGATACAATATAACACCCAGACAGAGAACAAACATTTGTGTTTACCACACAAATATTTGTTCTCTGTGGGGATCGAACCCACGACCTACGGCTCAGAAGGCAGAGCTACTACCAACTGAGCTGAGAGGCCAGTCAGTATAATTGAATTCATGATTGATTTGTGGCCTCTGGCCTTCAATAGAAAAAATCCCTTGGCCTCGGACAAAACAAGACAGAATAAACAACTCTTTACCACGTAGATCGTATTGTACCTACGTAAAGTCACGGCTTAGTCAGCTCCGCACGTATTGACCATGGCTTTTCTGTGAATTAGGCCGACTAAGCAAACCTTGTTTATCTTTAATCTGGGCCTCCTCAAGACAAGAGTGAATAGGACGTGTCTTCCAGACCATCCTCCTACATCGTCGCTTACCATCAGTAGGCCTATCAGTAGGCTCTGGTTTTAAGTCTGTGTTAGTGTTGACTAAATAAATCCTACGTCGAAACGTCACACACAGTATAATATACTAATGAGCACTCACACAGACTCAACACCAGAGCCAGACAGAGCTTGTGGTGGTCCTACTGATGAGATTGTGGCCAAAGAATGTTCTACATGAATTGTCTGATGAATTTAGCCTCACATGCCAGTAATTTCACCAGCACTCATTTTTATATACACTTAAAAAATCGGTTGCCTGTAAAGTCGCTTTACTGACGATAGTTGAACGTGAAAACGTCATACGCATCGCTCGCGACGCATCGCTCAATCAAGAAGAAGAGAGACAGATGTCGAACGCTGCCGAAGGCGGAGGCCGATTGTGCCTCGTTCCGCGCTCTCGCTTGCTCTTCAAACCTTAAATGGAACGCCTCAGAGCGACGTAACGCCGCATGAGTCATGATTTTTCGTGCGTGCAGCCGGCTAACAGTGAAGCTAACAGTTATCTTATGTACCTAAGCTAGGAGTACATAGGCCTACTGCTGTTGATTTATCTAATAAAACTTAGGACAAACACATACACACATCAAAATTGTCTAGAGATATTCAATTTCAAATATATTTTCTGATTTTTCGAGATTTATTATTAAATATTTTTATATTATATTTTTATTATTAAATAATATCAAACAGTTGTATTTTATTATTATTAATTAACAACAAAATAAAGATTCTTGCCATATCTAGTTTCTAAAGAAATCATTTTCAGTTTTTGTAAAAATCATTAAAATGTTGAATACCCTTGACAATGTTGATGAGTGTACTTAAACATAGCAATTTATTGTTAGGGTGTACTATCTTTGTCAATAAATGATTCTGATTCTGATTCTGATTCTAAACTTGTTTATATTTACTTACAATTTCATTTAAATTTGGCATTACCTTAGACGCAGGAGGGCGTTTATGTTCGCGACACAGTGTATATATCTTTTGCTAATGCTATCGAGTTTCTACTTTTTGTGCCATGTATACTACTAAAAACACTTGTGTGTGTAATAGGTACATGTGTCCTGTCTATCCCAAGGTTGCCTGGAAGAGTCCGCTTTTAGTGATAAGATCGCCCATTGTATTCCACTTTGATGTTTTTCTGTATTTCTTTGTTAATAGGTTAATAAGTAGTTAAAACCGACCAAGTGCGAGTCGGACTCGCGCACAATGGTTCCGTACTATTATCTTTAAAACGGAAAAAAATCATGTATTTATTTTATTATAGGTAATAGCGGCAACAAAATACACTATCTGTGAAAATTTAAACTGTCTAACTGTCACGGTTCATGAAATACTTTATTAATAAAATTGGGTACACCAGCCACACTATAGGGCATAACAACAAAACCCTCAAACAATGAACAATAATAACAATCCATTCCAATGAACAATACCTAATAACAGTCACCGTAACCGAAAACGGCTAGGAAAATCCTCATCACTAGAAAATAGTTATATTTTTCTGGTAGCTACATAATTATAAGTTTAAAAAACTTGTGAAACCGACTTCATTGTCAAACGGCTAAACCGATTTTAATCAAATTTGTTTGGGACAATCTGGACGTAAGAATAACCTTTCAAATAAAAAAATAATTTTCTAAATCGGTTCATAAATGACGGAGGCATGCAGTTACAAACATTAAAAAAAATATTTAAAAAAAATGGCAACACCGATTTTAATAAAATTAAAATGGGAGCAATCTGGAAGCAGTACCTTTCAGATAAAAAAATATTTTTTCAAATCGGCTCACAAATGACGAAGTTATGCGGTAACAAACATTTAAAAAAAAAAATACAACCGAATTGAGAACCTCCTCCTTTTTGATTGGAAGTCGGTTAAAAATAAGGGTGTATAGCTTGTCTATCGACTATTACCCAAGGCTTTAGAAATCGATTTCAATAGAAACGTGAAATCATTATTCACCTTGGTATTTTGTACACGTGTCTTCACAATAGTACATTGTTACCTGAGTGTTGAAAGTCACGTTTTTTGAGTCCCGAGACGGGTTTGGCGCCAGAGCGTTAGCGAGGGCGCCAATGGAGCTTGAGGGACTCAAAAGACTTTCACCCGAGGTAAACACTGTGCTTTTCATTACGAATACAAGGAAAGTAAAAATAAAAACATGAAAGAAAAATTAGTGAAAATGAAGATTGAATTGCCGCCTTCCCGGTTTTTTTTTTCTTTTTCTCTGGAGGGCCTTCGGCTTCGGCTCGCCAGCATTATTCAGCCATTATTTTCATTTTCATAATTTAAATCTATGTTATTTTAAATAAATAGTTGAAGCTATACACTAATCAAGTAATTTAGAAGATATATTATTTATTTAATACTATCTTTATGTTATTTAAATTTAAATATTACATTGCGCTCTAATTAGACTTTTTAAACTTCTTACCGTTGTAATGGGTTTCCAACCTACTTGCTGAATAAAAAGTTGGAATTTGGTTGAACAACCTCCTTGCAGTTAGAAAGACTTTAGAAAGTTGGAACATGGTTGAATAAAATAGAAATTGTTTTTTTTTATAATTTGGCAGCTGTCAGTAGAAAGCGATTCTCCCTAGGGCTGAAAGTTTTACTTTCAATTAGGCCCCTCAGGCAACTTCATACCTACTTTCAGAGTATGAGTAATGAAAAAGCATTAAACATAAATATAAATACTTTTACAAAAGATTTTAGAGTCTATTTTTCTATTCATGTAGTTTGTAAAGGCGGTTCTACCAATAAAGGTTTCTAAGACCATTAGTCTTAGAAACTAACCTAGCTTTAATACGTTTGAAAGTGATTCTTGTGATTCCATTGATTATAGAAATATTTGATTCATCTATTATGAAAGCATCAGCAAGCGCTCATTTGACAATTTGATGATACTCGTTTAATATAAAGTCAAATTTAAATATTTGTCTATTCAATGATATCCCGTTTCTTCAAGATCTTCTAATGGATTTTATACGAATCTTGTAAACTTTTATTCGTCGCACTGATGGAATTTGGTCTAATTCATCTATCACTCTCCAATCATCAACATAATAGTCTCTTTACATGTTACGTAGCTATTTGCACAATTTTATCAAATAACCATGAAAATAACAGTCTTTGTAGGAGTTGTAAGGCTATGATTATGTAAAAAATTCATGCATTTTCATGTTACTCTATGCTTATTCTGTCTCTAAACTAGGTGCCATCTGGGATTAACTTTTAGTCCGAGAGTAGATTTGGATTAGCTTACTTCCTCCTTACTCTTTGTTTATTAATATCAAAATTATTTACTTCTGCTCTAAAACTTGGAGTAAACTTAATCTTAGCTTAGTCTACGTTTATTAATATGGCCCTAGGAGTCTAGGTGCCAGCTTTGAATAGAGTCGGAAACGGATGAAACAATAGAAAGCTACATTATCTCTGTAACATAAGCAATATTTTTCACAAGAGTCCGCCCCGGCTTCGCACGGTTTTCATTTGGAGAAAAGAAGGTGAAAAATATGCATTTTCTGCCGTTTAATTCTTCCACTCTTGCGAACCTGGGGAGATCGCTAGTGCCCAATAATATATTTCAAGAATTTCTACTCTCTTTAATTTAATAATTTTTGCACCTCACAGAGAAAATAAGATTACAAAACGCCAAATTAATTGGCCGCTGTCCGACCTACCGTCTAATAAGCTAATGGGATTTTGGATTAGGCAGCATTACGCCCTAGGCGCGGCCTACGCGATCTAAAGAGCCCTTCACACGTAGCGACAGGATTCGCGTTCACTGCCATAAACCAGGAATGTTTTACTGCTAACGACCTTTATTTATTATAGTATTATATTATAATTATTTTTACGGCATCCTGTATTGCTCCTTCCTAATTTGCATATTTATTATTTATCTACTATTATCATAGTGTATGAAAGATGTTTCTTTGAGGTGCACTTATCATCCTTCAACCACACTGGTTCCAAATAACCAGTCACGATAAAAAAATATCTACCGTATCTGGATCCTATATCATTTTATATTCAATAACAATCCTCTCACACACTAAAATAAAAAATGCACAAAAATTTAATATTAAAGAAAAAACACATCAAAACAGAATTCTTTATATTTTCATTTTGTAGTGTTTATTTGATGGCGTTTTTGTGTTATTATTGTTCAAATCCCACTCGGCTCTTAACTTTAGGACATTATAAAAATCTTTGAGAATTCGCAATGTTTCTTCCTTCCTAATTGCTCTCAACAATACCTTCCTTGTTAATTTCTTCTTCGTCTTTTTCAGAACTTGCGGTAGTGAGGCCACCCAAGCCAGCAAGCATAATAAAGGAATACATAATTTAGTAGTAATCCGATTGGTCAATCCAGTACCACGTAGTAAGAAAAAAAAACATGCGTGTTTATGCGTGAAAAAAATATAAGAATTTTAAATCATCTTGAAATTAGAAGTCGTGCTGCTTCTATTAAAGAAGCGTCAGCTGCGAGAAAAAGCCGTGTTTAATTAGATTATGTATTTAAAAATACACCTACATTTTGTGGTTGAAATATTCTGATAAAAACACTCATCTGTGCTATGTCCAGCAGTGGGCTTCTTCAGGCTGATAATGATGACAATTACAAGAATTTTATTAATGTCTTATTGTACCTATCTTATCTACTGTTCTATTTTGTGTTTGCTTGTAGATACCTATGGATATTTAACATCAGTACCCGAAGTCGGAGTTTTGCTACTTACCACATTTCGTCTATCAAATGTTGTTTTCGTGTGAGCACGTGTCTCTCTCTTTTGTATGGGCAATTGATGAGACAACAACTCGTTTCAATCGTTTCTAAGTAACGTATTTTATATATATTTTTTTTAAATGAAGTGGGACTTGCCCTTCTGAAAAAAATACATATTAATTTAATTTAAAAGTTTTGAAAAAAAAGCTATGGTGATTTTAAATATATGGATGAAACAGGTTTACCTTTCAATTCATCCATATGATTATATTTAAAAAGTGCTAATATGATTTTGAGTAAAAACGTTCTACCAATAGATTTATAGCCTATATATACTACGGCTACTATATTTTAAGTCTATACTCACATACATAGATCTACTACTTATAGTTGTAATAGGCATTTGGGTTACCCATTCTGGGTCACTAAGTATAAGTACCTACTCGCACAGAGAATGCAGATTCAACGTGACCTATTATGTAAATGTATATAGGGCACGATATCCTGATTTTGCATATTAGTAAATTTATTCATTTAAGTATTTTTGTTATTTTTTACTTATGTTTTTAATGTACACAAACCTGCCTATATAGTCACCTCTCTCTAGCCTCAAAGGTTTGCTGTAAGAAAACTCTACTCATGGTTAAGCTCGCCTTTGTACAAGTCCGCTATTTCTGTTCTTTTCCTATGCTTTGTATTGTGTGCAATAAAGAATTAAGAATATAAAATCCGTAGAATCAAGGTCACTGAGATAACTCGTGGAACTTATAAGTTGAAGTGGCAATAGGCAGCTCGTAGAATCTATAACCGCTGGGGAATAAAGGTTCTCGAATGGTACCCACGAATCGAAAGACGAAACGTATTCGGCGCCCTCCCACCCCTTGGACCAACGACATTGTTGAGATCCCGGGAAGTTAGTGGGTGGAAAGAGCTCAGAATCTTCCTGGAAACTGTATTAGGGTAGGTCTATGCCCATCAGTGGACTTCTTCAGCCTGATGACAATGGTCGCGTGGAACTGGCACCTAGACTCACCTAGCTTTAAGACGTTTCAAAGTGATTCTTGAAATTCAACTGAATAAAGACTAAGTATTTTGATTTTCTCAACGTCTAAAACTCATTAATTCAGTAGATGATCAAACCTGTAGATGGAGCCACGGTCGCTTTAGTGCCGAACAGTCCCTAAGAGTTATTCGTGGAGTGTGATTAGGATCCGATGGTGCAGCGGTCAGTGCAGCCCCGTACCTACCAAGGGGAAAGGTCGCGGGTTCAAATCCCGCTCGGCTCTTATTTTTTAGAACATTGTAAACATTTTTGGTTATTTCGTAGTTTCTAACTTTATTTTTAATCTAGGTAACAAAATAGATTTAATTACTCGTGTATGTAATAAAAAGATGTTTAGACTATTCCTAGAAATGTCCGTTAACTTCTTAGGAAGATTAATGGCACTGCAGCAGCATAAGCTTGAATAAACGAAGATACGCCGGGCTGCCATTGAAAAACAAGCATACGGCCCACCTGATGAGAAGCGGTTACCGTAGCCTATGGACGCCTGCAATACCAGAGACATCACAGGCTGCGGTGGTAACTAAGATAATCGTCCTCCCCTTTCACCGCTCAAATACCTCAAGAGGTGACTAGCGCTAGAGCATAAACTTTATAGAAAATCCCCTCGTTGAAAATTTTGCAAACTTTTTCCTCTCAAAGATATAAACAACACAAGAATAGTCTGTTCGGAGATGCAAGTGGGTGGAACAAAAGATCGTTGCTCTCAACAATACCTACTTAAGCTCTTGTACTCGTAAAGCTTTAAACCTAAGCACCTTCCTTAAAATAGAGCTTTGACAAGACCCCTTTTATGAAGGGTGTTCCAGAACTAAAGTACCTTCTATCCCAAAGAGGGACACAATATTAATGTTCTACAACTTTTGTAATTTTATTTAAGAAATGGGCAACAAAGTTAAACACAATGTTGTAAGTATAAATAAAATGATTATTTTATTTACAACAGAATATACATACATTATTTACAAAAACTATTATTATTAAAAATATTAGATGAATAGAATAAAAAAACTACACTTAACAACAATGGCATAGAAAATTCAATAACTCTGTTTAACTGTAAAATGTAAATTAACGTTGTAAGTTCAGTTTCGAAGTAAATTTACTGCCCTTTTTTCAATAGAATCACATTACTTTTGTAATTCCTGTGAGTGACAAGAACCAATCCCACTCGGGATAGCACGCTAATTCAGGAACACCCTGTATAAAAAGGTCATCATCATCATCATCATTATCAGCCTGAAGAAGTCCACTGCTGGACATAGGCCTCCCCTATACTCGTTTCCAGGAAGAACGATTCTGAGCCCCTTCCATCCATCGACTTCCCGCGATCTTAACAATGTCGTCGGTCCATCTGGTGGGTGGGCGCCCAACGCTTCGTCTTCCGGTTCGTGGTCGCCATTCGAGAACCTTTATTCCCCAACGGTTGTCGGGTAATAATAAAAAGGTATATTCCAATAAATGTATACGGAAGGTCCTAGACCAGCAGTGGACTTCTACAGGTCGTTGATGATGATACAAATGCGGCAAATTTATCATGCGCACTTGATGTGCGGGCAGGTTTTTCCGCAAGTAGACCGCTAGTGGGCCCTTTTTGCGTGACCCTTGACACGTGTTGCTCGAACTTTTTTAGGTTCTACAACACGCCGGTTTCCTCACGATGTTTTTCTTCACCGTTTTGAGAGTACTGGCATAGTGCACATAAATTTTTCGATAGAAAAACTCATTGGTACACGAGTAGATTTGAGCCCGCGACCTTCGGATCGGAAGGCGAGGCCGCTACCACTAGACCACCAGTGCTCTTCCATTTGTGTTAATGATGATAAAGAAAAGTTGTTTCCGAACAGCCACAAGCATAAGTATCTTCTGTCCCTCGTAATTCTACTTTAACTTAATTGTGACATATCCATCAGATTCGTTATTGCTGCCGAGACTGAAAAAACATTGAAAACCCTCAAACTTGTTATTTCAAAATAACCTGTAAGCCTACCATGAGCTCTGTCTGGCTCTGGTTTTGAGTCTGTGTGAGTGCTCACCAGTGCATTCTACTGTGTGTGCGTGACGTTTTGACGTTGGATTTATTTAGTCAACACTCACACTACGCAAAACCAGAACCAGAGACAGAGCCAGACAGACAGCTCATGGTAGGCCTGCTGGTGGTCTTGATAATGGCTTCGAGAATTTCTACAAAAAATGTACATAAACATTGTAATTGAAGCTTTCATTTTGGAAGTACGCGGCCATAGAGAATAATAACACATCTATCCATAAGGACGGACCTTACCACTGAAGGAAAAAACGACACACTTTCATTTGTATAAAAACACGCACCTCTTATTCTGGAAACAAAACCTCTTATTCTGGAAGTCGGTTTATAAAAAAATAAAAATATTGGAACGTGCGCGAGATATAACAAAACACGCTCTACGGGACTCTACGAGGATTTTAGTTACGTTCTACGGTTGTACTACGGTCACGTAGGCTTTAGAAGCTACGTATTTTGAACAGGGTTGGGAAGGAGCTCATAACTTTTTATTAAATGAAACTCACCATAAACGCCGATGCACCAACCAATCCAATTCCATAAACAGTTATCATTATCACACCCATTTCTCGGCATCACCGATAAACATTAAACATATCACTACACAAAACACTCACTGTAAATCAAACCATATTATAAGAAATCTAAAATCCATTTCTTCTGTTTCCATTCAGGAATAATAAATGCAAGTTTTTAATTCTTATTTTTGCAACGCATGGAGCTAACACACGCTTGCGTCGAGCGATGGTGGAGCGGGACTGAACGAATTACGTCTTTAGAGTCCTTATTCCCATACCTGTTACGTTTTTTGGCGCCTGCGTATAGGGGTTTGACGAGTACCAAACCTAACAGACATTCATCAAAGTTTGAATAATTATATTGGTATTCGTGGTACAGCAATCGTTTTTATCCCTAGAAATGCAACTTTTGGAGGTGTTAAAAAGTGCATGTTTTGAAAAATGGAAAAAAAGACCCATAATTACAAAGATTTCAATGAATGTATCAAGAGCGCAAATGCGTAGTTGAAAATAATATTATTGTCAACAAAAGCAGGTACATACACCTTTCATCCTAGGACACCAATTCACCAACGAAAAAACGAAACAGCATCACCACTTTGATCCCCATGCTCTCACTTATAGACAACCGCTTACCACTTAGTATATACGTAAACTTAGTACCATCCCAAGATTAGAATCTTGAAGAGAATCTAGAAATTGAAGATGTATGAGAGAAGTACGTCCAAATATTGCATTTGGCTTCTAAGCCAAATTACCATTAGCCAGAAGAAGCGCAGGGTGAGACCCGATGGACCGACGACATTGTAATCGCGGGAAGTCAGTTGAATTACAATGTGATTATAACGTCGTCGTTCCATCGGGTCGCACCCTGCTCTTCGTCTTCTGGCGTGTAAATAATCAAAGGTTATTTTTTTCATATTCAAAAAGCTGGATGGGTTTTAGCATGCTGTCTGGCGTCTTCGGTATTCAAGCTAGACCTAGGGCGTAGGTGTAGTAGGTTGGCGCTATTCTTTCTTCTCTTCTATGCTAAGAATAGTGCCCGTCTGTAATCCAAAAGTAATGGCATAGGACATTTTGAAAATTTATGAAGGCATCTGATTGCAGACGATTGTACATACTTAAGTAGTAGTAGGGCTCTTTTGAAGGACTCGTCCGGGAGTACAACCACCATGCCTATTTCTGCCGTGAAACAGCATTACTGTGTTGGTTTGAAGTGTGTGGCTGCCGGTGAAATTACTGGCACGTGAGGCTGAACATCTGTATGCCTCAAGAGACGCAGGGAAATGCAACGTAGGGCACGTTCCTGACGTGCGTGACCTACGAGGCAATGCTTTGTTAAGGCGATGGTCACCAAAAAAATTGCTTGTATTTCCGCAAACATGCATAGCCTAGCCATATGAGTTATTTTGGAGTGTGCCATCTATTGCGTGGTGGATAAAACGATTCATAATAAAATATTGTGAATAGTTTACTATACACAATCATAGATGGCGCTAATTCAACTCTTCTAAAAGGTTTGGAAACAGATAAGATAATACTATACTAGTATTATAGGTTTAGATAATGTTGCATTTGCTTCAAAAGCACGAGGCCTTCAATCCGATACCGGCTAGTTTGATTCTTCATTCTTCCGTCCAGAGGGCGGGCATTAGAACCTTGGGCCCTGTCATTTGCTTAGATTTAATATGTTAGTGATTATAATTTAGTTACCCAAGACACACTACTTTTTTTGGGTCCGGTTAATGTACGTCCAGTTATTGTACACCATGTTAAAACGAAACCTTTTTTCGTTTTATTCGCCGTACAATAACTGGCTGCGAATTAACTGGGTGCACAAAATTGTCACGTGATGTTATTGTACAGCATGTTAATTGGATGCCATTAGGGCCCGTGCACACTGAGGCAATTCAATTATTTCTTATTTTTTGTAGACAATTGATACTGCTCCATAAGAGAATAGCCCCTTTGGGGTAAATGTAAAAAAACATTTTCTGGCACTGCGGCGGCCGCTACCGCGGCACGCTCGCTTTGCTCGCTCGCCTTTGCTCGCAACTAAAACACAGAGACCCAACCAGGCTTATGTTGCCAAGCTGTAAGACCGCTATGACTCAAAGGAATAGCTACATGATGACAATTAAGATATTTAATAAAATTCCTAGGGACATTAGAGAGTTACCAATAAAGCAGTTTAAGACAAAACTTTATTTGTGGCTAGTAGATAAATGTTTTTATAGTATTGTAGACTTAAAAGTAGGTATGAATTGAATTGAATTAAATCTGACATTGATACTTATTTACTTAATTTTATATTTATCGACATTCTGTAAATGATTTATTTTTGTTCTAAGCATGTTCTATGTTTTTTGTACTGTATACCTAAATTGTCTTTAAATTTCTAGTATTTTTTTAATTGTCTTTGTAGTTTATTGTTTTTAAATTTTTTGCATGTCGGTCTCCGACGAAGTATGTGGTACTACATTATTATTAATAAGAAGTTTTTCAAAATTGACCATACTTCAAGCGAATAAATACATTTCATTTCATTTCCTTGTGCGTTATTTATATGTTCTAACATAACCTAACCTAACCAAGTCGGATCCGCCCTATAAAGTCCCAAGGACAAGTACAAGTATCGGCTGCCTGAACAAAACAGCAAAAATCAATATTGAATTGCTAGTGTGCACGAGGCTTAACTGGCATCGTAATAACGGTGCGTACAATAACAACACGTGACGACATTGTACAGCATGTTATTTCGCGACCTTTTATTGTACGCCCCGTTAATCCAAACCCTGGCATCGTAATAACGGTGTGTACATTAACCTGCTGTACATTATCATGCTGTGCAATAACGGGTCGTACATTATTGCTTCCCGAATTTGTATGTAATTATAATTCCGCAGTTCCAGTTATTTGCATTTTTATTTGTATCCCAAGTTTCTAGGTACCATTGGCCTCAAACTCTAGGGTAGGCACCTAATCCCTGGCTAGAGCATTCTCGATCATCGTACTGACCTACGCAACGAGAAACTTGGTTTTTTCTGTGATCAAAAATATGGTTCACATTTTAGCAAAGAAAAGGCCGTAAACCAACACCTTACGCCACGTTTAGCATAGGGCTACTTTTTTGAGGGAAATACATCCTACCTAACAGTGTGTGCTTTTATGAATACCAAATAAAACGCCAAAATAAACCTTATCATTTATTGGCCTAGCCCTGTTTCTGTGCAATCTCGCGTTGCTTCGCCTTCTCTAGTTTAGCGATTCGCGCGTTGGATTTGTTGCCGAGCACGCCACCTCCCCAGTGCCTTCGGAGCTCTTCGTAACGCTCGTTGAAGTTAGTCTTGATGGCTTCCACTACCTTGGTGAAGTTAGCTCGGTCGCCTTGTTCAACCTGACAACATGGAATACGGTTAGGATTGTAAATTGGCTATACACGGTTATCAGGTAGTATAGAAAAGTAATTCTAATAAAATCTGATACAAAATATATTTCTTTTTGTTCTAGTTTTCTAGCAACATACTAGCCACTTGTGGTATTTTTTTGTTGCTAGTACTACTACCCAGTACTACCTAGTAGTATAGCAGTGGTAGTAATACACAATTCTAACAGTTAAGTTCCAAAAATTGCTATCTCTAGATCGTTTGTAACGATCTGTAGATATCTCGACTGTTTCTTGTATAATTTGTATAATTGTAAGCTTTTTTTTTTGGAGTTGCGAGAGAACTATTTTTCCTGGTGTTCAATATTTAGAACAGTTTTTGAAAAGAATAGGGTTACCCCCGAATACTGAAACGCAACTCAGATTTAAGCACGTCTCAAGCGACGAATATTTGACAGTTTTCAATGAAAATCTGTCAAATATTCGTCGCTTGAGACGTGCTTAAATCTGAGTTGCGTTTCAGTATTCGGGGGTTAGTCTTATAATGGTATGCTCAGAAACATCTTTTTTGGTGGTAGATGGTTTTTCACCATGGCATTCTGATAGCAAATATTTAAATCATCATTACATACCATCATTGACTTAAGTAGACTTTCAATAAAACTAGCAAAAAACTTGAGAGGTGTCAAGGGACACCCGGATGGAACGAAGTTCCTTTATTATTATTTACTTTAGGGAGAGAGAGAGAGACAGACAGAGAAACATGCGCACGCCGCACAGCTTACAATAGCTTACTATAGCAAAAAGTGTCGTGACAACTTTTCGTAAGAATTTTTTCCGTCTAGCCCATTTCACAACGCGCGATAAGGAACTTCGTTCCAAAAAGTAAAAGCAATAAAAAAATGTCCGCACAGAGACCTGACACCTGTGTTCACCACACAAATATTTGTTCTCGGAACCCACGACCTACAGCACAGACGGCAGAGTTACTACCAACTGAGCTGAGAGGCCAGTCAACAGTTTTATAACCACTTGGTGGGTTTCAATACTGGTAGAGATCGCTGTTAGCGATAAGGCCGCCCCTTGTTTTACTGCGACTGTTTAAGCTAAATCTGTATCCTACTTACCTAGTGTCATGGTAACCAATAAAGAGCAAATTAGCACAACTGGCTTCTTCAGCAGTCGCCAAGATTGAATTATTGGATAGATTAGAAAATACTTTATTGCACAAAATTAAGTACATAGGCGAACTTAATGCTAATTAGCATTTTCTTCCAGTTAACCATTGTGTTATGTGGAGTGGGTGGTAGTGCCTTATGACAAGAGAAGAGAGAAACATTTACTTAAAACTAGAAACCTACTAATAGAAAAAAAATATGTATTTGTGTTTGGATAAATAATGTATTGGATGAAGAAACTTACGTGTGTGAGCGTCAAGCATGTGCATGTTTTGCGGTGGACAAGGGCACCGAGACGGGACTTTCCCTTGACGATGCAGTATGGGACACCCATCTTACGGCACAACGCGGGCAGGAAAAGGACCAGCTAAAACAAACAGCTGTTATTAAAATATCTAGTATTGTGGCTATGAAAATACATTTTAACTGAAGATGTAATTCTGAGACAGGATATGTCTTTTATAGCTGACATATACTAATAATTTTGAAGAATGGGGCTCAGAGTCAAACATCATCATGCAGCTAATGAATGAATCATCAGATATCATGAATTCAAGAGCCTCAGGTGAAGAAATTCTTACATCATTGCCACCATAAATTGATCAGCGAGTTACTAATAAAAAACTTTTTATTTCCTATGTTTTCCTACGCTTCTGGCAGTACGCACAAATTTTCGAACACAAAAACGTGGTAGACAACTGGATCGAACCCACGACCTTAGGAGAGCAATGCCGGGGCCGCTACCACTAGACAACGGGTGCTAACCTAGTGCGAGTCGGACTCGCCCATGAAGGGTTCCGTAGCAACAAGTAACATAAAAAAAAACTACTCACTATGGACAGACATGACGAATCTATAATCCATAGCCAAATGGCAAAAACGGAACCCTAAAAACCATGCACTGCTCCGCAACAAGAAGCAAGGACCAAGACAGGACTCAGGGAGACGTCCACATGTGTCACCATCCAGTCCATTGGAACATTGTTCCCATTAACCCAAGGTCCTACTCCACTATTTTCAGGAGCTGGGCTGGCTGGGGTGAGGTTAGCAGGGGGACAATGCACAATACACCCCATCGCGGGACGTCAGTGCAGACCTTATTCTCCCAACTCAAATTAAAATTCATGCCCCAAGAAAATAATTTGACTAGAGCCTTCCGACTTGAGAGGCAAATAGCCTCTCTCAATAACTATTGGTGGATTACTAACCTCAATGGGGTCAACATCATGAGCGATGACCACGAGCTGAGCCTTCTTCTTCTCCACCAGCTTGGTGACTGTGTTGGTACCTGACCGGATGGTCAGTGGCCTCTTCGCTGGGGGCTCATCTTTCTTGGCCACCTGTCAAAAGAGCCTTGTTAGACCGTACAAGAGATAGGACGTTGGGGTTATTGGATGAAGGTCATCAGAGATCTTGGTGGAAGTGTCCGCATGGCAATCAGTTGTAAGTGTTATGCATCATGAACAAGTTGACTTGGGAATTTTCAATTTCTAAGGATTTATTAAATACAAGACGAATTTTAATACATTGTACTCTCAGTGAAAGAACAATGTATTAAAATTTGTATAACCAAGGATTTTTGAAGGAAGTATACTCCTTCAAAAATTTGTGATAAAATCTAATTAGAAGGCATAAAGACTGTATTTAACCTCAAATCAAATTGCTTCCAAAATATTTTTCCTTCTTTTTAGCTTAAAGAACTCATTAGTGGATAAAATGTTACTTCAATAGGACCTATTATTCCCAAGTCAAATAAAAAAACTATTTTTTTTAATGCTAAATAGGGCAAAAACAATACCTTAGCTTCAGCAGCCTTCTTTAGACGGTCTTTTCTGGCGGCCTCAGTCTCTGGCCTGTATTTCTCCAAGATCTTGAACAGACCCTTTGCTGGAATTGGAAACACTTCACATCAGTTCAAATTCATACCAATATGCATCGATTTTGTGTGAATAAAAAAATCAGAGTTAAAAAGCTCGTATATTGTTTTGATAATCATAGTGATTCATCGTTGCATTTGGTGTTCATCATATAACCTAAAGTTTCGTTGGTTTTAACTAAATTTGCATTTAGCAATCAGTTAGTGCTCTAGCACAATGGTCTACGGCGACCAGAGGCCCGTGTGTGGAGACATTTAATAACTATAAGGCTTATAGTTATTACAACATAAAACCCACATAAGATTTGCTTATAGTATAAGCAAATCTTATGTGGGTTTTATGTTGGGCATAGTACACCCCAACATTACCTTCTCAGAAGGCACACTTCATTATTACTTACACAAGGAGTAAGAGTAAGTTCTTGTGTATTTTGTAAATGGTAAGTTGCTTTGTGTAAATATAATAATGTTTATCATACCTGTGGTCTTGTCAAGAGTCTGGGTGAACTGGTTGATTGGTGGAGGCACCTTCAACCTGCGCTGGAGGACTGCCTTCTGGCGCTGGATGCGGATGTACTTGGGCCATTTCACGAAGCGAGACAAATCACGGACCGGCTGGATATCCTGACCTAGTCAAATGAATGTTGATTAATTGTTTGATGATGATGTTTTGTCGAGGGATTGTATGGTTCGTCTTCCTAGAGCAATTTCAAACATCAACATAAAAAAAAATATAATCCAGCAGTGGTAGTCTATTCAGAAAGAGAACCGTTGTGGGATATGAGGGTGCAGCTGTGCTTAATTACATTTTTTGTTTGATGGGCAATACAATAGCGCGTCTGTTGCGTTTTGATCACAACTTACTCTATCAGCAAAAGAAAGGGATGAGCTGCTTTATAAAAATCGAAATGTTAGTTCACAATTTGGCCACAACGGCTCTCTTTCTGAACAGACTCTACAGGCATAATCATGAGGATGAAAATCATGTGACAAGGAGAGTGATGAGTTTGGATGGATTTAATCGTTCGAGGTACGCCAAAGAAAAGATGAATGAATTGTAAGAAATAAGACACGGATAAGAAAGGAGATAATTGAAGGCTGATAGAGGGAAAAGAAGAAAGTAACATGTTATGCCAACCCTACGGAAAGGGGGAGAAGGCTGGGATGATTTTGTTTTAAATATATCTTGTTTTATATAAGAATCTCATATAGTTGAAAGAAGGTGGATAGGTTAGTTTCAATCTATCTTTTACCATATTATTTGGTTGTAGCACAATTTTTTTTCTGTAATAGGTTATGTTTTGACATCAAAAGTTTGATGCATGGCTATTTATCTTTGACATGTAAATAATGTAGTTTTATTTAGAAATATTTAGAATAATAGACAAGGGAGTAAGCCTATCTGAATGTAGTATGATTGGACCAAATCAGTGTTAAAAAGCTCGTTATTTTGAAACCACATGGTTCTTCAGTTGATAAGTTTTACATCATATTTGGTCCAGATACTGTGACTACATTTAACTTGCGAGTAGACATTGAACTACAAGTCTATATAACATAATTATTGAAAAGAGTGTGGAAACCATTATGAATAAATAAAAAAGGTTTTGTCAAACAATTTCCAATGTCCACAACGATGGAAGGAAAAACTCACCGATGGCAAAGTTCTTCTGCCTCTTCTCGAACAGAGGGTTGGAAGTTTTCTTCACTTCAACTTTCTTCTCGACCAGTGGTGCGGCCGCTACTTTCTTTCCTACCTTCTTCTTAGGCTGCAAGAGAAATCACATTTCAATGATGGAGCCAATGTAACCTCCAAAAGGTTCGGTGATGCTGTCTTCGGCGATCTTGATGATATATGAGGTGTAATCACAACGGATCAGCGCATTGGTATCACCATGGCATTTAAGGTTATGAGGTAAACAAATATCGAGTAAAATAAGTGGAAGGAAACTAGATGTTTGAGAGTTATCAATATCAAGGCAATAAAGCTGTTGGGAATGACTCAAACTGCGTAAATACAACAATATTTACGCCCAAAACACCAACAACTCGCACGACATGTTACCTTCCAAACACCAAGAATTTAACACTTTTCGTAGTAAAAATACAGTATTCAACTAAACGCACATGGGTTTTACCTTCTTCTGCACCATTTTGTATGGTTTTTAGATCGGTGATCTAATGGCCACGGATAGATACGTGACCGAAAAGGAACACCAAACTTACGGCAAAAATGGCCGAAGTAAAAAGAATTTGACAGATTGGCAAATGGCAAATGCAAAAGAAACGTCAAATCAAAAGTCAAAACTGAACCACAAACAAGGCAAAGCAAAATAAAACATCTGTCTGACTCTGCCTGACCTGACTGACAGTATTTGTCTATGGCTCTATGGCATGGTAAGCGCCATCTGTTAGGATTTTAATAGAATAATAAAACATGTTTTATATAAGCGATAAATAGATGTCGCTGTATTGCTTAAAAGTAAGTTCATATTTCATAAAATTAAATCTACTCGTAGGAATATTATTCTGCTGCGGCGACGATTATGTAGTTATCACCCATTGTAATAGGCTACCATACCACTAGTACCGTTCTATACCTACTTTACATAGGCACTAGAAAATATTTATTTATCAAGAAAACATAAACACAATATTTTACGTTTCATTGCCCATAAAGTGTAAAAATATTTATACCTAGATTCTAGTATGGGATTGAAAAGCAAAAAATGATTTATTTTTACTCGTTCTTATTTCTTTTCATCGGTAAGATTTTACAAAAATATATAAATAATAATGTTGTGTTTATAAAATTTATACTCATCTAGAGTAGGTATTCCTGATTTTTTTACTATAGTAGGTAGTTAAGCTTAGATAAATAGATACTTACCCACTTGGATCCAACGGAAGATCAGCGTTGTGTTGCCTACACCAAACACAACTTCAAGCCAAGGGCGGATCCAGGGGGGGGGTCATGGGGGTCATGACCCCCCCCTGAGCTGGTTCCAGGACTTAGGTGGACCACTAATTGTACATAATGATTTTGTATTATAGTACCTATATGTATATTTTGTCGCCATACAGATTTTATGTAACTACAAACCTTCAATATTTAATTATTTTAATCTAAATGAAACTCTTACGCTACTGACTGACTGACAGTCAACGCACAGCCTTAGCCTTTAGTCCTAGAAGCAGAACTTGGAGGGTGTGTTCCTTTTATAGTTTAGAGGTTCACTAAGAAAGGAAATTGGTTAGAACCATGAAACTTGGACAAATACATAATTACATTTGTAGGAGCACAGTGTGAAAAAAAAACAGGAAATTCTTACAGTTTGTCATATCAAACTAAACAAACCAGATTCGATTATACACCAACGCATACACAAACCCAACTTAGCCACTAAGACAAAATCACGAAAAAGGTTTAAAAATACACAAAAAAAAGCAGCCAAGTGCGAGTCGGACTCGCCCATGAAGGGTTCCGTAGCATCAAGTAACATAATAAATAAAGGTTCTTGTAGTTCGTCGAAAGGTAAATTGCGGTTTACGATTTATGACGTATAAAAAAAAAACTACTGACTAGATCTCGTTCAAACCAAATATCGTTGAAAGTTTGCATAGTAATGTACAACATATATTTTTTTTAGTTTTATCATTCTCTTATTTTAGAAGTTAGAGGGGGGGGGGACCAACTTTTTTCCACTTTGGAAGTATCTCTCGCGCACACTATTCAGTTTAGAAAAAAACGATATTAGAAACCTCAACATCATTTTTGAAGACCTATTCATAGATACCCCAGACGTATGGGTTCGATGAAAAAAAAATTTTTGAGTTTCAGTTTCAAGTATGGTGACCCCCAAAATTCATAGTTTTTTTTTATATTTTTGTGTAAAAACCTTAATGCGGTTCACAGAATACATCTACTCGCCAAGTTTCATCAGTCTAGCTCTTACGGTTTCGAAGAAAAATGGCTGTGACACGGACGGACAGACAGACAGACAGACATGACGAATCTATAAGGGTTCTGTTTTTGCCATTTGGCTACGGAACCCTAAAAAATTTTGTTACCGCAGCACCTGTCACCAAATTTGAATACACACAAAGGTTTACAAAATTGGCTACTACAGCACTTGCTTTTATATTCAAACGCACTCTAAAGTTTTGAATACAAGCTCAAAACTATGGTAACCAGCAGTTGGTAATGTCAAACTTAAACAACCAGATTCAATTATAATACACCAACGCATACAAAACCCAACTTTGCCACTATGACAAATACGCGAAAAATGGCTTTACAAAATACCTACGCAAAAAAAACTGTAATAAAAAATCTGCTACCACAGCATCTGCCACCAGATTTAAATACATACAAAGGTTTAAAAAAAACCTACGTAAACCACTAAGACAAATCGCGGTTTTTGTATGCGTTGTTGTACAATCGAATCTGTTTTATTGGTTTAACATGACCAACTGATAGTTACCTTAGTTAATTTCGTTTAAGAGGAACACCTACACCCTTCAAATTTCATGCTTCTAGGACTAACGGCTTATGCTGTGCGTTGATTGTCAGTCAGTCAGTCGACAGTGAGTAACGTAAGAGTTTTATGTGTATAATATTTCGACTAGTTATACAGGGTGGCCAGAACATTCACGTCCATACTAACCAACAAATAGCTTCAGAGGTTTGATAAGAAAAGTTTTAAGTAAGAAGTGGTATTGTTAATTAAACACAAATGATAATGGGAAAAAATAATTTAAGTAAAAATTTGACGATTGAAAGACAAGTTCTTACGTAGGTTTAGAATGTGTATTGCTGCTTGAGGTGGCCACTTTGAAAATCTTCTATAAATTTATAGTAAATATTTTTTCACATTATCATTTAATATGGTTTATTAAAAATACCACTTTTTATTTAAAACTTTTCTTACCAAACCTCTGAAGCTATTTGTTGGTTAATTTCCAGTATTTTCTATAAATAGTTAATCTTAAGAATGATAAAATGGGCAAAAAAATTGTTTAAATCAAATTAGCATTTCATAAGAATGTTCCATCTTGCTGTCTTTGAAGCCCAATTTTAGCAAAAGTAGCCAATTAAGTACTGTTAATGATTATGGAAGCTGAAAGTATGGCGCATTTTTTAAAGCTACTTAGGAATCATGAAATTACCTGTTTAGATTTTTAATTTAAAGTTGAAAATTTGTATCACAATTCACCAAACGTAAATTGTTTAGTTTGGGTCATTATTTTCATAACTTTCTTTAAAGTAACAAAACGAATTGTTTTATGCATAAATGTACAACTTAAGGGAATTCTGATGCAAAAAAAAAATTACCAAAATGTATTCTACTTTTTTTTTAGAAATTTTTAAGTTGGTTAGCTCTAAATTTCTCATAAATTCAAAAAAAAATTCATAACTCGAAAACTATACAAAATCGCGGAACATACATTAGGGGTGACTCGGATACCCCACGATACGAGGGACCAAAACTTTTATTTTGGACGTCAATGTTCCGGCCACCCTGTATATGGCAATATATACGAAGTTATTATGTGTTAAGTTTTTCAAGTGTACAATATACAAGGTGTATCTAAATATGTGTACTATGCGAAGGTGGGGGGTTTCAGACCACAATGGTGATCAGTTGTGGGGGGGTGATAATTAAAAATTCCTATTTTCAGTTTCCCATACAAAAATATTTAATTTCATAATGCCTAAATAAATTGACAACCCTATCCTTGTAACCCCTTGACCCCTTGACCTACTACCTCTGTAGGTCTACTACTACTACCTACTACCTCCGTAGTTGAGTTTAGGGTTGTCACTTTGTATAAAGTCAGCTGTTCATGTTGAAACTTCGTTGCAGTTTTTTTCAGAGATACCAATCGAAGTTCGAAAAGTCGTTGAACAAAAGTTGTTCCCCGGGGGGTGGAAATTCACCCCCCTTCAGGATAGTACACATATTTTGATACACGTTGTAGAATAAATATTTTTAAGTACAGTACTTACGTACATCAAACTTACTACGTACTTATGTTATGAAAATTAAATTATAAGTTCTTGACTTGTCCACGACTATGTGACCCCCTCCTGACGCCAAAGCTGGATCCGCCCTTGCTTCAAGCTGAGTTGGATACCATTTTGTGACGTCATCGCGGGGGATTGAGAGACACCATTTCAATGTACCTACTTATTACTATGTATTCTTCCATCACCTCACTTTTTATGTCATGTTAATATGCGTTTTCTTTTGTTATTTGTCTAAAATGTTCGTGTTTCTTTTATCTACCGTGTGCCGTCATAAATAAATACGTTTTCTTTCTTTCTTTCTTTACTTATATAGACTAGGCTGATCCCTAGGTAATTTTATTTTCAGTGTTTCCTCCTTCCCACGAGGTAAAAGTGAACATGCAAGGTTCTCTTAGTCTCGGCAAGGAGGTAATGGAAACACTCAAACACTTCATCAGAAGATCCAACATCCACTTCAGTGATGGAAGGAGAGCTCTCGCCCTCAATGACGGTGCCTCTGACACCGTCTCCCTGATAGTCAACTCAGCATTCCTTTGCCGCGATCTTCACTTTCGCCAAGGATCACTCCCTAAATTCCTAAACGAATACATTATAACTCTAACCAAAACAATAGAAAAGATATTTGAAGGCCTCCTCAAAGGAAGCAATAAAGAACTGGAGAATAAGATTCCCAAAGGATTGATCTTTGAAGAAGAATTGAAGCAAATTCTACCTAACGTCAAAAAGCTTCTCAATCGAGCTGATAAAAATCTAAGAGAAGACGACGAGAACGTCTTCCACGAAGCGTTCATTTGGACAGATTTGATAAAGAGAATCAATGCTAAGTTTCAAGAAAGAGCCAGCAGTTTTGCGTCTGAAAGACTGCAAGGCAATCCTCAAGAGATCAGCGAAGTGAAGCAAAAGCTGGAGCAGAAAATTGTAATTGAAAGCAGCCTAGTCGAGTTACAGTACGGTCATAAACTGTGCGCTGAAGAAGGCATTTGTATCAAAAGCTACGAGGTCACCAAAGCCTTGCACGCCCTCCTGAAGAATCTTCAAGAATTACCCGATGCCAAGACGAAAGCATTCATAAAATACTTCTATGAAACTCTGCCTGACACGAGCTTCTACCACAAGATCAGCGAAGTAACTTCAAATGAATTTCAGGCAATTCTGAACGATATGGCGTTCGCTGAAAACATTCACACGAAGAACGTGTTACTGGCTGTGCAGAAGACTGTTGAAGAAAGATTGGAATCGATCGAATCAAAGGCGGAAAATTCTACCGGCAGAGACGTACGCCTGGTCCATGTGATACTATCAGACATGGACCACTTCTACAGCCTTCAAGGCGTGGATCCCTTTCATCGATTCATGGAGAAGTTCTACGAATGGACGGAAACAGTTGACCGATTCAGTGCTCCTATCCGGCAAACTATGAAGGATATAGCAAACACTGTGTCTCTTGAATCAGAGGAATTGGTATCGAAATTGACGAATGAGGTGAAAGTATTTTTGGAGATCACTGTTGACCCAGAAAAGTAAAGAGAATCTAATGGATTTTGTTACTATTTTACCAAAAAAATGACCAAAATCAAAAATAATAGCAGTGAAGTTCTAGTGTGGTGCCACTTCACTTAGTCAGACGTATGTATGCAATGCAATAATACATACAAAAGCAAAAGTTTCAAAGACAGCACACGCTACGCTTCAAAGTTATAATAAAGTATCTACACAGCATATAAAAATAAGATACGAAAATAGTAGGTACAGACATTACAAATTGACATGTTAGCTTCATTTTTTTTCAATTGACTTACTTACATTACAATTTACATCAATTTACTTTTGATGTCTGTTTACGAATTGTACTAACAAGTTTTCTAAATACAAAAAGGTTCTCACTGTTGGGCATTCTATTTACACGACGAAATGAAAACAAACAAAGAGGAAATGAGAAGAAACGAATTCTATAGAAAACGTCGGCGTTTACGAGTTAATCAAATTGAAATAAATGAATGAAAAGTTACACTGAATTAAGTAGAAACTCGATTTATAAATCAACGTAGGTAATTTTAGGACAGAATTTGTCCTTTGTTTTCCACGGTTTTCGATGATACGTTACAGTTTTATAACAGCCGTAATACTGGAGATAAGTTCAACATGTTGTTGGGCCCGAAATTCTGTAGTGTGCTTATGATAATTGGCCATCAACTGCATCTTACCGACCCTTGGTGTTCTTAAGTGGTCTTTAATCGTGGGTTTTTAATTTTTTTATACAACTCACTGTGGTAACACACCACATGCGTATGTGGTGTGGTATGTAGTGTGGTGGCGTATGTGGTATGTGGTGTGTGTGTGGTAGTTTTAGCACACCTGCTGTTATGTGAGAACTATCGCCAAAAACAAAGCAGGCAATGCTTTGTTTTTGGCGATAGTTCATAGGTCACGCACGTCAGGAACGTGCTCTACGATGCACTGCCTTAGACTGGGGGCATGCAGGCCCTGGCTCAGTATCTATTGCACCGTGTAGGTCACCCCACTCAGTGCAACACTGGTATTCTGCCAAGGCCTAGAGACAAGTGAAGTCACGGACGATGCAGACAAGTAATTAAAATAAGAATAAACAAAAGAAATTTTTTGGGGAATCATGCAACTCACGTCCGTAGGTGTATACCCGTTGTGACCCTACACGTGTTCCCCGGGTGGTGCGAATGGAGTAGCTCTCTCTGGTGGTAGGCTCTAGCCGCGGCTTGTCACTACCCACCGAGCAAAGCCATATCGCCAAACGACATGTTCGTGTTCCGATATGATGCTCGGTGCAGCCACAATTTTTTTTTTTTTTTTTTTTTTTCATTAAATTAGTATACCCCTTTGATGCGGTACCCTAATAACATTACAATCTAGCCAAGTAGGCTAATGAGCAATTTTGCTTTAACTTATTTTGATAGAAAATAATATAACTAAGAATGTGTCCATCGGCACTTTTCTTACAGTCTCTACACTTTGTGGTGACACTTTGTTCTTGTGTTCATTAAAAGTAGCACTATTATTACTGCACAATAACTATAACATTACACTAACTCAAAAGGTTTGATTCTTTTGAGCCTTCTCACTTTGTCTGTGTTATCGAGGAGCTGGATGGCCTCGACATTCACGTGGTGATGAAGTCTTTTCTCGTGAGCTTCTGCGAATTTCTTAATTAATTTATCAACGAATTCGATCTGGAGGTCCCGGTGCAGATCTTCGTCTCTCACGTACCAGGGTGCATTAACAATGCCCCTTAACACTTTATTCTGGAATCGTTGAATTATTGCAGTATTACTTTTACAGGTACAGCCCCACAGCTGTATACCATAAGTCCATATCGGCATTAGGACTTGTTTGTACAACAAAAGTTTGTTAGGCACTGAAAGAGTAGATTGCCTTCCAAGCAGCCAGTACATCCTCTTGTAGCGTAACTCTAGCTCTTCTTTTTTCTTCTTGACGTGTGCTTTCCAGCGCAGCTTTGCGTCAAGAGTCATACCAAGGTATTTAGCTGTGTTTCCATATGGAATGATTTTATTGTTAATGAATACCGCACAGTATTGATCTTTCTTGTTAGTAAAGTTGATATGAACCGATTTGGATTCATTTAGTTTTATTCTCCATTTTCTAGTCCAATCATGGATTTCATTAACAGCTACTTGTACCTTTTCAGCTGCTTCTGCATGAGTGCCTCCGACAGCCATTATGGCAGTGTCATCAGCAAAGGTTGCAATGGTATTATTGGCTAGGACGGGAATATCACTTGTATAAAGAAGGTAAAGGACCGGACCTAGTACGCTTCCTTGTGGTACCCCAGCTCTTATTTTCTTAAGTTCAGAGAAGGCGTCTTCTTGCCTTATTCTAAAAGTTCTATCAGATAAGTAGGATTCTATTACATCTGTAAAATCAGGAGGTAATACTTTTCTTAATTTCAGTAATAGGCCCTCATGCCATACCTTATCGAATGCCTGTGCCACGTCCAAAAAGATAGTGGAGCAGACTTTTTTTTCTTCGAGAGTCCTCTCGATAACATCTGTGATTCTATGAACTTGATCTATTGTTGAATGCTGTTCTCGGAATCCAAATTGGTGATCTGGTATGATGTTTTTACTTTCTATAAGTGGCTTAAGTCTTTTCAGTAACAGTTTTTCAAATAATTTTGACATGATAGGTAGCAGAGAAATTGGCCTATAAGATGAGGTCTCATGAGGTGGTTTTCCTGGCTTTGCTATCATAATGACTTCGGCAACCTTCCATAAATCTGGAACAACCTTTAGTCTGAGTGCTGCGTTTATAAGGGTCGTCAGTTTCACTAGTGCTTTTCGTGGAAGATGGTGTAGTATTTCTCCCGAGATAAGGTCGAATCCAGGAGATTTCTTTGGGTTTATACGGTGTTTTATTTCGCTCCAGACTTCTCTGGGTGTAACCAGCTTTATCGAAAGTGTTTCGTCACAAACTTCGTTAATCATAGGTACTTGGTTTGTTTGGCCTTCGTTAGGTGTAAATATTTCTTCAAGATGTTCTGCAAATCTTTTGGCTTTCTGTTCGTTACTAACGGCCCATTTTCCAGACCCTATATTAATCGGAGGAGTTTGGGTAATGGGTCGTTTCATATGTTTAGTTGCCTTCCAGAGTGAGTAGTTTGTACTGCGATCACTGGTGAGGTTCTGGAGATAGCTGTTAGTTGACTCGTCATTAAAAGCTTGAATTTTTCTTTTAAGCAGTTTTGTGAGATTATTTAATTTTGTTTTGTCTTGTGGAAATCTAGTTTGGTGCCAAACGTTCCTCTGTTTTCTTTTTTCACTTATGAGTTGCAAAATATCCATAGGGTAGTTGTTTCTTGCGCCTCTTTTTTTGTTTACTGGTGTATTATTCCAGGCAACCTGTTGTATGATTTTAGTAAAATTGTCTATTTCTAAGTTAAGTTGCTCCGGGGCTTTCAGAGGAACTTTTAGGTCTATATTAAAATCTAATTCTATTTTAAAACTCTCCCAATCAGTATACTTATTTACCAGGGTCAGAGCGTTTTCTATTTGTAAAACTTGTTCACTTATTTCTAGGTATATTGCAGAATGGTCAGAGTTCATATCATAACTTTGCTTCATTCGTAGGTAGTTCTTCGATAAATTTTTGTAGATGAAGAAGTCGATCAGGTCTGGAATTTTGTTTTGGTCAGTTGGCCAGTATGTTGGTGAACCAGTAGATATAACGTCACCTTTTATATGTTTAATGGCATTCATTAAGTTTCTGCCCTTTGTATTCGTTAGTCTGGATCCCCAGTACGTATTCTTTGCATTGAAGTCACCTCCAAGTACAAATCTTTCACCAAGGGTTTGTAAAAATCTTGAGTAGTTGTGTTCATGTATCGTATGGCGCGGTGGGCAGTATATGGCTGCTACCGTAAGAGAATACCTCGTTGTATTAATGCAAATAGCTACGGACTGGATATCTGGCTCTTCACATTTACTTATTTCATAGTGCTTTATGTTTTCTTTCACGATAACAGCACTACCCCCCCTTCCTTTGTTATCTGGGTGTAGTGCATGATAGGTTTTATAGCCTTTGAAAGTGATGTGTGACTGTTTATTGAAATGCGTTTCAGATACGAGACACAAATCGACTTTTTCTATGTCTAGGACTACTTGCAGTTCGTTTTGATGATTGAGTAGCCCATTGCAGTTCCAAGCCATGATTTTTAGTGTACAAATCATTTTTTACTCTTAGGAATAGCTTGTTTGGTGCTATTTTCTATTATTTTCAATCTCTCATCAAAGGATGTCATGAACTTCAGAATGACATCTAGTTTGCTATCGTTGCTTGGCTCTTTGACTTGCATGGTTGGTGTATTTTTGGCAGTTGCCTGGGCATATGACACAGATTTGTGAGTGGTGCTAACTGAAGGAGTTCTTACGTTAGAGCCTGGAGGAGCTACCTGCTGTTTGCTGCTGGAGTTTTGCTGTGTAGCCTGAGTTTTATTTATACTTTTGGTCCGCATCTTCTGCATTTCTTTAGCTACCATGCAGCCTCGGTAGTTTGCTGGGTGTGCTTCCCCACAGTGCACACACTTTGGTTTTTCTTCTGCAGGTTTTTTGCAGTCCTTTGTAAGGTGCTTACCTGTGCATTTAACACACCTTGGTTCTTTGGAGCAGTACTTTTGTGTATGACCATATACTTGGCATTTCTTGCACTGTGGGATAAGTTTGGTGGATCTTAGTGGTTGAATCTCGACCACGCACCCCAATATATGTTTTATTTCATATATTTTTTTTATATCTTCTTCGTTGCTGAAGGTGGCCATGAACATGTTTAGTGGTTCCTTAGTTTTCCAACTTAGTTTGTTCACAACTTCTTCAATCTTGTAGCCTCTTCCATTTAGGTCTTCGATAATTCGGTCAGGTTTACACGAGGAAGGCAATTTCTTGACCATAACTCTTATCGGTCTCTCCTGTTTGTTTTCATAGGAGTGCCAAGGGCACTCGCTTTCGCTTAGAATTTTTGTTAAGGCTCTGTATGCTTCATCATTGATGGCATTTACTTTAACACTCTCACCGCTTAATATCTTGATTTTAAAGGTACCAGCGGGCTGTTTTAAAGACAAGGAGTCGTAAAAATTTTGGTAATTATTCACCCCGTCTACTATGATCGGAGGTGGGGAAGGAATTTTTTTTGGTCTTTCTTTTGCTGGAGAATTGGCATTTCCTTGTGGTGAGACAGTGGGCGAGGTGTTCATTTTCCGCTTTTTCCTGGATTTCGCTCTTATCCACTCTGTCTCTTTTGCTAGTTCTTCCTCGTCCGTAACATATTCCACCTGTACCGAGGAAGTTTCCATGCTTGATGTTGATGGCATGTTTGTTGATTGCGCAACGCATTTCAGCTGCTCTTGAAGAACTTCAATTTGATTCTTCAAGTTCCCAACAAGGCCCTGAAGCTTTTCACGCTCTTGCCTTTCTTCTTTAAAAAGACGGACTGCGTCATTGTAGTGGTCATACAAAGTATGCTCCAGCTCTGTATGCAGGGTAAAGCGTACCTTTGATGGCGTATCCATTGTAAAGGCAATAAATGGTGTCACCTTAACAATATAATTCGTCGTCGATGCACATGCCTTACGCGACAAAGAACGGGGTCATTGTCACAGTCGGCAGCACGTCCGCGGTGACGTTTTTGTGATGCGCTTGCACTTTGCACTGTAGGTACCTACGCGCGAACGCGAGACGCTACTGTTCTCAGCGGAGATCGAACAGCCACTGAAGTGTGCAGGTGTGTGTGAAGGTGCAGCCACAATGAGAGGACGGGTCAAGACAAGTGCACCCAGTACTGCTAAGCACCAGTTTCATACTTGGTAGCGATGAGCTCATGCTGGGAGGCTAGTCGTGGAGGGTAGCGGGATCCGAAGCACGGTGCTCCGCTGGCCGACCGCAGGTAGTAGGGGGCCCAAGTAGGGAGCCAGCCACTCCTGAAAGGCTGCCCCGCCACCTCGCGAAAAATCCCGGGATGCTCCATCGTGCCGGTTGGCGACCGGAAGAGAGGACCCGATGGCCATCTCCGGGGGGGTTCGGGCGTCCCCGCGGTCTCCCGCCTAGCTCCCCGCTAGTATGAGTGAGTCACTGTCAGTATTTTTAGGTTTGCAGCGTGCTTTTTGTCTTACTGCCGTCTTCCTACCACTATTCACTCTTCAACAAAATCAAACATGAAAAGATACAGAATAAGTAAGAATGTTAAACAGCGTGTGCACTTCCTCTCTCTACAAGTGCACCTGGCAAATGTCCGAGGTTTGCACTCAAATATCGATGCAGTCCACCACCATCTCGAAACTGCCAAACCTCACCTGCTATTTCTTACGGTGACCCAGATCAGATGTCCACCTGACGCGGCGTATCTCGCGTATCCTGGCTACGTTCTTGAGCACAAGTTCAAATCACGTGCTGGAACCTGCGTTTACGCCCGCGATGACATCTGCTTCAGGCGCCTCAGAAATCTTGAAATTTCCAAATTCTCCGTCATATGGGTTCTGGTTGAGACTGGCATTGATAAAATCATATATGCTGGAATTTATCGGTCACATAGTGGAGACCAAGAGACGACTCAGCTGTTTAGCTACCTGAGTGAGACAGCGGACTTAGCTCAGCAGCGGTACCCTTCTGCCCAACTGGTGTTCCTGGGGGACCTAAATGCCCATCATCAAGATTGGCTGTTCCCATACCAGGGCACCGACCATGCAGGGAGGGAAGCGCTCAAGTTCACGCTCTCTCTTAATCTCACACAGTTGGTTAATGAGGCGACAAGGATTCCAGACATCGACAGTCACACCGCTAATTGCTTGGACCTGTTCCTAACGACTGATCCTGACCGGTACAACGTGTCGGTATCGTCTCCGTTGGGAAGTTCCGACCATTGTCTTGTTAGGACTGTTTCTACGTACTCTCCACCCGATCCCAGCCCTAGGGGAAGTCGTCGGTTATGGCAGTATACGGTAGCAGACTGGGACGAGATGCGACACTTTTTTGCTTCTTTTCCTTGGCTGCAGGCATGCTTCTCTTCTGATGACCCGTCAATCTGCGCGGACGCCGTCACTGAAGTACTACGTCGTGGTATGGAATACTACATTCCATACAAAGACGTCCAAACTTCAGGCGTAGCTCAAGCTTGGTTTAGTGCCGAGTGCAAAAGTGCTGATTCACTTAAGCAAACGGCTTACCTGGCTTGGGTAAATGCCAGAATTCGCAAAACACCAGGCGTCATATTATTGAAGAGAGCCTATAACAAAGCAGCCAAGGACTGTAAAAGAGCCCTGAAGAGAGCTCGTTTCGATCACGTAAGTCGAGTAGGCACCAAACTTGCATCGCATCCAGCCGGTACTAAAGCATTTTGGTCACTCGCGAAATCGATTGAAACGAACTTCTGTCGCCCCTCGCTGCCACCAATGGTTAAACAGGATGGTTCGCTTGCACACACCGCCGTAGAGAAAGCCAATTTGTTCGCTTCTCTGTTTGCGGAGAATTCGCGTCTAAGCACTGCAGGTGAAGTACCTCCTATCGTTCCTCGATGTGCGACTTCAATGCCTAAAGTCCAAATACATCAAAAAGAGGTACTTAAAACACTGCGTGCCTTAGATGTGAATAAGGCTAGCGGGCCTGACGGAATACCAGCAATTGTCCTCAAGCTTTGCGCCCCCGAGTTATCTCCGGTTTTGACACGCCTGTTTCGCCTCTCTCTTAAGACTGGTCAAGTACCACAGTCATGGAAGCTTGCTAACGTTCAACCAGTACCTAAAAAAGGTAGTCGTGCTGACCCTGCTAACTACAGGCCCATCTCGGTCACCTCTCTTTTGTGTAAAACAATGGAGAGGGTACTTAACAACAAGCTCTTAACATACCTAGAAGCTAACGACCTCCTCAGTGACCAGCAGTACGGTTTCCGACGCAAGCGGTCCACTGGGGATCTTCTGGCGTATGTCACTCACATCTGGAGCGAGGCCATCGAGGGCCATGGAGAAGCTCTTGCTGTTTCACTAGACATCTCCAAGGCCTTCGACAGGGTTTGGCATTTCAGCCTCATTAGCAAGCTTACCTCGTTTGGACTACCTCCGTGCTTGCGTGGGTGGATATCCGACTTCCTGAGGGAACGGTCAATTCGCGTAGTCATTGATGGCTGCTCGTCTGACCAATTGGCAGTAAACGCCGGGGTACCTCAGGGGTCGGTTCTTTCTGCAACTTTATTTCTGCTACACATCAATGATTTGCTTCTGCCCGGTATCGTGGGGTATGCTGATGATAGCACAGTTGTAGAAAGATACACTTCCGATGCCCGTGCAAGCGCGTCTACTATAGAGACCCTAAGACAGGCTATGGTGGAACGAGTGAACCACACCCTAGTTGGAGTTTCTGATTGGGGTGTTGCTAATCTGGTTTCATTCAACACCACAAAAACTCAGGCGTGTCTCTTCTCTGCTAAAAAGAGACCTTTCCTTTTTAAACCCACTTTTCGGGATGTATCGGTACCAATATCTGACCACATGGACCTCTTGGGTGTGAAGTTATCTTCTAACTTGAACTTTGGCTCCTATATAGAATCTAAGGCTAAAGTGGCAGCTAAAAAACTTGGCATCCTCTCTAAGGTTAGACGGTACTTCACGCCGGAACAGCTTCTGCTTCTATATCAAGCTCAAGTTCGGTCGTGCATGGAGTACTGTTGCCACCTATGGGACGGATCTGCCAAGTATCAGCTCGAAGCCTTGGATTCTATAGAGCGGCGCGCCAGGAGGCTCATTGGCAATGACGAGCTGTTTGACTCCAAGCTCTATAGCTTGGAACACCGTCGTCGAGTGGCGTGTTTATCGGTCTTCTACCGTTTACATTTCGGGGAGTGCGCACAAGAACTGCACGACCTTATACCCCCATCACCCTTTTACCTCCGGACATCTAGGCGCACGGACAAGTGCCACTCTTTCATGGTAGATATTCCACATTCTCGTACAAAGCGCTTTGGCTCCACTTTTATAGTACGAACTGCCAAGGAGTGGAACTCTCTTCCACCGTCAGTATTTCCGGAACGTTACAATTTGGGAACTTTTAAGACTAGAGTGAACAGGTGGATTATGGCTAAGCATGCTCCATCTTAGGCTGCATCCTCACTTTCCATCAGGTGTGATGGCAGCCAAATGCTTAGCTATCTATATAAAAAAAAAAAAAAAAAAAAAAAAAAAAAAAATATATACCGCCTATTTAAAAGTGCCTAAAAATTAGTTTAGTGCGATGGGAAATAATGTTGTGTAACGCAATTTACAATGCCATCTATCGATCAACAAACAACATCAAATGGAATGGTTGGACAACGATCGAACCCACAACCTACAGCACAGAAAGCGTTGAGTGACGCCTTAGTTGATAAGTGATAGCAATGATTTTACGTCACATTATTGGTAGATACGGTGTTTTTATAACGGTTGCCGCTTCTTAGGAAACCAAAGCTGAAAAGTAGCAAAGGTAAAGTTAGTATTGGAGGATGCTATTTACACAGACTTCAGAGTGTGGAAAGTTTGAAACTTTCAGATTTCAACAGTTCATAGGGTTTCAGGAGTAGCGTTGAATTGAAAGTTTCAACGGACTTAATTCATCATTATCTAAAAACTTCTATCACCTATAAATAGTAGATTTGACTTTTTAAGATAGTCGTAACCACAATAACTTACTAAGTATTTAGTATTTATACCACAGTATTTATTTATTGTAGAATAGAATATAACTTTATTGTACACCAAAGTAAAAGGTTGCAAAAAAAAAGAATATCTATCCATACTAATATTATAAATGCGTTTGTAACTCTGTCTGTCTGTGTGGCTTTCACGCCAAAACTACTAAACCCATTGAAATGAAATTTGGTACACAGAGAGTTCAGGGTCTGAGGAAGGACATAGGCTACTTTTTATTGTGAAAAAGGTTTTACAAACCTTATAAAACACGTTCTAAAGAGCAATTCTTTGATGTTCTCTCTCACTCTAACACTAAACCACTTCGCCTATCACGTGCCGATCACCGAAATTTGGTACACAGATAGGCTAAAGCATTAGAAAGGACATCTAAGCAACTTAACAATGCAAAACACTTTTTGTAAACACCATTTTTCACGAGAATTTCGCTTTTTTTGGAGAAATTCGACGACTTTCGCTTTCGGTCTCGAATTTTCTGTTTGTTTGCTTTATTTTTTAAATTTTGTGCTGGCTGGGATGCAAAGTCCTTTCGCCAAGTCCTCTAATGACTGACTGACTGCCGACCAGTGCTGCCAGTGGCAGATAGTCATAAGCATATGCATCTATGCATTGAAAAGATCAATATTTATTTGAAATGCTTTCAATATACTCGATTGTTTGATGCTTAATCGGTTTTCAATAGAAAAACATCGAATCGATTGTAAGCAGTTAATTTAATAAAACCTCAACTTTGACCAGTTTAATTCATTTTCTCTGTGGGAAGATCGTAACGAATTAGACCACATGAGTTGAAAAACAGTGAAATCTGGACATATATTTCAGATTAACTATTTATTTACCTACGTAGTCCAATAGGCAGACTAAATGAGAGCCCTATAATTTTTTTTAATGATCTCAAGATTCATGCTAATGTGGATGTTTTTTTTGTTTTTACGCCTGTGACCTGACCTGTAAATTCTATTTGTTGGTGTTTGTTGTTAAAGCGGCAAAAGAAATACACATTATAATCTGTGAAAACGTCAACTGTCTAAATATCACGGTTCATGAAATACAGCCTGTTGTGGCAGACGGACAGCAAAATCTTAGTAATAACTACTAGGGCATGTCGTCGACAGATGGCGCTGCTGTCACGTAAACATTGGCTCTGTGCATAAAAATAAAAATAAAATACTTAAAATTAGTCATTAGCTAAAAATACTACACATTTATATCAGTACCATCATAAAGCTTATGTGAGAGTGTTATCTCACGAAGTGAACGTAAAATAAACGTGATAAAGTGGAAAAAGTGCAAACCCCTTACATTTCATTTTTCGCGTAAATAAACAGTTTGTGGAGTATGGATAATGTAAAACAATAAATTGTGTTACAAAATCATCTGATTTACCTAAGAATCAAGAGTGAAACTAGCAAAAAGTTATCGTGAAGTTCTAAGTGACAGTGCAAAAACTTTGTCCGTGCATGAGTTGACATTTTTGCATGAATCATCTGTTTAACTACGTGCCTTGGAACTTTTTTCCTTACATCTTTTATTTTCGACCACAATTATACAAGCACCTTTAGTCTAGCGGTTGGTACGACGGCTTAAACAACATAGTCATTATCGCCGCAATAGGAGTGAGCTCGAACCCCCCCGGGTCATAAAATCTTTTTGCACTCCTTTTTTTTGCAACTATATTTTTAGTTGTTTGTGGTAGGATTTCCCACATATAAGGAAATAAAATGATGGCAACAAGGAAAAAATCAGTTACGTGTAAAAAATGCAAGAAGACTATCAAGGATCGAGAGTTTCTTAAATGTTCAACGTGCAATTTTTATTATGACATCGCCTGCCAAAGTATCAGCACACAGAGATTTAATTTAATGACAAAAACTCATAAAGAGGATTGGCAATGCCGGTTGTGCTTACAGCCAGCAGAATTTGAGGCACAGCCCACATCATCTTTGAAGAACGCACAATTCACAGTGGAAAAACATACTGCACCTATGGTCACGCGCAAGCGGCAAAACAAGGTGTTGGTAGTTGACACATCTTGTCACAACTCCGACGAAGAAAACTCCATATTATCTGGTCAAAATGATACGACGTTGCATAGTTTACCCGATTTATCCACTCATTACTACGATAAGGAAGAAGAACACATAAAGGAGATAGACAAATTAAATCTGGAACTTGCTACTGCACGCCTAGAAATTGAAAGATTAAATACAGAAAGCTATGAACTACAAAAACAAATAAAAGAAAATGTAACGACAATCAGGCGGCTTAAACAGGTGCTCACGGAACCAGTTAGTAGCCCAAGAAGACGCAGTTCACTTATGAAAGCAGATACGCCGCAGAAGATCTTTTTCAGCAGAGAACAGACTCCTCGAGGCCAAGAACAACCTACTGAGAAAGAACCTACGACCCTGACAGCACCTACGACCCTGACAGCACCTATAGATTTACAGAGACAAGATCTCACAAAAAAAATAACTAACAAAATATTTCTTGCTGATGCAAATGAAGAGAACACCTTACAAAAGAAGTTAACCCTACGAGAACAAAGAAACGTAGAAGTAAAAGGAAATGCTAGTGAAACCGGTTTACAAGGGACCAGACCAAAATTTATTTACATCTTTGGTGGATCACAATGTGTTGGTTTATCTAATGCACTCATCAGGTCCCGTGATAATAGCCCATATGACAAGTATAAAATCACATCCTTTGTGAAACCATATGGTTCATCAGAAGAAATTTGTAAAACTATTAATATGTACAATCCAACAAAATCTGATAAAGTCATAATATCGATCGGTGAACACGATGACAACCCTAGGAACATTACTATTGAACTCAGTCACATTTTGAAACGCTTGACTACTGTTAATGTTGTAGTTGTTCTAGGTGTATCCGAAAATAAATTCTTAAATGAAGCTAAACTTAACAATACATTACAACTACTTAGTACTAAGTTTAAAAATTGTACATTTGCGTCGCTAACTAATGTTTTTGACAAGAACTCAAATGCTAATTTTTATCATTTATGTAATAAAATTAATATGATTATTGACCAGTATGACTACAATGCAAAATATTTAACTTTCGTGAAATCTAAAATAAATATGAGTGGCGATAATGTAAAAAGTAAAACTAAATCGAATCTGACTTGTACAACTAAAAAAGGGACTATTGAATATTATTTTAATATAATGCATGAGAAATTAAATAAAAGTAAATCAATGATTAGTCGTGAAACCAGTGATGTAGCAGCGAAAGGCACTATACCATACTATTTCTCAAAATCAACAATCCGAAAGAATGAAGGTAGGCCTCAGCCAACACCTGACACTCAAAAACCAGAAGAGTTTTTTCGTTCATAAAGACGCAGAATTCAGAATACTACACCAAAACATAGCCAGCGTACTGGCAAAGCGTGAACTTTTAGAACTCTCCATTTTGGATTTGAAAGGTGCTGGCAAGGAGCCAGATGTAATTTGCTTATCAGAGACATTTTTAAAATCAGGTAGCGAGAAAAATTTAAATATCCATAATTACGACTTGGCAACGTTTTACTCAAGAAATAAAAAAAGGAATGGAGTCTGTATTTTACTAAAGAAAGGGCTTGTCTATAAAGACTTAAATTTGAACTCGCAGGCTTTACCAAATGTATTTGAATGTTGTGGTCTTAAGATACCTAGTCAAAAAATTATTGTAATATGTATCTACAGAACACCAGCATCCAATATCGATACATTTTTTAATAAACTTGACTGTCTACTGCACTCTTTGTTTAAAAATAATAGTAAAACCAAAATTATTATTGCTGGAGATCTTAATATTAACACATTGAAACGCAACAAGGAAACAGTTACCTTTTCAAACCTTTTAAGTAATTTCTCCCTAAGGTTATACATATCCAGCCCCACAAGACGTGACGCCTGTCTTGATCATATTATTGGAAATATAGAAAACGCGGTTGGCACTGTTTTACCGCTAGGTCTATCTGATCATGAAATGGCTCAACTTTTGAGTTTTAAAGTTGACACAAAACAAACCCCCATTATTTCATGGTTTATAAATAAAAAACTGTATACCGACGAAAATGTTGAAAAATTTAGACAGCATGTTGCAAATTTGTCGTTTGCTGATGTTTATGAAGATGATGACCCCAATTCATCTTTACTTAAATTTGGAAGCACATTAAAATGGCTTTGTAGACTTTGTTTCCCAGAAAAACAAATTAGAGTAGAAACTAAAAAAAAAGCTAGGTGGATTACCAAAGGATTAAGAGTGAGCTGTAGAACGAAACGATCGTTACGTTTAAAGTTCTACAGAGAAAAAACACTCACGGCTAAGTGTAAGTATCTCAAGTACGCAAAAGTATTAAAGAAATGTATTACACATTCACAAAAATCAAGAAATAGTGAGATAATTAGGAAAAGTGTCAATAAATGCAAGACTGCATGGAATGTCATAAAAGATACTACACTTAACCCTCCTGCATGTATCAAAGAAGTCAAAGTTGATGGGAATCGTATCATAGATCCTATGGGTATTGCAAATGCTTTCAACAGTTATTTTATAAATTTGACAAATAAATTAAACGAAAATTATTTAAAGCAAAATCATTCTATTTTAAAAACGAAAGAAGTATCTAGCACCATATTCCTTTATCCAGTTTCTTCAAAAGAAGTGCAAAATATAATTACTTCTCTTAAGAATACGAATACAGAAGGAAGCGATGGTATTGCCACTAAAATAATAAAAGCAGCCAAAGTCGAGTTAAGTGATGTTCTAGCTTATCTAATAAACTTATCTTTCACGAACGGAGTTTTCCCTGATTCTTTGAAGAAGTCTATTATAAAGCCGTTATTCAAAAAGGGTGACATAGACCAATTAGAAAATTATAGACCAATAGCAATCATTTCGGTTTTATCAAAAATATATGAAAAAGCAATGCATAAGCGTTTGTATGATTTCTGTATCAAGCACAAAGTCATTAAGGAACAGCAAAATGGTTTTCAAAGAAATAAATCAACAACGCTAGCTATATTTAACCTTATTCGTGACATAGTAAGTAACGTTGATAGGAAACAAATAACAACTGCTCTGTACTTCGACATGTCAAAAGCATTTGACTTTGTCTCACATGAGTTTTTATTGCGCAAGCTTGGTCATTACGGAGTTAGAGGACGAGCATCAGAATGGATTGAGAGCTACTTAATGGACAGAGAACAATGCGTAGAGATAACATATTTAAGTGACCTTAAAGTTGTAGAAAAATGCCAATCAAAATACATTCATAACAAATTTGGCGTTCCCCAAGGAAGTGTTTTAGGTCCCCTTTTATTTTTGTATTATATTAATGACATAACTGAAGTGACAAACTATAATTCAATATTGTTTGCTGATGACATTTCCGTAGTTGTGACATCCAATAATTCTATAAATAATGACAATAATAAACACATATCTGACATTAAAATTACAATTGATTCAATAGTAAAATGGCTAAATAATAATAATTTAAATGTAAATCTTAATAAAACTAATTTCTTAAATTTTAATGACCTACTTGACATGAGTATTACATATAATGACCATAAATTAAAACAACCGGCTTCAGTTTCATTTTTAGGAGTCACTATTGATAAAAAACTCAACTGGAAGGAACAAATAGACAAAGTATGCACAAAGGTAAACCGGTTTGTGTACGTGTTAGGTAGGCTCCGGAAAACCGTAAATCAGGAATCGGCATTGATGGCTTACTATGGATACGTTGACTCCGTTCTCAGATACGGCCTGACCATTTGGGGGTACAGTACGGATTTTAATAGAGCTTTTATTGCACAAAAAAAATGTATACGCGCCATCTGCGGTATTGGTCCGTTAGAATCTTGCAAACCATTTTTCTCTAAATTGAAAATATTTAGTCTTCCGTGTCTTTATATATATGAGACTGCATGCTTTGTCAGGCAACATATGTATCTATACACGACGGCAAATGAGATATATCCGCGCAATTCTAGAAATGGCGAGCGTCTTGTGAACGAGTTTACTCCGCGGACTTCTTTTTATAAAAAAAACTGCTATTACATGAGCATCAAAATTTTTAATAAGATCCCAAATAACATAAAACCTCTGCCTTTCAAAAAATTTAAAAGGGTTTTACGCGCCTGGTTGCTATATCAAGGGTTTTACACGGTTAGGGAATACATGGATTTTAAAATGTAAGTTTAGGTATAAAAATATTGTAATGTAGCTAATTTTTAATTTTTAATTATATTTTTGCATGCTATAGTTATACATAGCGAAATACGGTACATTTTTAGGAAATTACAACACCATGTTACACCTATTTCAGCAAATAAAGACATTCTATTCTATTCTATTCTATTCTAGGGTTCTGTTTTTACCCTTTGGATACGGAACCCTAAAAAGTACTCGATACGTACAAAATATCAATGTTTTCATCCGATATATCGAAATACATAGATGTACAGCATCCATCAGAAATAAGGATATCCGTAGAAGAACCAAGGTCACCGACATAGCTCATAGAGTTAGTAAGTTGAAGTGGCAATGGGCAGGCCATATAGCTCGAAGAACCGACAACCATTGGGGAATAAAGGTTCTCGAATGGCGACCACGAACCGGACCGACGACATTGTTAAGATCGCGGGAAGTCGATGGGCTCAGAATCGTTCTTCCTGGAAATGTGTAGGGGAGGCCTATGTCCAGCAGTGGACTTCTTCAGGCTGATAATGATGAGATGTACAGCTCTGATTTATCGAATGAAATAAATCGATGTTTTTTTTTAAAGTGGACACCCAGCGCTAGCAACTGAACTGTCACTGTCACATGTCAAAATTTTTCTGAAAATCCTCGACTTTGACGAGGAAAGAACGCTCTAGAATGTCTTTGAGGTTCTGGAATGATCAAATTTAATTCGAAGACTGAAATTATTCGGCTAGCATCCGGAATGCATCCAAACGTTAGTACTCCAGAATTATCTAGAATACTCAAATATACCCATGCAAACGGTTTTGAATTCTAGATTTGGACAAAATGTTCTAGAAAATAGTGCCCCTAAACGTTAAAGAATGTTCTTTCATCATCATCATCAATTGATATCAGTCCACTGCTGGACGTAGGTTCACCTTGAGTAACAAAGGCTACTCGTGTGTTTAAAAAATAAATGTCCACCCGTGCGAAGCCGGGACAGGCAGCTAGTATGTATATATATAAAGAAAGTCGTGTTAGTTACTCCACTTATAACTCGAGAACGGCTGAACGGATTTGGCTGAAAATTGGTGGGGAGGTAGCTTAGAACCGGGAGAAGGACATAAGATAATTTTTATCCCGAAAAAGCAACGGGAACGGGGTGTTACGGGAACGGGCGAGCGAAGCCGCGGGCGGCCACTAGTTTAGGGCTCCGCCTGAAAACCAGCGCTGCTTGGCATGGTAGATGATACCTTGTCAGGCAGCAAAAAGCTGAGTCGGGGCCTATTTGGCATAGTTTATTATTGTTAAATGTTGTGAACACCTATGTATGTCTACACCTATGTACTTAAAACCTATGTCAAATAAATGTATTTTCTTTCTTTCTTTCTTTCTTTCTTTAAAATAACTAGAGGTAAAATGGGCGGTTTTATCGCTAAGAGCGATCTTGTCATAGGTATGTAATTACAATTATAATTACTATGGCTATAGGATGATACCTAGGTATAGGTAACTATCGTAGCATAGGTGCTAAAAAAACGATATCTTGTTGACCCCTGAACTGTCACAATATTTGTTTAGGTTAAAAACCCCGATCGGAATTACCCAGATAAAGGGAGTTTCAGATTTTGCAACTGGGTTTTTCCAACTGGGGCTTATCAATTAGGGCAGTGGTGTTCAACCGGTGGTTCGCGGGCACTCGGAAGCTTGCGACCTATATTTTTTGCGCCCACGCGCATAATAAGTCGGTAATGTATTGAAAAATATAGTAGACAACCCTCGCAGCACTATAAGATTAGATTAAAAAGCGGCCAAGTGCGAGTCGGACTCGCCCATGAAGGGTTCCGTAGCAGTAAGTAATATAATATAGAAGTTCTAGTAGTTCGTCGAAAGGTACATTGCGGTTTACGATCGTTGGAAGTTTACATAGTAATGTACATCATATAATTTTTTTAGTTTTATCATTCTCTTATTTTAGAAGTTACGACACACATTTTACCACTTTGGAAGTCTCTCGCGCAAACTTTTCAGTTTAGAAAAAACGATATTAGAATATTAGAATAGAATCGATATTAGAATATTAGAACCTTAACATCATTTTTAAAGACCTATTCATAGATACCCCAAACGTAAGGGTTTGATGAAAAAAATAATTGAGTTTCAGTTTCAAGTATGGGGACCCCCAAAATTAATTGTTTGTTTTCTATTTTTGTGTGAAAATCGTTATACCTACGGTTTACAGAATACATATCTACTCGTATTTACCAAGTTTCAAGAGTTAGTTTCGGAAAAAAGTGGCTGTGACATACGGATGGACAGACAGACAGGCATGACGAATTCATATGGGTTAAATTTTTTGCTATTTAGCTACGGAACCCCAAAAAAAAAGACACTCGCCCGCGACTTTCTGAATACTACTTCAAAAGGAGCCTTTGGTGCAAACCGGTTGACCACCACTGAAATAGAGGTCAGGACCCTACGATTCGGGAATAGGTACCTAAGCCTACCTACCTACTTACGTACAGTATATAACAGATAACTGCTAGAAGGAAGCTCCATACACGCATCTATCTTCACACAGTAAAGACCTCAGACAACAAAAATTACGAAAATCAATTTACTGGTGCTTTTTATGACCGTGCTTGTAATCAGCAGCCATTTCACCAACGCTGTTCCCGTGCCCGGCAAGAAGAACCCAGCTTCAGCTGGCAAAGTCAACAACCAGAAGACCAGTGACAACCACAACAATGGAGTCACTACTCAGCCAACAGCCGGCGAAGAGAGAGGCAAGCAGCTTCAGGCCAATGCCAATGTGAACTACAAAGGGAAATCATGTATTGGAAAACATGAATGCAAGGTCAACGTCAATTTTGGATATTGATCAGACATCCTCTTGGGTAAAAAAAACCATGTTTATTCATTATGAATGATATTTTTTAATGTTTTACCCATTGATTTTAATTTTCAACTTGTGTTACATAAATTCAAATACTTATCAAAATAAAATCTTTTTTATTAATATTTATTTTCTTTAACTTATTTCTTACCTTACCGTATTTCGTTCTTTGCATCATCGGTTTTCTGTCCAATGTAATTTGGTCTAGGTACCTAGGTCATCTTCATCATTATCAGCCTGAAGAAGTCCACTGCTGGACTTTAACTTTGTCCACTACACATTTCCATGAAAAACGATTCTGAGCTCATTCCATCCATCGACTTCCCACAATCTTAAAAATGTCGTCGGTCCATCTGGTGGTTGCTGGGCGCCCTACGTTTTGTCTTTCGGTACCTAGGTAATAGATTACAATTAATTAAGTAGGTAGGTACTCATCACGGTTTACGACTCTAGCTAGATTCTTCTTCTTCTTATATAGTGTGGTGAAAGGATTTTAAGTGCGCCTGAAAGTGGCTCCATTCGTGCACTCGACACCTGTTTTCGAATTTTTTAGGTTCTACGACATGCCGGTTTCCTGACGATGTTTTCCTTCACCATTTGAGACTACTGGCTTAGAGCACATACAATTTTGGTCAGAAAAACTCATTGGTACACGATTGCATAATAGCATACGATACGCTTGTATTCCTTAACTTGGCCGAATAAAAAAAATCGGTTGTCTGAAAGTCGGTTTACTGACGATAGTTGAACGTGACAACGTCATACAGCTGTCCACGCGGACGCATCGCTCACTCAAGCAAGGATTTTATGTTTACGAAGTATGTAGATTCATGCACTCAAGTAGCAGAGAGACAGATGTCGAACGCTGCCCAACGCGGAGGCCGTGCGTGCCTCTTTGTCGCTCGTTACGCGCTCTCGCTTGCACTTCAAGCCTTAAATGGAACGCCTCAGAGCGAGGTAACGCCGCATGTGTCATATTTTTCGTGCCTGCAGCCGGCTCCATCGAATTATAAGACGTTGTCACGTCAAAACGATTACCAATCAACTCCGCTATAACTCGACTGTCATCAACCGGCCGCCGCGTCACAGGAACCAACTTTAATTAAAATATCCGACGATGCAAGCTTGTCGAAGTTTGATGACGCCACCAAAGCACTCCACTCCACGATGGTTGGGAAAACAGCTAATTGGAGAATTTCCCGGGTAATTGGTCTGGATTTTCGTGGAAATTCCAGCTGTTGTGCAGCTGTGTGTGTGTGTTGTTGCATGGTAATAAATACCTTTATTTGCTATATTCAGGCGTGTGGAAATCAGTCATCATCATCATCATTATCAGCCTGAAGAAGTCCACTGCTGGACATAGGCCTCCCCTACTCGTTTCCAGGAAGAACGATTCTGAGCTCTTTCCATCCATCGACTTCCCGCGATCTTAACAATCAAGTATCAGTAGGGAATCAGTAGGCCTACCAAAACCTCTGTCTGGCTCTGTCTCTGGCTCTGATTTTGAGTCTGTGTGAGTTTTGATTAAATAAATCCTGCGTCAAAACGTCACTCACACAGTATAATACACTGGTCAGCACTGAGCACTCACACAGACTCAAAAACCGAGCCAAAGACAGAGCCAGACAAAGCTTGTGGTAGGCCTACAGCTTTGGTTTAGATATTCGATGCCTGCGCAATAATTAGGCTATTTCGTAGGTCTAGCTCAAGGCTGTATTCAGAAACGGTGCTTGAGTCTGATTCAAGCCTCAAGCACTATATTTTTATATTTAGCATTATATTTTTTGACAGTTCTCAATTGAAAATTGTCAAAAATTTATGCTTGAGGCTCGACTCAGACGCACTGACTCAGACTCGCACTGTTTCCGATTACGGGCCATAATAGCTTTTATAAAATCCAAAGTAACCTCTCATTCGTAGGGAATTGACGAACTATTTACTTGCTACTCGAAAGATTTATCTAACAACCGAAAGGAAACTTTTACCGGAACCCAAAAAGAGAGGGTAAAGTTAAACCAATTACTTAGGCATACGAGAAAGTTAATACCGTCCTTCTCAATAGTTAGGTGAAATCAGTAGGGCGGATTCATGTTAGGCAAATGCTGCAAAAGTTGATATTTTGACTGGCCTCTCAGCTCAGTTGATAGTAGCTCTTGCCTTCTGCGCCGTAGGTCTTGGGTTCTATCCCCACCGAGAACAAATATTTGTGTGGTGAACGCAGATGTTTTTTCTCTGTCTGGGTGTTATATTGTACCCTAATAATCCTGGCGTAGCGTTGGACTAGTCAATCCGTGTTTTGTCTCTTGCATTGACATGCAATTGTCAACTCGAGCAAATGTGACAAAACACGATTTAACTACTCCAGCGTTGCGCCAGGATTATTAATAACACCCTTTGTATATCATTTACTAAAAAAATATGTTTGTAAGTATTCTATCAGCTATCTGGTTCCCATGGTACAAGCTCAGCTTAGTTTGGGGCTAGCTAATGTCAGTTGGATTGTCTACAATATTTATTTATTTATTTTTGCAATTTTTGAAATGCCGACCTTTTATTGCAATATAAGTTGGAGCTGGAGTTGAAGTAGAAACTAGTTCGGAGCACGTTCAGAGCCGACGTGACCAAAATGTTAGACTCCGTTTAACTTTTGCAATACAGTCGGGCTTCCATGCGATAGTTTGAAATGCAGGATTTTTGTAGGGTAAGTAAAATAGTCACTACTCTGATTACGTAGGTATCGTTAGTTTTTTTTGTGATTCTGTAGTCTGTAGGTACCTAGACCTAGCCTGACTGCGGTGATCAGTGATCACACAAAATAAAATATCGATAGAAAATCTATTGGCAGTAAAAAATCAATCAGTAAGCCAACCACAAGCTCTGTCTGGCTCTGGTTTTGAGTCTGTGTGAGTGTTGACTAAATAAATCCTACGTCGAAACGTTACCACACAGTAGATATAATACACTGGTGAGCACTCACACAGACTCAAAACCAGAGACAGAGCCAGACTTTGTTTGTGATAGGACTACAGATGGAAAGTGAAAATGCAGCATAAGTAGCACGCTTAGCTATACCTAATCCACTTGTCCACTCTTGACTTGAAAATTCCAAGATGCTCCAGAAATATTGGCGACGGTAAAGACTCCTGGGCAGTTTATTAAAATGTCCCATGAATATCCAACGTATAGCTCCCCTACAACACATATGAAAAGCCAGGAAACCACTGAATGGGGCTCTTTGAGCTCGCTCGTAGCTACCTACTCATTGCAACGTATTCACGAGTTTTCATTCGATTTCACTGGCTTTGGTTCGTAATTAGTTTCGTTCAAAAACGTGTGGTGTTGAGCTTAAATAATGAGAGAGGCGTGTTCATTTAGGTATTTTCAGAATTTATTATAAAACCTCATCCATTTGGTTTCTTTAGTGAAATTGCCTTTGTAGTAAGTTTAAAAAACAAAAAAGTTATCTATGGTTCGTTTGAATAAACTTTTTACTCTGACATTCGAATTTTGAACCGAGCGATGTAGGAATCCTTCGCCTTTTTCAGCAAAGCGCAAACTTTCCCAAAAATCTAAACAACTTGTGGAATTCCAAGTACAACAAGTATGGACAAAAGCAATATAATAGCTATCTCTAACATAGGTAGGTCCATAAAAATATTGTCAGGGCGCATTTTCAGCGAGACAAGTTTTAATAAAAATAGCTACGTGCTTTGAACGTCGCCTGGGAAGTCTATTTGTTGGTATTTTCAAAATTGCATCATGAAATCTCCTGTTTTTTCCTGTTTGCCTGCAAAATGTCAAATTAAACTCCTCTCAAATTTTTAATACTAATTCTTAAACAGAAGTGATAATAAAAAAAATAAGCAAGAAGGAATAAACGTGATAAAGAAGCCTGTTCTTAGATTGGGGCTAGATAGTGTTTTGTGAATTGTACAATATTTATTTATTATTTATTTAAGCATAAGTAATTAATTATGTCCCCAGTGGTGCTGATTTTCAAAAGCCACGGTAATGGTTCACCATGAGGTAGTCCACGAGGGTAGCATTGCAAATAAACAAGCCAATATTTGTTCATGATAATTTTATTTCGACCACACTACAAGTTTATTTTGTAAAACTTTTTTCATTATTTGACGTGACCCACGTTGCTCGCGCCATACTTGATGACCTACGAAATTACCGCCATAAAACAGCCTACTCTTATCCCTTGTCCTCACAACCACCTCTACAGGTGATCCATTTTAAGACGTCAATAACAACTTTCATGATGAAATTTTCCGGCGAAATGGTCTGTGTGAGCGTTGGCTAAATAAATCCTACGTCGAAACGTCACACACACAGTATTTACACTGGTGAGCACTCATACAAACTTAAAGCTAGATCCAGAGACAGAGCCGGACAGAGCTTGTGGTAGGCTTACAGGTCCGATTCGGAGTCAGACACATTTTGATCTATTATCTATTGTGTCTGGAATCCTTTTATTTCAAGTATCTATTAAAAGTCATTATATATTCAAAACTCTTTCCAGACGATCTAACTTTGGAGACATTAATAAGCAAACACCGAAACTTCCAAGGGATTTCAGAACAAGACAGAACCGAACTAAGAAACGACCAATTTGGTATCCTCACAGTTTAGTTAGCCTAATCCAAAGGAAACACATGTTCAATACGTGCTGCCTAAGCGGTGAGGATGATAAAAGTCCAACACTTACCATCCTCACCGCTGCCTATCTAAAATCCGGCCCCAGGGTCCCAGGGACTAGGGACATGAGTGAAAAACTTGCCCCTGGCACACTAGATATTTGGTACTACTATTGGGTACGTAACGAATCGTAATATATTTTATTGGTTCGTTAAATCAATATTATACAAAGTAAGTGTGTACGTACGTATCACCGCCAACTAGGGTCTACTCCCCGTCGTGGTGGTAGATCCCCTTAGTCTTCTGCCGTGAATAAGGGAGTTTGGACGGAGTTCATGGAAGTAAAAGTTGTGAAATCTATGTCTATCCCTTTCTATCACATAATATGGACCTACAAATTCTTCATTCTACCAAAACGTTCTAGACTTCATCATCATCAGTCCGTCAGTGCGATACGCCTATGGATCTCCCTTCCAGTAGTAATACGCGAAGCTACATCTTTAGCAACATTCAAAAAGAAGTTATTCCTTCACCTTTTATCCCATCAGGCATCTCAACAAAATTGAGCATTTTTATAGTTTATATTTATTTTGTACTTATACATAATTATGTATTATTATTATTTTTATTTATTATTTATGTATTGTAGGTACTGTAGATATGTAGTAATATGTAGGTATTCTATTAGTAGGTTTCTAGTTTTAAGTAGGTAAATGTCTCTCTCTTCTCTTGTCATAAAGCACTACCACCCACTCCACATAACACAATGGTTAACTGGAAGAAAATGCTAATTAGCATTAAGTTCGCCCATGTACTTAATTTTGTGCAATAAAGTATTTTCTAATCTAATCATCTAGAATTTTCTATAATAATCCAAAATGATCTAGAATAATCTTTAACTCAAAGACCGCCGCCGGGCTTCGCTGCTAGTTATAATAAAAGTTAATAAAACTAATTGAAAGCTTGACGAAAGCCTTTGACGGAAATATACAAAGGTAAATTGGATTACGAACGTCAGTTACACCGGCAACCAATTTATAACAGCGGGTATTTTTTAAAATACATTAGCAATCCCAACTACCATTTCTTCTTGGCAGGGATAATTTAAAACTGTACCCGAAGTCCGAGTTTTGCTACCCACATTTCGTTACCAAATGTTGTTTTCATTTTGCCTACGTGTCTCTGTCTTTTGTATGGAGAAAAGATGAGACAGCAAAAATATGTTACGTAGTTAGAGTTGTTGTCTCATGATTTTTCCATGCAAAAGAGAGAGACACGATGGCGAAACGAAAACAACATTTGGTAACGAAATGTTGTAAATACACTGGGACTTTGGGTACTGGACCTACTCTTCAATCTCAGCTATCCCGTGCCAAAGTATTTTAATCATCACCATCCGCAGCCCAACTTAACCCACTGCTGGGCATAGGTCTCTTTGCTTTTGCACCACGATCTTGGGCTACCCTCATCCATCTGCGGCCCACGACGCGACGCTGACAATGTCGTCAACCCATCGTGCTAATGGACTTCCAACTCCTCTCTTCCTAGTCCTCGGCCAGCTCCGTATTGTGATAAAACTTAAAAATCTAGATCTTTCTATATCCTTCCCTCACTCCTCTCCTGGTAACTTCAGCTCCATTAATTGTTACATCACACCTGCCTCGAAGTGCCCAAGAAAGTGCTGTCATAAGTTTATATTGCTCGCGAAACATGTCGGCACACTCATTATTTTCCTCGGCTGAAATTTTGTTCAAAAGCTTCAGCTGTACCTGTATACTTACTTATCTGTTACTTACTGATGTGTCTTCTATAGACTCTAAGGCCCGGCCTACACGGACTGCTTGAAGCAGTCAGAATACAGTGAATACAAAAATAACTGCAAGAATCAATTTTTATTATCAACAACTACTGAATGAATATAATGCTATGTAAAAGGTTATATAACGGTTTGATTTAAACATATTTAAAGTTTAGGGAAATAAACAGGTTAATATTAATAAAAACTGTTGAACCACTGGACAAAGGCATTCCTACCCCTATTAGACTTCCAGTTCCTTGTATCACAAGCCATCTCCTTTCAAAGACGCGTTCTGCCTTCTTTCCGGCTGACCACCTGTAATCTGAACAATGTTTTCTACCTGTAATACCTACAGGTGGAAAACAGCTTTCATTATTAGTATTTCTAGTGAAAATGAAAACAAAAGGAAAGTTTCACATTTAAAAGCCTCCATTTTTGGACCTTTACCAAGTTGAAATGTAGTTTAATCCCTGTTTAAATAAACAACGCAAAACTGTCCCCAACTAAATATAACGCAAATGAATATGACAAAGCTTAGTGGCCGCCCGTTAATATTGCATGTTGAACAAAGTTATCGGAAGCCGCTGCTACCAAAAGGCTTATTCTGTGTTTTCAATATGATTTGTCGTGATTTTGTATTTAAGGATCTGTCACTAAGGGCTTCCTAAATTTTTTTAATAAAACAAATTGTGTGTGAGAAACAATTTTTGTATTCGTTTGTTATCGATGCAATTATGAGTAAAATACAACATCGCTTAAATGTTCGCCGTGGCTTCCTGGGTGGCACGCATCTGACATGTCCAATTTTCCATGTCTTTAGCGCATAAATCAGGATAAATTTGACCAATGGCATTGGTTATGTTGGCTTTGAGGGCCATTGTGGTTGGTAGCTTATAGACCAGCGAATTAAGAAAACCCCGCAAAAAAAGTCTAATGGGGTGAAATCACACGATCTCGGTGACCGTTTACATTTTGATGAGTCAGATTATGCCTACTGACAACCGAGGTAACGAGAACTTTGCTTTTAATAGTCATAGACAAAATCGTATTATTTATTCATCATTTGGAACACAGGGGATACTGGTATTGTTAAAGTTATGCGCCTTAGGTCGTGGGTTCGATCCCCACAGAGAACAAATATTTATGTGGTGAACACAGAGACAGAGAACACTCTATCTGGGTGGTGTATAGTATTCTAAACGATATTAATATACAAATTAACAATAAAAAACTGTAACATTACTGATGTGTAGAACCGAGGCTTTGTGGGTCTTCAAAATTTAGTCTAGGCGAATGATCGAAGCGACACGTGACCCAAGGGTTGGTCTCTCTCTCTCTATTGCTATTCAGTGTGGCAATGCCGCCAGCGTCTTGGGGACACTTCCGTCTGGCACTGATTTGGAGCAGTTGAGTCTCTCTGCAGATAGCTCTACTGCTTCTTGTGTATATTGTGCATTTTGTAAATATTTGGTTAATTGTAAGTTTCTTTTTATAAATATCCTTATGAATATACACACAAAAAATCGGTTGTCTGTAAAGTCGGTTTACTGACGATAGTTGAACGTGACAACGTCATACAGCTGTCCACGCGGACGTATCGCTCACTCAAGTAGGAGAGAGACAGATGTCGAACGCTGCCGAACGTGGAGGCCGATTGTGCTTCTTTGTCGCTCGTTCCGCGCTCTCGCTTGCACTTCAAGCCTTAAATGGAACGCCTCAGAGCGAGGTAACGCCGCATGAGTCATGTTTTTTCGTGCGTGCAGCCGGCTCCATCGAATTATAAGACGTCGTCGTCACGTCAAAAACAAATATCCAAACATAAATATCGCATAACTACCAACTTTACCGTAACGCTGACGTCAGAGGGATGGTATAGTATACCTACAGACTTATTCTTCCTTTGTCCTGATAATATTAACTTTGATGTAGGTAAGGCTTTTAGGGATTATTGATATAAATTAGATATGGCGCTTCATCCTCCAGTATATTGGTACTTGATATTGGATCTTACTTGTTATTGGATAACAAATTATTCCTTGCCAAAGAAATAATAAGAAGATTCCTTTAGTTTACACTATCTAGTTTGTATCATAGTTACATAATTATACTCACTGTGTATGTAACATAGCCTACCCGTGAGAACCTCTAATTGGCTCTCTAAATCTAATTTGTTGTGTATTCTTTTGTTAAAAAGCTGTTGGTTCTCCAATAAATATAAATAAATAAATAAATAAAAAATCGTGCAATAATATGTGTTCTATTCTACTCATGCAATAATGTTCTTTTCATCCAAAAGTTGTCTGGAAGAGATCGCTCTTAGTGATAACACCGCCCAATGAGTACCTCTAGTTTTTTTATATTCTTATTTTGCTATTTGTAATCTCGCACTTCAGTGTACAATAAAGTTATAGTAGTAAGTAGGCAACAAATTTTGCACCTCGGTTAATTTCGGCTTCAGAGAGTGTAGAGTGCGTCAGAGAGAGATAGCGCTCTACAAAGCCGAAAAGCCGATGTGCAATATTTATTGCCTACAACCGTATCTATTTTTGTATACTTACTGAGAGTTCGAGATATATAGCTTCGCTAGGTATGATGTTTGTTATTTTCATAATGAGGACGCCTCCAAGCCCGCACCTGATACCGACCGCATTCATTAGTGTTTCAGTTCAGTCATATTTCATTTTTAGGGTTTCGTAGCCAAATGGCAAAAACGGAACCCTTATAGATTCGTCATGTCTGTCTGTCTGTCTGTCTGTCCGGCCGTGTCACAGCCATTTTTCTCCGAAACCATAAAAGCTAGACTGATGAAAGTTGGTGAGTAGATGTATTCTGTGAACCGCATTAAGGTTTTTACACAAAAATAGAAAAAAAACTATAAATTTTGGGGGTCCCCATACTTGAAACTGAAACTCAAAAAAATTTTTTTCATCGAATCCATACGTGTGGGTTATCTATGAATAGGTCTTCAAAAATGATGTTGAAGTTTCTAATATAGTTTTTTTCTAAGCTGAATAGTTTGCGCGAGAGACACTTCCAAAGTGGAAAAAAGTTGGTCCCCCCCCCTCTAACTTCTAAAGTAAGAGAATGATAATACTAAAAAAAATATATGTTGTACATTACTGTGTAAACTTTCAACGATATTTGGTTTGAACGAGATCTAGTCAGTAGTTTTTTTTTTATACGTCATAAACGGAAACTAAAAAATTTTTTTTTCATCGAACACATACGTGTGGGGTATCTATGAATAGGTCTTCACAAATGATGTTGAGGTTTCATATATAGTTTTTTTCTAAACTGAATAGTTTGCGCGAGAGAAACTTCCAAAGTGGAAAAAAGTTGGTCCCCCCCCTCTAACTTCTAAAGTAAGAGAATGATAATACTAAAAAAAATATATGTTGTACATTACTATGTAAACTTTCAACGATATTTGGTTTGAACGAGATCTAGTCAGTAGTTTTTAGGGTTCCGTAGCCAAATGGCAAAAACGGAACCCTTATAGATTCATCATGTCTGTCTGTCTGTCTGTCTGTCTGTCTGTCTGTCTGTCTGTCCGGCCGTGTCACAGCCATTTTTCTCCGAAACCATAAGAGCTAGACTGATGAAACTTGGTAAGTAGATGTATTCTGTAAACCGCATTAAGGTTTTTATACAAAAATAGAAAAAAAACTATAAATTTTGGGGGTCCCCATACTTGAAACTGAAACTCAAAATTTTTTTTTTCATTGAACCCATACGTGTGGGGTATCTATGGATAGGTCTTTAAAAATTATGTTGAGGTTTCTAATATCGTTTTTTTCTAAACTGAATAGTTTGCGCGAGAGACACTTCCAAAGTGGAAAAAAGTTGGTCCCCCCCCCTCTAACTTCTAAAATAAGAGAATGATAAATCCAAAAAAAATATATGTTGTACATTACTATGCAAACTTCCAACGATATTTGGTTTGAACGAGATCTACTCAGTAGTTTTTTTTTTATTCGTCATAAATCGTAAACCGCAATTTACCTTTCGACGAACTACAAAAACCTTTATATTATGTTAATTGATGCTACGGAACCCTTCATGGGCGAGTCCGACTCGCACTTGGCTGCTTTTTTTTTTATACGTCATAAACCGTAAACCGCAATTACCTTTCAACGAACTACAGGAACCTTATTATGTTACATCAAGTAACATATATAAAGGTTCTTGTAGTTCGTCGTGCTACGGAACCCTTCATGGGCGAGTCCGACTCGCACTTGGCTGCTTTTTTAGGGTTCCGTAGCCAAATGGCAAAAACGGAACCCTTATAGATTCGTCATGTCTGTCTGTCTGTCTGTCTGTCTGTCTGTCTGTCTGTCTGTCCGACCATGTCACAGCCATTTTTCTCCGAAACCATAAAAGCTAGACTGATGAAACTTGGTGAGTAGATGTATTCTGTGAACCGCATTAAGGTTTTTACATAAAAATAGAAAAAAAACTATAAATTTTGGGGGTCCCCGTACTTGAAACTGAAACTCAAAAATTTTTTTTTCATTGAACCCATACGTGTAGGGTATCTATGGATAGGTCTTTAAAAATGATGTTGAGGTTTCTAATATCGTTTTTTTCTAAACTGAATAGTTTGCGCGAGAGACACTTCCAAAGTGGAAAAAAGTTGGTCCTCCCCCCTCTAACTTCTAAAATAAGAGAATGATAAATCCAAAAAAAATATATGTTGTACATTACTATGCAAACTTTCAACGATATTTGGTTTGAACGAGATCTAGTCAGTAGTTTTTTTTTTATACGTCATAAATCTTAAACCGCAATTTACCTTTCGACGAACTACAAAAACCTTTATATTATGTTAATTGATGCTACGGAACCCTTCATGGGCGAGTCCGACTCGCACTTGGCTGCTTTTTTATTAATCAATCCGTTGGGCCGGCTTTACCAGTCACACGTAGTCTCACGTGACTTTGCTCGAGTGAAGCTTTATTTCCACACTAAAAACTCTTAAAAAAACATAATTTATCTATAATATCTATACTTCTATACTAATATTATAAAGAGGAAAGATTTGTACCTATTTTTGTATGTTTGTAATGAATAGGCTCAAAAAGTACTGGGCCGATTTAAAAAATTATTTCACCAATAGAATGCATTCTTCCAATTTGACATAGGCTACATTTCATTTTGAAAAATATTAGGGATCCTTGGTAAAATTTGAACAATGTAACCGAAGGTGTAGAAAAATGAGTCTTAAAATGTCTTTCGTCGAATGCGCTGCCGAAACTATTAGCGATAGAACAAAATAATGTACAACAATATTGTCTACACCGTGCGAAGCTGGGACGGGCTGCTAGTTTACAATATAGGTATGGAGCGCCTTCGGCAGCCTAAGCCTCCTCCAAGGATCGCCAATCGTCTATATTTCTTGCCTTCTTGGCCACACTCCACACAATGTGGAACGAAAAATATCAAAAGTTTTGAAAACTATTATGTCTATACTTTTCTATAACTTAGGGACCTTTTTAAAAAATACTCATCTTGCCAACAAATTCTAGCATTTTCTAATCGATCATTCATAACATTAAACATACCATGTATGTACTTATTCGCCCGGGTTTCGCTGCTAGTTTCATGTACACTTCGTTCTATTTTAAGACCTTAGGTACCCCTACTTATACCTAGCGTGTTATGGTAATCATTAAAGAGTTATCAATCTATCTTGGGTGCCTTGGGTGAGATTTTTTTGGTACGAACATTACTTAATGAGCACGTGATTTGAAAATGGAACACGCGGAAAATGACGCCGTGAATGGGCGCATCGCTCGATCATGCAAAAACTGAAAACACGCAAGGCCGTTCGCATGGTCCAGCGCCCTGAGCGAGTGGACTTCTCCTTTATAAATATGGTTTGAGCTGCTATATCTACAAAGATTTTTATAATGTCCCAAAAGTTAAGAGCCGAGCGGGATTTGAACCCGCGACCTTCCCCTCGGTACGGGGCTGCGCTGACCACTGCGCCATCGGATCCTAATCACACTCGACGAATAACTCTTAGGGACTGTTCGGCACTAACGCGACCGTGGCTCCATCTACAGTTTTGACGTTATAGTCAACTAACCTGCTCGATAACCGAAGTTGCATTCAGTTGAATCGACGAGAGATGTCACCTTGCGTTTTTCATAATTTTTTATTAATTTTATAGTGTTTACTACACTTAAGGAAATCACAAAGATTTTTATAATGTCCCAAAAGTTAAGAGCCGAGCGGGATTTGAACCCGCGACCTTCCCCTCGGTACGGGGCTGCGCTGACCACTGCGCCATCGGATCCTAATCACACTCGACGAATATCTAATTATATAATTGATATCTGCTATATCTAATCTTCTATCATGCCCCATAATGACTATTAATGTCGGCTATAGCAGAACTTCAAAGATCAAAAGTTGTTATTACAATGTTAAAGTTAATAACGAACTTGAAACGGATGAAGGGTAGTAAACCAATTATTTATTGCGGTATCAGTATCGGTTGCTCTTAATTAACCAACGCTGGCCTTGCAAAGCGCCCCTACTCGCAAACACTTGCCCAACTACATCCCGCTTGCATCGATTTAGTAAGTTTCTGTACCCGTAACCAAAAATAACCCAATTGGAGTCATACGTTTGTGAATAAAGGTGCTGGTCTCCGGGGCACGTCAAGCTAAGGGTTGAATTGAGTTTTACGATTTCACCTGAATTTAGTGCGCACAAATCGTTTACGGCGTTTATACGGAGATCTTTATTTACGTGCCTTAGTCTTGAGATTTATTCAGTGAGTTTTAGGTGCCTATTCGTAAATACCAACTGATGAATATACTTAGTATTTTTATTTACGTACCATTATGGAGGAAAGACATGGTCAATACGTGCAGAGAGCTAGATAAGCTTTGGGGTTCTTCACGAAATTACAGCTCTCCGCAAGTAGGGTTTGAGTAATCACCAGTTGCAATAGATGCAAAGGTCTGTTTACTTTACCATTATGCAAACGCATCTTCACAATTTTTGGGCGGTTTTACTACAAGAAATACGCACTAGTCCGGATTATTTTCTTTCAAATTTTCATTTACTTTTACCTAATAGTCTCTGTTCTTTAAAATCTGTACTTGTAGCGCAGAACATTATAATAATACTACGCACTTGTAGTGCATATTTAAACTTAAATTGATTTTCAATAATAACAACAAACCCATTGAAGTAGTTGGCGTGAAATTGTTTCCAATTTTGGGGGATTATAATGTAAGAATAGGATGGGAGTTGGAGGGTGAAACAATTTTCAATCCAAATGGCATGCTCATAAATTCAGAGCTGCCAATTATTTTTAACGATGCGAAATAGATATTGCGAATAATTTGTCAACGTAATTGTTACGACACGTTTAATTAAGGCAAATAAAAACGTGTGTCTGTTATTTATATATTTTACTAAAAAACCATCTATAAAGTCCAGCATGAGCTGAAGTAAAACGGCTTCATGTCTAACGCGAAAGCCGGGTACTCCACCTCAGGGAAGTAAATGTAAGACTTTTCATTTCCACACCCACATCCAAAACTGTTGCCACATCCACACTGGCCACAACCATCAAGACTCCTCAGACAGGAGCAGACTGGAGAAGGGTTGTCGCAAACGGCACAGACGTTGGACGTGTCTCGGAAGCACGGAGCGGAGACGCCGCAACTGCAGACTGGATTGCTGGAGCAGCTGTTGCAAGTGATGACGCCACTGGTGTCGATGTCAGGGCATCCGCAAGCGGGCGGCATCCGGAAGCAGCAGTAAGCGATGGTATGCTAGGATACAGATAGTTGAATTATTTGTTAGCAAACTAGTCGTCTAGACTAGAGCCCAGGTTAAAAATTTAAAGAGGGAGAGAGATTTTTTTTAATAAAGCTTAGAATCTAGGCTTAGTATTTTTAAAACTTACAACTGGTTGACAACAGTGATCTCAATACCAATAATTATAGTTTTGGATAGTCTCTTTTATAGTGTTCTTCCACAAAGCCCGTAATTCAAAGATTCTTGTCTCATGAATTTAATTACAGAGCATCAGAAAAATTACAATAATTCACTTTGCGTCTCAGGCTGCCTAATCGAGAATTAATTACAATGTTGGGTGAAGAGAGGATTAATTATATTTTAATATCTCGTCTGTTGCTAAAGTTATTTCAGCTTTTATTTGAGCCTGGAAGATTAATAACAGCAACCTCACAACCGTTTTTGAAGTTTTGCCTGGAGCGCTTTTAATATTCATTTTGTTCGTCACTTAAGAACCGATCCGCTAATTTTAAACAGCTGTGATATTAACAAAACGATTTAGCATTATATCTGGATAAAATACAACACAAAGTTATTCAATAGAAACTTTAACCCTGAGACTTCTTAGGATTTTAAAAAATCGTTGTTGTTAAACGTCAGTTTGACAGCGATTTCGTGTGAGCGTCACTTCAACTGCCTGACAGTTTCTGTCACATATCATTTTCACAAAACGAACGTTCAAAAATTCTACATGACATTATTGTGGTCTAGCGTTTCTGCTGACATTTTTATGCTTGTTCTCTCTGGCAACGTAAGCAAAAGTTAGGACAGATTTAACAAGAAAAATCTTACTTGGAATAAACACAACGCCGACACGATAGCCAGGATCTTGTACATTTTGATGAATTTCCTCTTTTCTCTAGCGAAAGAAAAAGTAAGCTGATTAAATAAAAATATGTCGTTTCTTTTATATGTCTTGAATTCACAAATTTCAAAACCATTTGATAAATTACTGAGCATATAAAAACGTGCATTCTTTCGTAAGTAGGTCAATAGGATATATTGATAAGGAGAAATTTAAAAAGCACGTACTTTTCCGTTTCATTCGTATTTAAATTAAAAATATGTTCAAAGATTAAACCTCACTTAACCTACTGTCATTCTGAATATGAGCCTCGGGCTTATTTTGCTTAGTCATAATAAAATATTAAGTAAATAATAAATTGCCATCTTACTTTTTTGATATGAAAGTGACGAGAGACTGTTTAGGGATCCACTAAATAGTGTCAGGCTTTAGGAGTTGGGTTTCGATGCATGATGGTAAAATAAAAGAAATTTATTTCATTTATTTGTTTTATTTTCGATTTTAAATTATTATTTGACTATTAGGAAAGGAATGAACATTGAATGGACAGTTTTACAATCCCAAGCTATCTTTACAGCTGAATGATATGCAAATACATACAAGAGTGTTCTTTTTATAATAACAATATTTGTTTATACATCAAAATACATGATTGTGTACACTGTTTCTTAGTTTTTTTGACGTTTGAGTTATGTATTGCGAAACAGATGTTACTCTGTTAAAGAGATCGAGATTTTCTGCATAAAGGTATTTTATTTAAAATTATTATTAAAAAAACATCCTGTACGATAAAGATATAATAGTATGTGAACGTCTACGTAACTGTAAATTTTACTACTTTTTTAATCATAAAAGTGTATTATATTTGTTTAATTTTTTTTTGTTAACATAAATGATAAAATGTATATAATTTTAATTGAAGCTTTGTGATGAATAACTTGATAAGTTTGTGCAAAAATCTTTGAACAGTGTTACGCACTACGTTAGGTATTATTAATTATTAAGATAATAATTGGCACCAGAGATACATACATAGTTTAAAATATATTATTTATAGTCAATATAATATAATTACATACAGATATATAATAATATGTAACTAGTACTCTTTCGCAACAGCCTGTGGCATAGACACAACCATAAAGACAGGACAAGTGTGCCTGCCAAACCCTTAACTAATTATATTTAACTTGTGAAAAAAAGAACTATTACAAAACAATATTTTTTTTATCAAATCTTCACGTGACTAAATTTTCACAACTATTTTGAGTCAAATCGAATACTTCCCAAACTATAAGTACCACACATCCTTCATAATATACCATTCAAAGATAATTTTAACTAATTCTCAAAGACGAAAAATTATATATACATACATTGATTATATGTATACATATTAGATTAACTATATAAATAAAAAAAGTACAGTGTTACATAAAATCAGTCGTGCCTCAACATCTCTTTCAATAAAATTTATCATAATACATATCTTACTTTTATGACAAAATATTCTTTATAGGAAAATACTGAATTTGAATATTTTAGGTACACATTTTCTTCTAATAATATATTAAACATTCACATTGTTTCAGCTACGTTAACAATAATATAAGAAACGAGATTCAAGCGTTTAACAGCAGCAAATTGTGTAAATTGTGAAGTAATACGAGTGATATTACTTATTCAACGATTGTAATTTTGGACAAAACGTATAGAAATTACTATTTACAATAGTCAAGTATCAAGAATATAACTTTCCTTAAAACTGCGTTCAATCTAAGTGCTAAAAAGGGTTAGTCAACCCAAGAAGGTACATAAACTCAAACTATTTTAATCTACTATAGTAAAATTTTGACTTTTCCCGAGGTGGGAATGATTTACAAAGGAACTTTATCATCGTTCAGGCGTAACTCTGTGCATGCTCTAATGGTACGTTTGGCAGCTTATTTCCTTTGTCTACCCAATTCTTTAACCTTCCCCGTAGTTCTTCCAAACTCTTCGATTTCGCCTTGTTTATTCTTTTGTACTTTACGTCTTTAGGTTTGGTTACATTTCTATGGTTCGACATTACTCGATTGTACGTCACAACGTGCTTAGGCCGAGGCTCTGGGTCTTCTTCGCTCTCAGGGTTTGATGTAGCTTCTTCATCCGATTCAGGAGCAGCAAGTTTTGGAACAAAACTGTACGACCAGACGTCTTTTGCATCTTTCGGCTTAGTTTCTTTATCTTTATCGGTTTCTTTATCTGTGCTTTTCACTTCGGCGGTTAAAACTACGCTTCTCATGCGGAAATTGTCTCGCCGCTGGGAGAGCAATGTCTTTTCTTCGTCAGTTTTGTTTGCTTCTTTGATTTCTTTCTCTGTGCTGTTTTGCGCACTTAGGCCTTTGGTAGAGTCTCCGTCGGCTTCCTCTTCTACACTGTAGACTGTTTCTAATATTTCCGGTCGTCGGAGGAAGCCATTCGATCGACGAACGACACTGTATTTTACATTTGTGTCTATGGCATCGGATATAGACCTGACTATGGTCACGCTGTCAGGATTGCCCCTGAACTTAGGTATGTGTGTTGTATGTGAATCGTAGTCCGCATCTTCCATGATCACAGCAGAATCTGAATCATTGAGCGAATCAAAATCGCCTAAGATATGTGAATCTTGGAGCATGTCTCTGAAATCTGGGATGCTCGGGCACATTTCGACTCCATGATCGAGTAATTTGGCTTGTAGAGATTCTATTACTTTTTGTTGTTTCATTATGATAGTTTCTCGTACCGCCAGCATGGTGGAGATTTCCTTCTGCTTGCGGACGAGTCGGGACTCGAACAGTAGGAGTTGACTGGAGAGTGACTTTAGTTGCTCTGCCTTCTCGCGCTGAAGACGGGAGACCAGTTCCTCTTGAGTGCGGTGTGCACGGCGCCATGTCAGCAACTGGTGTGCCTGCGCTCGATACTTCATTCGAAGATCTCTGAAACAAAACGCAGTTTTAGAAGAAACTCTTCGGCTGACTACATAAAGAACCTATTCTCGTTTAATAATTGGACTCAAATACAGATAAAAGAGACAGTCAAGAAGCACTGGGTGCATTGACCTTATGTTAGACTAATAAGACATCAAAAACTAGTAGATTATTCAAAAATAGGCAAGCATGAACTAACATTCCACAATACCTGATGGTCCTCCTCGCGTCATCCAAGGTGGTAGCCTCGAGGGGGTCAGTGAGAGAGGCAGCCAGGGACACATCTGGCTCGGTGGGGCTATTCAGAGCCGACTCGCTCCGGCTGGAAAAAAGAGAAAATTACAATTAGTAGGTGGGTCTGGTGAGGAAGACACGTTTGTTTCGGATAACAAAACATATAATCACAAGATTTTTGGGTAGTGAGTATTTGAGAGAAAAGAGAGATAGTTTTCATTTTATTGTACACAAAAGTTGATTAAAAACCTAAGCGTAACTTAATGAATAATCTAAAATGGGCGTTCTTTTCGCTTTCTTACAGGCATATGAAAAGCACAAGTCAACGAGAAAGAAAACTATCAGAAGAGGTAATAGTGTTTACCAAATTGAATAGCTAGCTAACCTATGCTGTTATTGTTTGGGTTGTAATATAAATATTCTGTAGTATTTTCTTCTTTGCAATATCCATGTACGAGTATACGCATGTCGTACAACTGAGTGAAGCCGTTTGGTACTAATACCATATACGCCATACGGCTCGTAAATATTTGCAAAGGTAACTCAAAGTATTAATAATGTTTCCGCACCAACGACCAAACATCTGCGTCGAAATACCGAAGAAATATCCCGTTGGAATGGCGACGTAAAAGCACATTGAAAAGTTCGCAATTGCTTTGATAAAATCTCGATCATAATTGGATCAAAACGAACGACAGGCTATGAATCAAACAGGAAAATGGACTATTTATTATACCGTTATGCAAATCGCGTGTTCACTTGACTGAGCATCGTTTTGATTGAATGATTAAAGAAATAGCTATTCGGAAGTCCATAGTGAACTTATGCTAATAAAATGCTCGTTACCCGCAGATCCATATTTCGACTTCACTATTTACTGGCACATCTTTGATACAGCCATTCAAAGCGATATCTTACCCTCACCCATCTACTTGGACCTCATAAACTGTTGTAAGTGGTCTGTCCATCTATGATCAATAATGTATGTCCGTAGAAATCCAATGAAACTTTGTCTCTCAAACATAGACGACAGCCACCTCCATTCAAAATTTTAGGGTGGTTTCATTCAAGCGAGGACTTTTTTGGACTGTCTTAAAATTAAATTTTACCATGTAACATCATGGTCGTGGTCGTTTGAATCTCTAATAGCTTCACATTCCGTGTTTTTAAATAGACTAAACACCCGAAAAGCTTAAATAACGCCTTTGGCTCCTTTTCTTTGAAATTCTACACTGAATTACTGAATGCTGCTGCAGTAAAACAACTCCACACCGTAGTTAGAAGTATTTAGCACAACGTAGTACTAATCTTTACTCTGTGGCACGACAAGGGTGTTTGTACGAGCTGACACTTACAAATTAACTAGGTAATTACGCTTTGCTAGCAAACGTACGTCGTACGTAGCTTAAACTTGTCTCAGATTCGTTTGATACTAAAGCTGCATGAGGCAAATTGAAAATATTTGAGAATACACGCGATTGAAAAATAGATTTTGGACTACTGTAATTTTGACGTGACAACGTCTTATAATTCGATGGAGCCGGCTGCACGCCCTAGAAAACATGACTCTTGCGGCGTTACCTCGCTCTGAGGCGTTCCATTTAAGGCTTGAAGTGCAAGCGAGAGTGCGGAACGAGCGACAAAGAGACACAATCGGCCTCCTCTCAGCGTTCGACATCTGTCTCTCTCCTACTTGAGTGAGCGATGCGTCCACGTGGGACAGCTGTATGACGTTGTCACGTTCAACTATCGTCAGTAAACCGACTTCACAGACAACCGATTTTTTGTTTAGCGCTATCCCCCCATAGTTTTCGGCATTTGGTCACCAGTGATTTTAGTAGTTGTTATCATAATTATGTCCTTAACACAAAGGACATATGATAACAACTATTTTATTTAGTTAGCTAACAAATGTCCTTGTTAAAAGTGTGCAAGACTAAGTCCAGCCCTTCCAGGTTACGGTTATTCTGCATCAATACACAGCCGGTTGAAAACGACCCTGGTCTAAGATTACAAGACAAGTCTCCTCATAACTGCGGAAAACCAACGGAACGATGAAATAAGTATGGGAGCGTTGTGTGGGCATTTTACTAAAACATCCAAGTTGCAAGCTGTTTGATATAATAATATATCACATAACTTCTTGTGCTAGGAAGGCAAGCAAAAGCGTAAAAACTTAGATCATTTTCCTACTAATTTACTCGATGTGCACAATTAGCTCTGACACCAAATTTTTGTGTAGGTATGTCATGACCTGAGTGATGTTTGTTCTCTGTCTAGGTATTATATTGTATTCTAATTATGTATTTACATAAACAAATATTTAAGTATTATATCAACTATCTGGCCCATAGTACAAGCTCTCTTTAATTTGAGGCTAGATAGTGTGGATTCATGATCATGATGATGATGATGAGTGTGGTTTGGATTGTCTACTACATCTTACTCGCTTGGTAGGTCACCGGTAGACGGAAGCGGCAGAGGGTTTTAGAGTGGATCACCTTCATTCGGGGTACCACGGTAGACGCCCCTAGCAGTCGTTTTGAAAAGTGTCATGAACTTATCCAAACTCGCTCAAAAACAGACTAGCACAGCACTAATGAGTGTCTCAATAATAGATTTTTTTTAGAAAATCAATTGTAATTCACACGGCCAGAAGGAATGATGGAAGATGGACAACGGCGAATACAGAATAGTGGCCAAGAGACGCACAGCGACCACGAGGCAGACCACCCGCCCGTTGGTCGGATGACATTGTCGGAGTAGTTGTGCAGCAATGGCGGAGACTGGCACAGGACCGAAGAGAGTGGCGTATTAGGGAGGAGGCCTATACCTAGCAGTGGGTGCATACAGGCTGAATAGATAGATAGATAGAATTGTTATTCAGTATGCACTCTTTCTAATAAACGCTACACCTCCTAACATAGATCTAACCTCGTGCATGCAACACCCGTTATTGAGTACCCTGGGCTATAATTCCACGCAGTCATTATACCTGGATCTACAACGCTCTGGTGGTGAGGTTACTTGCAAAACATAACACCCGTTTGGACGTTATCTAGTAGCTATTGATTCCGATGAATACTTACATACTGTTCTAGATTTCTTGATAGCGATAAAAAATTAATTGCTTCCCATTTTAAGACGTTGCCAGATCATAGCCAATATCTGAATAGACGCTGGTTGGCATGTTTTCTGTTTTTTAGGGTTCCGTAGCCAAATGGCAAAAACGGAACCCTTATAGATTCGTCATGTCTGTCTGTCTGTCTGTCTGTCTGTCTGTCTGTCTGTCCGTCCGTATGTCACAGCCATTTTTCTCCGAAACCGTAAGAGCTAGACTGATGAAACTTGGCGAGTAGATGTATTCTGTGAACCGCATTAAGATTTTAACATAAAAATAAAAATAAAACTATAAATTTCGGGGGTCCCCATACTTGAAACTGAAACTCAAAAAATTTTTTTTCATCTAACCCATACGTGTGGGGTATCTATGAATAGGTCTTCAAAAATGATGTTGAGGTTTCCAATATAGTTTTTTTCTAAACTGAATAGTTTGCGCGAGAGACACTTCCAAAGTGGAAAAAAGTTGGTCCCCCCCCCTCTAACTTCTAAAGTAAGAGAATGATAATACTAAAAAAAATATATGTTGTACATTACTATGTAAACTTCTTACGATTTTTGGTTTGAACGAGATCTAGTCAGTAGTTTTTTTTTTATACGTCATAAACCGTAAACCGCAATTTACCTTTCGACGAACAACAAGAACCTTATTATGTTACATCAAGTAACATAATATAAAGGTTCTTGTACGGAACCCTTCATGGGCGAGTCCGACTCGCACTTGGCTGCTTTTTTTTTCTGTGTTCTGTGGCAGGTCAAATTAAACAATCGATCGTAACACAGACTGTCTGCCCGCGACCACGGCTATTGCAACACAGCCGTAACTACGGGAAAATAAATAAAATAAAATAATATACTCGATAAATACCCGTGTAATAGATTCAGAAAAGTCAAAAATCACTTGAATCACAAGGATCACTGAAATGAAACCTCATAAAGCTAGATAAGAGGAGATGAATGCGTGCATTGAAATTTTGGTTAATAATAGAAAATGGTGGATAAGGAAAATGCTCAGCGTAAGGTGAAGGAACATGATGCGAGTGCAAGCATTGGTCCCGCCGGCCGGAATCAAGCTTGCATCTCTTCTCTCTAAGCCACTGAGCCTAAAGAGTTTAAAATAAACTAGAAATGTTTCTTTTTAGTTGCGTGCGACAAATTTTAATCATCGTATTTCTGTCTAAGCTTATTTAATCAGTGTTGAATTAGTACATAATATGGCGTGTGTTGAGGTTCCAAGCAATAGAATGTAGATCTATAGCCAGCCCTCCGGGAATACGCGCGAACAACTCAATTTACTAAATTAGCATATCACATACATTGCGCGCATGCATGACACGGTTTGCATAAATCATAGTCATAATATCTTTATTGAATTTTTGAAACTTTGAAGTTATAAATTAGTTGGTGATATTTTATAACTGTGTTATAATAACTGTTTTGTGTCCTGTGCGATGAAAAGTACCAGTCTCAACATGGCACAGAATCGCTAGGTTTTAGACATATCCAAAAAAACAGGGAATTTTATATCTTAAACCTGAATCAGCAAATAAATAAATATTATAAAAATATGTTAGAAAAATAACGAGCCCAGAAAAGAACACTTGAATGTTTTATGACTTTCAGCCATACACAATAAAAAAATAACTTTCCACAGTCCTCGAGATAAAACTCTGTGATAAAGTCTGCTTTTAGTTTGAACAGCTATCTAACTACAAGTAGGGCGGGTATCTAGATCTGGCTAGCCGCCAGCTTTTGTGTTGATATTAAAATAATTGGAATTACACTTGTGTTGTAGTTACGAGTATCTCCTATTATATCAATGGAGAACATTTACAAACCATTTCTGTCATTATTTATTTCTGAATAAGAATTTAGCAAAATTATAAATACGTCATTGAATTTGACGTATTTATAATTTAGCTAAATTCTTATTCAAAAGGACTATGTAAAAACACCCAGGATCTCCAGGCAAGGAAGATATCCCGTCAGATCTCTTAGTATTAAGTACCAACCAAAGATTAGCACTTTTTAAATTAATGCGATCGTTATGCATAATTACATAGAAATCAAAATATATAAAGGTAATCGCGATAAAAAATTGTTTTTTTTCTATACAACCAAAGATTCGTTAAGATATCTACGGGGGGAGTCAGAGGTATGACCAAATACTACATTTAGCACACATTGCCGGCGATAACTTTAGGTACTAATTTATTATTATATGGGCACTATGTGTAATAATTTTAACAATCAAATTCGAAATAATAAAATTACTAGGTACCTGTACCTACTGTACGCTCCCCATATGTTACCGACCACAAACGAGGTCCGGTAGCACAACGATACTGTTTTGTGTTCTATGACGACGACCAGCGCAAGGAAGTGTGACATTCAATGCTTCCTTCACAACGTCGTACCATGCCCGTGCAGGGAGATACTAAGGGAAAAACTGGGGGTCATACTAAGATACAGTTCAACAAGTATTACTTGTTGCATCAAGTCTCCTCTCCAAAACGGTATACGAAGTTTCTTATCAGCGCTTTGGGTTACTCAGTGTGCGAAGCGTAGACCGTCTTTTTCTTATCATGTCACTGGTTCTTTCAAATAAGTGTGGTGAAAGGATTTTAAGTGCGCCTCCAAAAGGCTCCTTTCGTGCAATTGCACGAAAACACACAAAATTGACACATGTTTTTAAATTTTTTAGGTTCTCTAAGATGATCTTTTTTCGACTTTTTTTCGTATCAAATGTATTAACGCATAGGCTTAGGTTCTGTTCAAGTGGCGCCTTTATCAGGGATTATTGAACAATTTCCACTGGATCAAGAAATACCGAGCAAGGAATAGGCAAATAACCATTTGTCCACACAATGTAGCGTAAAGGTATATGTGTACAACCAAAATAGGGCTTCTCCTGGCTGCATTTTCAAGACAGAATAGAAGACAAGTAATGATATACAACAGCTCCTCCAATTATCCTGAGTACATCCCCGATCACCTGCACTCCTCACTCCCTCGAAACAGAAAGGGAGGGCGTCATGCTCTATAGAACAGCCATTATCTTTCCGTGGGGCAGCGCAGCAGGTGGCTGTATCCGCAGACAGCTGTTGCTTAACGGACTTGAGGGGAAACCAGCAATACAGAGCACGGTTTTTCCTGATGAGTGGTTCGAATGGCAAAAACATAGATTCGAAAAAATAATACGGTCTGCCAAATAGTGGAACTCTCTACCGGCATCAGTATTTCAGGAACGTTTAACTTAGGATTTTTTAAGACAAGAGTGTACAGATGTATTATGGCTAAGCATGCTCCATCTTAGGCTGCATCCTCACTTTCCGTCAGGTGTGATGGCATATAAAATTCTAGCGGCCTGTCCCGGCTTCGCACAGGTGGAAATTTATTATTTAAACACATAAATATAGCCTAATGTTACTCAGGCAGGGTGAATGTAGATTTCCCATGGTGAAAGAATTTTTGAAATCGGCAGAGTAGTTTTTGGGTTTATTCATTACAAACATACACACAAAAATACAAATCTTTTCTCTTTATAATATTAGTATAGAAAACAGTTTGAATCTTCAAGACAATCAATATGATCAGTCATAATCCTTTTTCTATTTCAAATTACTATTTTGTTCTTATTAAGTAGTTCATCTTTACGTAGCTGGTCAACAGGGGTTTCATTTCATAAAAATAATATTTCTACAAATCTGCGCCTTGAATTTCCTGGTAACTGGAAGAGGAAATTGGATTCGTCCAGACTGAATTACGAAGTTAGATGACATATTGATCTGTTTGGATTCGTGGTGGGAAACCTTAAGTATTCTTGGAAAAAGTTTTACTCCCTTATTGATCTCTAAGAATAATGCTATTCTTATGGGAATAATCTTGGGCTCTAAGCCGATTTTTTATTCAGATTTTGACGTAACAAGCTACGTTGGGCATGACGATTCAATACTTGCATGGCTAGAGGTGAGAACATCGTGGCGAACATCGCAGGCAAGACCTGGATGAGAGAGCTCTAGACTGCCATCAGTGGCACATACAGAGAGAGGCCTATACTCAGCAGTGGGTGAAGTCGGGCTGTGGATGATGATGATGATGATAGGAAGACGTGAGAAAGCAATACAAAAGTCACCAACCCTTGTAGAAACGTCGTAATTATTTTCATTACTATTCACGCCATGGCGTGATCCATGGATAAGCTCAGGAAGCCCTAATGACGTGTTTTCCACTTGCAGTTTCTCATGGAAAGCAATTGACCGTTGGTTTTCTAATTCAAACCATCTATGAACCACTTTATTTGATAAAACAGAAAAAAACCCCGACCGTGGTGATGAACACCTTTAGAAGATGAAACCACTGCATAGATTGCTGGTAAACAGTTTTTGACTCAACACCAGAGCCAGAGACAGAGCCAGATAGAGCTTGTAGTAATGTAATATATACATTTTTGATTTGATTTGAACCAAGTAATATGCTAATACATATTCTAGTTAGACTTGGTAGAGATCTGGAGATGGTACAGTGGATGTTGTCATACTAAGCAGTATTCATTGCGTGTAGGCCAGCTGGCGCTTTCGCCTCTAAATTATGCATGCCGAGCAGCCTCCTAGGGCTGCCTCGTGGTCTTTCAATACACTAACACCTGTAGCTATAGCTCGCTAGAAGTTTGCTCTCGTCCGAGTTTGAGCTACTCTGGAAAGTTCGTTGCATTCCGGGAAATATTATTACAGTTAACTAACTTTTCAACCCAGTTCGTAGTAGCTCTGGCTTCAGCGCCGTAGATCGAGGGTTCGATCCCCACCGATATCATTTTCTGTCTGGGCGTTATATTGAAATCTAAGTGCATTTATAAAAAAGTAGTGTATAATTATAATATTATCTATCTGATTCCCATAGCACAAGCTTTGTTTATGGGGCTAGATAGTGTTGAATGGATTGACCACAAATAGTTAAATATTAATTGACAGTGCAGCAACTATCGGATCTGATCAGAACTGCTGGCTCTCCAAAATTCTAGGTCAGAGGCCATTACGAACTACACGGAATTATGATGATAATACACATTGACAAAGCAAGTGGCACCCCTAAAGAAATATAAAACACGGTAAGGATGCTGTCTCGTAGACGAAAACGCATAAGCGTCACTCAAGGCTTACCTCTACCGCCTTTACTGTTCCTTAAATAATTGACGAAGCCTTGAATCGGCTGTTACGCTGGAACGAGAGTACGTAGCTCTCAAGTAAAAGTCAATTACGCGGAATACGTGTTTTTGTGCTTATTATATCAAGGAAGAAGGTAAGTATTATAAACAATATAGTCTTGACTCAAAGGTCTAGAGATAAACAACGTTGTTGTGATGGGAATCTGAATGAAAATTGTAAAGAGACTGGAAAGAGTGGACTTAGGCACAAGCGGTGTGGCTCTAAATGTAACCTATTGGACGTAGCTCTGACTACCGTACAATCATTAGTATTTTTATAAACAACGGGATATTTGCCATGATTTAATTTAGTGAGTTTTGACTCCCGATATTTCGGCACAGTTGCATGCGCAATCACGGGCTATGCTGATCAATAACAAAAATCATAAGTAGGTCAATAGTTTGATAGCGTTCATTGACACAAAAATTCAGCTCGCTTGAAAAATAAATGCATATAACGGTAAATCTAGGGTAGAGTTATCCATACCCTTTTTTTTACGGAGGAAAATGCTTTACGCATGCCTCCTACTTGGGGAAGAGTAGTAGGGGATGTCAGACTCTCTGTCATACTGACAGCATACTGACTAAAAACCCACCGATGTTCCTTCACTCACCTCAGTGCCAGTGCATCATCTAACTACTCCTCACCTGACGAATGGTCCGATGCTGCATTGGAACTTGACAGAGTCACGGGGTCCCGATTGGATTCTACCGCGGCAAAGAGTTATTTCATACCCAACCCAACCTTATACACATCGTTGGTTTGGTTTACTCGTAGAACGCCCTCCGACAAGGTGGGATGGACGATCTGCGAAATGTAGCTGGCAAGCACTGGAAGAAAAGAGCCGAAGACCGGGCTCAGTGTCACGTCTTGGGGGAGAGCTACGTTCAGCAGTGGACTGATAAGTTGATGATGATGATGATGATGATGAAAGTTATCTCTTGCGTTTTGGAGATCTCTCATGACCCCGCTCGTCATCGAGGTCAATATTGATTTTGTCCGACTTCATACGCGATGGCTCCATTTGCGTTTTGCCATGTCGGTTGTTATTTTTTGGAACTTACGTAATATACTATTACGGCGACTAAACTATCCATTGAATACAGCTCTTTATAACTTTATAACACGGCAAATAATCTACAAATCACGACGCCATCTTTTTCTATCCCGACTAGTGATGTGTCTCGTCGCCCGGTCTCAGTAGGGATGTCCTATTTCCAAAACCAGCTAACATTACTAATGTAAGTTCCAAGAAATCTGAGATTCCATTATTTAATATTATGTAGAGCACGAAAGCACTCTTACAATCTAAATAAGGCTATCATTGTATATTAAATAACTATCAGACGTAAACAAGGATGACACAACACCACGACAGATGTTTCTAAAATAGCGGTAGCTATTACAACGACCGCAATATAACATTACCAGCACGCTTTTGTGTTGACAGAAAATGGTCATTATGGATATGGGGTCAATGCAAAGTCATGTAAGTAATTTGTGTGTAATTTCATGAATAGCTTCAAGAAAAACGTTAAAAAATTCCTTCAGGGTAGGCAACACAACGACAGCACCCTTGGTGTTGTTGGTGTCTATGGGCGACGGTGACCGCTTACCATCAGGTGGGCCGTAAGCTCGTTTGTCTAACTTTTACATTAAAAAAAAAAAAAAAAAAAACAGCGTTAGTGGTAGTCAGTGGTAATTTCAAAGTCAAAAATCAACTATTCATTTGAATCGGAAAGATGTCTTTAAAATGTCCACAATATTTATTTATTACTAGAGCACTGGTGGTCTAGTGGTAGCGGCCTCGCCTTCCGATCCCTAAGGTCGTGAGTTCAAATCCAGTCGTGTACCAATCAGTTTTTCTGTTGAAAAATATATGTAGGTTACGTACACAACACAATGCTAGATCTCAAGCGGAAGGAAAATATCGTGAGGAAACCCTCGGCTTAGTCAGCCCCGCATCACGTATTGACCATGGTCTTACCTGTCAGGATGGTATAGGTGCTGGGCAAGCCTATTTAATCTAAAATCTTGTCATAGGCACTAGCGTCCTGCAAATACGGGCTTGAGTAAACACATGCCCCTGACGTAATATAAATCCTCTATAATAGATGCAAAGGCCTGTTTTTTTATAAATGACTAGCAGCCCGTCCCGGCTTCGCACGGGGTAGACAATATTGTTGTACATTATTTTGTTCTATCGCTAATAGTTTCGGCAGCGCATTCGACGAAAGACATTTTAAGACTCATTTTTCTACACCTTCGGTTACATTGTTCAAATTTTACCAAGGATCCCTAATTTTTTTCAAAATAAAATGTAGCCTATGTCAAATTGGAAGAATGTAGCATTCTATTGGTGAAAGAATTTTTTAAATCGGCCCAGTACTTTTTGAGCCTATTCATTACAAACATACAAACATACAAAAATAGGTACAAATCTTTCCTCTTTATAATATTAGTATAGATAATTTACGATAGTAATATGATGGTTGTAGCTTATTGGAGAGTCAAAGCATTGCACCGCATACTTTCTTGTGGCGCCCGCGCCGACCGACTACGCGTCCGCCTTCTTACTTCACTAACTTATAGTGACCATGACTTCAATAAATATTATGGATAATATTTTTGTACAACATAGGTTGTTTTTTAACTTGTGAATTTAGTATTTTAGTGGTAATCTTCATTATATACTGCATTTTTCACAAAGCCATTTTGCGCGCTCTAGTGCATTATGAAACATCTCTTTTCAAAAGTTAGAGTTTGTTGACTAATATTTTTCTTGGTCAGTTCAAAGTGATCCTTGTGATTCTACTGAATAAATACACTTTTGATTTTGATTTCTTACAGTCTAGCAGTAGGCCTACCACAAGCTCTGTTTGGCTCTGTCTCTGGCTTTAGTTTCGAGTCTGGGTGAGCGGTCACTAGTGTATTATACTGTGTGTGTGACGTTTCGACGTTGGATTTATTTAGACAGCACTCACAGACTCAAAACTAGAGCTAGAGACAGAGCCAGACAGAGCTTGTGGTAGGCCTACAGTTATGCTTGCACTGCCGTAATTTAAAGGCCTTTAAAAGAATGAGTTGTTTTTTTTACGTTTTATTTCCATTCGATTCCTAGACAGACCAGAAACTAAAATTCCAGGAAACAAAAAAGGTAAACATCGGTCCAACTTGTTTTCAGTCAGTACAGGAATCTAAAAGGAATCTAAAAGTCCTTGTTAATTTCCGAAGTATCCCCTGAAATCTATGCTCATGGTCACAGCATTGCGTCAACCGGTAGCAATGACGGCACATGAAAGAGCATGCGCGCACGCAGCGAAAGTGATTATCATTCCATTGCATTATGCAATCACTTATAAATATAAGCTATTATGTTGTCGATGTTAGACAGGTGGGCAGTGGAACGAACTAGTTCATTTTGTGATGCTGTTTTTGATTTTTAATCCCTGACTGCAAAAACGACTTTTAATAACTTTACACATTTTGTAAACTCTTTTAGGTCTCCCGCGACACAGGCTAGCCCTAGTGCGGGGTCCATTGTATATCTATTCTTGTAAACTGTTTTCTCGAATAAATATTTTTGTATTTGTATTGTATAAGTTGGACGTGTCAAAATCAGGTTCAGAATCATTAATTTAATTATATTTTTTTTATTCTTTGTTTGAAAGTTGAAAGGTATTTATCGCGATTACCTGTGATGATATCCGCATTCATATTACTTTAATTTATTAAAATATACGTTAGACATTATTTAAGTATGATTTATATGCATTTTTGAATTAATTTAAAAATGTGATCGAATTTGAAACGTGATGATGATAATTCATTATCAATTTTGTTGGCAAATAAATTTACCTGCTACTATTTTTTTGTCACGTTTTCAACTATTTACCGACTTCCAGTGACCTTCAATGTCATTGGTCCATCGGGTGAACAGCCGTGTCATCATCGTCGACAGTTCTACTGAGGTCCACTGCTGGACATTATATAGTTGGTACCTTTGGCCGTTGGGGAAGTCCTACCGTTGTATCTATTTCGTCATTTTTTTTAACTTTTATCTGTCTAATGACAATGTGCCTATGCCTACATAGGGAGCCTGAAGGTGCCTACAAAAACGAAAAATATTTGAGTCTTCTTCTTCTTCTTTCTGCCCTTATCCCACTTTATGTTGGGTAAGGGCAGAAAGATGTGTATTCACATGTTTTTGACATTATTGATTCATAATTCAAATATTTTTGAGTCATACTTATGACTCAAAAATAATTCAGCCATAAGTAGAATAGTAGTGTTCATGAATAAAGTCTCGGCTTATTACTGTTTCGTAAAAAAAGAACAATATTTTATTTTTGAAAATGGAACTAAAATCGACGATCTCTGGTAGAATGCATGCAATGCGTTGCGAAGAAATTAAAAATAAGATATTAGCGCGATTTGTCTCAACTACTATTTCATTTTGTATTGTTATTATTATTTTGTTTTCTCGCAATTGTAGCAAAAACTTGAGTATGCGGCGCTAAAAACCCATTAAAACTCGGTTTCTATAGCTCCTTGTATAATATCGTATGTTATATACTTATCTACTATTTTACTATGGTTTTAAAAAACAGAACTAACTGATTGAACAAGCATCAACATGCTTTGTTATAGGTGGTCATTACCACTAAACATTAGTGGCCCTAAGGCTCGAACACACCTAGTTCGCTGGCGGTAGCGATTAGTGAAACGCTGTCAAATATCGCTGTCAGATTTAAGATTTGACAGCGATATTTGACAGCGTTTCACTGATCGCTACCGCCAGCGAACTAGGTGTGTTCGAGCCCTTACTTAAAAAAAATATGTCTTTAAGCAATGATTAAATTTAAATTGCGTTTATAAGTATGGCTGTAAGTGGGCATACCTAATGTTTAGTGGTAACCATCGCCTATAACAAAGCATTCCTTCATAGGTTACGCACGTCAGGAACGTGCCTTACGATGCACTGTCCTGCGTCCATCAACTTGAGGCATACAGATGTTCAGCCTCACGTGCCAGTAATTTCACCGGCACCCACACCCTTTGAACCAAAACACAGCAATGCTACTTCACGGCAGAAAAAGGTATGGTGTCAGTACATGTCTCATAGCCCTTTCCCACCGGTGTGTGATATCGCGCACGGAGGCGGATCAGCTCGCACGTCGATAATGGAACTAGCGTAAGACCCACCCGATGTTATATGGGAACCAGCTCCTATAGCAAAGCATCACCTTGTGATCAGAACAAGGTCTAATAGCCTCTTCCCACCGGTCTGTGACACACCATGGGAACGGTCTCGTGCGCCGAGGTGCGCGGTAGCACAGGAGCCCTTTCTGTGTGCGTTGCCGTGCGTCGTCGTCGGCTGTGCGTGATGACCTGCAGAACCACGCACCGCAGGAAGGCAGCATTAGAGTGATGGACGCAGTGCAATGCCAATAGGGCACGTCCTCAGTCGTCAACAGACAAAGAAATCATTATGCACGAGAGTCAAGGTCTGAAGAGGAAAGTTGGCGCGTTTCCAAACACAACAGTCGCTGTTTACTATCGAAAGTAACATCAAATGTGGGCTACAGCTCAATGCCTGCTCACATGTACGCGGTCTACTGTTTTGCATTACAGAAACACTTACAGCGGCGACTGCAGATTCTTCAAAGTATTGCAGATAATTAAATAAATAAATCATAAATAAACAAATTAAAATAAATGTTGTAGACAATCCACACAACACTATCTAGACCCAAACTAAGCAGAGCTTGGACTATGGGAACAAGAAGAGCTGATATAATACTTACATAATTTGTTTTTGTAAATGCATACTTAGAATACATTATAACACCCAGACAGAGAACAAACATCTGTGTTTACCTACCACACAAATGTTTGTTCTCGGTGGGGATCGAACCCACTACCGCAGAAGGCAGAGCTAATCAATATAGACTGAACTGTAGTCAATCAAACTTTAAACAATATTTTTTCTTCTTTAGGCTGATGATGAAACATGATCATCAGCCTGAAGAAGTTCACTTCAGAAAATTTAATGCCAAATGCTGAAATGGTAAAAGATTTGGTTTTAATGCAGTAAGTTGAGCCGTTTATACGGCAGTTGGGTACATGTGAAAAGGTATGCAGTAATGTGGTCATTGGGAAAAGGAAGTTTACGGCAACTTTACAGAATTCAAGGACATTGGACAGTTAGATTGATAAATTGTTGTGTTATTGAGGGTTTGAGATGGGGTTTAAGCAACATTTTGTTTCGTGTACCTACCGTTAAATTAAGTATTTATTATATATTTTTAAGAATGTTTTCCAGTTTCTCGTTCTCGTACATGATATGTATAGCGATTGGCGAAACTCGAAAACATAACTTGAAACAATTTTGCGAACCGCCTTCAAAACATTTCAAATACAACAACCAATTCAGTTCATTTCAAAACAACAAGCTACAAAATATTACATTCATTTATTTATTCCAACGAATTAAAATATTTTAGTAGAGCGCTGGTGGCCTAGTGGTAGTGGCCCCGCCTTCCGATCCTAAGGTCGTGGGCTCGAATCCAGTCGTGTACCAATGAGTTTTCTGCCCAAAAAAATATGTACAATATGCCAGTGCTCTCAAACGGTGAAGGAAAACATCGTGAGGAACCGGCATATCGTGGAACCAAAACAGTTCGAAAATATGTTTTAAGTGCACGAAAGGAGCCTCTTTGAGGCGCACATAAAATCCTTTCACCACACTTGGTTCGAATGAATCAGTGACACGATAAGAAAAAGAAAATGTTTTAGTGAAGTTTTTGGTAATGCCGCCTCCGTGCCTCGAAAAGTACGCAACGTAATGTGTGTAAAAATGTGGTCGTGACTTCCAAGGAAACCGAGGCCCTAGAAAGGAACATCCATCTCAGTTTAAAGTTTAAGCGATACAAAGTTCAAGGCTCGTTCGAAACCGGGTCATGAATAATGTGTAACAAAACGCTTCATAAGATAAATGTCTTTGTATTATGTTTTATGTTGTTAAAACGGCTTTCGTAGTGGCCAGTCAGTTTATTTTTTCACTTTTGGTTTTCGATATTGCGAGCCCGAATTTTGTACAGAGTCACGAGATACGACGCTTATTGCGGCTTCTTAGGCCTTTTTTTTTAGGCCTGGTCACAAACGCTGTCAAATTTGACAGCGTTTCACTGATCGCCATAGCCAGCGACCTAGGTGTGCGCAAGCATTTATAAAACCCGGGCTTGCAATGCAGGAAACCAAATAAACGATAAAATAAATTCTGAAATTTAGTTTTTTGTCCTACATTTGGAAAATCACTAAAATTTCAGTGCTGTTTACACAAGTAATTAATTTCGCACGAATTAATCTCCGTGTAGAACTAATTAGTATTCTAATAATTATAGCTATATATATTATTTTTTTTATTTATTTTTTATTTTAAATGTTTATCTATGTTTACAGTACTTTCGTTGAACGAGCATTTTGAATCAACTGCGCCACAAATATCGTCAAATGGAACAAAATTAATAAAAAATAAAAAACCCCGAACGAGTGTCAGTCTGACATAGCGTAGAATACACCCCTCCATTTTCTGTCATTTTCGGTGGTATTTTACCAAAATCACTTGAGGTCTTAGCTAGCTGTGAGCTAGCTGTGGCCGACTTGTCTATCGACAGACTTGACTAAAAACGATTTTATTTATGTAATAAAATGAATTTAGGAAAATTTTGCCAATGTCAAGTGGCAAAATTCTCCGAATGCACAGATGCCATTAATTAAGAAGAAGAAGAGGATTAGAAAGGGGTATTTGAAAATCTGAACAAAATCCAATTCAGGAAATATTGACATACATGCAGCAAGCCTATAACGAAAGGCTCATCCTATTATCCCCTGAAAATCCCCGGTGCACTTTATCCCGTATGTCTACACACATACGGTGTGCATTAGCATGGCAACGCTGAAGCCTACAGTAAAAGCGTAAACAAGATGGGACCATCAAAGGCTTGTGTGAAAGCCAATCGATGTACGTCGGCCGTGTGTTAAATTAAACGACAGAGTTTCGGTAGGTTTTTTTAAACCCGATTTAGGGAGAACTATTCTCTGTCCACTCCGGTTTTTGCACGCGTTCCGTAATGATTATCAAAAAATCATAAACAAAAAATAAATACCGGACAATACGCTACATACATCGTCTCCTCTATCTTTCTTTTCAAGTCTAGTCCGCCCCAAGGTTGTCTGGAAGAGATTGCTTTTAGTGTTTAGACCGCTCAAAGCGTTTTTCTGTATTCCCTTGTTAATTTTCTGTGGTGTGCAAAGTTTTTTCTTGTTGTTCTATCTATCTACATTATTATGAGCTTACCTCTCAGAATCCATGGTGATCTATCTGGACTCCAGTTTTGACCGGTTTTCTTCAGATCTGCAAAGACAACAAATGCATGGTTAAGTTTTTTAGCTGGCAGTAAGTGATAGAACATTACTGCAAAGGTAGCGGCCAGAAAAAGAGTCATTGATGGACGCACGTGTAATTCGTAAGAACATCAATGTCTAGTAAAAATCCCCAAAAAGTAAAAAAGTAATAGTTTCGTGGCCATAGCCAAGGCTTGCCTAATACTTTTCTCAATTAATGCGCGGAAATTAAAACTAAGTTACTACTTAGCAGAACCTCTTTTTATTTGAAAATAAAACCTTTTATAAGTTACCTCCTTGGTTGCGAAGTTTCGGAGTAAAAGATGGTTCCATTTTTAAATTGCACGACAGACTGATATGAGTTTACTATGTAATTTATTTGGCCGCTAAACACGACAGACATGGATTTTCATGCAACTTTTGCCGGCTACAGCTCGCATGTTTTGGGTAGTACAGCAATTTCGATTTATCTCGAAAAATATGGACAAAATAATGCTCAAACTTATATGTATGTATGATAAAAGGAAGCCTACGTAACTGTGGGTCACATCGATCATAAACTTTGACGCTGCATAAATCATGTACCTACAATAGATGCAAATGCTTGCTTACTTTGGGAATCAGGCTCAAGCTTTATAATATAGACTCTGTATCTCTAGTAGTCGGTATGTTGTCATTCTACGGTAGGTAGCTTAGCTACCCGAATGTACAACCAAGTCTGAGAGATATTTTCTGTTAATTAAAAGCAAACTGGGAATCCAATCAGAGAAGTATAGTGGAATGCGGGTCAGATTTTATTTGTAAAAGTCGATGAAAAAGGCCTTTGTTCGTAGCGCGCTTGTTCTTCCAAAACAATTGGGAAAATTGAGAAAGAGGTTAGATGTGAACGGTAGCAAAATATCATGCCATCGTTCATCAAAATATTAGTTTATACGGACAACGTTCTTCTATTTTTAAAATAAATAAAAACTAGCGTTCATTGAATTTTGAATTTAGAACTCTGCACTGTGAAGTTCCAATGCACCGCTTCCGCGAGTCCCAAACGCATAATTTCAAAGAGACCTTATTGGTAACAGCTCAGCATCAGTTCTTGTACCATCTTTCTCATGATAAACAACCTAATTAATGTTCAAGTTAATACAACAAGCAGTTAATTAGGTACTTGTTCATAGCGTCGCTAGCTTTCAATAATTAGATTTGAGCTGAAATAATTAGCTTTTAGCCAACGAGTACGGTTCTACAAAAGCTTGCCTCCGGCGGAGGCAAGCTTTTGTAGAACCGTACTGGTAAGAGGTAACTGGTAAGAGAGCGGAGGCCCTCCGCTCTCTTCAATTAGTTAATTAAAATGCATTCCTAGCTAATTTCAACTAAATTAAATCTAGCGGAACAGATTCGTTTCGTAAAAAGCGGTAATCGTAAATGACGGTCGTATTAGTATCGCCATACTTTTATTTTTAGACAATCATTTTTTATTTTTCTGTCGACAACACAATTAAAGAGTGCTAACTATAGTCCAAAGAATTTTCTACTACGTAATCCTGAGTGGGCTCGTTTGTAGACCCTCTGTCCTGTAGGATAAACAGAAGCGATTTGTTTGAGAAAACGTTTAACAGAAATTTAGGGCGATGTATTGTTTGCCAACTTATTTACACTCTACCTCATACCTACTTGTGATAAGAAAGATGCCTGAAAGTTTCACAAAAAATATGGTTATTCGGAGAGAAAAAGACAATGTTTTGAAAAAGTTTTTTTTCTCCTTGCTTTTACCCAGGCCTGAGTTTAGTATGCATGCCCAATTAGTTTGATTTGTATCATAAACTATGTACTAGAAAAAAGGTTTGATTGATCATGATCATCAGCCCGTTTGCACCCACTGCTGAGTATAATAGGCCTCCTCTTTATTGCGCCATTCTTTCCGGTCCCTCGCGAGTCTCATCCACTCATTCCCAGCACTTGCAACAATGTCGTTCGACCAACGGGCGGGTGGTCTGCCTCTAGGTCTTTGAGCACTCCTTGGCCACCATTCTGTAGCTGTAGGTTTGATTGATAGTCGCGAGAAAAAACTCGAAATCGTAACCCAGATACGAAGCCCGGTCACGTACGTATTCAAGGGACATTTTCCTTCATAAACTGTAGGTACTTGGTAATGTTATCCCAACGCAGGTTCATAATATAGCGATATACAGAACGATATATTATTTACACACGATTTAACTTAGGAATCGGTAAATCGAAGCTCGCCTGAATAAATCCTGTGATATGTAAATCGCTCTTCTTCTTTGAAAGTTTTATACGGATGTATTTTCGTATGTTGTCAGCAAAAATGTTTCAAAGCAATGGATTTCAACCATTTTCATTTTTTATTTGTGGCTGAATAGCGAGTTTTATAGGTTTGAGGCCATTAGCGTGTTTGTAGGTTTGCCTTTGTTCTCATAGCTCTGAAACGGTTGTTTTCGTTCTGAGATGGTTCTTAGCCATGTTTGGTAGATTGATGAATGCCAAAATAACACTATGCTTTTAGCATTATTTGTGTAAGCAATGTTTAAATAATTGATATAATAAATTGATGCAATCGTTCATCAAAATATTAGTTTAAACAAGGACAACGTTCTTCTTTTTTTGAAAATAAATAAAATCCAACGTAAATTTTGAATTTAGAACTCGGCACTGTAAAGTTCCAATGCACCGCTTCCGCCAGTTCCAAACGCACAATTTCAAAGAGTTATTTATGGTAACAGCTCAGCATCAGCTCTTATACCATCTTTCTCATGATAAACAACCTAATTAACGTTATAATTATTAATGGTGTAATTGTATAAATCTAGCAAATGTAAAAGAATCATTTTGGCAACACGGTTGTTGTTGGCACACCAATCAGAGAGCGGGCGCCATGTTGTTTAGTGTGGAAGGGTAAAGTTGGCGAGTTGGGGACTGGGAATGAGCATTGCCAGAATGTTACTTTTGTAACATTTTACGTTACTTTTGACCCTGTCATGCTACTTCCATGTTACAAAAATTTTGTGTAATTAATGTATTTGTGTCGTTTTTTACAAAATTTTTGGTAATGGTACCTTTCTCGTGAAAATTTTTACTTTTTGGGCTGTATCTAAAAAGCACAAAATTAAAAAAAAGAAATGTTCTCGTCACAGTGTTTGCTTAGCGCTCGCCACGAATACAACTGAAAGATCCACAGGGAAAGTCTATGTAGACTGATTTTGTTTGATAAATTTAAAGTGTGTTCAGTACGATTAAACAATTCGTATGTTTTACGAAATAAAGTGAGTTTTCGTAACATTCAGCTATTGTTACGAGTTTTTATTATTTTTTATTTTGTGCTTCTTGGATTCAAAGTCCGCCAAGCCCTCTCAGATTTTTTTGTCACTTCATTCACTTTCACTCATGTTTGTTTTTGTATTAAAATATTGTTACGAGTTCGATGGAGTGTTGCCAGAAAATTGGCACAATTCATAACTACGTTCCAAAAAACCTATATATCGAGCAACACGTACGTAGCATGAATATGTTACAATTCGAATTAACCCACTCTCTAGCGAAATTCCAGGAATTCACAGGCTATTATCAAACCTTGAATTCCCAGTCCCCAGCCCGTATAGTCGCCTACACTGAGCGTATGTGACTTTTCAGAATATATATTTCATCTTAAGAGGGCATCACACAGGCGACTCTCCATACAAACGTAGTCCCCTATTTCCTCCCTGGATAATGCCTCTAGAGTAACCATTTTTTCTCATAAAATCCAGATCTGCTATACAGTACGTGCTCGTATGTTTTACTAGATCTAACCTAGGTGCAAAAAAGAACTAGCAAGAGTGTCATCTGAGAGAGAATGAGGATTGATTTACAACCTTTTTTATGACATCGCATTTTTAACAACTTTTTTGATGCATAGCTCCAGCGCCTAGAACTTCCATACATATAGGCGTTCTGCGGTGGCGATCAATGAAATATCGCCACGGCAGAACACTTAGATATGGCAAAGCTACAGGTCGCAGGCGACTGTACCAACGAAAATGTCAATTTACACTTCGAGCAAACTGCCAACGAAATCGGACAAACCATTCTCAAAGCGAACCCAAAAGTTTAGAAATAAGCCAAATCAGTTGACAGGCCCTCGAGGGTTCTAAATGTTCTAATAGACGAAATATAATTGTTCTAATATAGAACTTAATTGGGGATTTAATCGAGATATCTGTGGATTATCGTAATGAAAGTAGAGATCGTTTTCACTAATTGGCTTGTAGACTGTCACGTGATGTCAGAATGCTCACTCCCATTATATAATAACTAGAACAAATGTAGCATAATCATATTTTGTAGCTAAAAACCGTTTATACCCAAAAGTGTATTAATTCAGTTGAATCGCAAGGATCACTATGAAACGTCCTAAAGCTAGGTGAGTCTAGGTGCCAGTTCCACGCGACCAAGCTTAGAAGAACAGGCAATAAACTACGGCTTGGTTCCTACCGTTTTACTAATAAAATATAATACTAATAGCAGTGAAGTTCCAGTGTGGTGCCACTTCACTTAGTGAGACATAAATAATGCAATAATACAAAAGCAAAAGTTTCAAAGATGGCACACGCTAAGCTTTAAATTAAAGTAATAATATTGTACTACACAGCATATAAAAATAAGATACGAAAATAGTAGGTACAGTCATTGCAAATTGTCATGTCTTAGCTTGGATCGTCTCGCTGCAGGGCCTTCTTCCTTTCTTCCACACATCTCTTCTTCTTCTTAATGAATGGCATCTGTCCATTTTGGATCAATTTTGCCAGTGTCGAGTAATGAGGATATATTACATAGATAAAATACTTTTTCGTCAAGTCGAGTCAGCCATAGACAAATCGACCCTACTTAGCTTTGAAAGCAAATGATGGTCGTTTGTTTCCAAAACCATCTGAAACATTTTCGATCAAATCAGAATATCATTTATTACACTTTCATTCCAACTGCTAACACTTTGAGCTAAGACCAAGTAGTGTTGGTTAAAATACCACCAAAATTACTCAACAGAATTCAAAATAACACCAGAAAACAATTAAAATGAAAAAGCTATGTAACTTCCCAAAATTACAGAAAACGAATCCTCCACAGATGTCTCTTTGGCTACAGTGGTCCAGTCATTCAAATGACAATCAAGAACGTCTTGCCATCTTTTCCTGGGTCTACCTCTCAAATAACTTACTTTTTTTATAATGGCAACATTTTCAATCGTTAAATTAATAAGATGTAATACTGCTAGGTCTACTTCCTCTGTTCTATAACAACAGCCAATAAATCACGATTCTCTATAGAGACGGTTTGATTGCGGTCTAATTACGGTTTTTACCGTTCATTATAAAGCAATAACGTCTAGTGATACGCAACTTAACAACAATGGCTTGACAATACTGTACCGTGAGAAGTAGACCAAGAGGCAGAGCAACAATTTTATTGACCGAGCATGATCGAGAATAGTTTTAATAGTTCTATGGTCCTACAATTCTATAGAACTAATGGAAGTTACCAGGTATGAATAGTTCTAATGAACAAATAGGTTTTATTGGGTTTCGTTTTATTAGTTTAGTAATGTTTGGTTATAAGTTAAATATAATGTGTCAACAAGGTTGCAAATAAACAGTATGATTATGATTATGTTCTACCATGGAACTTAAAGAATAAAAGTTTTGAAAGTTCTATGACGCCGCAGTCCTATAGAACCAATGGGAGTTACCGAACGAAATGTCTTTGCCTCAACAACCTCTGGCATAATTTACTTCCATATCACTATACATGTTGGTACTCGATAAGATCGTATTTTTCGAAAGCACAGGTTCTACATTCATATTTTTGTTCGTCCTTAGAGATTTATGATTGTGGATTTTTTTCCGTGAAACTGGCCGCGGCAATTTTTTTATTTTATTAATGTTTGACAGAAACAACGAATATTACATAAAAGTGTTTGCGTAATAGCCTGGCAAATAGTATTAGCTATTAATTTAGTAATGAATTATTATTAAATAAATAGTTTATTTAAACCTTATAATTGTTGGCAGTTCTTTCCGATTTCCAGTTTTTCAGACCTGCGTACCTTCTATAGCTTGGTGTTTTCCTGGCTTAGTTTAACTCTGGTTCAAATCGACATTATCGCAGCTGAGTTCACGGCATGAGAAGTCATTGTCTTGGTTTTTATATATTGATACAATTTACAATTCGCAAGTAAAAAGGTGATTTCCCTCTGAGATTCGAAATCGTATGCTCCAGATTTGGTGAAACTAGTGGAGTCCCATGCGACTTTACGTCCGCGTCATTTCACAGTTTCAACCCCTATTATACCCCTATTTGAGTCTGCACCCCTATTTAGAAGAATCCCTTCCAAAAAGTCTCTACGAACAGTGCTTTGGGCTGAACTCACTTAACGTTGCGTTCACGGCTTTATTATTTTTGTTTTGTAAAAAGATCATACAAAAAAAGCAGCCAAGTGCGAGTCGGACTCGCCCATGAAGGGTTCCGTAGCACGACGAACTACAAGAACCGTTATATTATGTTACTTGATGCAACATAATAAGGTTCTTGTAGTTCGTCTAATGGTAAATTGCGGTTTACGGTTTATGACGTATTAAAAAAAAACTACTGACTAGATCTCGTTCAAACCAAATATCGTTGGAAGTTTGCATAGTAATGCACAACATATATTTTTTTTACTATTATCATTCTCTTACTTTAGAAGTTAGAGGGGGGGGGACCAACTTTTTTCCACTTTGGAAGTGTCTCTCGCGCAAACTATTCAGTTTAGAAAAAAACGATATTAGAAACCTCAACATCATTTTTGAAGACCTACTCATAAATACCCCACAAGTATGGGTTCGATGAAAAAAAAACTTTTGAGTTTCAGTTTCAAGTATGGGGACCCCCGAAATTTATAGTTTATTTTTTATTTTTATGTAAAAATCTTAATGCGGTTCACAGAATACATCTACTTGCCAAGTTTCATCAGTCTAGCTCTTACGGTTTCGGAGAAAAATGGCTGTGACATACGGACGGACAGACAGACAGACAGACAGACAGACAGACAGACAGACATGACGAATCTATAAGGGTTCCGTTTTTGCCATTTGGATACGGAACCCTAAAAACGGTAGAAACCAAGCCGTAGTTTGTTGCCTGTTCTTCTAGGCTTGGTCGCGTGGAACTGGTACCTAGACTCACCTAGTTTTAAGTCATTTCAAAGTGATCCTTGTGATGAATAAAGAAATATTTGAATTTGCGGGATTTTCATTATGTCAATCGTCAAGAAACGTAATAAAAATTGTCGTCAAGAAATTTCTATAGTGAGTTGCGAATTTTCAAAAATAATATCCGTCCGACTCACACCAAAGAGTGAAATATTTCCAACCTGGCTCAGTAGATTCGGAAATTTTGTTTTTATTACGGAAATATTTCCGGACAATTACGGAAAATGTCATAAGTTTGGAATTTTTGGAAATGAGTCAATGCGCGGACTTCTCCTTTATACATAAAGGAGATGGGTACTTTTTATTCTGAGAGGTAATAAGAAAAGATTTTCTTCTGTAATTTTTCTTAGAAGCGTGTTATTGCTCGCGCGGGTTTACGAAAATTGCCACTCTTGTTTAATAAAATCCTCTAGCTTTGCACGTGTAGTCTATCTCATGTATTAAGGATTTATTCTGGGTCTCAATTGCCACCGTTGGAATTAAAGAAAGACAGAAAGAAAAGAAACATTAATTTGACACACACATAACACAGAACATTATGCTCCATAAAATAATAGGGTAATTGTTCAAGTAAGTTCCTACCTACCTGAACCATTATTATTATGAGCCACAGGTGGGCGCTAGATTCCTTGTATGTATATGTTTTCATTTAAAACTAATATTATAAAGAGGATTTGTATTGTTGTATGTTTGTAATGAATAAACTCAAAACCTACTGTGCCTATGTAGCTTTCCAATGGTGAAAGAACTTTTGAAATAAAGTTCTTTCACCGTTGGAAAGCTACATTCACTCTGAGTAACATATATGTAGGTTATATTTATGTTAGTTGTGTTTAAAAAACAAATGTCCACCCGTGCGAAGCCGGAACAGACTCTAGTTTAAAATATTTTACTTCCTATGTAGAAGCATAAATAATAATTTCGAGATGCATGTCGGTCGGTATTAGCTCGGTAGCTGTGTGCGGTTTCCTCAGAAGACTCCCAAGTGCACTTTCAGTAATTTGAGCACTCGCTCAAAGCTCTAGATATGAAGCTAGCAACGATATTAGCCCTTTGTGGCATACGAAGCAGATTAATTAATTTACTGTGCAATATACTCGCGAAGATTTCATTCTAAAGGCGGAGAGTAGGTAACTGCGAAGATTGAAGTTATCGACGGCGAGTGTGTAGTTTAGAGTATGTTCTTTTTAATTATTATTTCCACACAACACTATCTAGCCCCAAACTAAGCAGAGCTTATACAGAACCAGGTAACTGATATAATAACCTATGAGCCGATTCCTTTTTTTTTTCTTATAAGTTAATTCCATATTGGCCCCATAGAGCTTTCATATTAAATTTAGTAGTTTGGCCACGAAGTCGGTTTCTCAATATTTTTAAACTTATTCGAAACGAAACGAAAACATTTATTCATAGACGAAATGTTGTAAATGAAGTGGTGCTCTTCTGAAAAATAAAAATACCAAAAAACGAGCTACGGCCACAGATTATATCGCTAACGGGCTCACAATATCACCTGCCAAGCTGCCATTCAGTAAATATCAGATCTCGAGGTAACCTTTGTTTGACCGTTAGACACTGCAGCGGTGCCTGACAATGAATGCTTAGGCGCATGTAGGGTGCAAGTTGTAGGCACTAAGCGCTTACTTTTGCTGGCAAAAACTTCGATTGTTATTGTTCAACAACAGTTATAGAATGTTACTGTTCTTTCGAACTGATCAATGTGGTGCAAAGATTTTAGGTGCGCCGCAAAAAGGTTCCTTTATTGCACTTGACACGTATTTTCTAACTGATTCTATTATCCTTAGATTAAAATTTTGAGTTTCAGTTTCAAGTATGAGGGGGGACCCCCCAAATTTTTGTTATTTCTACTTTTGTGTAAAAATCTTAATGCGGTTCACAGAAAACATCTACTCGCCAAGTTTCATCAGTCTAGCTCTTATAGTTTCGGATAAAAATAGCTATGACATACGGACGGACAGACAGACGTCGTATGTCTGTCAGACATGACGAATCTATAAAGGTTCCGTTTTTGCCATTTGGCTACGGAACCCTTAAAAATGCCCTTATTCAGTAGAATCTCACTTTGAAAGAATTCCGACGACGTCAATGTTTCTAAAACCTTATAACTTGCGCCAACAAGCAAGCTCGTCATCGTGACTGGTCCTATCGGGTATCGGTCACGGATCCGTGGGTAGTGGGTTCTGTTCCCGGCGGAAACGAAACACTTGAAGGGCTTCGATTTATTGTTATTTACCGCCATTAAACCGTCGAAGATGGTTATGGAAGAATATAAAGTTTTCTCGGATATGAAGCTTGGTTATAGATTATGGTTTGATGTTAAATAACGGTTTATTCGCTCTTTGTACACCCCACTAATCGTATACTGATACTAATTGTTATTATACTAATCATATACTGACAATGGGAACGTCAAACATTCGGATCTCGCACTAACGGTGGCTTAAGTGAGGCTTTAAAACTCCACCACCACCAAGCAAGCAAGCAACGAAAGAAAGAAGGGCACCTGCTAATATGTTGTTTTAGCTCTATAAATTGACCTATTATTAGCAATATTTAATGATTGTTAAGTTTATTGCATTTAATTGTTGTAAATTATTTGTGCCTTTATTGCCTAAAAATATAAATGATCTTATAGGATTGATAAAACTATGTAAGTAAATATTAAGCTGTTACATTTTTAAATAAAAACAATAAATGCTAATGTTGAGATGGATGTTTGGAGTGACAAGAATGAACAAGAAATAAGAGTAGGCCAAAGAAAAGATGGATGAACAGTGTGAAAGAGACATGGATATAAGAAAGAAGTGATACAGTACACCACATACCTCAAGTTTAAAGTATTAAAGTCAATTTTCAAAAAAGGCGTTTTGAAAGTTTTAAATTTATGATAAGTAGATAAATCGTTCAATTTAGAGGCAATATTTCATAACAGTAAGTCAACATCTGATCAATGGCTTTGATTGATCAGCTTGTTAAAAGTTTTGATAGCAGCCTCAGGCTAAATATTATATTAATTAATCTCGTAATAGCGTAGGAAGCGTTTGATATGACAGTTAAGAGGCCTATTCATATTTTATCGATAATTAAGGTATAAAGTATAAAAAGAAACGCAAAATTCTGAGAAACCGTAGAAGAACCAAGGTCATCCACATAGCTCTCAAAATTAGACTGCCTTCACACAGTTGGTAGTAGGTTTGCCTTCTTTGTTTTTGTTTTTAATATCCGACCGAACTTCATAGCCAAACGGCTAAACCGATTTTAATGAAATTTGTTGGGGACAATCTGGACGTAAAAATAACCTTTCAGATAAAAAAATATTTTTTCAAATCGGCTCACAAATGACGAAGTTATGCGGTAAACAAACATTAAAAAGATTTTTTTTCTTCCAGATTGGTCCCATTTTAATTTTATTAAAATCGGTTTTGCCATTTTTTTTTAAATAATTTTTTGAATGTTTGGAACTGCATGCCTCCGTCATTTATAAACCGATTTAGAATATTATTTTTTTATTTTTTATAAGGTTATTCTTACGTCCAGATTGTCCCAAACAAATTTGATTAAAATCGGTTTAGCCGTTTGACAATGAAGTCGGTTTCTCAAGTTTTTTAAACTTATAATTATTTAAACTTATAATTATCTAAGAAGTTTTCAATTCAAAAACATCTCCATACCCAAAGTTGCCAGCTACCTTATTGCAATAGTATTTTTAATCCCACCAAAACTGCGTAGGTTTCATCTTAAATTGGTCGTTTGAAACAACAAATATATTTAGCTTGCATCCCACTCGTTTGCAACAATATGGACTAATGAATAGAGGTTTGGTAACTATGTCATTCATTGTGGAAACCACAATACGTTTGCGCAGCTTTTGAGCGCAAAGCCGATTAGATGGTACTATGGTACTATTAGATAAAGATACCTACGTTTATACTTTTTAGATATTTATGACTTATAATCATAATGTCTTATATGGCTTACGTTACGTGGCTTACATGCACACGGGCGGAGTCCCGGGTGCATATTGGTGGCGGCGTTTTGTGGCCGGAGGGCCACAGCCACAAAACGCCGCCACCGACATTTTATCCCGCACGGAAACGCCTTTGACGGAATCGCCGCACACTTTGACGCTGGTAGCCGCCACACTCTACCAATCGTCGCTATCTAAAATGTATGAAAACTACAGAAAATATGCCAGTGGCGGCGTTTTGTGGCTGTGGCTGGAGGCCCGTGTGCGAGAAACCTTAGCTTAGCAGGCTGCAGGTTGCAAGTCTGTTACCATCTCTATTTGTAAGCAGGAAAGTGACCGTCACACGAGCTATAAATGTCAGGAAAAAGGAAATTTCTTATCGATATTCCTAGGTCAGACATTATGACAGTTTTTATGAAACAACGGGATATTTACCATGATTAAATTTTGATGAGTTGATCCGATATTTCGGCACAGTTGCATGCACCATGATCACGGTTGAACTGAAGTCCACGAGTAAAAGAAATGTTATTGGCAGATAAATCGATCTACCCTCTTTCGCACTCTTTTATTGGTTTCGAGACTACTATTGGTTCCATTCTCACTATTTTGTCGATTTCGACACACAACACTGACGGTATCGGGACGCGTAGTGGATGACACACTTTTTGACACACTTGGTTTGCACATTCGTACCACCGGGTTCCAGACTCCAGATAACTGGAAACCATCTTCACGGTTGAAGTTCTTGTGTTTGGTGATTTCAATTGCCTCTTGAACCAATCTCGGTATGTAGTGGCGCTCGGTTGAAATCACCTGCGGGTTGTGTAGCTCGATCCAATGGTTTGATCCGGAGTCCAAAAGATGTTCTGCAATGGCAGACTTATGTGTCTCAATGTTTTTAACTGCCCTAATGTGTTCTTTTATACGACAGGCAATGGTGCGTTTTGTTTGGCCAATATATGAGCTCCCACAGCTGCAATCAATCTTGTACACTCCTGGTTTTTCCAACGGGAAACTATCTTTTGGTGAACGCAGGTAGTGTGAGATCTTTTTCAATGGAGTAAAGATGGTTTTTACTGAAAACTTTGTTAAAGCCTTTGCAATTTTGTTTCATAAAAATAGTGTTAAAAACCATGATAGTTTCAAAAGTTATATTATGACAGTTTCTCTTGTTTTGCTTTACTGAAAAAGATTTGAGTAGGTAGTAATCTTTTTTCCATGAAACAAGCAACGACAAATATTTCCTTTGATAATCTAATTGTATTAAGTGTATCTACTTACATCATTATCAATTGCACATGATGATTATGATCTTTTTAAATTCATCATCAGTCTATTCTTTATTAATAAAAGTCCGTAGATAAACACAGAAACCATTTGTATGATGTTGGGCAATAGTAAAGGCCTTTTCCAAACCAGCTTGCCACAAGTCAAACATATGTTTTAACAAAATACTACATTATTTAGTAGCCATTAACAATATTGACCTACAGAGCGCCGTCGCCGCCGTTAGTGCATTGATTGAGTAAACCAACAGTTTCGAAAGAAGCGGTGACTTTTTGTTCTCTATCTGGGTGTTAGGGGGCGTCCATAAATTACGTGAGGTGTTTTTTTTTAATTTTTTGTCCCTCCCTCCCCCCCTGGTGAGATGTCGTGAGATTTTATTCAAATCCCTCCCCCATCCCCCAATCTCGCGTGAGATTTTTCAAAATGTGGGTTTCTTACGTAAATGCGTTGGATTGTTATAAAGAAATAAAGAATGTGAAAGTGAATCCATCTTCTTCTTTCTTTCTTTCTTTCAAGAAGAAACGTAGGGCACCCACCCACCAGATGGACCGACGACATTGTTAAGATCGTGGGAAGTCGGTGGATGGAATCAGAATCGTTCTCTCTGGAAATGTATAGTGGAGGCCTGTCTTCAGCAGTGGAATTCTTCAGGCTGATATTGATGATGATGATGATGATGATAATATATCCGTTATACGACGGTCGTTGTTACGGTCACCGTTTTTACCAAACCACAGACAGAGTAAGCATTGACAATATAGAACTGAAAGTGGTTTGTGTTAAACATACAAACGTGAGAAAACAAACAAGAAACTATTATGTTTGAGTTTAATTGAAATTTACTTAAACTAGGTATATTATATTTCGTTAATTCTTATTATTTTGAATTTAATCGAATTTTTTTTTGTTTAATTTTTAATTATTTGTAAATCGATTTACTTACCAATAAATTACTTATGAGAAACCCTTGAGTGTGTTAGGGAGCATAAATAATACGGTCAGACTTGTATATTTTTCTCCCAAGGTCTATGGCGGAATATTAGCATCTTGTTGCATTTTCACGGCTAAGCTGATAGCTGATAGGGATGATTGGTATGCAATATGCACAGATTGCGTTCTGGTGTATTTTATTTCATCTGTGAAACGAAGTCAGAAATTCAAGGAAAGCCTATATTATCTGTATGTGACAGACATTTTACTCGTTCGTTTATAGATTTTCATTACTGTATTTATTTTCCGGCCAGATGGCCATTTTTTTTTTTTTCGAATGAACTGAATGCTGGTGATCGTCTGACGATTCTTACAGCGCTACCGGACAATAGACGGCCATTCTGTTCTGTGATATCTGTTTTGTTCTGTGGTCTGTTGGCCTACCATGAGCTCTGTCTGGCTCTGTCTCTGGTTCTGGTTTTGAGTCTGTGTACGAGCATCGTACACTGTGACCTCCTTAAAGTGCGCTTACAACGCACTTTACGCCAATCATTGAATTCATCAAATCAGTTCGTTTTTGGTCATCAAGCATACCGCGCGACTCACCATTATCATTTTAATCATAGTTTCTTACTAATATATCAGTTAAAATTTATTTTAGTTTTTACTGATTGACTATTCTACTTATTAGTTACTAGCCAGAGTGTGCGGACCGAACAGTCTGTGTGAGTGCTCACCAGTGCATTATACTATGTGTGTGACGTTTTGACGTAGGATTTATTTAGTCAACACTCACACAGATGCAAAACCAGAACCAGAGACAGAGCCAGACAGAGCTCATGGTACTACTGGTACTATGTTCTGTTCTGTGTATTTAATCTGAGCTCTAGGTGTAGGCACTTAAACACCTAAAGCCATCGTTAAACCGCGGCCGTAACTGTAACAACATCTAAACTCGTGAATACTTGAGAAGACTTTAATTATGCAATTTTATGCCTTTGTGTAAATTGAGACGGAATATTTGTTTTCGGTGGGGATCGAACCCACGGCCTACAACGCAGAAGGCAGGGTAACTACCAACTGTGCCGTGACGCCTGTCAATTGTAATTATAAATATTTTGGACAATTCACACTAAACTATCTTGCCCCAAATTAAGCAGAGCTTGTACTATGGGACCAGATAGCTGTTATAATACTCATATTTTTTTGTAAATATATACTCTTAGAATACAATATAACACCCAGGCGGAGAACAAACATCTGTGTTCAACACACAAATATTAGTTCTCGGTAGGGATCGAACCCACGCCCTACGGCGCAGAAGGTTACTGTCAACTGAGCCATGACGCCTGTCAATATTATAAAACACATTTCCTTATAACTGTACCAAAATATCAATGAACTAGGTGGTTAGCATAACAGGTGCGTGAACTAAAGATTGCTCTTGCGCAGGTCAACGAACTTTATCAAAAAGTGATGCAATCTCGATCTTATGCCCAGGACATTAGAGTCGAGTTGTCTTGACGTTTTAAATAGTGGAATATCGTAGAGAATTACTTTTATGGGTTTCCGGTGCGCATGCAAAAAACATGGAGGTGGACTCGTTTTGCTAAAACTACGTATTCTTATCTCCATCATTACCATCAGTCTGAAGAAAGAAAGAAAGAAAATACATTTATTTGACTAACAAGCGTACACGTGACAAATTGCATCGTGCAGGTCATACCTGACAGGTATGACCTGCCCGTAATGAAGTCTTCCATTCTGCTCCTGATCCGATAGTCTCATGAGAGACTAGGGGGTCAGGTACTGAATGAAAGACATTTAATCTATGTACCTACCCAGTATGTACAACAAGCAACACAACAAACAATGCTTTAGTAGGTACTAAAGCATTGTTTGTTGTGTTGCTTGTTGTACATACTAACATAGCCTAAGATAGCCTGTAAGTTTACTACCACAAAGTTGTCTGATAAATAAATTAATAACATATACATTAAAATGCCTACACAGAACGGACAGCTGAAGACAAACAGACAATGTTTACTGACAATGACAGGATTTACTGAAAAAGTTATCTGCCAGACATAATAATATGCCACTTACATTTCCATAAGAGCACTGGTGGTTTAGTGGTAGTTGCCTTCCATCCTGAGGCCTTGGGTTTAAGCCCAGTCTTGCACGAATGAGTTTTTCAAAGTCAAAAGTCAAAGTATGTTTATTGCTTAAAATGGGTGTTGAAAAGATGGTTATTTAATAATGGGTGACGTTCAATGTATTCTACTTTTGTATTACTGCAATACCTATTAGTAATACATAGTAGAATACAACAATAATTTACAAGATTATGTCGTGAAAATATAGAAGTTAAAAAATCTCCAAATTAGTGAGACGTAGAAACGAAGCTAGAGGGCTGTGTAAAATACCCACCAATATTTATTATTTATAAATCGTTAGTCAATAAATGCCTTATGGCTATTTTATTACAATTCATAAATAATATCAGACACGGCAATTATAATCGCCTACACTATTGATAGACAAACGCCCGCGACTCCGTTCGTGTGTTTACATCGTGATAATATTGGTCTTTTTCATCACTTGATTTTTTTTGAACCTTCAGTTCGGTTTATAGAACCTTATCAAACAACTTATAAAAACTTTACAGTCCACTTAATAGAGCTTAGATACTAATTGCTACTTCTACAGAAATCCTCATGAAATAGTCTTAGAGTCTAGGTGCCAGTTCCACGCGACCAAGCCTAGAATAACAGGCAACAAACTACGGCTTGGTTTCTGCCATTTTTTGGTATGAAAATTTAATATAAAAAAAAATAACTTAAAAAAAAAACAAAAACAAGAATAGCAATGAAAAAGGTATGAACTAATTAGAATGATAGTATTTAATCAGTGTTATCTGCTTTTGTTTCACATATTAATATAAATCTTAATTCTAGTACTTTGGCCTCCCGCGATACAGGCTTGTCCTAGTGCGGGACCTCCAGTAATTTAAATAAGAAAGACTGTAAGTTCTTTAGTAAATAAATAATTTTGTATTTTTTTGGAATTTGGAAGGGATTGAAGTGATCAATTCCTTTCTTTCTCTTGGGGTTAACCCAGCTCCTGAAACATCACTAGATCACTCACTTCTCACTTTCAAGTGAGCGGATGGACGTTTGACTGCACACTGGTTTTAAAACGCTTTATAGAACAAGAGACTTCTAAAGCTATACAGTCAGTCGGTAACATCAGTTTTATTAATGGTATGGTATATCAACTGTTACCGTGTGAACCCCTAAGCGTCCTTCACACAAAACAATTAATAGCTATACCCATAATATCCAACTAATACCCGGAACTTAGAGGGAAACTAATAGAGAGCGCCGTATAATGAAGAGTATGAACCGTAGATTTTTGTATGCCCCGTAGGCACAAGCGTAGCGTACAAGCACATGAGATCACGGAGATCTGCCTATAAGCGTATTTCTCTATACGTGTGTGTACGTGACACTTAGGGAATGCCAGCAGGAGGGAAAACTTGTAGTTACGACAATTACTTGGTCTCAGACACCTGAGTCCGCTAAGCTTCTCAGTCCAGACAGGGCACGAATTCGTCGCCCCACCGGTACCTAAGGTGACCAACAGGCCTTCAAGTACATGCGCGTGACAGCACGATTCTCTCCCAAACGGAGTACGTGCCCGAGCCAATACATAAAGAAAGAAAGAAATTTCGTCTCCAAGATTACAAACCATATAATAGATTGGTAACCAATCAAACGTTCCACCGTAAATCGACTACGTAAAACCCTTTATACCCCTTAAATATTCCATAACAATCCTTATTCCAAGCACATACCGTTTCATTTCATTCGCCGAGTCTCAAGGTCGTCAGGGGTGTCAAACCCGTCGAATTATCACTAAATATTCATAAATTGAGAGCTGGGAAAGTTTGAGCATTACCTTCCAGTTTGACAGGAGACGTCAAACAGAGAAATGGGCTTATAAGGGTCAGACGGAGCGTGACAATTCAGAGAAGTTGGAGTGGATTTCATTGGGAACTTGTTGAGCTTGTTCGCTTTAATTTGTTGATAGAATAAACTGTCGGATAAGCCTGATGATGTTGTTTGTATACTTAGTTACACCAACACTGATTAGTTAATCAAAGTTGTCATTTTTCTTGTCGTGTTACTAGTTATTTCGAAACAGTGTGGTGAAAGGATTTTAAGTGCAGCTCAAAGAGACTTTTTAGGCAAACATATTATATTTTTAAACTGTTACGATGCTTTCTCCGTCCGTTTGAGAGTACTGGCATTGTGCACATTTGAACTTAGGACGTAATTTCTACAATATCAGTAAGAGATGCAACGCCATGCAAATTAGCCCTTAATTCACTACCTTTCATGACAGCCCTTATACGTAAGCCTTTATCGTAGGTGCGTACAATAAAACTTCATTTCAGTGAAGTATTGCGAGCAGAAAGTAGCCATTTTCTTTAATATTTTATCACAAGTAGCCTCTAGAGACGCAGTAGACCTTGGAATTGGTCTGCAAACGACCCGCGCAAGATTGATGGTATTTCAGAAAGTATGCTACGGTACATTAGAAATAGTAATGTTCTATAGGGTACTATGATGATACTGATGATACTTTTTTTGAGGAGGGAAAAAGCCAATGAACGGCCACGTCACTTTTAAAGATGTGAATTACGGCTTAAAATTTCTAACTTACTTTATGCTTACGCTTCATCACTTCACACAGTGTAAAACAAAGTCGCCCTCTGTCTATCTGGCCCATAAAACGGTATATCGGTGGTATATCATTTTAGTTTCTTGTCATTTACATACTTTTAAGTCAGAACGAAATATTACAGAAGAGCGAGACCCTCTAACACAGGTATTTCTATGCTTAAAAGATGGTCTCAACCCAACCTCAACTCAACCTATGAAATGTATTCTAGATTAAGTTGAAAGAAAATAAAATATTTGTATTTGTAAAATAAATATTTGTATTTGTAGTTTTGCAACAATTGAGCAACATTGTTGATGAACGGCAAGAATGCTGCTGGAAACTTTGATTTTTCACGCAGTGTTGCCAGCAACATGTTGACAGCAACTCCGCAACACGATAATACAACTTTGTCGAATAAAATGTCTACCATGAATGCGAGGCTTTATGCTTAGATCCTTATTACCTAAGTGTGCTTAGATATAAAAACTACGCAAGGATTTTGAAGCGGGTTTTTTTAATAAATAGAGTGACTCGAGAGGAAAATTGGAAAACATTTGTTTACCAATTAAATTGACCGCGGAAAAAATGTAATCGTAGACGCATTCGTCTGACAAAGGCTGGTTCAAGATAAAATGTCCTTTGTGGTACGACTTTTGTGATTTAAACTTATTTTCCTTTGTTTGCTTATCTGCTGGAAAACATTTATGTACTTACCGTTTTCTTTTCCGTTTCAGAATTTTGGGAACTGGGATTCGGCCGTATTTGTAAACCATGATTTCTCAAGTTAAAGAATTAACATTTACAAAACTCGCCTAGATTTATAAGAAAATATTGTTTTTTGCATAGATATTTGAAAATTACACCGGCTAAGGAGGGCCTCAATATTGTAAGCCAGCAGCCTAAAATATGCTGCCAAATAACGTTTATAAATTTTAAAAAGGGGTAAGTGTGCTTAGCTCCCCGTGGGGTCGAATGGTCCCCAAAAATAGTAACAGAATAATCTAGAGATAAATAGTATTTTTATTTGAATTGCAAAACATTCTCCGTAAAAGGGTGGGCCATTACTTTGTGGTTAAAATGAACTTTATTTACATAAAAGTGTCAAAGGAAACTTGAAACGTGAGAAACTCGTCAAGGGTGAAGCGGATGGGTTCCGGATGATATTTTATTGAATTTTGTGCTGAGGTGTTTTCAGCGTCGCATAAAAGATAAATATTTGCCAATATTGTTTTATTTCGCTGAAAATTCATCGTTACCTTATGAAAAATACAAGTATTTTGGCAATTTTCCCTTAATTTAAGAAAATGCTAGTTTCCATTGATGACTTTGGTAACTTTGGCAAAGATCAACATTTAATTATGATGCTGATTAGACACTGTACAACGTAAGAAAAACCGCGGGCAGTAAGCTAGTCAAGAAAAAGTCTCACGCACACTGACCTGATTTTTTGTTTCACACACGAAAAAATACAAATAACGACTTCTAAAAGTTGGTGGCGCGTGAAAAATGGTATCAATTTCGATACACAAAAATGGTTTCCCTGACGATAAAACGATACGTCATCCTTTGAAGGTTTGCTTTCATATACGCACATAACTCTTCCAAAAGATTGGAATACCTGTGACGTATGTCACTGTAATTCAAAGTAAAATATGCTATAAAATATATGATCAAATGAACTTCCAAGTGAAGTTCTATCATTATTATATGAATTGCTTCATTAGAATATATGATTAACACCGTAGTTTCCCTAATATACTGGGTAACAACCGCACCTTTTTTAGAGATTTAAAAAACAAACATTAAAACCTATTTTCCATCTGCTCAGCCCCGTCGTGGGTACGTCAATTGCTCATTTCTTTAGAGATAGTACATAATGTAATAATTACAAAACTTTTTATGTAATGGGAGGCGCCTTGCGCCAGGGAGGGGAGGGTATCATATATTCTAATGAAGCAATTCATATAATAATGATAGAACTTCACTTGGAAGTTCATTTGATCATATATTATATTTCATTGCTTCATTATTCATATATGATTAACACCGTAGATGTTAAGAGCCGAAAGTTTTGGAATGAAATACATAGGTATTGCAATAACTATGGATTATTTATTGGTAAGTAATCACAAACAATAATCAGTTAAAGATACAGATAACAACACTGTAATTAGAATGTGATAGCTTCTTATTCAATTTAACCCGTCACAAATAATCACCAACAAACATATTGATTGATATTAGGAATAATTCAAAGTCAAAGTGTATATACATATTTGTACAATCACATAGTACTGGGTTGGCAATAGTAGTAAATTTTAATGCATTACAATAAACTTCCTGTATATAGGAAAACAGACGGACCGCGTGAATTCACCTTGGTCCAGGATGGTTCTCTTGTAGAAACCGAGTAAATGAGTTACACCTGTTGTATCAGCCTGCGGTCATGCGAATAGTTTCTACACTGACGCTTGAGTAGCCCGCAATCAAAGTAAACGCATGTCGTTTACCCACTGTGAGCGCCTAAAAACGCTGACATTCACAACACTACTCTCTGACAGTATTTGTTTAATCCATCACTGATATTCTGTGATGTAGAAGCTGTGAGTGGACGTATCGGCGTCAACTCACTCCTTGCTATTCATAAAGTTCTAAAATTTTTAGTAAAATAAATTTAATCTGAAATAACTGTACCCGGACTGATACCCATATCAGCTTTATCGAAATATAGCAGAAATAAAACCGCTTGATTTTCCACCAGGGGAGGATGCTTCAATAATATCTGCCATGACTATACTAATACTATCAGGTATTAGAAGATAACAGGTTGTCAACATAAATCAGGAATAGACGTCTGGACTCAGTGGCTAGTACAAACCGCTAACAATTCTTATGATTAATATTACTTTTCTCAATCTTTCTGTTTTAGGAAAGCATTTTGAAATAAGATTCAAAAACACCAAGCACTAGAGTACCTGGGACTTGTAGTAGGTCTTAATTTATAAACTTAACGCATTCGTTTGACCCGGTGCTATTTACCCATACGGGCTGACAAGGCCTAACGATGGGAAATAATAGTGCCTTACACAATGTGTCGTCTGAAATGTTAATATAAGAAATGTGGTATCTTTCCGTAGGTTAGAGTATTATCAATGTTGTTGACAATGCAACACTGCTACCAAAGCATAAGCGAAGTGTTATATATTATATATAGTATATAATATAATCTTTCCCGTGTATGAGATTATAGCCTTTGAAAAAAGATTGGCAAAAAGTTTTTATTGGGGCTTAAATACTAAACATCTGTAACTAAGAAGTCTTGCAATAACGGAAAACATGGTTGCGATGGCCAAAAGGAAAGAATACACCAGTATAACCATTTGCCATTTTATTGACTTTTTTAGAGTATTATTTAAAATCAGAAAAAATTAAAAACAGTGGGAAGACGTAAAAACAGTCTGGGTGCAAGTTCATTGTAAAAATGCGTCCACGGCTACCACGTCGGAGCTCTGTGTCCATGAAACATGTCTCTGGTGTACCTTGCGCTATTATGAGATGCGAGCAAGCCAATTTTTGGTTGACCGAAATATTGTACAACGTCACGAAAGACCCTATGAGAAAGTGATCGTTCCGTAACTGGTGTGAATAATCTAAAGGCGGCGTTCACGGAGTCCACGTTATAATTTATACGTATGAGGCGAAAAACCAAAGACCACTTGATCGCACCACCTTCGTGTTATCCATGCGTAGTAATATTGCGCAGTTATACCTATTTCAGGCCCAGAAAAAAAAACTGCCATTAACCCATAAGTTGTTTAAATGGCATGCATTTTTATCTTTTGCAGCTTTCTATTTGCCATGGATTAAAACTAACAGACAGCGCCCCAGCCTGCGTTGAAAGCGTCAGCATAATAAACTCAAGTTCAAAAATGTTCTTACCCATATCCAATGGCCATAAAGTTGCCATCAATATTTGAGGATCACCAGAAAAAATCATCATCTAATATAATACTAGGTAGTGAAATTCTGTTTCATAATTATCATGCCTTATTCAGTAAAGCAACGAAGTTATGTCGCTCTAAAATCTTGGTATATAATTGAACTTAGCTGCGGGGCACGTGGCGACATAAAACTCTGATAGCTCCGAGCGCACTCGCAAATAGAACATGAAGGTCATTTATAAAACTTTGCAACAAACTCTGCATTTAAAGCCTCATCTGATTTTATCAAGGAGAAGAAATTAGTATCGTTTTAATCTTCGAATTCAGCGTCCAGGTTCTTGAGGCGTTTATTTGATCATAACGCAATTGAAGACGAAACCGCAACAACATAGTATAATTTTCAATATGTATTTCGTTGAATAGTTCATACATTTATCGTACGCATCGCTTACGCGAAATGGCATCTAATGTTGATGGAAAACCGTGATAACTCGAATAAGTAAAGACTTCCCGCATGATTTTAGTGAACATAAGTGCAACAGAAATCCTAAATGATAATACATAAGGAGTAAGTAGGTACGTATTTTAGCCGAGTTATAGGGCTGATCCATCAGAAAACTGCATAGTAGTAGGATGCACCCTTTAAGCCGAAGGTGGCTAGGTATTACCTTGTACTACCTTGCCTGCTGTACGGCAGTAAGCTTCCATTTTAAAATGCTCGATCTAGATGTATTTGTTCATGGGTGGTAAATTTAGTTTAAAACCCTTGTCACCGAATAGGCTTTGAATGGAATGAGGAATATCTCTGATTATGAATTTGTCACGTGACACAGATAAAAGTCACCAGTGTCATGTCTATGCTTTCCTCAAGAAAACTTGTTCTGAGGAATTGATGATTGACAAACAACGGTTCGGAATGGAATATAGCAACCATTTTGATCAAATCAAGTACAAACTATTGTTTGTTACTTAAAACCAACAATCATAAAAGTGTGGAGATAAGTCTACTTGCATGTACCTGCGTCCATGATGACCTTGTGCCTGGGCACGGGTCTTGACACACCACACTGTTGTGTAGAGGCAGGAAGCTCCTGATGTCATCAGTGGTCATCTGCTGTAACCTCCTCGCCCCCTCCCTTTTTTGCCGGATGTCAAGAAGGCGCATTCCAGTTTCACTGGTAGGAAGTTGATCAAGTAATGGTCAATGGAGCAGTGGGCTCTTGTGGCTTAGCAGGTTTCTTTGGATAACGTTGAACCAAACAATAAACCATCTCGTTCAGGCGTCGCTGATCATAAATATTATTATCATTTCATTTAAAATTTATTTATCAAAGTATGGAGTGACGAGCCATATTCAACTTTACGTGGTTTAGTAATGCGAATGACACAACAAACGGCATCCATTGCCGAGATATATCATGGAACATGTTATCGCCCTTGAGCAGCAAGTCTCTTGTTGACGGCAGTGACCCGAACCAAGTTATTGCTGGAAAAGAACCAGCGTTAAGCATTTTATCACGACTCGAACCATCAGTACTGCGGCTGAAAATTCCCGCATTTAACTTTGATGATTGTAACAACCAACAACAAATTATCCAGTACAAAGCAGTCTTTTAGTAACTTGTCCTTATTTTCTCTAGGATTCCTAGTGTAAAAAGTGCCACAAATATGGACTGCGGACTCGTGGACTTACACCTGATTGTCACATGTCTCGTGGTCACGCAACATTGCAAAGGATCGTACTTGACAACTTGTCAAGTATGTTTATGCCTAAGTCAGGTGATTCGGACGTAGATTCACTACAAGCGAAGAGTAGTTCGGGGTCCAGACCAGATTATGTGCTGGCAATTTGATCTACATAACAGAACAGCATCATTCAGTAAAGTATTCGGTTGACTCCGGCCGAAATGGTTTCAGATGCAGTCAGTGCTGGCTTTGATTTAGTTATAGTCACTGTCCTTAGCTATTTCATGATCCTCGTTCCCAAAATTACATTTTGCAAATTGAGGTTGTGAGGAATAGAAAAAGTAGGTAAGTACTTACTACTACCTAGGTACCCGAGTACCTTAAGTTCGCAGAGGAACATTACAACTATTTTAGATTGTATGTATTTTCTGCTTAGGTCATCGTTGGAGACTCGCAGTCAACCCCGATGCCATGGTTGGTCATATATTTATTTTTTATTCTGATTTGGCAAATGTCAACGTTAGAGACCCGCAGTCAATCCCAGAGCATTCCAAATCAGTTTTACCAACCTTCATCATTTTGATGATGAATCAATCCAAGAAATAATTCTTCGTTTTCTTGCATAATTTTTCTATTTGACACTGCACACCTTTTTTGGCATATTGTTCAGAAGGTGCGTGCGATAGTTACCGCGCACAAAAAAGGAATGAGCAATTGACGTACCCACGACGGGGCTGAGCAGATGGAAAATAGGTTTTAATGTTTGTTTTTTAAATCTCTAAAAAAGGTGCGGTTGTTACCCAGTATATTAGGGAAACTACGGTGTTAATCATATATGAATAATGAAGCAATGAAATATAATGGCGAATTTAAGCTTCAATTTCGCTCGTATGATGTTCTATGATCGGTTGCCATGCTCAAATCGCTCGATCGCTGCGATCTATATTTTGTATGTGTTCGTATTATAAAAACCACAGCACCCTGCACGTTTAGATTAGTTAGTGGTGCTATATTTTTTAACACAAACTTTGACCCCTCTAATTTTCATTAATTAATTTATAACCAACTTTTTCTGGACCCGGTGATTTTGTGACAACTGAACTTTGGATGGGTGGGCTTGAACGTAACATTATGGGTGAATAACTACATAAATTATTAGACCGATATTTTAACACATGAAATCAACAGAATACTATATTCAGGACTTTTTAACAGGATCCAAAGTATCCCAAGATTCTTTCGAATCATGATGGTGATTCAAAGACAAAAATACAGTAGTAGGCAATAAATTTTGCTCATCGCCTAATTTCAGCTTCATAGGGCGTAGTGTGCGTCAGAAAGAGATAGCACTCTACACTACAAAGCTGAAAATGCATTCATTTCAACGTAAAAAGATTCACATTTCAACCTTGAAAACGTATCCAGACCAGACTTCAACATCATGAAATCTGACCAATTGCTTGAGCACGGCTCACTTCGCTGCAAAAAACGTGTAGGGAAACTGCTATAAGCATTTTTCACAATAAACCTACTTATTTCGTATTCAGAGAGGCTTCGTAGAATACCACAAAGCAAAAGCGACATTAAAGATGTTTCCACTTTCATTCCGAGCTGAATGTCAGTTCTCCTGAGGCACGCTTCCGCTTTCATTGTGGCCCAGATTCGCTTTTCAGTTTTCTTGTTGGATGTTTTGTTCTTTCTTGATGAAAGCGGAGCAGTCGATGAGGGTTGGTATCTCTTGAATCTTCCTGTTTAATCAAGCCAAATAAATACATGGATAAATAAAAACACGCCTCTTTCCTACAGAACAGGCACACAGAGATTTTCACTAGCTAAGATCCTGACATGCCTCATTCGCTTCATTCACTCTCATAACATTCTTCATACAGGCTCGTTGGTTTAGGGTAGAAAATTACTAGTGCTTATAAGGCACTATAATATTTTTTACTTTTGCAAGGCCAATAAATAAAATGTATACAGGGTTATTCATTATTAGCTGCAAATACTCAGGAATTAGGTTCAACAAATAAAATAAAAAATATTTATGAAATGATTTTTTTTTCAGTTTTGTTATGAAAATCCAGAGAAAATCGATAAAGGAATCATTGGCGCCTGACCTATTTTGACCTTTGATCCGTGCCCGCGCGCCGTGAGTGACACTCTGCGTTCAGTCACCGCCTGGGTGGGTCATCGTCCTGTTCTCCATGGCAATCATTATGCAATAGCCGTAAAGAAATTAATAAAAATAAAATTTTGATACAAAAACTTGTTTTTTTTTTATCAAATTTAAAAAAAATAATTACATAAATATTTTTTATTCTATTTGTTGAACCTAATTCCTGAGTATTTGCAGCTAATAATGAATAACCCTGTATAATAAGCGTGGACCAAAAAGATAAATTTATTTATTAGGTTCATGATTTGAGTCTGTAAATTTGAGAATTATGTTTCTGTTCTGCCAAATGGGACAACCACAACTCGGGCTTAAATCAAATTATAAGTGAGCATTTTATTTTAATTTGAGCTGAAGACGTGACTTAAATAAATGGCCCCTTCACCACTAAACTAATATTATTATTATTATTATTATTATTATTATTTTTTTATAATAATTATTATAGGTCAACATGGGAAATAAAAAAATAAAATAAAAATTTAAATACAGTAATAGAAAAATATAAATTTATCTACACTCTAGTGTAGATTTCATTTTTGATCATTACAAAATAAGATAAGATAGAATAAGAATATAATGTTTAACTTTGTAGGTAACCATCAAGTACCTACACAGTACCAGGGGGCTAATTCTCGGGCCGATCTCGATCATTTTGCTATTTCATTTTATTGCTTCTTTTCGAAAAGAGAATGGCAGATGTCTTTGAGTAATTCATCAACGAGCTCATCATAAAAGCCTCGACAGCTACGATATACGGAAAACGTAGAAAAAGTGCGGGGTTGTGAAAAGAAGCAATAAAATAAAATTGCAAAATGATCGAGATCGGCCCGAGAATTAGCCCCCTGACTATTCTATTACTGCCCTTGAACTCATCGTAGGAGTAGAAAGTCTGCTCGACAAGCCAACACTTTAATTTATATTTAAAAGAAGCTACACTAGGGGCCTCCGTGATGGTATCCGGCAGCCTATTATATACCTCCGGGCCCATGACATGCGTCAGCTTCGATGACTTCGTAAGTGTCCGCGGCAGTATCGCCAGTTTACGCTTGTTGCGGGTGTGATAAGCATGTAGGTCACCGTGCCTAGCATAGGAGTCTAGATTAGTTCTCACGTATACCGCCACTTGGTATATGACTAAACTGGGCAACGTGAGAATACCTAAGTTCTTAAAGTGTGGTCTCGCAGACACATCACTTCGGATTTGCACAATTGCTCGTACGGCCCTTTTCTGCATCCTGAACGCGCGCTCCCAGTCGGCAGCGCGCGCCCATAGCTCGGCGCCGTACTGCAGCAGCGAGTGCACCGTGGCGAAGTAGCACGCGCGGACCACGTCACCCGACACCACCCGAGACACGCGCCCGAGCGCGTAGCACGCACTGCCCAGCCTACCGCACAACTTATCGATGTGGTTAGCCCACGTCAGCGCACTTTCGATTTGAAAACCAAGTAAGTTTATTTAAGTATACGAAAGATTTTGTATTTTTGTGTCTAAGGAAAAAACTCAAAAACCGATTCCAATAGTTCATCCACCATTAAAAAGCGATAAAAAGTAGTTTAGTAACATAGGCTATATTTTGTAATAGCGACCCGCCCCGACTTCGCAGGGGTGAAATTTAGAAGAGAGGTGCAAAATGTGAAGTCACTGCCTTCGATTATTCTGAAGGGATAAAAAAAGTTTTACAGAAGATTTTCAACAATTACGAAAATTCAAGGAACTCTAAAATTAAAGCAAATTGCAAGAACTCGAGCGCTAAAACAATTTTACAAAATGCTTGAGTTCAAAGGGTGAAATAAATGCGGTCAGACACTGGCACTGATTACAGGAACTTATATTTACTGAGGAAGAACTTCAAATCAACTCTATTTAGCACAAACTCTATGCGAAGGCTAGGGAATAGTGGGGGGAGGGGGGGGAATAGTAGGTAATAGTAGGGGCTAGTTGTGGAATGAACTGCCTTCTGCAGTTTTTCCTCGGAGTTTCGACATGGGTCTAAAAGGCTATCAGTTCTTAAAAGGCCGGCAGCGTATCAGCACCACCTCTGGTGTTGCTGGTGTCTATGGGCGACGGTGACTACTTTCCATCAGGTGGAGCCACCTGTCTCCTCATTGGCCAGCTATGGCGTAAAAAAATGCGGGATTTAGATCAGTTTTTATCGGCTTTTTAAGGTCACCCATTTTTCGACCAATAGTAGAGCTTGGTTCTAGTGACCGGAGGCCTTGGGGCGAATGCAGCCTAAAAGCTGTCACTATAGGCTTGGCTTTTGAGCCAGTGGCCAATCCTATAGTGACATTGGATTTGTCCAATGTCACTATAAGATTGGCCACTGGCTCAAAAGGTTTACACACGAATTGGAAAGTCAGTGAAAAAGCTAAGGCACCATGGAGTCCAGAGCTTGCGCAAGGTCAAATAATTTTTTTTGTTTTCGTTTGTAGATTTGGAAGTTTTATACAGCAAATTTCTACGGGCATGTCATGAGGGATGAAAGTCATGTGACTAGGAGAGTGATGAGTGTGGATGTGGATGGATATGTGAGCAGAGGTAGACCAAAAATAGATGGATGAACTGTGTGAAAGATGACCTGAATAAGAGAGAAGTGAATGCAGAGATGACGGCTGACAGAGGAAAATGGAGGAGGAACACATGTTGTGTCGACCCCACATAATCTATTCTATACTAATACTATAAAGCTGAAGAGTTTGATTGTTTGTTTGGTTGAGCGCGCTAAACCCGAGAATTGCTGGTCCGAGTTGTTTTTTTTTGTGTTGGATAGTCCATATTTCGAGGAAGGCTATATAACATCACGCTACAACGGCCCGTGCAAAGCTGGGACCGATCGCTAGTGTGGGATTAGGGCAGCAAGAAGATTTCAAAAAAATCATAAAAGGATAGACCTTTTATGATTTTTTTGAAATCTTCTTCCATTTTATTGCAGGCCACAAGCCCAGCCTTTTTATTCCTAACCACGTTTTGTTCAATCAACGGTTTAAAAAGGGCTGTTGACGGAACGCAATTTAACTGTTTGAAGAGGAAAATGGGTTTTTAATATGATAAATTGTTATAAAATGCAAAAGAAGCAAGAAGATTGCAAAAAGAGGATTTGCAAATACCTCGCTTAAAATTTTTGTAGTTTTCTAATTCGCAAAAAAACCCCTGTACGTTAAATCCCACTTATACTGAAATATGACATGTCATATTCCAGCATGTGTTCCGGCATGAAGCAATCCGAGCTTATGCAACAGTTTGCACACAGAATTGGAAACGTTTTCAATTTGAACGAGAAAATTGCAGGGGATTTCCTTTATTTCTTCTTCGATTTTTTTGCATCTAGGCGTGATAAAATGCATTTTATACAACTAGCTGATGGAACAAGCATATGGCCCACCTGATGTTAAGTGGTAACCACCGCCTATAACAAAGCATTGCCTCGTAGGTCACGCACGTCAGGAACGTGCCCTGCGTCCATTAACTAGACGCATACAGATGTTCAGCCTCACGTGCCAGAAATTTCACCGGCACAGCAATGCTGCTTGCGGCAGAAATAGGCATGGTGGTAGTACTTCCCCGGACGCGCCCTTCACAGAGTTCAGCTACTACTAAGCAGAAATAGGCCTGGTAGTTCTTTCCCGGACGAGAAAAGAGTGTTCATGATAGTCATTATAATGATTCGAGGGCCTATACTATATTTCTATTCCTATATCTATATTCCTATATTTCTTCTGTGCCCATACTAGGGCATGCTCCCGGGAAGTATCAGTATCGAAAGTACCGGGAATTATCGCTGATTTTGAACTTTTCCAGTACCGGTTCTCCACGAAGGAATTCCCGATACTTTCGATACTTTCGATACTGATGACAATGACCAATAATTGGTGTTTTCTAGTACGATATAAATAAATGTCGATAAAAAACACTAGCTATGCGTTCAGTTTCAATTTTCTGTATACATTGCTAGATATTTTAACAAATTACAAACCTATAATTTACATCATTCAGATAATATCTCAACAATTTCGGACAGGTCAAAACGAAAATGACATGTTTATTTTACCTGAATTGAAGATTGTCTAATATTGTATTATACAATCTTCATTTTTGTTAGATGTTCGTTACTATTTATGACAAAATCTGTTAGAAAAAGAACGAACATAACATAGACGGCTTTCTTTACGAAAGATGGAAATGCAAAGCATTCAACTTACGCCTTGCTGATATTTCGCTATATCTGTGCTGAGCTGATTTAGTTAGATAACGTACATAGGTTGTTACTGTTAGTTTTAACTATTGATTTATTTGATGGATATTCGATTTAACTTTGATTTAACCTAGCTCTGATTGTTGCGTGCACGCACAGAGAGCTTTAGTATTATAATAATGAAGATATACGCGAAATAAATGAGAATATCCTGAGTGACCGTCATCCTGAGTGTACTATACGGATTTCACCGAAATCCGTATAGACCGGGTTTGGCATGACAGCCTATTAAGCAAGCTTCCTACGTATGGATTATCCACTGGTTTATGTTTTTGGGGTAACAGACTTTCTGAGGGACCGATCAATTTGAGAAGTCGTTGACGGCTGCTCGTCTGATCAAATGGCAATTAATGCCGGAGTTTCTCAGGGGTCAGTTCTCTCTGCAACACTTTTCCTGCTGCACATCAACGATCTGCTTAGGCCCGGTATCATTGGGTATGCAGACGACAGTACCGTTGTAGAGAGATACATACCTGAAGCACGTTCCAGTGGATCTCAGAACCAATCTCATAGAAAGGCAATGATTGAACGCATGAACTTAACGCTGAAGATAGTCGCAGAGTGGGGCGATGCCAATTTGGTGAAGTTCAATGCTTCAAAAACACAGGCGTGTCTATTTTCCGCTAAGAGGAGTCAATTTCACCTGACTCCTACTTTCCGAGATGTATCCCTTCCGATTTCAGACCAACTAGAGCTTCTACGCTAACCAGTAAATTGAATTTTGGCTCGTTCATAGAATCCAAAGCCAAGACAGCTGCGATGAAGCTAGGCATTCTATCGAAGGTGAGACAGTACTTCACACCGGGACAGCTTCTTAACCTGTACCAAGCACAAGTCCGGTCGTGTATGGAGTACTGTTCTCATCTCTGGGATGGCTCTGCCAAATACCAGCTTGTGGCATTGGAAGCTTTTGAGAGACGAGCCAAAAGGCTCATTGGTAGCGACACTCTAGTCGAGTCCAAGCTCCTAAGTCTCGAACATCGCCGTAATGTTGCCAGTCTATCGGTATTTTACAGGATACATTTCGGAGTGTGCTACGGAACTTCACAATTTAGTTCCCCCATCCCCATTCTACCATCGGACCACTAGACGCACGGAAATGCGGCATCCATACCTGGTTGATGTTCCAACTGTCCGTACAAAGCGCTTTGCTTCAACTTTTATGTTGCGGACAGCCAAGGAATGGAATTCCTTGCCGGCGTCTGTCTTTCCGAGTACCTACAAATTGGACGTTTTCAAGACAAGAGTGAATAGGTATCTTCAAGGTTAGCGTGTTGCATCGTCGACCGCATCATCACTTAACAGCAGGTGAGATAGCGATCAAACGCAAACCTATAGATTGTAAAAAAAAAATATCGTGTATTTTGTGGTTGTGTGTGGGTTAATTTACGGTTCTGAATAAAAAAATATATCTCATTAATACAAAGTGTTTTTTTCAGTAGTTTTTCTTTCATTGTATATCTATACGGTCAGTTTTATTAAAAAAAATAAGTCAGTATCGAAAGTATCGAAATTCCCGGGAATTCCCGGTTCCGAGCCCAGTATCGGGCGAAAATTCCCGGTTCTGGGAATGGTTCCGATACTGCATGCCCTAGCCCATACCATAGCATACCCAGAGAGCAATAGGTACCTGGATCTACCCATTACTTGTATTAAACCTGTCCAATAGATCTTGAATCATTGATTAACACTCAGGCAAATTGGGCGTAACCTACATCCGTATTTGAAAATAGTTCTACACAAACAGTCATACTTATAAACGCAATTCAAATTTAATCATTGCTTAGAGTTAGCCCTGTCACTTTTTGTCATTACCCAGTGGTAGGAGATGGCAATAGTTTAAGCACTGTTTATAGATAGTGCAATTCACGAAGACGCGCCCCTCGCGGGGTGCGGGGAGTTTGCTCCGAGCGGCAGTCGCGAACCGTAGTCTATTCATTGTAGTGTGCGTGTGCACTCATAGGTAATTAGTGTGTACCGATAACACTCAAACATTGACGGAAGCTTGCACACATACACACACTATAAACGATAGAATAATAATAGTGAATAGTGGAGGAATAGTGGGGCGCGCCTTCGTGGATTGCAATATCTATATTTTTTGACATATTTTTATTAGTAAGGCCATTTATGTATAGTACAAGCTCTGCTTAGTTTGGGGCTAACTCTAGATCTGCTTAAATTCCTCATAACATTTATGTATTTATTTATTGGTTGCCTAGTGAAAGCAACCCAGCCTTCGGAACCTAAGGCCGTGGTGTTGATTCCTGTTCTTTTCTTCCACTTACTTTGGTTTCGGTTCCATGTCAAAGTTCAATATCTCATATAGTTTACCTGAAATAAAAAAAACACCAGTGTTATTTATATGTTATTTAAAACTTTTGAAAAAAACATATAAATATTGTGGACAAAACACACGACACGACACGAGTTTGGACTATCGTTTAAATATTTGTCTATCGTGTATTTATTTACGTAATAAATGAATATAAATATTATATCAGCCACCTGGTTCCCATAGTACAAGCTCTGCTTAGTTTGGGGCTAGTGTTGTGTGGCTTGTCCGCATTATTAATTTATTAATATAAATATATAATGATTATCTTCCATCATTTAATATTAAAACCAAGCTTTATTTCAAACTAAGGTTTTCCATTTCATAAAGCTTTACCAGAGTTAAATACAGTGCACGAAAGGAGCCTCTTTGAGGCGCACTTAAAATCCTTTCACCACACTTGGTTCGAAAGAATCAGTGACACGATAAGAAGAAGAAGTACGAACTAAATGTCCGTAGAATGTCATTCAGCGTTCATACAAAGGGAAGCCTCCGCAACGCAGCCTACTTTGTATAGCTCATGTACTCTTCATGGCTATATTATGGCCATTAAGCCTTATTTAAATAGGCAGTGAGTAGTAATTCGTTTTGTAAGGTCTTGCTTTTGTGAAGAACGAACCCGTCGGAAAATTGTCGCTTCTTTTCAGCGAATTTAACCGATTTGATTATTAAATTTTCTGGTTGACGATTTAATTTAAACACTGATATTATGGAACTCAAAGTGTTATTAAATAAAAAGTAACGTTTAAAAAACTTGAGAAACCGACTACATGGCCAAACGGTGGTGAGCTGATTCTGATGAAATTTCAATGAGAACAATCAAAATTTTTTTTTTGTTGTTGAAATCTGCTCTTAGAATCAAATTATGAAGTTTTGCGTTGTAACCGCAAACCGCTTTTCAATTCAGAAGTATATTTTATACAGGGTTATTCATTATTAGCTGCAAATACTCAGGAATTAGGTTCAACAAATAGAATAAAAAATCTTTATAAAATTATTTTTTTTAAATTTGATCAAAAAATTTTTCAAAAGTTTTTTATCAAAATTTTATTTTTATTAATTTCTTTACGGCTATTGCATAATGTTTGCCACGGAGAACAGGACGATGACCCACCCAGGCGGTGACTGAACGCAGAGTGTCACTCACGGCGCGCGGGCGCGGATCAAAGGTCAAAATAGGTCAGGCGCCAATGATTCCTTTATCGATTTTCTCGGGATTTTCATAACAAAACTTAAAAAAAATCATTTCATAAATATTTTTTATTTTATTTGTTGAACCTAATTCCTGAGTATTTGCAGCTAATAATGAATAACCCTGTAGAAATTACTAGTTGTCGCAGAACTGTCACAGAAGTTCGAACAGCAATACGATCAAAAGCTGGGGTGCTCCTGTCCTTAGGCACACACACTCGTGGCGTTGGTACTAAAAAACTTTTGAAAAAGGAAGATTCAAATACGTCATGGCTGACAATGCATGAAATTTTTGATTTCTCACTTTCGTCACTTTGCGTTATCTATCTATCTATATAAATCTTTCGTGTCACAATTTGGAACGCGATAAACTCCGAAACTACTGAACGGATTTCGATAAAATTTTGCAACTGCCTTTAATATGGTCGGACTTAAAATATAGGATAGTTTATATTCAATATTTAGGTGTTATTAATTTAAAAGGGGCAAAAGTTTCGAAATCTATGTCTATCCCTTTCTATCACGTAGGGACTTATATATGTCTATCCCTTTCTATCGCTTAGGGAAAGAACGCTCTAGAATGTCTTTGAGGTTCTGGAATGATCAAATTTAATTCGAAGACTGAAATTATTCGGCTAGCATCCGGAATGCATCCAAACTTTAGTAATCCAGAATTATCTAGAATACTCAAATATACCCATGCAAACGGTTTTGAATTCTAGATTTGGACAAAATGTTCTAGAAAATAGTGCCCCTAAACGTTATAGAATGTTCTTTCATCATCATCATCAATTTGATATCAGTCCACTGCTGGACGTAGGTTCACCTTGAGTAACAAAGGCTATATTTGTGTGTTTAAAAAATAAATGTCCACCCGTGCGAAGCCGGGAGACAGGCAGCTAGTCATTCTGTAAACATCTCTCTAACGGGGAGGACGTGTATTAAAAATTGTGTGTGGTGTAATCCTTTTAAAGCTGAGAGAAGCTAGGCATTCCAGCTAGGCAGTTAAACAGTCTATTTCAAGCCCATGTATAACGTACAACGCTTGGGCGCATTCATTCTTTGAGCGTCGAGTCCCGACGCAACGCAGCTCTGTGACTACGTGTGCTCATTTCAACTCTCAGCACTACTTTCGCTCAAACTAAAATTCTAGTAAATACAGAATATTTATTTATACAGGGAGTCCTAGAACTAGTATTTTATTCAAAGGGGTGATTCTCGACACTCCAGAGTTTTTCTTCTTCTTCTTCCTGCTCTTATCCCACATTATGTGGTGTCGGCACAACATGTATTCCTCCTCCATTCCCCTCTGTCAGCCGTCATCTCTGCATTCACTCCTCTCTTATCCATGTCATTCAAACAGTTCATCCATGTTTCCTTTGGTCTACTCGCGCGATCAATAACATTAATTTGTACGACTTTTGTAAATCCGATTATTTTTATTTGAGAAATGTGCAGCAATATTCCTTGAAAACTGAACTTACAGAGGTAAGTGCAAATGATATTGAGGTCACGGTCAGAGTTCAATACACAGCTGACTTTAGGGATGGCACCACCTGCCGGAACTGTTAGCTCAAGGTGCAACGGGCAAAAATGCCAGCTGCTGCAAACATTGCTTTTGTTTGCCTATTTTAAAGGGACTGCAGTCGTACCAAGGTCTATCTGGCTGTCAAAACTGATAAACGTCAGATTAAGCAAAAAAAAAGTCAGAACAAGCTAACACATTCAAGTTTGTATTACTAGTTTACACATTATGCAAACTTTTGGATCAAAATTATATTTTTAATGATTTGCGACTTTCAAAAGTGAAGTTTTATAAACTTAGAAACCGACTTCACGGCCAAACTACTGAACCGATTTTGCTGAAACTTCTATGGGATCAATCTGGAAATATGACCTTTCAGATAAAAAATACAAATTTTCAAATCCATACTAATATTATAAATGCGTTTGTAACTCTGTCTGTCTGTCTGTCTGTCTGTCCTTCTGTCTGGCTTTCACGCCAAAACTACTAAACCTATTGAGATGAAATTTGGTACACAGATAGTTCAGGGTCTGAGGAAGGACATAGGCTAATTTTTATTGTAAAAAAAGGTTTACAAACCTTTTAAAACGTTATAAAGAGCATCACATTGATGTTTCTGTCTCACTCTGACACCAAAACACTCCGACGATCACCAATCACCAATTGCAATGAAATTTGGTACACAGATAGGTTAAATCATTAGAAAGGACATTTATGCAACGTATTATTGCAAAACACTTATTGAAAACACCATTTTTCATGAGAATTACACTTTTTTGTACAATTGCGACGGCTTTCGATCGAGAAATTTCTGTTTGTGTAAGTGACTGACTGACTTTTTTTTTGTGCTGGCGGGGATGCAAAGTCTTTTCGCCAAGTCCTTATGACTGACTGATTGCCGACCAGTGCTGCCAGTGGCAGATAGTCCTAAGTGTCGATGGATTGAAAATATCGATATTTAAGCTGGGAACATATTAGGCGGACGCGTCCGACGGACGCGGCTGACAGCCGCGACTGAAGATATCTAGCTAATGAATGTACACTGAAGTGTTAGACAATTTAACCTACTGAAGTGTGCAAACTATCGGATGTAAGCCGCGGACGTCGGACGCGTCCGATAGTTTGCACACTTCAGTGTACATTCATTATCTAGATATCTATCAGTCGCGGCTGTCAGCCGCGTCCGTCGGACGCGTCCGCCTAATATGTTTTCGCCTTAAGCCGCGGACGTAACCTCTGGCAAGCCAGGTCCCGTTCGACTGTGCACACTGTGTGTATCAGTCGCGGCTGTCTTCTTTTCTACTTCCCCACAAATTAATGTATTACAAAGGGTGTAAAATAACAATAAGACTATTCTTGAAAGTTTGCATGGAAATATGTAAGGTTTATGTAAATGTTTTATTTAAGCTTGCGACAAGAAAAAAATGGGGGGGAAATATGCCTAACTGTGCTTACCCGGCGTCTGCCCGACCCTGACTGTGCCACATGCACTCGAATACAGATTTTTTTCGTTGGAAGTTATAAATGCTACCCAATCACTATTCCAGGCGGACGAAGTCGCGGGCACAGCTAGTAGGCTTATAAATTACGAAGTACTGCGATAACAAACAGCAGAGCTTGTACTATGGGAACCAAATAGCTGATATAATAATACTTAAATACTTGTTTTTTTGCAAATACATACATAGAAAACAATACAACACCCAGACAGAGAAAAAAACATCTGTGTTCAGCACACAAATATCAAGCTACTGTCAACTGAGCTGAGGGGCCAGTCAAGATCAGTTTTAAGACTGATCAAGCTAAGCCAACAAGCTTTTGAGACCTCCAGTATCTAGTGCCTAGGGTACCTAATCGTGCAGTGTTCATTTTGCTCGTCCACTGTGGCTTTCCTCATTTGTCTGCCTTCAGGGTTTCAGCCGGAGGCCGTATTCTTTTGTTTGATGCTGGATGTTCACTAAAATCATTTGTGGGATTGTTGCATGCAAATAATACGAAGGTTTTTTGCTTTTGTTGCAAATGTATATTATTTCAACGGAAAATGCTTTGGATTTCTGAGAAATAAAATGATTTAGAGAAAGCTGACGGTATATTTTTTTAAATACAATTTTTGATGCGCTAGTATGATGGTTTCTTTGTTTTAAGACCGTAATTTCCGTAATATGCACGTGCCTGACGTGCGTGACCTACGAGACAATGCTTTGTTATAGGCGATGGTCACCACTTAACATCAAGTGGGCAAATCGGCAAATTTATCATCCGCACTCGATGTGCGGTCTGGTTTTTCCGCAAGTAAGCCGCTGGCGGGCCCTTTTTGCAAGACCCTTGACACGTATGTTGCTCGAACTTTTTTAGGTTCTACGACACACCGGTTTCCTCACGATGTTTTCCTTCACCGTTTTGAGAGTACTGGCGTAGTGCACGTACATTTTTCGACAGAAAACTCATTGGTACACGACGTGATTTGAACCCACGACCTCCGGACCGGAAGGCTGGGCCGCTACCCACTAGACCACCAGTGCTCTTGACACAGACTCAAAACCAGAGCCAGACAGAGCTTATGGTACGCCTACTGTGGTAATTCACCTCACTTATGTTTTCCTTACCGTCCCAAATAAACCTCGAGGTGCAAAAGAAAATGGGTTACAAGGTTCCCAAATATTTATTTAACTAAGGTTATTTAAGGTTTGTTCATCAAACCTTTTAGAGTAGGTAGTTGAGGTTTAAACAAGGCGCGAAAATATTACGCACTTTCTACGTGGGATTTGGCCTTACCGAAACTATATTTGTGTAAAGAGAATGTATGTCAATTTTAGCGTTTTTTTTTTGTAAACACATACTTTGAATACAAAAACACCCAGACAGAGAACAAGCATCTGTGTTCACCACACAAATATTTGTTCTCGGTGGGAATCGAACCCACGACCTACGGCGCAGAAGGCAGAGCTACTACCAACTGAGCTGAGTCAATTGAAAATGGAAGGTTTTGATATCATGGCATTGGCTAAGACTGTATAACATCTCAGAATGATAGACGCATAAATATTTCAACTTTTATTTTTACGTTATTTTCAATCAATTTTTTAAGAAACATACGGGTATAAAGTCTGAAATGTTGCCGTTTGATTATTTCGTAAATGAACACTGAAACCCAATTTTACCGAGTAAACAAGAAAACAGAGAGCATGCTATAACTTATTCAAAGCCGAATTGAAAGAAAACAGATAAAGCTACGTTTCAACCGAAGTGCAAAAGGAAAAAGCTTCTACCGTCAACATCAGCCTAAATAAACCCACTGCTGGGTATAAGCCATGGGAGCTGGCACCTAGACTCACTAAGCTTTAAGACGTTTCAAAGTGATCCTTGTGATACCTACCTATTTATCCGGAACTTTTGTATCGAGTGTTTACGTAGAAGTTCAATAGATGGCGTTCTCCGTGACACTACCTCGTGAGTTCGACTACTCAGCAACAGATGGCGCTAAAATGTTAGATTTTTGCAATAACTTCTCTTCCGAGTCTTTTCTGAAAATGAATTCTAGCTAGATCGATTTATCGCCCCCGAAAACCCGTTTATACTAAATTTCATGAAAATCGTTGGTAGCGGCCCCGCCTTCCGATCCTAAGGTCGTGGTCTCAAATCCAGTCATGTACCAATAAGTTTTTGCTGTCGAAAAATGTATGTGCGCTATGCCAGTACTCTCAAAACGGTGAAGGAAAACATCGTGAGGAAACCGGCATGTCGTAGAACCTAAAAAGTTCGAAAATATGTTTGTGCAGATCTAAATGCAACTAGCAGTCACCCATCGGATTGGTGGCCGCGCAGAGTCATACAGAGAAAAACGCAGGCAAAAGCTGATGTTTTACTTTATTAAGTTCAACTTAACTTCACCGCTAACTTAATAAAAACTGATCTTAATTAACGAGAGAGGAAACGGATAATGGGAAGCGCCTCGTTATCATAATGCTAAGTACTTTTTAAATGAAGTCCCATTTCAAAGTGGTCGGTCTGTAGCTTCCTAACAGGGTCATTGAGAAAAAAAAATCTACTGCTAATAAATACTGTCCTAAATATCGCGGTTCATTGCGGGTAGACTTGGAAGAAAGGAGAAAGAAAGAAAGTATATTTGTTGACCACAAAAATAAATAAAATTAATTGCTATTCAGCGTGGCAATGCCGCCAGCGTCTTGGGGACGCTTTCGTCTGGCACTGATTTGGATCAGCTGAGCTATCTCTAGATCGTTTGTAACGATCTGCAGATAGCTCAACTGTTTCTTGTGTATTTTGTATATTTTGTAAATATTTGTTTAATTGTAAGTTTCTTTGTGTAAATAAACACGTTTACTAGCCAAAATAAATAAAATACAAATAGGTATGGTAACAAAATTGCACCGCTCAGTTAGGTCCCTGGCTCAGTATTTGTTACACTGTGTAGATCACAACATGACGTCACACTACACCGTCCAAGGCCTAGAGTGGGTCACATCACGGACAAAGTAAATAAAAATACAAATAAAAAGGTAAAAAGCACTGATTTAATAACTTGGAGCGTAAAATATAGATTTTATATCAGTTATATCAGCTTAATTTGGGGCTAGATAGTGTTGTGTGGATTGTCCAAAAAGTGTACGAGAGGAGCTTCTTTGAGACCTCAACCTTTCACCACACATGCTCGAAAGAGCTAGTGACACGACAGCAAAAATAATGTGCACAAAGCTAATAAGGGCGGCTTGGCTTATACCATAAACTAGTAACTAGAATTAGCCCTATAGCTTTTACGAACATTTTAGTAGGGAAGTTGTTTAATAACACTTTTTTAGTTTATTGCAAAAAAATCTTAAGTAACATTACAGATATCCCATACCGTTCTTAAAGCTATAGTACACATAAAAAACTATAAAATTTACATAAGAATGCAGGAGCCTACATGAAACAAAACAAAAAATCGAATCTAATGTGGTGTGAAGTGGCCTTTACCGACCCTTATTAAACTCACCTCCCTAAGTACGTAGAACCTCATCAAGCTAACCTAGATTGTAATTAGTATCTAGAATCTCATCAGGCGGTAGAATAGCCGACTCGACAATAGCCTTTGTCGCGAGCTTATACAGGGTTAATCATTATTAGCTGCAAATACTCAGGAATTAGGTTCAACAAATAAAAAAAAAATATTTATGAAATTATTTTTTTAAGGTTTTGATTTAAGTTTTTGTATAATTTTTTTTTATTTTTTATTTCTTTACGGCTATTGCATAATTATTGCCATGGAGAACAGGGCGATGACCCACCCAGACGGTGACTGAACGCAGAGTGTCACTCACGGTGCGCGGGCGCGGATCAAAGGTCAAAATAGGTCAGGCGCCAATGATTCCAAAGGATATTCTTTATCGATTTTCTCGGGATTTTCATAGCAAAACTTAAAAAAAATCATATCATAATTTTTTATTTTTTTATTTGTTGAACCTAATTCCTGAGTATTTGCAGCTAATTATGAATAGCCCTGTATAGAAACCTTTCATAATGTTGGACATGTTATGCAAGTAAGGCTTTTATAATGACACCTAGGCTCATAAACGTATTTAGTTTTGTAGCAATGTTTTACTGCTTTTCCTCGGATAAATTAAACGAGCTGGTATGACCGAGCTTCGCTCGGGGTTAAAAAAATAGCGTTATTATTCGCCAATAGATGTCAAGAAGAGTCGTATCTTTATTGGCTTATTTTTAATGAACAACACCATCTGCTGGAATAGCTTGCAGTTAGTTGCTCACAATCGCCAATAGATGGCAGGAACAGTCGTATTGTTACGGAAGTGGGTACAGGGATTGGAAGGAAACGAACGTTTTACCGAAAGTAGCGATTTATTCGCACTACGAACACGTAACACTGCACTGAACGCGTAGCACTGCACGAAACGCGTAGCACTGTCCGACACTGTCCCCGCGCACTATGCGTTACACGGTCCAACGCTGTGCTCCGAACACTGACAGTCCACTGGGAGCACTTCACCACTTTGCACTTCACTTCACTATTCACTGTTCACTTTTTCCACTTTTTCACTTTTTCTTCTTGTTCCTTTCTTCAGATCACTTTCCACTGAACTCCCCGTAGACGCGCTTGCAGCTCCTTATATACCCGGAATTTCGATTGTCATTTATTGGATTTCGATCGTCATTTATTGAATTTCGTTAGTCTTTTCGTTTTCTTCTGTTGGATTCCGATCGTCTTTTCCTTCTTACATCATTTCTTGTTTTAGTCCAGAACTTTCGGTTCTTTATTTGAATTCCTTAAAGAAGGCACTCGCCGCTACTAGAATTTTCTGGTAACATTAAAATGTCGAACAAAAATCTCCATAGCTGGACCGGGCTCGAACTCGCGTACGTCTGCTTTGCAGTCGTAGCTCTGACAGCCCGGCCGTTGTGACAATGACGATGTTTGCCAAAAACTTCACTGCCTTGCACGCTTACGTAGTTACGTCAGCACAGCGTCACACTACCCCCTCCTTAGACGTGCTCGTCCCGAGCATCGTTAGAGCCGTAGTACCGTGCCAACCTGTCCACATGAACCACTTTCGCTGGACTTCTTGGCGTTTTCCGAATTCTATATGTGACATCATTGATCCTCGTAATTACTTGAAAAGGGCCTTCCCAACTCGGTTGTAGTTTTGGAGATTTTCCTTTCCTTCGAACGGGGTTGTGAAGCCAAACAGCAGAACCTTCTTCAAAGGACTTGGAGTTGACGCTTCTGTCGTATCGCGTTTTCATTCGCTCACTAGCACGCAGATTCTCTTCCCTCATATGCCCGTGAACTTCCTCCATTTTCCTTCTCAAATCTTCCGCGTATTCCGAAATACAGCTAGGCGTATCTGGAGGACAACCCGCGAGAAGATCCGCTGGAAGTCGAAGCTCTCTACCAAAGTTCGCTCGGGCCGGTGTAGTAGAGGTACTCTCATGAACCGCAGTTCTATACGACAGAAGGAACAGAGAAATGTACTCGTCCCAATTGTTCTGATGGCTTTCAACAACTTTTGCCAGATGCCGCTCTAGAGTTTGGTTGAACCTCTCCACCATTCCATCAGATTGCGGATGATACGGCGTAGTCCGAGTTTTGTGTATCCCCATAATCTTGCATGTTTCCTGAAAGACTTGCGACTCGAAATTCCTGCCTTGGTCACTATGAATTTCAAGGGGTAGTCCAAATCGGCAGAAAACTTCATTCACCAGTTTGCTAGCCACAGTAACAGCTTCTTGATTTGGTAATGCAAACGCTTCTGGCCACTTTGTGAAGTAATCCATTATTACCAAAATGTAACGATTTCCACTATTCGTCATTGGAAACGGCCCGGCCACATCCAAAGCTATTCGTTCCCAAGGAGCACCCACGTTGTATAACTTCAACGCTCCCCGACTTCTTGTTTGTGGTCCTTTGACAGAGGAACAACTCGTACATTTCTTGCACCAGTCTTCAACATCTTCCTTGCAGTGCAACCAGTAATAACGTTGACGAATTTTCACCAAAGTTCTCTTCACACCGAGATGACCGCCTGATGTTCCGTCGTGATACGCTCGCAGTATATCAGAAATCTTTGACTTCGGCACAACTGTCTGAAGATGATTGTCTTGTCCTGATGCACTCTCCCATTTTCGACATAAAAGACCATTGTGTAAGAGCAGGCTATTCCATTGTGCCCAATAGCTCTTCGTTACTGCACTCATTCCAGCAACTTCACTCCATCCTGGGCGTGCGGATCCATCTCTCACCCAATTGAGTATTGGTCTAAGGTCTTCATCTTCTTCTTGTAGTTTACGCATGGCATCGCTGCTCCAATCATCATTTACTGTATCAGTTCTTATAACTCGGACCATAGATTTTTCTTTATCTTCCTGTTTCACACAGTGCTTGCAGTCTTCAGAACACGGCCGTCTTGACAAAGCATCAGCATTCCCATGAGACTTTCCACTGCGATGCTCTACTACAAAGTCGTACTCCTGTAGTTGTTCAATCCATCGCGCAACTTGTCCTTCAGGATTCTTGAACTGCAGTAGCCACTTCAAGGCTGCATGATCTGTTCTGACTAGAAATTTCCGACCCAATAAATACTTCTTAAAATGCTGAAGTGTTTTGACAACTGCAAGTAGCTCCCTTCGAGTGACACAATAATTCCGCTCTGGTTTTGACAGGGATTTACTGTAATAAGCTATCACAACTTCTTGATCTTCTTTTCTCTGTGTGTTCCTCCTATCCCTGTATTACTTGCGTCCGTGTCAACTACAAACTCATTGCACTGATCCGGATATCCGAGTACTGGTGTTTCACATAACCGGCTCTTTAGTTCCTCGAAAGCCACCTGGCATTGTTGGTCCCAAACGAAAGGTCGTTTTTCTTCTGTGAGTCTATGCAATGGCTTCGCTATATCCGAAAAACTCTTGACAAAACGACGGTAATAAGAGCAAAGTCCCATAAACGCCCGTACTTGTGTTTTGTCTGCAGGCACAGGCCAATCTTTAACCGCCGAAATTTTCGATGGATCCGTTTCGACGCCGCTTTCCGAAATAACGTGTCCCAAATAGTTCACCTGCCGTTTGAAGAATGAGCACTTCTTCTGGCTTAGTTTCAGATTTGCACTTCTCAACTTGTTGAATACGGATTCCAGCTTCTTCAAATGGTCATCAAATTCTCGCCCCACTATTATAATGTCATCGAGATACACCAAGCAGGTTTCTCCCAGCAACCCAGCAAGGACACGTTCCATTAACCTCTCGAAAGTAGCCGGGGCGTTGCACAGCCCAAACGGCATCACTCTGAACTGCCAGAGGCCCTTTCCTGTGGAGAACGCGGTCTTCTCCTTATCCTTAGGATCCAACTCCACCTGCCAATAGCCACTTTTTAGGTCCAGCGTAGAAAACCATTTCATGCCGTTGAGAGTATTCAAGGTGTCGTCTATCCTTGGTAATGGATAACTGTCCTTTTTGGTCACGTCGTTTAGGCGGCGATAGTCAATACAGAACCTCGTTGACCCATCCTTCTTCTTTACCAAAACCACTGGTGAGCACCACGGACTGGACGATGGTTCGATTACTTCATTATCCTTCATGTCTTGAATCATGTCGTCCACCTCCTTCTCTCTGGCAAAAGGAATTCGGCGGGGTCGTTGTCGTATAGGTTGCTCATTTCCAGTATTGATTTTATGCTGAACCATGCTCGTCCTTCCGATATCACCATCATTCTTCGAAAATATATCGGAGAACCGACGTAGCAAATTCTTCGCCTTGAGCAATTCAATAGTTGTCAAATCGTGCTTACATTCTTCCAGTATACTGTTAACGTCGATTGAACTTGCATCCGTCTTTTTGGTTTCTTGACAATTCCGCAACCACACGATTTCCTCGCTCCGCCCTATTAGGGTACCCTTCTTTAACACCTGTTCCTCATTGCTCAAATTTAACACAGGTACCACTGTTTCTGCGGATGAATTTATGACCGTACGTGCTGGCAGCCACGATGACTCGTTATCCACTTTTTCTAGTATTGTCCACCGTCGCTGTTTCAAACTTTTACTTCCAGGAAAAATTACTGGAACTAGCGTCTGTGATCTAGGCAATAGTTTAGTGTTCTTAATGCAGTACACCTTGCCTTCGCCACCGCCTCTCATGGGTATTTCGTCTTCTCCACACTTCAAGACGCCGGAGTGAATGTCGAGCTTGCACCGATGGTCCTTCAAAAAGTCCAGGCCAATAATGCAGTCATCCACGATGTCAGCTATTACCGCTTGTTGCCAGTAAAGTTTATCACCAATCTTGATAGCCACTTTCTGTTCACCTGATACTGGTATGCGCTGGCCGGTAGCCGTTGTTAGCTGGTAAGCTCCCTTCCGAACGTTGATCTTTCCGCTTCTTCTTATCAGCTGTGTTCCAATTACCGTACGCGACGCTCCAGTATCCAAAGTTAATGAGCACGGAATTCCATTTACTGATCCATTAACAGTCAAGCTATTGCCATCTGTGCTCTGATGAACCTTGATTTTCGGGGCTCCATGTCTACCGGCCAGCGCCCACCCCTCAGCTCTGGCTGGAATTAGTTTTCCTGGTTCTCCGACGCTTGTACACAAGCATCGGTCCCTCGTCTCTCTGTAACCCGATTCGGGCAGCCGCTTCTCAGATGTCCCCGTTCCCCACAGTTGTAGCATCTAGGGACGAAAGCTCTGCGTTGGTTAACCCGCTCCACTTCCGTTGCATTAATCTCCCTCAGACGTCCACTCCTCGGGTCTCGTCGGACGGCTTCTACTTCGAGCGCATGCGCGACGGCTTCCTTGATGTGACCGTGATGACCCAAACGCACGGCAGCTCTTACTTCCGCGTCGAAAATACCGTCGACAAACGACTGCAAAAGCATGCTGTCAATGACCGATGCCGGCGATGTTTGGTACGCCTTCCGGACCAACTTTTCTACCTCCAGGGACCACTGTTGCAATGACTCGTTCGCTCGTTGGCATCGATCACGGAGTTGAGCGCGGAAAACATGCTCCAGGTGCGAGTCCCCGTAGCGCGATTCCAAGGCTTCCAGCAATTGCTCGTAGGTTGCATCACTCCCCAAGGCCTCCAGCACGGTCAAAGCCTTGTCTCGTAGTCCCAAAGTAAGCGCGGTTTTAGCCTGGTTCTTGGTCCACCCATTCAGGTTCATCACAGCCTCAAACTGTAGCTTGTAAGCCGCCCAGGAAGAGGTTCCATCGAAAGGCGGGACTTTGAAATTTCCGCCTGCAGTCGATGCACTTACTATGGTTGCTGAGCCCGGGATACCGTTTGTTTTGAGCTTCCTGACGTCTTCCTCGACGGAGGAGAGGCGGTTCCCGTATTGTTGTACAGTTTTGACACCTTCCTCAATGGAACAGAGGCGAGTCCCATGTTGCTGTACAGTTTCCTCCACCGCTTCTACCCTGCGCATGCTGTCGGTGATAGCGGTCAAAAGATTCTTCTGCAATGCACACATCTGTTCCTCTTGCCGGTGGGCTTGCTCCTCCTGCCGGCGGGCTTGCTCCTCCTGCCGGCGGGCATCCTCTTCTTGTCGGCGAGCTTGCTCCTCCTGGATGGTGCGTAGCTGCTCCTCCTGCCGGCGGGCTTGCTCCTCCTGCCGGCGAGCTTGCTCCTCCTGCCGGCGGGCATCCTCTTCTTGGCGGCGTGCCTGCTCCTCCTGGATGGCGCGCAGCTGCTCCTCCTGCCGGCGGGCTTGCTCCTCCTGCCGGCGGGCATCCTCTTCTTGGCGGCGTGCCTGCTCCTCTTGGATGGCGCGCAGCTGCTCCTCCTGCCGCCGGGCTTGTTCCTCCTGCATGACGCGCAGCTGCTCAAACAAGGCGCCCAGGTCTGGTCCAACCTGTGTTCTTGTCGGCGCACTTACGGTAGTTGCCCCACCGGAGTTGTCTTGGCGTCCAGGGGTTTCTTCCTCGGAAGCCTCGGCGCCAGAGCCACTGGCTTGCTGCGAAGCAGTCTTGGCGCGCGTATTCACGCCTTCTCTCGGCATGACAGGCATTTTACCTTCCAATCCCACTTCTGACACCAAATGTTACGGAAGTGGGTACAGGGATTGGAAGGAAACGAACGTTTTACCGAAAGTAGCGATTTATTCGCACTACGAACACGTAACACTGCACTGAACGCGTAGCACTGCACGAAACGCGTAGCACTGTCCGACACTGTCCCCGCGCACTATGCGTTACACGGTCCAACGCTGTGCTCCGAACACTGACAGTCCACTGGGAGCACTTCACCACTTTGCACTTCACTTCACTATTCACTGTTCACTTTTTCCACTTTTTCACTTTTTCTTCTTGTTCCTTTCTTCAGATCACTTTCCACTGAACTCCCCGTAGACGCGCTTGCAGCTCCTTATATACCCGGAATTTCGATTGTCATTTATTGGATTTCGATCGTCATTTATTGAATTTCGTTAGTCTTTTCGTTTTCTTCTGTTGGATTCCGATCGTCTTTTCCTTCTTACATCATTTCTTGTTTTAGTCCAGAACTTTCGGTTCTTTATTTGAATTCCTTAAAGAAGGCACTCGCCGCTACTAGAATTTTCTGGTAACATTAAAATGTCGAACAAAAATCTCCATAGCTGGACCGGGCTCGAACTCGCGTACGTCTGCTTTGCAGTCGTAGCTCTGACAGCCCGGCCGTTGTGACAATGACGATGTTTGCCAAAAACTTCACTGCCTTGCACGCTTACGTAGTTACGTCAGCACAGCGTCACAGTATATTCAGTTTATGTTTGATTATTGCAAAACACCAACTTCTCGTCATTTTCTAAAAATGAAACCTAGATAGATCGATTTATCGCCCCCGAAACCTTCTGTATACTTAATTTCATGAAAATTGTTGGCGCCGTTTCCGAGATCTAAAGGTATAAGATAAGATAATGTAGCTCTTCCCGCGATCTTAACAGTGTCATCAGTCCATCGGGTTCTAGGTTTCGTCTTCTGTACCCGAAGTCCGAGTTTTGCTACCACATTTCGTTACCAAATGTTGTTTTCGTTTCGCCTACGTGTTCTGTTTTTTGTAGGGAGAAAAGATGAGACAGCCTAAAATATGTTACGTAGTTAGAGTTGTTGTCTCATCATTTATCCATGCAAAAGAGAGACACGTAGGCGAAACGAAAACAACATTTTTGGTAACGAAATGTTGTAAATACACTGGGACTGTGGATACTGGTTCGTGGAGGCCAATCGAGAACCTTTATTCCCCAACGGTTATTGGTTCTACGAGCTACATTACCTTCACATTTCCACTTCAACTTACTAATTGTGCGAGCTATGTTGGTGACTGGTTGTCCTACCGATTTTCTCATTTAATAAAATGAGAAAATCGGTCGGTAAATTCTAAACTTAAAAATAATTAAAAATTTTAAACTTTCTTCTTACTTTTCACTCTCTTCTTCTCTCTTTCTGCTCTCTTCTTTCTTTTTTCTTCTCTTTTTCTATTGGTATCTTTATTTTTTTCTTCTTACTTTTTCTATATTTTTAATTTTTCAATTAATAAAATAAGGTTATTAATGCGATAAATACCCGTGTAATAGCTTCAATATGTACCTAATAATGTTTCATGAATTTCCCGAAAACACTCTTTTTGTTTACCTAATACCATGCATAGGTTATACAGAGTATAACATAATATCATAAGCCCGAAAGGGGGACATTCCACTTATTATAAATTCATTTTATTACTTGATTTTATTTATAATTACAAATTAATGTAATTGTCTTGAAAATAAAACAACAAAATGTGTAATGAAACGTGTAAGCACGTACTTTGAATAAAGACCTCATTCGCCCCAAATTAGGGCCCATCTTTGTTTGTGAGGGTCGCTGCCCATAAAGTGGACAATGTGTTGCGAATAAAGTACGCAATAAACAACGGTTAGAACGAGCTTACTCTCTTGTTAGTTTTTTTCTTTGTTTAATATACATAGATGGCTAAGCATTTGGCTGCCATCACACCTGATGGAAAGTGAGGATGCATGCCTAGCCATAGTCACAGCCACGCACGTTGAGAACGTGCCCTACGTTGCACTGCGATGCGTCCACTAACTTGAGGCATACAGGTGTCACATCAAGTGTCTTCTGCAATATCTATGCAAATGATAGATACTATTTTACAATTATTTGGTGAACGAATTACCAACACCTACCACTTAACATCAGGTGGGCCATAGGCTTGTTTAATTAGCACTATTAAAAAATATTTTTTTGCCTACAACCTTAAAACCGTTATTTTTCAGAAATATTTAGTTTTTTATATTTATAGATTTCTTTCTATTTCATTTGAGTTCCATAACACTTCACTGCGTGTTTCATTCAGAAACCACAACACAATAGCGTCGGTAAATTGTGTAGATACAAATCTAAGACTACCCTCGCTTCCAATAGGCAAGCGCAAACCAATATTGACACTCTCCTTGACGTAATAAGATCAATATTTGATGTACACCGGTCGACTTTATTTCTTGAGATATTCGTAGTGAAGTGCTCTCAAACGGTGAAGGAAAACATCGCGAGGAAACCCGCGGTTTAGTCAGCTCCGCACGTTTGAGCATGTCTTTCCTATGGGTTAGGCTGACTAAACCGTCAGAATGGTATATGTGCTGGGTAAAGCCTATTCCATCTTAAATCCTGTCCCAGGCACTGTAGCGTCCCGTAAGTAGGGGCATGAGTAAACACCAGTTGCCCCTGACGCTATTTTTTTTAATCCACACAACACTTTCTAGCCCTAAACTAAGCAGAGCTTGTATTCTGGGAACCAGATAGCTGATATAATACTTAAATATAATAGGTATATACTTATATAATAGGTATACTATATACATACTTAACAAATATCTACATTCACAGGCAGAGTTACTACCAACTGAGCTGGGAGGCCGGAAGATAATTCATCTACAATATATGCAAAGGCCTGTTTTAACTTTTTTTACTCGTAGCGACAGGATAGGTTGTGTATTTTAAAGACTTTACTTGAGGTCATAGCATAATGTGTGAGCAGTTGGAATGAAAGTGTCAGTCTAGACCTATAAAAATAAATATAAAGCTTTTGTGATAAGATGGCGCCCATTTTAAATTCGTTTTAATAACGCGAATTATTATAGAACTAAGTTATACAAATTAGATAGTAGGTGAAGGGTTTTACAGGCCTACGTCATGAAGCTACAATTCACCCTGGTTTCTAAGTTTAACTTTCAGTTTGTGACCATAGTTTAGAATAGCCCTGCGAGGGTTGAAGTTTCCACCCCTCTCGTAAATCCTCTGTCTGTCAGTTTCTGTAAAACTTTAGCCTGTTGAACAGTCGTTAACAAAGAAAAAAAAAATGTCTGATCCTCAGGCACTTCTTCTTATAGTGTCACTAGTTTTTTCGAAAAATGTGGTGAAAGGATTTTAAGTGCGCCTCAGAGAGGTTCCTTTTGTGCGCTTGACACATGTTTTTCGAACTTATAAGTTCTACGACATGCTGGTTTAGATATAAGCTAAAAATAACAACAAAAGTCCTTGTTTTATCTAAAATTATTTCCCCCTTTATTCTTCCTTATTCATTCCTAGCAGCCTTAAAAATCGCGCTCATCTAGACGATCTGCAATGGCGATCGGTTAAAATGTAAAAAAAAAACCATAAAGGCATGATTAATACGCCTTCCTGCTTTAGCTTGCGCTGCGTGTGTTGCAAGAAATAATGCCTCCTCCAAACACCAAAATAAAAAAAAACAAGAAGAGAACAACTAGAAAAACGGTCATTAAAAATACAAACAAAAATGTAACAACCTCAAAATACAAAAAACTTGGACTTCTAAGACCATTTCAATCCAACAAAAAGCCATTTCAAAGCTAACAAAGCTAAACCACAGTGAAGACAAATAGTAGCTGAACAGTAGAACACTCACAAAGGACTTGCAATGCAGTTAGCGTTCAGTGGCGCAATTTGTATCGCTTTTCAACACAAATAGGTACCTACGTCACGCTTTGTAATGGATCGCACAAGACTTGGGTTACTGAAATACAAATGGAAATAAACGGGCTGAAAACCGTCAAACAAAAAGCTCTACTAGTATTGGTTAATAGAGCTTTTTGTTCACAAAGAGTTGGTAGTACTTCCCCTGAAGGCTCGTCCGGGGAAGTACTACCATGTCTTTTTCCGCCGTGAAGCAGCATTGCTGTGTTTTGGTTTCAGTTTGAAGGGTGTGGGTGCGGTGAAATTACTGGCACGTGAGGCAGAACATCTGTATGCCTCAAGTTGATGGATGCAGGGCAGTGCTCGTAGGGCACGTCCTGACGTGCGTGACCTACGAGGCTATGGTTTGGTTTGGCGATGGTTATCACTTAACATCAGGTATATTATGCTTGTTTCATCAGCTTGTTGTATCAAAAAAAACATTGATTTACTAGAAAATTAATGGTACTCTTTAAGTACGGAACCCTAAAAATGAAAACAGAACACCTAGAAAACCCTAGTGAGTACTGAGTACCCGAGTGGCTACTAAATTATTAATCGAGCAATCAAAAGCTTGAAATTCGTTCTATTTCCTACATTTTCTGCGCACATGAGAAAACTAGAAAATGAAAACTCATTTTGTGTTGCAGCTTGATACTTTAAGCTTTTGCACGTGTAGCTGCGCTCACAGGTTTTGTATAAACGGTAAAGTAAGTAAGTAAAAATATCAAAGCGCAGAGTCGGCTACACATTTGTCCCACATTTTTTTGTTTCCTTTAAAAAGTCTGAAGTGAATCATAGGGTTATTATATTTCTTTGCTTAATTTTCTTGTTGAGTGAGAACTTACTTAAACTGACTTTCTTTTAAACAACCTCAAAAGCATTCAGTTTTATTCAATGCCTCGTTTATTTATACATGCAATAATTAAGACACATTGTCCTTAGATTAACTTATTTTCTTGTGAACTGTCGTGATGAACGAAACGTTTTTTGAATCTTTATTTTAAAACTCAAACCTATAAATTGTAAAAAAAACCGTGCCGTGCAGTCGGCAGCCAGATGAACTGGAAAGGCATTAACGAAGGTTGTCGGGTAAAATGTAGTTTCCACATAATTCTGGTGCTCTGACCACAGAAGCGGAAAATGCAATGTTTTCTTTAGCAGATAATTTTCTAGAAAATAAATCTTTTGAGATACTTTCTTAGAAATAAGATGTTTCATTAGGCTATAGAGCTCGCACAAGGTCTGTGTCCAATCATAAATACAGCTTATTAGCAACAAACTAAAAAGCTTATTGTTGGTTGTACTCGGTTTAAATTGTTATTTTTCTTGGGTCTTATTAATAATCCTGGCGTAGCGTTGGACTAGTTAATCCGTGTTTTGTCTCTTGCATTGACATGCAATTGTCAACTCGAACAAATGTGACAAAACACGGATTAACTAGTCCAACGCTACGCCAGGATTATTAATAACACCCCTTGAGTTTTACTTCGTTTACTTGTACATTTTCTTGACCAACGAGAGCAACACAACGTACCAAAAACATGGCGGAGACGTGACATGGACATGACGTGAGGTAGTAGAAATATCATTTTGACAATTATTGCTGTCAATTAGCATGACACTGACATTTATTTGTGTCAGTCACTGCGGAAACATATTTTTCTAATGTAAGGAGCTGAACACCGTAAATCAACTTTAACATTTTAACATATTATATTATTTAGACTGTAACATATATAGTGGGGATAGAATGAACATTCGCTCGTTTGGTCTAAAAATCGATCTTTCATAAACAAGGCGATGAAACAGAGCAAACAGGCAGGATATTGTGTTGACGAACGGCGGCAACAAGGACAAATTATAATAGGCGGTGTAGTGAAACCGCACTTAGCTCTGGGAATCTTTATTTGAAAATTATTTGATGCGTCACACTCTGTGGGGCTGTTCCATTTTTGAATTTGAAGCATTGCAATCAAGGAGGTTGGAAACCCATAAAAAGTTTAAAAAGTCTATGATTCCAATAGATTCGATGAGGATTCGAAGACATTTAAACTTCAGCAAACTACAACAAAAGCAAATTATTTCACCTTATTCTTCTTGTCGTGTCACTAGTACTTTCAATCAAGTGTGGGGAAAGGATTTTTAGTTCGCGTCAAAGAGGTAGATATACAAAATGGTGGACGATTTTTCGTTATTGCGATTTCAATAATTTTCAATTTTTTTGTATTACTTATTAACTAACTAGCTGTGCCCGCGACTTCGTCCGCCTGGAATAGTGACTGGGTAGCATTTATAACTTCCAACGAAAAAAATCTGTATTCGAGTGCATGTGGCACAGTCAGAGTCGGGCAGACGCCGGGTAAGCACAGTTAGGCATATTTCCCCCCATTTTTTTCTTGTCGCAAGCTTAAATAAAACATTTACATAAACCTTACATATTTCCATGCAAACTTTCAAGAATAGTCTTATTGTTATTTTACACCCTTTGTAATACATTAATTTGTGGGGAAGTAGAAGAGAAGATAAGGAAAAACAGAATAATAACTTTAAAAAAATATATATTTATTTAATAATTGTGTCAGCCAAGATTTTACAAAATTTACTGCAAAGGGTCCGGAGGCTTTGTTTGGCTGGTTTTTATTCTAGTTGATAATCTAAGAACAGTAATACAACTAAATTTTAAGTCTGACTCGGTTGTACTTACATTCAAGTAGTTTTTATTTAGATTATGCTCATAAATTAAAACTTAAACTTGGTCTCACTCAGTTTTACCAACACACTCGATTCAACCAAAGTTTACCGCTGTTACTTCTAGGAACTTCAGGATCAATGATAGGTATATTATGTACTTGAATACAGGCCCAGATAACAGACTGACCACACCAGAATTGGTCAGGCTTGGTACCCAATCGGAACGGATGAGATGAAACTCCACCAGGTTAAACACTGGACTGGTGAAATATTTTTTTAACCAGAGTACAACAGACACTTTCACACCTTTTTATCTACTATAATGCTCTGACACTTACTTCTGCAAATACAATAAAATCAAATATGTAAGTAAGAAAGTGATTGAGTAGATCTGAATAACAACATTTTACATTGGAAATACAGCAGGTAGGTACACATAAAGCTTAGTGAAAACTTACCAGTCAGTCTTATATTTTTGTTCCAAATGAGCCTCCAAATAATAATTTGTAGGTACCTACTCATTATTTCGGTAACTGCTGCTACGTCCTTCAGATTCGCTGTAAAAGAACAACGCGCAACGCGCCTACATGGTTTTATTCATTCTTTAGCGCAATAATCTCAAAATCAACTCTACAACAAAACAAAAACAATTAATTTATTTAGTCATCCTGAATTTGGGTAATAGTAATGATGGCACACTCCGATTCTTGTTTTCCCTAATCTTTTGTAAAAAGTCAAAAAGTACCAACCATAGACGACGACTATTATGAAGAATTAGGAGTGAGGCATATATATCGGAACAGGTAAAAATAACAGGTATTTTAAAACAACAGCTTGGAACTGTTGTCTAAACCACTGAGAACCTGTTCCAGTTCCATTCCACAACAGCCCGAATCTGCCTGAAAGCCTGAAACATGCGTCTCTTTATTCTAGCTTATGGAGATTACTTTTGTTAGAAGGAGACGCCACGCACGGAACATGCTCTTCTCTATTCTAGCTTACGCATCTTACCTTTGTTAGAACGAGATAGCCTGTTACAAGCAGAGAACAGGTGTTGCGTTCGGAAAATACTATGTTGCATGCAACACAACCAGCTGTTATTTTGGAACAGGTTTTTGGAACTGTTGTTTTACTGGAACTGGAACAGGCGGAACAGGTTTCTTATTTTACCTGTTCCAACCCACTCCTATGAAGAATATTATGACTGAAACGAAAAAATCGGTTGTCTGTAAAGTCGGTTTACTGACGATAGTTGAACGTGATAACGTCATAAGAAAATACTCGCGGACTCGCGGACTCGTGGACTCGGACTCGGACTCGGACTCGGACTCGGACTCGGACTCGGACTCGGACTCGGACTCGGACTCGGACTCGGACTCGGACTCGGACTCGGACTCGGACTCGGACTCGAACTCGAACTCTCGGACCCGGACCCGGAACCCGACCGAACCCTTACCCTTACCCTCATTTACCCTTACCCTCATTTCCCCATACCCTCATTTACCCTTACCCTCATTTACCCTTAACCATTACCCGACCCGGGCTCGGGCTCAGGTAAATGGAACGACGAAACGACGTAACGACGCATGAGTCATGTTTTTTCGTGCGTGCAGCCGGCTCCATCGATTTATAAGACGTTATCACGTCAAAAAGTAAGTCAGATTCATGGGAAATGGTAAACCGTGGTTTCTGCCTCTCTGGGAAACCGGCATTTTGTCTATTTTTGATTCAGAATGACAAAATCTATAAAATAGTTCAATATTATTAATTTGCCGTTCATAAAAGTGGGTTTCAAACCGTTCGTCGTTATTATTGTTATTTATAGTACGCGCAATCATTATTTTATACCACCCTGAATTTACCCAGCTGTCGAGCATAGAGTTCGTAGGTGGAAACACATAAACACATTAGTATTGCCATATTGCCATGTAAAAGGTTACGAAAAAATGGTCACAGTTGACATATTGACACGTGACAGTGACAGTTTAGCTGCCGACTTTAAAAAACATGTTTCGATGTTTTTTCCTGTTCGATAAATCGAGCTGTACATCGATCTATCTTCTTTATTCTTTCGATGTATCGAATGACAGATTATGAAATGAAATGATGTTATGTTATGATATGTGTAGGTATTTCTGTTGCCGCTATAACAACAAACACCAATAAATAGAATTTACAGGTCACAGAACAGATATTCTACTTCAACTCAGCTTTCATGCAAAATAAGACTCATTCAAACATTTTTCAATGAGATTTCATGAGAAAAATCTTTAATGTAATTTACTTAGAACAAAAAAAACATCCACATGAGCTGAATCTTGAGATCATTAATAAAAATTATAGGGCTCTCATTTAGTCTGCCTACTGGGCTACGTAAGTAAATAAATAGTTTATCTGAAATATAATGGTCAGATTTCACCGTTTTCCAACTCATGAGTTACGATCTTTCCACAGAGAAAAAGAATTAAACTGGTCAAAGTTGAGGTTTTATGAAATTAACTGCTTACAATCAATTCGATATTTTTCTATTTAAAACCGAAAAAGCATCAATACATCGAGTATATCGAAAGCATTTCAAAACATCGGGTCGGTTCGATGTATCGCATTGTAACGCTGGGAACAATTTAGCGGACGCGGCTGACGGACGCGGCTTACAGCCGCGACTGATAGTGTGCACAGTCGAACGGGACCTGGCTTGCCAGGTTTCTGTCAGACGTCCGAACGCTCAAGGTTACGTCCGCGGCTTACATCCGATAGTTTGCACACTTCAGTGTACATTCATTATCTAGATATCTATCAGTCGCGGCTGACAGCCGCGTCCGCCTAATATGTTCCCAGCCTAAATATCGATCTTTTCAATCCATCGACGCTTATGACTATCTGCCACTGGCAACGCTGGTCGGCAATCAGTCAGTCATAAGGACTTGGCGAAAAGACTTTGCATCCCCGCCAGCACAAAAAAAAAGTCAGTCAGTCACTACACAAACAGAAATTTCTCGATCGAAAGCCGTCGCAATTGTACAAAAAAGTGTAATTCTCATGAAAAATGGTGTTTTCAATAAGTGTTTTGCAATAATAAGTTGCATAAATGTCCTTTCTAATGGTTTCACCTATCTGTGTACCAAATTTCATTGCATTTGGTGATTGGTGATCGTCGGAGTGTTTTGGTGTCAGAGTGAGACAGAAACATCAATGTGATGCTCTTTATAACGTTTTAAAAGGTTTGTAAACCTTTTTTCACAATAAAAAGTAGCCTATGTCCTTCCTCAGACCCTGAACTATCTGTGTACCAAATTTCATTTCAATAGGTTCAGTAGTTTTGGCGTGAAAGCCGGACAGGAGGACAGACAGACAGACAGACAGACAGACAGAGTTACAAACGCATTTATAATATTAGTATGGATAGCGGTTTTTAGTAATAGGACATCACTATTCAGACCGAGGAACGAAACACATCTCTAGTCGTGGAGAGAGTAATGGCGTCCTATGAAATAAACAAGGGGTTGTTCTGTATTAGAGAGTTTAACGAGTTCTAGCTGTATTCAATGGATAGTTTTCATTTAACATAACATACATAACATACAGCGTAGGTATAGTGTAGTACAGCATTATCTGTGGTGTAGGCGATTAATGGAACACATCTTTTACGCGTAAGTGCAACAGCTGTTCCTATCGGACAGTTGGGTTTGTGTAGGTATGCTTATGCTCGATATAGCCAATAACCATTTCAAATCGCCTATACCCTCGCCCACGACACACGTTTGTATCGTATGTTATGTCCTTCCAATTGCCCAGTGGTTCAACTTGGAGAGGCCCTATATTTTCAGGCAGAACGATTTGGAGTTTTGGAAGTTAAAACTTTTTTAATCGGGCTGGAGGATTTTTTTTTAGGTGAGAAAAAAACAATGAACACTCGTCGTGACACTGTCGCTGACACCTGTCAAATAATGGAGGACACCTCTTCGGTTAAGTTCGACCAACTTCGCCAAAAGTCGGAGGGGGCCACCGGAGGGATCGATTTAAAGAGATCCTAGCTAGGAGATAAAGTAGAGGTGTCCGAGCCAAAATAATATTTATCTGTCATAGATTATGGAAGGGCTTTCCGTATTAAAACTATGCATTCGTCGTGAAATACAAAGAAATTAAATTTCAAAACCTAATAAAGAGTTCGGACACGTTCGGGACACTTCGGTGTACTTTGCGCGAGCCACAAGTGATATAAAATCTTGGATTTAAAGTTGCTCACTTTGTGGCACACGTCGAAAAGATAAAGATCTTGAAAAGTGCGATCTTGAGACTCAATAGTTCGTAGTGAGTTTTCAAGAAAGATGTAGGTTTTCTAGAGAGCTTTGATCAATCAGATTAATGAGATTTACCGATGGCTTTTTTTGTGTTTGCTATATACCTACTTCATAACTTCATTTATGGACTGATTACTAAAAATACTTGAAAGTTTATATTTTCAGATTGGTCAGACTGGTACTTTGGAAAATAAGTTCAACAGTTTAGCTACAAAATTAAATGTACATAAAACTTATTTTGGTGTATATGACCACATTAAATAAATGATACCAATCTATAAATACTTACACATAAATATAGACAAGGTAGGGTTCATGATTTGCAAAATGTAGCTGGCAAGCACTGGAGGCGAAAAGCCGAAGACCGGGCCGGGCGGGGATGACCAGCAGTGCACTGATATAGGTTGAGGATGATACATTTCTGAATACGATTGCATGACTGTTTCAGAACCCATTGTAACCCCAACAAATTAAATAGGTACCGTACTAAAACGCTGCTAAAACGTGAATACAGCTGAAATGAACTCTGACGTTGACTTTTAAATTAAAACGTCAGCGAACACCTGTAGCCTGTGATAGTAACATACCTGCAGGGCTTATCCACACCGAATAACAACATTAAACATAACTGTACTTTATAAGTTAAGAACTGACAGGTGAAGTCTATAAAGCCTTGTGCATTATCTAGTAGAGCTTTTTGTGAAGGGCTAGTCAGGGGAAATACTACCACCATGCATAATTCTGCCGTGAAGCAGCATTGCTGTGTTTCAATTTGAAGGGTGTGGGTGCCGGTGAAATTACTGGCACGTGAGGTTGAACATTTGTATGCCTCAAGTTGTTAGGCAGAGGGCAATGCACCGTAGGGCACGTTCCCGACATGCGTGAAAAGGCAATACTTTGTTATAGGAGATGGTTACCACTTGGCATTAGTTGTGCTGTGGCACAAAGCTGTTCTGCTCGAACGTCAAACCTGTTTGAAAATAGAACGATGCGGTACTCCTTATTATTGCCCCAAAATTGTCTGTGGGTTAAAAACTAAGAACAAATGTCAGTCGGTAAGATACAATGCACATGTTTTTTACTGTCAGAGGGTAATGAACCAGTCAGCATAGCTCGCGGTAGATAAGGGAAAGTGGCGAATACTAGACGAAAGGTTACGATAAAGCTGATATTACACGCAAAAAATGTTTACGTTGGATAAAAATGATTTTGAAAATTGTGGATTATGAAAATAGTCTTTGTCGCTTTGCTTCAACTGTTGCTCTCCGCAATTGCTCTCCGCAATTTAAAAGTAAGGAGTGGAATTCCTTGCCGGCGTCTGTTTTTCCGAACTTGGATGTTTTTAAGAGTAGAGTGAACAGGTATAGAACTAGGTAAGCATGCTACAACGTCGACCGCATCATCACTTAACAGCAGGTGAAATTGCGGTCAAACAAAGCTAAAATGTACAAAAAAATTGGACCATAACTTATGCTGGGAATTAAACCCACTCTTCGTACAGCGCACAACACTGTAGGGAGAGTGGGTTCGATTCCCAGCTAGAACAATTATTTGTGTGTTGAACAAAGATGTTTGTTCTGTATCAGAAGGGTGTCAAAAAATAATTCATTTTTGTTTCGTGAAAAATTAAAAAAAAAATGTTTTTTCTGGCGTTCCAGTTCCATAAATAGGTAAGTAATCTACGTGGTATTAAAATGTTTGGCGCTAATTAACACCAATAGCGTGAATTTGAGTAAATAGATATTCTAAGGGGACGTCTACAATGCGGATGAGCCTATTTTTCATTCGAATTCGTTTCAAATTACCATAAAATTTCCCAAAGAATTCCCGTTTCCTTAGAAATTCCCTCAGAACCCCGGGGAGGTTTCTTTGAATTTCCCACTCGGTTTGCGAATGCACACACGTGATCAATCTTACTTTTTATATACCAAATAAGCTGAGGGTTCTTAGGTAATCCATCAGTCTTTTTACACATTTTACTATAATATCAAACCTAATAACAGTGAACAGGTCCTTTGCTTTTCTTGCAGATGATAGATACGAGTACGTCCGAATCTATTTTTCTCGCATGTTGTGTCAATACAGGACAGGATTTGAGATGAATATATTATTATTATGATACTTAGATGATATATATATGGAATATCATAAGCTGAGAAGATTGAATAGGCATTGGGCAAGCCTACTCTCATTAATTAATATTATGGAATATCCATACAACACTATCTAGCCCCAAACTAAGCAGAGCTTGTGCTACAGGAACCAGATAGCTGACAAAATACTTCTATTCATTTTTTGAAAAAAAAAAATCTTAGTTTACAATATAACACCGAGACAGAGAACAATCATCTACGTTCACCACACAAATATGTTCTCGGTTGGGATCGAACCCACGGCGCAGAAGGTAAGGGCTACTGCAGTGCTTGATTTGAATGATGGAGTTTTGGAAAGGCCCCTGAAGAAGTCGAGGTTAAGGTAAACAATATTGAGAGCACTGGTGGTCTAGTGGTGGCGGCCCCGCCTTCCGATCCTAAGGTCGTGGGTTCAATTCAAATCCAGTCGCGTCCCAATGAGTTATTCTGTCGAAAATGTATGCGCAGTATGCCAGTTCTCTTAAACGGTGAAGGAAAACATGGTAAGGAAACCGGCGTGTCGAGAACCTACAAAGTTCGAGCAACACGTGTCAAGCATCACGCAAAAAGGGTCCGCCAGCGTGCGGAAAGAAAACCAGTCCGCACACCAAGTGCGGATGATAAATTTGCTAATAAGGTAAATAATATAAATATGGAAATAGGTCGAACGTATTTTATAGTCTAGATAGATCACCTTCACTTATAAATGCTATCCAAATTAGATACCCTAGATTCATAAAGGTCACATAAAATCAAATAGAACAAACTGAATATGCCAAACAATAATAGCTCTTATATCAATAGCCGTTGAATCTCCTGTGCTGAAGGTTTTAACCGCATTTAAATATCAAAATAAAACAAAGGTCAGAAGACAGGTCTAAATCGGAGGCATTGATATGCATTATGAAAGAGAATCGATAAGAGCTTGGTCTATGTAAGTCAATGTTAGTTCGTGATGGTCTAAGGTGAAGGTTGACATAGCTGGGGTCAATTATTCCACTATATGACATTTTACTTTATTTTAATAATTTTAAGAAAACTTACAGCTAGTTTCAAACATTAAATTAAGGTATAAAAACTAAAGGCAAATTAAAACTTTCCACTGATAACTAAAACATGGTATAATCTAATAAAAACAGTAAAGTAGACGATAAAAAAGATAAACGTTAGGTAAGAAAGTAGGTACTAAAATTAATAAATATAAGTATTATTTTAATATTATTTTAAGAAAAATTGTGAAGCATCAAAATAAACCAAAGAAAAAACAGAAAAAGATTTTGCTATCGAAAATAAACTTTAAACAATAACTAAACATTTTTTTAAAATTTGCCATTAAGCATACGTTTACGTGTAGCTACTGAGGTATTGAAAATGACATAGTACACCTATGTCAAGAGGAGGCCGGTAGATCACAATGGCCAAGAAAGTGCTTGACTATAAATCAGGACCAAGAAAGCTCGGAAGACCTCGACTTCCATGGATGCACTTCAAGAAAGACAGAAAATTTACCCAATGACGACCAATACACGTTTTTGGTGAAGAATGATTAGGAGAGACGACCTAAATAAAGATGGGACAAAGCCCGAAGACGAAGAAGATTTCATGTCAACAAATAGAAATGGCAACAGACTTAGCAGCCTTAAAAAAAACATTGTAAACAATCAACACAAAACTATCTAGCCTCAAATTAAGAAGAATCTGTACTAATTCCTTGCATTTGGGCGCTTTGGCACGAGCTGAAGCCCAACTAGCGTTTTCTCTAAATAAAATGGGAACCACAAAGCTGATAATACTTATATACAGTTTCTTAGGTTCATATTTAAGTAACTTAAAAAGTGTAAAAGCAAAACATAACAATAAATAAATAGATCAATATTGTGGACAATCAACACTTATCTAGCCGCAAATGTATGGCATCTTAGTAAATACATTATTTCGTTTGTTTTTCTAAAGGATGGTATTTAAAAATACTTCAATTTATTCCCATTTCATTTACCTAATTTTGCCTGTGTTCCACCAAATATACTGAATGTGCACCAAAATATGTTAATTAAAATATGTCATAACGAGCATCTATTTAACAACTGTTGCAAATTTGTAAAACTAGTAATACACCTAATTTTAAAAACAAGCATTTATTTTTTTAGTTTTACTTCAGATAATGCACTGCAAAATGTATTTGAATCAAAAAGCAATTAATGTCCAATGTAGCTTTATTAAAAAAAAAATGAACAGTTGCACTAAACTGGCAGCCCTTTTGAGGTTATTGGGGAAAAAAATTATCTGGCACTGCGGCGGCCGCTACCGCGGCACGCTCGCTCTGCTCGCTCGCCTTGTGCGTCATTTTTATGTTCTTCTAACATAACCTAACCTATCCAAGTCGGATCCGCCCTTTGTGTAACATTCAGGAATATTTGGTGCACGATCTGTATTATAGAAAGATCAATATTATAGAAATGCATACATTGATGTACCTTAAGATTTTTGGTGAACACAAAAATAGTATCCTTTTCTAAAAACGTAAATACATACTTACTTTAATAAAATATTAGTAAGCCATGAAAAATAAAGGACCCATTTTCTCCATTTTACGAATTATCTCGATAAAAGCTTTATAATGTTTCAGTCAAAAAATACTTTGCGAACATTTACTATATTGTATTCTAAGTATGTATTTACAAAAAAAAAAAATGTATTCAAGTATTATATCAGCTATCCGGTTCCCATATTACAAGCTCTGCTTAGTTTGGGGCTGGGTAGTGTTGTGTGAATTGTCCACAATATTTATTTATTTATTTATTTATTTATTTATTTTATCTCTATAGAGGTAGAATCATGAGTAACGTTTAAAAGGGTATGAACCGTTTTACACTGAGTTTGCTCTTTATTATAATTGAAATATGGGGATGGAAAGGATATCGTATCACTAATGGAAATGGGGGATCATAAAAATGAATAGGGGTTTGGGGATGCTAAAATTACATTAACAATTCGCTGTTGTAAGTATAATGTGGCTAAATATAATAGGTTGTAATAATTAGTTGTTGATTATGTTCTGGGGGCTAACGAGCTAAGCGCAAGAATATAAAACCATTTTTAATTTGGTTGCGTGGTAAGGTCACCTGTTGTGTGAATTGTTTATAATATTTATTATTTATTTACTATTTAGTTTAAAAAAACTACATGTATTTACAGAGTTCAACATACTTACCGGATACCAACTAGATATATTACACTTACTATACTTTTTACAGTCCATATCTGAACGAAAGTAAAAGCAGTTGGCGTGTCACATGCGAGAAACGGAACACGTGACAAAGTACATACAGTACATAGAACTTATGTACATAACCATACATAGTATTACTGGTGTTACTAAAGAGGAAGTATTTTAATTAGAAGAAAACAGGTGTCAATGCCAAGAGCGATAGGGAGACGTTAATTATTTATCACACATAGCTGATCTTTGGTGGTCCTTAATCCATACTAATATTATAAATGCGTTTGTAACTCTGTCTGTCTGTGTGGCTTTCACGCCAAAACTACTGAACCGATTGAAATGAAATTTGGTACACAGATAGTTGAGGGCCTAAGGAAGGACATAGACTTTTTATTGTGAAAAAAGGTTTAAAAACCTTTTAAAACGTTATAAAGAGCATCACATTGATGTTTCTGTCTCACTCTGACACCAAAACACTCCGACGATCACCAATCACCAATTGCAATTAAATTTGGTACACAGATAGGTTAAATCATTAGAAAGGACATTTATGCAACTTATTATTGCAAAACACTTATTGAAAACACCATTTTTCATGAGAATTACACTTTTTTGTACAATTGCGACGGCTTTCGATCGAGAAATTTCTGTTTGTGTAGGTGACTGACTGACTTTTTTTTTGTGCTGGCGGGGATGCAAAGTCTTTTCGCCAAGTCCTTATGACTGACTGATTGCCGACCAGTGTTGCCAGTGGCAGATAGTCATAAGCGTCGATGGATTGAAAAGATCGATATTAGAACATATTAGGCTTTTTATTGCGAAAAAAGGGTTGTAAGGGGTTGAAAATAGGGGTTGAAAGTTGTATGGAAGTATCGTCATTTTTAGAGCTAGAAACTTAAAACTTATTTTTTAGTCTGTTGATTTGATATAAAAAAATATGACATTCAAAGTTTGTGCTGGGGGGGTAGAGGGAGGGGAGTACAGGGAGGAGTGTGGAGGGGAGTACAGGGGGAGTGTGGAGGGGAGGTGCCAGGGGGAGTACAGGGGGGAGTATGGAGGGGAGTACAGGGGGGAGTTGGAGGGGAGGTTCGGGGGGAGTGTGGAGGGGAGTACAGGGAGAGTGTGGAGGGGAGGTGCGGGGGGAGTGTGGAGGGAAGGTGCGGTGAGAGTGTGGAGGAGAAAACAGGGGGAGTGTGGAGGGGAGTACAGGGGGGAGTGTGGAGGGGAGTACAGGGGGGAGTGTGGAGGGGAGTACAGGGGGGAGTGTGGAGGGGAGTACAGTGGGAGTGTGGAGGGGAGTACAGGGGGGAGTGTGGAGGGGAGTACAGGGGGGAGTGTGGAGGGGAGTACATGGGGGAGTGTGGAGGGGAGGAGCGAGGGGGGATGTGGGGGGAGTACAGGGGAAGTGTGGAGGGGAGGTGCGGGGGGAGTGTGGAGGGGAGTACAGGGGGGAGTGTGGAGGGGAGGTGCGGGGGGAGTACAGGGGGATTGTGGAGGGGAGTCTTGGGGGAGTGCGGGGGGAATGTGGGGGGGTGTTGAGGAGAGTGGGGGGAGTGTGGGGGGAGTTCGGAGAGGAATGCGGGGGGGATGAAAGTGTGGCGTAGTACGACGCCATATGTCTAAGTTTAGTAAGAGGGCAGACGACTGTGTCACGTGCACGCGAATATGACGTTGTTATTTAATTACTGTTTTCTTTCGCTACAAATTAAAAATGCTACCCATAGACACTATACCACGCGGACGAAGTCGCGGGCACAGCTAGTAAATATATAATAGGGTTCCACACGAAGGCTGCGTTTCCAACAGAGATGACGCGTATCGAGGAAAGCGTTTGTTCACACATCTCGGATATTACTGAGATGACGCATATCGAGGAAAGCGTTTGTCACACATCTCGAACATCACGGGTGGAAACGCAGTCTAAAGGCAATTTTTACCACATTGTCATGAAGAGTTATTATTAGAGTTAATATTTTTACATGACGGATTTGATTCGTCATGTAAAAATATTTCAATCAAAAAAACAATATTATATGTAGGTACTTTAACTTAGACAGATAATTTTTTTGGGAGTATATTTGTTTTCAGGTATCTCAGAAACAGCTTAACTGATTTGGATAACATTTTGTATAAATAAACATTATACACTGGATATACACATAGGCTACTTGTATCCCGAAAAATACCAGAAATCATCAGAAAAAATAATTACCGCGAGTGAAACCTCGGGGCGCAGGTAGTCATTCGTTTATTTAATCGTATGACAAGTACTAAATGGGTGTTACAAAAATACAATAAAATCTTAACTAGAAAAGTGAAAACAAAACTAGATAATACACTTCTAAAAAACAAAGAAAATTTAACAAAAAAAGAAAGCTTAAATAAAATTTATGACTCAATATCTTGGCAAAATTTCAGATGTACGAAAAACCACCAAACAGGATATTCTCATTTCATAAAACGATTTCCTCAGAACAAACAAGGAATTCGCAATCGAGCCCGCAATAAGACATTGTTATACGAAAGACGCGACTTGAATACCCAAATCCAAACTTGAAGGAAAACAGAATGGAGAAATTGATTTACTGTTGGATTTAGGGCAAATTTTTCAATCTACGGATAAATTTACCCCTCAGACAAAAATATATCCATCTCTTCTTTAGGGTTGTCAAAAATTACTCTTCTTCTTCTTCCTGCCTTGGCACAACGTGTCTTTTTTTTCATTCTATTCTATCATTCGTTATCTGAGTACTCACTCCTTTCTTGGACATAAAATCTCTCACAAAATCCATCCATCTTTTCTCAGGCCTACCTCCATGAAGGTTAACCTAAGAAACTACATCATTTTCTTGTCCTTAACCCACTTCATGTGCGGTCGGCACAACAGATCTTCGTTCTCCACTCTCCTTTATTAGCCGTCATTTCAGCAGTCACTCCTTTCTTACCCATGTCATCCTTTACACAATCCATCCATCTTTTCTTTGGCCTACCTCTTCTTCTATACCCATCCACATTCATACCTTAGCATTCTTCTCGTTACATGACATTCTTCCATGACATGCTCGTACCATGCTAACGTTTTGCTCTTCATCTGTCACTGGCGCCTCTTTCAAACTGCCCCTAATATACTCATTCTTTATCTTATCCATTCTCGTCACTCCACACATCCATCTCAACATTCGCATTTCCGCTGCATGTACTCTTCTTTCATCAGTCCCTTGGTGGCCCAACACTTAGAGCCATACAAAACGACAGGTTTTTTAGCTGTTTTGTAAATCCCCTTTAGTTTAAGGGGCATTCGCAGATTGCACGTTGTTCCTGTGACCTGTCGCCATTTCATCCATCCTGCATTTATCTTGCTCTTTACATCCCTGTTAATCACACCTTATACTGGTGAAATAATATATTTTACAAGAATACGACCATAATTAGCTAATCAACTCCCTTTCATAGCTAATAGGTCTCAAGTACTTTCGACGCCTTCATTGTACCAACGCTTTACAATACGTAAACGTTAATTAACGCAAAATTGAGTATACAAAATCTGACTGGTTTTTCAGCTCAGATGGTAGCAGCTCTGCCTTCTGCGCCGTAGGTCGTGGGTTCAATCCCCACCGAGCACAAATACTTGTGAAGTGAACGTAGATTTTCGGTCTCTGTCTACGTGTTATATTGTATTCTACGTATAAGTATTTACAAAAAAAATATATATCAGCTATCTTGTTCCCATTGTACAAGCTTACGATTCACGCATTTCGGCCTACCACAAGCTCTGTCTGGGTCTGTATCTGGCTCTGGTTTTGAGTCTGTGTGAGTGCTGTCTAAATAAATCAGATGAACCATCTGCTCGCTTCACAAAGTTGCGAGTCGTATAATAAGCGCAAAAAAGGCACTCTTGCTTTTCATATAACATGACGCCTTCGTGGTATCTAGTTTTGTGGTCTGACCCGAGTCAGCAGAGCGTAACAGCAGACAAGACCTGAACAGACAGACAAACAGGTCTGGATCGAATAGAAAGTGACAAAACAATGGATGTACCTACTTTCACTCGGTATCGCCATACTGAGACAATGAGTGCTAATGTAACCTGAATAGGATTACGGAGAATGACCATTCGTAGACCTAGTATATCATTATCAACAACAGTCTGACGAAGCCCACTGGTATATACATAAGCACCTCCTAACACCTGCGCCTCAAGTTTGTGGACGCAGTGCATCGTATTTCGTAACAAACCTGTAGTAGTAACAGCTCTTTGTGAGCGATAGACACTTTGTTTTGTTGTTTTTTATCTACACCATCGTCCTCTATCGTTCTTTTCAAGTCCAGTCCATCCCCAAGTTGTCTGGAAGAGATCGCTTTTAGTGATAAGACCGCCCATTGTATTCCACTTTGACGTTTTTCTGTATTCCTTTGTTAATTTTATATGGTGTACAATAAAGTATTTTCTATCTATCTATAGAAGTACTAAAGCAAGCAGAGTTCAAATCTTCTACATACCTGTTGCAATCACAGCACAAACAAGACCATTACAGGTAAGTAATTGTTCAAATAAACAGTTATTTCCTATTGATATTGGAGCAGTCCTTGCTTTGTAATAATATCGTTACGGCAATTCAATATCGTCTTCGTAGCGCTAGATACTCGGAAACACGATAGCAATGTCAATACCTTGCCTTGCCTTGCTTGGCTGAACTGAAGATGAAAGTAACTGAGCACCAGTTAGTATCAAGCACATGAAGCGCACTAACTTTTAAACACCGATCGAAATTTGCACCCGCGCGAACTCGGGGCGGCTCGCTAATATAGTAGCTAGTCGCAGAAATCCTTATTTTTTTTTATGCCAATGATAGACAAAATAAACTATATAAACGGACTTACGGCCACTGATGGTAAGTGGTCACGTCACCGTCGCTTATCAACAACACCAAGGGTGCTGTCGTTGCGTTGCCTAACCTGAAGGAACTTTTTTATTCATTTTACATTTGAATCAATTTCATAGTTCTTAGCTCCCCTCATATACATTTTGCACTAAAAGTAAAAGCATGATAACGCCTACCCACCTTAAGAAAAATAGGCTACTGCAGTGAATTGACTTTTATGTAATATGAGCCCTAGGCCCTTACACTAGGATTCCCTGTGTCGCGAGGTCTTGCACATATATCTCTTAAATTCAAACGTAAACGCTTGATATTTTCAAAGGCTGACATAATTTGATAGCAGACTCACCTGCAAACGCGCGCTAACTCGTGCTAACAACCAGTACTAGAAACCGATACTGTACTACTATTACTAATCTGTGGCGATACAGAAATCGATTAGCAAGTTTAACTACACAGTAAACTCTGCAAGCGCTTCACAGCAATTATTAACTTCAAATCGATACCTATGTAGTAACAAGCTTCAGCTGAAAATAGTACTACGCCTGAAGTTCCTAACTTGGCCAAGTAATTTGAGAAGATGAAGCTAAGTAAAGCAAAATCAAGGTGCCTACCGGATCAAATATCGGATCAAATAACATTGAAAGCTGAAAGTTGTTTTTTAAGGATCATACAGAAGAACGGTATGAACCAAGTCGTAGTTTATTGCGTGTTCTTCTAGACTAGATGTTCCTTGCGGATATGAATACTCCAGTTTTTGAAGACTTGTGTTTAATTTATAATAATTTTACAATAAATTGTAGAAATTCGTGGCCGGTTTCTTGGGAGAATTTTTAGGTTTTAGGTTATACAATATGAAAGTGACAGCAACGACACGAACTGCACCTGTCAGTCGTTTGACACTGACAGTTGCGAAACTGTGCAAAAAGGTCGGGAGCCATCGTGCGCCGGAACACTAGACTTGCCTAGCTTTAAGACGTTTCAAAGTGATCTTTGTGATACTATTGAATAAAGAAAAGTTTGATTTAATAAAATTTTAATTTTTTTCTAACATAGCTTGCCAAAAAAGTATTAGGTAAAACCATCTAGGTTCTAGTATCTGTGGTAAAATCGCGTCGTAGCCAATTCAAGGCAGCGCGCGCCGTCCAAGGTGATCTTTTGTAAAAAAAATGAGATTTTTCAATGGCTCGGCGATTTGTAGAGGCTGGTTTTTTATTTGATGACAGATCTACGGATATATCTCTGGATTGTAAGCCTTTCCTACAAATCTACGGTTTGTTAGGGCAAATCTACTGATTTGCGTTCATTCCATCCACTCAAGTAGAGTAAAATTTTGTTTATTGTATTAAATAAAACGGAAAGGTGGTGGATACTGCAGCCTTCTGCAGGTATCGTAGTATTTATTATTTTTATGCTAAGTAGGTAGACTAGGTACTTATTCATGTAACTAGCAACACTCATAGATAAGTATCTCTTTTCTGTGTTCTATGATATTTTCCATGGGAGTACCTACTTGAGACTACTTTTACTACTCTTCAATAAATTGTTTCCGCGTGTCGTAGAATAGACAAGTGAAGTGTTGGGTTTGAGCTCGTTATGTAGATTCGGTGGCCATAACTTTTAACTTTCTAGGACAGACAGTAAACGCTACCTTTTGGTAAACGCCATCTAGACTTTAACAGCTAAACCACTTATCACAGAACCTAATTTTGCATCTGCTAATTGGTTCCTTTACACGTGTGTGAAACCAGCGCACGCGCCATAAAAAGATTTGTCATCTCTTTCGCTCGGCACCATACCGAACGCCTGTCATATACCTACCTAATTAACAAACTCTTAATTCCCAGACTGTCTCATTTTACACATCCATTCAATGTTGTTTCTGAGTCCCAATAAGCGCCCTTAGCGGGCGTGTTGTGAAGCTCTGACTTCATACAAAACCCTCGCAAAAACGGGCACGTCTAGTACGAATATACAATTTTTTCAGCCTAGTCGGCCTTACCCACCGGATACAAATGGTCAAAACGTGCAAATCTGACGCTGCGGGTTTTTTCTCGAGTTTCTGGAAGTCTTTTTTACATAATGTTTTGTTATTCATAAAATATGACCGCGTACTTTCTTTTTATGGCTTTTTCGACATGATATGCATAATGAGGTTTGGAGTCCTATCCATCAAATAGGTTATTGTAATGACAGTTATAAAATAACACTTTAGCAAATTACATAATGGAACTCGTTGTTAATAGTGTTATTACAACAAAATAACTGATTGGCGAAAAATAGGAAAGTTCTTATTTGGTTTAAAGTAAAGTTCAAGTAAACAAACCCTCTCATATTGCAAAAACCCGTATCATAAATAATCCTCAGTTTTTCATAAATCATAGTCACTCTACTAACTTTGTTTAGCATAACAACCTTTCGTCGACGTAACCGATATAATCAAAAATAACTGAACGAACTTCTCTTACGAAGCTCGTATATTGATGTAGGTACTAAACTTCCCTATACGAACTCTTTATGTGTAGTACCACTGTATCTATTTCAGTCGCCAAGTATTGATCGCATTTTAGATTTGATATGGGGGCAATTAGAGGCAAAATATAGGCCATTTTGTTTGTTCCATCAGCAAGGTTAACACATTTACGAAGTTATCAAAATTAAAATAAACACCTTGAAATCCTTTCACCACACTGTTTCGAAAAAATCAGTGAAAAAGAAGAAGAACGTATCAGAGTTAGAAGCATACATCGTAGCACTGTATGTACCTATTGTGTTGCAGGTGTCTATGGGTGGTAACTGCTTTCCATCAGGTGGCCGTTTGCTTGACTGCTAGCTATGGCATTAAAACAGGAAACGTCATCAGTAAACCTGCTCTGTGTTGTAGGTGACGTAATTGTTGATGGAGGTAACCGCTCAACATCATGTTGGGTTTATCATTCTACTTTTTCTCATAAAAGATCACGGGAATCAAACTCACAGCGAAACAGTCACCCGCCGCTCGCGCCGCAGTAAGTGTTTTTTTATTAATTTTTTTTATTTTTTTATAAATATTTTGTGTTCTGTGGTTTCGACTTTTTGTTGATGTAAGAAAAATTGAAGAGCAATAAGCTGGTGTGGGCATGTCATGAGGAGGGATGAAAGTCATGTGACTAGGAGAGTAATGAGTATAGATAATATGATTCGATATGTGAGTAGAGGTAGACCAAAGAAAACATGAATGAGCTGTGTGAAAGATGACATGGATATGAGAGGAGTGAATGCAGAGATGATTGACTGGCCACTCAGCTCAGTTGGTAGTAGCTCTGCCTTCTGCGCCGTAGGTCGTGGGTTCGATCCCCACCGAGAACAAATATTTGTGTGGTGAACATTTATGTTAGTTCTCTGTCTGGGTGTTATATTGTATTCTAAGTATGTATTTACAAAAAAAAAGTATTCAAGTATTATATCTGGTTCCCATAGCACAAGCTCTTCCTACTTTGGGGTCAGATAGTGTTGTGTGGATTTTTCACAATATTTATATTTATATTTATTCAGAGATGACGGCTGACAGAGGGGAATGGAGGAGAAAGACATGTTGTGCCGACCCCATATAAAGTGGGATAAGGGCACGAAGAAGGGTTTCGACTTTTCGGTTATTTGATTTTACAAATCTCCCGCTTAAAAAACTGGGTAATGGGTCTAAAAAGCTTACCGCAGATCTCTTTGAAGAGGTGCCGTTTGGGAATTAAAATTAAGGATAAGTTCCTAAACTCATAAATACTCCGTCAGATGTAATATTAAACCTGGCTAAGTGACTGCTTTTAGGATTAGGAGAAATTGTTAGTTTTATTGAAATAAATAATAAAAAAAATATCGCTAAGCGCGACGGGAGTTTGGCCGAAATGCGGAAGGTGAGGGTTTGTATTCGAATAAATCAAAATATATAGTGGACATTCCATACAAAATTAACAAGATAGATAGATACATAACTCTTTATTGATTACAATGACACATTAGGTAAGTAGGATACAGTTTCAAGCTTAAAAACCTAGGGCGGGACGTAGTTGTTTTTTATAATGTGCTAGGATAAGTACCTACTCAACCAAAAATTCTAACACAAGTAATAACTTGTGTTAGAATTTTTAATACTTTTTAACCGACTTCCAATCAAAAAGGAGGAGGTTCTCAATTCGGTTGTTTTTTTTTTTTTTTTTTTTTTTTTTAATGTTTGTTACCGCATAACTTCGTCATTTGTGAGCCGATTTGAAAAAATATTTTTTTATCTGAAAGGTACTGCTTCCAGATTGGTCCCATTTTAATTTTATTAAAATCGGTGTTGCCATTTTTTTTTAAATATTTTTTTAATGTTTGTAACTGCCTATATGCCTCCGTCATTTACGAGTATGAACCGATTTAGAAAATTATTTTTTTATTTGGAAGGTTATTCTTACGTCCAGATTGTCCAAAACAAATTTGATTAAAATCGGTTTAGCCGTTTGACAATGAAGTCGGTTTCTCAAGTTTTTTAAACTTATAATTATTTAAATAATTATAAGTTTTAGTACAATGTTCCATTCTGTGAATGTTATGGTAAATAAATACATTTTCTATCTATTTTTCTAAAAATTACATAATAAAAGACAACCTTAGCACTGAAACAAACTTCACTCTTTTCGATATCTCCAATGATTTCGAGCACCAAGAGATCTAGAATGTCAAAGGATTACTTGTGACCTATATTTTATTGTAAATATCAGAAGACTCCGTCTCTCCCACTACAAGTGCACTAAAAATATTGTTCCCCATTGTTAAAGCAATCTGTAAAGTAAAATAAAATGCAAATGGAACGATCACAATATCCATTACAGAAAATACAACCCACGTATTTCAGTCGTAAATAACCAGCGGTTTAGCTTAGTATTTTCTTGAGCGTGTACTATAAAAGTATATTTTACACGGTTGGTGTGGAAAGGTATAAAAGACTGAAATTTATGCGAGCGCTCGCATTGCGAATTAGCATCTAAGGATTCGTTTCTATTTCTACTTCTTCCTGCCCTTTTTTTATACAATTAAGTAAGCAAACAAGCAAACCTACCTGATGGAAAGCGGTTACCTTTGCGACGCTTGCAACACCAGAGGCAGCACTCGCACGTTGCTGACCCTTTATATATTAAAAAATGCCTTTTTTGAAGAGCCCCATACTGTAATATCTAGGGAAAACCTCAGCAACAAGAGTATTCCACAACCAGAGAGTGCGCGGGAGGAAGGTCCTCTCCCACTTTATGTGAGGTCGGCACAACATATAATTTTCCCCCTCCATTCCCCTCTCAGCCGTCACCTCTGCATTCACTGTTCTCTTATCCATGTCATCTTTCACACGGTTCATCCATATTTTCTTTGGTCTACCTCTACTCACATTCATATCCACCCACATCCCATCACTCTCCTAGTCACATGACTTTCTCATTTCCTCATGATATGCCCGTACCACGCCAGCCTATTAATAATTTGTTTCTATTTCTTACATATAAAAAATATAAATATTGTGGCCACTAAGCTAATTGGCCATAATTTTAATAGGGAATAAATCAACTTCTCTTGAAAACATCCAAAATTAAAGGTATTCGGAAAAACGCCGGCAACGAGAGCCCTCTTTGGCTGTCCGCATCATAAAAGTTGAATTGTTTTCGCAATGCGGGTGTTTGGATTGTAAATTCAGTATAATGTGACAAAGGACTGCTTTTTGCTGCTTGACAGATTTTAATATTAAACCGACCGTTTTTCTAAAAAAGTAGCCAAAACTTTTTCAGCAGAAAATATAAATTTACTAAACTGTTTTTCTAAATGATGAGTCTACAGGTCTACCATTATTTATTCCTTGTTGGTTTTCATAAATAGGAGTCCGACTGCCTTATAGCCCCTTCCCACCACCGGTGCGTGATATCGCGCACCAGCCCGCACCAGCTCGCACGACACACCATGGGAACGGTCTCGTGCGCTGAGGTGCCCGGTAGCACAGGAGCCTTTTCTGTGAGCGTTGCCGTGCGTCGTCGTGCGCGGTGCGTGATCATCTGCAGAACCACGCACCGTAGGAAGGCAGCATTAGAATCTGGAGGTGCAGCTTCGGTATACGCGGCGAACGACACAAAACAAAATCTATACTCTAAACATTCTTGTGGGGGAATAGGACGCACACTGGCCTGCCTGATCTCTCAGCTCAGTTGGTAGTAGCTCTGCCTTCTGCGCCGTAGAACGTGGGTTCGATCCCCACCGACACCGAAACTCACACTAGCCTGACTGGCCTCTCAGCTCAGTTGGTAGTAGCCCTGCCTCCTGTGCCGGGGGGGGTTCTATCCCACCGGCATCAAATATTTGTGTGGTGAACACAGATATTTGTTCTCTGTCTGGGTGTTCAAAATTCATCGTCCGTACTTGGTGAACGGACTGGTTTCCGAAAGTACGCCGCTAGCGGGTATCGTAGTCTTTTTGCATGACGCATTTTTAAGGTTCTACAACACGCCGGTTTCCTCACGATGTTTTCCTTCACCGTTTGAGAGTACTGGCATAGTGAACTGAATATACATTTTCGCGACAGAAAAACTCATTCGTGCACCACTGGATTTGAACCCACGACCTTAGGATTGAAAGGCGGGGCCGCTACCACTAGACCACCAGTGCTCTTCTCTCTTCTGTCTGGGTGTTATACTGTATTCTAATTTCTAACTATGTTAATTTTTACTAAAGATCCAAGATATAAAATAGAAAAACTTAATGCTTGGTTCTGAGTGACTAGTATGTGACTGTAGGTGTTATTAATGTACTAAGGCATCTTGAAATAAAGGTGTCAAGTACTACCTAGTCGTTTGCCTTCAACTCAAAGCCGCCTTCAAAGCATACGTAATCTTATTTTTATCGTTTCAAATTAGCAAAGTTTAGGAATACTTTATTTAAAATAGAAAGGTCACGGCTATTATGAACTATTTGTTCTGATTAAAACTCGTCTATAGAGGTATACCTTAAATTCAAATAAACCAGTCAATTACATAACCTTAGAGCCACAACGCAGATGCCATCAGAGAGCGTGGGTATCAGAAACTACCGAGCATTTTAGTATACACCCAGTCAATGTTTGCTGTATTAGAACTTTTTTTCTGGCGATTTTTGTCACAAGTCTAACTCAATGTATAATGTATACAATAGCCATAATTTTAGCTTACATAAAACTCACAAAAAACTACAGCCAACATCCTAACAATTTAAAAATAATCTGGCTTTATATACACAACGCTATTACTCTCAAACGGTGAAGGAAAACATCATGAAGAAACCCATGTCTCTTAGTCAGATCTGCACGTATTGACCATGTTTTTATGGATTAGGCCGACGCCCCGCAAGCAGGGCTTGAGTAATCACCAGTTGCCCCTAACGCTATATGAATCATCTACAATAGATAAATAATAAAAAAATAATGCGGACAATCTTCACAACACTATCTAGCCCCAAACTAAGCAGAGCTTGTACTATGGGAACCAGATAGCTGATATAATATTTAAATACCTTTTTTTTGTAAATTCATACATAGAATAAAATATAACACTCAGACAGAGAACAAACATCTATATTAACCACAAATATTTGTTCTCAGTGGGGATCGAAACCGCGACCTACGGCGCAGAAGGCAGAGCTACTGCCAACTGAGCTGAGAGGCCAGTCAAAGATGCAAAGGCCTGTTTACTTAACATTTCTAACAGTAAACCAGCAATAGATTTATGACCCCACGTAACCACACATGGTGTCAGCATCAAATTAAAAGCTTAAGTAATTAGTATACCAATTGAGCCGTGATCATCTTACATAACTCGGCACGTTACGTCGAATCGCTTAAAACGGCTACGTTATACAATTTCGAATTAATTTCTAGGTCGCTAGTGACACTTTGACACAAATCATATGGATACTTTGACAAATTATAGGGATACTTTCAAAGGGCTACGTCGCGTAGTTGCGTAACTGCTTGATAAAACGATTATGTTAGCTGATATAACTATGCGGACCACTAAGTAAATAAAACAACTTAGGTTACTGTCAATGTCAAGGCCAGGGAGGCCCGAACACACCTAGGCCGCTGGCAATAGCGATCAAAGAAAGAAAGAAAAGAAAGAAAATATGTTTATTGACCATAAAAAAAGATACAATAAATTTGTTATTGCTGCAAATAAACATTTTTTCATTTTTTTCATTTTTTTTCATCGAAACGCAGTCAAATATCGCTGTCAAATTTGACAGCGTTTCACTGATCGCCGACGCCAGCGGCTTAGGTGTGCGCAGGCCTTAACGAGAATGACGGAACCAATGCAAGCGATACGGATCTTGGCTCATCTCGGATCATTTTGCAATTTTATTTTATTGCTTCTTTCGAAGAGAGAATGGATGATTTCCTTGAGTAATTCATCGATGACCCCATCGTAGAAGCCTCGACAGCTACGATATACGGAAAACGTAGAAAAATTGTGGGGTTGTGCAATGCCAATGTGTATTTAAGGGACATTGAAAATCTCGGTCGAGAATTAGGCTCACGATATCTCGCTCGCAATAACTGCTAGACTTCGAAATGTCTAGATTAGTTTTAGACTTCATTGCTAGACTCCGCCCAAGCTAACTATTTATATTTGATTTTGATTAATAGATTTTTTATTTCCAGTCTATTTTATTCATGTTTTTCGCCATCTGTTGTCCTACCAAAAGCTCTCGTCTCTGGTTTTGAGTTTGTGTGAGTGCTCACCAGTGTATTGTACTGTGTGTGACGTTTCGACGTGGGATTCATTTAGTCAACACTCACACAGACTCAAAACCAGAGACAGAGCCAGACAGAGCTTGTGGTAGGCCTACTGACCCTCTTTAGCTTTTGTTCTTTAGTGTGTAGTGTAGTATACCCACATGCCAGTACAAAACAAATAGACAAACAGAGTTGTTAATTTAAACCCACATAATCATACAGACGACGAACAAAGCAGATAATATAACATACGCTTTGAAATCTTATTTAAGAAACTACAACACATATACAACAAATACAACACAACAACTCCCCGAAGTATAATCTTCTTATTATAGCGTCACTGGTTCTTTCGAACCAAGTGTGGTGAAAGGATTTTAAGTGCGCCTCAAAGAGGCTCTTTTCGTGCACTTGACACATATTTTCGAATTATTTAGGTTCTACGACATGCCGGTTTCCTCACGATGTTTTCCCTCACCATTTGAGAGCACTGGCATAGTGTACATAATTTTTTGGGCAGAAAAACTCATTGGTACACGACTGGATTTGAACCCACGACCTAAGGATCGGAAGGCGGGGCCGCTACTAGCCCACCAGCGCTCTCAATATAATATTTTTTGAGATGTGGAATTGAGTGAGATATTTCTAATATATTTGATCACAATTCTTTGTTTTCACAAAGAAACTTACAATTAAACAAATATTTACAAAATGTAAAAAATACACAAGAAACAGTTGAGCTATCTGCAGATCGTTACAAACGATCTAGAGATACAACTGATCCAAATCAGTGCCAGACGGAAGCGTCCCCAAGACGCTGGCGGCATTGCCACGCTGAATAGCAATGCTTATGATACGCTGCGCCAGATACCCACCAGATATTTTGGAATTTTAAGATCGAACAGTTCAATTAGTTTCGATCAAATACTGCAAATACTACTTATATAATACCATGGCGCAAGAAAGCTATAGCTAATAGATTACTACGTTCATAGTCAATAATTATTTGATAGTACGAAAACCGTCAAATAAAATATATTTATTATACATAATTGGTACTACCAATGTTGCTTTATAAAGATGGATTTAAATAATTATGACGTGTGAAGTGTTTTATGGTTGAAAATACAGGTTGGTAACGGACTAGATGTTGCCAAATAAAAGACTAAGTAAACATAACTTAGATAGGTATAGGTGTGATGGTTAGGTAGGTTCCAAAAGTCACTTTATAAAGAAAGACTAACACCCATTTTCACTAACGACGATCAAGGAGTCACCTAACTAAGTAACGCCTAGTCTAGGCAATTCCATAACAAAAATTTTCGCCTAACGTCGTAGTCATCGCCTAAAGGTTGGTGAAACGTTTTTTTGCTCTAGGTAACTCCTTAATATTTAGGCATCCGATTTAGGCGTCGCCTAGGTTTAGTGAAAACGGGTGTTACTCGTAATTCTTTTAATTTAAACCCTTCCCTCATCAGAGGGCTAAGTTTGAACAAATATTAGAAGGGAAAAATCATTTTGCGGGACAAAAAATAATAGAAAACAAAAATCGGTTGCCTGTTAATGTCGGTTTACTGATGATAGTTGAACGTGACAACGTCATTATTTACAGCTGTCCACGCGGACGCATCGCTCACTCAAGTAGGAGAGAGACAGATGTCGAACGCTGCCGAACGCGGAGGCCGTGCGTGCCTTTTTGTCGCTCGTTCCGCGCTCTCGCTTGCACTTCAAGCCTTAAATGGAACGCCACAGAGCGAGGTAACGCCGCATGAGTCATGTATTTTCGTGCGTGCAGCTGGCTCCATCGAATTATAAGACGTTGTCACGTCAAAAGTAGTTTTTTAGGGTTTCGTAACCAAAGTGTAAAAAAACTATTACTAAGAGTCCGAGGAGTACCTCGGACGGAAGTATTCCGTCTGTCTGTCTGTCCCCTAGGCCATCTGTCACCAAGCTGTATGTCATGAACCGTAATTGTTAGACAGTAGATTTTTTTTAATTCTAGTTTACCAAAAGTAAAGCCGCGTGAAGAAGTTAGTGCTGGAAATAAAATTGTAAATGATTCATGAGATGAAAAACACATTTTATAAAATATATTGTAATTTGCGTAAAAGCTTTTGCAACTACCTTGACATAATGCGGGAAAATAGGGTGCGTTTTAAACTTATAACGCAGATAAAATGTAATCTTTCTTCATAATTGCTTGTGCGTGCGAGCTATCATAACTAGCTTTCAACGCGGTTTTATTTGACAACACAATATTCATATTTCTCACACGATATGCTTCTTGGGGTTCTGGAGCTCAATTCTAGACTTTAAGAGATTTACGCTCGAAATAGAGATTTGAAATGTCGCGAAAGCAGTGTCATATCACCAAATTTGTCGAAGATAATATCGAACCGCGATAAAATGCGTATTCTAGCCACCGTTAGACTTTTACGTTAGACTTTTACATTAGAGATGTCAGAAAGAAGGTTCATTCCTAAAACTTCCACAGACTATCCCGTTGTTGTTCATGTTTATCTACGTTCCGTTTTTATCGATATAATAGTTCGATAGCACTAACTTTATTATTGTCTTCAAATAAACACATTTCCTATTAAACGGCGTTTATAATGCGTTCTTGTTGTTGTTTATAGTAGATTCATTTTCATTAGATAGTAATCAATGGACTTTTCGCACAAAATGTTAGTTACAATAATTAATTCCGGAAACACACGGAACGTTATTATGTAGGTACCATAAAACTGTAAACTTTGTTGTTTGTAATCTATGGTCAGTTGTCTATGAAGTGTTGCAGATGTGTATTTGTCAGGATCATTATTAGGATATGTTATTGACAGGATCATTATACTCAAGAGAAGGACTCCGATGACTTGAATGTTTAATTCAAAGGTTAACTACTAGATGGCCATTCCATGCAAAAATAATATTTCTCTCGAAGCTTGAACCCCGGATACAAGTATAGACGTTGACTGCTCTTCTAACTGCGCCATTGAATAATTACTAAGTACGAGCTACATTCAATCACTCCTCACTTATTGTAGGTTTATGAGAAAGCATTATTCGCGTTCTCGCTCCCAACTTGTATACCCTACAAACAAGTAAACATCATTGTCTTTTTATCAAAAAGTAAGACTAGGTGGTATGGTCTTGGTACTCTAGTCTGCTCCAAGGACCGAAAGAAAAAAAAAGCCCAAAGTCACCCAAAGTATATTAGAGATGTCAATGTCGACTACTACTCACCACTCGACACATATCTAACGGCCTTCGCTCGATAAATGTCTATAGTGATATTGCTGGAATACGATATCTATTGAAAATGTCATGTCTATTTAAATTTGACAGTTCTTGTGATATATATCTACCGTGACAAAAAAGTCACTGGTCTAGAATTGCCCCCCTGTACCCAAAACAAGACCTCTCTACTAAGACTCCGCTGTCTGTCCGTCAGCCACCAGGCTGTATCTCATGAACCGTGATAGTTAGATAGTTGACATTTTCACAAGTTATGTATTTTTGTTACTGCTATAATAACAAATACTAAAAAAGCAGAATAAAATAATAATTTAAATAAAAAAAAACATGTCTTTTGTATGGACACTCCATAAAACAACCGTAATTTTTTCGCTCGTTTTTGTTCGGTATTGATAACGACTAACACTTGATATAGGTATTATGTTCACTTTAAAAATAAATAATTAAATAAAATAAAACAAATTTGATTGTTATTAGATTGAGTGCCTTTTTCCGTTTTTATAGTTCTACTTTTGCAAGTCCAACTCGTACTTGGCCGGTTTTTTACAGATGTACATGTTATTAATTTTTTTTAAATCACGCCGAATAATTTAGTCGTTTATCATAATCTTTATGTTCAGCTGTCAGAAACTTTTAGCCGATAAATTTGTATCTGCTTAATTTAAAAGTTATACAATCAATAAAATTTATTCGTTTGTTTAATTGACCAGACATAAAATGTTGAACAGTAGAACCGAACTACCTCAAAAGTTACTGTTTTATAAAGCAGTATTTTTATGTCCGATTTAAACAATAAGCAGCAGGTAAAGGACATACCTACATATAAACTGGCCAAGTGCAAGTAGGACTCGCGCACAAAAGGTTCCGTACCATTCATCTATAAAACGGCCACAAAACATAGAATAGAATAGAAAATTCTTTATTGCACACCTAAAAACTAACAATGGAAAAACAAGTAACCATAATTAAACACATACTAACTAATGTACAATGGGCGGTCTTATCGCTGAAGAGCGATCTGTTCCAGACAACCTTTGTTAGTTTAGAAAAACATGTTTGTTGTATGGGGGCTCCCCTTAAATATTTGTTTTATTTTATTTAGTTTACCAGTAAATATATAACTAAATATTCTTTGAATACATTGAGCAGTGCCGTTATCAATATCGAGCAAAAACGAGCAAAATAATCACGTTTGTTGGGTTGTTGTCAAATATGTATTCTATTCTGTTTTTAAGGTTTGTTGTTATAGAGACAACAGAAATACATTATCTGTGATCATTTCAACTGCATATCTGTCAGCCTGGTGGTATTTTTTTTTTTATACAACAAAGTTATCAAATCAACAAAATTACAGGTGGGCCGTATGCTTGATACGGCCCACCTGATGGAAAGCGGTTACCGTAGCCTATGGACGGTTTAAAACGCCCTTCTTGAAAAGCCCCATGCTGTAATTTATATGGAAAGCCTCGGCAGGAAGAGTATTCCACAACCTTAGAGTGCGCGGGAGGAAGTTCCTCTGGAACCAGACGGTGCGCGACCATGCCGGCTCCAAGGTATGTGGTATACGGACATACAGACAGACAGACAGACAGACGGGTAGACGGACGGACAGCGGAGTCTTAGTAATACGTTCCCGTTTTACCCTTTGGATACGGAACCCTAAAAACAGATTGTATCTCCATTTGACTGTGGCTTTTGTTCACAACAAATACATTGAAACATTCTGAATGTTTGTGGAGAGGACACTCCCATAAAGTTAGTTCTCATGCGTAACCTTTATACAATCACACGGCTTGTGCAATCGCTTTATTTACATTATTACGTGTTTTATACAATCTGTTCATAAATATAATGCTATAATAGGTAGGTCGTGGGTTCGATCCCCACCGAGAACAAATATTTGTGTGGTGAACATAAATGTTTGTTCTCTGTCTGGGTGTTATATTATATTCTAAGTATGTATTTAAAAAAAAAAAATGTATTCAAGTATTATATCAGCTATCTGGTTCCCATATTAGCTCTGCTTAGTTTGGGGCTGGGTAGTGTTGTGTGAATTGTCCACAATATTTATTTATTTATTTATTTATAATACCTATTTCTCCCGCATCATTGCTGTGTTTCTGTTTGAAGAGTGTGGGTGTCGGTGAAATTACTGGCACGTGAGGTTGAACATTACAGATGTTCAGCCTCACGTGCCAGTTATTTCAAATAACCTCAAGTTGATGGACGCACGGCAGTGCATCGTAGGGCAAAGTTCCAGTAGGCCTACCACAAACTCTGTCTGGCTCTGTCTCTGGCTCTGGTTTTGAGTCTGTGTGAGTGCTGACTAAATAAATACTACGTCGAAACGTCACACACATATAATACACTGGTGAGCACTCACACAGACTCAAAACTAAAGCCAGAGAGAGACAGAGCCAGACAGAGCGTGTCTGGCTGTTGAGGCCTAATGCCGTAGTGACCTACGAGGCAATACTTTGTTATAGGCGATGGTTAGCACTTAACATCAGTTAGGTCATAAAGCTTGTTCCACCATCTAGTTGTATAAACAAGTAAATGATACCTACCTCTTTTTATAATGATTTGAGACTATGTTAGTAGAACGAGTTTTAGGCGACATTCTAACTCGTTAGGACAAGTGAATGTGCCAAATGGAATCGAACTAGCTCTCCTATTACAATGATCATAAGTTTAGATTAAATTTGTTCATCGTGGCAATCTAATAAATAAATATTATGGACAATCCACACAACACTTTCTAGCCCCAAACTAAGTAGAGCCTGTACTATGGGAACCAGATAGCTGATGGTACATTTTTTATTGTAAATACTTTTACTTTTTATACATATAACACCCAGAAAGAGAACAAATATCTGTGTTCACCACACAAATATTTGTTTTCAGTGGGGATCGAACCCACGTCCTGCGGCGCAGAAGGCAGAGCTACCAGCATTGTAACCTAGGTGCAGGGCTCATTGATGGAGGACAGAAATATGAAGGCAGCTGGTCACTAAAAAACTATTTATTTCAAAACTTTCTTTACGTAATTACGTGGCGAAGGCGGCTCGCAGACTGCCTGCATTTTGTATTTTACTAGACTAAATGCGTCGCTTCCCCGCGCGTCTCTCACCTGAGGCCCGGGCTACGCCCAATCCAATCGTCGAGCGGGAAAGCGATGCATTTCCTTATAAGGGTTTTTGACAATCAGATAGTTACATAATAAAATAGCTGGATAGTGGCGCTTCTTAACACCACCCCCCAGTTTGAGGGTTCAGCCGATAAATGTGTCCGTGGGAAGCACCACTATCCTAGCTACAGGACGACGCAGCGTCCCAGTCGCCGTCTTAAGGTCTACGACTCTCACTTGTCCCGCACTTCCCTCATAGACTTTGGTTATAATGCCTCGCGGCCACGTATTGCGAGGTTGATTACTTTCGCACACCACCACAACATCACCCACTTTCACCGGTTCCGAACAAACTGTCCATTTTTGTCGCCGCTGAAGAGTGGGCAGGTACTCCTTCGTCCATCGCCGCCAGAACGCCTCAGCCAGCGCGTTCGCCTTTCTCCACTGGCGGCGAGCGTCGGCATCTCGTAGGTCACACAGCATCATGGGAGCGTCACCCGCCGCCGTGCCTAGCAGTAGATGGTTCGGTGTCAACACAGTCGGCTGGTCGGGGTCTGCCGCCACGTATGCTAGCGGGCGGCTGTTGATCACCAGTTCAGCCTCCAGCAGTACTGTGTGTAGCACCTCCTCCGACGGTGCACGCTCTTTCAGAGTTGTTCGGAGCGCGCTCTTCACAGAGCGCACTAGGCGCTCCCAGCAGCCACCCATGTGCGGTGCTGCGGGCGGGTTGAAACGCCACTCTATGCCCCTCTCCAGAGCCGCGCCGGTGAGCCGGCTGGCGTCTAGGCCGCGCAGAGCGGCTCGCAGCTCGTTGTTGGCGCCGACAAAGTTAGTACCACAGTCGCTGAGGATGATGGAAGGGCGCCCGCGGCGCGCGATAAGACGACGCAGGGCAAGGATAGCAGAGTCGCTGCTTAGAGATGCGGCCAGTTCGAGGTGAATAGCGCGCGTGGCGAGACATGTGAACAACACGCCCCATCGCTTCTCGCGGCGCCGTCCGATGGTGATCTCCATGGGGCCAAAGTAATCGACCCCACAGTTCACAAAGGCTCGCCTTGTGGTGGCGAGTCTGACGAGCGGCAGATCGCCCATTTTAGGCGGGGAAGGGCGCGCACGCTGCACACGACAGTACTGGCAGCGCGCGACAACGCCCTTCACGGTAGGCCGGACGCAGGTCACCCAGTACTTCTCGCGCAGGTTGTTGACGACAGTCTCGTGGTTTGCATGTAGAGCACGCTGATGATAATATTGAACGATTAATCGTGTAGTATGGCACTTACCATCGAGGATAATGGGATGTTTCTCATCAAATGTCAGTTCGGTAGAGGCACTCAAACGCCCCCTGACGCGCAGTAGTCCATCGTCGTACAACATAGGGTCAAGCCGTAGCAGGCGGCTCGCTTTTGGGAGTGGCTGGCCGGCGAGTAGCGCACTCAGGTCTTCTGGGAACGCGCGAGCCTGCGCCGCCTTCAACAAGAAGGCCTCGGCCTCCCACAGTTTGTCTACCGTCAACGCCTGCCGTAGCTTCTGCTTGGCTTGGCACGCTTTTATGAATGTCATCACGTACGCCATAACACGAACGGCCCGCGTCCACGTAGAGAAGCGTGTGACGTCTATGAGGGGCGGAGCAGCCTCTGTCGTCACTAGCGACCGCTCAATGCGTTCCAGATCATCGACGGGCACCTCTTCAACTCCACAGCTGGGCCACTGCACCTGTGGATCACAGAGAAAAGGGGGACCCGAAAGCCACATGCCTTTGTTATTAGGCCAGTCCATCCTAGTAGCTTCGTCAGCAGGGTTTGATTCCGAAGGAACCCAGCGCCAGTCGCTGCGCTTTGACACGCTATCTATTTCGGCTAACCTATGAGACACGTATTTTTGATAATCCCGTGCGTCAGAATTTATCCACAGGAGCACTGTTTTAGAATCAGTCCATAGGTACTCATTTGAAAACACGATATCAATTTCAGACTTAACTGTTGCCGCCAATCTACATGCCAACACTGCAGCTTGAAGCTCAAGCCGGGGAATAGATACTACTTTGACAGGTGCTACCCTGGCTTTACCTACTACCATCGTACATACTCTATTACCGGATTCGTCCGTCCCTACCAAGTACGCTACTGCTGCGTAGGCTTTCTCGCTGGCATCTCCAAACACGTGTAGAGCTACATTAGTCAGCTGTAGTCCATACCATCTAGGTACCGCTACGCTTGACAGATCCTTTAGCTTCTCCAACCATTGGAACCAAACCTCGGCTTCTTTATCTTTAACGAAGTCATCCCAGGTTATGCCCGACTGCCAAACGCGTTGCATCAGAACTCGCGACTGTATCACACATGGATAAACTAATCCCAATGGGTCAAAGATACTCATTATAAATTTGAGAAAGTCGCGCTTAGTAGGTGTGAGTCGGCCCTCTACTAAATCACTTGGTAAGCGTTTAAATGAAAGGTCGAATTTCATACAATCACTTTCTGGGCACCAAATCATGCCCAGTGTGCGCTCACCTTCAGACCTATCTAGCTTAACGCGACCCGGCACCACAGATGGAAGCACTTCTCGAAGCTCTGGTGAGCTCGTCACCCACCCCCTGATATCAAAACCACCCGCGCGGTGTACGTGGGTGACGTCACTTATCAGCTGTTGTGCTGCTGCAACGGTATCTGTGCTATCTAAATAATCGTCCACGTAATGTTTGCGCTTGATAGCGTCCACCGCTGCTGGATGCGTTGCTGCAAATTCATCTGCGTCTTTATTTAATACGTATATAGCGGACGTAGGCGAAGAGGTGGCCCCGAAAATCATAGCATTCATTGCGTAGATATCGGGGTCATTACTCTGGCCGTGGGAATGCCGTGGGTCCCGCCATAAGAACAGCTGTGCGCCTTGGTCTTTATCGCATATTTTTATACGCATAAACATGTCTGCAATGTCCGCAGTGAACGCTATTTTACGCATTCTAAATTTAATCAACACGCCCATTAATGAATTTAACAAATCAGGCCCACTTAACAAACAATTGTTTAATGAAGCGCCTTGGTAGGTGGCGGCGGCATCAAAGACTAGACGCAGCTTGCCTGGTTTGTTTGGATTCGTCACTCCAAAATGGGGAAGATACCACACCGGGTCAGCTTTAATACCACCGTCCAATTTACGCGCATAGTTTTCAGTTAATAGCCTATCCACCTGTTTAGTGTACGCGCTCGCGAATTCAGGATCCCGTTCCATTTTTCTTTCGATCCCGGTTAAACGCCTACATGCGTAACGATAATTATCGGGCATTTGTACGTCATCGCGCTGCCACAGTAAACCTACCTCCCAGCCACCCGTTACGCGGCAGCTAGTATTATCTAAAGTACGTAACGCTCGCTCTATGTTATCATTTTTTCGAGGTACTTGACTAATACCTATTGCCTCTAGTTCAAATTGGGCTTTAACCATATCATGTAAATCGGGCCGCAATGTTGACATGCAGTTAGCGATTTCATAGTTACTTGAACTCGCGCCTAACGGGCCGTGAACAACCCAGCCTAGCAAAGTAAGCGAAGCGACTGGACGTCCGGATTTACCTTGTCTGATCTCTCTGCCGACGATGAGCTTCCAGTTGTCCTGACCCAACAACACCATGGGTTTCGCCTCCCGCATTTCATTGCAATCCAGGCACTGTAAGTGAGCATTGTCCTCGAGTACACGCGCCGGTAATGTTTGCGACGGCAAGTTCACACTTCGCATGGTACGCACTAGGGCGTGTAAAAACCGGGTTGTTTAAAAAAACCGGTTATCTCGGTTTTTTATTTAAAATAACCGATTAATCGGTTAATCGGTTATTTTTTCCAGTTTCTCATATGGGTGTCTTAGGATGAAATAAAACCATATTTTTTTATAAAAATGAACTTATTATTTGAATAAGCAAGCACCAATTAAATTAGCTTGTTAAATTTTAAAATATTTTAATGTACAGAACTCACTCATCATCCTAAATAAAGTTGTAAAATTCAACAACATGATAATAGTTGATAATTATTAGTCTTAATAGTTACTCAATTTTTATTAACACAAAGAAACTTGCAAAATACACAAGAAACAGCTGAGCTATCTGCAGACCGTTACAAACGATCTAGAGATAGCTCAACTGGTCCAACCGGTCCAAGTCAGTGCCAGACGGAAGAATCTCCAAGACGCCAGTGGCATTGCCACGCTAAATAGCTAATGCTAATGCGATGCACCAAATACCCACCAGCCCTTGGGTCACGCATCGCTTCGATCAGACACCTAGGCAAAATTTTGAAGACCCGCAAGGCCTTGGTTCTCCACGGACCCAGAGTCTCAATCCCAAGAGGAGCAAATAAGTAGGCTCTGTCGAGACCTGCATATTTAAGCTTCTTGAGATCCTTGGCCAGATCTGCCGCCGCGCCAGCCACAACGGATATCCTTGCCAAATAAGAAGGCGCAAATGTGTCGAAACACGTAGCGTCCCACACAATGGGCCTCTCCAACTCCCAAGGAGCAAGCGTCATACCATCGTCACGCAACGGACCATTCGGTTCGGGAACGTTGGTACGTTGACGGTGGTAAAAGTCCGCCTGATGATGTCGTTAAAGCTGGCATGACGAGATATCCGAGCGGCGGCCTTATAACACGATAAACTGTGGCGAGTAACGCACTGGCACTGATGAGGTGCGTAGCACAGTGAACCCAACCGTAGGCCAGTTGAATACAGAACGTTACGGGATCCATTAAAGTCCCAGTGTTATATGAAGGAAGCGCTTGTAACCAATGCCCTGACTCCAATTTAGAAAAAACTGGAAGACGAGCACTATTTGCGGAGCTATAAGCCTAGAACACGTAACAGACAATTCGTGTTATTTTATAAACTAATACACATACACAATATTACTTATGGCTCGCAGACTTGGTCTTTGAAGTCCAAACTCAAGGTTTGCCAGCAGGCGATGGAGCGCAGCATTCTTTGGGTAAAATTAATTGACCGTATTCGAAATACCACACTGCGCTTCAAGACTAAAACCGCTGACGTGAAGCAGATGACGCAGAGGAAAAAGCTGCAAGGCTGAAGTGGGACTGGGCCGGCCACGTCTGTCTGCCGCATGCCTGACGCACTGTGGGCCTAAATCTCCACATTGTGGAGCCCTGAAACAGCGAGGAGGCGTCGCGGTAGACTACGCAGGCGATGGTGGGACAAACTGGACGCTTTTGAGAGAGACTGGCAATTGATGACACAAGATAGTGTAGAGTGGCGGGATCGGGGGGCGGTCTTTGTCCAATAATGAGGCATTTTTGCAATTTTAATGTATTATGTTGTATTATAATTAGGTGGATTACTATAGGCGTTCTAAATAAAGTTTGCAAGGTGTAGTTATAAATAAATTGGCATATTTTACTCATAAAAAAAATAACCGAAAATCGGTTATTTTGGATGGAAAAACCCGATTAAAAACCGACCTAAAATCAGTCGGTTAATCGGTTTTTCGATTAATCGGTTAATCGGTTTACATGCCCTAGTACGCACACTAATATCGTGACACACTCCGTTCGGCCCGCGTATTATCACTTGAACACTACGCGATATGTTGTCACTTACACACTGTCCCCGCGCGGTCAACAACCTGAGCGGCACTACAGGTCCGTCTATGTCATGGACGACGCTATCGTCCACTAGAGAAACTGACGCGCCGTCGTCCAAAAGCGCGTAGGTATCTCGTTCACTACCACATTTTGTCACTATTGTCACTGGAATTATCTTTAGTAGCGCCCGCGCACGATACTCTCCAACACTAGTCACAGTTTCAAAGGTGGCACTCGATGACGTCACAGTGGGCGGACTCTCTCGCTCCGCTACGATCGGAGCGATCGGGTGTGGTGCGTGTGATTGCGTCGGCGGCGGGTGCGCGGTTGGGTGCAGTAAATCGTGATGCGGATATTGACACTGACTGCAACGTTTAGCCCGGCAAAACCGGCTGGAATGAGATTTGGCAATGCATTTATAACAAATTCTATTCTTTTTAACTATGTCCCACCTTTCTTCCACAGACAGTTGCTTAAACTGCGTACATTCGCTCAACTTATGTTCATCCGCACACAATACACATCCAATTTTATTATTGTCCTCTACCGCGGCGGCGACAGTTTCAACTTGAGTATGTACGCGGTGTGACGTAGACGCAGCTCGCACTGGGACCGCGCCCCTGTCTCGCCGTCCGGAGCCGACGATAGTCGCGGGCGCGAGAGTCTCACTAAAATGGCAATAGTACGATGCCACGCGTGTTATCTTGGTCAAGAACTCGATCACTATGTTCAAATTTGGAGAGACACGCAGGTCAACGCCATTATTGTCTTTTTCCTTGTGCATCGCGAACTCGCCGTATTGCGCGCGTTGATATGGTGTTAGTTTATCAATGATTTCGCGTACTATTTGTGGATTATTTATATAGCCGTCAGCTCCCACACTTTTTAAAACAGATGTGCAATTGCGTACTATGTTTGTGAATGATTTTAATTCCCGGCCACTTTCCGACACTTGTGGCAAATTTTGCATCTTCTGAAGTGCGCATTCCAACAGCCTGCTTGGCTGGCCAAATTCTTCTTGCAATCCTTGGATGACCTCTTCCGGGTCAGTAGAGGTCCGCAGAAGGTCTTCCACCGCTGCCTTCGCTGCACCGACGAGGGCCACTCTCAGTCGTGCCATATTTTCGTAGGGCCTGAATCGATGTATATCCGCCGTGCTGCGGTAGGCCGTCACAAATCCGAGCCAATCTGCGGGGTTGCCGTCGAAGGCCGGAATGTCATACAGCTGCCGGGGAAGAGGCGGATTGCTGCGGGCCAATTTACCGATAGCTTCCGCTAATCGTCCAATTTCCGTGGTCGGGGCCAGCATAGGCGCGGGAGGCGTAGGTGGTGCGGGGGGCAGGGGTGTGCCGGGTGGCGCGGGCGCGGCGGCAGGCGGCGGCGCGGCGCTGGCGGCCGCACTCTGCCGCAGCCAGCACTCCACGCGGCCTGGGGGCCCACTCGTCACGCTGCGCGGCAGCTCGTCCAGCGCCTCTGCCTCTTCCTCGACCGCCAGCTCCGCCATCTCGAGGGCTAACTTCTTTTTAATGACGCTCTCTTTTATTCGCATGAGCTCCAGCTCGGCCTCATACTCCGCCCGTATGCGGCGCGCCTCGCGCTCGGAGCGGCTCAGCCTTGATGCTTGGCTGCAGCTGCTGCGCGGCGCGCGCACGGTGCTGGTCGTGGCGGGAGTGCTATTGGCTGACAGCGGCGGCGGCGTATCAGCCGGGAGGCCGCCTGTCAGCATTTTAGGTTCACACGAATGAGAGAAATAGTCTTCAGAGTCTGTGTTTTGCTCATCTACCGCGATCGCGTCACTTTTTAGTGTCTTTGGGGCCGTGCTGCGCGTTACATATTTCCTTCCTTCCATTCTGCATCAGGCTCGAAGGACCAGTTTGTAACCTAGGTGCAGGGCTCATTGATGGAGGACAGAAATATGAAGGCAGCTGGTCACTAAAAAACTATTTATTTCAAAACTTTCTTTACGTAATTACGTGGCGAAGGCGGCTCGCAGACTGCCTGCATTTTGTATTTTACTAGACTAAATGCGTCGCTTCCCCGCGCGTCTCTCACCTGAGGCCCGGGCTACGCCCAATCCAATCGTCGAGCGGGAAAGCGATGCATTTCCTTATAAGGGTTTTTGACAATCAGATAGTTACATAATAAAATAGCTGGATAGTGGCGCTTCTTAACAAGCATATTAGCCCATTGTACATTTATTGAATAGTATTTATGTGTTATATTCTCTTTTTGTTAGTTTGTAGGGTGTACAATAAATAATTTTCTATCTATCTATCTTAGCAAGGGGGGCTAAGAGAAGGTGGAATTAGTTCCAACAAGTATCAGAAACTAATCCACTGTTTCAACTTCCATTCAAACACGTGCCAGACATCAAGGTTTCGGGATACCGTCATTAGTGCCATCATACATTCACACGGTATTCGACTATTCGTCCAAACAGCAGGCGTTTCGTTAAATCTTACGGGACGCCGTAATCGACCCTAGTATATACTTCAAAGTTTATACTTGCGGACAGTATCGTTAACACTTGTTTTTGTATAACCTTGTATAGATAAACCAGTCTAAAAATGCACGCCCCTCCACCACGTTTTCTTGACGTTGACTCACAACAAAGTAGTTAAAAATGATCCTTGTAATCTATGCGATAAAGAACAATTTACTTTGACTGACTGGAGTAGCAGGACGTGCATTTTAAGCTTGGACGATCTCTACCTTGTTTCCAAATAAATATATTTTGATACTAAAGGGCCACATAATTATAGGCGATATGCTGGCTATGAAGCTGCAATATTTGACGGCGATAACTGAATCGCCGACAAATACCGCAAGTTAAGGATTAGATGTGGCCGAACATTTAGTAAGATAAATATGGTGATAGAAATGTCATACGTGCTACTATAATGCCGCTTAAGTACCGTGTTATTACAAAATCATTGTCTCCTGTGTTCCAAAAGGCGAATAAATAATATGACTATAGATTGTTGACGAAACAGGTCACACACAACTATTCACAAGAAGGAATCTTTAACAGGCATGACGGTACGTATTGTTAGGAGACACAACAGCTCACGCAGGGCAACCGAATGCATGTAAAAAGGTTCTTAGGATAAAGCATGTAGACGTGACGTCCCCGAAATTTTCTTACAGTAACTCCAAATAATGGATTAGGGTGTAATAAAACCGGACATTATTGTAAAGCGAAGGTCTATTAAGTTGTTTTGATGCGGGTACAGTAAAGGATCATACAAACCAAGGCAAGGAACCAAGCCGTAGTTTGATGCCTGTTCTTCTAGTCTTGGTCGCGTGGAGCTGGTATCTAGACTCCCCAAGCTTTAAGACAAAGACGTTTCAAAGTGATCCTTTTGATACTGCTGAATAAAGTATAAAGTGTATACTTTTGATTTAGATTTTTGATTCTATCATAATTTTCTTTGAGTTTGAGTTTGATGATTCGAAGACACCAGGGCCTTTAAGCTTCTATGAGTCAAATAGGCCTACCATGAGCTCTATCTGGATCTGTCTCTGGCTCTGGTTTTGAGTTTGTGTGAGTGCTCACCAGTGCATTATACTGTGTGTGTGACGTTTTGACGTAGGATTTATTTAGTCAACACTCACACAGACTCAAAACCAGAACCAGAAACAGAGCTCATGGTAGGCCTAATGGTATATACTCTAGGAAGACAAAGCATAATGCCAGTATTCCTACCGACCTAGTTGCGCTTACATCACAATCGCTCTAATGGTATCCATTTGCACACACCATATAAAACCTGGCAGGAAGTACTTACTACATTGTGTTCCATCGTATTGGAAACTGGGTCTTATTACAAAGGGTTAGAGGCAGTGAATAACAAATGTGGAGTTCCCATTTTGGGCGCTATGGATAAGGATAGGTAATGAATTTAATAGGTTAGCTAAGTTATACATTACTACAGCAGACTGCAGAGGCCGATACCATACAACAGACTCTTCTTCTTCTTCATAATGAATAGCATCTGTCCTTTTCGGATCAATTTTGCCAGTGTCGAGTAGTTTAATGAGAATGATGATAATATATTACCATATAATTATAAGTTTAAAAAACTTGAGAAACCGACTTCATTGTCAAACGGCTAAACCGATTTTAATCAAATTTGTTTGGGACAATCTGGACGTAGGAATAACCAAATAAAAAAAAAAAATTCTAATTCGGTTCATAAATGACGGATGCATGCAGTTACAAATATTAAAAAAATTATTTAAAAAAAATGGCAACACCGATTTTAATAAAATTAAAATGGGACTAATCTGGAAGCAGTACCTTTCAGATAAAAAAATAATTTTTCAAATCGGCTCACAAATGACGAAGTTATGCGATAACAAACATAAAAAAAAAAAAAAAAAAAAACATACAACCGAATTGAGAACCTCCTCCTTTTTGATTGGAAGTCGGTTAAAAATACTTTTCCGTCAAATCGTCAGTCGTCTGTCACAGGTCGGCCCTACCATTGGCATAAGAAAAAAATATGGCCGTTTTTTCCCAAAACCATCTGAAATATTTTCGATCAAATCAGAATATCACATAATACACTTTAATTCCAATTGCTAACACTTTGAGCTAAGACTTCAAGTAATGTTGGTTAAAATGCTACCGAAATTACACAACAGAACCCGAAGTCGGAGTTTTGCTACCACATTTCGTTACCAAATGTTGTTTTCGTTTCGCCTTTTTGTCTCTCTCTATTGCATGGAGAAAATATGAGACGGCAAAAATACGTTACGTAGTTAGAGTTGTTGTCTCATCTTTTCTCCATACAATAGACAGAGACTAGTAGGCGAAACGAAAACAACATTTGGTAACGAAATGTTGTAAATGCACTGGGACTTCGGGTACTGAACTCAAAATAACACCAGAAAATCAAAAAGCTATGTTCGAAATGACAGAAAACGAATCCCCAACAGACTCATAGGCCCGTATTCATCTAATTTAGAACTTCTTCCTCTAAATTAGATGGCATCTGTTCATTCGGACAATTAACTAGACTCTTTAACTGTCAAATATGACATTAATATTTGACAGCGTTTCACTAAGCCTCACCGCAGAACGCCTAAATACGCGCAATATTTAGTAAAGTAGACAGTCATTTAGTAAAATGACTTTTGATACCTGACCTTTGATACCTATGACGTCATTTGAGAGGTCGCAAACATTTTCACTGTGGTATTTCACAAATAATTGTTAATCTCAGTACAGTATCCGTCATCACATCCATTGTGTAAGTCATTATTGCGCAACAGAATTCAGATGATTCTCTTAAATAACTGACATTAGAGAAATGCACTTTCTCTTTGCCCGAAAACCGTAATTATTCTGTGAACTTTAGGAGTGAGAAACAACGAAATTAACATAGTACTTGAGCTCGACCATCGCCGGAACGGCCACGTATTTTCTCGCAACAGCACAACACAATACTACTTAGCATAGTTTAATTTCGTTTAGGTATGTAATGTACCCTAAGTATAATAATATTATACCTAACTAGCGGCCGCCCGCGGCTTCGCTCACCCCGTTGCCGTTACACCCCGCTTCCGTAATTTTTCGGAATAAAATTCATATTTCCGTCTCCTGGTACTAAGCACCAACCGATTTTTATGCTTCTCAGAGAGTTATTTGTGAGCTTAGGCAGTGTGCTGATTTTTCTTTTAAAAGTTTTTCCTCTTTTCTCCGCCTAGGGAAATAATTTTCCAATTTCCTTTCCTAGTGCATCCCTATGCTATAAAAGGGACATACCCTCAAAGTTTCATGCTTCTAGGCCTTACGGCTTAGGCTGTGCGTTGATTGACAGTCAGTCAGTCAGTAACGCAAGAGTTTTATAGTATATTTAGACTAATTATGTAATAGTGAGTAGGTATTTTTTTTATAGGTATGCTGTCTAGGTAGGCACTTTATTATAACTTTGAAGCGTAGCGTGTGCTGTCTTTGAAACTTTTGTTATTGTATACGTCTCACTCAAGTGACACCACACTGGAATTTCACAGCTATTATATGCATTATATTATTATAATTTATTATTTTGGATTTGTAAAAGGATCATATAAAAACGGTAGGAACCGAGCCGTAGTTTGTTGCCTGTTCTTCTAGGCTTGGTCTCTTGAAAATGGCACCTACACTCACCTAGTTTTAAGACGTTTCAAAGTGATCCATGCGATTCTACTGAATAAATACCTACACTTTTGGTTTTGATTTTATCATCATTTCCGTATGTGACTCCGAAGTCCGAACCGACTTCCGAAGCCGGTTTGGCTTCAATTGACTTATTTTTTTTCGATGTCAAGGTTGCCTGGAAGAGATTGCTCTCAGCGATAAGCTCGCCCATTTTTATGACTAATTGTTTGATTTTATGTCTTGCACTGTATTTTTGTAGGGTGAAAAATAAATTGTTATCTATCTACTATTCCAAATCGTCTCGATTATCACTTCAAAAACAGACAAACGATCGTAAGACCCCTGCCAATTTGATGTTTTGGAATCGACACTTTTTCGACGATTTGTTGATCTAGCGACACCAAAAATACATCATCTGTAACAAAAACTAATGTCTAAGTGTCATGCTACACGGGCGGTTCTCCCGCCGCGGGAATCCGCTCGACAAAGCTTCCGCAGACCATTAAACTATACGGGACGCGGTTTTTCGCTGTCTTTTGTTCATTTCAACATGGACCCGCAACATGGAACGCAAGTGCACGAACGACGAGCGAGCGAGAAGGTCCCGCGCACAATGACGCAATAGCGGATAACCGCCCGTGTAGTTTAGAACGGCGGTAAACAGCGGCGGTTTGACGCTGCATGCGGCGGTCGATTTTCTCCCGCCTGCAAAGCGCGGCGGGAAACCGCGCAGTGTAGTTTGTAGCATACAATGTCCATAAGAATTGAGTCTAGTGCGGTTCAGAAGCGGATTCCCTCGGCGGGAGAACCGCCCGTGTAGCATAGCCCTAACTATAATGTTTCAAGAGATACAGCCTGGTGTGGTGAAAGACAGACAGACTGGGGGGATAGCGGAGTCTTAGTAATAGGGTCCCGTTTTACTCTTTGGGTACGGAACCCTAAAAAAGAAAAATACAATATTATTTCACCTAGTGGTAGACCCAGGTGTACGCAGACAGTTACCTACTCCCTACTCATTACGTAAAAGGCAAAATTCAATTAAGCTTCAGTAATACAACCTTTTTGTTTCCACAATAAATGTGAGAATTAGCAACGCGAGGTAGTCGGTATTACGGCTTGTTCTCACTTCCAACCAAATGTTATTCTTTTGGCCTAACACAACCTCTGTCTGGCTCCGTCTCTGGCTCTGGTTTTGAGTCAGTGTCAGTGCTGTCTAAATAAATCTTACGTCGAAACGACACACAGACAGTATAATACACTGGTGAACACTCATACAGACCAAACCAGAGCCAGAGATAGAACCAGACAGAGCTTGTGGTCTACTTGTCCTGTAGACAGGTAAAAACGGTGGCAAAGCTTAGCTATTTTCGTGTCTTCGTTGTTCTACGGTTCTAGGTTTTTATTGACGTGATAACGTCTTATAAATCGATGGAGCCGGCTGCACGCACGAAAAAACATGACTCATGCGTCGTTACGTCGTTTCGTCGTTCCATTTACCTGAGCCCGAGCCCGGGTCGGGTAATGGGTAAGGGTAAATGAGGGTAAGGGTAAATGAGGGTAAGGGTAAATGAGGGTAAGGGTAAATGAGGGCAAGGGTAAATGAGGGTAAGGGTAAGGGTTCGAGGCTTGTAGTGTAAGCGAGAGCGCGGAACGAGCGACAAAGAGGCACAATCGGCCTCCACGTTCGACAGCGTTTGACATCGTTTGACATCTGTCTCTCTCCTACTTGAGTGAGCGATGCGTCCGCGTGGACAGTGTATGACGTTGTCACGTTCAACTATCGTCAGTAAACCGTCTTTACAGACAACCAATTTTTTAAGAGGACTTCATTTGATGGCTCAATTTAAGTGCCTTTAAACACAAGTAGAGGACATAAACCACGTTGTTACTTATTTATAGACTCACATTGTCTTGAAGGAGAGTTGATCAAAGTTTTATATACCTGTAAAGAAAAAAATTGCGTTATTACATATTAGGTAGGTAGAATTAGAACATAATATTGAGCCCGACAGGTCAGTTGATAGTAGCTCTGCCTTCTACGCCGTAGGTCCTGGGTTCGATCCCAACGAGAACAAATATTTGTGTGGTGAACGTTGATGTTTGGTCTCGGTCTGGGTACTATGCTGTAGTATTCTAAGTATGTATTGTTAGCCGGTTTTGGGAATAGGACATCCCTATGAGACCGATCGACGAGACACAACACAAGTCGGCAGATGAAAAAGATTTGATTAGAAAATACTTTATTGCACAAAAAAAACAGTACATAGGCGAACTTTCCAGTTAACCATTGTGTATGTGGAGTGAGTGGTAGTGCTTTATGAAAAAAGAAGAAGGCAACATTTTGAAACTAAAAACCTTATAGAATAACCATAACCTAACTAGAAAAAGATGGCGTCGTTATGCGTAGTTTGTTTTGCCGTGTTTTAAAGATAAACAGGGTTCCAGCTATATTCAATGGATAGCTCTCGCCGCAGCAGTATCTACCAAAAAAAAAACGGTTGTTTGAGTCGGTTTACTGACGCTAGTTGAACGTGACAACATCATACAGCTGTCCACGCGAACGCATCGCTCACTCAAGTAGGAGAGGGACAGATGTGAACGCTGCCGAACGCGGAGGCCGATTGTGCCTCTTTGTCGCTCAATCAAGTAACGCCGCATGAGTAATGTTTTTCGTGCGTGCAGTCGGTTCCATCGAATTATAAGACGTTGTCACGTCAAAATATCTATATGTACATACAGAGTGGATACGACAGATGGGCATTAAATTACACTACGTACACTATACGTGTTAAGTATTAAATCGATACGGTATAAAAATAAAAAGCTACAAAAATGAGATTTTTTTTATTTCAAACAAACTAAATAGCTTACCGATCCGAGTAAAACGCAAACACCCTTGATAGTAAAACGGCAACGTTCGCGCGCTTGCCGGAGCGCGACATGCCCAGGCAGGCGGCGCGGCGGCCGGGGCGATGACCTGGCGCGACGCGAGTGGAGGCCTGAGCCGCCTTTGAATTGGGTAGGTACGATCACAACAACACTCACTAAATTTATAAGTAGTACTTTTGTATAGTGCGGGCGTTTCTAAAGCAACTGCGGCTGTCACCAAACCTCTCTCTGTATGTTCGTAGAGCCAAAGATGCGTTTCCACGGCATTCGCCGTAAATAAAAATCATGTCAGTGTATTCTGACGCCGTGTAAGTTACACGAGGCATTGTTGAACACACAAAACCAAATTTTAATAACGTGTCTTCATCACATTACAATAAAAAACAGTCAATCACAATAAAATCACGAACACTAAATAATAATAATCCCAAGTTACGTATCCTGTCACAATAGAGAAAAGAAATACTGTCCTAAACTTATTTAGTGTCCTATCACAAATTGCCTGTCTGTCTGCGTTTTCAATTCGTAAAAATAAAAACGTAAGCTACCGTGTTCCGGTAGGTAGGCACATCCGTTCCGAACGGTCAGCGGTCGCGAACTGAAGTTGAAAGTAGTTAGGTAGCAATAAGAAAGAACGCACTGACCTATGTCTATTTCTTTTACCCGCGGGATTTTTGCTATGTCATTGTCTCTCTCTATGTCACTCTCGTAGTGAAAATGCGAGTCTGTGTGTGTATTACTTGCGTCGGAGTAGCAAAACCGCTTCGTAGGTATAGGTAATCATCTGCTATGAAAAATACATCGTGTTCCAAATATGAAAAAACTTGAAAAATTATTTGCGGCTAAACTACTGCTCCTAATTAAAAGATTTTTGGTACAGAGCTTGAAAATGGTGCCTAGTATATGCAGTTTATTTTTTGTCTCATCAGTCGTATCCACCCTGTATACATATAAGTATTATATCAGCTATCTGGTTCATCATGACATTGCGTTAAAGTTTTAAAGGATTCCAAATTACAACCGTTATTTAGCTACACGGTTTTGTAATTAGCAACTGTTTATATATTCAGCTAATGAAGATGGAGTCTGGGTTGGATTGTTTTACTTGATCTAACAACTATAAATAGTTAATTTGAACCTTAGTCTAAATTCTACCTTCTTCTTATCGTGTCACTGATTCTTGCGAACCAAGTGTGGTGAAAGGATATAAAGTACGCCTCAAAGAGGCTTCTTTCGCGCACTTGACACATATTTAACATAATTCTACCAAAAAACAAAATACACAAAATTTGCTTCGCCGAATAAAACATTTTTATTTGAAAGATAAATTTATCTGTAGATAGAAAAAATAAACCTAATAGATGAAATATACCCCTTAACGAGCCAAGTCAAGTCCGAGTCGTACTCGCACTTGGCCGGTTTTTCATTTTAAATTTACTAGCTATTTAAACCAAGCCTGCCTCTTACTTAAAGTACTTCTGTATTAGCTATCTCTAGATCATTTGTAACGGTCTGCAGATAGCTCAACTGTTTCTTGTGTATTTTGTAAATATTTGTTTAATTGAAAGTTTCTTTGTGTAAATACATATTATGTGTTCTTCTTTTTAAAAAAATTTAAAATAAGAGCTTAGCTCTTGTCAGGGTTTTGATGCAGTTTTCTCCAATTAAGTCTTTCGAATGCAGCCTCCTTGACTTCCGTATACGTCATGACAGCGAATTTATAAATAAATGTTACTATTTTATAAATAAGTAAAAGCAACGGGTCTCCTTAAACTTAGGGCCTTGGGGTCACGACTGGGCCCCAGACGGGGTATTATTACAAAATGTAGCTAAAATGTTCTTTTTAGAAAGTCACAATGGACAAAGTTAACTACTTAAATATAAAATTAAAAGGATTGCAGTGATAATTAGAACGAAGGAAGTTTTTCTCTCTCGGATATTTACAGACCACCTTTGTTCCTTCTTTAGTATTATTTTTGTTTAGCTTTGAGTTAACACATTTGAAATAACAAGTTGAAAGACAATGAAAGGCGGTAGATTATTCTAATTTTTACTTAAGGTGCTGACAACTGTCGAATTAACTTCTTGCTAGAACATTTTTCAACATTGCTAAACAATACCAATCATAACAAAACTTTTAAAAAGGAGGTTATCAATTCAGTTGTATTTATTTTATGTTTGTTATCGCATAAATTCTATAAAGAACCGTTTTAAAAAAAAAACGGTTGTCTGTAAAGTCGGTTTACTGACGGTAGTTGAACGTGACAACGTCGTAAGAAAATACTTTACAACAAGTTGGAGAGAAACAGATGTCGAACGCTGCCGAACGCGGAGGCTGATTGTGCCTCTTTGTCGCTCGTTCCGCGCTCTCGCTTGCACTTCAAGCCTTAAATGGAACGCCTCAGAGCGAGGTAACGCCGCATGAGTCATGTTTTTCGTGCGTGCAGCCGGCTCCATCGAATTATAAGACGTTGTCACGTCAAAACTGTACTCTCTATTACAGATACTGGCTGGTACAGTTCTAATCGAGCGACGAAACACGATAATGTAACAATTTCAAAGGCTAATGAAGCCACCCAACTCGTTTACTTAGAACCGGTAGTATGTCTGCATGTAGGTTGTTATCTAATCCAAGCCTATTTCTATCTCCGTTTTGTTTCTTTACAAAAACCGGAGTAGAACTCTCTATCGATAGTTACCGGGTTCTACATTAGACCTTTCAAAAGCAAAAACAGTGCGAGGTAAAAGTCGGAATAACCAAATCATAGGACTGTAAAGTCCAATGTTTGTGATCTCCCAATCACAAACAAGAACAGCATTGAACGCAGTAAGTTCGATTAACCAACCTTTCTATCTATCTTTTTATTTATCCTGTATGCACCCACTGTTGGGTATAGGCCACCTCCCTAATACGCCACTCTCTTCGGTCCTGTGCCAGTCTCCGTCATTGCTGCCCAACTACTCCGACAATGTCATCCGACCAACGGGCGGGAGGTCTGCCTCGTGGTCGCTGTGCGTCTCTTGGCCACCATTCTGTAATCGCCGTTGTCCATCGTCCATCATTCCTTCTGGCCACGTGTCCTGCCCATCTCCACTTCAGACTAGCGATCCACATACCTACGTCTACGACTTTCGTACGGCGTCGTATCTCTATGTTGGGTATGTGATCTAGGAGTGAGATACCGAGCATGGTGCGCTCCATTGGTCTTTGTGTTACTTTTCCCAATTTCATACGTGGTTATTATTTGCAGTCAGTTTATCTATATTTTGCGATAAATCACTTGCATAGTTCTTCTTCCTCTTAATAAATGGCATCTGTCCTTTTCGGATCAATTTTGCCAGTGTCGAGTAGTTCAATGAGAATGATGATAATATAATTAAGAAAGAAAAAATACTGTTCCGTCAAATTGTCAGTCGTCCGTCAGGTCGGCCCTATCTAATTGTCTATGGAAAAAATATGGCCGTTTTTTCCAAATACAGAACTCAAAATAACACCAGAAAAACAATTAAAATCAAAAAGCTATGTTCCTTCCCAAAATGGCAGAAAACGAATCCACTTGCAGAGTTATCTAGCGCGGGGTAGATTTATATTATCAAACGTCAAAACGATGGAACGTCAAAACCCGTCCCATTATTATTCTCCATAGCCTAACAAAAAGTCTTTTCCTGACTAAACAGATGATAACAAAGGCATGTCGTTTAAAACGGGGTAAACGTGAACGTTCACTCTGTTTTAACTTGAAACGGCCTATCCTTTTCAAAGGAGGACCCAAATGGCCGTTGCGGATCTTATCTCCTCTAAGACCAGGGGGCTAATTCTCGGGCCGATCTCGATCATTTTGAAATTTTATTTTATTGCTTCTTTTCGAAAGGGGAATGGATAAGTTCCTTGAGTAATTCATAAACGACCTCTTCGTAAAAGCCTCGACAGCTACGATATACGGAAAACGTACAAACATTGCGAGGTTGTGAAAGGAAGCAATAAAATAAAATTTCAAAATGATCGAGATCGGCCCGAGAATTAGCCCCCTGTTGCTCCAGACTGTAGTGGCCGCCATGTTTAGAGCTAGCTGAAGAGATGACAACAGTGGATAAAATTAAGACTAACGTGCGCCTTTGAATATTTTTAACCGACTTCAAATAAAAAAAGAGGTTCTCAATTCGGTTGTAACTTTTTTTATCTGAAAGGTAACTTCCGGATTGGTCCCATATAAATTTTTCCAAAATCGGTTTCTGAAGTTTTTTTTTTATCAAAGAGTACTTTTTTGTGTTTTGCTTTAAATTGTGTTTTACGCGTTCACGTTTATTTTTCAGGTCATTTATGTCTTGACAAAAACTTGAGAAAAACAATATAAATGAAAAAGCTATTTGAAAAAGACAAAAATAACTCCTCAAGTTTAAAGTCTGTTGTTTGGAAAACGAATTTTCAAGAATGTCAGGATGTCATGCATGACGTCATCATGAGTGACAGTGACACGAGATAAAGATGACAATTTAATGTGTTCTGGGAGCAAGAATTTTCTTGTTGGTATTTTCTGAGCAAAGGTCCTATCCCTTATGACATCGGATGACGTCAAAAACAATGAATATCAACACCAAACGCGAAAACACCTTATCTAAACTAATATTATAAAGAGGAAAGATTTGTATTTTTGTGTGTATGTTTGTAATGAATAAACTCAAAAACTCCTGTGCTGATTTCAAAAATTATTTCACCATTGGAAAGCTACATTCACCCTCAGTAGCCAACTTCAAAAATTCTTTCACCATTGGAAAGCTACATTCACCCTGTGTAACATAGTGTGATGAATTTCAATAATGGTTCTAATTTTAATGGTTTAATAGAAATTACTATTATGATATTTGATGACACTTGTCATATTTGTTTGTGAAATTGTCTGTCAACTTCATAGAAATGCCGTTGGCAACACTGACTAACTCCCTCCCTCCTCCTCCTTGACGTTGGTTGGTAAAGTAGTGGGGATAGACGGTTGGCGATGGCAGGGAGCGAAGGAGTGGAGTCAGTCGGTCGTTGGTACGAGTTCGGAATACAACTTAAAAGTGTAGTCTTTATGTATAGTTTGAGAAATATTAAAGTGTAACGTGGAGTAATTATTACAGCCTATTTTACGAAAAGAAGTGAGTTTTATTATATCTCAGAAGTGACAAGAACTTACGGTATGTAAAATATTTCTTACGGATTTTAATATGATTCCACCCGCCAAGTAATTATTTTTCTTGGGTTGAGTAGAAAATTATTTGATTTGACTAAAAGTTCAAGGGTACGAAAGATTTTGCGAGCATGAATCGGTCGAGATTGCCTCGAGATTATCCGTTTGTGCTAGCTTTTTCGATCGAACTTATGAACAATAACGGGTACTTACCTAAATGTTATAATTTAATGATTTTATTTTTACTTAAGTGGGTGAAATCATTCGAGTTTTAATCTGATCGTTCGCATCCTAACGTTGTAGGGTAGGTATAGAAACCAAGTTTGAATTAGTATGTTGATTCGTTGTTCATGCGCACTGGTCTGTATTGCACAGAGACTATCCGGTAATGCTGACACCTTTCAACAAGTTTTAATTTTGATTGTCTGAAATGCCTGATATTATGCCTACCCTAAAATGTGTGTGGTATCATATGAAATTTGATATTAGTCGCTCATCCGAACATGAAATGGCCTGCACCTAATATTTAACGACTTTGACTGCTTAGTTAAGCTGTTCCATTTCAAACAATTGACATTCCCTTAATTTTTGGAATATACGCTAAGTTTACCGAAAGATATTTTAAAAATATTAACGAACTTAATAACAGCAAATAGTTTTACATTATTATGCATTACGATGATCATTTTATTGGTTACCCTCTGAAAACACATGACTCGTGTTACCGTGTATGAAATTAAGTGAAGGTACTTGAGTGTAAAAAACAAGCTTGAGTTTGAGCTTGAGTGTTAAAAGCAAGTCAGTCCTCTGTAGCATTCTTGTTACTTTTTGATATGCAGAACTGTAGGGTACTTAGGAAAGGCCTACTTTCCTGTCTAGACCCATAAACAAACATTTTTATGTCCATGCTATTAGTCGCCATTGTGCCGATGTAGCATAATGTACAAAATTAAATAAATACCCTTAAATAAATTAGAATATCTGTTGGCATAAGCAGAGTGTTATTGGCTGGGTTATGTTGAAATGATTATTTGTAAAGTTATATTTATTTCTTATAATTTACTTAACATCAAAAATGAGTGATCGAATAAAGTTTCATAATAAAGTGGCCGTAAATAGCAAGGACCGAGCACAATCTTGAATTTCATAAAAGCCGGTACGGTCTTTGTCGTGCACCGGGCCTAACCATAAAGTTGATACAGGGGCTATCCGATAGTGCTAAAACTGTTCATGTACTGCTAATACCATAGCAGCTCAGTATAGTTTGAGTAGCCTCTAACCGCAAATGTCTAACCATGCTGGATTTAAAATAAGTTAGTGATCATGATCAAGCCTACCCTCTAAAGCGAGTTTTTGAAGTAAAGTGAGCTAAACTTATCAAAATTGTAGACTATTTATTTATTATTATTTCTTAGGTAAACAATCAGTAGATACTTATATTCTAATTGATAATTTAAAACGACAACTGTTACTAGGGTCCAATAAACAGGTTTCACATAGTGAGACTATTTTTTTTAACAAATTACAATTAAAACAGAAAAACAAAAAGTACAATAAAAAAAAAAACACCTAGGGAACCTGGGGAGTCTCCTCGAAACAGCATTTTGACAAAATGTAAGTAGCAATTCTTGGTGGTTTTGAGCAAACAGATCTAGTTTGGGGACGTTAACCAGGCCATTGAACGTAATTAATGCTCGTCTAAAGAAAGTGTTTTGGGATCTGTGTTTGGCTAAGTACGCCATAGAAGTAAAGATTAATAAAATTTTAGAACAAAGTGAGTACAGTTTGGCTATTTTCGCCTTATAAAATTGATTTTGGAACCAAGTGAGTTCATTTTGGCAATGTACGCCTTAGAAGATGAAATTGATTTTGAAACCAAGTGAGTTCAGTTTGACTATGTACGCCATAAAAGTTAAAATTGATTTTGAAACCAAGTGCGTTCAGTTTGGCTATGTATGCCTTAAAAGATGAAATTGATTTTGAAACCAAGTGAGTTCAGTTTGACTATGTTCGCCATAAAAGTCGAAATTGATTTTGAAACCAAGTGAGTTCAGTTTGACTATGTACGCCTAGAAGTTGAAATTAATTAACCATGCGAGATCTGTTTGGTCAAAGTAAAAGTTCAAAAAGTTCAAAAAGTTCAAAAAGGTCAAAAAGGTCAAAAAGTTCAAAAAGGTCAAAAAATTCAAAAAGTTCAAAAAGTTCAAAAAGTTCAAAAAGTTCAAAAAGTTCAAAAAGTTCAAAAAGTTCAAAAAGTTCAAAAAGTTCAAAATGTTCAAAATTTTCAAAATTTTCAAAAAGTTCAAAAAGTTCAAAATGTTCTAAAAGTCTCAAAAGGCGCAAATGTTTCAAAAATTTTAAGTTAAGTAATTTTAAGTCGTGTAGAGTTGTTAAAAGTTAAAGATCGGTTTTTGGATTTGGATTATAAGTAAAGATTTTGGGTTAAGATTATATAAGTTTTTCGAGTTTTAATGAAAGGACGATGAATTAATTATGAATTAAAATGAATTAATGATGAATTAAAGATGAATAAATGATGAATAAATGATGAATTAAAGATGAATTAAAGATGAATAAAAGATGAATTACAGATGAATTACAGATGAATTTAAGATGAATTAAAGATGAATTTAAGATGAATTTAAGATGAATTTAAGATGAATTTAAGATGAATTTAAGATGAATTTAAGATGAATTTAAGATGAATCTAAAATGAATCTAAGGAGAATTAAAGATGAATTTAAGATGAATTTACGATGAATTTAAGATGAATTTAAGATGAATTAAATATGAATTAAATATGAATTTAATATGAATTTAATATGAATTTAATATGAATATAATATGAATTAAATATGAATTAAATATGAATTAAATATGAATTAAATATGAATTAAATATGAATTAAATATGAATTTAATATGAATTTAATATGAATTTAATATGAATTAAATATGAATTAAATATGAATTAAATATGAAATAAAGATGAATTAAATATGAATTTAAGATGAATTAAATATGAATTTAAGATGAATTAAATATGAATTTAAGATCAAATAAATGTGAATTATTTATAAATTAAAGATTAGCGATGTATAAAAGACTTACTACTTACTAAAAAGATGAATTACAGTTTTAGGTGTTCAATTACAGTTTAACAGTTCAGTTTTACAACTGAATGACAGTTTTAAATAAAAATTGGACAAAGATTCTAATTGAAGTTAGTGCGTCGTAAACCTGAACCACTAGATTGTTTACTTACCGAAACAGTCACTGTCGAGAAGATGTTTGCATTTCAGCAAGAACAATGAGGAGATGACATTACTAGTATATGCCTGCAGTGCCATGGCAGGGCATGGCATGGAGAAATTCAAGTTGATAAGTTCTTCGCTGTCAGATTTAATGATGGCGTTTCCATGCATTTACTGAGCTAAGTTAAACGTATCTTTTGTAGTATTTAAAGCACAAGACTAAGTACAGAGAACTCGTCTAAACGCCGTGGATAGTGCACATTTAGTGTTTTATATTTTTGGAATATATTGTTACTTTTTAATTATTTCACAATTGGAAAACCTATTCATTTCAACTAGATATAAAGCAGATGAATGATAATAGATTTATTCACAGTGTGCTTGCAGATCTGTAAATTTTATGATGAGTTTCAGATCCTTAAAACTCCAGGCAAAGTTAGTAGCGATGCACCGCAGAAGGTGCCACAGGACACAGCCGTGGTGCACTGCACCAGCGGTCTGAGCCATGATGCGCCATGGAAGGCGCCGCACCAGCGGCCTGAGCCGTGATGCGCCATGGAGGGCGCCGCACCAGCGGCCTGAGTCGTGATGCGCCACGGAAGGCGCCGCATCAGTGGTCTGAGCCGTGATGCGCCACGGAAGGCACCACATCAGCAGCTTGAGCCATGACGCGCCTCTGAAGATGCCGTAGTAACAGGCTGAGCCGCGAGTTACGTAGCAAGGAGAAGAATTATGTAGTTTATTACCACAATTTTATTTTGTTTTATATTTTATTTTATTTGTTTATTAGGTACACAAAACAGAGTACAACCGATAATTTACAGGCATAAATACTATTAAGTTATGAGCTAGACAGTACCCCAAAACATGCGTACACAGAATGCATAGAACAGGAAAGTTAGTAAATAGCGTGTAACCAGGCTTAACTAGTAGTAGGTGATTAAAGTTAACATTTACTTGGAACTTAGGTGTACTCATACAATTATTTTATTACAGTAAGTGCACACACTTCGAGTTAAGACTCGAAGAGAGTGCAGAATTAATTAAATAACTAATTTGAGTTTTCGGCACACTCTAATGAAAGAGTGGCCAAAGATGCATTCTTGAATTTATTTAGATTATTGTTAAAGATATGAATTTTATCACTGTATTTAATCAATAAATCGTTAAATAGGCGACACATTCTGACAACGGGGTTATAATAAGAGGCGTTGTTTGAATGGACTTGTAAGGCGAAAGTGTTCTGAAAGGGTTGCCGAGGTCTAGGCTTTATATTTAGATTAATAAGATAAAGTAAGCAAGGAGAGTCGATATGCGAGTGGGTAATTTTGAAATGATACAGTAGATCATGATATTTGCGACGATATTTTCTAATAACATTAAATGAAAATGATGGAGCTTTGCAGTATAGTTAGGCAATTTCCTATTAAGACCACATCTGTAACTTAAAATATTCAGAAACTTTTTCTGGACCCTCTCAATCCGGTCAACGTGAATATTGTAGTAGGGAGACCAAATTACTATTTGACTTTTAAAAACAATTAACTGTTTGACTGTATTTTAACCATGGAGATGTCTTCCTATCACAATCGGAGTATAATTTATGCTATAGGAGTATTTAATTTAAATAATATTTTACCCGAATGCATTGTTTATGGCTGGAATGCGAAGACTTTTCTGATACAAAACTGTTATATTATCTTAGAAATTTAATTTAGTTAATTTTTTTTTTTGCATACAGGCTTTGAATATGGTAAACGGGATATCTAACTGTAATTATTTTTAGATAGAATTATATTTTTAATATCTGTTTATTCTAAGAAATGACTAAGATTTATTTGGGTGTCTTCGTATCTTCTACTTAATAATTTCATTTTGTTTACAAGTTTTATATTGTAATTTTGGATTTGTTTTAATTTGTTCTTATTAGTTGTCTGAATTTTGGTAGTCATTCAAGTTTCAAGTTTTGTTTAGTCATACATATACATAGTTATCATGTTATCATTATGCTCTTAGCATGTGCTTCCAGAGTAAGCACACTGTCGGATGGCCGAATTTGATAGACATTAGATTTTTTTTAGATTGTATTTGTATGGTCATCCTTTCTCATTAAGTATTTGTGTTTTAATTCAAGTTTTGTTGTTACACATTCAATTTTTTTTTTAGATTGTATTTGAATGGTCATTTTTTCTTATTAAGTATTTGTTTTAAATTCAAGTTTTGTTTTTAGACATTCAATTTTTTTTTGGATTGTGTTTGAATGGTCATCTTTTCTCATTATTTGTTTTGAATTCAGGCTTTGTTTATTAAGTTTTCATATTATTATATTGTGCACTTAGCATGTGCTTCCAGAGTAAGCACAGTGTCGGATGGCCGAATGTGATGAATTTCAATAATGGTTCTAATTTTAATGGTTTAATAGAAATTACTATTATGATATTTGATGACACTTGTCATATTTGTTTGTGAAATTGTCTGTCAACTTCATAGAAATGCCGTTGGCAACACTGACTAACTCCCTCCCTCCTCCTCCTTGACGTTGGTTGGTAAAGTAGTGGGGATAGACGGTTGGCGATGGCAGGGAGCGAAGGAGTGGAGTCAGTCGGTCGTTGGTACGAGTTCGGAATACAACTTAAAAGTGTAGTCTTTATGTATAGTTTGAGAAATATTAAAGTGTAACGTGGAGTAATTATTACAGCCTATTTTACGAAAAGAAGTGAGTTTTATTATAATAGGCTAATCTTATGAGTTTAAAAAATAAATGTCCCCCGTGCGAAGCCGGGACAGGCAGCTTAGAAATAAGTTTTTTTTGTCGTTGTTTTTTATCAAGTTGATGAACTGTTTGCTTGAGTTTTTGGGGGAATTTTTTGCCCAGAAGTACGACGACACAGGCTATGGGGAAATAATAAATGTTCGTCTGGTTTCGCCAGAGCTCTGTCATCTTAATAAACTTTTCCAATATTATTGTAAGAGACTTATTGAGTGACTGCTCCATTCGTTTCTTTATTGCTAAAAATAATGCTCGTAGAACAAGGAAGGTTTTTAAAGACATTTTTCCAAAAGATATAAAATAATGTTTAACTTTGGTTAAGATTAAGAATCGTGTGTAATGTCGTTTTAGAGCCGGTTTCACGGACTGCTAATCAATGAAATATTTGACAACTGTTTAACTTACATAAATGCTTAGATAAACAACAATCAAATATTAAATTAGTCGACTAACACTCCGTGAAACCGTCCTTTAGTACCTATGATTACTATAACTACAATCACCCATAACCCTAACCCAGAACTTGGGACCCGCCTGGGAAATTAGCAGCCCGATTCAGTAGCAAGTCGCCAAGTTTACAAGTAGCTACTTTGTACTTTCCACAAACAAATCCGCACTCATTAGGGTAACCCGCAAAGTGGCAATTTGCCAATAACCCAATTTTGAGATGCTTTCAGAAGTGGCTGTGCAACTTAAATTAACTAAGTTGCTTAGCGACTTGTTTTTTGACGTGACAACGTCTTATAATTCGATGGAGCCGGCTGCACGCACGAAAAAAATGACTCATGCGGCGTTACCTCACTCTGAGGCGTTCCATTTAAGGCTTGAAGTGCAAGCGAGAGCGCGGAATGAGAACAAAGAGGCACAATCGGCCTCCGCGTTCGGCAGCGTTCGACATCTGTCTCTCTCCTACTTGAGTGAGCGATGCGTCCGCGTGGACAGCTGTATGACGTTGTCACGTTCAACTTCAGTAAACCGACTTTACAGACAACCGATTTATTTGTACAATAATATGTAACATTACCCACATATTTCAATTTAGTAACGGCTGATTGGGTAGTGGAGGACGCTATCCGGCAAGGTGGGGCGATGATCTGAGAAATGTAGCTGGCAAGCACTAAAGGAGAACCGCAGAACATTGGGTTCAGTGGCGCGTCTTTGGAGAGACTTACGTCCATCAGTGGACCGATAAAGTCTGATGATCAATAAAGTGTGATGATAATTTTATAAGGCTTAACCGGGGTTATTGTGCTTCCGGACGTATAACGATCTCGTTAATTCAAAAGTGTGAATAACTTTGAGGACGTCAAGTTACTTTATTCAACTTGGTTACAGAACAGTTGCTGAGCTACTTCCGACGTTTTAAATTAGCTTCAAGTTTGTGCCAGAAGGAAATGTACAAGAAGCTTTTCTTTATTCATTTTCTGCTTGAGGTGAGCCTTTGCAATTAAACTTTGTAGAGATAAAGTAGATTGAGGAGAAGTTCTGAGGAACGGGGAACGGTGCATTAATATTTTTTCTTTTATACAACTAGATAATAGATTGGAAACGTAGTAACCATCGCCTATAACAAAGCATTGCCTGGTCACGTAGGAACGTGCCCTACGATGCACTGCCCTGCGTCCATCAACTTGAGACTTGAGTCATACAGATGTTCAGCCTCACGTGTCAATAATTTCATCGGCACCCACACCCTTCAACCCAAAACACAGCAATGCTGCTTCACGGCAGAAATAGGCATGGTGGTAGTACTTCCCCGGACGAGCCACACACAAAGAGCTATAATACTACTAAAACAGTGTTTGTTAAGAAGTAAAACTGCCATAATAGTCAACTGCCATATATGGCCATATAGCTCGAAGAACCGACAACCGTTGGGGAATAAAGGTTCTCGAATGGCGACCACGAACCGGAAGACGAAGCGTAGGGCGCCCACCCACCAGATGGACCGACGACATTGTTAAGATCGCGGGAAGTCGATGGATGGAAAGGGCTCAGAATCGTTCTTCCTGGAAATGTGTAGGGGAGGCCTATGTCCAGCAGTGGACTTCTTCAGGCTGATAATGATGATGATGATGAATAGTCAACTGGGTGATCTAAGATTCCTAGATTGCTAAACTGTTACAGTTTATTAAAATCCAATCAGTTTAACAATGGATCTGATTAACCGCTGATCAATCTTGTGTATCAATATTTTCTGCAACCTCGATCGAATCTTATCCCATTACCCATCAATTACTTAGCAGAGCAACAAGTAAGGGCTTGCGCACACTCGCCTTCTTTCATCGCTTTTAACAAAGACAAAGTTTAAATATTAGAAACAAGGTGAGTCTAGGTACTAAGGTGCCAACGGTATTTATATTTTTGTATATAGTTTTCCTCATCGATTTCAATTAAGGCGACACTAAAAATGTTCGCAATAGATAGATAAAGAATTTATTTGTCTAGATTATAAACACACACGAAACAAAAGACAAGGAAAATATAAAAACAAAAGCATAACTAAATATAATCGCAATAAAAATACTACGATTAAAAGCTGGAACAAGCCTGGCTTTATAATAGTTTACCGAAGGGTCTAGACAACGTCCCCTGTGGGTTTGTGAAAACGTCTGCAAAAGATAAATTGTATGAATATGTTTTGAAGTGATAACGTCTTATAATTCGATGGAACCGGCTGCACGCACGAAAAAACATGACTCATGCAGCGTTACCTCGCTCTGAGGCGTTCCATTTAAGGCTTGAAGTGCAAGCGAGAGCGCGGAACGAGCGACAAAGAGGCACAATCGTCCTCCGCGTTCGGCAGCGATCGACATCTGCCTCTCTCCTACTTGAGTGAGCGATGCGTCCGCGTGGACAGCTGTGTGACGTTGTCAGGTTCAACTATATCGTCAGTAAACCGACTCTACAGACAACCGATTTTTTTTAGCTTGGCGTGATTAATTAGAGCATCCGTCAAAAAAGTCTGCATGTGAAGGGAAAGCGAAAGGCCGTCCTCTGCAGAAAAACGTTGTTGTTGCAAGTGAAGCCACAGCTTTATAATTATACTGGCGTTTAATTAAAATCAGATAATTCGGATTTGATTCTTCCGTTCGATTCGAAGCTTCATAATTAGTTTATATTTAAAGAATCTACCTACTTATAAATGAGTTAGGGAAAAGCTCAAAGATTCTTTGAAGTCTTTGAGTAGGTAAAGTTAAGCACTCATGCTCTTTATTACGGAACTCTGTAGCTCCTGTAGACTCAACTTGTAGACACCCCTAGACTATAGATAAGTTAGTCTGAAGTAGAAAATTCATAATACCTTTATTAAAAAAAAACACAAGAAACCGACTTCACGGAGTTCATGGCCAAACTATGAAACCGATTTTCCCGACTGAAACTTCTAAGGGACCAATCTGGAAGTATTACCAATCAGATAAAAAAGAATTTACTAAATCGGTTCATAAATGACGGAGGTATACCGCTAAACCGATTTGATGACATTTGTATGAGACCAATCTGAAAATACATATCTCTTTTCTGAAAAAAAAAAAAAAAATTTTTTTAAATCGGCCCATTAATGACTAAATTATGCTATAAAAAAAACTTCAGAATTGAGAACCACTTCCCTTTTTTATTTGAAGCCGGTTAAAAAATAAATGCAAGTTATGTTAAGGTTTTTTAACAGCCTAACAGTTAAGAGGAATTATATAGATAGATAAAAACTTTATTTGTCTAAGTATAACACACAAAAAAAGAAAAAAAATATATAAATGAAAAAATGTTTATTTGCAGCAATATCAAATTTACAAAGATGGTACTATTTTACAACTATTAAAACTAGCCGATATACTTATGCATTAACCTACCTACCTACAGTTTAAATTTAATAACCTACCAAATACAGAGATAATTACAAAACAAAATCTTAATTAACAACAAAATAAAAAACTATCAACGAAAATTAAGGTGGTGTGTGTGTTGCATCCCAGACAAAGAGGTGATAGCTCAGCGCACAAGTGCAAACACTGATTTTCAGCTATTACCTTTTTGAATGGAATTCACCCAAGGTCAAAAATACCATGAACCCTGAGTGCTACACTGTTTCTGCATTCCCAGTGCAATAAATGTGGTAAATGTGGTGATGTGCCGGGGGCGGTTACAGCTGAAGAGTGTGAAATTTATGAAAATAACAAGAGCGAATGCTAATTTTTCTCCCAGTTTTAATTTAATAAAGAGATTTTTCTGAGAGGAGATAACAAAAAATATGCAGATAATATTATGGACAGTGTGTGTAAAAGTATGTTTTTACCTTTGTTCTTTTTAAATCTATTTTTATTTTATTTTATTAGAAAACCAACGTTGTTATTATAAAACAAATTAAACATATAGAAATATCTAGCCAATTACAAGTTTTCCTAGACAAACTCAACATTCATTACAAATTTTAAAGAATACTAAAAACGTTAAGTATACAAAGAAAAAAAAAATACTAATAGTTATTGGAGAGTAACTGCGCGCGTTTATGTGCGTGTGAGGGGTGTGTGTGTTTGTGTGCATGGTTTGGGGGGGGGGATAATTAGTGTTCATTATATTTATAACGAAGTAGTGCACTCATCCCAAAATCTCCAAAACTGCAAGGCAGGATTTTAAATTTGGCACCGGCCACAAAGGCACAGTTTTAATAGTGTAGGTGGCTCTGCACTCAATCAAAAAAACATTTTTCGAAAATCACACTTTTTATTCGTAGCTAGCGAATAATACAATGTAATGTACTAATGTTATTAGGTACGTGAGCAAGTATAGTACCTAAATTGCCTTGTTCGCCATTTTCATAACAGAAAGCCCAAGAATTCTCCATCGCTGGAATTAATGTGAGTCCATTTGTTAGACAGGGCAAGGAATAAATAAGACCCTGTATAACATAACCTTACCCTTACAATACAGCATAAAGGGTATTCCAGCAGTGAACCACCCTCTCACAATTGCCTGATAAGTTATTATGTTTATTGTTGTATTTGTAGGCACAATACCTTTATTTACACAAAGAAACTTACAATTAATACAAGTATTTACATAATGAACAAAATACACAAGAAAAAGTTGAGCTATCTTCAGACCGTTATAAATAATCTAGAGATATCTAAATCAGTGCTAGATGGAAGCGACCTCAAAACGCTGGCGGCATTGTCACGCTGAAAAAAAATGCTTTCTTTACAAATTGAGAGACAAAAGAGAAAAATCAATACGTTTGATATACTTAACAAGATTTTATCAAGTTGTTATAAAAGCAAAATTTACTGTGATGATTTTGATGATGATGAGTTCGGTCATAGGTAAACAAAACGCTTTTTCTCCAGCCTATGTGATACTACTAAAATAAGTGTCCATTTCCCGAGGGGCCAATCGTGTAATCACAAAAGCGAATCATCAATAATGCAGTAAACAAGCACTGATACACACACATAGGTACTTTGTGTAAGTAGTAGCACATACATCCCAGCATATAATACATACATTATACATCGCTACAGAAATCACTTAACTTCAATTCTTCTTTTTTGTCTGCTGCGAATTCTTCTTCTTCTTTTTTTTTAATTAGATGGCATCTGTCCATTCGGTCTCGATAAATGGACTATCAAACATAAAAATAAATTTTCAATTCGGACCAGCAGTTCCCGAGATTAGCGCGTTCAACCAATCAAACTCTTCAGCTTTTTATTATTAATATAGATATATTTTAAAACAATCAAACTCTTTAGCTAGGTATTAGATATACCTATATAATTTTAAATGTTCAAGTGTTTTTTTTTATTTATTTATTTAAAACTTTCACACAATTTAGTGCTAGGAGGACTTAATGCTAATGCATTGCCTGCCAGTTTTCCTGGGCGTGCAGAAAGATGGTGTGGCGTGATTTTTATGAAAACTATGGTTTGGTTTTAAGAATATAAAAAAGTTCTAATTTTTTTTGTTATTTCGTTTTAATTCTTGTAGGTAATTAATTGAAGCCGTTCAAAACCGTATTTCTTTTAACAAAAAGCTTTTTGGTAAAATCCGGTTTGCACGCATACGCAACCCTTACACGCTTTCTTAAAACAAAGAGAGGTTTATTTAACACTCGTGAGCTCCAAATTACGCGGGTGTAACGTAATAATTTGGCGCAAACTTTGGGAAACCAAACCCAGCTTTGGAAGACTTAAATGTTGGGAACCGCGACCCTGAAAGGGTTTAAACTTATTTTATTAGTGAAATTACATTTGGATCCTGTGCGGTACGAGCATGTGAAATAATCTTATACATTGAGACTGAGTTTGTAGAACTATGCAGAAAATGACTATACAGGGATAAATAGTAAGGGTAGCAGGGGTAAATTGTAAGAATAAGGATAGGTACAAGGATAAGTATAAGTAATACGGTTTTGGGAATAGAACATCCCTACTGTGACCGGGCAACGAGTGACATCACTAGTAGAGAGGGAAGATGGCGTCATAATGTGAAGTTCTAGCTTAGAGTTTTCGCCGTAACAGTAGGTACAAAAAATGAGCCGAAAAGTTACCCATTAAGTACTTGTTAATATGTACCTTGTGAATCCATTCTAGCAAGGTTTACACTTAACGTGGTACCTATTGTACCGTGAAACTCGAAAGTAACTAAATCTTCTGCGAAAAAATTGAAAAATAATTTCTAAAAGGCCAAAGCTTCGAGAAGTTATAAATTAGATAACTTCCAAAGTTCAACAAAGAAAATTATAAATTTACAAGTTGAGCAATTTTAATATTCGAGCTAATAATGAGTGACTTGCTTGAGCAGATGTACACTGGGGGATCTAATTTAACGATTTTACGAAGCTTTGACATTATTACGTTTATAAATAAGCGGAATTTTTCTTCTAAATAAACTTTGATGCTATATTTTTTTATCATAAAAATCTTATGACAAATAACTAAGCAAGTAAGTACCAAATTATCGATCTACTAAACCCAAGGATCTAATTACGCCACAGAATATGAATATGTTAATGAAGCATGATTTTTTAATTTATTTGAAGGGCTGTCGCTTAGCAACAATACATGCCCTATAAACAAACCAATAAAATGAACCCACTTTCACATTTTTCTAACCAATCATGAAGAGGCACAATTATGAAAAAATAAATTATAAAAAAATGTGTGACAACATGTTTTGCTGGAGTGTGTTCGAAATAGATTAGTTTGTTTTGGAAGAAGATTTATGAATGTTGGTATGATAAATAGCATCTTGGCTTGTCCCTTGTCGGATCAAGCCAATATGTTATATAAATTAGCAGAAATTGGTTTAGCTAGTTAGACCATAAGTTTGTATAAATTTAGATTAAGTTAAGTTTCTGCCTAGCTAGGCAGAAACAACTTTGAAAAGGAGCTAAGTAGGAGAATTCAGCTTGGTTGGGCAGCATTTGGGAAACTTCGTCAGGTCTTCTCGTCGCCCATCCCACAGTGCTTGAAAACCAAAGTCTTTAATCAGTGCGTCCTACCAGTTATGACATACGGAGCCGAAACGTGGACACTCACGGCAGGACGGGTCCATAGGTTAAAATTCGCTATGCTCTCCATAGCTCGCTGAGCGACTTTTAACCTATGCTCGGAGTCTCTCTTAGAGACAGGATCCGGAACGAGGTCATTCGACAGAGGACCAAAGTTGTCGACATAGCCCAAAGAACAAGCAAGCTGAAGTGGCAGTGGGCCGGTCAGGTTTGCCGAAGAACCGATAACCGCTGGGATAAACGAGTTCTGGAGTGGAGACCGCGTTTAGGCAAACGTAGTGTAGGACGCCCTCAGACTAGATGGAGCGCCGACTTGCGCAGGGGCAACTGGATGGGAAGAGCCAAAGACCGGGCTCAGTGGCGCGCCAGAGGGGAGAGACCTATGTCCAGCAGTGGACTGCAATAGGCTGATGATGATGAAGTTAAGTTTTAATTGTTGTTTTATTACAGGGCAGTGTGGTCGCTTAGCGACAAAGCCTTAAATAAAAAAAACAAGTAAACCAAAAAAATCTTAATTTAGTTGCAAGACGTTTCAATTTCAAATTGATCCTTGTGATCACAAGGATCAATTTGAAATTGAAACGTCTTAAAGCTAGATGAGTCTAGGTGCCAGTTCCAGTGACCAAGCCTATAAGAACAGGCAACAAACTACGGCTTGGTTCCTACCTATAGTTAGATCTTTTCCATAAACACACGCTGAAAGAACTTTATACAGCGAAAAAAACACCTATTTTCCCAGACCTTTAAAATTCAAATCTTTAGATATCAGAATAGCCACTATAATATTTTATGTTAGCACTATAAAATGCGCAAAGAAAGCGATCGGCATTGTAGCCATCATGGCAGCTATATCTCACAAGATCCCATTTGCAGGAAGCAGCAGTAAATCTGCCAAACATTGAAAGTTCAGCTCGTTTATCTTGTGCTATAGAGAAATATCTTATTCGCACGCTGTTTCCTAACAAAGCGATGACCGTTAAATATAGCGGTGACGCGGTGAACGTGGCAATACTAATAAGAAACTTCTTCATCTTCCTGCCCATAACTCTAGTGAGTTACCATAACCGTATCCACCAAAACTCTAGTGCACCTAGTAGTGGGCTCGGCAAAACATGGCTTTTTCTTTCATTCTCCCCTATAATTCGTCATCTCAGTACTCAATCCTTTGTTGGACAGTTCATCTTTCACACAAACAAGATGAAATACTAATAAGAAACATTCTTAAAAAAAATGCTTCCCAATCGATTCATAATGACGTTAGTGACAGGAAACTAAAGATTAATTTCTTTTGATTGATCCGGTACAGATAAATTAATAAACTGCATTTCCATTTAAGTCTTACCAATACGACGGCATTTTGCATCTAAGATGCCCTACGAAACTATTATGATTTTTTCCTCATTCATTTATTTATGGAGACAAAAAACAGCAACCAAGTGCAACTCTCAGATATGTGCTGAAAAAGGTGGCAAAGGATGCTTATCCGCTATTTTGGCTATTGACAGTTGAACTCTAATGCACAAAGAAAACTAAGGCTGGACTTTGGCGGTATCCGTTTTTTCAGACAACCAAAGCTATGGAGAAAGTTGGAAACTATTGCAATAATAGGGACGAAATTAAACAGTATTGTCATTGAGTCTTCGATATAATTAATCTTACGTTGATATAAATGGAGCAAAACGTTTGTGTTGTAGTTAATATAATAGGAGGGCCTTTGTTTTTTTAATTGTTGATATTTTGAAAATCTTAGCAGGATGTAATGTGTGCTTAATCATACCTCTAAAAAAGCATCCAAGTGCGAGTCGGACTCGCCCATGAAGGGTTCCGTAGCATCAAGTAACATAATATAAAAGTTCTTGTAGTTCGTCGAAAGGTAAATTGTGGCTTTCGATTTATGACGTATAAAAAAAAACTACTCACTAGATCTTGTTCAAACTAAATATCGTTGAAAGTTTGCATAGTAATGTACAACATGTATTTTTTTTAGTTTTATCATTCCCTTATTTTTGAAGTTAGAGGGGGGGGACCAACTTTTATCCACTTTGGAAGTGTCTCCCGCGCAAACTATTCAGTTTAGAAAAAAACGATATTTGAAACCTCAACATTATTTTTGAAGACCTATTCATACATACCCCACACGTATGGGTTCGATGAAAAAATTTTTTTTGAGTTTCAGTTTCAAGTATGGGGACCCCCAAAATTTGTAGTTTTTTTTTCTATTTTTGTGTAAAAATCTTAATGCGGTTCACAGAATACTGATGATTTGACTTGCCAAGTTTCATCAGTCTACTCTTACGGCTTCGGAGAAAAATGGCTGTGACATACATACGGACGGACAGACAGACAGACAGACAGACATGACGAATCTATAAGGGTTCCGTTTTTGCCATTTGGCTACGGAACCCTAAAAAGGCTTTGGTTATACTGCATTTAAAAGTTATTTAGCAATTCTTCCCTAAACTGCTCATTGCCACCCCTGTTACCACAGAGCATGCAATAAAATTCAAGCGAAGCGACAGCGACAGGCAACAGCTTGTTCATAATAAATGAAGTTTCAGGAATAGGAATACCAAATGAGGTAGTAAATGTACACGATCCCCGATCATTTCGGGGTAATTCCGGAATTTGGGCAATTTTGCGTGAGGTAGCATTTGTGGTACCCTGATAAAACTGACTGGCCCCTCAGTTCAGCTCTTGCTTCTGGTCGTGGGTTCGATTCCCACCGAGAATAAATATTTATGCAATAAACACAGAATTTGTTCTGTGTGGGTGTTGTATTGTATGTATTTATAAAAAAGTGCATAAAGTACTATATCAGCCATCTGGCTCCCATAGTACAAGCTCTGTTTGATTTGGGACTAGATAGTGTTGTGTGGATTGACCACAATATTTATTATTATCTAGATCGCTGTCATGTCATTTAGGGAAGTCAAGGAGTGGCGCCTTGCTACGCAGCCGCGCATTCTGTCGCAACTTATGTGACCAGCTGGATTTAACAATAACAAATTTATGTAATACATCCTCACTAGACATTAGCAAAATTGACCGAATGGAAAAATGCTATCTAATTTAAAAGAAAAAGACAACATGTCTTTTTTTTTGTTCAGAAACCACAGATAAAATTTAGCCTTTAACACGCGCGCATACTAGTCAAACCAATCTCCATTGAAATGGGTTTCCAACCTCCTTGGGTAACACACAGTGTGGTGGTGATAGGAATCGGAGTAGCTCACCAACTAACATAAACTATCTTATGGAATTTTATGTAAGTAGGTATTCTTCTCGTGTCCCTAATTCTTTCGACCTAGTGTGGTGAAAGAATTTTTAAGTGCGCCCCTAATATTATACTTTCGATCCAATATCATGCATGTAATTTGGTCCAGACCAGACTATTCCGTTTCTACTTTAGTTCGATCGCATCCCACGATGTTTTTCTCGACCATCCTTGTATAATCCTTGATTTAATTTCGGACGGGGTTACGTTATTTGGAACAGTCCATATTGGGAGTCAGAACCAGTATTGATACCGGTTCTTACCGTTCTGATTCAGAATCTGATAATTATAGCGTCTACGTCTTGTAACTAATTGTTGATTAATTTTCTTCCTTCGTAACATACTAAGAGCATCTGCAAGAAAGAAAGAAAGATTTTATAAGGAAAGTGGACGTACTGGGTGCATGTACTGACTTAGTTAGGCTACCATAAGAACAAATGCTATTTATTTTATGTAGGTACGTGTGAGCAATCAATAAATTAATGAATGAATGAATGAAAGTTCTACTGGCGTCCATGGTGTCGATAAGCGAGATCTGTCCGAGATGCTATCAGTTAGTTGTTTATAAAACATTGCATTTTTTAGTTTTACCCTGCCTTGCTGACAAGTTCGGACAGTAGCACATAGCCGTAGTAACTATAAATCAATCTGTGCTGCCGTTAAAATCAAGAAGTAGGTACAGCATACATCACTAGGTAATAGGCACATGGTAGAATAAATTATGAAATCTTTGCTACATCCGTTGTATTTCGAACACCTCACGTAGGTATGTAGCCGTTCCAGATGAATAAATAATATCGATAAGTGATTCAAACTCGTAAACTAACCTAAAAGAAACTTCTTACGAGTTACATAATGTATGCTAAGTACAGCTAACTGGTAGTACTATAGACGTGTTGGTGATAATCAAGCGAGCGTTGATTTTTGAAACAACTTGGATATCGGGGCGTTGTAATTTTGTGTGTAATGTACCAATATGTTTGTCCGAGAATAATATCCGAACAGTTTTCAGTCTGCATGGAATTTAGAAGGTAAACAGGTTGAACTATAAATATCAATATTAACTGGTAATATTAGTTAAAATCGGTTGTCTGGGGTTATTACTAAATCCTGTCAAATAGTTTCCAAGAATATTGTTTTTGAAAAAATTAAACCAATATGACATGCGCCTCCATTTGTTAGTTTTTCAATGAGGTCGTAGTTCAGGTAATATTAGATTTAAGCTACGACTACCGCAAACATAGCGAGACCTCAGGGCAAATATGCACTAGCTAAACTAGTAGGTAGGTAGATAAAACATAGTATTGTACCTAGATAGATACGAGTAGGTATATCTATTCAGCGATAATATTTTATTCCCACGGCTGCGCGACGGAGTCATCTAGATACGAGTAAGGTTACCGTGTTTCCTTTCCAGTAAAAGTAGCTAAGCAAATAACTAAGTAAATAATAAGTTGGAAACTGCTCCCTTGTTGTCATAAGCCACAACTTGAAGTTTGTAAAGGCTTGTCTTGAAAAGTTAGACCAGGGACGTCTGTTAGTTCCGTTGAGGGCGAATAACAGATTTAGGTCACTGGGACTTTCTAGGTCCAACGCGAACAGCTTAGACCACATCTTCACTTGGATTAAGAGTAGACCTATGCTCTCCTACACTACACATGCCATACAATACAACACCAAGGGAACTGTATTGCTCTTCATGTGATCGGGTATTTAAGAATAAGTTTGGCCTAGCGAGCCATATTAGGGCTCTAGGAAATGAATTTAGTTAGGTACTACATTTTTAATTTAGGGTTTAGTTGAATAAGTATGTAGGTACTTTTAGTTATAATAATAAGATATTAATTTTAGTTAGGGTCGCAGTCATCGAAATCGATGAGAAGGACTAGGTATATTATGTAGGTACCTATATACATACCTACCTAACTAACCGACAACAGTTAGGGAATAAAGATTCTCAAATGGCAACCACGAACCGAAAGACGCCCATCCGATGGACCGACAACATTGTTACGTCGGTGGATGGAGAGGGCTTAGAATTTTTCTTTCTGGAAATGTCTCGCGACTGGATTCAAATCCGCGACCTTAGGATCGGAAGGCACCACTGGGCCACCACCAATCAATGTAAAATTAATCCACCTTAATTATACACAACCCCCAGTTTCAGAGAATGCTAATATCAAATCTTCATTTCCATCAGACAAATAGACGCATTCTGCATCAGCTTTTCTGGCGATACTGTCGATTAATAGATAGATAGATAGATAACTCTTTATTGTTCACCACACAGAAACATAATACCTACTGGATTCATGAGCAAATCAATGGAATTAATATCCCCGTAATAACCGCAGACAGGCTGCTATTACTCTATTTGTCTTTTTAGACCACATCACGGCATAAGCTTAGCGAGAAGCGGGTCACACACGTGACCACACGGTCATCTCTAACGCCTGTGAGCTTGTGACGGAGGTGTGGCACCTATTCATCTAGATTCCAAGGTCATCGTTTTTTTTGGCGGCTTGGCATATAATTATAACTGTCAAGCAGGTAGGTATTGTTTGTATTGATAAACTTGGCTTGAAATCAGTTTATGAGCCAAAGCCATATGCAAAAAATATTAGCCAATATTTTGCTCACGAGGTAGGTAACAGCATGGACTTCCGTTGTGACATTGCAACTTGTGGTTGAACTAATTAATCTGAATAAATGGCTCCAACCGCTCACTAAACCGCCGTCATTCCACGCTCCGCTTATGACCATGCTCTTACCAGAACGAGACCTAAGGGTTAATTCACCATTCGATAAGCCTTGCTGAAGTAATTGCAAACAAATTCTTATAAATTAGGGACTAAGCGGCTTTGTAAGTGGTGGGGTTTTGTACATTGGAGCTGATATACTGGGATAGGGGTCAATTATTTTGCGTCCTTCAAAACCTCATCCCGGTTGAGTGTAAGGAACTGGCTGCGCCTAGATTCTCCTAGGTACCTACCTAGGTAATTAGCTAGATTATAAAGGTCTGCGCACATCTAGACGATGGCGATGGCGATCAGTAAAACGCTGTCAAATATCGCCGTCTCATTTGACAGCGTTTCAACTGATCGCCATCGCCTAGATGTGCGCGCAGGCCTTTAGTGCCTAGTCTTTTTACTTGTGTACCTAGGTCAGTGGGTAGGATGGTTAAATTTAAATAAAACTTACCTGTGATTGTTTATGTTCCCACAGCAGGAACCACCTGATCTCCAGTGTACGTTCAATTCAAATCCAATTGATACAACACTGTTTACTAGGTACCAGGTTTCACTAGGCACAAAACCTGTCTAATCTTTGTTCCAAACTAACTTTTCAAGCGAAAACAGCACTTAACTTCTAAAAAACAACAGAACTCAGCACTGAACGATAAGCGACAGTTATTTTGCGTGTAATTAAACGCTTGGTTAACATGCACAACGGAGTACTTTTAACGGAATCATGTTTTAGTCACGATCGTGGAGCGATGCGCGATAAGATAGCACGTGCAACTCACGGCGCGGCTAAAACTCGACTGACAAAAACGAACGAAATGAAAATGGCGGTTGGTTGGCGCGCGGTGCGATTGGCGGCGCGGCATGCGGCAGTGAGCTGGTACGGGGCTTCGGAAGTCAAAGATCTTGCGTGGGAACCTAAGTTCACAGGTAAGATACCGAGGTAGGCTACCTAGGCTTTTGAGAAGTCCGCTAGAAGCCTTTTGTGGTATCGAGTAAAGCCCAATTGGTATGGCAGTAGCTCTGCCTCTGGGTGGCTCTGGCTGTTGCGCTATAGGTCATGGGCACGATTCCCCCCAAGGACAAACACTTGCGTGATGACTGATGAGATAAATTGAAGACGCTTCATCTGTAGGATATGTAGAGATGCAAAAAAATATTGGATTGGTATGTACGAAGGTATTCCATCTAGTCGTATAGTGAAAGCTCTGTTTAGTTGTGCGCTAGATGGCACTGTGTGAAGAATATTAAAAATTTAAAAGTAAACAAACAGGCAACAAGGGCAAGAAGCAGAGCACTAAAAATAACTAGAAAAGAAATATGTAACGGGGTTAGTCAGACACACGTCCAACATTACATTCACAAGCACAGTGTTCTATGATAAAGGTAATTGATAAAACTAAGTTTTTTGAGCATTGTATTTAATTGACTTACTGAAAATAATAATATTCTAAAAACTTTATTATGTATGTATGGTTGTAGGCAAAAAATATTGCCCATCAGCTTTACTTTTCGCTCTATGAAGCCGAAATTAGCCAATGTGCAGAACTATTAATTCAACAAAGTTTAATGAATTAAAATACTTATTGTTATAATGGCTTGTAGTTGTAATACATAGATTGCATATTGATAAAACTCTAAACAATAAATAAATATTGTAGACAATCCACACAACACTATCTAGCCCCAAATTAAGCACAGCTTGAGCTATGGGAACCAGATAGCCAATATAATGCTTAAATACATAGAATACAATATAACATCCCGACAGAGAACACTTATCTGTGTTCACACACAAATTTTTGTTCTCGGTGGGGATCGAACCCACGACCTAAGCTGAGAGGCCAGTCGACCACAGACCACGTCGTCGCTGCTACTTCCGTCAATTTAAAAACAAACTTGACATCTGGCTTCACAAATAAATAAGAACTATAAAAAAATACCAAACCAAAAAGACAATAATTTCAACTAAAAATTAAAACAACCCCAAGGTGCTTATTATCTATAAATAAATAATACAGTATCATGTTTAAATAACATACTAAAAGGCTTGTGTGGCTGTAAATATTTTAAAACCTAAAGCCTATCATCACACATGTAGCTATAATATACATATAATATGCCATGCTATAATATATATTACAGTAAATTATGGTATAAGTTGGTGATATCATAGAAATATACATTAAAGCTGGGTGTGTGGTCTCACATGCTTGCTATAATTTATATTAATATGTATATTATAGCTACATGTGTGGCTTATGACCTACTTAAGTTACATTTTTAGGATACTTGTAATTGAGTTTGAAATACTTTTAAACAAGTTGCTCTACAGCACAAATCAAATATGTTTAAAAAGTTTAAAATATGTACATACATACAACTTGCTATACCGCCCCACTCTTTGGGTTATAATAAGAGATAATTTATAATTAGGAGTTATAAATTGTAATACTAATAGAAAGTATCCCAAAAGCTATAAACCTAGTGGCAGTTAAACCCTTGAAGATAATGTCTATGTATATCAACCATTTCTTCAATGTTCAATTTTTAAAATAGCAGTTTTGGATAAGGCACACCAGCACTTATCAATCATTATGTACTTTTTTTTTAGAGCTCATTTCTACTCTTTCTACACGCTCGGCTCTTTCCGTCCGACTATTTGTTGGTGGAAATACAAGTATGCAGTTTGCGTTTGCGAGTTTAACGAAGTCATTAATGGGTCCGTTCCGCTCGCAGTGGAAACCGGGCTTTAGTTGTCCAGATTAAATAAAAATGAAAACTTAAAACTAAAATTCTCATCATGGAACTATTTATGAACATTCACTCTTTACAATGTTGTTTTTAGGCATGGGGCCACTTAACTTGACTAATTTATGTATTTTTCTTATATGAGCACTAAGGTTCTTCCTCGAGAAATATGACTTATCACAGTGCGGACATGGAGTGTTCTTCTCTGTATGCCTCCGTACATGTAAGGCTAGTTGCTGTTCATTGTCACAGAAGGTTCCACAAAAAGTGCACGGGAAGTCTGAGCCTGAATGCTTGATTCTGTGTTTTGCCATTAAGGAATGTGAGGCAGATTTGTAAGCGCATAATTCACATTTGTACTTTTTGTTCTTTAGGTGAACTTTAGCCCTGTGGTTGTACAGTTCACCATAGGTGAAGAATGAAGTCGGGCACACTTCACACGAAAAGGCCTTCACGCCGGAATGCCGTTTCATGTGATTTCTTAAGCCTCCTGTGGTCTTCAGCACAGCATTGCAAACGGTGCATGGGTATTGGAGACCTCGATGACTTTTCATATGCCTATACAGTTTTGTACGGCCCTGGATATGTTTACCACAGAAATGACAAGTCCCTTCAATTCTAATTATCTTGTGTACTCCTTCCTTGTGAGAGTTCAGAGAGCTCAACTGTGAAAAGGCTTTGGGACATAAGTGACATAGGAATGGGCGCTCTCCTGAATGTATGGTTGTGTGTTGTGTCACAGCTTTAATGCGCACTGACTTGTAGTCACATTCTTTACAGTGGAACATACGATGCCGCCCTTCACCTTCAATGCGGACTTGCGACGAGGCAGCGCAAGCCTGCAAATTCCTCTTCACATGTGCTTTCATGGCTGAAAATGATTTAAATCTTCTTAAACAATTGGGGCACTTGAGGTTTTCAGTTAAATGAACCTTTTTCCAGTGTACGCGAAGTTTGCACTTGCTTTTGAAAGATCCACCACATTCATTGCATATTAGTTTCAAGTCTATGGCTCGACTCGGTTTGGGCTCGTCCACCAGTGGCTTTATATCAGCACCAGCAGCTTGCAAGTCTGCCAGAGTTATATTCTCATCTATAAAGTCAAAATCGTCATCGTTAACATCATCTAGGTATTCCTCTTTCATAGGCACGACCGCGTCGAAGCTTTCAATCTGAGTTGGAACATTGTTTATTGCTGAGAGTAAGATTTCATTTGTATTTTCACACTTCTGCTTGAATTTGACGGCGTTTTCAAGCTCGAGGAGACAAGGGACACATATCATGTCGGGTAAGCCGTCCCCTTGCTTGATGGCAACGTTGGTGAGGGCATTGATTTGATCAGACACCAAACAGTTATTGTACTCCTCAAAGAGAGACAATCCTTTGCCATCAGGATGCTCCAGGAAGTCATAATCCAAGCACACTCGGCAAATGATACCAGATTTTTTGTTTTCATCCATTTTGGTTGCAGGTCTCTACGGCATTAGTATCAGTAATTATACTGGACGATACGTGTATCTTTTATTGATGAGCAAGGTAACCTTCGACCGAACATTACTTCAGATGATCAAAATAACAAAGCAACAAGGGAGTTGTAAATACGTATGAAATAAAATGAAATAAAAACAACAAAGTTTCTGTGTGTTGTTTTGACGCACAGTTTTGACGATCGATTTATAAAGTTCTGTACTCTTCTTCTTCTTCTTAATGAATGGCATCTGTCCTCTTCGGATAAATTTTGCCAGTGTCGAGTGAGTAATGAGAATATAAATAATAAGTAAAATAAATCCCTCTGCCTCTTTCTAGGTTTTTTGGATGGATGGATGACTGACACTGACATGAACATGACATTGACATTATCATTTTACTTGAGGTCATATTCATATCACAAAGTGTGAGCAGTTGGAATGAAAGTGTATGATATTTATTTTTTGATTTTAATAAAGTTAATTCTTATTTTGATTTGAACGAAAATGTTTCCGATGGTTTGAAGAAAAACACCATTTTTTCCTTCAATGACTAATAAATAACTTGACTATTGACTAAAAAATATATTGTTATTAATTATTTTAACATCACACTTGACATGACACTGGCAATGAATGAAACCGGGACATGTTGTTGAGTAGAACCTAGATACAGATCGGCTGGCGTAACTTGGCGGGTCTGAAGCTAGCCGTTTGGTCAATCATCCATCAGTCATTGGCCATTTACGATCGAACAGCTCACTTCAGACCCGCCAAGTTACGCTAGCCGAACTGTAGTTCCTATAAGAGTCAAGTGCACGAAAGAAGCCTCGTCGAGGCGTACTCAAAATCTTTTCACCACACTTGTTTCGAAAGAATCAGTGACACGCTAGGAAGAACTGGCAAAATTAACCGAATGGACAGATGCCATCTTATTAAAAATAAGAGAAAGAACGAAGAGACGACCGTAAATAAATAAATAAAACAAGTATTACTTTTCATATAACGTCATTTTCTTTTATTATGTTACTTAGAATAATAATTAAAATTAGCAATCACTTTCACATAAGTCTGAATGCATAATCATGTGTTTTCAAATTATATTGTGAGTAGTATGAATGCACCTATCTTGCTCTAGTATAAATGAGTTTCGTTATGACGGTCAATATTTTAAGAACAGATGTCATTATTTAAACACTGTTTGCATTTTGTAATGTCTATAATTTCTGTCATTAATCTCAGGTTAGGTAGGTACTTGATTTACTGTGTAGGGCACATAATACATAGTTTAGGTACACTTGCTAGGTTATGTACCTACCTTATTATTTATCAAGAGGCACATTTATAATATCCAGATTATTAACAAAATAATGTAGGTACCTGACCTATTTATAATCCCGATACAAAGATGTAGGTACTTATCAACAATAATTACAAAAGACCTAAACCCACGACGTTCCTCTTGATACAAACTAGCAGCTCTGTCACACCTGGGTTCAACACTCAGTCAATCATTCCGTCAATATTTAAAGTTATATGGCGCCTACATTAAAATAATCTATAGAACTAAAAGGCATGGTGTGTCGTAAGTGTAGATCTTGCAATGCCTTGTAATTCTAAATTCTTACAAAATAATAAATTCAGTGTAACCACGGAAGAAATATACGGTTTTTTTTTCATAACACATTAGCATCTGTGTGTATTTATGTATATGTAGCGCAATATTGGTAGAAAGCTAGCATAGGTTCTATTTTTATTTCTGTGGTAGAAAAGCATAGACATAGGATCTTGAAGCGCAGGTTTTCAACTTCCTTGCAGAAAGTGCATTTAGTTTTTAACTACTGAATGTGTTCGAAATTTGAAAGAAAGAGTAATGTGTGTCATTGTGATAACAAGGTCCTTTACGTCAAATTCAAATTTCGAACAGATTACGGGTGCCGTTGTTGTGCTGCGTGCGGCATCAAGTCACAGACATAAATTACATATAATTAGAAATTACAATTTAAAGAGAAGAGCTATAATTTAGAACTCTTACCCCCGAATACTGAAATAAATCTGAGTTGCGTTTCAGTATTCGGGGGTTAGCTTCTTCAAGATCAAGTGATATATTTTATCTCTTCTGCAGACATTTCTTTTCTTATTAACTTATTGTTTCTTTGCCTATCGTGACGAAAACCATGGCTACACTCACACATATTTTTCGTGCGAACACCTATTACCTACTTTACATTCGGCCGGCGTAACTTGGCAGGTCTGAAGTTAGTCGTTTGGAAAATCTTCGATTCGCCATTGGTCATTTTCGCACAAACGGCTCAGTTCAGACTCGCCAAGTCACAACGGCCGAACTGTCCATTCAATTTTCTTCCATGGCTACACTGTTTGACTGTCGTTAAGGGCTAATAATAAACCTTAGTCTAAATTGGAAAACTCTATCTAAGCTTACAGCCGTTCAATCTGGCGGTTCCTGGTGTGAGCAGTGTGGTACAGGCGTGGGTGAGGATTTGAAATACCTAGGGAAGAGGGAAGAGTAGGAGGGGGGTGGTTCGTACTCCGGAGGGTTTGGGGGGAGGGGGTTGAGGATTTGTGAGGCTGCAGTGACGGAGACGGTTGGAGAGAGATCGAGGCAGGAAGGTGGAATGTTCATGGGAGTGTCTGATGGCTTCGTGCTTTTGCAGCAGCATTCTGGAATGGAAAATATTTTGTTAGTTTTGGTTTGGAGCTTCGAACGTCTACGTCTAATAAAAACTGGGAAACCATAAAAAATGTTTTGCAGACGATTCCTAGATGGCGCTGTACGTGTCGGAGAATTAGCTTACAATAATAAATGTTGAATGAAAAAATCTAAATAGCTGAGAAACTTGCTTAGGCGTTTTTTCTCTTCTGTGCTAAGAAACCGGAATTAAAAAAAGTTTTGTAGTCGATTCCTAGATGGCGCTGCACGTACCGGAAAGTAAAATTTAGGATTATCAATGACTACAACATTATTTGATGTAACTAGGTAGGTACTTTGTAAATCTTCAGTGCTGAATGCAAGTTTCTATTTGATCTACCTGATGTTGAACGGTAGTACCCATGTCTATTTTGAAGCTTGAGTAAGTACTAACATCAAAATAGGTCACAAATCTCTCCTACTCTAGTCTAGCCATGAGTACGTAGTGCCTAGTATGAACTTTGAATGTACCTAGTGTTAACCAGTTTTGGGAATAAGACATCTACACTACTACAACTAGAGACGTAACTTCTTCCTTGATCCGAATAGAGATTCAAGATCAAGGAAGAAGTTACGTCTCTAGTTGAGGAAAAGAAGCAGAAGAAGGAGAATATGGGTCGTGACGTAGAGTTGTATTGTTTGTGGTGTGATTAAGTAAAACAGAATAGTAGCTATAATCAATAAAGAGTTTTCGTCGTAACACTAGGTAGGTACTATTTACTATGTAGTCAAATGATACTAGGCAAGTATATATTGATTCTGTGATATAGGCAAGATTGCTCAAGAAGGTAGATAATTATTAGGACCTATATTGACCCTACCATGAACTTACAATTAGTAGAGAGGCACGTGACATTGAACACAGTATGATCAATTGATCATAAATAGATAATAGCACTACACTGAAGTTTAATTAATTTAACCTTTGCCTTAAAAACCTTGAAGATACTAAAATACTTTTTAAAAATCGCGGGTAGTCAATGGATGGGGCTTAGAGTTATTGTTCTTCCTGGAAATTTAGTACCTAGTAAAAAATGTATAGTTATAAAAAAAAAAAAAAAATGCGGACAATCCACACAACACTATCTAGCCCCAAACTAAGCAGAGCTTGTACTATGGGAACCAGATAGCTGATATAATACTTAAATACTTTTTTTTTTGTAAATACATACATAGAATACAATATAACACCCAGACAGAGAACAAACATCTATGTTCACCACACAAATATTTGTTCTCAGTGGGGATCGAACCCACGCCCTCCAGCGCAGAAGGCAGAGCTACTACCAACTGAGCTGTGAAGGCAGTCTAAGTTATGTAAGTAATGTGATAATAAGCGCCACCAAAGATTTATATAGCGTCAGGGGCAACTGGATTACACAAGCTCTACATGCGGGACGCTATAGTGCCTGGGGCAGGATTTTAAATGGAATAGGCTTGCCCAGCACCTTTACCATCCTAGCTTAGTCGGTCTAATTCACAGGAAAGACCATGGTCAATACGTGCAGAGCTGGCTAAGCCATGAACACCATAGTATTATCAATAAACAATATTTGTGTTTATTGCCTACTACTGTAGCTACCTTTCAGACGAAAAACATTTTTTTTAAATGATGAAGTTATGCGACAAAAAACAATAAAAAAAAAACTAATTGAGAGCCTCCTTTTTTATTTGAAGTCGGTTAAAAAATAAAGTTAGTTTAGTAACTCACCCCAAGCCAAGCAGAACATGAGTATGGTGGCACAGACTAGCATGCCGACCACGAGGTAGCTCCAAGGTCCATACGGCTTGAGGGCGGCTGCGAACTCCATGAAAGCGTTTGAAGACTTCTCACCCTCGCCGATTTTCACTGGAAAGAACAGAATAACATTTTACTATTGGACTATCGGTTTGGAAAGCACTGGTGGCCCAATGGTAGGGGGGAACCTTAGGTCGTGGGCTAAAATCCCGTCGTATACCAATGAGTAATCTAAGAGTGCCAGTACCCTCAAACGGTGAACGAAAAAGAAAACATTGTGAGGAAACCAGCATGTCGTAGAACCTTAAAAAAATCGTGGCGCTCTGAGAATGCCGACAGAAGTGAAAACAACAATTAGGTACCTCCTCTCAACCCCCCGACTTTTAGCGAAGTTTGTCGATCTTTGCTGAAGAGGAGTCGGTTACGTGACTGGTGACGTGACAGTGACGCGATTTCATTAGTTTTTTCACACCTCAAAATAAGTTCAAGGCCGCCTAAGGAAAGTTTTCACTTCAAAAAGTTCTAATAAATATAGTGTCAAGTGCACGAACGGAGCCTTTTTAAGAAGCCCTTAAAAACCTTTCACCACACTGGGTTCGAAAGAAAGCACTCACTTATAACAGAAGGCTTGGTGATGCCGTCTTGCTGGTCCAGGCCCAAGATCTCCTGGTTCCGCCTGGAACCAGCGTAGCACCTCCAACAGCGGCGGGTGACCTCTGACTGAAGCACTTACTAACAGAAGGCGTCGTGATGCTGTTTTGAGGAACTCCTGGCTCCTCACCGCAAACCGGCACAGCAACCCTAAAGCACTTACTTATAACAGAAGGCTTGGTGATGCCGTCTTGCTGGTCCAGGCCCAGGAACTCCTGGTTCCTGGCTGCGAACCGGCGCAATAGCTCCAACAGCGGCGGATCCCGGCGATGCGCACAAGCTGCTGCTTCCTCGTCCTCACCCCCCGGGCAGTGCCGAACGCCGTCACAGACGAGGTACGAAGACACGCAGAGGTTCGTGTCTCCACAGTAGAACTGGGAGTCGTCACTGCAGATTGCTCCTGGAATTTTATAATAGTGTTACTGTGGAAGATTATTTCAAAGTTCGTGCTGGAGGCCTTTGTCACTATAGGGCAAAGGCCTCCTTTCCTTCTTTCCATTAATTTCTTATTTGGGCTACTGTGGATCTTTAAGGTAGCCATCTAAATCATCCCTCCATCGGAAAACAAAATGAGCAGAGTGAAAATGTAGTGAAGCTCTTAACTAAGAGAGCAACGAAAAGAATCCGATGCTTTGGTCTTTTACTTCAGGGTCAACTAATCTGAGCACACCATCTAATAATTGAAGGTGTTTACAAAATGAGCTGCAAAGTGTTTGTGCTTCATGACATGACGCATCAGGCAACAAAGCCCTGTAGTCTGAAAATCCCCGGAGAAGTTATATCATAGGACCACACCGGAGTGTTTAATATGAAATTACGGGCACGTGAGGCTGAATATCTGTATGCCTCAAGTTGATAAACGCAGGGCATTGTAGGGCACGTTCCTGATCTGCGTGACCTTCGAGGCAATGCTTACTACTTAAAATCAGGTGGACATGGGCACAATATGCTGGTTCCATTAGCTGTTGTATTAAAACAAACCAACTGCAAAAAAAATAAGATAATTACCACTGTTGACAGCTGTCACCACCAGCCTTAGCTTCTCCGTATGCTGGTAAGGCGAGGTGGGCGGGTTCCACACGATCCTGATCTTCGGAGGCAGTAGTCTGGTACCGACCCTGGCTGCGACGGCTGCTGCGTTCCCGCCGCATAAGGATAGACGCCATGTCGGCTTCTTCTCGTCTGATAGGTACTGGAATTGAGGTTAGATTTTCACTTACAAACTTCCCTTGATTTAAATATTTCTGAAGAAGACAGCGGGCTGGTCGAGAGTTCTTTAATGTTGAAGTCAATTTCTATGCTTTTTATGTGCTAAAGGAAGCCATGTTTTGCGTGGTTTCCTTCTCGCATTGAAACTCTTTATATGGAGTGAGAAATAATTGAAATTCTACTATATCTTGGATATTTCGTATTCATACGACATTGTTCAGAAGAAATGGGGTCGAGATTAAATCAAAAGCATTCTTTTTTAGGGTTCCGTAGCCAAATGGCAAAAACGGAACCCTTATAGATTCGTCATGTCTGTCTGTCTGTCTGTCCGTCCGTATGTCACAGCCATTTTTCTCCGAAACCGTAAGAGCTAAACTGATGAAACTTGGCGAGTAGATGTATTCTGTGAACCGCATTAAGATTATGACACAAAAATAGAAAAATACTTGAAACTGAAACTCAAAAATTTTTTTTTCATCGGACCCATACGTGTGGGGTATCTATGAATAGGTCTTCAAAAATGATGTTGAGGTTTCTAATATCGTTTTTTTTTAAACTGAATAGTTTGCGCGAGAGACACTCCCATAGTGGAAAAAAGTTGGTCCCCCCCCCTCTAACTTCTAAAATGAGAGAATAAAACTAAAAAAAATATATGTTGTACATTACTATGCAAACTTTCAACGATATTTGGTTTGAACGAGATCTAGTCAGTAGTTTTTTTTTATACGTCATAAATCGTAAACCGCAATTTACCTTTCGACGAACTATTAAAACCTTTAAATTATGTTACTTGATGCTACGGAACCCTTCATGGGCGAGTCCGACTCGCACTTGGCTGCTTTTTTTTCGTTTGCAAACCTCAGAATAACACTTAGCTAAAGCAAAAATCCCTACAATAAAACATTCAGCAATATTCACAACCAAAAGTGTATTTATTCAGTTGAATTGCAAGAATCACTTTGAAACGTCTTAAAGCTAGGTGAGTCTAGGTGCCAGTTCCACGCGACCAAACCTAGAAGAACAGGCAACAAACATTACATTATATTTTGTCTTGCAACTCATATTATTGGACGTAAACGTGGTAGCAATCTCATATATTTGCTACGGGAAGTTTTGAAACTAGTAACAGCTTCCTTCAAAGCTATCACCCCTTGCATCAGTGACAATCGCATGCATTTTCATATCTAGCAGACAGTCCCTGAATAATGATTCATCGCTTAACATCGATTAACCCTGGGGTTTTATGTAACTCAATAACCGACATCTTGTCTTGGAATTAAGATCGTTTTGAACAAGGGCCTACTGTAAGCCTACCACAAGCTCTTTCTGGCTCTGTCTCTGACTCTCTGAAGTCATACGGACAAGTCTAGACTTGAGTCAAGTAGAAGCCCGTACGACTTTTTTCGTACATTAGCTAAAGTTGACCACATGAGGTGTGAATTTCTAACAATCGTTTCTTAGCTGTGATCTGTGCTAAAAAAAAAAAAAAACTGGACACTGGTGGCACCACACTGGACAGTTACAAATTTTAGTCTTCTAACCCCTGTAGTTTCGGAGTTCTCTTGATGAGTAGACGAACTCTTATAGATTGACTATAAATCAACCCTACCCAATAAAACTATTAGCACATGGCGATAAAAATCTTTTCCATCCAATATTTTTCATGTTTGCAATGGAAAACTATTTTTGATGCCTAAAGACGCAGGTGGCTGTTCCACTTTCTAGAATTCTAAAACGTTATAGTGTGTCTGATACAGTATTTTTAGCATATTAAGATAACGATCTATTTGTTTACTTCTTCATTGATTCGAATCGCTCCAAGTCCAGTGACCCTGAGCTTTCAACAATTGGCAGCATGCCTGCTCGCTGTCGCTACCATTGTTGAATGTTTTTAAGAAAATACTAATCACCTGAGATCACAACAGAACTACAGGAAAGAAGTAAATGTTTGACGATGTTTGGCAGGACGCCATTAAATAGCTACTTGGTCTTGTTTAAAACACACCTTCAATTGGATGGCATATAGCGTTTAGTACTGAAAAACTCTGCAGAAAATTTGCACCTTTGTACCAATAAAATCATTTTTTGATTACTATGTATTGATCTAATGAACTGGTTTATAGCTTTCACATGTTACCTGCCTAACACAATCGTTTGTTTACAAGTTGTAGCTACGGAAACCCTTTTGTTTTGTATATGACCTATTTCTACAGCTTCGATTGACCCAGTGCCGGCTGCGTCGAGCTGCGACCTCCACCTACTTTGAATCAATGGTACTCTGGCTCTAAGGTAGTATCACTTCGCTGATCACTTGAATTTGCACTAAATGATGCATTTGTGTGAGATTGCAAGAGAAGTTCTTCAAATTACATGAGACTTGGTATAGAATTGGTATAAAATACTTTGCGTCTGAGAATGAGGTAAACTAAACGCGAAATACAAACATGTTCCATTATTCTGACAAAAGAAACGCATAGAAAGTTGCATTGTATTATCACATAATTATCACATAGAGCCCGTAGCTTAAATTCTATAAAAAGTGGCGCAGCCTTCTGGATTAAAATAAATGCATTAGTCTAATAGGATCTCTTTCAGCTATAAAAATAAATAAAATAGATTCTGGACAATCTAGAAAACACTGTCTAACCCCAAATTAAGCTGAGCTTGAACAATGGGAACCAGATAGCTGATAAAATTCTTAATTTTTTTTTGTAAATACATACACAGAAATAAATTCTTCTATAGAAATGTTCTCGCTACTCACAATAAGCAGCTTGCAAGCATCAGTGTTGTTGTTGACTGGCGCAGCCTGGTCTTGCGCCGTGTCCTGCGCATGCGTGGCTGCTCGCGCGCTCCATTTGCGTCCAGCTGCAGCCGGCATTAGATCACTGAAGCCACGCTCCCAGTCTGATAGAGATTCCTGGAAAGAGGCAAATGATAAAACTTAAAAACGGATAGACCAGAAAGAAGACTTTTATAGCAGATTGTTGAGTTTTGAAAATTGAATAACGTGGAGTAGCTGTCAAAGCCTACGCGTTCTAGCTGACGGGGCGCCTTCGTTTGACCTTCGGCCAGACGTAAACAAAATTATAAGTATGAGCACAATTGGTACGGGCATCGTGACAAAGAGATCTTTTAGAGGAATAGGAAGCACTGGTGATCTCTAGCAGTACAAAAGGACCGTGTTTAAAATTTACAATAACAACTATCTTGATTCACATACCAACCTTACTGAACAACTTTGTTCGTGTTTATTTACTGTTATAATATGATCTTCCTGCTGAGGCTTTGCCTATAAATTACAGCATGGGGCTTTTCAAGAAGGGCGTTTTAAAATATTTAAAGGGTCAGCAACGTGCGAGTGATGCCTCTGGTGTTGAAAGCGTCCATAGGCTACGGTAACCGCTTTCCATCAGGTGGGCCGTATGCTTGTTTGCTAACTTTGTAGTATAAAAAAAAAAAATGCAATGTATTAAGTAAGACGTACCCTTAGGTTTCAGAATTAGAAACCAGAAATAAATCCTTTTTTTCCTCATTTTTTCCAGTTTTTTATACATTAGAATATTAATCTTGGATTGCCTTGAATACGGCCTTGCTTTGTGAAAGGTTTTTTGCACAAGAAGGCTCCTGTTTACGTGCGCGTATCAGTGATTTTTTGAGAGCACGTATTTATTACGCTTCGAAAAGTTCAATGGTACCAGACATCGTCCATTTAAGACCAAGACTCTCAGAATCGACCTATTTTAGATTCAACATTAAACAATCAAATATTATTTGTTTTGATCTGATAAAAATATATGTTGTAGTTTAATAAATAATCTTGATTATTCTATGGTTCAAAACACGATATTGTCAACTTTGCTCGATCAAAAAAAATCGCGAAAACTCCCAATTTCGCGAATTTTTGATCGTTTTTTTAAGTCGTACTTGAAGTAGACCCAACGTTTACTCCCGAAAAACATGTCAAAAAATAGGCAATGAAATTACGAAGAATATTCTACGGTTCATTTTTCTCAAAACAGTTTTTTATTGTTTTATCAAGATATTATATAATAATGCGGCCCGCGCGCTTCGTTTCAGTAGCCGGCCAGGCGTCTTTGAGGTAGGACCTGTGTCGCTGTTGCTAGCTCGCTACGTTCCCCGCAAAATATACGATAAATTATTATTGTTGTTTGCCGTCACAGTATAAAATTGTAACAGTAAGTACAATTAACTTTGTTTTACGGAAATATAAGTAAGCAACACAATTTATTTTATTATTTTTCTTTTTTTTTTTTGGGTCATGTAGGGAAGGTGAGATTATTTTGAAAGCAAAATAATTTTTTCCCCCCTCCCCCCTTTAGACCCCTTTATTATTTAAAAAACCTAAAAATGGCCTATTTTTGACCTTTTATTTTCGTGTGGAGCATTGCGGCGAGCGAAGCGAGCCGCCATGCGACCACGGGGAACAACGCGGCGAGCGAAGCGAGCCGTGCTGTGAACCCTCTGAAATTTGCCCCCCCGGAACTCCCCCCCTCAGGGTGGCTCTGCAACGGAGAGGTCCTGCATAATTTTTTAATGGGCAACGTAAAGAGGGTCTAGAGTGATTTTGATTGTACAAAAAAATTTGCCCCTCTTGCCCCCCAGGACCCCCCCTTTTGAGAGTGCTACCGGATGCCGTCGAGATAGGAAGGTTTCGATTGGGGTTTCGTATAGAGGGTTTCTTCCTGAATTGAAAGAACAAAAAAAACTTTCCCCCTCCTACCCCTTTTTTTTCCCCCCCTTTCGTATCTTCCAAGCGGAGTGACTTGCGAGACTTTTTTTTTTTGGGTCATGTAGGGAAGTTGAGATTGTTTTGAAAGCAAAATAAATTTTGCCCCCCTCCCCCCTTTATTATTTAAAAAACCTAAAAATGGCCTATTTTTGACCTTTTATTTTCGTGTGGAGCATTGCGGCGAGCGAAGCGAGCCGCCATGCGACCATGGGGAACAGCGTGGCGAGCGAAGCGAGCCGTGCTGTAACCCCTCCGGAATTTGCCCCCCCGGAACTCCCCCCCTCAGGGGAGCTCTGCAACGGAGAGGGCCTGCATAATTTTTTAATGGGCAACGTAAAGAGGGTCTAAAGTGATTTTGATTGTACAAAAAATTTTGCCCCCCTTGCCCCCCAGGACCCCCCCTTTTGAGAGTGCTACCGGATACCGTCGAGATAGGAGGGTTTCGATTGGGGTTTCTTATAGAGGGTTTCTTCCTGAATTGAAAGAACAAAATAACTTCCCCCCTCCTACCCCTTTTTTTCCCCCCCTTTCGTATCTTCCAAGCGGAGTGACTTTTAAGACTTTTTTTTTTTGGGTCATGTAGGGAAGTTGAGATTATTTTGAAAGCAAAATAAATTTTGCCCCCCTCCCCCCTTTAGACCCCTTTATTATTAAAAAAACCTAAAAATGCCCTTTTTTGACCCTATTTTTTCGAGTGGAACAGCGCGGCGAGCGAAGCGAGCCGTGCTGTGACCCCCCCCAAGCCCCCCAGAACCCCCTCCTCCTGAACCCGGGGGAAGAGTCGCAGCGAGCGAAGCGAGCTGCCACGTGACCACGGGGAACAGCGCGGCGAGCGAAGCGAGCCGTGCTGTGACCTTCCTACGCCCCCCAGAATTAGTGTTACAAAGGGAAAAAACTGATAATTAGTGTTACAAAGGGATTGCAGTGAGTGGATGGAAATTAGAAAAAGCCTTATAACGGCCTCAAATTTTGGCGCAATCTGTAAAAGGAAATTGTCCAAAAGCACAGCGAATACAGTAAAAAATTTACTGTATAAAAAAAATATAGGCCACGTAATGTCAGTAGCTCATGGTGTAGAAAATGAAAAGCAAGCGCTACAACAAATGGAGAGACAAGAAAACATTGTCATCGAACCATGTGGACTTTTCATAGATAAACAATACCCATTTATTGGGGCTACACCCGACGGTTTAGTTGACCACGATAAAATTATAGAAGTAAAGTGTCCAATAACGGCATTTAAGACCGGAATAGAAACTGCTATAAAAGAAAACAAAATACAAATATATAAATATGACAAAAAAAACAGTACGCGAATCATTAATAAAAGAAGCAATTGGTATTACCAAGTGCAGGGTCAACTCCATGTTACCGAGAGAAACCAATGCATTTTTGGAATTTGGTCCGGCGAAAATCATCCACTCATAATCGAATACATTCCTAGAGATGACGAATTTTGGAAGGTGGAAATAGAAAAAAAAGTTATTGATTTTTACATGAAATGCCTTTTGCCAGAGATTGTAGACCCGCGACAAATTCGCGGTATGCCAATACGTGATATAATTTTAAAAGAAAATGACGAAAATAATGACGTACCTATGCAGCCAGGTCCAAGTAAGCAATTGGATATAATTCAAAGTCCAATCCAACCTCGTGGTCAGTTTGGTCCATGCAAACCTAGGCAGCTACAATTTGATGAATTTTAGTAGGTAGGTATACCTACCTACCTACTAAAATTCATCAAATTGTAGAAATGTACAATTTCGTAAACTCATCAAAACGATGCACAAAGATTACGAAATTGTATATTATTCACGTTGCTGAATAAAATAGTACATTGTTACCTGAGGATAGAAAGTCACATTTTTGAGTCCCGAGACTTCTGGCGGGCCTTCGCTGGCCAGCATTATTCAACCATTATTTTAATTTTCATAATTAAAAAAATGGTTATTTTTTTTCGCAAATCTATGTTATTTAAATAAAGAAATAGTTGAAGCTAAATAATAATAAAGTCATTTAGAAAATATATTCTTTATTTAATACCCACTATCTTTATGTTATTTAAATTTAAATTTTACATCGCGGACTAATTAGACTTTTTAAACTTCTAATCGTTGTAATGGGTTTCCAACCTCCTTGCTGAATAAAACGTTAGAATTTAGTTCAATAACCTCCTTGCAGTTAGAAATAGCTTTAGAAAGTTGGAACATGGTTGAATAAAATAGAACTTGTTTTTTTATAATTTGACAGCTGTCAGTAGAAAGCGATTCTCTCTAGGGCTGAAAGTATTACTTTCAATTAGGCCCCTCAGGCAACTTCAGACCTACTTTCCGAGTATGTGCAATGAAAAAGTGATATGTGCCATACGAAATAAAAATATTTTTTATATAATATAGTATAAAAATAACATTTTCAAAATTTACGTATTGTAGGCAGAAGTATGTGTCGTTTTACAAAATAAATATAATTGTTACTTGTACTAGTTGTATTTTTTACCTCTATGTTCTCGTTGCTGTATCGAATAGTTGTATGTGCCACACGAAACCAAAGTACTTTTTAGTTGGACTAATTCTAATTTTTTTTATTACTTAGCTTTGTGACTGTACCTATATCTACACACAATATGTAACAAAAATACTGGTAATATGTTATCAATACTATCTACAATACTACCTAACTGAAGTTAGTAAGTAAATATCATACCTAACTACTGCTTGGTTTTCTATACTGTGGCACTAAGTTATCGTACGCGGTCAGTGGCGCACGGCCTGCCGGGCGCGTAAATAATTACGTCGCGCGCTTATCATGGCGGGGGCTGAGGTAGCGCTAAATGCCTACTGCGCTCGAATATCCTGGCCTTAAGTTACCTAACTATGGTGGAATTGAAGGCTAAAGGAGTTTATTACGGCTAAATGATTCTAATGACGCTTTCATTGGCATTTAATGATCTTGCATCATCATTTGATACACAAAAACAACTTCTATTCCTAAAGCAGCAGTTCCTATATTGCTGTTTATGTGGTGAAAACGTGCGTCAGGATTTGCAACAATGGTGCCTCATCATGAATGGAGTTAAGTGCATGATTGGCAAGAGCAAGCTTTCAATTTGTGGAATTGATTTCGTTGGGTATGGCGACTTATGACCTAGATTCAAACCGGTTTTGTCTCTTTAACAGGATCTTTTATCATCTTCATCATCCACTCCGACTTCAACTTCTGCTGGGTATACACCTCCTATATACTATTATATACCACTCTTAGCGGTCCTGTGCAGTCTCATGCATTGGGCACGATTTGATTTTTTTATGGCTCATATTTGGTCTTCTGCTGGCCTACCATGAGCTTCATATGGTTATGGTTATGGCTGTCAAAATTGTGTCAACAGTGACAACACATTCAAACCCAAGAAGAAAATGAATGTGTGGGTCAGCCTATCTATACACAATTTGACAGCCATAGCCATAACCATATGGAGCTCGTGTTAGCCCTGCGATATTCTATTAAATAGAATATGGCTCCACCTAGCCTAGCACCTAGGCCATAGGTGTAACATGGCAACGTTTCTAGAAGTTTGGTGAGAGGTTAGGTTCTTTTATACCAGAATCCAGAAAATTGTTATAATAATGAACTTGCTTCCAAACCGATTCTGCTAAGCGAAAACTGACTAAAGAATTTGGCAAAATCGATATGAAACTAACACACGCTGGTACACAAGCAAAAGGTACCTACCACCTTTGATTTCACTAGTGATAATGGTGTCACCCATTATAACCAAGGTCTGTTTAGTATTTTTGAAGACGACTACCATATAAATGATAAGAATTTCGAAGGCTTATGCCTAGCAGATAGAGTTTCGGACGATAGAAAAACCGTTATAATTGTGGATATCTTTTACCCACCCTTCCCTCGCACAAACGTCGTCCAAACTTGTGAACAATACGAGAATTTCCGAATATAGAACCACGTGAGGTGCGCAGAATGAATGTTTATATAAAAAAAATGCGATCTGCGCAGCTTAGTCGTGAAGTTCTTCAGGGGACAACTTGTTCAAGTGTAGCATGATGCTAATGAGAGTAAATGTCATCGTCCCAAGCAGTTGACTCTATTGTGTTGTCCTTCGCAAGTTACCAGCTCAGCTCATCATTAGTCGTAACGTAACACAACTCATGTGTTGCGTTGCCAATATCAACGTACAAATCAATTCATAGATTGTTTTGTTTTCTTGGATACATGCGCGAGCACAGCCATCTCCTTTATAGGATCGCTGAATATGGATGAGTAGTGTACGGTTTTGCATTATTTATAAAAACTTTATTGTTCAAAAGGATGTTTAAATCAATTTAAATTTATAAACTTTTGCATATCTGACTGACTCATGCAATCAATCAAAGCCTGATCCAAACCATTGGTCATAGAAGTATAGCAGGGTCGCATACATCCTTACAGAGAAAACTCAGATGCACAATCTCAAAAGAGTGTGATACAAGCGAGTTCACAAAGTAGAGGGGTATACCTATTAGTAGTAAGAAAAGAGAACTAACCATATACCTAGAACCACGAACAAGGAATTTAATTGGAACATTCGATATAAAAAGTAAGTAATGATCTGATAAAGTTTCAGAAGAATACACAATAGTGAGACTCTCTAAGACATACTCAAGAAATATCATGAATAGAAATAAACGGTTGAGACCAAACCGTAGTTTGTTGCCGGTTCTTCTAAGATTAGTCGCGTAGTACTGGCACCTATTCAAAGTGATCCTTGTGTGATGAATTTCAATAATGGTTCTAATTTTAATGGTTTAATAGAAATTACTATTATGATATTTGATGACACTTGTCATATTTGTTTGTAAAATAGTCTGTCAACTTCATGGAAAATGCCGTTGGCAATTATGTATGGTTAGTCAGTTGAATCGATTGATTTAAAATATGTCTGTGGATCTGAATAATTTGTTTGTAAATAAATAATGATTTTAATGGTCATTAATCATGATAACTGTTTTAAGAACTAGTTTGTTTGTTTAGTTTATGTAAAAGTATTATTAATGGTGATTGATTCAAAATGTCTGCACTGCATACTGGCAACGCTTCCGGCGATAAAGATGGCGGTCGGGCTCGACTGCTCGATCGCCATTCTGGAACGAGCGCTCGGAAGAGTTGGTCGCATGCAATGCAAGCTACTTTGTAAAACCACGTGGCTTAGAGTTGGTAATTTGTGAAGTACTAGAGAGATTGTAACGTAGAAGGAAGTGAACAATATAGTTTGATTGGACAACAGTGGGACTTTTATTACATCTCCGAAGTGGTAAGTACACGCCCAATTTTATTGTTCTGATGACGTTTATTGCATGATGGATAATGTGTAATTAAACTTAATTGAATTAATGGATCTTTGATAAAATATTTAAATTTTTCTTGAGAAAATTTAAAGAGGGTACTCAAACAAAAAAAAAACTTGCTCTGAAGCATTGTTACCATGTGTTGTGGGGTTTCATAGGGGGATGAAATTTTCGTCATTTTTGTGCTACGACGCACCGTTTACGAGATACCCACAATCTAACATTATTCTTAGATTATCGGTCTTTTCTTTTAAATTTATTTATTAGGTTATGCCTACCCTAAAATGTGTGTGGAATCATATGAAATTTGATATTAGCCGCTCATCCGAACATGAAATGGCCTGCACCTAATATTTAACGACTTTGACTACTTAGTTAAGCTGTTCCATTTCAATCAATTGACATTCACTTAATTTTTGGAATATACGCTAAGTTTAACGAAAGATATTTTAAAAATATTAACGAACTTAATAACAGCAAATAGTTCTACATTATTATGCATTACGATGATCATTTTATTGGTTAGCCTCTGTTAACACATGACTCGTGTTACCGTGTATGAAATTAAGTGAAGGTACTTGAGTGTAAAAAACAAGCTTGAGTGTTAAACGCAAGTCAGTCCTCTGTAGCATTCTTGTTACTTTTTGATATGCAGAACTGTTGGGTACTTAGGCAAGGCCTACTTTCCTGTCTAGAACCATAAACAAACATTTTTATGTCCATGCTAATAGTCGCCATTGTGCCGATGTAGCCTATGTACAAAATTAAATAAATACCCTTAAATAAATTAGAATCTCTGTTGGCATAAGCAGGGTGTTATTGGCTGGGTTATGTTGAAATTATTATTTGGTAGGTTTCTGGAAATATTTATTTCTTATAATTTACTTAACATCAAAAATGAGTGATTGAATAAAGTTTCATAATAAAGTGGCCGTAAATAGCAAAGACCGAGCACAATCTTGAATTTCATAAAAGCCGGTACGGTCTTTGTCATGGACCGGGCCTAACCATAAATTTGATATAGGGGCTATCCGATAGTGCTAAAACTATTCATGTACTGCTAATACCATAGCAGCTCAGTAAAGTTTGAGTAGCCTCTAACTGCAAATGTCTAACCATGCTGGATTTAAAATAAGCAAGTTAATGATCATGATCAAGCCTACCGAAGCGAGTTTTTGAAGCAAAGTGAGCTAATGCTATCAAAATTGTAGACTATTTATTTATTTTTATTTCTTAGGTAAACAATCAGCAGATACTTATAATCTAATTAATAATTTAAAACGACAACTAGGGTCCATTAAACAGGTTTCACAGTATTGGAGCTTAAAAAAAAAAAAAAAAAAAATGATATTAAGTAATGAGAGACTAAGGTAGACAAACTATAAAATGAAGATACAATTTTTTTTAAGAAATTACAATTAAAACAGAAAAACAAAAAGTACAATAAGAAAAAAAAAAAAAAAGCATATGGAACCTGGGGAGTCTCCTCGAAACAGCATTTTGACAAAATGTTAGTAGCAATTCTTGGTGGTTTTGAGCAAACAGATCTAGTTTGGGGACGTTAACCAGGCCATTGAACGTAATTACTGCTCGACTAAAGAAAGTGTTTTGGGATCTGTGTTTGGCTATGTACGCCATAGAAGTAAAGATTAATTTTGGAACCAAGTGAGTACAGTTTGGCTATTTTCACCTAAGAAGATGAAATTGATTTTGGAACCAAGTGAGTTCAGTTTGGCTATGTAGGTACGCCTTAGAAGATGAAATTGATTTTGAAACCAAGTGAGTTCAGTTGACTATGTACGCCTTAGAAGTTGAAATTGATTTTGAAACCAAGCGAGTTCAGTTTGACTATGTACGCCTTAGAAGTTGAAATTGATTTTGAAACCAAGCGAGTTCAGTTTGACTATGTACGCCTTAGAAGTTGAAATTGATTTTGAAACCAAGCGAGTTCAGTTTGACTATGTACGCCTTAGAAGTTGAAATTGATTTTGAAACCAAGCGAGTTCAGTTTGACTATGTACGCCTTAGAAGTTGAAATTGATTTTGAAACCAAGCGAGTTCAGTTTGACTATGTACGCCTTAGAAGTTGAAATTATGTTTGGAACCATGCGAGATCTGTTTGGTCAAAGTTCAAAAAGTTCAAAATGTTCAAAATGTTCAAAATGTTCAAAATGTTCAAAATGTTCAAAATGTTCAAAATGTTCAAAATGTTCAAAATGTTCAAAATGTTCAAAATGTTCAAAATGTTCAAAATGTTCAAAATGTTCAAAATGTTCAAAATGTTCAAAATGTTCAAAATGTTCAAAATGTTCAATATGTCCAATATGTCCAATATGTTCAAAATGTTCAATATGTCCAATATGTCCAATATGTTCAAAATGTTCAAAATGTTCAAAATGTTCAAAATGTTCAAAATGTTCAAAATGTTCAAAATGTTCAAAATGTTCAAAAAGTTCAAATTGATCAAAAAGTTTAAAAGAAAAAATGTTTGAAAAGCTGAAGATCATTTTTTGGATTTGGATTAAAAGTAAAGATTTTGGGTTAAGATTATATAAGTTTTTGGATATGAGTAAAAGTTAAGCTGGATTAGAGTTAAAGTTATTTGAGTTTAAAATTAATGTTTTGGATTCCAAGTATACAAATTCGTTCAGTATTGCCAGTGTCGAGTGAGGATATTATAATAAAAGATGAAAAAACGATGAATTAATTATGAATTACAAATGAAATAATGATGAATTACAGATGAATTACAGATGAATTTAAGATGAATTTAAGATGAATTTAAGATGAATTTAAGACGAATTTAAGATGAATTTAAGATGAATTTAAGATGAATTTAAGACGAATTTAAGATTAATTTAAGATGAATTTAAGATGAATTTAAGATGAATTTAAGATGAATTTAAGATGAATTTAAGATGAATTTAAGATGAATTAAATATAAATTAAAGATACAATAAATGTGAACTAATTATAAATTAAAGATTAGCGATTTATAAAACATTTATAAAATATTAACTTAAGATTAACTAAAGATGAATTGCAGTTATAGGAGTTCAATTACAATTTTACAGTTCAGCTTTACAACTGAATCAGTGTTCAATAAAAAAATAAAAATTGAACCAAGATTCCAAATTAAGTTAATACGTCATAAACCTGAACCATTAGATTGGTTACGCACCGAAACAGTCTCTGTCGATAAGATGTTTACATTTCAGCAAAAACAATGAGAATATGACAGTACAATCATGTTCGTGCCTGCAGTACCATGGCAGGGCATGGCATGGAGGAATTCAAGTAAATAAGTTCTTCGCTGTCAGAATTTATGATGGCGTTTTCATGCATTTACTGAGCTAAGTTAAACGTATCTTTTGTAGTATTTAAAGCGCAAGACTAAGTACAGAGAACTCGTCCAAATGCCGTGGATAGTGTACATTTAGTGTTTTATATTTTTGGAATACATTGTTACTTTTTAATTATTTCACAATTGGAAAACCTATTCATTTCAACTAGATATAAAGCAGATGAATGATAATAGATTTATTCACAGTGTGCTTGCAGATCTGTAAATTTTATGACGAGTTTCAGATCCTTAAAACTCCAGGCAAAGTTAGTAGCGATGCACCGCAGAAGGTGCCACAGGACACAGCCGTGACGCACCGCATCAGCAGCATGAGCAGTGATGCGTCACGGGAGGCGCCGCACCAGCGCAGCGGCCTGAGTCGGGATGCGCCATAGAAGGCGCCGCACCAGCGGCCTGAGTCGTGATGCGCCACGGAAGGCGCCGCATCAGTGGTCTGAGCCGTGATGCGCCATGGAAGGCACCACATCAGCAGCTTGAGCCATGACGCGCCTCTGAAGGTGCCGCAGTAACAGGCTGAGTTCCGTATTAAGGAGAAGAATTATGTAGTTTATTACCACAATTTCATTTTGTTTTATATTTTATTTTATTTGTTTATTAGGTACACAAAACAGAGTACAATCGATAATTTACAGGCATAAATACTATTAAATTATGAGCTAGACAGTACCCCAAAACATGCGTACACAGAATGCATTGAACAGGAAAGTTATGTAGATAGCGTGTAACCAGGCTTAACTAGTAGTAGGTGATTAAAGTTAACATTTACTTGGAACTTAGGTGTACTCATACAATTATTTTATTACAGTAAGTCACTTCGAGTTAAGACTCGAAGAGAGTGCAGAATTAATGAACTAACTAATAAGAGTTTTCGGCACACTCTAATGAAAGAGTGGCCAAAGCTGCATTCTTGAATTTATTTTGATTATTGTTAAAGATATCAATTTTATCACTGTATTTAATCAATAAATCGTTAAATAGGCGACACATTCTGACAACGGGGTTATAATAAGAAGTGTTGTTTGAATGGACTTGTAGGGCGAAAGTGTTCTGAAAGGGTTGCCGAGGTCTAGGCTTTATATTTAGATTAATAAGATAAAGTAAGCAAGGAGAGTCGATATGCGAGTGGATAATTTTGAAAAGATACAGTAGATCATGATATTTGCGATGATTTTCTAATAACATTAAATGAAAATGATGGAGCTTTGCAGTATAGTTATATTCAGAAACTTTTTCTGGACCCTCTCAATCCGGTCAACGTGAATATTGTAGTAGGGAGACCAAATTACTATTTGACTTTTAAAACAATTAACTGTTTGACTGTATTTTTAACCATGTACATGTTTTCCTATCACAATCTGAGTATAATTTATGTTATTGGAATATTTAATTTAAATAATATTTTACCCGAATGGATTGTTTATGGCTGGGATGCGAAGACTTTTCTCATACAAAACTGTTATTATTATCTTACGAGAAATTTCATTTAGTTAAATTTTTTTTGCATACAGGCTTTGAATATGGTAAACGGGATATTTAACTTTAGTTATTTTTAGATAGAATTATATTTTTAATATCTGTTTATTCTAAGAAATGACTAAGATTTATTTGGGTGTCTTCGTATCTTCTACTTAATAATTTCATTTTGTTTACAAGTTTAATATTGTAATTTTGGATTTGTCTTAATTTGTTCTTATTAGTTGTTTGAATTTTGGTAGTCATTCAAGTTTCAAGTTTTGTTTATTCATACATATACATAGTTATCATGTTATCATTATGCTCTCAGCATGTGCTTCCAGAGTAAGCACACTGTCGGATGGCCGAATTTGATAGACATTAGATTTTTTTTAGATTGTATTTGAATGGTCATCTTTTCTCATTATTTGTTTTAAATTCAAGCTTTGTTTATTAAGTTATCATATTATATTGTGCACTTAGCATGTGCTTCCAGAGTAAGCACAATATCGGATGGCCGAATGTGATGAATTTCAATAATGGTTCTAATTTTAATGGTTTAATAGAAATTACTATTATGATATTTGATGACACTTGTCATATTTGTTTGTAAAATAGTCTGTCAACTTCATGGAAAATGCCGTTGGCAATTATGTATGGTTAGTCAGTTGAATCGATTGATTTAAAATATGTCTGTGGATCTGAATAATTTGTTTGTAAATAAATAATGATTTTAATGGTCATTAATCATGATAACTGTTTTAAGAACTAGTTTGTTTGTTTAGTTTATGTAAAAGTATTATTAATGGTGATTGATTCAAAATGTCTGCACTGCATACTGGCAACGCTTCCGGCGATAAAGATGGCGGTCGGGCTCGACTGCTCGATCGCCATTCTGGAACGAGCGCTCGGAAGAGTTGGTCGCATGCAATGCAAGCTACTTTGTAAAACCACGTGGCTTAGAGTTGGTAATTTGTGAAGTACTAGAGAGATTGTAACGTAGAAGGAAGTGAACAATATAGTTTGATTGGACAACAGTGGGACTTTTATTACACTTGTGATACGACTGAATAAAGAATTGAATTTGAAATAGATCGCGAACAAAGTAACTCTGAGAGGCTGCTTTATGATTTAAAACTACCTATATTTTTATAAAATTCGCATACAATTAGCCCATTTACTGTGCCAAAACGATCACATAATATTGCACAAGTTAAATTAAACAATGGTATTATGAAAGCCGGTGAGATCCGTTACCTAATTGCAGCGAACAAAGGAGGTGTAACGTGTTTGCCTCATGTATGCAGTGCAGTTTTTAACTTGCTTGGTACCGTAGTAACTAACCTAGAAACAGTGATGAGTTGGGAAGTTTAGTTGTTGGTTAGTTTAGTTCCTACTAAAAACGGCAACCTAAACTAACGAGTATGAATGACAAAGTTTCGACGACAGTAGATAGGTTAGAAAAAAGCAGCCAAGTGCGAGTCGGACTCGCCCATGAAGGGTTCCGTAGCATCAAGTAACATAATAATAAAGGTTCTTGTAGTTCGTCGAAAGGTAAATTGCGGTTTACGATTTATAACGTTTAAAAAAAAAACTACTGGCTAGATCTCGTTCAAACCAAATATCGTTGAAAGTTTGCATAATGTACAACATATATTTTTTTTAGTTTTATCTTTCTCTTATTTTAGAAGTTAGAGGGGGGGGGACCAACTTTTTTCCACTTTGGAAGTGTCTTTCGCGCAAACTATTTAGTTTAGAAAAAACGATATTAGAAACCTCAACATCATTTTTGAAGACCTATTTATGAAATAGGTCCCCACACGTATGGGTTCAATGAAAAAAAATTTTTTGAGTTTCAGTTTCAAGTATAATTTTCCCCTAAAATTTATAGTTTTATTTTCTATTTTTGTGTAAAAATCTTAATGCGGTTCACAGAATACAAATACTCGCCAAGTTTCATCAGTCTAGCTCTTACGGTTTCGGAGAAAAACGGCTGTGACACGGACGGACAGACAGACAGACAGACAGACAGACATGACGAATCTATAAGGGTTCCGTTTTTGCCATTTGGCTTCGGAACGCTAAAAAGGAAAACGGAACAAGCAATAGGTAAAGATAGTGACCTGGAATAGAATATTATGGTACAGTACAGACAGGGCCGAGTCAGAATCAGAACCCTCGAGGTTGAAATTAGTAAATAAATACATAATTATCAAATTAAGTCTGAATTAAATCCAATGCTCGCAACATCAATTTATTATGGTCCAAGGATATCACGTTTCTGTGTTTCTGTGGAGTTGAACGCTCGATTATGGAATTGGGGATAAAGGAATCAAATCTAAGCTTTGAGGCTTTGAGGTAAACTTTTCAATGCTCTTCAGCTTGTGATACTCACCGTTTTGGTTCAGATTTTTTGCCGTGATCATACAATTTTATTTATCAGTCATATTCATAATGGCTAACTCGTTTAAAGTTGACTAAGCTACCTGCCTGCTAACCTAAGTGCCTAACTAATTAGCGACTATCGTTACTGTGAGGTTAGGTAGCCTACTTCCTACCTTTTGTGTTACATACCTATCTATATCTACAATGATATGGTTCCTCATAGGTACATTCGTCGACATGGTGGTGTAGCTAAGCAACCCAAATGACTAAATTAACTTTGGTCGATTTCTATTCTTGCATTATCCTAAACTAACCTAAAATTCTACATTTTCAGTGTTGCCAAATTAATCAGGGAAAATTTAACACCAATTTTACCAGTCATATCGACGTGAGGTTTCTTGGGTTTCCCTCTAACCCTATGTTTTTGTAGGATTGCGTTGGACTGATGATGTGCGTGCAGAATGTTGGGCTTTTGTGCGTTGAGTTAGTTTGTGATGACCTTTTTCTCGTAGGTAGGTCTAGGTACCTAGAGATAGGTAAATTATATAGGTGCTTAAGAGCGCATCGTGCGAAAATATGAGATTTAAAAAAAAAAATTCATAGGTAAATAACTAAGTGACATTTTAAAAATCGCAAAAGGATTAATTGTAGACTATACATTTGAGATTAATTCGAATTTAAGTGTGGTAAAAAAATATACTATTTAACATGACATTCTATTTAACGCTGACATACGATTTTCATTAGCGTTAAATAGAATGTCATGTTAAATAGTAGGTATATTTTTTTACCACACTTACATTCGAATTAACTCAAATGTATAGTCTACAATTAGTCCTTTTGCGATTTTTAAAATGTCACTTAGTTATTTAGTTATGATTTTTTTTTTTACATCTAAAATTTTCGAACCATGCGCTCTTAGTTATAACGAAGCGCTTTCTTAGATATCGCACAATAGAAGCTTCTTCTTCTTATCGTGTCACTTTTAAGTGCGAGAAAGGATTTTAAGTGCGTCTCAGAGCGGCTTTTTTCGTGCATTTGCATTGCAAAAATATGATCATTTTGAAACGTCTTAAAACTAGGTAAGTCTAGGTTCCACGGGACAGCAGGCCCCACCTTCCGATCCTTAGGTTATGGGTTGAAAATTGAAATCCAGTCGTGTAGTGTAATACTGTATAGATAGTGCAATCCACGAAGGCGCGCCCCACTGTTCCTCCTTACCGTTTATAGTATATGGTGTGCAAGCTTCCGTCAATGTTTGAGTGTTATCGGTACACACTAATTACCTATGAGTGCACACGCACACTACAATGAATAGACTACGGTTCGCAACTGCCGCTCGGAGCAAACTCCCCGCACCCGTCGTCGTGAATTGCACTATCTATAGGTACCAATGAGTTTTTAAGTCGAAAAATTCATATGCACTATGCTCTCAAGCAATAGAAAGCTAACGGTGATTGTGCTTACTGTACTACCTAGGTCTAATTGAATCCAGCCCATGATCTATCAGCACATATCATGTCATGTCATTATATTGCTATTGTCAAGTCTTCCGTCTGGCCTCGGCCCCGATACGGGAAGCAAGAGATTGGTAGCTTTACTACAAGTCACACGTTCATTAAAACTAATGATACGAGTAGCTATAATCTCGGTTACCAAGTGAGTATGCCGCCTTTTATAGAAATTTCGACCAGGGTGTCGATTCTAAAGACACAAATCACTCAAGCGATCGCGTAAATCGATGTGAGTTGTCAATTTTTGTTTGAAAAATTTGAAAATGGAACGCAGATTCAGCGATCACTCGACGATCACTTAATCGAACCGTGTTACTGGAATTGACGCCCAGTTTTCTATTTATTGTACCAAAGATTTAGCGAAACATGTCCTGGGTAAGATTTCATTGTCCGTCCATTTGTTACAATTGATTTGAATGTGTGTAAATGCTTTTCTTGTGTTGGCACAGCATTTAATAAAGAACTAATAAAACTATTTTTGAAAAATTTTGCAAATGTTTAAAAATTTCCGTCCCGGCCGCAATTTTTACGGTATCATGCCAATTTACTAACAAAAACAAAGTTACAGAACTGGGTTAAAAAGGTCGTAAAATAATGTACACGGTTTAAAATAGAAAGTTTAGAGTAGGCCACTTAACAATGAACGTTCATACAACTTTCTATAACATTACTACTTAGGTAGTAGCTACTTAACAAAATAAAGACCTGCCATAAGCTAATTCGCTTTGGTCCACTTGCACCACAAAATAAATATTTAAAGGCAACGTTCGCTTTGGTCCACTTGCACCACAAAATATCAATGTAGAAGCCAACAATTTTGAATGGAAAGTTTCCATTTGTTTCTAATCTATTGATTAATTATTAAGAGCCGATGTCACGAATTACTAATTGACCAGTCAAATATATTTTTTTAAATTGATTTTATAGTGTTTGCTACAGTTAAGAAAATCACAAAGATTTGTAGAGTGTCCTAAAAGTTGAAAGCTGCGCCATCGGATCCAACTCGTCTAGTGTGATTACTGATCCGATCGCGCAGCCCCGTACCAAGGGTAAGGTCGAGGGTTCAAATCCCGCTCGACTCTTAACTTTGGGGCATTATAAATATCTTAAAAATATTTGACAGTTGCTTATCTAAAATTTAGTAAGCAAATATTTGAGTTAAACAACTGGCAAATTTTAATATATAATTGGTCGATTATTCATCCGCAAAAGCCCTTATTATCTGAGTTAATTGCAAAAATATTTATAAATGGGAAAGATACATAAACTTAAGAAATAGTTCAATAAATCTTAAGCCGATCGTTCAAATAGATTGAAGAATAAAAGTATGATAAAATACGATTAAACATAAAGTTTGATCTGATGTTTTCATCTAAAATCGTGAAGAAACCGGCATCTCGTCTACTAAGTTTGAAAACATGTGTCAAGTGCACCAAAAGAAGACACTTAAAACGACGCCTTCTAAGCCCTTTTATAACACTGGCACTGGTTCTAAAGAACTAACACAACAAATAGATGTAGGTAAGTTTTAACAATAATGATAACCGGCATATCGTAGAACCTAAAAAGTTCGAAAATATGTGTCTAGTGCACGAAAGGAGCCTCTTTGAGGCGCACTTAAAATCCTTTCACCACACTTGGTTCGAAAGAATCAGTGACACGATAAGAAGAAGAAGAACAACAATGATTATGGTAACCAACGGAATGCACGTGGGCTAAGGTTATTTAAACAGTACATTCTAGCTATCACCTTGGTCCGGTAGTTAGGTTACAATACAATGCCTATAGCACTGAATAATAACATACAGTGTACCTAAGTAGGTGTACGTACTAGTCCCAAGGCAAAAACAAGGTTTATACAGGAACAGGAATGGAGAGGGTACTCAATAACAAGCTCCTAACATACCTAGAAGCAAACGACCTCCTCAGTGACCAGCAGTACGGTTTCCGACGCAAGCGGTCTACTGGGGATCTTCTGGCGTATGTTACCCACATCTGGAGCGAGGCCATCGAGGGTCATGGAGAAGCTCTCGCTGTATCACTGGACATCTCCAAGGCCTTTGACAGGGTGTGGCATGACAGCCTCATTAATAAGCTTACCTCGTTTGGACTTCCTCCGTGCTTGCGTGGGTGGATATCCGACTTCCTGAGGGAAAGGTCGATTCGAGTAGTCATTGATGGCTGCTCGTCGGACCAATTGGCAGTAAATGCCGGGGTACCTCAGGGATCGGTTCTTTCTGCAACTTTATTTCTGCTACACATCAATGACTTGCTTCAACCCGGTATCGTGGGGTATGCTGATGATAGCACAGTTGTAGAAAGATACACTTCCGATGCCCGTGCAAGCGCAACTACCATTGAGACCCTAAGAAAGGCCATGGTGGAACGAGTGAACCATACCCTGGTTGGAGTTTCTGACTGGGGTGATGCTAATCTCGTTTCGTTCAACACCACTAAAACTCAGGCGTGTCTCTTCTCCGCCAAAAAGAGACCATTCCTCCTTACACCATCTTTCCGGGATGTGTCGGTACCGATAACTGACCACATGGACCTCTTAGGTGTGAAGTTATCTTCCAACTTGAACTTCGGCTCTTATATAGAATCTAAGGCTAAAGTGGCAGCTAAAAAACTTGGCATCCTCTCTAAGGTTAGACGGTACTTCACGCCGGATCGGCTTCTGCTTCTGTATCAAGCTCAAGTCCGATCGGGCATGGAGTACTGTTGTCACCTATGGGACGGATCTGCCAAGTATCAGCTCGAGGCCTTAGATTCTATTGAGCGGCGCGCCAGGAGGCTCATCTGCAACGACGAGCTGTTTGACTCCAAGCTTTACAGCCTGGAACACCGTCGTCGAGTGGCTTGTCTATCGGTATTCTACCGCATACATTTCGGGGAGTGCTCACAAGAACTGCACGACCTTATACCCCCATCGCCCTTTTACCTCCGGACTTCTAGACGCACGGATAAGTGCCACTCCTTTATGGTGGATATCCCACACTCGCGTACAAAGCGTTTTGATTCCACTTTTATAGTACGAACTGCCAAAGAGTGGAACTCTCTACCGGCGTCAGTATTTCCGGAACGCTATAATTTGGGAATTTTCAAGACAAGAGTGAACAGGTGGATTATGGCTAAGCATGCTCCATCTTAGGCTGCATCCTCACTTTCCATCAGGTGTGATGGCAGCCAAATGCTTAGCTATCAGTTATAAAAAAAAAAAAAAAAAAAAAAAAAAAAACCTTGGCTTTAAACACCACTTAGCTTGTAGTGTTTTCACATCATCGTAAATGGTTTTTTGATGCAACTATAAGCTGATGGATAGAGCTGGATGTTAAGAGGTATCCATCGCCTATAACAAAGCATTGCCTTGTAGGTCACGCACGTGAGGAACGTGCCCTACAATGCACTGCCCTGTGTCCGTCAACTTGGGGCATACCTCATTTGCCAGTAATTTCACCGGCATTCACAACCTTCAATCAGAAACAGCAATGCTGCTTCACGGCAGAAACAGACATGGTGGTAGCACTTCACATATGGATACTCAATACTCAATACTCAATACATTTATTGGATTGATACACGATGGATACACGCAGGCGATCTAGGTGTGCGTAAGGTTTAAGCTACGACGAAATGAGAGTGGGCAAGAATAGATGTATATAGGGTACTTTTCTACCAGGGTGCTCTGTAAGGGTAGGCTAATGAACACGTGCATTGCATAGGTATCGGATAACAGATATGAACGAAGTTGCAACTGAGAAAGCGGCTACAAGATTAGTAACAGATTAAAAGGAACTACATAATAGAAGTAGTAAAGGCTACATTTAATAGGTGTGAAAGAAGAAAACCCACAACGACAATTCTAGCTTATAATGCAATTTGCATGGCTGCTAATATCGGACTGCTTCTACTGCATTGAAACACTTTACGGAAAAGGGTTAGGTATTATAGTTTTAGCCGGTTTTGGGAAAAGGTCATCCCTATTCAGACCGAGCGACCTAACACGTCACTAGCAGAGGAAGAAAGATGGCATCGTAATGCGTAGTTGTATTATTTTGCCGTGTATTAAAGTAAAACAAAGTTCTAGCTATATTCAATGAAGAGTTTTCGTCGTTACAATAGATACTTTTTATAATATTGCCATTTAAACTGAGCCGACGGTGTTGAAAATACATGAGACAATACACTAAATTCTGAAGAAATACAACTCTAGCTAAGCAAACCGAACGTGACTGCAGGTAAAGTAGCGGTAATACTAGAAACCGTCCTATTTATGGTCATTCGTACCGTTGCTATCCTGGTTGTGATATCATGCACACTGGTTTGAAAACCAGTCTCAAAAGCCTTATGATATGATAGTCATAAAGACCATCTGATGACTGTCTCTTGTGCATTGCAATATCTACGATTTGAACAAAAGCACTTTGAAGTACTTGGGATTCGTAAATGGTTTGCCTTTCATGGCACTCCATCGCCATTGATTCGGCTGAGGCGGACTCTAACTAGTGACGTCTTTACGTGGATCATACTTTCTTTTATTGTTTGTACAAATGCTTACAAAGTTATTTTTATTATAGTTGTTTTTGATCACCATGTTACCTATTTATTATTTTATAGTACCGTAGTTTAGCGCATTGGAATATTATTATCTAATGAGCTAATGATTCTTATAAACAGAATTTGAATTTTGAATTTGAATACTGCAAGATTTACTAAAATATTCTAATTTGTACCAGATTTCAACGACTCTAAAGGTTTCTGAGAGTAGGTACCTACATTATTTTTATGAAAAATAAGCAATTCTGAGAGAGAGATGAAGAAATCGTCTCCGATACTACGCAAAAACTCTGTTTTATTTAGTAACAGCTAAACCGTATCTAATTTTAACGTTCCCTGGTAAATTACTCATTAAACCATCTACGATAAACCCGTCTGATAACCACCGGTTTCAAACCGGTCTGTTTTCTCCTCGGTTATAAGACCCAGGCTGAGTTAAAAATAGCACAAGTTGCATCGTTGACTGACGGATCGCATACCTATGAAGCCTTTATTTGAATCTACATAATAGCCCATCAGTATCAGCTGTTGAATTATTGCAAATTCATGAACCAGCAAACTAAATACTAATAAATAAAATTTTCCACTTCAAAAAGTTGGATAAGAATTAGCTGAACAAAGAAATAAACGTTTACGGCCATAAAACTTGATGTATTTTTGAACCACTTGCAAAGTCTGATGGACAAATATAACGATAAATTTAACAGCAGCAACAAATGGATAGTTATTGATAGTTGAATACTATAAACTGGAATTTTTCAATCTGTTATTGCCGAATCCAACAATACTTAAATTAAGAATTTTATTACCTAGGTTTACCTAATTCAATTAGCCGTAAGGCCATTGTAATGCCCCAGCGGGGCTCATGTTCTGGACGTTATTACCCCCTAAGACCTATAAAACACATGAAGCAGTGAATAAATGAATATAAATATGGATATGAATCCCCCAAAAACTATACAATACACCTGCTAATTTATACACAAACTCGGTGATGAGTTCTTTTTCTTTACCACTATCAATCGGCGGCCTATCAACTAATAGTTACTATAGTTAGTACTGGACTTGCTTGTCAAGTTTTTAACTATGTGGTTTATCTTTACGCAATTCCACTGGTCCTACGTTCATTCAAAATTCTTTCGCAAAAAGTGCTCAAGCGTTTTGTTTTCTTCGCATAGTTTGCTAGGACATGTTTGGATTTCGGTTGTTTCTGGTATTAAGAAATGGCTTTGAAAGGTTCAAACGTGTTGGTAGGTGACCAGTCAAACCGGTTCACGCTTGGTGTGGAAATCAGACGTTATGCTAATTGATAAAAGCTAGTTGTTAGTCACCATGTGGCGAGGATTTGGCGATAGGCGTTGTTTACGTGCGACATGAAGAATTCATTCGATCACGTATACCATCCGTTGAATAGTAGATCTCTGATATCTAGTGACTAGTGACTAGTGACCGATTCTAGTCATTTCATCATCCGTTTCGATAATCAAACCTAATTACTAACCATTTTCAATGCTCAGTGCCACTTGCGGTTATCCCGAACTATTTATGCGCCCTAGCACTAGAATTCGATCGGCTAGGTTAGGTTCATTAAACTAATCAGTTACACCAAGGACTGATCTACAGTGCCAAGCAACTATATACAAAGAAACTTACAATTAAACAAATATTTACAAAATGTACAAACACACAAGAAACAGTTGAGCTATCTGAAGATCGTTACAAACGATCTAGAGATAGCTCAACTGATCCAAATCAGTGCCAGACGGAAGCGTCCCCAAGACGCTGGCGGCATTGCCACGCTGAATAGCAATGATTATCCAGATACCCACCAGCTAAAAAAAAAAAAAAAAAAAAAACTATATACAAGTTTCCGAAATAAGTAATTTGCAAATTCTCTGCGAATCTCGTCAAAACGAACCGAATCGCCCCGATAGCAAAAATGGCGAAAAACAACCATTGCCTCTGACATTGGGATGACCGAAGCCAAATAAGTGAGCAGTGTAATTGGATAATTATATAGATAACAAAAACAATCGAGGCATCCAGTAGACTTGCCGTAAATGGCTGTTTCCGCGTGGGCACAGAAGTTCAGAGCTGTCATGAAATTAAACTGGAAAAGATAATTGTTGATTGCATTGCATCTGATGTAGGATGATAGTACTTCCCCGGACGAGCCCTTCAGAAACAGCTCTACTACTCTAAAAATCTAGAAACTAGACTGTCAAATGTAACTGTCTTCAGACGAGACAACATTATGGCAATATAGCAACAATATGGAAGATTTATCATACATAGATCGGATTTACAAATCAGGCTAAAGAAGATTGTTCATTTTCCTTCTCTTTTTAAAAAACAGCCTCGCACGCAATGTGAGCTGAGGATATTAGCCCATCAGGGTCGGGGAAAGTTATTGTAGCTATCTGAAGCCACCCGCAGGTAACAGATCGGGGAGTCTGTTACCTGCACTGTGAGAGTCTAGAGAGGGAAGGTACCCTAGTGTTCAGGGTGCCTTCAGATGAAGAGGAAGGGGCTTCAGCCCTTCCTTAAGATGTGTTCGCAAGGATAAGCGCTGACGGGGTTGTGGAACGAAACGAGGCCATGATCTCGTCCACCCAGCGCAAATGTAGAGGAACACCCCAGGGGTTTTAGTCAGTAGCAAGAGTCTGACATAACCCACTAGTTCCCCCGCTAGTGGGTAAAAAAAATAAAAAAAATAGCTATCTGAAGCCATATCCATCTGTAAGTACCTATGTGAATCTAGTATTGAGTTCAAGCTGAACTCTTTGACAATGATTGAACCCGTATATGTATATGCGAACTGTGAAATTATATGTTTTCTTTCTAAGCTCAATTTGGAACGACTAGGTTTTATTACGTCACCATTGCTGGCAAACATCTATATTTAGTTTTCACAGTAACGATATGTAGGAATGAATCTAAAGTACCATATTACTCGATAAGATACGATGTTGTAAAAAAGGCAGGATTCTGTACAAAATTATTTCAATCCACAATTACAACACAATATGTCAACTTGCGTAGAATACAGATTGCGACTACGCACACTTTATCTACGGCACGGTTACAAACTACTAAGGAATTTAGTCCTTATTTTTAATTACATACAGTTTATTATCTTCTAATTGGTCGTAAAGGCTATTGGTTCTACGTGTCGCCACGCCCACCTCTTCAAGGTAGGCTGCTGACATAACCAGACGTTTACTTGGAACTTGTATTTTATTTATTGATTCAATAATCTTTTGTAGAGCAGGATCTGTGACGTCAATAAGCAGAAACACATCGGTGACTAAAGACTCTTCGTTCATACTTTCATAGTATTGAATATTGCCCTCCTCTCACTTATATTATATTTGTCTTAAAACTATACACGAATTATTAGATTAGATTGTTGTGATGGATGTGTTGAGTGAGAAGTATGTACGGAATAATTATATCAGGGGAAGTATGAAAGTAGCGCCAGTGACAGAAAAATTTAGGAGCATTATATAGACTGACGTGGTACAGGCATGTCATGAAGAGGAATGAAAGTCATGCGACTAGGAGAGTGATGAGTATGGATGTGGATATACAGGGTGGAATTTTGTAATGCCACCTGGAGGGAAAGTACTCTTAATACTGCAGATAGAAAATTTTACTCAAAGGAAACATTCCTTTATTTTTGAATAGAAAGCAAACTGCATTAAAAGATTTTCAAAAGTTCTCTTCTCCCACACCCGGGAATCGAACCGGCTAAAATCTGAAAAAATTATGCCCTGTACCTACTTTTATTGCATGGATCGTTAGGGTCAAGTATAAGGATGAAATCTCTCAAACAAACCTGATAAATGAAATGAAAGGAAAACCAGGAAATCTGAAGTAACAAATTCAATGAGTCAAGTTAAAGCTCTTTAACCTTCTTTAACTAACATCCATCTTTTGTAATGCAGACTCCTTTGTGACATACTCGTAGCTGCGTGTATGAGGTAATTTAAATATGGAATGTTAGCTTAAAATTTGAAAATTAGATTGTCTTATTTGTTATTTACATTTATTTTGATTTCCTGGTTTTCCTTTCATTTAATTTATCATGTTTGTTATAGAGATTTCATCCTTATACTTGACCCTAACGATCAATGCAATAAAAATACAGGGTATATTTTATTCAGATTTTAGCCGGTTCGATTCCCGGGTGTGGCAAGAGAATTTTCGAAAATCTTTGAATGCAGTTTGCTTTCTATTCAAAAATAAAGGAATGTTTCCTTTGAGTAAATTTTTCTATCTGCAGTATTAAGAGTACTTTCTCTCCAGGTGGCATTACAAAATTCCACCCTGTATATGTGAGCAGAGGAAGACCAAAGAAAACATAGATAAACTATGTGAACGATGACATGGATAAAAGAGGAGTGAATGCAGAGATGAATTACGGCTGGCAAAGGGGAATGGAGGAGGAAGACATGTTGTGCCGTCCCCACATAAAGTGATATAAGGACAGGAAGAAGAAGAGTTTTTATTTATCTTCCTAGGAATGGGTAACAAACCTCTTTAGAACTGGATGAATTATTATTTTATAATGCTAATTAATTCAGCTCGAAGGATCAATGCCTTGAAAGGATCAGATACTATTTAATTTTCTCATTAATCCTTGATTTTGAGACAGTGCCACGTTTATCGAGTTAACTATAAATAAAATAAGTCTATCGCAAAGTGAAACTGGTTAGTACTTTCACTGCTATTGTGTGTAGCCGCATGTTCTATTGTTAAAAAGTTTTTAAGAGAAGGTAGTTGCGTCACAATGTCGGTAGAAATACCTACTATTAGATAGGTTAGGTTAGTATATCTATCATCTTTCATAGCCTTTGATATGTCTTCTTATTTCAATACAGCTTTACCTAAAACCATGCATACTTTTATTGACTCTGGTTATTTTTAAATGCCATATAAATTCCAAAAGGTTTCTGGTATTGGCCAGATCAGCAGTGGCGTGATCTTCACAGAAACCGTACCATTTCAGACATCATCTTTTGGAATATATTTTTATGATTTGTAGATAACTACAGAAATAAGTTGGGTAATATTGACCGTTGGTATTTGCCGGGCGTGTATGAAAACCAGTTTTATGTTGACTCAGTCAGAGCAAAGCTCCAGGTATGGTAGTGACTATTCTGATCTACCTACATGCTGATGTACTTATATGCAGTACCTACAGAGGTAATCTTATCACAATTTGGAGACAAAAAAAAACTGTAGTAAACAAGTCTATTAGTTACCAATGCGTAGACTAACAACACATTAAAAAAAACCTAAAAAATATGCAGATAAAGTGTTTTGCAACTTTTTGTGAGATCAATGGTGGCGCAGAGATATATGTAAAATTAATTATCAATCATAGATGAAGAATTATAATTGCATACGTCATACGAACAACATCGTAAAGCCAACTCTATGTTGACATAAGAACGTGTATGAGCGACTAACCTAAAAAAAGCTCTAAAGCGAAAAGCGCATTCTAAAGGAAAGACAAAAGGCGTCACAGTCACACCTACAACAAAACAATCAGTTACCTACAGTCTTACTATTGCTACCAACCTGATTTCAAGGAAACAACTTGAATAACGATGAAGCGAAGGTGACAAAGAAATACAAATACGTAACACTACAGTTAGAACAAATTTAGAAAAACATACGGTAGTAATCACACACACATAAATAATCAAAAACAAGTCAGTAATGTTCCTACATCGAAACGGTTTCACCGTCGAAGCGCCTTAGGCTACGCAAGGCGCCACTTTCTACAAGGTACACTGAATAAGCTATCTGTCAGAATAGATAACTGGTTAATGACAGCAAAATGTATTTGCTTCTTTTAGTTTTAAGAAAGTGAAAATGCATAACCTCTGAGTCAACAGCAACAGGCATAGACTACTCAGAATCTCATAGTTAGTCCACTCTCTCTTCAGCCATACTAATCTTTTTTTTTAATATTAAATAGAGCATCCTTTGGCCACAATCTCACCTGATGGTAAGCGACGATGTGGCCGACGATGAAGCAGGATGGTCTAGAAGACACCTATTCACTCTTGCCTTGAAGAGGCCCAGATTGTAGTTGTCAGGAAAAAAAGGAAAAGAAAAAAAAACAAGGAGAAAGGAAGGGAAAGAAGGGAAAGAGGAGTTAGAAGGAAAGGAAAGAGTGTGGTGCCATTCCAACTTAGTTACTAACTGAGGTCTCAAAATTTTGACCACCATCAGAGCTTGACGATTCACGTGACCAATTCAAAAACATTGTGCCATAACATTAATACATGTGTTATGTAAGCAGGTGTTTCGTTCAGGTGAGTAGGTTACGAAGGCTTAATGTTAACATTGATTTAGAGATAAGAATATTCAAAGTATTAAAAAAAACTACTAGGTACTATGGGCATCCAACGCAGTTTCAAACCCACCACGAGAATACACATAAGTTTTTTATATCTAAAGTAATTTCGTCACACCTAATTAAAGTGAACTCAATCTTTTAATTGTTGAGATATAAATAAAGCTATTAAAACGAGACGTACAACATAACTAATGACCACAATAATAATAGGTTTAGAATGCCTTCTATTGTTATCGAACCACATAGCTACCTACATAAAGCTGTTATGTTCTGATAGGTTTGACATAACAAACGATAGGTACAGACCTAAACAGAAGCCCCACCATAAGCAAATTTGAATTTAAAAGTGGTCAAGGGATGCATGCAGTGCAGTACTAACTTACTAAGATAAAACCTCGGCTCAGGGATTCGTAAGGCAATTCACTGATACCGACGAATTCACTCCTGTTTTACCAAATACCATCTGGCAGAAATTCTTCTAAAATATTTGTATGTTAATATTTAAAATTATATTGAAATCAAGGTACTTATGCTAAATACCAGCATGTTTAATTTCAATATTTTTATATGTACTGGTTTTTCTGATCTTTGCAAATACCTCTCATTCATGACCTTGAAGAATGTTAGGTACCATCAAAAATAATAAAAAGAGATTATGTTTTACAAAACCTCTAAGCTTATACCTTCTATATATTTTAAAACCTCACCCTGTTTTTTGTTTTTATCTTACTTATATCCTACTATTATGGTACTCGTTATATGAACTAAATCGTGAAGAAATTAGTGTTGGACTCTTCATACAAATTAATTTTACTATTCACAGCGTCCTCAAGCTCCCGAGTCTTTCAGGTTCATTCCCCTAGTCTCACATGCTTATCATGCTTTGATAGGACAGTTTTATTGTATGCAGTTAGACGTATCAGCTTGTTCTGACCTTTGATGATTCATTATTAGTAACCTACTTTAAATCAAGTTTATCAGTCCTAAATATGAATTACGTTTCCTGATTATATGGTTGGTTTGTTTGTGGTTTGAAGTACCTATAGGTTTTTTATTTAGATGTTTTTCTGAAGCAATTGCGATTGAATTTCCTAGTTTTCTTGCAGTGAGGTTTGTTTTTCTGCGTAAGTGATGTGTTATTTACGTTTTAATGGCAGGCGCCTCTGCCTACGCTAGCGTTCTATAATTTCATTTTAGTTGATAAATTTAAATAGTTTTGGCGACGTTTTAATGAATGAAATGTGGATCCACTACTTCTTTCCCACTATTTAAATCACCTTGATCAAGTGTTGTGACGTTGGGGACACATAAAGCAACTTATTTTGTCATATTATAGGACTTAAGACGAAGGAGTGCAGGCATCTTCAGGTTCAAATTGTGGTTATCTGGGAGGTGTTAAAACTCTTTTCAAAACGTGCTGAAATTCTATATCAGCCTGCTGAAAACCGTTGCATAAAATGTCGAATGACGTTGCTAGGTGTGCGGCGCAACAGTATTATATGTATTCGTCTTCTTTGCAAGGCTTTATTTTGATCGTATCTCGTATGTATATCACCGCCATTAAAATGTTTTTCCTTGAGTCAATTGAACTTGTTTAAGTGTACATTATACTTTACATCATAACCATGGTTATCAAATGAAGGATCTTTAGCGCTATTGTCCTATACCACCTTATGTAATCAGTAATCACTCGTGTAACTAACTATACGCAGCCTGAATACGTAAATATCTAAGATTATGGAGTCGACATGCTCGGAATTTAAAGAATTCTCGTGTCTGTTCGGGTATTAAAGGTATTTGCCAACTATTTTGTAACTGTGTATGTAGAAAGACCATAGTTTTTAACCTAGATGCCATTGTTTGCTTGTATAACTATCAAAAGACAATATGCAAATTCTAGTATTTGCACAGATCATGTGTTTTCAACACATAAGGTTCATAAACAACAAACTTGACCTAGCTGTATCTACGGGTTTTACAATTTAGCATAGCCATAAAATGCCGAGCAGTACCGTTAAGTCTTATGCACATCTAGACGATCTGCGATGGCGATGGCAATGTTGATCAGTTTCAGCAGAGTTTTGCATACAACTTTGCTGTTATGGCTTTACTGTTTCGACATGAACCGTAATATGGGCAAGTTTTTAAATCTACAGATACAATCATACACGTCGTTTCGATAACTTGTGAGAATATACTTTCATATCAACTTGACACAACTCAGGTTTTTGAAAGGAATCTACAAGGTTTCAGGTAAACAAACGAAACTCGAACGAAATAAAGGCCGTCAAAACAAAAGAACACGAAGTTTGTGGTTGGTAAATTAAACCCCCCGATGTTTGGTTATGGAGCAATGTCCCTGATTCTATTAAAACGTTTTATGATGATGAAGAAAATTCTCCACAAGTAATTATGTAAGTAGATTATATAATCAGCTGTATTTTACTATCACATGCAAAGACCAAAGACGTAATTTTTTTACTACCTAAGACGTAACACACAAGCACATTTGAAGTAAAAACAAAGACATTATCTAAAATAACACAGGAAAGATAGATATTAATTTATTTTGCTTCGCACTAATCATGAACTTACGCACTCAAGTTTAGAATTATTTAGAACACAACCGCTGGATTGCTAAAGATGCTTCTGTATAACCTCGAGCCTTCTTTTCTGTATTAACACAAGCCTTAGTCAGTAGCCAGTCAGTAAACAAAGTTAAAAACCTTTTCCAGCAACTTGATGTGCAATCCCAAATCGCTTCCCAGAACGTTGTGCAAGATTTGCCGTGGGATGTCCTTTATTATATCCACGATCGCAAAAGCCGTTATTTGCAATGATGTATATTATTTAGTAGATAATAAAACTTTCCTTTACAGCCAAATTCGTCGTGTTCAAATCATTGGAAGATTCTAGAGGTCTGGTTTTATTTAGATCTTGTTTTATAGTTAATTATCTAATTCGTCGTGTTTAACTCATTGGAAGATTCTAGAGGTCTGGTTTTATTTAGATCTTGTTCTATAGTTAATTATCTATCTATATCTACGTACTTGTTTCTTTATGTTATATATTTTTTGCGTTGTACTTAATCTAAAATTGACACTGAATCTTAATCTTAATACCTATTAATAAACTTGCTTTTGTTGGTCACTATTTTTTGTTGAAATAGGTATCTCGTACCACATAAAATGACCTTCTTGCTCGCATAATTTATTTGAAAGTCTTGCTAATTCAAAAAAACATCCAAAAACGCCATGTAATCTTGCTTGTCTAAGGTGCAAATTACATTGCCAGTGAAAGGAGAAATGTACGTGCATGTATGCACGTGCGCCGTTACAAACATGGCTACATGACTGGGCTATTTTTGGGATCGCGAACCTGATTGACTGGTTGCCTTCGAAGCTTGAGCATGTCCAGTTTTAGATAGTACATGAGGTCTGGACCTTGTACAGCTTGAAGATTGTGTTGGATATGAATCACACTATGTAAGTAAAGTACTACTAGATACATTGCTGCTGCTACAGGGTACATGACCACCTTAAAGCTTAATAAGGACCTAAGCTAGTATAAATGCGCAATGCGTTTAGGTAAGCGTAGTGTAGGACGCCCTCCGGCAAGGTGAGGCGACGATCTGCGAAATGTAGCTGGCAAGCACTGGAGGAGAAGAGCCGAAGACCGGGCTCAGTGGTGTGTCTTGGGAGAGACTTACGTCCAGCAGTGAACTGATATAGGTTGATGATGATATAGTATAAATGTAACATGTATGCAATAAATAAATGAATGAATATGAGTAAAATGAAAGCTGGAAAAGAATGTAGAAGGGAAGCTCCGTAACGATTGAATGGTTTACGATGAAACTGGAAATATAGTCCGTGAAAGAGAATCAGATAATAATCTACTTTTTATCTGGATAGGAACAATGAAAGCCACGGACAGATGCTAGCAATAAATAAATACATATCACATAGATACACTACACAATAATCACGCTAATTAGTGGTCTAGTAACACTGGAAATGATTACTGACAACAAGCTTTGCGCACATCTAGGTGATCTGCAATGAAAATGGCGATGGCGCTCTGTAGGCCTACCATCAGCTCTGTCTGGCTCTGTCTCTGGCTCTGGTTTTGAGTCTGTGTGAGTGCTCACCAGTGCATTTATACTGTGTGTGTGACGTTTTGACGTGGGATTTATTTAGTACACAGACTCAAAACCAGAACCAGAGACAGAGCTCATGGTAGGCCTACAGTTTCAGTATAGGGTTTATGATGTAGCCGCACACACTGCTGCGAACTTTAACAGTGCGATATTTGACAGCGATACACTGATTGCCATCGCGATTGATTTAGATGTGCACAAGGTTTTATGTCACAGCAGATTTAATGTAAAGCGACAGGAACTAGCTCTTCTAAACTAAAGAGTATACAATCTATACTAATTTACTAATATTGTAAAGCTGAAGAGTTTGATTGTTTTTTTGGTTGAACGCGATAATCACGGGAACTGCTGGTTTAAGATAATACGAAAACTATATTTCAGGTAAATATGAAAACAAATTAGTAAGGAATACTAATGTCCAAGCCAAGGTCTAAAAACAACGAAGAATTTACATTTGCCAAGAGGCCAGTTTAACTTAAACTATTTTAAGATAAAGTGCTTATATGAATTTTAAACAGTAGGACGAGCTCTGTCTGGCTCTGGTTTGAGTCTGTGTGAGTGTTGACTAAATAAATTCTACGTCACACGCACAGTATAATACACTAGTGAGCACTCACACAGACTCTAAACCAGAGCCAGAAACAGAGCCAGGCAGAGCTGTGGAGCTTATGGTAGACCTACACTAGAAGGATCATTCATAGTGTCATTTTAAAATTCCGTAGCTACTTGCTACTTGAATAGATGAAACAAAACAGGAAAGTCGATTATGTCATAGAGCCTTACTGATGGAAAACCCAGCCTTCCGATAAGAGTATGCGTCTGTTATTCAAGTATTTTGCATGAATAATTCAAAACAGTGATTGTTTTATGTAACCGAGTCTACCTTCATAATATCTATGCCACTGCTTCTACATAATATATTATCTACTAGTTCTACAGTACTACAAGCTCTGTCTGGCTCTGTCTTTGGCTCTGGGCGTCGATTCCAGCAACACAAATCACTCAAGCGATCGCGAAAATCGATGTGAGTTGTCAATTTTTGTTTGAAAAATTTGAAAACGGAACGCGAATTCAGCGATCACTCAATCGAGCCGTGTGGCTGGAATCGACGCCCGGTTTTGAGTCTGTGTGAGTGCTCACCACTGTGTGTGTGACGTTTCGACTTAAGATTTATTTTGACAGCACTCACACAGACTCAAACCAGAGCCAGAGACAGAGCCAGACAGAGCTAGTGGTAGACCTACAGGTATTAATACTTTGATTTCTACGCTTCTATTGCCACAACTACCTTTTCATTTTTTTTGGATGACGCTGTCACTATCAACTACTTTCTCGTCTCAGCTCAACGGTAGGTACGATGTCTCTAGATGCTACAACCGACTTTAAATAATACAATTAGGAGGTTCTCAATTAGGCTGTATTTTTTAATGCTTTTTATGATTTTTTTCGCATAACTTCATCATTTGACTGGCCTCTCAGCTCGTTTGGTAGTAGTACCTCTGCCTTCTGCGCCGTAGGTCGTGGGTTCGATCCCCACCGAGAACAAATATTTGTGTGGTGAACACAGATGTTTGTTCTCTGTCTGGGTGTTATAGGTATTGTATACTAATTATGTAGTTAAAAAAAAAATGGATGGAAGCATTATATCAGCTATCTGGTTCCCATATCACAAGCTCTGCTTAATTTGGGGCTAAATAGTGTAGTGTGAAGTGTTCAAAAATATTTATTTGTTTATTTATTAATTAATGAACCGATTAGAAAAAAAATAAATTTGAAATGTTTTAGCAGTTTGATCATGAAGCCGGTTCCTCAAGTTTTTTAAACATCGCTTGTAATACTTTCAAGTCTATTACGTAAATGGCAATAAAAACATATCCTTCAATGTCAATAAAAATAGACTTCTGGCTTCTCTTGTCCAAGACTCGTGTTATTCCACGTGATTGAGAAGCCAACAGGCAACCTTTCAACGTCTTACCTAGAGGATAAAACTCAATTTTGTATGTGAAAGCTTGCGTTTAACAGCTGGTAACCTAGTTCTTATCACGTTGGAATAAGGTCTATTTGTTTTGAAGCGATCATTCTTAATTGCTGCAATCATTATGAATGAATCATAATCGGTATTAATTAAACGTCTTCACATTATTAGACATTGTTACCTCGTATAATAAAACTTTAGAAAAAAACTCGATATATTAACATACTAGTCACTAGAGTAAAATGCGTATCATTTTTTTTTTATACACCTAGATGATCGAGCAAAGAAGGGCCCACCTGATGTTAAATGGTAACCATCGCCTATAAAAAAGCATTGCCTCGTAGGTCACGCATATCAAGTTCGTGCCCTACGATGCACTGCCCTGCGTCCATCAACTTGTGGCATACAGATGTTAAGCCCACGTTCCAGTAATTTCACTAATTTAAATTAACATATCCTTAATTTTTACACGTATTTTTATCATGCAATACTAAAGATGGCAGATTTTTCTAATTTTAAGCAACACCCAACATCCCTATAAAATTAGCTGGATGCCCATTGTCCATAAAACCCTTTATTACGAACTTATGCAAAGATATTAAAACCCACTAAGGTCAGTCATGGCTAATTAAAAACGATATTGCTCATGCGTAAAGAGACGGGATAAGTTAATTTGTTTTCGCTATTCGTGCGTGTAGTCTATATCTATACTAATATTATAAAGAGGAAAGATTTGTACCGATTTTTGTATGTTTGTATGTTTGTAATGAATAGGCTCAAAAAGTACTGGGCCGATTTAAAAAATTCTTTCACCAATAGAATGCTACATTCTTCCAATTTGACATAGGCTACATTTCATTTTGAAAAAAATTAGGGATCCTTGGTAAAATTTGAACAATGTAACCGAAGGTGTAGAAAAATGAGTCTTAAAATGTCTTTCGTCGAATGCGCTGCCGAAACTATTACCGATAGAACAAAATAATGTACAACAATATTGTCTACCCCGTGCGAAGCCGGGACGGGCTGCTAGTTAACCAATATAGCTATAAGTATAGCTACTCACATGTAGCTATACTTAGTTATTTTGGGACTATTAAGGCCTGCGCACATCTAGGCGATGGCGATGGCGATCCGCTGAAACGCTGTCAAATATGACAACGATATTTGACAGCGTTTCAGGTGATTGCCATCGCCTGGGTGTGCGCCTTTAGACGTAAGGAACAAGGCTCGTCAAGCCTACCAGCTAAGAGGTAGGTAAGTTAAACTTATATAAAAGAAAATCGTGTTAGTTACACTATAAATTATAACTCAAGAACGGCTGAACTAATTTGGCTGAAAATTGGCGCGGAGGTAGCTTAGAACCAGGAGAAGGACATAGGATCTTTTTATCCCGCGAAAGGGGCGAGCAAAGCCGCGGGCGGTCGCTAGTTTTGTTCTAAAAGCCAGCACTGTAAACCCCTCATCAACAAATCCAATTCAATATCTAGGTCCATTTTTTTTTACTTTGAGCCTTATACTACCTTCAGGGTTTTTTTAATACAATAAGTGATAGAACAAGCATGTGGCTATTTAGGCATATATGACGTGTGTGGTGGCACTTATCACCTTTTGTATAATGGTGATGAGAAAGTCAGGTGATTCATGTGGCTCTCGTGATGCAAACTGCAGAGGTGTCCCTATAGGCTATTCAGACTTTACCTATAGACGGGTGAACGAACTGTGCGGGGGCGATTGAACCCCGTCTGGCCCTTTGTTACCTACGAACAACTGTAAAAGAGAAAATCCTTTTCTAAGGATATGGCTATAAACAGACGTTTTATACCAAGTTGATACAAGCGTGATATTTATTCAAAAAATATTAAATAGATAAAACAAATCTAGAACTTCACTAGTCTAAACCTAGTGAATTCAGAAAAATACAGACTATTTTGCACTTTCCGTAGTTCTTGTAGGTATTCTATACTTACACTAGCGGCCGCTCGCGTTCAGCCTTTCTTGAGTTATTAATCTTATACCTTTAAACGAGAAAATCTTGTATATATATATATATATATATATTCAGGATCTCGGAAACGGCGCCAACGATTTTGATGAAATTAAGTATACAGGGGTATTCGGGGGCGATAAATCGATCTAGCTATGATTTATTTTCAGAAAATGACAAATGGTTTTTTGCAATAATCTATCATAAACTAAATAAATGACTGTTCCTGCCATCTATTGGCGGTTGTGAGCAACTAACTGCAAGCTATTCCAGCAGATGGCGTTGTTAAGTAAAAATAAGCCACTAAAGATTATGACTCTTCCTGACATCTATTGGCAAATAATAATACAATTATTTTCAATAATACGATAAAAAAAAAATTAAATCCCGAGCGAAGCTCGGTCATACCGGCTCGTAGTGTAACTAACACGACTTTCTTATACATATTCAAATAGGTTATATGGAGGTAAAGTTTGTGAGAGTCAAGGGTTTACTGATTTTGATAACGTAGTGGTAGTCGCCACTAGAGTTGCCGCGAATACTCGCTATTATTCGGTATTCGGCATTACTCGACATTTTTTGATATTCGTCGAATACCGAATAATAGCTATAGTATTATTCGGCATTCGGCGAATAGTCGCCTAAAATAAACTTTTAATGAACAAAAAAACTAATGAGTTAAAAATAAACATTTTTTAAATTATTTTCCCTATTAAAACAATACAAAATATCAATTATTATCTGTTATATGTGCCTGTGTCTATCATATTCATGAAATTAAATTGTCTAAAATCAAATAGCAAATGCGTGCCGCCTATCCTAAACACAAGCGTATTGATTGAGCGGGAAATCCCCTATAATAATAAACGCTGGGATATACAAAACGGGGTATTCGGACGTAAACTATGAAAAGGGCTAACACTACTAAATCAAAGCCTGCAAAGTAACTACATAAAATGAATTACGTAGGCTAAAATCGAGAGCCTGAAGATAACTTACACTCTTGAGCGTATTTGTTTATGTTTTACCTCAACCTACTGGCCAAGAATCAGCTACGGTGTAATTTGCGCTTGTTTTGACACTAAAACCTTACGTACATCCTAAGCGTTCTGCGGTGGTGATCAGTGAAACGCTGCCAAATATAACAGCGATACTTGACAGTGTTTCACTGATCGCTACCGCAGAATGCTTAGAAGTTCGCAAAGCTAAGGTAAACTGCTTGTTTGCTATGCCTCATTTGTTTATTTTATGGGATTTTAATGGCATTTCCTAGTTGCACACATCGTTAGTTCGTACTTAACACTAGATTTGTTGTCGGCTTCAAGCCTTATGGAAACCAAACTAAGTGCTCCCGCACACGGGCCTCCAGCCACAGCCACAAAACGCCGCCACTGAATTTCCTGTAGTTTTCATACATTTGTAGCTTGTGGCGGCTACCGGCGCGGGCGTCAACCGAGTGCGGTGAGTACATCCCACTAAATTATAAATGTGAAAGTTTGTAAGTATGAATGGATAGATAGATAGATGGATGGATGTGTTTGTTACTCAATAACTCTAGAACGACTGAACGGTTTTAGATGTTTGGCACAGATTTAGATTAGATCTGGAATAGCACATAGGATGCTATTTATCCGGGTAAAATTTTATGGTTCCCGTGGGATAGATTTGTTTTTAATCATATTTATAAGAGAAAGTCATGTTTATTATAACTCTAAAACGGCTGAACAGATTAAAAGTGATGGAGAGGTAGCTTAAAACCAGGAGACGGACTTTGGATACCTACCTACTTTTTATCCCGAAAAATTAACGGCCACGGGACATAGCGGGGCGAAGCCGCGGGCGGCACCGTTAAAATATATGAAAATAGAGAAGATATGCTGGTGTCGGCGTTTTGTGGTTGTGGCCGGAGGCCCGTGTGCGGCGACACTTACATGCGTCATGAAACTACCCGTTTTTATAAAATGATGTACGAACGTGTGAGCGAGAGCAATTCTTATTAATAGTGTGCGAGAGTGAGGTATAATAAAACAGGCAGACCTTAGTTAGACCATGTTAATCTATGTCTTACACGTGCAAAAACGAGGAATCGCGGTTTGACCCGTCATTGTTTTATCATCATCGCTTCGTTATCAAATATACAGAACAAATCGGTAACAAACTGATTTGGCGTGCTTTAAAGAACCATACACGCTTAGTTTAAAAACATAGTAGATTTAGTGCCTGATTTGCTATTGCAAGTAAAAGTACCAATCCGGCCCAGCTGGCCTACCATGAGCTTCATAGGGTTATGGTTATGGCTGTCAAAATTGTGTCAACACATTCAAACCCAAGAAGAAAATGAATGTGTGGGTCAGCCAATCTATACACAATTTGACAGCCATAGCCATAACCATATGGAGCTCGCGGTAGACCTGCTGAAGATGAAAGAAGAAGTTTAAAGAAGAATTTAAAGTGAAAAGGCGAGCTTGAGCATTTTTTGAGGTGGGGTGAAAACCAAAGACCTCGCGTCACAGTCGCCGACACCGCGGCAAAGATCTACAAACTTTGTCAAATGTCAGGAGGGGGGGGGGGGGGGGGGTTCTCAATTCGGTTGTTTTTTTTGTTTTTTATTTACATGTTTGCTATCGCATAACTTCGCCGTTTATAAACCGATAAAAAATAAAATATCTGAAGGGTGATATTTCTTAGATCTCCTCTTGTAGGATTTATACGTGGAAAATCTACAACAGGAATATCTAAATAAGTATCGTAAGCAGTGTAATAGGTAGTAGTATAAGATAGTAAACCTAGTAGGTTGGTTCTTGTGAATAGGGTTCTTTGTGCTTATGATAGGTATTATAGTTTACAATCTCATGAGTCACATGGAACGAAAGATGGAAGTAATCAATTACTAACATTTGTGATAGTACTGAACAGTTCACATTGTGTGTGATTGATCGAACTGCATGCCTTACTGCTGCATCATTAAATGCGGTGATCAATGCAGATACCGCAGTAGTAGACTGGACGGTACCTATAATAGTGGCGGTATGAAAATGTTCGTCGATTTTCAACTTGATTTACTTATTCAACGTATCACGATCACATAGAATAGAATAGAATAGAAAAATCTTTATTGCACACCTTAAAACTAAACTAAACAAGTAACAATAAATAGACACACACTAATGTACAATGCACACACATACTACCTTTTGAAACTGAATAGACAGAATACACCGATAAGTTAACGTCACAAATTATGTCAAAATGTGTTCATGATCAAGGCACTGGTGCAAGCGAAAACCGACTCTAAGGTGACGAACAGTTTCATACCGCGACTGTACTTCACGAGTTATTACCAATGGGTTTTATAAGTTTTTAATATCCTTTGCCAATGGAACTTTCTCTCGCATTGGCGTTCCTGACATCTTAAATTTTACTATCATTCTATGGTTTAATATCTATTCTACGAAACTAATGATTCTTTATTAAATTAACTTTGACATGCCTCCCTCTTTCTTCTTCCTGCCCTTATCCCACTTTATGTAGGGTCGGCACATGTCTTCCTCCTCCATTTCCCCTGTCAGCCGTCATCTCTGCATTCACTCCTCTTTCCATGTCATCTTTCACACAGTTCATCCATGATTATTTGGTCTACGTCTGCTCACATATCCATCCACATCCATACTCATACTCTCCTAGTCACATGACTTTCATCCCTCCTCATGACATCCCTATCCATATTATAATGCCTGGCAACAACATAACATAAGCTACGAGTACATAGAATCGGCCTAACTTGGTTACTATAACAACGCTACTATGATATCTACGAGTAATGTCTACCTACTATAATATAGGGTCCAAGTTATACTGATTTACACAAAACACCTGCATGAACCTAAACTAAGTCTTGTGCATAGAATAACTGTATTGAGTAGGTCCCTGACTGGCCTCTCAGCTCAGTTGGTGGTAGCTCTGCCTTCTGCGCCGTAGGTCATGGGTTCGATCCCCATCGAGAACCAATATTTGTGTGGTGAACACAGATGTTTGTTCTCCGTCTGGGTGTTATATTGTATTCTAAGAATGTCTATAAAAAAAAACATTACATCAGCTATCTGGTTTCCATAGTACAAGCTTTGCTTAGTTTGGGGCTAGATAGTGTTGTGTGCATTGACTACAATATAATTTATTTACTTATTTACCTATACGTGCATCACATTTAGATATACTTACAGTTAAAGCTATAAAAGTAATCAAATTTATCAATACCGTAAGCTTTGACACGAAATTCCCACGATTTATAAACAAGAGGAAAACCGCAGTGTAAACGGTAATTTTGAGGAAGTGGTAACTATTTTATCACCTTGCGAAGTAAGTAATGGACAGATGACCTAGTTTAGAGACCTTAACAAGTACCTTATAAATAGATGATTATATTGACGATATTTTTATGAACAACAGGATAAAATAAACAAATAATGCGGACAATTCACAAAACACTATCTAGACTCAAACTAAGCAGAGCTTGTGTGATGGGAACCAGCTGACCTACCATGAGCTTCATATGGTTATGGTTATGGCTGTCAAAATTGTGCCAACAGTGGCAACACATTCAAACCCAAGAAGAAAATGAATGTGTGGGTCAGCCTATCTATACACAATTTGACAGCCATGGCTATAACCATATGGAGCTCGTGGTAGCCCTGCAGACAGCTGATAATATAATACTTAAATACTTTTTTTTGTGCATACATAGAATACAATATATCTCCCAGACAGACCATAAACATTTGTGTACACTAATATTTGTTCTCGGTGGGGATCGTACTTACGGCCTACGGCACAGAAAGACAAAAAGTTAAAACTGGATAAATTCATAAAAAGTACAATTCTTCTTCTTCTTATCGTGTCACTGATTCTTTCGAACCAAATGTGGTGAAAGGATTTGAAGTGCGCCTCAAAGGGGCTCCTTTCATGCACTAAAAGTACAATTAATGAAGCGAACTGGACCCAGCCAAACGTACACTCATCAACATTGTCTGTTGCAACAGGGATGTTCAATAATTTGTCGATTTTTACAAAAACTGTTTCTTTTTTCTTTAGAAACTAGGTATGGCAAGAATCTTTATTTTATGTTGTTTATTAATAATAATAAAATAGAACTGTTTGATATTATTTATAAATAAAAATTAAAGTAGGAACAAAATCTCGAAAAATCTGAAATTAATTCAAAATGGAAAATCACTAGACAATGTTGATGTGTATATACCTCAGTGGTAGTAACTAAAGATATTACGAAGTCAAAAAAGGCTGTGTAACTCAAGTATGAATAGTTAATTCAAGGAAGGCTTAATTGTTTTCTTGTTAAGCCAATAATAAGGTATTGGTTTCGAAGACTGACATCATAGTAGACTTTGCACAGACGTCAGCCGAAACGATGGATGAGCTGTTTTTTTCCAAGAAAGATAATTAGGCGACAAAACTGTGCAACAAGGTGGCCGCAACCGGTGTTTAAGATTGACGTAAGAAATCTAAATAATAAAGTAAGAATATCTTACCCATCGAGTATTGACTTCTAAAATAGAATCCTTATAATACTAGGTACCTACTACAATTAAGGTAATGCCAATTGGTTTTATTCAATTAAAAGTCAAATATTTATTTACACAAAGAAACTAACAATTAAACCAGATCCTCGGCCAGATCTACAATTAAGTAAATAAAAAATAATTAAGTAAATAAAATTATAAGGAGTGGAACTCTTTACCGTCGTCAATATTTTCGGAGCATTACAACCTTGGAATTTTCAAGTTAAGAGTAAACAAGTGGATTAACTAAGCGTGCTCCACCTTACGCTGAGTTTTTATTTTCCAACAGCTGGCCTACCATGAGCTTCATATGGTTATGGTTATGGCTGTCAAAATTGTGTCAACAGTGTCAACACATTCAAACCCAAGAAGAAAATGAATGTGTGGGTCAGCCTATCTATACACAATTTGACAGCCATAGCCATAACCATATGGAGCTCGTGGTAGCCCTGGTGTGATGGCAGTCAAACGTTTAGCTATACATAACAAAAAAATAAAAAAATACTGACTATTCATGAACACTAATGACCGTGTTATGTAATGACTAATAGTAACAAAGCTTCAGATGACAATAAACTGAAAACTACACTGAAAACAGGAGTCACTTAATACCAGACTATTGTAGAATAACTGCGGAAACACCGCTGTAATAGCTAACCTTGTAAAGACCCAGTAATCGGAAACATGGTAGTGGAATATTTTCGTCGGCTTTGATTCCGTACAGAATGTACAGAAACACTTACATTTTCCTAATTCTGTAGTCAAATTAACGCGATTTGCGAACACGCCATCCACCTCCGCAAGAAACAAGAATATTTTGGCGCTAGCTAATAAAGTGTCATCATCACAAATTAGATGAATACGTATAAGTAAATAATTATAGTAACTGGAGACATCTCGGAATATCAGTGATTGTTATATTCAACCTTGCCCGAACCACAAAGTCATTGAAATTCTAACTAAATTGCTTACGCTACGTCAGGTATTTTATCAATATCAATTGCTCGCTATAACTATATCTCTCTCTCTCTGAGCCACACATGACACACTAGGTAAGTAGGATACCGCTTTTAGCTTAAAAATAAACAGTCACAGTTATACAATGGACGGCCTCATCGCTAATAGCGATCTCTACTAGACTGATTGCCATCACAGGCGGTCTAGATTCGCTTGAGATGTCTAGGTGTATGTGTGGGTGAGGCTTTATTTTTATCGTTCGGTTGTAAAAATTTATCACTTCTTTGATTATAGTTTCCTATGTATTGTTATAGTCCTCAACGGTATTCTTGTCTAGGACTGTGGGCAGTCTCAAAATAGAATGGTAACTAGACAGACTCTAATAATTGTCCTAGTAATAGCCCATTGTGATATTATTGTATTGAACAAATAATGCAATCTTTTTAGGAGCCACTAAATACATAGTCTAAGTACATAGTTAGATATACACATTAGCAACCCACCAGCCACCTCTAAGGTCTTGAACGCATAACACTTTCAAATCAGTCACGTTGCCGCCTGGACCGAGATATTGTTCATCTGCACCGAAGGACTTGAATACAGTGACTCTTCGTAGGTAAGGGTTTCTTTATCAGTGAATCGATAATCAGTAGTAGTAAAATATATTTTGAGGAAATCAAGTTTATATTTTTTTTAATCGAACGTCGGGGAATGTTTTGCTGCATGCTGTTCTTTTTTATTATCATAAGTCATTTTACTAACCTTCACGTCAATAAGTCTGACGGCCAGCGCGGCAGCATCAGGTGCATTGACCCGTAGGTTGCAGGCTCGGCCGGCGCCGGCCGGCCTCACTAGCGTTAGTGCTAGAGCGGCGCCTGCGCCGGTATTGCTGCCAAGCTCTGTGGTGTTGGTCTTCCCGCATAGCAGGCTGGAGCTGTGCCCTGGAAGAAATTGCTGTTGAATATTCCCGTATTGAGACAACAGGACAAGCTCAGGGCAAGAACTGCATAATTTGCAAATATCAATGTAGTATCTGGAGTGGATAGACCTTGGCTGAGTCATGAAATGAAAATAACTACAGACATAAACTAGACACACGGCATAGCAGTCTAGTCCAGTGCAGTTCAGTTGGTATCATCGGTAGACTATTTGGTAATTTTAAACTAAATTGGAAATATGATGATGAATAAGTATGTTAAAAACCTAAAACTAGTTATAGATGCCAAAGGCTGAGGTTCATTCGTTTACCTAAGGTGTTGTTTACCAAGAAATCTACTATTCAAACAAATTGTGTTGTAAATAATATTTTTGCACATAACATCCTTATCCCAGCTATTTTACATTCGTATGTGAATTGTCCATAATATCGCGGATGTCGTCACTAGTTTTAGGCAAATTATCACATTGCTTTATTTGTATTCAGTATTTATATTACCATACCATCACATAATAATATCTTCTCAGTGTTATGTCCCTAGCCTACCGCGGCCTCAGAAGTTTTAGAGTCAATATTACGATGAAGCTCAATTGCTTCATCATTATAGAATTTATTCATAAAGATCACGACATCGCTGCTAATATTATGAATTATGATAATCACTTTTACGCGTCTCACGCATAACATACTTTACCTATCAAATAGCATTCTCAGTCCTCAGCAACCGAGCCTATTTCAAATTGCCTCTCAGCTCAATCGGTAGTAGCTGCCTTCTGCGCTGATGTAAGGCGTAGATTCGTCCACAATGTTTGTTATTTTATTGTCACGCAACAACTTATTTGGGTTTTTTTAATTTGCAACCTACTTACGCTAAATACGGGCATAGCGATAATGTGAACTAAAAGTACTTACTTAGATTAGAGAGAATTCACATTGATTTATACCTTGCCTTTTATACACACTTATTTAGCTATTACACCTCCATCTATAGTGCTAATCGAATGATGTTTAGAAGTCATGAAACGACGTGGATAGAAGATATTATTATGTAGGTACCGCCATTGTCTTTTGACACGCATGCTAGATGTTATTATGACTTAGCTATCCTATGTCTGCAAGCCCTATTTTATTTCCTTTCTATTTCCTGTGCTGACATGAATTTATATCCTAACACTTGTATGTTACAAAAGTGAAAAATAACTCCACAATTTTCCAATGTGTTAGATAAGGCTCTAAACCGCTTTGGGCACATGTTTTTCTTGAAACAGTACTATTTTTAGCTATACCACTTCGTCTTGCGCAAGTGCCGACGCATTTGCTGACTGCAAACAAGCTGCCACGACACTGTTTGCATACGATGGTGGCTCGTACTTGTTTATGCTTTGATACCAGAAATCTCTTTGAACGTTCAGCTACTACCTTGCAGGCAAGTGTTATTGTTATTGCAGTGTCTTGCTTATTTTGCGTGCACTTTATTTTGACGTCAGAGAACTTTATTTGATCGTCAAAGTAAACAGACTTTTTAAACGTTACATCGTGTTGCTTTGTTTAGTCTCACTCATCATCTTTATCTGACTTTATCCACGTCATATTAGGTGGCCCAATCCAATCAATCTCTATTCCTTGTGAATTGACCTTGCCTTTACAAGATACAAGATTTATTTGTAAAAAGCTTATTTTCTTTAGCTACTTTAGCTGCTTTGTCTTTATGGTGCTTATTTCTAAATTCTTAGATAGTTATGAAAGCTTTAATAAGAACTCAGTAGAAGTAGGTAAGTTTTGTATTTATATCTTCTTATCGTGACACTGTTTCTTTTGAAACCAGTGTTAAAGAGTTTTAAGTGTGCCTCATACAGGCTCCTTTCGTACACTTGACACCATATTATTCGAACATTTTATGTTCTAGGACATGCTTGTTTTCTCACGATGTTATCCTTCACTGTTTGAGAGTACTGCCTCAGTGCACACACATTTTAAGACAGAAAAACTCGTTGGTACATTACTCGATTACTTATATTGTTATTATTATTGTTTACTGGTACAACCCTAAAGTAGATGCCACAAGTTTGGTGGCTCTGTATTGTATCTACATGTATTGTGTTTATATGTATGTATATGTACTCAAGGATACTATCTTCATTATTATGTTATACAGGCGTTTAATACCCAGGTGTGGCAAATACAAAGCATTACGTACAATGAACGCACCAACATGCTTTTTGACGTATAGGTTTACTAGTTCTATTGACTTCTCTATTGTACCTAATAACATCAGCACCAAGTAACTTCACCCGAGTTCATTCAACCAATGGCCGACGTCGTTGTCTATGGTTCGAGATAACACCATATTCATGGAGTTAAAAAAGTCTAGAGTAGGAATGGAGTTTTAGTTGCGTTTTGAAAGTGAAAAGGCATTTTATCATCATCATTTCAGACCGGTATCACCCGCTGCTGGGTAATGACGTGATATGTCAATCTAAACTGACGTGTTACGAAAATATAATTCTAAACTAATGTAAAATTTTATGCAAATTAACCTACATTCTTTAGGTTTTGTCTTTTTTCAATTTAATTTGCATAAAATTTTACATTAGTTTAGAATCATATTTTCGTAACAAGTCAGTTATAGGCCTTCTTCATTTTCTGCCAGCCTCTTCTGTCATGCGTCTCTTGTCCAAAAAAAATATATCGTTGTGGGAAAAGCTGTTTTAGCACGCCCGTTTGCCCATAGCATAGTCTTACACGCCTCTGATGTTATTAATTAATTTATACGTGGGTATATGTATACCTATTCCAGTAGGCTTTAATAGGGTGAGGTAGGATATGACGATTGTGAAATCTTGCATTATTACATCGATTTGAATGTAAATTGTGCTCGTTTTGGCTCGAACATAAACAACCTTCTTCCTTTGGAATAATATTTGAGTTGAAATCTTTGGTATTTCGGCAATCGTGTGGCTGCCTCAAATTTAAATACGAGTATTTCGCTAAACACAGAAAAACACTTTGACTTAGGTACCTATAATATGTCAGTATGTTAGGCACGAATTTGAAAATTGTATGTTTATCTTTGTTACGTACTGCATATGAGGTTTCAATAAAATAAAACGTGTTAATCATGAAATGAGCAATATTATTAACATTACATTGTTAATACTACACCATAAAAAAATATTCATAAGACATTTAGACGTAATTGTTTGTTTACACATCTGTTTTTTTTTGTCCTAGGCTTGGGTATCTGCCCAAATACCTACTATGATAAATAAACTCAAAATTTATCATAAGTATACCTAATCGCGATGAGTAATGGCCCGAACACACCTAGTTCGCTGGAGGTAGCGATCAGTGAAACGCTGTCAAATATCGCTGTCAGATTTGAGATTTGACAGCGAATATTTGACAGCGTTTCACTGATCGCTACCGCCAGCGAACTAGGTGTGTTCGAGCCTTAACTGGACAAAACAGCGATCATCAGATTTAATAATTCAGGTCCATTTGAAGCAAATACCAAAAGTAAAATGTTAATATAAATATAAAATATTCTCAGATTTTAGGAGAATTGTAATTTTGACATTGACATTGGAGGTGGAGTGAACGTGTTTGGTACCTTATTTAGCTGACAAGGTCATTTTGATACTTGCACTTTCCTGTCTGTATCTAGTCTAGCAAGTTGGAAAGGATAGAGCCCAATCTAAGATCAAATCAATTAAAAATCTAAGGCCTGTATTCAAAACCAGTGCTTGAGTTCGTTGCTTGAAAAGAATACAAATCATTCAAAATCATGATCAATGGTCTATTTAGTGTAAAAAAATAACTTTGAGTTTTTTTTACACTAAATAGACCATCTTCTGGCAACAATCTCACCTGATGGTAAGCAACGACTTAGCCGATGATTAAGCAGGATGGTCTAGAAGACACCTAGTTGTCAGAAAAAACTGCCGACGACAATGAGTTCCATTCCCTGGAGAATCGCATAATGAAGGTGGAGCCAAAACGCTTAGTGCGAATGGGTGGTATTATGCTAACCAGTTATGGATGGTACTGCGTCGTGCGTCTGTTAGTCCTATGCTGGAAGGGAGATGATGGTTTGAGCTCATACAGTTCAATAGTCCAAAATCGAATCCACTCTACTCTAGGCAACGAACGACCAATTGCACTGTCTCATAGATTGATTGTTAATGACTAAGGTAAATTCGATAAAGGCTGTATTTAAACCAATTGTTTAGGTCGAGATAACTGGCAAGATCCGCGTGCATTGATCCAAGTGTGCCAACAAACGGTTGCATCGGCCTCAGGACCGCTAACTGTCGCACTGTTGCACCGCGTGAACCATCACATGGGAACAGCACCGGCCTCAATACCGGCTTGCTCAAGAACTAGGTTGTTTCGGTTATACCTAAGTAGACTTTGGAGTTAAAGACAATGAAGAACGTACTGTAGGCCTACCTGTCTATCTGGCTCTGTCTCTGGCCACCAGTGTATTCAACTGTGTGTGTCACGTTTCGACGTAGGATTTATTAAGTCAACACTCACACAGATTTAACACCAGAGCCAGAGACAGAGCCAGACAGAGCTTGTGATTGGACTAACTTGCATAGAACTAGGTTGTTTCTGTTCTGAGTAGACTTTGCAAAAGTATTTTAAGTAATATGCATGGTGGTAGTACTTCCCCGGACGAGCCCGTCACAAAAAGCTCTACAGTTTTTTTTATGTTCCACACAATTTAGGATTGATTGGGTGTGCCCAGAAAAATTAGATGTGCGTAAGGCTTTATTCAATCACCCTTGCTAGATACAGCTATAGCATTCAAACCTCAATAAATAAATAAAATATATAACCTCTTCCAACTTTCCAACCTCTTTGCAAACTTCTCAAAAAAAGTTTGTATCGACGGAATTTTTAGAATACATCGCGCGAATGACCTTCCAGCATCATCAGGGATCGTCAGCATTTATCATTGCTCAATTGACCCCAGAAATTAAATGTCAATTGGCACAGTCTCAAAAACAACAATTTTACTATTGGGGTCGAGATCCTGGTCAAGTAGATTGTTTTTTTGTAAATTGTTCTTTAGAATATCATGGTTATAAGAATAAAAAGTAACGCAAGGCTTTGCATCTATTGTAGATGACTAATATAGCATCAGGAGCTACGGATGATTACTCAACCCCTACTTGCGGGACGCTATAGTGCCTGGGACAGGATTTTAGATGGAATAGGCTTGCCCAGACACCTATACCATCCTGACAGCTCAGTCGGCCTAATCCACAGGAAAGACATGGTCAATACGTGCAGAGCTGACTAAGGCATGGGTTTCCTCGCTATGATTTTCTTCACCGTTTGAGAACACTAGCATTGTGTACATCAAATTTCTGAACAGAAAATCCTTAAGTAGGTACACAACTGGATTCCAACCCACGACCTAAGGTTCGGAAGGTCCTATCACTAGGTCAGCAGTGAACTCTCGGTAATAAAAATAACTTTGACCTAAGGTTCAGAAGGTCCTTTCACTAGGCCAGCAGTGAACTCTCGGTAATAAAAATAACTTGGTAATAAAAGGTTTTATTGTGCTCAATGATCACACGAGAACCTCTATAGCGAAGGTTTTCTCAAATCAAAGCCGTTTGAATAAGTAGGTGACCAGGCACTATGTTTTTATGAAGGTTAATGTCATGGTTCCTATCGGTCAAGTACCTAATTCTGCTTAATTCAATTTAAAAATTTGTTTTTCAGTAGTATCACAAGGATCACTTTGAAACGTCTTATAGCTAGGTGAGTCTAGGTGCCAGTTCCACGCGACCAAGCCTAGAAGAACAGGCAACAAACTATGGCTTGGTTCCTTCCGTTTTTCCTTAGGTAGATTACTTAGAGGTTTGTATGTAGGTAAGGTAGATGGTTCTACATCTGTATGAGTGGACTAATTGCAGATTTCATATGCAAAACAGAGGTTTTTATAACGCTTTTATTATTAGCTTCACCTGTATGTAGGTATGTAACCGACCTCTTTGAGCTCGATTTTGTCCTACTTTGAACGATCAGATTTGATTCAAACTTTGCACACCTGTCAAAGGTCGATGACAATGCAATAATATGAAAAAAAAAAATTCAAAAGAAAAAAAAAAAAAAAAATTAGTTTAGAAAACTAAAAAAAAGCAGCCAAGTGCGAGTCGGACTCGCCCATGAAGGGTTCCGTAGCACGACGAACTACAAGAACCTTTATATTATGTTACTTGATGTAACATAATAAGGTTCTTGTAGTTCGTCGAAAGGTAAATTGCGGTTTACGGTTTATGACGTATAAAAAAAAAACTACTGACTAGATCTCATTCAAACCAAAAATCGTTGGAAGTTTACATAGTAATGTACAACATATATTTTTTTTAGTATTATCATTCTCTTACTTTAGAAGTTAGAGGGGGGGGACCAACTTTTTTCCACTTTGGAAGTGTCTCTCGCGCAAACTATTAAGTTTAGAAAAAAACGATATTAGAAACCTCAACATCATTTTTGAAGACCTATTCATAGATACCCCACACGTATGGGTTCGATGAAAAAAAAATTTTTGAGTTTCAGTTTCAAGTATGGGGACCCCTGAAATTTATAGTTTTATTTTTATTTTTATGTTAAATTCTTAATAAGGTTCACAGAATACATCTACTCACCAAGTTTCATCAGTCTAGCTCTTACAGTTTCGGAGAAAAATGGCTGTGACATACGGACGGACAGACAGACAGACAGACAGACAGACAGACAGACAGACAGACAGACAGACAGACAGACAGACAGACATGACGAATCTATAAGGGTTCCGTTTTTGCCATTTGGCTACGGAACCCTAAAAAACGTTTTAAAACTAATTGAACTAAAAAGTTAATTTTAAACTATAATTTATTTAATGAACTGTCGTAATGGCCCACCTGATGTTAAGTGGTAACCATCGCCTTTAAAACGTCATTTCCTCGCAGGCCACGCGCGATACGAACGAACCTGAACTTGTACAAAACAAATAACAAGAACGACTGAAAAAGTAATGATAGCTTGCACTTGGCAGCAAAAGCCGACGAGTAGACGCCGTCATACTGTCTGACTGGTAAATTAGGAACTCGAAATAATATTTTAGTCATTGCTTTGGCAGTTATAAACAGTGCACACACACGGCATTTAAAATAGATTAAACGTTCGGTAATATGTAGGTACGTCTACGTATACCTACAACCAGAGCTAAATTCGCTTCATCGAGAGTTGACCAAACAGAGGCTTCCTAAAAATCGAAATTTTTGGCGCTTTGTTTATTTATTAGTAGTAATAGTAGAATAGAAATGCGTAAGGTTCACTGATAAAAGTGTACTTTAAGTGGGTAGGTATTTAATGATAATGATATTTATTACTTAACTAGGATGGTAGGTAAAAATTTCAAAAGCAATTATTCATAATTCCTAAGCTACCCAGAAAACATAATTATTTTATTAAAACTATAAACTGAATATGTAACTTACCCAATGTAAATAGATGCAGAAGTATAACTGAACACAAAAATAATCCTGTCAACATGTTTTTACGTGTACGAAACTTTGCTCAAACTCATGTCTTTTATCACCAAAATCGTTCGCATTGTGCAAACGAGTAAAACAGTAATAACAAAGCCTTCTGAAACACCACACTGTTTTTTATAATGTAGCAGTTCACTTACAATCACTTCAAGACCTGTTTTCATAAACAAAACAGTTAAAAAGTCTAACACTAAACAGCTAAATATTATTATTTATTTCGTGATTTCAAAAATTCAAACCGATTTTTGGAGGGAACATTTTCGCGCGAGGGAACCACACGTTCGCATGCGGCAATTCTTTTGTTTTGTACGCAAGCTATGTGTTGCCAATAGTTGCCATCGATTAACCGGCACTTTGGCACTAGTAAATTTGTGTCTCAGTAAAAATCTTTGTAAGACATATTTGTACACTAATTCATACTTACTATTATTAGAAAGCTGAAGAGTTTGATTGTTTGTTTGGTTTGGTGTTTGGTCCGAATTGAAAAATTATTCTTGTGTTGGATCGTCCATTTATCGAGGAAGGCTATAGGATAAATTATATCACGCTACGACTAATAGGAATAGCATTAATGCAAAATGTTGCAAAAGTCGATGTCTATCCTTTTCTAACACATAGCGAATAGTCAAAATTATTCCCAGGTTTGAGATAATTTCAAACTTGTCGTCTGGCAGCACTCCCCCACATTTTGACACTGACAGAGATTTCTGTCGAAATTACAGTGACAGGACAGGTGCCATGTTCACAAAACGTTCACAAACGTCATTAGGCGACTTTGCTGCTGCTGCTCCTTACTGAATCCTATACTCAATTCCATTCCATGGAGCTAATTGCTTGGAAGCTAGATAGTATCTATCTTCCAAGCTCAATTCCATCAATTCTCAAGGAAATTCACATCCTAGACTCGATTAGATAAACATTACATTTATGACCTATGATATGTTATGTACAAAGAATCCAGCATCAAGCTGCCTGTGCTGCTTCTAGAGTATTTAACTAAAATTTATCATCCACTAGCGGCCGCCCGCGGCTTCGCTCGCCGTTACCGTTCCCGTTAAAAAAAATCCTTATAAAACTTCTCTGGAAGTCTGGACCGTCGCGCGTTATTTTTTTTTTTCAAACTTTCAATGTCTTCTGAAGAACCTGATTCGGCACTAACTTACTTGCTAAAGGAAAATGTGGAACGCACTTAAAAAATCAGGTTATGACTTCCGGACTAATTAGTTGATTTACAACCATTTCTAAAAACAATATTAGTATGGTAATATACATTACTTACCTACCTACCTGGTAAGTGAGTAGTCCTAAATGAGTTTAGTTCGAAAGCACGTGTTGACGTTACAAATGCGACAGAGTTACGTGTTAGAAAGAGAAGCGCGATGTAGGCTATCACAGGTAGGTATCGCTGTGCGAGCGGAATTGTGCTTTATTTTGTTGTAGCAATGGTCGCTTTTAATTTCATCACTTCCGCGGAATTTGGCAGGTATTCGTCAACGGTTTTCTAGAGTGTAGTAATGGAAAATTCGATTGTTGTAGGTATATAAGCAGAACCTCGGTGAATTAAATCAAAGAGTATAGTTATAATTAAAGTCAGTTATTGTCCGGTAGCGCTGTAAGAATCGTCAGACGATCACCATCATTTTGTTCATTTGAAAAAAAACAAAAAAAATTAAAGTCAGTTTCATTCTGGTATTCATAGAACAAATAGTAGGATTCGTTTTCTGTCATTTCGGGAGTTCACATAGCTTTTTGATTTTAATTGTTTTTCTGGTGTTATTTTGAGTTCTGTTGTGTAATTTCGGCTGTATTTTAACCAACATTACTTGAGGTCTTAACTGAAAGTGTTAGCAGTTGGAATTAAAATGTTATATGTGATATTCTGATTTGATCGAAAATGTTTCAGATGGATTTGGAAGAAACGGCCATCTTTCTTCCAAAGCCAAATATGTAGGGCTGACTATGACAGAAGACTGACGATTTGATGGAAAAGTATTTTATCTATGTAATATATTATCATCATTCTCATTAATCTACTTGACACTGGCAAAATTGATTCGAAAAGGACAGATGCCATTCATTAAGAAGAAGAAGAACAACAAATAGTATCTGATTGATTTCAAAAATTCTTTCACCATTGGAAAGTTTTAATCACCCTGAGTAACATAAGCTATATATTTATGTGTTTAAAAACACCCGTGCGAAGCCGGGACAGGCAGCTAGTTTTTATATAGTAGATTGACCAGCAACTGCAATAATGCGTTCCATTAGGAGCATTTTGAAGGTGTTTACAGGGTGTTGTGCTAGTTCGTTTCTCATGGAAGTCCTGATGGCAAGGACTCCTCAATCTGCAAATCTTGTAACATTTTTGCAGTTTATTTTTATAGCGCTTTACGGATTCGTATTTATTTCGAAATTTGGTATGGTAAGTCATTAGTCATTATTTAGAGATATCTTCCATGAAATCTTGCATTTAAAATGAGTTCTGTAGTACCTAGAAAGAAGCTTTAAACTTAATGTGCCATGTACTTTTTACCCTGCTGAGTTTTGCAAAATAATCATCAGCCAACATTTTATTTTTGTTTTACTTTGTACTGTGTTTTCAGGTAAGTTCAAAGATACCATTACAGCAATACACAAAACTAGTTGCTTTGTTTTTTGTTTCGAGTGTGGCAAATAACTATGCTTACGCTTTGCATGTGCCTTCTACACTGCATATGATAATACGGTAACTTTTTAGTACCTAATTACATGAATCCTGATTACTAATTATTTAGAAGCAGTGGTAGAGTCCGTTCAGAAAGAGAGCCATTGTGGCCAAATTGTGAACGAACGTTTCGATTTTTATATGGCAGCTCATCCCTTTCTTTCTGTCAGCATTTTGCATCATAAAAATTAAATAAAGGAATAGTACACTAGTTGTGATAGGATCAAAACGCAACAGATGCGCTATTGTATTGCCCACTAAACACAGCAGCGCCCTCCAATCCCACGACGGCTCTCTTTCTGAACAGACTCTACCAGAATAGTCTGGGCTAGCAGTCTGACCATCAAGCTTAGTCAAGTTCATTGAACATAGACATCCCTACAAATATTTGTGACCAATCATTGTTCCTTTTTTATTATTAACACTATTTTTGTGACTGATTTGATTTGAGCAACACATCAGCAGTTGCTCTTAGTCATTTTGAGATTATTAGTAGTAGTAGAGCTCTTTGTGAAGGGCTCGTCTGGGAAGCCACCGCCATGCTTATTTCTGCAGTGAAGCAGCACCGCTGTGTTTGGTTTGAAAGGTGTGGTAGCCATTGAAATTACTGGCATGTGAGGCTGAACATCTGTATGCCTCAAGTTAATGGACACAGGGCAGTGCATCATAGGGTATGTTCCTGACATGTGTGACCTACCTACGAGTGCTTTGTTATAGGCAAAGGTTACTACTTAACATTAGGTGGGCCATATGTTCTATCAGCTAGTTAATATCAGTATGGTGTATAAAAACCTATTGTAACAAAAGATCAAGCTACACAATTGAATGCTATAATGATTTTATGCTTCCAGGTCAGCATCATCACCTGCCAGCATGCTGGTCTACTGTATTGCAAAGAAGCAGTACCCTAAACCCAATAATGCTATTGGTTCGGTGTTAATAACCATTGGGGTGGCTGTAGCTATGTATGGCGGAGCCCCAACAGAACAAAGCAAAGGTATCCCACCAGTTTACTGTTATTTGCAAGGTTTATGCTAGTAGGTCTGAACAAGTAAAAAAAAACTTTTTGTTCTTGGATTATGATAAGAATATTTATTTTCCAGGACAGTTTGTGTGGTGGTGTGCAGGAGTATCGGTGCTTCTCGCCACACTGTTCACAGGCGCTCATACTGGCTTGCAACAGGAGCTGTTGTATGCCAAGTATGGAAAGCATTCAGATGAGGTCAGTTAAATAATAATGCACCTGTTTGAAAACATTCATATTTTGATAGCGTTTATCACAGCGCCATCTATCAGTGAATTACGAAAATTAAAACATCAATGCTTAACACAAACTGTCAATAGATGGCGGTGTATGTGAGGGGGCGATGATACACTACTGCCATCTTGTAGCCTATTTTATTTTATTTCCAGTTTGGTTTTGCTGTTTTGCCATGCAATCAATGTCTTGGTTTTTTTCAGATGCTGTTTTACACCTACGCGCTGCCTCTACCGTTGTTCCTCGCAATAACCCCTCAACTGAAAGACAGGGCTTCAGACCTAGACATGGATATCTGGCTACTGATAGCCTTATCCATTGTGTCTCAGTTCTACTGCACACATTCTGTCCACGAGTTGGCAACGAAGGAAAACTCCGTCACAGTATCTTTTATTCTTACTTTACGGAAATTCATCTCTTTATTGATATCAAGTGTAGTTTTTAAGAATAACTTGACTGTTTTGCATGTGGTTGGTACTGTTTTTGTGGCTGTAGGTACGTATGTGTATTTTGACTTCTTTCAGAGCCGGAAACAACAGCCTGTACGTTTAAAGAAAGAATAATTTTATAAAGTAGGAAATAAGTGATTTTATGTGATAGTAAACTACAGTTCTTTTGAACCACTGATTATATACACTTTTTTATACCACTACATAGCTGTAAGTGCTGAAAATTGTATCTATAGTGCATTTGATTTAAAAAATATGTATTATATTTTTACTCGATCAGTATTTGAACTATTCGTTTCGCCTACGTGTCTCTTGTGTGGAGAAATGATGAGACAACTAAACGTTATGTAGAAACGATCAAAACGAGTTGTTGTGCGACTTACCCTTCTGTTCTGTCTTCTAATTTTGATTTAAACGAAATTGTTCATACATTTTTTTTCTTAACCTTATCGTCCCACTTCTGGGCAAAGTCTCCCCGAAATCCTTCTAACTGTCTCTATCGATCGCTTTATCCCACCATCCTCGCTCGAAAGCGTCGCGAGATCGTCCCTCCCAACGCTTTCCAGATAACACCGTGGCAACCAGAGGGAAGGCGAGGTCGGGGTCGGCCAAGAAAGCATACATATTTATAATGTAAATAATTAGCCAAACGGCTAAACCGATTTTAATGTTTGTTTGGGACAATCTGGACGTAAGAATAACCTTCCAAATAAAAAAATAATATATGACGGAGGCATGCAGTTACAAACATTAAAAAAATTATTTAAAAAAAAATGGCAACACAGATTTTAATAAAATTAAAATGGGACCAATCTGGAAGTAGTACCTTTCAGATAAAAAAATATTTTTTCAAATCGGCTCACAAATGACGAAGTTTTGCGGTAACAAACATTAAAAATAAAATAAAAAATACAACCGAATTGAGAACCTCCTCCTTTTTGATCGAAAGTCAGTTAAAAAACTAACTTTCGTGTTCTCTTACCAATTACAGGGTCCAATAAAATATGTGTATAATACTATATTTTAGAGTTCCTTGTATGCTGGAACTTCAGACTACTTAGGAATCCCAGCTTATGTTAAGTATTGATGTAAGAAGTATTTACCTATTTAGTAGCGGTTTAATAAAAATAAAAAATCTATTTGTCTTAATACTAAGTTTAATTTATCACTTTAATTTAAAGTATGTTACATAAATAAGTTTAAAAGTGTATCAATAAAAAATAACTATACAACTTTCTATGTAGGGTATCTTCTACACAAGTCTATTAGAATACTCTAGAGTCTAGCGAGTTGTAAACATGGTGAAAGCTTCGAATTAGAAAAGATTAAAACGAAATAACCTAAATTTACTTATCTTTGCACTTATACATTCCTACATTTCACTTTATAACTTAAAACGAGTCTTCTTTTTTGTCCGATTGTACATCACTCCATAGTTTTGTTCATTCAGTATCTGCAACAAACACCAAGAATTAATAAAATTGCTGAAAACCTAGTCTCCTAGATTAAACTTTATTCTAGAAAGGCATATAATTGCTGGAAGGGCATGTTCAGACTTTAGAATCAATTTTAGAAACTCCACAAAGACTGCTCTTTTAAGTCTAGTATTACATACTAGCTGCCGCCCACGGCATCATCCGCGTGGTAGTTTCTTCCTGTTTCTGTATTTTTTTTGGATAAAAAGCAGCCTGAATGATAATACAATTTTGATTAAATATACAATGTATATTTAATCAAAATTTCATTCAAATCACTCCAGTGTTTAAGGCGTGATTGAGCCGTAAATGGCATCCAAAACTTTCCCCAATAGCAAAGATTTCATCCATTTATTGGGCTATTGGTCTCAAAACCTCTTCATCCTCTAGGCTTCCACTTTTCCGTCTGTACCCGAAGTCGGAGTTTTGCTACCACATTTCGTTACCAAAACATTTGGTAACGAAATGTTGTAAATGCACTGGGACTTCGGGCTCTGGTCTTTGGAAAATCTGTCATGGTCATACCTGGTCTTGCTGCCAGATCGGGAGCGCCTATCACGCGACCTGGACCTACGCACGGAGGGCGAGCGTCGCCGCACAGACGGCGACCGACGAGGTGACGGCGAGCCTCGGCCGCGGGAGTACGACCGGCGGCGGGGACTGCGGCTGCGTGATCTGAACAAACATCACCGTTACTCATGGGGAGAGAACGGGCTTTGCATGATTTTCTGCAGGAATTAGAAAGTTCCTCATGTGCTGTCCATAGCAATGAGAAATTATACTTGAAAGTATCACAAAGGAGTTACTCCTTTGTCCATAAAAATTACTCTTAGAAATCATGCCGTAAGCCCATTGGGTGTCAGAGACAGATGTGCAGGTAAGTTATGAAATTGTATGCATTTCACTTCAGGAAGTAATACCTAAAAGTTGTTGATCTGAACCTTAGCTGCACATACTATCAGTTTCTGAAAAACGATTGCAATAAGACTTTGTTCTGACTATTATGACTAGAAGTATTTCCAATTTACGTTAAATTTGAATGTTATCACGCGCTTCGCTTCAAAAATAAATTGTTTGATTGTGTTAGCTATAATTACGTCTACATTACTCTCCATTACACCTCGACTGCAACGTTACAATTACTAATACAGGTAAGGCAAGGTTCTAAGTAGGTATAGGATTCAAATAGTACCCAAATATGGTGAGCTGACGGTTGACCGTTGTGTTGCTGTGAGGCCGAGGGGATTACCGAGCCCATGTCTATCCCCGTTGAATAGGAAGCGAGAGATATTGCGGTGGGGAGTTGCCGTTAGATTTGCTCGGTGCGGCCAGCGTGTGTGCAGTTGAAGCGTCTCAGGGGGTTTCAGTTTCAATGTTGGGATGCCCTGTGGCACTCTAAGTAGCTCAAATCCGCGAGGGATTCGACGGGATTAGGTGACAGCAGCTAGGACAGTTATGGGGGCGCAGTTGGAGACTGCCGTTGCGCGTAGAAGGTTGGAGAGTCGACGGCAGAAGTTGAGGATGTGGCGAGCGGCGTTCGCGGATGTCATATTGGCAAACGAGCCGTAGTTGTGGTGAAGACATGTGGTGAGGTCGTTGGTGTGTTGGTGGTTGGTTGATAAAATGGACCTGCAAACGTTCCAACACCCACCACATTTAGTATCTGGCTGTGCCTTGAGAGTAGAATATAATTTATAAATAGCTCAAACTGTTTACATAGTTGGTATTTTATACATGCAAATAGAAAGTAGGTAATGAAAGTTGACAAACATGATAGCGCAAACCAGTTTGAATTAAAACAGATGCAAATTTTATGTTGGAAATTGAAGATAGCTTTCATTTACCGATGTTTAGCATCAGAACATATTGATAATGAACTTTAGAACAACTTTATGACCAAGAAACATACCTGCGGTCACGTCTGGTACGGCCGTTGGACATTTCTACCCGAATACGGGTTCCGCAGCAGCGGCTGAAAATTGATGACTGTTGTAGACAATGCTCTCTCATTGATAAATTAATGAACGTAGGTAAAGAAATGTTCCCCATCTCAAGACAATTACTATCCACAATAGAACAGCACATGTCAGTCTTGAATTGGAGGTACCATGCTATTGCATACTTATGACTCAAGCGTTTCACATTAAAAATGAAACGGATCTAAGGAGTGTGCGATACCTATGAATTATCACAAGATTACAATGTGATGTTATTTGGCTGAGGGAATTGATTGAGTTTCTAATCTAGGGTATCCCGTCCTGATATTAGTGATTTTTGGATAGGCGGCACTCTGGCATTCACCAAATCCTATTGCTAAATCCTCGAACAATGAATTTACCGTGTAGGTATTTATCCATTTACTTGCCAATTTTGATATAGAATCGGGCGTGAAATCAAAATGGCGGTTGCCTGTAGCGTTGGAGAGCGTTTTGGTTCCGATCAATATCACTGGCATGAAAGCTTAGAAAACTGGTACTCACGTTCCGTCAAGAGCTCGCGTAGCATCTTCAGCATCACGGGTGTCTTCAAACTCAACGAATGCAAACCCAGGCGGATTCCGCGCCACCCACACGTTTCTGATGTTTCCATACTTTGCGAAAACTTTCTCCAACTCATATTTAGAAGCATTGGTGCCTAAATTACCAACGTACACCTTGCAAGATAAATCCCACTCCCGGTACCTTGAAGACATCTAGAAATGAGAAAATAACGTGGTAATTTCAGTGGGCCATCCATTAACGACGCCATTTTGATAGAAACTCTGCGCTGCGACTCGGCGGTCTGAAAAACTCATATTGCATGGTAATTTTACTTACATTCATAAGTGCAGTATTTAACTGGATCTGGGATCCAACCTAGTAAAAAAATTGTTCACGAAACAAGAGACGCTTGCAGGTCACGACTGCAACGAACGATCACGTACTCGCAGCACGACCACGACCACCACAACCTTTCAGCACAAACAACGTCAAAAACTAAAATTCAGTGCTGCCAGTCGCAGATAGTCAAATATAACATGAGACAGCTCAAAAAGTAACATTTTCACAAAAAAAGTAACATTACCATAAACTATGTGGAAAACGACACAATACTTTATTTAAGCACTTTATTAAACAAAAAGTATGGCACTGTGATACATAATAATTAATTTCATTCTTGGATGCGTTCCGTTTTACGATAGTTTTTGATTGCTGTGTAGTGCAAGTTGCAGTTTTACTCGTTCAGTTTCAACATTTTATTTCACCTATTTCTCTCTCTCTCTCTCTCTCTATTGTATGGAGAAAACATGAGAGAGCAGAAACACATTACGTAGAAACGATAGAAACGAGTTGTAGTCTCAACAATTTTCCATACAAAAGAGAGAGATACAACATTTTGGTAGACGAAATGAACTGGGACTTATCTTAACGGAAAACAGTTTGAATGTTAATTTATTTTGAGTCGTATAACATGAAAGTAAAATGAGAGGGTCAAAAGTAACATAAAATGTTACAAAAGTAACATTCTGGCAACGCTGAAAAAATTGCACATGATTTGGATTTGGATGGTGGCTTATTTTTTACTGGCGCTGGAAACAACGTTTTTTTGCCAAATTGATTTGATTTGCATTTGATTGAACTAAGCTGAATGAAATTAACGAATAAAAGTAGCATTTTAGCCCAGGTGGCAGACTACTGTTTTTATTATTATACTACCTAATATATCTATTAATTTGGAGCAGAGAGCTAAGGGGCGCTGCTCGGGGCTAGTAGGCGCTAGTACATGTTGAGAATTCCAGAATCCATAATTATAATTGATTATGTTCTCCAAAATAATACAAGTTGGTATACAAGCTCGTTTCCTAAGTTGAAGATTATTTTCTATGTTCCCGATAAAAATATATTTCTACCGTGAAGCAGCATTGCTGTGCTTAGGTTTGAAGGGTGTGGGTGCCAGTGAAATTACTGGCACACAGGGCCAATCATGATTGTTTAAGTTACTAAGTATTATGCATCAAGTTGATTGACGTAGTGCATCGCAGGGCACGTTCTTGGCGTGTGTGACCTACGAAGCTTGTCTTTGTTATTAGGCATGGATACCATTTAACATCAGGTGGGCCATATACGTGTTCCACCAGCTACAAGATACAAAGTTTATTTGTAAAAACTGTTTTTTAAGTCATCAGGGCTAAACGTTTGCTTTGCCTATTCCAGGCTTCCAAGCTTAATCTTATTTCCCAAGTCTTTTCCTAACTGTCAATGTTTCGGAGGGAAGGAAGAGGAACCAACCGGAACCTCACTTCATTCATTGTTCATCTTCATTTTATTTCATTCATTCATCGATAAAAAAGAATAATAAATTTTGGTTTGGTTTATTTGTGGTTTCTAACTAAAATATTTTCTTCCTGCCTGAATTTCTTAAATATTATTTGCAACGATGGATGTAGTCGATCTTTTGAGCAATATAAATGACAAATCGAACATGTTTGCAGTGAAGACGTGGACTGCGGAATGGTCAAGTAATTTTCAAGAAAATCAGGTACCTACTACAATGCAAAATTAATACTATTTGTGGAATTTAGAATATTTTACTTAGCTAAGCTTTCTATGAATACAGCACTTAATTGTTCATTCATGTTTAGGTGTTTACAAATTTCTACATAGCTTTTTTATCTTAAAGAAAATCGCTAAAAAGTAACCTTGATTTCAATGCTAAACTACTGTTTGGTCTCTAGGTATAGATAAAAATGGATACAGACTAAAAACCTTGGTCGGTGCTATTGATGTAGCTCTATCAACTTCCTACTGACTGGCCTGTGAGTGGCTTTTGGCTGGCCTCAGCTCAGTTTGTAGCAGCTCTGCCTTCTGCTCTGTAGGTCTTAGGTTCCATCCTCACTGACAACAAGCATTTGTGAGGTGATTGCAGATGTTTGTTCTCTGTCTGGGCGTTATATGTATTTACAAAAAAATGTATAAGTATTATATCAGCTATCGGTTCCCAAAGTTTAAGCTATGCTTAATTTAGGGCTAGGCAGTGGTGCGTGGATTGTCCACATTATTTATATATTTATCCTACAACTTTGCTGTCTTTTAGTCTATTATGATTCTCTTCGTTCATTGAAATCTATCAATTTGAAGTGCTAGTCACAAAACTGCTAGAATAGAATAGAATAGAAAATTCTTTATTGCACACCTTAAAACTAACAGTGGTAAAACAAGTAACAATAATTACTAACTGCTGTATTTTGAAAAAGCTTTAACTTACTTACATGCTAATAATAATTCCGAGAGTTAAATCATTCAGCATTGTTATTTATTATACCTATTTATTAAAAATTTACCATCTGACGTACATGATACATGACACAGATTAATTATTGTAATGCTCGCAAAACCATGAAGGACATAATCAGTGACCACAGTAATAAACTAGGCATGGTCGGTAATATGGTACATACATACATACATAAAATCACGCCTTATTCCCATGGGGGTAGGCAGAGATCACGGATTTTCACTTGCTACGATCCTGACACACCTCTTTCGCTTCGTTCACTCTCATAACATTCTTCATACATGCTCGTCGGTTTAGGGTACTCCTAACCTGGCCTTTCTCTAAAACGTCTGCGATCTGATCGAGATACATGCGCCTAGGTCTTCCCCTTCCAGCAGTTCCATTCACGCTCGCCTGATGCAATTGTTTTGTTAGTCTCCTTTCATCCATTCTCTCTACATGTCCAAACCATCTTAGCATACCTTTCTCTACTCTCATCACTACGTCTTCTTTCACACCGCATTCCTCTCTTATCACACTGTTTTTCACTCTATCACTCAACTTTACACCACACATACTACGTAACGCTCTCATTTCTACTGCATTCACTCTGCTCTGATGTTTTTTCTGCCATACCCAACTTTCACTACCATACATCAATGTCGGCACTAACACTCCTTTATGTACAGCAAGTCGTGCCTTGTTAGACAGTTTCCTGCTGCTCATAAATGTGTGTAATGCCCCATTCACTCGATTTCCAGCAGTCACCCTCCTTTCAATATCATCTTCATGCTTTCCATCTCTTGTAAACAAAGTCCCCAAATATATAAACTCATTCACTTGTTCCACTTTTTCTCCACCAATCAAAATATTACATGTTGTTATACATTCATCTCTTTCGAAAATCATAATCTTTGTCTTACTTACATTTACTTTCATTCCTTTCCTCTCAAAAGCTCCATACATAATTGTTACCATCTCCTGTAACTCGTCCGCCGATGACGCAAGTATAACCTGGTCATCAGCATAGAGAAGACATTTGACGAGTAACTCGTTCATTCTTAGTCCGCATTCACTATCTTTCAAGTCTTGCAAACAACTATCCATGAATAAATTAAACAACCATGGAGACGCTACACATCCCTGTCTAACACCCTTTTGGATGCTAAACCATTCAGTGTATGACCCATTTACCCTAACGCAAGCACTAGAATCCTCATAGAGAGATTTTAGAGCCTGAACCAAGTTGTTGTCTACTCCATACATGGACAGCACCGACCATAGCTCATTCCTCATCACTTTATCATAGGCCTTTTCCAAATCTACGAATGCGCAATAGACCTTTTGACCCTTGGCCAGAAATTTCTCGGCTATGCATTGCAAAGAAAAGACCTGATCCGTACATCCCATTCCCCTTCGAAATCCCGCTTGTGCATCCCATATTTTCCCATCGGTTTCTTTCACAACTCTTTCAATCAACACCTTTGCATACAGTTTGCCGACAACGCTGAGAAGGCTAATGCCTCTGTAGTTCTTGCAGTCTTGATGTGAGCCTTTTCCCTTGTAAAGTGGAACTATGACGTTTGGGGCTGATAATGTTGTAACAACCTTTGATAAATTAATTACAAATACTTAAGAATTATTAGGCCTTTTATTTAGTGTTTTGCATCTTAAGATATGCTTGATACCGGAGTAATAAGGAAGAAAGTCCCTGCTTTGATCGATCTTGTCTTGTCTTGCCACTGCACAGCTGGGTGATTGTGTAATTCTGTTGCAATCAAAAGTTTGATACCTACTACTAACAAGGAACAGCAATCACATATTTTGATGCCATCATTCTTTAATCACTAACAATCTGTTGCCAACTAAAGTTACTATTCACTATCTCAAAAAAAAATAGCTTTTATTGCAATTGAAGCTCAAAATAATGCCAAAACTGACAGTTGCAACTAGGGTTATGATTGCAACAATTATTACCCCAAAGTTTTTCAGTTTTTTTTCCGGTCCTTGGTTGTCTTACAAGACCAAGTTTTATTTGAGGCTTCTTCAGAAGCTGTAGCAGATTTTTAAGTTATCTGTCGCCTTTGGTGTTGATTGGTTGATCATCACTTAACAATACTTGGCGAGAAACACCATTATAGGTTTTAAGGCAGTATTCCACTCTTGTTCTTTTGTATATTTGAACACCTCTTGGCCCAGTTATAACATGGAGATGTTTTTGGGGTGATGTAGTGTGTTCATGGTAGATTTTCTTCGTAGTGTTAGCTATTTTGGTGGAAGTAAAAATATTGAAGAACGCAAGAATAATTTTAAAGCACAAACTGTAAAACATTTTGGTGGTATTTCTTTTCCCAGTTATGATAACACAGTTCGGCAGAGGAATGTTCTCTTTTTAAATTTTAGCTTTTGTCGGGGTTCTGATGCAGCCTCCTTGACTTTAAAGATTTAAGCCTTAAATATTCCAATCTTCTTCTTATGAATACTCATGCAAGTGCCAAGTATTTGAATAAAAGTTTTACCAACTTTTTCAATCTGATCCACGCGTGTTTGTCTTCTCTTTGTGTGTTTTCGCTCACTGAAGTCAATTATAAATTAAATAGTGTTTTCCTTTGTTTGATAAAATAGAGCGATTCCGCACTGACGCACCCCAAAATATTTAAATTCGTCGATTAGGTACTTAGTACGGGAATTGATTCTTCAGCTCGTAATCACTGCCTCGTCAGGTCATTAGCCTCACTGAATCACAATAACTTAACTAATCAACAGTAAAATACAATTAACAAATTGTTTGCACAGTTGCGGAGTCATTTACAAAGACCAACCAACGTTCATTTGAACATGATTTTAAAAATCTAGTGGTTTTATTGAATTAGATAAATAATACAACTATTACGTAGACTTGCGTAACGGTGACGTGGAAATTACCATCGGTATTCCCATGTAATTACGTGTTTAGTGACGTTGTTATTTTAAGGGGATCATAAGAGGAAATCGGTGTACACAGAGTAGACAGGAAAAATTACGCAGTGGAAAGTTGAAACAAACAACATGACCTACTGCCTAATCTTGTTGTGATCGTTCAAGGGTTTGTTTACAAAATATGTGTCTATATAGCGTTGTGCGTGCGTATAGCGTTTATGATAGAGGAATAAAAAAGTAGAGCGACCTAGCTACAGCCGTAAGCAAGTTTGATAACCGTTCTGTGTTGAATATGAAGTATTGCAATATGATTTTTTTTCTAAAAAAATTACTTATACAATGATAGCAAAAAAACAGCCACTCAGCTTTTGATACAGCCGCTCTGTAGAGCTAGTTCGTACGTGTGATGATCATGTACGATAAGAAAACAACAACTTTTGCTCATGGCTCATACTATCGTTTTTTTGGAACAAGCATATGGCCCACCTGACGTTAAGTCGTGACCATTGCCTATAACAAAGCTCAGTTCACGCACATCAGGAACGTGCCTCACGATGCACTGCCTTACGTCTTATCAACTTGAGGCATACAGATATTTAGCCTCACGTGCCAGTAATTTCACGGGTTTTTGCTTCACTGCAAAAACAGGCATGTTGGTAGTACTTCCCCGAACGAGCCCTTCACAAAGAGCTCTACTACTACGTAAGCTGTCTACCGTGATTACACAATTACTCTTAGGTCAATGGACGTGTTTTATCAAGGATCAAATAAATTGAGTAGCTCTTTGTGTGACTCTTCATTCAAAAGTTTGTCCTTGTGTCGAAATGTTTATGATTTTTGTGTACTAGTAGCACGCAAGTTTCGTTGTGATAAGTAGGTACCTACCAAACCGACGTACAAACTTGTTTGAATCTCGGGTTTTTGTGATGGATTATTTTGTGGTATGTTTTTAATAATAGTAATAGTAATACGTAGGATTTAGCTATTGTTGCAGCTTCCTCCAATTGAATATTTTATCAGCTGCTTAAATATAAACTAAATAACCAACCAAAAAAAAAAAGATGGTGTGTGCGTTGCAGCCAGAAAAAAAGTAATGAATAGCTCAGCGCATATACTCAAGAGCAAAGCACTGATTTTCAGCTATTATTTTCGCTTGTCTTCTCGATTGTTTGTTATTCTCGGCCTTCCTCGCTTTCTTTCGGCCTTTAACACTGTTTTTACTTTGTTCCAGTTGCTGTGGTCGTTTTGCGGATGCCTGCTGGTGTCCCTGCTAGTAGTATTCTTCTATTACTACAGACGATGGCGCAGCAAAGGTAAGTTCACGAGTCTGATGAAATGGTTTTAAGGCACGGACTGCTTTTGCATTTTGCCGTTTCAAATGGTAGGGGTTTAGAAAGGCTCTTGCTCTACGCAGGTTGTCAATTAGGGATAAGGCTGGTATTAGTTGTTTATGTAGTCCATATATCATTGAAGTTGTGAACCACTATCTATTTGCGTCAGACGATTCAACTAGGTCCAACTTCGACAAAAAATCCGATTCTCACATTCAAAAGTGAGTTAATAAGTGCTGATGCTGAGTTTAGGTCTTCTTTTTGTTGCGCCACTTTTTCTGGTCTTTTGCATGTCTCATCAGCACTCACTACAGTACCATACGACTAACCAGCCATCTATAATCATTGAGTCACATTACGTTGACTTTTTCAGAGCTATTAGGCGGAACAGGCATAGTTGGTGCATCAGGGGAGCCAGCGAAGAGGTTCAGGAAACGCGACAAAATGCTGTTCTACGGCAGACGGATGCTGAGGAAAGTCAAGTCTATCTCGAACTCCGGCCAGGGTCGCAAGCGGCGCGCTGTGATGCGGTTCGCGAGGAAACTACTGCAGTTGAAGAAGGAATCCGCTCCCGAGCAGTTGAAGGTCAGTTATAAAATAACATAAGACGAGATAAGGTACAATAAAACATTATTTTGTTATTAATAATAAGGGTACCTACAGAATTTAACCTGTTCCTAATTATATATGGAGAATATGGACAATCCACCCATCTGGCAGTTAAATAGGAGGTTAAGCAGAGCTTGTACTAAAAAAAAACCCTATTTTTACCAATTAAGAACCTTATTTTTTTTGTCATCAGGTCCTGGAGCCTCCAGCAGAGTACTTAGAAGAAGACCTGACGAGTGATGATAGGGTCCCGCCAGACGCTCTCTACATGCTGCACAGCATCAGGGTCTTCGGACATTTCGAGAAACCAGTGTTCTTGATGCTGTGTAAACACACAGAGATCATCAACCTATCAGCTGGCTCCTTCCTGTTTAAAGTTGGTAAGTGGGATATAAATAAATAAATAAATAAATAATGCGGACAATCCACACAACACTATCTAGCCCCAAACTAAGCAGAGCTTGTACTATGGGAACCAGATAGCTGATAATATTACTTAAATAGTTTTATTTTTTGTAAATTCATACATAGAATACAATATAACACCCAGAAATAGAACAAACATCTGCGTTCACCACACAAATATTTGTTCTCGGTGGGGATCGAACCCACGCCCTCCAGCGCAGAAGGCAGAGCTTCTACCAACTGAGCTGTGAAAGCAGTTGATATAAGTAGGACTATGTTAACAGCTCAGTGTGAGTATATCAGGGGAAGTTTGAAAGTAACGCCAGTTACAGCAAAAATAGGCTGTCGTGGTAAGGGCATTTGATGAGGAGGGATGAAAGTTATGTGACTAGGAGAGTAATGAGTATGGATGTGGAGGTAGACCAAGTAAAATATGGATGAACTGTGTGAAAGATGACATGGATAAGAGAGGAGTGAATGCAGAGATGACGGCAGACAGAGGGGAATGGAGGAGGAAGACATGTTGTGCCGATCCCACATAAAGTGGGATAAAGGCAGGAAGAAGAACAGCACAGTGTCATATAATACTATTTCGTGTGATCGCTAAATCTGCGTTTGATTTTCAAACATTTAAATCTCACAGCGGTTTTAGCGATCGCCTGAACAAATTGTGTTTCAAGACTGCGGTGTTTACAATTTATCATGAATTTTTCCAGGGGACACGGACGAAAACGTGTACGTAGTACAAACGGGCCGTGTCAACGTGTACATTACTAACATGGACGGCAGCGGCCTGTCTCTGAAGGTGGTCAGAGCTGGAGAGAGCGTCACTTCACTGTTGAGTTTCACTGATGTGCTTACGGTAAGTTTCTAGACTACCATCATAGAAAACCATCATCTTACCTGCCCTTATCCCACGCTAAGTGGGGTCGGCTCAAAAAGTTTTCTTCTTCCACTCACATCTTTCATTAATCATCTCAGTGCCCACTCTTTTCTTGCTTATTCTTCTTCTTGTCGTGTCACTGATTCTTTCGAACCAAGTGTGGTGAAAGGATTTTACGTGCGCCTCAAATAGGCTCCTTTCGTGCACTTTTCTTGCTCATGTCACTTTTGACACAGTCCATCCATATTTTAACTTTTGAAACTTAACGGAAACTTAACTGGTTTTTAACACTATTTTTATGAAACAACGGGATATTTACCATGATTAAATTTTGATGAGTTGACTTCCGATATTTCGGCACAGTTGCATGCACCATGATCACGGTTGAGGGCTCATGGTGTATCCCGTTGTTTCATAAAAATAGCATCCATATTTTCTTTGGTCTACCTCTTCTGTTATAACCTTCCACATCCATACCTAACACTTTTCACGGAATATGACTTTTATCCCTCCGCACTCTTGCTTTTTTACCGAAAAATGAGGTTCTCGGGAGGTTTTTTTTAATGTTTGACGCATTACATCGAACGACCGTTAAAAAAAATATATCTGAAACCTAACGAGCAGAAGGCATAGCTACTACCAGCTGTGCTGAGAGGCTATATAGTGAAGTATAATCATCATCATCATCATCATCATCATCATCATCATCATCATCATCATCATCATCATCATCAACCTATATCAGCCCAAGACGCGCCACTGAGCCCGGTCTTCGGCTCTTCTCCTCCAGTGCTTGCCAGCTACATTTCGCAGGTCGTCGCCCCACCTTGCCGAAGGGCGTCCTACACTACGCTTACCTAAGTATAATAATAAGTGTTATTATTACAGGGGCACTCTCAACCGTACAAAACTGTGAATGCAAAAGCGCTAGAAGATTCTCAAGTGATTAAACTGCCAATGCGGGCGTTCCAAGAAGTTTTCAAAGAGTACCCAGATATATTTGTAAGAGTTATTCAGGTGAGTTCCAGCATTCTCATATTATTTATTGCAATTATTATGTTACATGGTGAGGTCTTAAAGTTAAAAATGGTGAATACACTAATAGCCCCTTAAGTTTAGGGAATGGCCATTTGGAGCATTGATGGCATTTTTTGACTAAAATCTAATTCTTACCTATTCTTTACCGACTCCAAAAAAAGAATGAGGTACTTATCAGATCCTTTAGTCCCGCCTTCCGATGAGAATAATGAGTTTTTCTGTTGAAAAATGTATATGCACTATGCCAGTACTCTCAAACGGTGAAAGAAAACATCGTGAGGAAACAATAATTTATCGACTGAGCGAAGCAAACGAGATCTTACAAACAACTTGGGCGATTTGGCATTTTATGTGCGTATGTATGTATGTATGTTTGTTTGTTCGATGATAACTTTGGAACCGTTGATCCGATCTGCATGAAATTTGATAAAACGATAGCTTGTACTTGAGAAATTTACTGGTAAGTATATGCATAAAATCGGATAAGGGATTATTAAGATATGGGATTTTTTAAGGGTGCACAAAATAAAAAAGTGACACGATAAAATCAAGTTACATGTCATATGAAATAACTGTGTTTGGACATTCCAAAACAGTTTTTACTTTTTTTCTAGGACACTTAGTTTTTGCTACACAAAAAAATGTTGAAATTAAGATAACCAACGATCCAAGAGCTCGCACATGGCACATTGTTTCTGATTACTATCTACCTATGTGCTTAACTTTTCTGAGCATTTGGATCGCAACACGAGATCTCAGTTCGGGGTGAACTACTAGTAATAATAATCTACAAATTATGTCATGTATTTTACAGATTATTATGGTTCGATTACAACGGGTTACGTTCACTGCGCTACATCAGTACTTAGGATTGAGTGCTGAACTGGTTAACCCTGTGAGTATACATATGTTTGTCTAACAATGTATAAAGACAGTACATCGACGGACTTGAAATAAAAAAAGAAGAGGTTCTCAATACAATTTTTGAAGTGAAAACTTCTTTAGCGGCGTTGAGCACTTTTTCTGTAATGGGTATAAAATCTTAAACTCGCGTCAGCGCGTCAGGACACGTAACCTGATCGAAAAAGCGTAAGACGGATGGAGAGTAGACAGCTATCCCCTCTCTACGGCGCGGCGAAAATGTATGCCTGGGCCTACTGTTTCGTTTAGGCAGCGCAGGGCGCTTGCGCGAATGTTCGTGTATGTTACAGCGTGCCAAATAACAAACAAGCCCCCCCTAACCATTCCAAAATATCAAACATGCTCAACGTTAATAATCAAGTTTTCACTTCTGCCGGCACTCCCGGAGTGCAACCCGTATTTTTTTTTTCATATATTTGTTATTGCATAATTTTGTCATTTAAGAGCCGTTTGGAAAAATAAATCTTAAGTATAAAATTTAAATTGTTGCATGCATTTTGCTATAACAGCAAAAACGGCTACTTCAAGCTCTTTTGCAATATATTTATTTAAAACTATTGTTTATGTAATAAAACTCCCACTGTTGTCCAATCAAACTATATTGTTCACTTCCTTCTACGTTACAATCTCTCTAGTACTTCACAAATTACCAACTCTAAGCCACGTGGTTTTACAAAGTAGCTTGCATTGCATGCGACCAACTCTTCCGAGCGCTCGTTCCAGAATGGCGATCGAGCAGTCGAGCCCGACCGCCATCTTTATCGCCGGAAGCGTTGCCAGTATGCAGTGCAGACACTTTGAATCAATCACCATTAATAATACTTTTACATAAACTAAACAAACAAACTAGTTCTTAAAACAGTTATCATGATTAATGACAATTAAAATCATTATTTATTTACAAACAAATTATTCAGATCCACAGACATATTTTAAATCAATCGATTCAACTGACTAACCATACATAATTGCCAACGGCATTTTCCATGAAGTTGACAGACTATTTTACAAACAAATATGACAAGTGTCATCAAATATCATAATAGTAATTTCTATTAAACCATTAAAATTAGAACCATTATTGAAATTCATCACATTCGGCCATCCGATATTGTGCTTACTCTGGAAGCACATGCTAAGTGCACAATATAATATGATAACTTAATAAACAAAGCTTGAATTTAAAACAAATAATGAGAAAAGATGACCATTCAAATACAATCTAAAAAAAATCTAATGTCTATCAAATTCGGCCATCCGACAGTGTGCTTACTCTGGAAGCACATGCTGAGAGCATAATGATAACATGATAACTATGTATATGTATGAATAAACAAAACTTGAAACTTGAATGACTACCAAAATTCAAACAACTAATAAGAACAAATTAAGACAAATCCAAAATTACAATATTAAACTCGTAAACAAAATGAAATTATTAAGTAGAAGATACGAAGACACCCAAATAAATCTTGGTCATTTCTTAGAATAAACAGATATTAAAAATATAATTCTATCTAAAAATAACTAAAGTTAAATATCCCGTTTACCATATTCAAAGCCTGTATGCAAAAAAAATTTAACTAAATGAAATTTCTCGTAAGATAATAATAACAGTTTTGTATGAGAAAAGTCTTCGCATCCCAGCCATAAACAATCCATTCGGGTAAAATATTATTTAAATTAAATATTCCAATAACATAAATTATACTCAGATTGTGATAGGAAAACATGTACATGGTTAAAAATACAGTCAAACAGTTAATTGTTTTAAAAGTCAAATAGTAATTTGGTCTCCCTACTACAATATTCACGTTGACCGGATTGAGAGGGTCCAGAAAAAGTTTCTGAATATAACTATACTGCAAAGCTCCATCATTTTCATTTAATGTTATTAGAAAATCATCGCAAATATCATGATCTACTGTATCTTTTCAAAATTATCCACTCGCATATCGACTCTCCTTGCTTACTTTATCTTATTAATCTAAATATAAAGCCTAGACCTCGGCAACCCTTTCAGAACACTTTCGCCCTACAAGTCCATTCAAACAACACTTCTTATTATAACCCCGTTGTCAGAATGTGTCGCCTATTTAACGATTTATTGATTAAATACAGTGATAAAATTGATATCTTTAACAATAATCAAAATAAATTCAAGAATGCAGCTTTGGCCACTCTTTCATTAGAGTGTGCCGAAAACTCTTATTAGTTAGTTCATTAATTCTGCACTCTCTTCGAGTCTTAACTCGAAGTGACTTACTGTAATAAAATAATTGTATGAGTACACCTAAGTTCCAAGTAAATGTTAACTTTAATCACCTACTACTAGTTAAGCCTGGTTACACGCTATCTACATAACTTTCCTGTTCAATGCATTCTGTGTACGCATGTTTTGGGGTACTGTCTAGCTCATAATTTAATAGTATTTATGCCTGTAAATTATCGATTGTACTCTGTTTTGTGTACCTAATAAACAAATAAAATAAAATATAAAACAAAATGAAATTGTGGTAATAAACTACATAATTCTTCTCCTTAATACGGAACTCAGCCTGTTACTGCGGCACCTTCAGAGGCGCGTCATGGCTCAAGCTGCTGATGTGGTGCCTTCCATGGCGCATCACGGCTCAGACCACTGATGCGGCGCCTTCCGTGGCGCATCACGACTCAGGCCGCTGGTGCGGCGCCTTCTATGGCGCATCCCGACTCAGGCCGCTGCGCTGGTGCGGCGCCTCCCGTGACGCATCACTGCTCATGCTGCTGATGCGGTGCGTCACGGCTGTGTCCTGTGGCACCTTCTGCGGTGCATCGCTACTAACTTTGCCTGGAGTTTTAAGGATCTGAAACTCGTCATAAAATTTACAGATCTGCAAGCACACTGTGAATAAATCTATTATCATTCATCTGCTTTATATCTAGTTGAAATGAATAGGTTTTCCAATTGTGAAATAATTATAAAGTAACAATGTATTCCAAAAATATAAAACACTAAATGTACACTATCCACGGCATTTGGACGAGTTCTCTGTACTTAGTCTTGCGCTTTAAATACTACAAAAGATACGTTTAACTTAGCTCAGTAAATGCATTAAAACGCCATCATAAATTCTGACAGCGAAGAACTTATTTACTTGAATTCCTCCATGCCATGCCCTGCCATGGTACTGCAGGCACGAACATGATTGTACTGTCATATTCTCATTGTTTTTGCTGAAATGTAAACATCTTATCGACAGAGACTGTTTCGGTGCGTAACCAATCTAATGGTTCAGGTTTATGACGTATTAACTTAATTTGGAATCTTGGTTCAATTTTTATTTTTTCATTGAAAACTGATTCAGTTGTAAAGCTGAACTGTAAAATTGTAATTGAACTCCTATAACTGCAATTCATCTTTAGTTAATCTTAAGTTAATATTTTATAAATGTTTTATAAATCGCTAATCTTTAATTTATAATTAGTTCACATTTATTGTATCTTTAATTTATATTTAATTCATATTTAATTCATCTTAAATTCATCTTAAATTCATCTTAAATTCATCTTAAATTCATCTTAAATTCATCTTAAATTCATCTTAAATTCATCTTAAATTCATCTAAAATTCATCTTAAATTCATCTTAAATTCATCTTAAATTCATCTTAAATTCATCTTAAATTCATCTAAAATTCATCTTAAAATCATCTAAAATTCATCTAAAATTCATCTTAAATTCATCTTAAATTCATCTTAAATTCATCTTAAATTAATCTTAAATTCGTCTTAAATTCATCTTAAATTCATCTTAAATTCATCTTAAATTCGTCTTAAATTCATCTTAAATTCATCTTAAATTCATCTTAAATTCATCTTAAATTCATCTGTAATTCATCATTATTTCATTTGTAATTCATAATTAATTCATCGTTTTTTCATCTTTTATTATAATATCCTCACTCGACACTGGCAATACTGAACGAATTTGTATACTTGGAATCCAAAACATTAATTTTAAACTCAAATAACTTTAACTCTAATCCAGCTTAACTTTTACTCATATCCAAAAACTTATATAATCTTAACCCAAAATCTTTACTTTTAATCCAAATCCAAAAAATGATCTTCAGCTTTTCAAACATTTTTTCTTTTAAACTTTTTGATCAATTTGAACTTTTTTAACATTTTGAACATTTTGAACATTTTGAACATTTTGAACATTTTGAACATTTTGAACATTTTGAACATTTTGAACATTTTGAACTTTGACCAAACAGATCTCGCATGGTTCCAAACATAATTTCAACTTCTAAGGCGTACATAGTCAAACAGAACTCGCTTGGTTTCAAAATCAATTTCAACTTCTAAGGCGTACATAGTCAAACTGAACTCGCTTGGTTTCAAAATCAATTTCAACTTCTAAGGCGTACATAGTCAAACTGAACTCGCTTGGTTTCAAAATCAATTTCAACTTCTAAGGCGTACATAGTCAAACTGAACTCGCTTGGTTTCAAAATCAATTTCAACTTCTAAGGCGTACATAGTCAAACTGAACTCGCTTGGTTTCAAAATCAATTTCAACTTCTAAGGCGTACATAGTCAAACTGAACTCGCTTGGTTTCAAAATCAATTTCAACTTCTAAGGCGTACATAGTCAACTGAACTCACTTGGTTTCAAAATCAATTTCATCTTCTAAGGCGTACCTACATAGCCAAACTGAACTCACTTGGTTCCAAAATCAATTTCATCTTCTTAGGTGAAAATAGCCAAACTGTACTCACTTGGTTCCAAAATTAATCTTTACTTCTATGGCGTACATAGCCAAACACAGATCCCAAAACACTTTCTTTAGTCGAGCAGTAATTACGTTCAATGGCCTGGTTAACGTCCCCAAACTAGATCTGTTTGCTCAAAACCACCAAGAATTGCTAATAACATTTTGTCAAAATGCTGTTTCGAGGAGACTCCCCAGGTTCCATATGCTTTTTTTTTTTTTCTTATTGTACTTTTTGTTTTTCTGTTTTAATTGTAATTTCTTAAAAAAATTGTATCTTCATTTTATAGTTTGTCTACCTTAGTCTCTCATTACTTAATATCATTTTTTTTTTTTTAAGCTCCAATAGTCTCACTATGTGAAACCTGTTTAATGGACCCTAGTTGTCGTTTTAAATTATCAATTAGATTATAAGTATCTGCTGATTGTTTACCTAAGAAATAAAAATAAATAAATAGTCTACAATTTTGATAGCATTAGCTCACTTTGCTTCAAAAACTCGCTTCGGTAGGCTTGATCATGATCATTAACTTGCTTATTTTAAATCCAGCATGGTTAGACATTTGCAGTTAGAGGCTACTCAAACTTTACTGAGCTGCTATGGTATTAGCAGTACATGAATAGTTTTAGCACTATCGGATAGCCCCTATATCAAATTTATGGTTAGGCCCGGTCCATGACAAAGACCGTACCGGCTTTTATGAAATTCAAGATTGTGCTCGGTCTTTGCTATTTACGGCCACTTTATTATGAAACTTTATTCAATCACTCATTTTTGATGTTAAGTAAATTATAAGAAATAAATATTTCCAGAAACCTACCAAATAATAATTTCAACATAACCCAGCCAATAACACCCTGCTTATGCCAACAGAGATTCTAATTTATTTAAGGGTATTTATTTAATTTTGTACATAGGCTACATCGGCACAATGGCGACTATTAGCATGGACATAAAAATGTTTGTTTATGGTTCTAGACAGGAAAGTAGGCCTTGCCTAAGTACCCAACAGTTCTGCATATCAAAAAGTAACAAGAATGCTACAGAGGACTGACTTGCGTTTAACACTCAAGCTTGTTTTTTACACTCAAGTACCTTCACTTAATTTCATACACGGTAACACGAGTCATGTGTTATCAGAGGCTAACCAATAAAATGATCATCGTAATGCATAATAATGTAAAACTATTTGCTGTTATTAAGTTCGTTAATATTTTTAAAATATCTTTCGTTAAACTTAGCGTATATTCCAAAAATTAAGTGAATGTCAATTGATTGAAATGGAACAGCTTAATTAAGTAGTCAAAGTCGTTAAATATTAGGTGCAGGCCATTTCATGTTCGGATGAGCGGCTAATATCAAATTTCATATGATTCCACACACATTTTAGGGTAGGCATAACCTAATAAATAAATTTAAAAGAAAAGACCGATAATCTAAGAATAATGTTAGATTGTGGGTATCTCGTAAACGGTGCGTCGTAGCACAAAAATGACGAAAATTTCATCCCCCTATGAATCCCCACAACACATGGTAACAATGCTTCAGAGCAAGTTTTTTTTTTTTTTTTGAGTACCCTCTTTAAATTTTCTCAAGAAAAATTTAAATATTTTATCAAAGATCCATTAATAATTCAATTAAGTTTAATTACACATTATCCATCATGCAATAAACGTCATCAGAACAATAAAATTGGGCGTGTACATCCCACTTCTGAGATGTAATAAAACTCCCACTGTTGTCCAATCAAACTATATTGTTCACTTCCTTCTACGTTACAATCTCTCTAGTACTTCACAAATTACCAACTCTAAGCCACGTGGTTTTACAAAGTAGCTTGCATTGCATGCGACCAACTCTTCCGAGCGCTCGTTCCAGAATGGCGATCGAGCAGTCGAGCCCGACCGCCATCTTTATCGCCGGAAGCGTTGCCAGTATGCAGTGCAGACACTTTGAATCAATCACCATTAATAATACTTTTACATAAACTAAACAAACAAACTAGTTCTTAAAACAGTTATCATGATTAATGACAATTAAAATCATTATTTATTTACAAACAAATTATTCAGATCCACAGACATATTTTAAATCAATCGATTCAACTGACTAACCATACATAATTGCCAACGGCATTTTCCATGAAGTTGACAGACTATTTTACAAACAAATATGACAAGTGTCATCAAATATCATAATAGTAATTTCTATTAAACCATTAAAATTAGAACCATTATTGAAATTCATCACATTTACAAACTTACAATTGCTTTATTTTGATGATGTAGGGTCGTGAGAAAAGAAGGCCGAATCAGTTCGGCGCGTCTCCCAGCAAATCAGCCAAGACGACTGTCGACAGCGGAACTAGTATGCATTCGCCGCATCACTCCGAACGACCCGTGCCTGATATGGTAAGACTTATTTAATACTAGCGACCCGTCCCGTACCCGAAGTCGGAGTTTCGCAACCACATTTCGTCTACGAAATGTTGTTTTCGTTTCGCCTATTTGTCTCTCTCTCTATTGTATGGACAAAGGATGAGACAGCAAAAATACGTGACTTAGAAACGATCGAAACGAATTTTTGTCTCATCAGTTTTCCATACAAAAGAGAGAGACACATGCTCACAAAAACAACATTTGGTAGACGAAATGTGGTAACAAAACTCCGACTTCGGTTACTGGCTTCAAACCGGTGTATTTTAGAAATAAAAAGAGGTGAAAAATATGAAGCTGCTTCGTTCGATTTCGTTTAGAGTTGTCGGGTATTCAGACAGACGCGAAAAACAACCTTATTTTATATGTTATGGAGTCATAAAAGCTCGCTAAGCTAGCAACCAAGACAAGACATCTCTTCTTTCTACCAAAGAGAAGACAAATCTAACATCGTCTCTTTCTTTTGTTTGACGGAAAAAAAGTGACAGACATAGTTTTACTCTATTCTTTCGTAGTCAAATCGTTGTCCAGGGTTGTCATGCTAGCCCTGAAGAAAATCCATAGAAAAACCTAGACCAAATACAATTTTGAAAGGCACTAAATGTTTCATTCCTTTTTAGAGTTTCCGTGAGGCCTTATTCAATGTTCAACAAACGGTAATGATTCTCGTTTGAATTGTGCGTAAGAATGATTTTTTTGTTTGTGTGGTTTTCATTAGAAAAACCTCAAATACAAATGGGGTTTATTAAGTCCAAAGTTATTTCATATTTACCGTGCATGGGTTTCAAAGTTGTGAGTGTTTTTGTTTTTAGTTTTGTTTCATTGAGATTCTTTCTCTGAAAAGAAAGGAAGGATATCTAGAAAGAAGCTCCTTTCTACATAGATTGGTAGTGTATGGTTAAGAATATGGGATATGTTGGATGATAAAACCACATTCCTATTCCTATGCCTATTTCTGCCGTGAAGCAGCATCGCTGTGTTTCGGTTTGAAGGGTGTGGGTGCCGGTGTAATTACAGGCACGTGAGGCGAAACATCTGTAAGCCTCAAGTTGTTGGACGCAGGGCAGTGCATCGTAGGGCACGTTCCTGACGTGCGTGACCTACGAAGCAATGCTTTGTTATAGGCGATGGTTACCGCTTAACATCAGGTGGGCCATATGCCTGTTCCACCAACTAGTAGTATAAAAAAAAAATTCGCTATCCACCGAAGCCAGATTTTGCAATCTGCAAACCACAATGACGGCTAATAGAGAGATAGAGAGAGTTATGAGAGCAGAGTGAAGCACGAAAACCACACTGAACTGACACCACCTGAAGTGGAAAAAGGACAAGAAAATTATGTCATTAACCATAACTTTATCCAAAGTATTGTTCTAATATCGACTCTCATGTAATTAAAATATGTCATATTTGGTTTGTGCTGATGTGTTTTCATTTAGAATATTGATTAACCAACTAACAGCATTGGTTTTGACCGCATGTAACACTTGACAGGAGGGTAGCCATTCCGTGTCGTCTCCCATCCACATCCAGGGCAGAAGACCACGCCCTGATATGGTGCCTGATGTGACTTCCAACACGCCACAGGTAAGATATTAACCCAATATATCCTTCAGAAGTTACTCCGCTAACTATTGGCCTCGTGCACAAGCTCAAAGTCGCGCAACGAGCTTATGGAGAGAGCTATGCTGGGACTTTCACTACGTCATAGAATCAGGAATGAGGATATCCGTAGCAGAACCAAGGTCACCGACATAGCTCGTAGAGTTAGTAAGTTGAAGTGGCAATGGGCATGCCATATAGCTCGCAAAACCGACAACCGTTGGGGAATAAAGGTTCTCGAATGGCTACCACGAACCGGAAGACGAAGCGTCGGGCGACCACCCACCAGATGGACCGACGACATTGTTAAGATCGCGGGAAGTCGATGGATGGAAAGGGCTCAGAATCGTTCTTCCTGGAAATGTGTAGGGGAGACCTATGTCCAGCAGTGGACTTTGGGCTAATAAATTATGTAAGATGAAAGATGACATGGATAAGAGAGGAGTGAATGCAGACATGATGGCTGACAGAGGGGAATGGAGGAGGAAGATAATTATTGTGCCGACGCCGCATAAAGTGGGATAAAGGCAGGAAGAAGAAGAATGATGTCTTACATCATTCTTCTTCTTCCTGCCTTTATCATGATAAACTTCTTGTGACAAATAATAAATCAATTTCAGCAGCAACCCGACATCCAGATGACGTCATCACTTCCCAAATCTAAAGACGGGTCTTCATTCAAGAAACACAACACTGACAATCTTGACGAACAGGTTTGTTATATAAAACACATAAGGTGATTCGATTTCCATACAAACTGATTTTTACCATTTATGTCGTCAAAATACAACAATACTGTCATAACAAATTCAAAATTCAAATTGAAGGCGGTAGGTTATTATATTTAAAATGTGAGTAGGTCGGTTAACGTATAAGTATGTCGGCTAGTTTTAATAGTTGTAAAATAGTACATCTCTGTAATTTTGATATTGCTGTAACAAACATTTTTCATTTTCATCGCCCTTAGATGGTAAAATTAATTTGTATGGAAATTGTAGCACCTTAAGTATGATAGTTATATTCTTATCGATTCGGTTGTATATATTTGTTGTCGCATAACTTTTTCATTTATTTCTATTTGAAACAACCTGACCTATCTCGAAAGATGGCCCCATATAAATTTCATCTAAATCGTTACAGCGTTCATGAAGTCGGTTTCTCAAACTAATAAAATTATCTTGTTTCCGTTTTTTTTATCATAGAAAATAGTGTTTATGAGAATTGTTTTTTTCAGGCGCTAATCCAAATAGCCACAGAAGCGTTCGCGAAAGAGCTAGGCCTAGAAAGCGATCTTGTCTTACAAGGACAAGTACAAGTGCGAGACTTGCCAGCGGGAACTTATATAATGAAAGAGGAGAGTCATAAGGTAAGATATATCTCTACAGGGTTATTCATTATTAGCTGCAAATACTCAGGAATTAGGTTCAACAAATAAAATAAAAAATATTTATGAAATGATTTTTTTTAAGTTTTGATTTAAGCTTTTGTATCAATTTTTTTTGTTTTTTTTTTGTTTCGGCTATTGCATAATGATTGCCATGGAGAACAGGACGATGACCGACCCAGACGGTGACTAAACACAGAGTGTCGCTCACGGCACGCGGGCGCGGATCAAAGGTCAAAATAGGTCAGGCGCCAATGATTCCAAAGAATATTCTTTATCGATTTTCTCGGGATTTTCATAGCAAAACTTAAAAAAAAATCATTCATAAATATTTTTTTTATTTATTTATTTTATTTTATTTTATTTTATTTGTTGAACCTAATTCCTGAGTATTTGCAGCTAATTATGAATAACCCTGTATAATAAGCTATAGTCTATTTGACATAGCTCGTAGAGTTAGTAAGTTGAAGTGGCAATGGGCAGGCCATATAGCTCGAAGAACCGACAACCGTTGGGGAATAAAGGTTCTTGAATGGCGACCACGAACCGGAAGACGAAGCGTAGGGCGCCCACCCACCAGATGGACCGACGACATTGTTAAGATGGCGGGAAGTCGATGGATGGAAAGGGCTCAGAATCGTTCTTCCTGGAAATGTGTAGGGGAGGCCTATGTCCAGCAGTGGACTTCTTCAGGCTGATGATGATGATGATGAAGCTATAGTCTATATCTGAAGGATCAGAGGAAACTGACTGGCCTCTCGGCTCAGTTGGTAGTAGCTCTGCCTTCTGCGCCATAGGTTGTGGGCTCTATCTCCAACCAGAATAAATGTTTGTGTGGGGAACACGAATGTTTGTTCTCTGTCTGGGTTTTATATTTATATTGTATTCTAAGTATTTCCAAAAAAAAGTTGCATAAGTATTAGATAGATAGATTTATTTATTGTACACAAAGAAATACATACAGAAACTATTACAAAAATAATCAGTACGATGGGCGGCCTTCGCTAAGAGCGATCTCTTCCAGACAACCTTTGGATGGAAAGGATAGATAAAAATCGGATAGACGGCGGACGGCGGCGTATTATATCAGATATTATATCTGGTATTATATCTGGTTCCCATCATACAAGCTCTTGCTTATTTTGGGGCTAGATAGTGTTGTATAGATTGTGCATACTATTTATTTATTATTGATATTATATGATTTTAAAATATCAATAAAAGGGACAGAGGGGTATGGAGGAAGAAGACATGTTGTGCCCCACATAAAGTGGGATAAGGGCAGGAAGAAAATGAAGAAGAAGAAGATTATTTGATTTTAAAATGATAAAATGCGTGGGATTTGAACCTTCCCTTTGAGATTTACCGAACCTTACATTGAAATATTCTAACTGTAATAAGAAACTCGTTGCTTTATTAATAACACTAATAGTGTACGACTGTCATCACCAATATTTATTTATTTATTGTGCTTTTTTCCATAAGCTGTTTTGTAATATCCCGGGGGAACCGGAAATACAGCAGGTACAAATTTGTGGTGTGGGGTTTATTTTGTTTAGAGTGCTTCTCAGCATTACCATACAAATTGTACGTGTTCAGACCCATATCTACCAAAGCGGTGTTGTGTGAAATCTACCAAAACCGTGTGACAGTCATTCTAGGAATGAATGAAAATGAAATCTTGTCTGTGATTGGAGATGTCCTATCCTATCACAGACAAGATTTCATTTTTTTTTTTATGATTATGTATTTTTTATTTTAGTAGTACCCCTCATTCTGAGTTTGTCTCCCTCTTTTGTATGAAAAAAAAAGGATGACACAACAACTCGTGTCTACGTAACGTATTGTTGTTGTCTCATCATTTCTCCATAAAAATGAGAGAGATTTGTTCAAAATGATCGAGTAAAAACTCGGAATAAGAAAGGGTATAGTAGTATAAGAAAGGGATTAGTAAGGGTAGGGTAAGGGTAGTGATGGTTATGACTAAAAAACTAAGTTTTTTTGGCTTTTCCGTTCGCATAACCAGTTCAAAATTAAGCTAAATTGGGATTTTGGTACAGGTTCGGCTAAGGGCGGCGGTTAACGATATTGGTTGATTTTGCATGTTCTTTGCTTTGGTCGATACGTTCAGTCATTTTAGAAACGTCTGTATCAATCATTGCCTCTATTTTATCCTCTTGTGCAGTAAATGTCCCAACTCAATAGCTAAGTCTACCGTTTGAACAGCGCCATCTGTGTTTTTAAAACTGTGTCTTTCATTATTATCTTTCATTATTATTAAAATTGCATTATACATACATATCTAAGTCCATTACGTTTTATCATTGTGTATATTGTGATACATACATGAAGTAAGTGTGGATAACGTTGTTGGTTATACTTTAATCATTAGTTTTCGTTTCTTTACTTTATTGTATGTATAACAGTACCCGAAGTCTGAGTTTTGCTACCACATTTCGTTACTAAATATTGTTTGCGTTTCGCCTACTTGTCTCTGTCTTTTGTAGGGAGAAAAGATGAGGCAGCAAAAATACGTTACGTAGTTAAAGTTGTTGTCTCATCAATTTTCCATGCAAAAGAGAGAGACACGTAGGCGAAACGAAAACAACATTTGGTAACGAAATGTTGTAAATGCACTGGGACTTTGGGTACTGTTTGTTGTCCCGAATAAATAAAATAAAAGTACACGATGATTGAAGACTGGTTCGTTATGCTTCGAAGGTAGTTGATTTGTTGGTCAGATTTAGCTTAATACTTTTTTTAATTCAGGATGTGGCGTTGGTGTATCTCTTGTCTGGAGCTTTGCTTGTCTCGCAAAGAGTGGCGGAAGGCGATGGTGAAGTCCACATGTTCACTGCATATCCTGGTAATTATATTTGGTGGAAAATCTATATATTGTGATTTCTCATCAGTTCAGCTGATTTTTTTAACAGTTCAGCTCATTGGTTCAGCTGAAAATCAGCGTTGAAAAGGTACCTATTGAGCCGTGGGTCGAACCCACCAAGAACAAATATTTGTGTGTTGAATATAGATGTTTGTTCGCTCTGGGTGTTATATTGATTTCCAAGTATGTATTTACCAAAAGAAAGCATTCAAGTATGTATAAGGTTTAGGTAGGTTCAACTAGTTGTTTAAGTATAGATTAAGTAACGCGCTCGTGATAGCATCAGCACAAACCTTAGTGGTTTATAGATGCTATTTTTAACAAACTAATGTATTATGTATAAGTTAAAATGGTAAATAAATAAAAAAAAAAAAGTATTATATCAGCGATCTGGTTCCCATAGTACAAGCTCGTCTTAGTTCGGGGCTAGATAGTGTTATGTGTATTGTCCACAATATTTATAATTTATTTAGGTATTTATTGGTCCATAGCTCCTTATTTATAAGTATGTATTGACATTCAAAAATGTTTATAAGTATTATTATCAGCCATCTAGTTCCCATAGCACAAGCTCGGCTTACTTTGGGCCTAGATAGTGTTGTGTGAATTGTTTACAATATTTTTTATTTATTATTATGGATCCCGTAAGTAGGGGCATGAGTAATCAGCAACCTCTTTGTTTTATTATAATAGTTTATGTAAATAATGTATATTCAGTACCCAAAGTCCCAGTGCATTTACAACATTTCGATACCAAATGTTGTTTTTGTTTCGCCTACGTGTCTCTGTCTTTTGCATGGAAAAATGATGAGACAACAACTCTTACTACGTAACGTATTTTTGCTGTCTCATTTCTTCATCATATAAAAGACAGAGACACGTAGGCGAAACGAAAACAACATTTGGTAACGAAATGTGATAGCAAAACTCGGGTACTGTTGTCAATACTCCTCCGGTTCGGTTTCTTACAAATGCCTCACTTATTCACAAAATACAATCAAGGTCTCTTTACTTATCATACATTGGCCCATAATATGTATTTAATTCTTTCCAGGTGAAGTAGAAGGTGGTTTAGCCGTACTAACCGGCGAGCCTAGCTTCTTCTCAATCCGCGCCAAGCATTTCTCCCGGATCGGCCTATTGTCTAAGACCACTGTGTACAACATTATGAGAGAGCGGCCTTCAGTGGTGCTACATATCGCCAATACGGTGGTGAAGCGACTGTCGCCTTTTGTAAGGCAGGTCGACTTTGCACTTGATTGGGTAAGGAAATCAACTGGATTTGATTGGATTGAAATAAGCTCTTAGAATAGCTCTTGTTTAGGAAATAGTGATGCGCATGATATTAACACTAGTAATATAAAAAACTTTATACTTGTTAATGTAGCGGCACGTAACTTTAGCTCTGACCGTTATTGCACAAAAGTCAAAAATAAGATTCCTAAGGAGGGCTAGCGGGATGAAGGGCGGGCGTGCGTAGCACCGATTGGATCTCCCCTCGCATCCCACTCCCCGCACCGATACCTCACCCCGCGCACATCCAGTGTCCAGTTCGCGTTCTCAATTGTATTGTCATTGACAAATAGGCATGACGACTAATTTTCTAATTTTCTCTTCTATCATATTCAGAAGTATCTATTATGTCTAAAATATATCATATTTCTGTAGAAAATTAAGGTTTTTGTGCAATAAAAGTACATTTAAATTTAAATTTTCAAATGCACGCCAAAACGCTCGCTGGTGTCATGGCGTCTGTTATTACGTCACGGTTAAGTATATCAACAGTAAACATGGGTGCTTTTGTACTAAATCGGAATGACGTTTACCTAAACGTGACGTAATTCGTTCTGACCGGTGTTTGAGCCATCATGGCAGATTGATGTATTTTGTAGATTTATTTAAACAAATAAATTATTAATCTCGACATTAATAAGAGAATAAATACATATTTCAAAATCTTTGAATCCTTTTTCATTAGATCAGATAAATATTTTGGCGATACTTGATTACTGTCTTCATGCCTATTATGTGTGTCTTTTTCTACTCCCCATAAACATGTTAAAAATTATGTCTTCATATGGAGAAAATGTGTTTCCCAAAGTCATATTAAAGCGGGCGATCCATTGGCGAGCTAAAACCGACGAGCCTGAGCCAAAGGTGTAAACCGCTAATGGAGCACCTAAAAGACCGCGGTTTTGTAGGTGCTTCATTGGCGATTTATACTATACCTTTGATATTCCTTCCAGGTGTTCCTGGAATCAGGACGAGCGGTCTACCGACAGGACGAGGAGTCAGGCTCCACGTTCATAGTGCTCAGCGGACGGCTGAGGTCCGTGATCACGCATCCCAATGGAAAGAAGGAACTCGTGGGAGAATACGGGAAAGGAGATCTAGTTGGCATTGTAAGTATACTTTTTTTTTTAACTCCGTCCATGAAGCTTTTAAAAAAAGGTGCAGGCTGTATGTAGAGCCAAAGAGTTTGGAAACTTGCGCAACAAGGAGTTTCCTAAGGCTGATAAGCCTGCTGACTATTATGACTATTTGTACACCCTGTTATTACGATACCACCCTGGATACCGAATACCGATACCGAAGCCTGGAGTAATTCAAACTTGGATTTTAGTTTTTTTGTTCTGGTACAGGATACCTATTGCTTTTCCTTGATACTTTATAGGGCGGATCTGACAGGTTATGTTATAACAAAAATTATATTTAAAAATTACGTGCCATAATTTTTTTTTTTTTTCAATATCCTCAAAGGGGCTGTTGTCCCCTATAGGACAATAATTATCCATCGCTAGAAAAAAATATTTGCCATAAATATTTGTATAGTGCGGTTAATTTATAAGGATAAAAATCTGTTTTTTTCCTCGCAGTTGTGTTGAAAAACGTGTGTATTGATATTATGATTACGCAAACATAGCTCGATTATATCACAACGTACTCTTATTATGATTACACAAACATTGCTCACTTATATCACAATGTACTGTAGTTACGTCAACAGAGTGTGTTGATGTGATGATATAAATAGTAGCTTTGAGGATAACTATGATAAATAAATAAGTTCAAGCTAGGTAAACATAAATTAACTAGAACAAATATGTAATACTAATCCGCTAATCTAATCTATGTAAGTTAACTTAATGTTGACTTGTGTGTCCACCCTACGCACCCGCAAATCCAGCAAAGTGAAAAAAGGTGTAATATACATAAAATACACAATAATACCACAAAAATAAAAAGTTACCAAGATTTCGCTGAACTTTTTACTCAGCGCTCAACGAAACAACACGTCCTTTAGTGCACAGCAAGTAAATTTTCGTAGAGAGGTCAAACATGTGACGACTTGACGATTAATTTATGTTAGATAACTTAAATTCAAGTTCAGTATCAAATAAAGCTATAGTGCCACCAATTTATTGACCACAGTGAAACGAATGTCGTGATTGTATTTTAATGTCTTTAATTTCACAATTTTGTAATGTGGGTAACCTCACAGAACAAAGTAGAACATGATAGTATAGGATCCCTAGAAGAAGGACCTTCACCGAGCTGGTTATTTAATGAAACGTATTTTATATTGAATTATGGGACCGATCACTTCGAGTAGTCGTTGACGGATGCTCGTCTGATCACATGGCAATTAATGCCGGGGTTCCTCAGGGATCAGTTCTCTCTGCGACACTGTTTTTGCTGCACATCAATGATCTGCTTAAGCCCGGAATCATTGGGTATGCAGACGACAGCACAGTCGTAGAGAGCTACATACCCGACACACGTTCTAGCGGATTGCAGATCCAGTCTTGTAGAGAGGCCATGGTTGATCGAATGAACTTGACTTTGAAAGCAGTTGCTGATTGGGGGGATGCCAATCTGGTCAAGTTCAATGCTTCGAAGACCCAGGCGTGTCTTTTTTCTACTAAAAAGAGTCCATTCCACGTGACTCCTACTCTCCGTGATGTATCTCTACCGATTTCGGACCAACTTGAGCTTCTAGGGTTCACGCTAACCAGAAAATTGAATTTTGGCTCGTTCATAGAGTCCAAGGCCAAGACAGCTGCGAAGAAGCTAGGCGTTCTATCGAAGGTGAGACAGTACTTCACACCGGGACAGCTTCTCAACCTGTACCAAGCACAAGTCCGATCGTGTATGGAGTACTGTTCTCATCTCTGGGATGGCTCTGCCAAATACCAGCTTGAGGCATTGGAATCTATTGAGAGACGAGCCAAAAGACTCATTGGTAGCGACACTCTAGTCGAATCTAAGCTCCTGAGTCTCGAACATCGCCGTAAAGTAGCCAGTCTATCGGTATTTTATAGGATACATTTCGGAGAGTGTGCGATGGAACTTCACGATTTAGTTCCCCCATCCCCATTTTATCATCGGACGACTAGACGTACGGAAATGCGACATCCATACATGGTTGATGTTCCAACTGTCCGCACCAAGCGCTTTGCTTCAACTTTTTTGTTGCGGACAGCCAAGGAGTGGAATTCCTTGCCGGCGTCTGTTTTTCCGGACACTTATAACTTGGATGTTTTTAAGAGTAGAGTGAACAGGTATCTTCTAGGTAAGCGTGCTACACCGTCGACCGCATCATCACTTAACAGCAGGTGAGATTGCGGTCAAACGCAAGCCTATAAAAAAAAAATTAGACATGCCAATAAATATATTCTATATGGGTTGCCTATCAAATTTCAGTCCAGGATATGATTAATTAATAATTAAAAAAAAAAAATGTTTTTTTAACTTTCCACCGGTTTGTTTATTAGACAAATTCTATACCAATCGAAAGTATAGACCCCATAGAATATGCAAACGTTAGGTTGCCTATTTTTTTCCGGTCACAACTCTCGGGTAGCCAGGTATAAACAGGAAAATCGATACTAGCATTTTGCACCGGTATGTTTATTGAATAAAAATACTGGGGTCTATACTTTCGATTGGTATAGAATTTGTTTAATAAACAAACCAATGGAAAGTTTTTTTTTTTTTTTTTTAAATCATTAATGAATCATAATTATCCTGGACTGAAATTTGATAGGCAACCCATATAGAATATATTTATTGGCATGTTTAATTATAAATAAAATACGTTTCATTAAATAACCAGCTCGGTGAAGGTCCTTCTTCTAGGGATCTTAGACTATGAGCATATGCTCCTTTCTCCATACAAATTCAACAGTTTTTTCGGGAGTCGTATAGTGAAAAATGCCTTGCAGCAGCGCAAGAATTACTTTCCAATCAAGTTAAGGGACAATATAAAATATAGAAATACTTTCTTAACATCTTCCTTTCTTCCTTTTCTTAGAATCCTCATATTTAGTGATATTTATTTAAGAAAAACTGGCGATATAGGCTTCTAAAACGGCGCATGATCGCCTTTCTACTGTATTCAGTATTTCTGTGGGTGAACTATTTTAAGCGACTGACAACCACCAAACAGCTTCTCGGTCACACATTTCAGTACCCGAAGTCGGAGTGTTGCTACCACATTTCGTTACCAAATGTTGTTTTCGTTTCGCCTATTTGTCTCTCTCTATTATATGGAGAAAATATAAGACAGCAAAAATACGTTGCGTAGTTAGAGTTGTTGTCTCATGTTTTCTCCATACAATAGACAGAGACAAATAGGCGAAACGAAAACAACATTTGGTAACGAAATGTTGTAAATGCACTGGGACTTCGGGCTCAGCACTTTTATCTTTTGAACAATAAACCAAACACACTCTTGTACGCTTGCCTGTACTCTTGAGACATGATCACATAAATGATAGGATCACTGCAAACCGTCATTATCAACAGCATGTAGCTTATTATAAATCCATATGGACCCGGGGAGGACTCATTAATGGCTATTTCTGCAAACATGAAGGGTAAGTGGCTCGCGAAATACGTCATCACAATAGCTGATACCATGGTATGGAGTCTCTTGTCGCGCTTTGTCGGACCAGTAGAAACTTTTTGCTTCTGCTTGGACGTAAATATAAAGACCTTTTTTAAATTTGCCAGCTTACTCTGTTTGACATCTTCACGGTTCTCTTCCTCTTGAGTACTTTCAGATGTAAGTTCTCGTGTTAGAATTTCTTGGTTTCTAGTGGTTGAGTCACTCTGTGCATCAATAGTCTTAGTAGGAGCATGTGAGGTACTTAAATCAGAAGATTTTCTTACTATCCACATGATTCGACTATAACATACGATTATGACGGCGCACGGGATAACAAACCCTATTATATGAAAGAAAATTTTCGGAGTGTTTTTGTTTTTGTCTGGAGTTATATCACATATCCCCACCTTAGGGTTTAAGCTGAATCGTCCCCATATTTCAAATAGTACTGGCACTATGAAGAGGAATGCACAGACCCATATCGCAATGATCATGATTACGAGATTTCTGGTTTGGTACAATCTGAAAAGGGATACATTTAGTTATTTTTGAGATTTTCTTATCATATTTGGAGTATTTGGGAACCATTAAGTAATGTATTATATTTTTTTGAGCCCATCCTCAATTAAGCAGAGCTAGTACGGTGGAAACCATACCCAGACAAAAAAAATATATCTGTGTTCACCTTACAAATATTTGGTTTCGGTGGGGATCGAACCCACGACATGTGACGCAGAAGGCAGAGCTACTACCAACTGAGCTGAAAGGCCAGGCGGCAATACTAAATATCAAGCGTTTCTTCAAACTCAAAGATGTATTTATTCAGTTGTATCACAAGGATTAGTTTGAAACGTCTTAAAGCTAGGCTAGTCTAGGTGGCAGTTTCACGCGACCAACCCTAGAAGAACAGGCAACAAATTACGGCTTGGTTCCTACCGTTTTGTTGTATGATCCTTTAATAAATAAAAAAAAAAAAAAATACGGGTTGCACTCCGGGAGTGCCGGCAGAAGTGAAAACTTGATTATTAACGTTGAGCATGGTTGATATTTTGGAATGGTTAGGGGGGGCTTGTTTGTTATTTGGCACGCTGTAACATACACGAACATTCGCGCAAGCGCCCTGCGCTGCCTAAACGAAACAGTAGGCCCAGGCATACATTTTCGCCGCGCCGTAGAGAGGGGATAGCTGTCTACTCTCCATCCGTCTTACGCTTTTTCGATCAGGTCACGTGTCCTGACGCGCTGACGCGAGTTTAAGATTTTATACCCATTACAGAAAAAGTGCTCAACGCCGCTAAAGAAGTTTTCACTTCAATAATAACAATAGCAGTGAAGTCAGTGTCAGCTCAGTTTTTTTAGAGGGGTCTCAGTAAATTATAAATAAGTCCCTTTTTCTATCATTGTATATAATTATGTATTAACCTGATTACAATCTGCATGATCATATCGGTCCGCTGCTACTATATTGCAACACCCTTACAGGGTTAATTATGTGTTGATTCAAAACTAGTTCCAAGATCTGACACTGTTAAATTTTCATGCATAATAATAAGGCAATAAATATACTGAATACTGAATACAAAGCTTACATAGGATACTGTAATGGGTGTGACACCAGCACATATCGGTTGATCGTGATAGCCATTATAGTGAACAGTGAAGCAGCATTCAGAGTATAACTCAAAGCGGGGAATACCCGACACAGCATTTTCCCCGATGTCCAAGACTGGTTCAGAAATATTGAAATGGCGATAGGCAATATGGTACAGGCTATCAAAAGGTCGCAGACGGACATATTAATTATGAATATTGCTGTCGCGTTACGAACCTGGAAAGAGCAAACTATTATGTTAAAGACGAGAGAAGTTGTTGTAACTACCACCATGCTTATTTCTGCCGTGAAGCAGCATTGCTGTGTTTCGGTTTGAAGGGTGTGGGTGCTGGTGAAATTAAGGGCACGTGAGGCTGAACATCTGTATGATGATGAAGTGAAGCTAAGCTGAGAAATCGTCAGTTATCATTTAAAATGAGTTAAATGATTTAATTAGGTATTAAAATTGATAAATATAACATTTGGCTGTTTACTTACCTTATATCGAAATTGTCCTTATTTTACTGTTCACATTATTACTTACTTTTCTATACTGCGAGAGGGCGACAATAGTAACAATATTGCCCGGGATACCGAGGATCATGAAGATGCAGGTGCATGCTGCTGCAAACTTGAGCAGTGCGTCAGGGTAATCCAGGAACAGAAGCACTTGAGCCAACTCCTCATCTGAACTGTACTCATCCAAGCCTTTGTAACATTTTTCCCAAATCCGTGCATTTGGAGAACTCGACTTGTTTAAACTTACTAAACTTTTGTTTAAGAAATCGCAAGCCATAGCTTATTATTTGTGCCCGTCAATTGCCAACAGGTTTTACCGGACAAATAAACTTTAATTGTCATTTTGAAAATTTAAACAATTGGCTAAAGAGTTGGCGAGCAAAATTTATATGTGATTTGTTCATATGACAAACATTTATGGTTAAAGTAAGTCTCAGCTGTAATTTCTAACGCAGTGGCGTAGGACCCTTTAATATAAATATGGGTACCTTATAGCGAAACGAGGTTTTTTTGCAAGTGTACGAAATGAGCTTTTTTGAGGCCAACTTAGAAACCTTTCACCACACTGGTTCAAAAGAACCAGTGACACTATAAGAAGACGAAGATCTCGTAACACCTAGTGGCCGATATGCTTATTCGGATAGTTGTTTAGACGAAAATAAACAGGTACTCGATACAAAATCTGCAGTGTTTTCGATAGTCAAAAATTAAAAAAATTAGTCCTTGCGCTATAATTATCTTCCGAGAAAAATGACAAACGACAAGCTTAAACACGAAAGTAATTTCTTTATATCCTCCTGTATATTCTAAGTTTAAAACTAGTCACAGTCGTGTGTACTGTGTGTGCGCATGATCACCTTGCTACTCTTTTTATTCTGAGTATAGAACAAAATTGGATGAGGGTAGCCCAAGATCGTGGTAAGTGGCAGGAGCAAAGAGAGGCCTATGCCCAGCAGTGGGTTAAGTCGGGCTGCGGATGATGATGATGATGATGAGAACAAAATATTTTAATCAAAGCAAATCGTGTGTCTAAATACTCGCCAGCTCTTTGAATAATAATGTGGTTTTAGCTTTTCCCCTGCAGGCTATTGAGCAATGAGTTCGATGAATAATTTGTAATCAGTTAGATTACAAATTATTCATATTTGTTGAGGAAAACATGATAGATAGAGGGGCTTGAGAGCACTGGTGGTCTAGTGGTAGTGGCCCCGCCTTCCGATCCGAAGGTCGTGGGTTCAAATCCACTCGTGTACCAATGAGTTTTTCTGTCGAAAAATTTAAGTGCACTATGCCAGTACTCTCAAAACGGTGAAGGAAAACATCGTGAGGAAACCGGCGTGTTGTAGAACCTAAAAAAGTTTGAGCAACACGTGTCAAGGGTACACCAGCAGCCTACTTGCGGGAAAACCTGCCCGCACATCAAGTGCGCATGATAAAACTTGCCGAAACTTGCCGAGGGGCTTGACGCCGTGGAGTAGGTATGTTTTGCACCTACCAACGTGCAGTAAATAGACAAGCGCGAGGGGAGCAGATTGAAACCAAACCCATCTTTGACAAGGATCGATTTCAATTAAATGTAAATAAAAATAAATAAATAAAACTGGTAATAGATAGCAATTATAGATAGCGGTTAAAAAGTGATGGCAACAAGATCAATAAATCCTATAGATAAATATAATATAGATCCCAAACTAAGCAGAGCTTAGTTTGGGATGGGAACCAAATAGTATGGAAGCATGGGTATCAAAATGCTTTTTAGTTATTAAAAACAAACATTACCACTTACTCTATTACAATTTACTTTATAACAACTTACTTTATTACAATTTGCTATATTAAAACTTACTTCATTACAACTTACTTTATAACAACTTGCTTTATTACAACTTTCTTTATTACAACTTATTTGATTACAAGTTACTTTATAACAACTTACTTTATGGTAATCTTGTCGGGTCGATAATACCCCATTTATCAAGGCTGTAACTTAACTAGGTTACATTGTTTTAAAAATAAGTAAATCATAAAATTATCGATCTTGGAATTATATTTTTACCCACCATAAAAAATCTGTCTTTGTTTTTGGAAGGCTAAATTGCAGAGGAAATATTTGTCTAATGGGTAGCGTTACTTTTAGATTGTAATTCGCGCTCTGCACAAGTAATTGAAATTTTGAGTAGATCGCAGAAACGGATTACATTATAACAATACATTATAATGATACAATTGTCACGTGGTGTGCCCAAAAAGCTTAAGAGAACACAAAAAACCAAAGACACTCGTGTACGCTTGCCGGTACTCCTTCGATATAACCACATAAATGATTGGATTACTACAAATCGACATAAAATACAGCACATAGTTCAGAATAGCTCCATATGGGAACGCTGCAGTATCTGGACTCACGAATCCTACTATCATCACCGGGAAATAGCACGAGAAAAAAGATATCATTATAGCTACAATCATAGACTGAAGTCTCTTATCTCTCGTCGTTGGAGCACTAAGAACGTTTCGCTTCCGTCTCAACGTACATTTAAAGATCTTTTTAAAATTTGCAAGCATACTGGGACTCGATTCAACATCATGGTTTTCTTCTTCTTGATTATTGTCCAAAATCGCAAGTTCTGTGATGGGGATCTCTAGAGATTTGCTGGTTGTGTCACTCTGTGCATTTGTGGTAGGAGGCTTAGAGTTACTTAAAACAGTAGATTTTCTTACTATGTACATTATTCGACTGTAACATAAGACTATTAAAACGCTCGGGATAATGAAACTGATAGTAACGAGCGCAGGTTTCGGAGAGTTGTTATTTTTGTCTGGAATTATAGTACATATCCCCACCTTAGGGTCTAAGCTGAATCGTCCCCATATTTCAAATAGTACTGGCACTATGATAAGGAACGCACTGACCCATATTGCAATGATCATGATTACGAGATTTCTGGTTTGGTACAATCTGAAAGGCATACATTCTATTATTTTCATGGCAGTGGAATAATCCAAAGGTACAGGTGAGCATTTCATTTTGGCAACAGTATTTCATACTTGGCATACCTCGTAGAGTTAGTAAGTTGGAGTGGCAATGGGCAGGTCATATATAATTCGATAACTGTTGGGGAATAAAGGTTCTCGAATGGCGACCAGGAACCGTAAGACGAAACGTGGGCTTCCGACCTCCCATCCGACATTGTTAAGATCGCGGGAAGTCGGTGGAAGGAGAGGGCTCAGAATCGTTTATCCTGGAAATGTATAGGGTAGGTCTATGTCCAGCAATTTCAGGCATACTTGACAAGTCCATCCTCACGGATCCAATACTATAGCGACTTCGGTGACTTACCGTCGCTCATTTGCCATCAGGCATGTCCTACGCCAGAATAGCTGGGCATTAACTCGTTAATCCGTTAATCGGATTCCAGCGGCCCTGATGAGAATCCATGGCCACTCTTCCAAAAAGAGAACTCATTCTAACAATGACGATATTAATGATGGTGATAGCACACGAACGCAACGATTTAAAGATGCAATTTTACACACATTATCGGATTAACGTTAACTTGCGTTAATTCTTCCGAAATATAACGCTTTAACGTTTAACGAAGCTAACTTCTATAGGTTACATTCTGGGGAATGTAGTCAGGAACTGCACGATCTCATACCACCATCTCCCTTCCACTATAGGACTAGCAGACGCACGGCTCAGTACCATCCATACCTGGTTAGCATACCACCCATTCGCACTAAGCGTTTTAGCTCCACCTTCATTATGCGAACCTCCAGGGAATGGAACTCATTGCCGACGGCTGTTTTTCCTGACAACTACAATCTGGGCCTCTTCTAGGCAAGAGTGAATAGGTGTCTTCTAGACCATCCTGCTTCATCGTCGGCTACATCGTCGCTTACCATCAGGTGAGATTGTAGCCAAAGGATGTTCTATTTAATGTAAAAAAAAAAAAAAACTTTTTTTGTAACGGATTAACGATTAACGAAGTTAACTATTTGATTAACGCCCAGCTATGTACGCCAGTATGTCAATGAACTTACATGAGATAGTGTAACGGGTGCGACACCAGCACATACCGGTTGATCGTGATAGCCATCATGGTAAATAATGAAGCACCATTCAGCAAGTAATTCACGGCTGGGAATATCCGACACAGTGCTTTTCCCGACGTCCAAGAACGGTTCAGAAACAATGGAGTTGCAAGAGGCAATATGATGCAGGCGTGCAAAAGGTCGCAAACGGACAGATTAATTATGAATATTGATGTCGCATTACGAATCTGGAAAGAACAAATTATTCTATTGCATTGTGAAAAATTGAGTGAACATCTTTAGTTGGGACACCGACTTGATGACCAAACAGCTGAATCGATTTTGATAAAACTTCTTTGAGACCAATCTGGACCTATTAGATAAACATTTTTATCGGTTCCTAAATGACGAAGCTATGTGATATGATAACAAAGATAAAAAAAAACAAACGACTGAGAGCCTCCTATTTTATTATTTGAAGTCTTTTAATAAACGTCTCACAATATCCTTATAATTGATAATAAACTACCCTTAGGTTAGGGTTAAGCATAGACATCACTTACTTTTCTATACTGCGAGAGGGCGACAATAGTAACAATATTGCCCGGGATACCGAGGATCATGAAGATGCAGGTGCATGCTGCTGCAAACTTGAGCAGTGCGTCAGGGTAATCCAGGAACAGAAGCACTTGAGCCAACTCCTCATCTGAACTGTACTCATCCAAGCCTTTGTAACATTTTTCCCAAATCCGCGCATTTGGAGGACTCGACTTGTTTAAACTTACTAAACTTTTGTTTAAGAAATCGCAAGCCATAGCTTATTATTTGTGCCCGTCAATTGCCAACAGGTTTTACCGGACAAATAAACTATAATTGTCATTTTGAAAATTTAAACAATTGGCTAAAGAGTTGGCGAGCAAAATTTATATGTGATTTGTTCATATGACAAACATTTATGGTTAAAGTAAGTCTCAGCTGTAATTTCTAACGCAGTGGCGTAGGACCCTTTAATATAAATATGGGTACCTTATAGCGAAACGAGGTTTTTTTTGCAAGTGTACGAAATGAGCCTTTTTGAGGCCAACTTAGAAACCTTCCACCACACTGGTTCAAAAAAACCAGCGACACTATAAGAAGACGAAGATCTCGTAACACCTAGTGGCCAATTAGCTTATTTGGATAGTTGTATATACGAGTAGAATGACAGAACATAGTACGAGTATGTGACCGGAAAAGTGCTGCCAAATTAAACAGGTGCTCCATAAAAAATCCGTAGTGTTTTCGGTAGTCAAAAATTAAAAAAAGCAGCCAAGTGCGAGTCGGACTCGCCCATGAAGGGTTCCGTAGCACGACGAACTACAAGAACCTTTATATATGTTACTTGATGTAACATAATAAGGTTCCTGTAGTTCGTTGAAAGGTAAATTGCGGTTTACGGTTTATGACGTATAAAAAAAAAACTACTGACTAGATCTCGTTCAAACCAAATATCGTTGAAAGTTTACATAGTAATGTACAACATATATTTTTTTTAGTATTATCATTCTCTTACTTTAGAAGTTAGAGGGGGGGGACCAACTTTTTTCCACTTTAGAAGTGTCTCTCGCGCAAACTATTCAGTTTAGAAAAAAACGATATTAGAAAACTCAACATCATTTTTGAAGACCTATTCATAGATACCCCAAACGTATGGGTTCGATAAAAAAAAAATTTTGAGTTTCCGTTTATGACGTATAAAAAAAAAACTACTGACTAGATCTCGTTCAAAACAAATATCGTTGAAAGTTTACATAGTAATGTACAACATATATTTTTTTTAGTATTATCATTCTCTTACTTTAGAAGTTAGAGGGGGGGGGACCAACTTTTTTCCACTTTGGAAGTGTCTCTCGCGCAAACTATTCAGTTTAGAAAAAAACAATATTAGAAACCTCAACATCATTTTTGAAGACCTATTCATAGATACCCCACACGTATGGGTTCGATGAAAAAAAAATTTTTGAGTTTCAGTTTCAAGTATGGGGACCCCCAAAATTTATAGTTTTTTTTCTATTTTTGTGTAAAAACCTTAATGCGGTTCACAGAATACATCTACTCACCAACTTTCATCAGTCTAGCTTTTATGGTTTCGGAGAAAAATGGCTGTGACACGGCCGGACAGACAGACAGACAGACAGACAGACAGACAGACATGACGAATCTATAAGGGTTCCGTTTTTGCCATTTGGCTACGGAACCCTAAAAATGAGTCCTTGCGCGATAATTATCTTCCGAGCAAAAAGGACAAACAACAAGCTTTAACACGAAAATAATACTATATTATTTCTTTATATCCTGTATATCCTAAGTTTAAAACTGGTGACAGCGGTCACAGTAATACACAAAGCGCATGATCACCTTGCTACTCTTTATATTCTGAGTATAGAACAAAATATTTGAATCAAAGCAAATCGTGTGTCTAAATACTCGCTAGCTCTTTGAATAATAATGTGGTTTTAGCTTTTCCCCTGTTATTGGGTTCGATGAATAATTTGTGATCAGTTAGATTACAAATTATTCATATTTGTTGAGGAAAACATTTTAGATAGAGGGTTTAACGCCGTGGAGTATGTTTCGCGCCTACCAACGTGCAGTAAATAGAGAAGCGCGAGGGGAGCAGATTGAAACCAAACCCATCTTTGACAAGGATCGATTTCAATAAAATGTAATGTTGACGTAATAAACGTGAAATCGCGAATAGGAACTTCACGTTGTAAAACTGGTAATAGATAGTAATTATAGATAGCGGTCGAAAAGTGATGGCAACAAAATCAATAAATAAATATTGGAGACAATCCACACAACACTATCTAGTCCCAAACTAAGCAGAGCTTGTGCGATGGGAACCAAATAGTATGGAAGTATGGATATTAAAATTTACAATTTACTTTATAACAACTTACTTTATAACAACTTACTTTATAACCAGTTACTTTATAACAACTAACTTTATAACAACTTACTTTATAACAACTTACTTCATTACAATTTGCTTTATTACAACTTTCTTTATTACAACTTATTTGATTACAAGTTACTTTATAACAACTTACTTTATGGTAATCTGGTCGGGTCGATAATACCCCATTTATCAAGGTTGTAACTTAACTAGGTTACATTGTTTTAAAAATAGGTAAATATCATAAAATTATCGATCTTGGAATTATATTTTTACCCACCATAAAAAATCTGTCTTTGTTTTTGGAAGGCTAAATTGCAGAAGAAATATTTGTCTGATGGGTAGCGTTACTTTTAGATTGTAAATCGCGCCCTGCACGAGTATTTGAATTTTTGGGCAGCCTTATTAGTTTAAATAAGACAAGTCAATGAATTCCTCTTTTCATGTAGATCGCAGAAACGGACCCTACATTATAATGATACAATTGTCACGTGGTGTGCCCAAAAAGCTTAAGAGAACACAAAAAACCAAAGACACTCGTGTACGCTTGCCGGTACTCCTTCGATATAACCACATAAATGATTGGATTACTACAAATTGACATAAAATACAGCACATAGTTCATAATAGCTACATATGGGAACGCTGCAGTATCTGGACTCACGAATCCTACTATCATCAGCGGGAAATAGCAAGAGAAAAAAGATATCATTATAGCTACAATCATAGACTGAAGTCTCGTATCTCTTGCCGTTGGAGCACTAAGAACGTTTCGCTTCCGTCTCAACGTACCTTTAAAGATCTTTTTAAAATTTGCAAGCATACCGAGACTCGATTCAACATCATGGTTTTCGTCTTCTTGATTATTGTCCGAAATCGCAAGTTCTGTGATGGGGATCTCTTGAGATTTGCTGGTTGTGTCACTCTGTGCATTTGTAGTAGGAGGCTTAGAGTTACATAAAACAGTAGATTTTTTTACTATATACATTATTCGACTGTAACATAAGACTATTAAAACGCTCGGAATAACGAAACTGATAGTAAAGAGCGCAGTTTTCGGAGATTTGTTATTTTTGTCTGGAATGATAGTACATATCCCCACCTTAGGGTCTAAGCTGAATCGTCCCCATATTTCAAATAGTACTGGCACTATGATAAGGAATGCACCGACCCATATTGCAATGATCATGATTACGAGATTTCTGGTTTGGTACAATCTGAAAGGCATACATTCTATTATTTTCATAATCTTTATCAGATGGCAGTGGAATAATCCAGAGGTACAGGAGAGCATTTCATTTTGGCAACAGTATTTCAGTAGAGTTAGTAAGTTGGAGTGGCAATGGGCAGGTCATATATAGCTCGGTAGAACCGATAACTGTTGGGGAATAAAGGTTCTCGAATGGCGAATGACACGAACCGTTAAGACGAAACGTGGGCTTCCTACGTCCCATCCGATGGACTGACGACATTGTTAAGATCGCAGGAAGTCGGTGGATGGAAAGGGATCAGAATCGTTTTTCCTGGAAATGTATAGGGTAGGCCTATGTCCAGCAGTTTCAGGCATACTTGACAAGGACTTGTCAAGTATGCCTGAAACTGCTGGACATAGGCCTAGCCGGCATTGGGCTGAGGATGGACATCCTCACGGATACAATACTATAGCGACTTCGGTGGCTTACCGTCGCTCATTTGCCATCAGACGTGTCCTACGCAAGTATACCACTGAACTTACATGAGATATTGTAACGGGTGCGAGACCAACACATACCGGTTGATCGTGATAGCCATTATGGTAAATAATGAAGCACCATTCAGCAAGTAATTCACGGCTGGGAATATCCGACACAGTGCTTTTCCCGACGTCCAAGAACGGTTCAGAAACAATAGAGTTGCAAGAGGCAATATGATACAGGCGAGCAAAAGGTCGCAAACAGACAGATTAATTATGAATATTGATGTCGCATTACGAATCTGGAAAGAACATACTATTCTATTGCATTGTGAAAAATTGAGTGAACATCTTTAGCTAGGATCTTCAGTTTTATAGGCTGTTAGGTTTGTTTATGTAGAACTTTAAAATGATAATTAATAAGTGCAGTTTAAAAAACTTGAGACACCGACTTGATGACCTAACAGCTGAATCGATTTTGATAAAACTTCTTTGAGACCAATCTGGACCTATTAGATAAATTTTTTTATCGGTTCCTAAATGACGAAGCTAAGTATGTGATATGATAACAAAGATAAAAAAAAACAAACGAACTGAGAGCCTCCTATTTTATTATTTGAAGTCCTATAATAAACGTCTCACAATATCCTAATAAATGGTAACTAGCATTTGGTGCCCGAGCTTCGCTCGGTATTTTTTTTTTTTGGTAAACTGTTGTTGTGAATTATATTTAAATACGAATTACTTACATACTGATTAAATATTAATATTTTTCGATCTTACCGACATAATAATAAACTCCACTACTCGTCAATAGATGGCGTTCTCTGTCCCACTAACTCATGACTTAATCAACAGATGGCGCTAGGAGTTATGATTATATGATAAAGTTGATTATTTACTTTACGATTAAGGGGACATTTTCTAAAAATGAATCCTAGCTAGATCGTTTTATCGTCCCCGAAAACCCCTGTATACTTAATTTCATGAAAATCGTTGACTCAGTTTTCGAGATCCTAAATATATATATATATATATACTAGCTGCCTGTCCCGGCTTCGCACGGGTGTACATTTATTTTTTAAACACATAAATATAGCCTATGTTACTCAAGGTGAACCTACGTCCAGCAGTGAACTGATATCAATTGATGATGATGATGATGAAAGAACACTCTATAACGTTTAGGAGCACTACTTTCTAGAACATTTTGTCCAAATCTAGAATTCAGAACCGTTTGCATGGGTATATTTGAGTATTCTAGATAATTCTGGATTACTAACGTTTGGGTGGGAGCATTCCGGATGCTAACCGACTTTAAATTTGATCATTCCAGAACCTCAAAGACATTCTAGAGCGTTCTTTCCTCGTCAAAGCTGAGAATTTTCTGAAAATACCCTAAGCGATAGAAAGGGATAGACATATATAAGTCCCTACGTGATAGAAAGGGATAGACATAGATTTCGAAACTTTTGCCCCTTATAAATTAATAACACCTAAATAATTGAATATAAACTATCCTATCTTTTAAGTTGGACCATATTATAGACGCTTACAAAATTTGATCAAAATCCGTTCAGTAGTTTCGGAGTTTATCGCGTTCCAAATTAGGGCAAGAATTTTTTATAGATATAGACTAGCTGCCTATCCCGGCTTCGCACGGGTGGACTTTTTTTTTAAACACTTTTTTTAAATACTTATAGCCTATGTTACTCAAGGTGAATATAGCTTTTCAATAGAAGGTACATGTACTAAGCCATTTTTTTCCAAAGACAATTTTCGTTACATAGTTATTATTCATTCATAGTTTTTGTACACATACCTATTACTATTATTATTATTCTATTGGTATAATGTCTTGGGACGCCCACTTGAGGGCAAAGGCTATCCCTCTCCAATTTCTCCTATTTTGAGCTAGCCGTCCAAGTTGCAACCGTTATTCCCATTATGTCGTCCCGCCATCGCATCGGTCGGAAAACACTTCACTTTGTTCACTTTGATTCTCTCTCCGATCTTTGTTCTATGGATACCAGAATTGAAATGACGCTATTCACCGAGTTCCTGCTTTTATACCTACAACAATCGAACTTTCCAGTACTTACTGCCGGCAATCGAAAATTCTTGAATATAATGTATACCTACCAAATTCTGCGGAAGTGTATAAATCAAAAGCAACCGTTGCTACAACAAAATAAAGCCCAATTCCGCTCGCACCTACCTGTAATAAAACTACATCGCGCTTTTCTTTCTAACACGCAACTCTGTTGCACTTGTAACGCTAGGGTTGTCAACACGTGTTTTCGAACTACTTCTTCATGACGTGAGTATGTGATGTAATACTCACTTACCAGGTAGGGTAGGTAAGCATTGTAGGTATCAACCATGCTAATGTTATTTTTAGAAATGGTTGTAAATCAACTAATTAGTCCGGGAGTCATCACCCGATTTTTTAAGTGTGTTCCACATTTTCCTTTAGCGAGTAGGTAAGTCAGTGATTAATCAGGTTGTTTAGAAGTCATTGATCGTTGAAAAAATATATTAAATATTTCTCGCGACCCGGCGCGGCTAACCGGCGAGACGTGTTGTGACAGCCCTGTGCGTTTCCTACATAATAATAAGAGCGCGCCGTTCGAATGTTCCCGAACCGCGGAGTGATTTTCTAGGAGAAGTAATAAGTTGCGGAAAACCAAGAAACGAAAATCGAACCGTATGCATGGGTACCTTGGTATATTTGAGTATTCTAGATAATTCTGGATTACTAACGTTTGGATGCATTCCGGATGCTAGCCGAATAATTTCAGTCTTCGAATTAAATTTGATCATTCCAGAACCTCAAAGACATTCTAGAGCGTTCTTTCCTCGTCAAAGTCGAGAATTTTCTGAAAAATCCCTAAGCGATAGAAAGGGATAGACATATATAAGTCCCTACGTGATAGAAAGGGATAGACATAGATTTCGAAACTTTTGCCCCTTACAAATTAATAACACTTAAATATTGAATATAAACTATCCTATCTTTTAAGTTGGACCATATTATAGACGGTTACAAAATTTTATCAAAATCCGTTCAGTAGTTTCGGAGTTTATCGCGTTCCAAATTAGGACAGGAATTTTTTATAGATATAGATATCGAGAAAATCTTGTATATATATAAATAAAAATATATATTTATATATATATATATATATACAAGATTTTCTCGTTTAAAGGTATAAGATAAATTACCCTAGGTTTGGGTTATGCATTTTAACATCACTTACTTTTCTATATTGCGAGAGGGCGACAATAGTAACAATATTGCCCGGGATACCGAGGATCATGAAGATGCAGGTGCATGCTGCTGCAAACTTGAGCAGTGCGTCAGGGTAATCCAGGAGCAGAAGCACTTGAGCCAGCTCCTCATCCGAACTGTACTCATCCAAGCCTTTGTAACGTTCCTCCCAAATCCGCGCATTTGGAGGACTCGACTTGTTTAAACTTACTAAACTCTTGTTTAAGAAATCGCAAGCCATAGCTTAATATTTTTACTCGTCGAGCGGCAACAAATATTACTGAACAAGTATTTTGGAATGAGGTTTTATGCTATTCAACGATACCTATGGTGGTTTTCCTTGTGTCCAATGGTTGATTAATGATTACCTAAAGATAATTCATATTTTTTTTTCATAATTCATTTATTGCGAAAATGAGTTGGTATGTACATGTCAAATTAAAATGAATAATAGAGCAGCCATAATCAGCTATTTAAAGCATGCAATAGATTACAAAATTAACACAGAAAATTAAAAATGTCAAAGAATATAAAATTACGCAAAAAAAATATGTATACTACTAAAGAGTGTTAGGCATAATGTTGATGGATATAAAATTAGAGATAGGCCTTAAAAAAATATGGATGGATTGTTTGAGAGATGATATGTCCAAGAAAGGAGTGAGTACTGAGATGGCGAATGATAGGGCACAATGGAGGAAAAAGACATGTTGTGCCGACCCCAACTAGTGGGATAAGGGCAGGAAGAAGAAGAAGAATGGTTGATTACCTACCTGAAAACAAACAACAGCGATAGCAGTAAAATTTCATCATCACTACATAGTATGAAAAAGCGGCCAAGTGCGAGTCGGACTCGAACAAGGAGGGTTCCGTAGCAACAATTAACATAATAAAGCGGCCATGTGCGAGTCGGACTCGCCCAAGAAGGGTTCCTTAGCAACAAGTAACATAATAAAAGTTCTTGTAGTTCGTCGAAAGGTAAATTGCGGTTTACGATTTATGACGTTTAAAAAAAAATACTAGATCTCTTTCAAACCAAATTTCGGTGGAAGTTTGCATAGTAATGTACACCATATATTTTTTTTAGTTTTATCATTCTCTAATTTTAGAAATTACAGGGGGGGGGGCACATTTTACCACTTTGGAAGTGTCTCTCGTGCAAAATATTCAGTTTAGAAAAAAACTATATTATATACCAAGTCTACGATGGTATATGTCTATCTCTTAGGTCTCTTAGGTTCTGTGTTAACCCACAATAACAATTTATTATCCTTTATATTTTAATAATGGCTTACTTACGGTGCGATTTTAAGCATTAATAATAATAGAGGACAGTCAATTAATTACATTATTACTTTGACTAGGTAGAAATGGTGACCCAAACTCGTCGAAGCACAACAGTGATGGCTGTGAGAGACTCCGAGCTCGCCAAGCTGCCTGAGGGCTTGTTCAACGCGATCAAACTACGCTTCCCGGTCGTCGTCACCAGGCTTATCAATCTGCTGGGCCACAGGATTCTAGGTGAGTTGTAAACTCGTCGAAGCACAACAGTGATGGCTGTGAGAGACTCCGAGCTCGCCAAACTGCCTGAGGGCTTGTTCAACGCGATCAACCACGCTTCCCGGTCGTCGTCACCAGGCTTATCAACCTGCTGGGCCACAGGATTCTAGGTGAGTTGTAACTTCGATCGGCAGATCTAGGCAGACGTGAAGTTAATTTAAGGCTTTATTACGCCACATAATTCTAGGTAAAATGTAAACTCGGTTATAACTTCGATCGGTGATCTAGACAGACGTGAAGCTAGATGTGAGTAGCAGACAATTTTAGAGTATGCAGTGACACAAAATCATTTTTGCGGTTAATAACTTCGATCGGCAGATCTAGGCAGGCATGGCTGCGCATTAGGTACATTTCACCATCACACCACTGAAATTGCAATACCTTTTTTTTACTTACCCGAAGAGTAAGTTTTTTATTTTTCTAGATTCGTCTGTAATATGAGTGTTTTTGTAGTGGCTAAACAAATGTTTCTATGTGAAACTAGAAACAACAAATTTTCCCTCTAACCTCTTTTCTATCAAACGATAAACATTGTAAGGAAAACCGCAATTTCATCAGCTCCCCACGTATTGACCATAACAATAATATCCTGTAGAGATAGGATAAATTCAAGAGAGCACAGGAGAGGGGAGGAGGAGAGAGGAGAGTATAAATTAGAGAGAGAACAGGAGAAAAGAGGTGGAGAGAGAATAAGATAAAGTAAACGTTATTAAAAACAAATCCATTCCATGGGAACCATACATATTACCTGGATAAAAAGTAGACTTTGTTTTTTTAATGCAAATGATAGACAAACGGGCTTACGGCCCACCTGATGGTAAGTTGTCACCGTTGCCCATAGACACCAAGGATGCTGTCGTTGCGTTGCCTACCCTGAAACAACTTTTTTAAATTTTTTTTTAACCTATTCATGTTATAGCTCAGGGGAAAGACTTCTGGAGGTAGCTCATTCCACAATTTATGTGTATGAGGGAGAAACGATCTCGAGAAGCGAGCCGTGCGAGACACTCAGGGATCGATAATGTGTGGTTGAGCTCGGTCTCGGTAATGAGAAGAGCGGTGGTAAAACCTCGATGCGGGGTTGATGTTGAACAGCTCATCAGGAACTCTCCATTATAGAGTCGGTAAAACACGCATAGAGAACCTATATCGCGGCGTAGGCTGAGTGGCTCCAAGGTTACGGTGGGCTTGGGATCTTCAATGATTCTAACGGCTCTATTTTCTATTTTTTTTGAGAGCACTGGTGGTCTTGTGGTAGTGGCCCCGCCTTCCAATCCGAAGGTCGTGGGTTCAAATCCACTCGTGTACCAATGAGTTTTTCTGTCGAAAAATTTATGTGCACTATGACAGTACTCTCAAAGCGGTGAAGGAAAACATCTTGAGGAAACCGGCGTGTTGTAGAACCTAAAAAAGTTCGAGCAACACGTGTCAAGGGTCACGCAAAAAGGGCCCACCAGCGGCCTACTTGCGAAAAAACCTACCCGCACATCAAGTGCGCATGATAAACTTTCCGAAACGGCTCTATTTTAGACCTATCGCTGTGTCAAATTTCATTCAGACCCGAACCCGAAGTCGGAGTTTTGCTACCATATTTCGTTACCAAATGTTGTTTTCGTTTCGCCTTTCTGTCTCTCTCTATTGCGTGGAGAAAATATGAGACGGCAAAAATACGTTACGTAGTTAGAGTTGTTGTCTCATCTTTTCTCCATACAATAGACAGAGACAAATAGGCGAAACGAAAACAACATTTGGTAACGAAATGTTGTAAATGCACTGCGACTTCGGGTACCGTTCAGTCGTTCTAGCGTTATTGAGTAACAAACATCCATCCATCCAACCTTTCGCATTTATAATATGAGTGGGGTTTCCAGGGTCGTGGCAGAAGCCGACGGTCGGCTTAGGCGGGGCAGCGGCGATGGAGTCCCGCCCGTCACAGCACAACTTCTCGACGGTCGCCGTCGTGCCCGTCAGTGATGACGTGCCGCTGACCGCCTTCACATACGAACTGTACCATTCGCTTTGTGCTATTGGTAAGTTACCTTCACTTACTTAGAGTATGTTCAGAAAGAGAACCGTCGTGGGATATGAGGGCGCAGCTGTACTTAATTACCTTTTCTTAAACATGCGCGGAAATATTGTCATTACTTTTGAATATAGAACACGCGAAGTATCATATTGACGTAGACTGAAAAACCAAAATCACTTCCCGGCGCGTTCTCGCTCCGGCAATGTTGTATGAAACGGTGTGCTGTTTGAATTTAGAACTCTTTCATCTATCGTACACATTGCGTTCTCGTGGCTGTATAGCCACAGAAACGTTTACCTTTGGGCACAAACTGTTAAATAAAAAAAAAATTGGCGGTAAAGCGGAGTTCGTTGTTATTTGGTTAATAAAAAATAAATTTATTATGTAAAACACCCTTTTTTATTTCCTTGCATTTTTTTAAGAAAAGCACTATACATATATGCCTCGGCCGAAATGGCAATTGCCTGTCTCGTATCATTGAAGTCCTCGCCTGCGGCTCGGCCTTCAAACTCATACTCGACCTGCAATTGCCTATTTCGCTGCCTTTGCAATAATGTACTATTTTTGTTTAGTGGGCAATACAATAGCGCGTCTGTTGCGTTATGATCCTATCACAACTAGTGTACTATTCCTTTATTTATTTTTTATGATGCGAAATGCTGACAGAAAGAAAGGGATGAGCTGCCATATAAAAATCGAAACGTTAGTTCACAATTTGGCCACGATGGCTCTCTTTCTGAACAGACTCTAACAAGGACCTTGCTTGAAAAACATCGGCAAAACTCGGCAAAAACTAGGTCCCAAGTTTTTGGTGTGTGACGTAAGATTGACGTCATTTTTGAGACGAGATTTTCTAGTAGGGCACGTTCCTGACGTACGTGACCTAAGAAGCAATGCTTTGTCATAAGCGAGGGTTGCCACTCATCAGCAGGCCGATCATGTAATTTTGATTGAAACCATTGCAACAAAAGTTACATGATCGGTCTGCTGGTTGACTACATATCGACCCTTCTGGGATCAAATGTCGTAAAAGCCAACTCATTCTGGGATCAAAATGTCGTAACAGCCATCTCAATGAGTTGGCTGTTACGACATTTGATCCCAGAATGAGTTGGCTTTTACGACATTTGATCCCAGAAGGGTCGATATATTGTTATTAAAACAAATTGTTAAAAAAATCAAATTGGATAAAAATAATCAATACAACAACAAAACACCCAGACAGAAAACAAACATTTGTGTTCACCGCACATATTTGTTTTCGATGGGGATCGAACCCACGACCTACGGCGCAGAAGGCAAAGCTACTGTCAACTGAGCAGAGACACCAGAAAAAAATATCGCAAGACAATATATTTAGCGAATTCTACATTTCTTTACAGGTCCTACCGTCCGTCTCACTTCAGATGTGATAAGGAAACTGCTCGGCCTCACTATAATGGACCCGAACAACGAATACAGGCTGAGCTCATGGCTCGCGCAACAGGAGGATAAACATAAGGTATTCATTTAATGTAAACAGGATGGTCCATTACCGAAATTCTACTTATATCGCCATAGCAACTTCAAAAAATATTGTTATTTCACCTACCATGATTAATGGCGCTGAGAAAGCGCTGTGTACAGAATGAGGGTTGCATAAATAGCCATAGTCCGCATCAAGCTTATAGACAGAGTTCCGAACTCCGAAATCCGGAGACCGAACAATGGTCCACGACATCGGAGATCGGATTACGGAGCTCAACACGTTTTGAGACGCGGTAATGATGACAGGTGGAGTAGTAAAACAACCGAAAGGTGGCCAAGAACTGCCTTGACAAGCGTTGGATGTCCTGCAGCAAGGTGGTTCTTGTTTTAATAGAACTTGCTGACGGAACAAGCATAATGGTCCACTTGATGATCGCCTCTATCAAAGCTTTGTCTCGTAGGTCACGCACGTCAGGAACGTGCCCTACGGTCCACTGCCTTGCGTCCATCAACTTGAGGCACCAGTTGGTGGACGCAATTGTCGGTAATTTCACCGGCACCCGCATCGTTCAAATTAAAACTCAGCGATGCTGCTTCACGGCCGAAATAGGCATGGTGGTGGTGGTACTTCCCCGGACAAGACAAAGAGCTTTTACTACTGCTATATATGGACGACATAGTCTAAGTCTTGTGTCGGCATTGGGTTCAACTGGCCCAGGATCGCGGTAGATGGCACAAACTAAGAGACTTAAAGAGTGTTAAAGCGTGGTTAATACACAAACTAAGAGACTTAAAGAGTGTTAAAGTGTGGTTGATACACAAACTAACAGACTTAAAGAGTGTTAAAGTGTGGTTGATAAACAAACTAAGAGACTTAAGAGAGTGTTAAAGTGTGGTTGATACACAAACTAAGAGACTTAAAAGAGTGTTAAAGTGTGGTTGATACACAAACTAAGAGACTTAAAAGTGTTAAAGCGTGGTTAATACACAAACTAAGAGACTTTAAGAGTGTTGAAGCGTGGTTAATACACAAACTAAGAGACTTAAAGAGTGTTGAAGCGTGGTTAATACACAAACTAAGAGACTTAAAAGAGTGTTAAAGTGTGGTTGATACACAAACTAAGAGACTTAAAAGAGTGTGAAAGTGTGGTTGATACACAAACTAAGAGACTTAAAAGAGTGTTAAAGTGTGGTTGATAATGATTTCAATTATAATTTCAGGTGGCGCTGTACCAATGTGACCCAAGTCTCACGCAATGGACTCAGCGGTGCATTAGACAGGCGGATTGCATCCTCATAGTTGCATTGGGCGACAAACAACCCAGCATTGGCAAGGTAAGTCTTCGTTCACCTTCGTTCACGTCTTCGATCGAATTTAAATGTTTTGTAAAGAAGGAAAAGAAAAAGAAATAAAGATCTAAAAAAGAAAGAAGAAAAGAAATGGAAAGGGAACGGAGGGGAAGATAAGATAAGATATGAGAAGGGAAGAGAAGAGAAGAGAATTGTGTCTAATTATTCTATAACTTCGTCATTTATGAGCCGATTTGAAAAAAACCTTTTTTTTCTGAACGGTAATACCAGATTGGTCCCATAGTTTGGCGACAAAGACAGACAATGGTATCTAGCCATGTTAGGGCTAGTTAACTTCATCAATTTTACTCTGCACTTATGCACCAAATATTTTTGATGCATAAGTACTCCATAAAATATTACCGAGTCGGTAATATTTTATAAGTAATATTTTAAAATATTGTTACTTATGTACTTGGTAATATTTTATATAACGAATATAATTTAAGATCGAGAAGGAGATCGAGCGGCTGGCCATAATTAGCTAATGTTAATTTAGATAGAGAAGGAGATCGAGCGGCTAGCCATTCGCACGCAGAAGGAGCTGGTGCTGCTGCACCGCGAGGGTGGCGCGCCCCCGCTGGGCACGGTGCACTGGCTCAACATGCGCACCTGGGTCTCGCAGCACCACCACGTGCGCTGTCCCCATCGCATGTTCACGCGCAAGAGCCAATACCGGATCGTACGTACATACATTCACAAAGCAGACAGCTCAATCTGTGAATCATACACAGAGATGTTTATTTAATTTATTCTGTTTATTCAAACTTTATGCATGGTGTTTTTTTTTGAGAAGGGCGGTTATGACCAAGTCTGAAACCACGAAAAGTCGTGAATGGAGTCATGCCCTCGATATGCCTCTTTAAAAATCTTTTACTTTTGAAAGAAATGGACCTGACTGATTTTTCAAAAAAAAATCACGCTGGATTATTAAACCATTGAATTCTGTTGCTGATAAGGATCAATTTTTGCAAATAAATGCTTGACTAAACATGAATGGAAATACCAAATTTCAGAAATAGTGCTTACGTAATGAAAGCTTGTACCTGTAGGGTCTTATTAATAATCCTAGCGTAGCGTTGGACTAGTTGATCCGTGTTTTGTCTCTTGCATTGACATGCAATTGTCAACTCGAACAAATGTGACAAAACACGATATAACTACTCCAGCGTTGCGCCAGGATTATTAATAACACCCTTAGTGTCTGTGTGTGTAGTATCTGTATTTGCCTATATATTTAAGATCTAAAATGTGCCATGCTTCAAGCAAATAAATTATTTCAGTTAGTAGTGCTACTAGAAACGTCTCTGCTTGTCTGATTCCAGAGCGAGTTGTACAGCAAAGTCCTGATGTCCGAAGCGTCGGTCCACTCCGACTTCTCCCGACTGGCGCGCTGGCTGACGGGCACGTCGGTGGGGCTGGTGCTGGGCGGCGGCGGCGCACGCGGGGCGGCGCATGTCGGCATGATCCGAGCTATACAGGTATAACTAGCGGCACATTACTTGAGCGGTGAGCGATACGCGCTGCGTAGTGTGCCATGTCGCGCACACTGGATGTGTGGATGTGTGTGTGTGTTCCATTGGTTCAGAGAGCGGAGTGCGACTGGAGAGCCAATCAGCGCTACGCACGCCCGCCCTTCATACCGCGAGCCCCCCTCAGGTACCTTATTTTTGACTTTAGCGCAATAACGGTCATCGCTCAAGTTATGTGCCGCTACCTATAACGCACGGATAAGGAGCCATTCGCGTAAGCAAATTTTTAACGTGACAACGTCTTATAATTCGATGGAGCCGGCTGCACGCACGAAAAAACATGACTCATGCGGTGTTACCTCGCTCATAAGCGTTCCATTTAAGGCTTGAAGTGCAAGCGAGAGCGCGGAACGAGCGACAAAGAGGCACAATCGGCCTCCGCGTTCGGCATCGTTCGACATCTGTCTCTCTCCTACTTGAGTGAGCGATGCGTCCGGATGGACAGCTGTATGAGGTTGTCACGTTCAACTATCCTCAATAAACCGACTTCAAAGACAACCGTTTTTTTTTACAATCAATATAACCCCCTGTCTTGTCCCGGGTTCTAAGCTACCTCCCCACCAATTTTCAGCCAAATTGGTTCAACCGTTCTTGCTGAGTTATAAATAGTGTAACTAACAAGCTTTCTCACGGGTATCATACATTTTACTGGGATTAAAAACTTAAGGTTCTATGACATGCCGGTTTCCTCGCGATGTTTTAAGGGGGGAATCTTCTCTTCTTAATAATTTGAGCATTTTTTACTTTCTGAGAATCATGAAAACTGATACTGCATGTATGAATGAAAACGCTTCATCGTCCGTACATTAATCTAAGTACTAAAATAACAAATAGAAATAAGAATTTGTTCGTTATTAAATCCTATACAAATTAATTCATGCCTATTTTTTCGTGTGGTCCATATTTTCGAGTTAGAGTGGTGAAACGGAGGAAACGTAAATGTTATTGCTCCCATTGTCTATTTACAGGAGGCTGGAATACCCATAGACATGGTGGGCGGAGTCAGCATTGGTGCGTTCATGGGCGCTCTATGGTGCATGGAGAAAAACATCACCACTGTCACACAGAAAGCTAGGGAGTGGTCTCAGGTAGGCGCTTACATTTAGGTTAAACGAAATTTTATTTTCAGCACACATATGTGTGGGGTATCTATGAATAGGTCTTCAAAAATGATGTTGACGTTTCTTAAATCGTTTATTTTTCTAAACTAAACTAATAGTTTTTGCGAGAGACACTTCCAAAGTGGTAAAATGTTGCCCCCCCCCCCCTGTAACTTCTAAAAAAAGAGAAAGATAAAACTAAAAAATATATGTGTACATTACTATGCAAACTTCCAACGATATTTGGTTTGAACAAGATCTAGTAAGTAGTTTTTTTATAATACCTACGTCATTAATCGTAAACCGCAATGTACCTTTCGACGAACTACTAGAACTTCTATATTATATTACTTACTGCTACGGAACCCTTCATGGGCGAGTCCGACTCGCACTTGGCCGCTTTTTATTTTTCGTCGAACTCTGGGTGATAGAAGCAGAGGGCTCAGTGGCGCGTCTTGGACGAGACCTACGTCCAGCTGTGGACTAACATAGGTTAATAGTAGTAATATTTCGATGTTTTATTTCGAATACACAGTAATAAAGGGCATTTGTCAATTGTTATCTTTGGAGTTGTCTTGGAAATGGGCAATCCCATCAGTCAGATATTATTTTAGTAGGGAATAAGTATATTGTGCCTAAGAATTATAGTCGTGGCTCGGGTTATTTTGAGGTTAGATAGCATTGCGTGAAAAACTTCCTGATGTATTTCAGAAAATGACGCAATGGGGCAAGCAACTCCTAGACCTAACATACCCAGCGACATCTATGTTCTCCGGCCGACAATTCAACACGACCATTCACGCGACCTTCGGCGACGTCCATATTGAGGATCTGTGGCTGCCTTACTTCACGGTCACCACTGATATCAGCTCAAGCTGTATGAGAGTTCACAGGCATGGTAAGTACCTTTAAAGTTACCTTAGAAGGATATAGGTACCTTTAAAGTTGCCTTGGAAGGATAAAGGTACATTTAAAGTTGTCTTAGAAGAATAAAGGTACTTTTAAAGTTTCCTTGAAATGATAAAGGTACCTTAAAAAGTCTCTTTGGAAGAATAAAGGTACCTTTAAAGTTACCTCGGAAGGATAGGTACTTAAAAAGTCTCCTTGGAAGGATAAAAGTACTTTTAAAGTTGTCTTGGAAGAATAAAGGTACTTTTAAAGTTTCCTTGAAATAATTAAGATACCAGCAGAGTTTCCTTGGAAGAATAAATGTACTTTTAAAGTTGTCTTGGAAGAATAAAGGTACTTCTAAAGTTTCCTTGAAAGAATGAAGATACCTGCAGAGTTTCCTTGGAAGAATAAATGTACTTTTAAAGTTTTCTTGGAAGAATAAAGGTACTTTCAAAGTTTCCTTGTATGAATAAAGATACCTTTACCATTAAAAGTAACCTTGGCCAAGGTTTAATAGCTTTCTATCTAACTTATCTGAATAGCTTGATCTGAAATTCAAAATATTTTTTGATCCATCAACTGTATTAAGCAATGTTAATATGATATTTATGGTTTACATTTTGATAAGTTATAGACGATTTTAAACCATCACTTAACTACTAATCACTTATCACAGCACATTCATGGACAGGAAAACTTTAAGCCAAATATAAACATTCGTTCGTGTTTTGCTTCATGCACTTTACTAACCCAAAACATCAAACAATTTAGCCCAAATTATGTTCAGCTGTGTACCAAATATTGATATTGTGTGCATGCTTGAACCATGTTGTAGTTGATCAAATCTGCTGACCGGATTTGATCGTATTGTATTTAACAAGCTTATTGAGTGATGAATTGCTCAATATATATGTCTATACACATTATAACGCGGATAAGTTAACGCCATCTTTGATGATAAATATCTATGGTGGTAGTGACTGCAAATAAAATATCAATAATAGGTCTGTGAAATCGTGTTTTTTGTTCAATAATTGGAAAGATCATCGCACGTTTTCGCGCTTAGTTTGGATCGGAAATAATTGGCGCGTTTTTTTGCGATATGGTGCTAGAAAAAATACTTCTACATCTAAAATAAGTTCTTAATTATAGCAGTCTTGTATCATAACGTAATTATGATCTTTTTATTTATTACAAGAAATCGATTTAACAGACCAATTATGATTGATGTGATCAAATTCTCCGCTACAGTACCTTTATGTTTTGTCCTTGTCTGACCACACTCACTTCCATTCACATGTTTGTATGTATGTGTTCGTCGTATATCAAATTATAATGCCCATTGGTGTTAATTGGATAATAAAATTAAGTTTTAGCCCGAAATTCGCTTTGGGTTGCCATTACTTACAAAAATATATTAAAAAAACGCGCTTGTGATTGGTTTACCTAATATTGCTTATATTTATGGGAGTTTTTCAATCGGCTCACGTTGGGCCAAATGTGATATAATGTAGTCTATTGCATCATCTATTCATTATTCCAAAAATGGGCATGTGTCGAATGTAGTGTTTGGATGTGCTCTCTGACTGTCTCAAACCCATCCTCAAAGATCTTGAGTCATACCCTTATGACTCAACGGCTCTCCGTATGCAGTTGAGTCTGAGCTGAGTCGAACCTCAAGCATAGATTTTTGACACTTTGGAGAACTTTCAAAATATCTATACTTTACCTTGAGGCTCGACACAAACTCAAACATTGTTTCTGCAAACGTGCTTATGAGTCCAAGCCAATTCGTATTTTGCATTCCATGATTAAGATAGAAAATTTAAAAAATGTGAAGATTGATGTATGTCATCGAAATGTCATGAGCTGTCAAAAAAGTCTAGACTATATCAGTTTCATGAAACGAACAGCGTAGAATGAAATGTTTCTTTTTAAAAGTGCTTCTTATTTTCGATTATGTCTTGTCGAAATTATTCGAAAGAAGCGAATGCAACTTGGCTAAATTTAAGAGGAATGTATATTGAGATGAGATACAGTCTTGAGCACATTTAATTTTTTTCTCATTAATACATCATTTTATCACCATGGTACACATATATGCATGAGTGTGGTTCTTAGTTTCCCATATTTGTCGTAGTTCCCCATTCTTCATCTGTAACGTACCTTAAACATTAATTTTCAAAGCGGTGATGAGCTCGCCACCGGATTAGTACTATACTTGAAGTGATAACTACTATACTATCCAATGGCGATACATGTGCCAAATGTGATATGTGGCCATGCTTTTACTACCCCCTAGAAGAATCCGCATCTCCAACCTCTATAAAAAAAAAAAAAAAAAATTGTGGACAATTCACACAACACTACCCAGCCCCAAACTAAGCAGAGCTTGTAATATGGGAACCAGATAGCTGATATAATACTTGAATACATATTTTTTTTTGTAAATACATACTTAGAATACAATATAACACCCAGACAGAGAACAAACATTTATGTTCACCACACAAATATTTGTTCTCGGTGGGGATCGAACCCACGACCTACGGCGCAGAAGGCAGAGCTACTACCAACTGAGCTAGAGGCCAGTCTATCTAGGTATAGTCTAGATTTTTGAAAATATTAACTAGGTCATGGGAATTAAGGTAGCAACATTATACAATTCTTAACTTCTCTAAAGTCGAATCCTGTTTTTTATTTAATTAAAATTTGATTCACTGATACTGAATAATGTGTATATTAATAATAAGAAAAGTAATATTTAAAGTCAGCCTTCATTAACTAATGACATTTACATATTATAGAACTGTGTTCATTCGTATAATTCATAGTGAATATCACACGCTTTGCTGAATGTGTTACAATGTTGTCAATTTGTCAGTAACTACATATTTTCATTTTACCATTACTAAATCGTAGCTTAAACGCAACGCGGTTTCGTTGCGTTTCTGTTGCGTGCTGTCAATAGTTTCATATGTAGCATGAGTTGCATGATTTTATGAACTGTCATGTAGAAAATGTATACCAGTGTCATCAAAGTTACTCATAATGCCATTTGGGTTAGTAAATTATCATTTTGAAACTACAATTGCATTTATACTCTGGGATTCTATCACAATTCACAATCACTGATTTCCTTTCCATGGGTGTTGTTTTATAGCGTACACGGATATAAAATATTATGCCATAAGTCATATAAGTCACGGTATTCACTAATAAAGTGGTGTTGGAATAGCTACTTTTCTTCGTATTATATTCAAATATAGATCTGAAAAATAATAATGAAAGTCTACCTTATCTTATTTGCGAATTTGAGCATAGACATTTTGATTAGATAGTGCTTGATTTATCTTTTATTCATATGCTTGCGAATATTGACTAGAAAAAAGCAGAAATGTAGAATTTAAGAGTTGAAATTACTTCCAAAATTCTGGCGCACTTCTCAGTCCAATAGGCATACACTAAAATTCAAAAGTTCCCTAGTGTATCATAACAAAGTCTGTTAAACTATTTTCGCGCGTCGCAGGTTCCCTCTGGCGATACATTCGCGCCTCGATGTCGCTCAGTGGTTACATGCCCCCGCTCTGCGACCCGGTAGACGGCCACCTCCTATTGGATGGCGGTTACGTCAACAACTTACCAGGTAAACCAATCACAGAGCGCGCTTTGTTTCGAGACTTACGTGTCTGAGTATTCGGCTGAGTGGAAATATTTTTATTGATTCGGTTTTTAAATTGGAACGTTTTAGTAGGTTGAAACTTCGATGAGCTAATCTTTTATAAATACATGTTAGTTGGCAGATGGTTTCTCGCCTTAAAACGGGTCAAATGTGCCTTTAAAATGTTGCTTTGCGAAAGGCCACAATGATAATACAACATCCAACTGTATGTGCCATGTTCTTTCATTTCACTCCTCTTTCGCAAGATATCCTAACAAACGCACAGTGCATTTACCTATTCATTTTACTAATAGTAGAAGACAACCCTCATTATGCTTTGTCTTCATTTTCCTCCTTTAAAACTGACCCTATGAATCTTTGTGATGGCAACATAGTCACTCAATTTAGTAAATCAAAGCCTACCAATTTAAAAGAAGACGTTCTAGTCTTCTCTAAGCTAAAATCTATATCTATGATTGAAATATTTGCACTCAGTCCGCGAAGGTAAGTGATGGCACCCGAAAGTGCGGGCTCGTCTAAACCCCGCCGTACGCCAGGTATGCTCTGGCGATACTGCCGCGCGTCCATGAGTATTGCGGGCATATTTCCACCTATTTGTGACCCCATGGACGGACATCTGCTGGTGGATGGCTGCTACGTCAATAATGTACCAGGTATGTACACTATCGTTTTACTTTTCGCTTTTATTGTTTGTTATATCTATAATATTTATTTACACGAAGAAACTAACAATTAAACAAATATTTACAAAATGTACAACACACACACACAACTAGTTGAGCTATCTGCACACCGTTTTAAACGATTTAGAGATTGGCACTGATTAAATCAGTGCCAGTCGGAAGCTTCCTCAAGACGCTGGCGGCATTGCCACGCTGAATAGCAATACTAATGTCGCTTAATTTAATTTAAGCTAATGTACCAACAAAACAACAGACGAAACATATCACAAATCAGAATTAAATCCGAACGCGAACAATACAAATTCCGTCGGGGAAAACCCACTGTGACACTCAACAAATTTCAAAAAAGCGGTACTATTTGATGTATCTGTAAGATGTCGAAGTATGTAAGTTTGCATTTCAACGTACAAAAAGACTCAAGTTAGTGTAGGAGTATTGCCCTGATGGGAAACTAGAGAGTAAATGCATCGAGTATGATAATTTGTTTAGCCCGAATCGAACACCCATTTGTATAACATTGTTTTAGTTCTCGTAAGCGATTTTTAATCTTAAGAGAATTAATAATAAAGATCTTAAACCTTTATTCCAAAAATTGCGTGTATATTCAAGGAAGTCACGGTTTGTTTGTATACTTTCAGCTGATGTGATGAGATCTCTCGGAGCCAAGCACATCTTGGCTATAGATGTGGGCTCGCAAGATGATACCGACCTCACTAACTACGGGGATGATCTATCTGGCTGGTGGCTTCTTTGGAAGAGGTAACTTTTGATTATTGTGTAAGCAGTGGAAGGTGGTAGTAAATTTAGGACTTTTGTATGCAGCCGTTTGTAAGGGTATTGCGAATGTGTGGCTTGTTGTTTTTTTATGCTTATTTTACTTTTGGTTTTCAGATGGAATCCTTTCACGACACCAGTCAAGGTCCCCAATTTACCGGATATTCAGAGCAGACTCGCCTATGTATCTTGCAACCGACAACTTGAGGTAACTAGTGGAAGATGATGTAGATTTTTTTTATTTTACGAAAACCATCGGCATCGGCACACTTTAGTGCTAAACTAATGAAACAAAATAAATATACCAGAACTAACTAAAGGTTCGTGTATTGCTTTTTACGCTGTTCCATGACTACCAGAGCTAATTTCTCTAATTGTAACAGGAAGTAAAGAAATCTGACTACTGCGAGTACATCCGCCCTCCAATTGACGCCTACCGAACGCTGCAGTTCGGCTCGTTCGATGAAATCCGCGAAGTGGGCTATCGACACGGCGCGGCTTACTTCGAGGGACAGCGGCGCGGCGGCGGCGGCGGCGTTAGTGGGGCCGCTTGTGAGGGACGCCGTCCTGACAACCAGCCTTCACTTACCGAGTGAGTAAACTATCAGACTCGCTAGAGAGGTCACTGAGAGGATACTCTAGAATCGGTGCGTAGTAGTGCGTACCGAACGCTACAGTTCGGTTCGTTCGATGAGGTCCGCGAGGAGGGTTATCGATATGGTGCGGCTTACTTCGAGGGGCAGCCCCGACAACTAACTGTGTGAGTGTACTGCGACTTACTTCGTGGGGCAGCGGCGCCGTCTGCAAGGGACGCCGCCCCGACAACCAGCTTTCACAGCCTGAATTCCTTCGTCGCTTGCCGAAGATTTGACGGATTGGTTTGATTCAGGAGTATAGACAGCTCAATGAACTTTACCGAATTTTATGGTGAGGCTGCGTATGTGTATAATTATATTGAGTTGTGCTCTCGACATTGCATTGCATACGTCTGACTAAGTGAAATGGCACCACACTGGAACTTCACTGCTATTATTTTAGACTATTTTTGATTTGTAAAAGGATCATATAAAAAAACGGTAGGAACCGAGACGTAGTTTGTTGCCTGTTCTTCTACGCTTGGTCGCGTGGAACTGGCACCTAGACTCACCTAGCTTTAAGACGTTTCAAAGTAATTCTTGCATCGTAATGAATAAAAAATTATTGACTTTGACTTTGACATTGTGCCGTGTGAGCGGACAGCGGTACTTTTTTACAGCAGTTTTTGTACAGAGACACTATGTCTTTGTACAAAAACGTTGTAACGGGCTTATAGAAACGTCCCTAGGCAGTGCTTATCGAAAAGTCTCGTAACTCATCCTCCTCAACCTCGGACTTGCAAACGAGACAGCTGTCCTCCCTGATAGTCGCATCATTCTTCACATACAGTTAACACAGAATTCCTCGTGTAGGCCAGAAGCACTACCTATGTTAACTGTATCTTCGAATGATGCGACTCATACAATAATATCAAACTTCACTTCAAGAAGTTCGTTTGATCTCATATTTTGTGCCCCTCAAAAACTCGAGGGCTAGAAAACAAAAAATGAATTCTCGGCGAGCATTTTTATTGTAATTTGGTTAAAAACAACCTCTTCCCTTCCAGTAATAGTTCGAGACAGAAAGTTCTTATGTGGGATATGTGATACACGTATGATAATTTATCTTTTAACTTGTAAATTAACCCGTGTGCTACATCCCCATACTATGGTTAACGTCATTTTGGGATTATTCATGCTGTGATCTGATTGAATAGCCTCTCAGTTCAGTTGGTAGTAGCTCTGCCTTCTGCGCCGTAGGACGTGGGTTCGATCCCCACGGAGATCAAATATTTTTGTGGTGAACACTGATTTTTGTTCTGTGTCTGGATGTTTTATTGTATTCTAAGTATGTATTACAAAAAATATATATGAGTACCATAGTTATCAGCTATCTGATTCTCATAGTTCAAGCTCTGCTTAATTCATATCATGCGATTATAAAAAAAAAATCACATCAACATTTTTGAACATGGCTTGCGAGTGGTCTGTCACCAGGTTTTGTAGTTTTGGGGCATTATTTGGATTACTCTCATACCACCTCATTCTTATGCAATATGCTCTCGACGTTTCGATTCAAATTCTTTATCACATTAACATTTCTCGTTCCAGCTACACGTTCACAGATCTAGCACAGATGGTCTGTTCAGTCCGCACGGGCCGTGACGTAGACAACGATTCCTCATCCTCGTCGGATTACGAAGAAGACCAACGCCATTTCGAGGGCTATGCGTCTGAGCCTAGCGCTGGATGCATGGAGGTAAACCTTACGTTGTTGTAGCATTTGCACGTAGTTTGAACTTATTATATCAGTGGTGTTTTTAAAATTCCACGCAACGTACCCAAAGGGTAAAAGGGCTTTGAACTGTTTCCCTAACTTTTTGATTACAATAAAAAAAAAAAATTATAAGGTAAATGCATAACCTTATGCGACGACGCCAGAAAAAAATGGGGTTTGCTGTCGTGTATAAATTTAAAAATGGAACAAGGTTTTACTCCGATACATGGCAACCAAGGAGGTGACTTATCAAACGTTTTATTTGAATTTCGAATTGGCTTGTAAAATTAAATTACATTTATTGAAATAAAAACAAATGACACGCGAGAAAAAATTGTGTACGTTGTTTGTCGTAATTTTATTTGACAAAATGAGTTGAAGTAGTACTACTTAGTTTTAATTTTCTCATATTATTTGAGAAAAGTGCTATCTATACAAGCCTTGGCCACAACACTTTTGCTGGCCGCTGTAGTAATGTACTATTTGTGTGGGTTTGAATGGTGACTGCATTTCCTACTTGTAGATGTCGTCAAGTGTAGAAGACGGCCGCACCGCGTGGATCAGTGACACGGAACTGGTGGGCACTTATGGCACATACTAGACTGGTTTAGAATTTTATTACTTCTCTTCTTTGTGCGGGCGAGGGCACTGTGACGTCTAGATGTTTCTAAAGCATGAGGTGATATCGTATCGTGTCATTCAATAACGTAGTTTCTTTTTTTGTTGATCGTCGAATATTCGAATAATAAACGTTACGTAGATCCGTCGTTTATGGTTATAGTAACTGTAACTGGGTCCTAGATTAATGTAGTTTATTTGTTTTAAAGTGATCCATAAGAATGCCAGTGGTTGTGTGAAAAACTTGAGAAACCGATTACATGGCCAAACTGATTTTGATGAAGTTTCTATGGGACCAAGCTCGAATATTACCATTCAGATAAAATATAATTTTTTAAATTACAACCGAATTGAGAACCTCCTCCTTTTTATTTGAAGAGTCGGCTAAAAGAACTAAGTATGATATGACCAGTACTAATTAGATGACTTGCTAATATGAGTTATTCGATGCCTTCATTTCTATAATGAAAGCTTATTATTGTGTGAAATATTATTGAATTATCTCGTGTACGATATCATTTCATGAACCTTGGCTATGCATGGAATAGTTACATTTTGTTTTGTCCTTTGAAAATCACCGAACTATTTACTTATTTATTAATATCTATTACTATTTACTTATATTGTATCAGCTGAGCGATTGTGTATTTCTGTTGCAATCAACTCACTCGACATTGAGTAAGCGACCGATACGCCGCCCGCTTAGAGTTAGCTAGCGAACAGTCAGCCGCTTGAACCCTGCTCTAGATGGTACAAACAGAAAACACTAGTCTCTCACATGATGTGAGATAGTAACTGAGTGGAAGGGTTTTGATGGATGGCTATCCGTATCGCGCTTTAGGTAAAGATGAGACTAGAAGCAGTGTAACTATTCCACGTGTATGCTATGAGTATAACGGTGTTAGCTTATCTAATTAGCAATGCATGATCAGCTTCATTTTGTTATCTTTTTGGGTATTGAGGTTATGTTTCTTTTTATAGCTCTGTTCTGTTGGTATAATCAAATAATTTCGACTTCTTTTTGTTTTGATGTTGTAAATAGGTGGCACATCTCGTAGCAATGTCGGAGCAATCACTTTTGCACACTAATTTATTATAACGTTCTTTGCACTAACAATAAAGCTTAGGTAAGCCTTGGGCTAAAATGTTGTAGTGGAAATTAACAATTCCGAGTCTATTTCTCGAAGGAACATTGGCAAACCCGCTGGCTGCCCTGAAAATGGGTACAATATTCTTTCATCCTATGCAACTCATACCATCATCAAACCTTATGGTCTATTCCTACACTATTTTGCCACACAATTTTCAACCTTATTTTCTCTACAGGAGGGTCTTAGAACGCGGCGAGTCGGTGGTTCCCTCTCCCTTTCAGAAGACGAAGTCGATTCGGAGAGTGAAATCTACGACCCATTGAATAAAAGAGGCGGCAGATGAGACACGACCTTGCACGATCTGTGCAAAGCGCTGTATGAGTACGTGCAAGTCGTGCAAGTAAAGTGAATGTCGTGCAAGCCAAGTGGCGCTGTGCAAGCCAAGTTTAGTCGTGCAAACCAAGTATATGTCGTGCACGCCAAATTTATAATGTGCAAGCCAAGTGTATGTCGTGCAAGCCAAGTGTATGTCGTGCCCATGTTAATGTCGTGCAAGACAAGTCAATGTGCTAGACAGTATTGTCGTGCAGGACAAGTGAATGTTGTACAAGTATGAAGTAAATTTGATAGTAGTTGTAGGTTGGTAAATCCTTTTGATTTACAAGTATGTAATTTTGGAAGCCAAGTTAATTGAGCGAAGTATGGACAACTGATGTCATGGCTTCAATGTGCAATCTATATAGTGTAGAAACGAGGTAAAATTAGCATATGTTTTGTTTTTTCATTTATTGGTACAAAGATGTTAAAAATACGTGCAAGGCAAAATGTCGTGCTAGGCTAGTGAATGCCGTACGTTACAGCAAGTCTATATCGTGGAAGTCAAGTGTACCATGGTAAGCTTAGTGCAAGTTTCTGTATATTTTCTATTGACTTACAACTGAATGCTTGTTTTAGCTATGAGTTTGTTTCATGAGCAAGTTGAAGTTAAGCGAACAGCCTGACTGTGAAATATGTTTTTCTTCAAATAAGAAGTTTTTTATGTTATGTGTACATAATTATATAAAGTAGTCTTGAAGTGGTAGCGTTCTTTGTGAAGGGCTCGTCCGGAGAAGTTACCACCATGCCTATTTCTGCCGTGAAGCAGCATTGCTGTTTCGGTTTGAAGGGTGTGGGTGCCGGTGAAATTACTGGCACGTGAGGCTGAACATCTGTATGCCTCAAGTTGATGGACGTGGGACAGTGCGTCGTAGGGCACGTTCCTGACGTGCGTGACGTACGAGGCAATGCTTTGTTATAGGCTATGGTTACCACCCACCTATTTCTATCAGGTAGTTGTATAAAAAAAGAACCTATTTATGATTGATACGTATTTTAAAAGACAAAACATGATTATAAACCTGCATAGACGAGTTGGGTGACTACTTTGAAGTATTATCTTAAGGTTATGCTAAAATACTTTGATATGCCATAATGTAGCCAAAATGTGAATGTTTACTTTAGTTTTTATTATGGATTAGAAATTGAATTTTGTATCCTAAAGTGTAACCTGTGATCCTGAAGTTATAATTTAGATTTAGAAGGTACTTAGTTTTTTACTTATAAAAAAATAGTCCTACTATTACGTAGGTATGATTTTCACGGTAGGTATATCACATGTAGAGTCTGTTCAGAAAGAGAGCCGTCGTGGCCAAATTGTGAACTAACGTTTCGATTTTTATATGGCAGCTCATCCTTTTCTTTTTGTCAGCATTTTGCATCATAAAAATTAAATAAAGGAATAGTACACTAGTTGTGATAGGATCAAAACGCAACAGACGCGCTATTGTATTGCCCACTAAACAAAAAAGGTAATTAAGCACAGCAGCGCCCTCCAATCCCACGACGGCTCTCTTTCTGAACAGACTCTAAACTGGATTTTTTTGTGATATTTTTGTTTCCTTAATTTTTTATAGTAAGTGATTAAGTTTTTATCTTTAATCATACTGATTAGCTGATTTTGTACTGTATCTAAATTCGGTCTTGATTTACGTGTAATGAGTTTTAAATATAACTATTCAAAACTTGATATTTGCAATAAATCTATTGAGTATTGAGTACTCTTAACCTAAGGGTTGATTTTTCCATCTACGGAGTAACGTTATTCTTTGAATAAAAAACGTTGTCCTTGTTTTTGACAACCTAAAAAATGATATATTTATTCTGACAAATTTAGTAGACATGAAAAAAAACCCTTAGGAAAGCTTAGAAAGGATAGGTATTTCTATTGGAAAGCTTATGTTATCTATGCTGATTATATAATTGAACACTGCCATTGCCGGTTTTCTCAGGTTTTCAAAGATTGTAGGTAAATAGGTTTAAAGTTTAGACGTATCAGACTACCCCTTTAGATGTCCTTTAGGATCTTAAATGCAAGATTTTTGTGGAGATGTCTATAAGGAAATATAAAAAAACCTAGCAGCATGCGAGTACTGATATTAGTAGCTATAAGTTCGCCGAACGGCACAAACGTATCGTATTAAATAATACCAAAATGTGTAGCTCAAACAATTTTAATTAATAAATGATTACAAATTAGTCTTTTTTTTATTTCAAACGGCAAATAAGCTAGGAACCTAAACAATGTAAAAATAATACTTTCGGTGAAACTTTACCTTGCTTATCAAAAAAGAAAAATAACAAAGTCTACCTATAAGATTTCCAGTTGATGGCTTTTACCAATCTGTCCTTCACATCCTGGATTCTTCTCAAATAACTATAAACGTTTATCGCGTTGCCATTGTCTCCATAATCATTCTTGATCGTCTCCACCTTCTCAATACACATTGTCCTGTAGTTATGCCCCGTCTCAAGCCCGTAGCTAGTCGTCTCTGAAGTACCATCCCACTGCTCATGAGTCCGTATCCTTATAGCCTTCACCTTTTGTTCCCAGTGGGACTTCATATGGTACCTGATATCTGGACAATCACACAGGTTGATAAGTACTTGCATGCATTTCAATTGAAGCAACGGCTTGTTAGGGCTATGACAGAGACGTACCAACACCTTCGTCAGTTCGACACTGCATTCCTTCGCTCGCCATTTCGATCGAGTAGTCAATGTCGTGTAGGCTAGAAGACCTACAGCACTGATGATTACTTCTATGTGAGGTGAGACGAGGTAGGGACGGAGAACGAACGTCAAATCGTAATCGTCAGCTAACTTCTGGCCAACATCATGCTTACACAGTTGAGCCATACAGTCCATTGCCTTAGCGACGATCCTCGGATCTGAATCTTCGAACAGCGTCAGCATAATTTGGAAAGCGTTTCCTTTCAAAGGTCGCACGGGATCCCATTCCGTCAAGTTCTCTAAAGTCTTCAGATGGAGGAGTACGATCCCTGTATGTTCGTTCTTGACCATTTTGAGTAGGTCCTCGACTACAGTTCCGTTTTTCATTATAGTCTCGCTGGCGCAACGATCTCTGGTCAAAGTTCTAAGGGTGTATGCAGCAGCATACCGGATTTCCTTCCTATCCCTCATGATCAGAAACAGGAGATTCTCTATAATCACAGGTCGAGTCATAATACGCTTTCTCCCTTGGTAGTAACTGGCAAGGCGAGTATAGATCATGCACACTTTCTCCCTGATGATGGGATCTGGGTTTCGCATGAGGTCCACCAGCCGGTAGACGAGCTGGAGGTTTATGAGGAACAAAGCGTTCTCTGAGATTTGCACCTGGAGAAAATCATTGACCTTAACCGGAAAGTTTTTGATAAAAAACAGATTACAAACTCTTGAAACCACAGGCGTCGGGAAAGCCTCGCCATTCTAATCATAAGAAAGTTAGGGAAAAACAAATACCTGATCAAGTACGCTGTGCAATGCCTGAAGCTGAACGAGATAGTCTTCGGAATGCAGTTCTCTATTTATCAGCCTCAGCCCGACCTTTCCAAAGCCAAGTCTAGCTCTGCTGATGTCTACATGAGGGCCGTATAGAGATGGTTGCATGGACTCAAGTCTTTGTGCTGGAGGAAGGTCTGAAAATAGGAACTTCACTGTTGTAAAGCTTTGTTGAAAAACTCAGGTGATCTAATTTCATAGCCAAAATCTACGTTGAAGCGTTCCTAGGTATCCAAGCGGTTAAAATAGTTTTAAAGGTGTCTCATATAACCGAAATCCTTTCCGCGAAAAAACAGAATTGTTATGAATTTAAATGCTGCAAACCAGAAGACTCTGACTCTTACTTACTAGCTTTAGATATGCATTTCCCAGGTTTCTACCACCGATATGTATAAAGACGTTCTTGTGGAGTTTAGACTTACCGACATGAGGATCGAAAGTTTTCCGCTGCATAGCCTGGTCCACAGCCTTGGCTATAACTCTTGGGTTCATAGCACTGACGAGCTGGAGGTACGAGTTTTTGTGAGGACAAAACATGATTTATAAACTAAATTACTACGAAAATAGAGTTTCAGAAAAGGTATGTACAATTTTTTATGAAATGTTGTGAGTTTTTACTGACAAGCTATGCCATGAGCTGTCTGCTTTGTCTTTGAGAAAAAGGTTTTTGAAGTTGAGGTTTTATTCTGAGTTCAGTGAGGTCTCATTTAAGCGAAGGTTGATAGATTGCTAAGAGCGAGGGCCATAATTTACGTGTTCAATCGATGTCCGCAATGCCGTGCCCAGTAGCGATCTGAAAAATCGCAGAACTGATCGCCATTGCGCACGGCAACGCGGACGCAGGTTGAACGCGTCGGGAGTGTGCTCAACACTCACTGATCTGAATACATTTTTGGTGCCAACTTTCCAAGGGCTAACAGTATAAAAACATTGAGAATTGAGATAGATTCTTAGAATAGTTTTATTTGAAAAATGGCTATTAGCTTGACTACCGCAACCTATCAAAAATAAAACGTACAGGAAAAGTGTTATTTTGTTTAGTCTGTTGCATCCTCTGATGAGCCTACTAGCTATATTATATAAGTATACAATTTTAACAATAATTCATCTGACTTGTACTTGCAGGTTAGTGCCAGTGGAAACCTCTTACCGTGGAACGTGGAACTATCAGACCATAAAGTACCCACGGCTTATCTTAGAGCAACGCGTCAACAATACACATTGCTCTATGCGCTCTAATCTTTGAAGACAGAGCAATGTCAACATTCTCAACTAGTGTTTCTGCCTCCAGCTATCCAGTTTATCTTCTGAACGGAGCCCGGAAGCCTTTCCTTCTGCACTTGGTGTCGATGATCAGCTGTGCCTGCCTCTTCAGATAGGAGCGCGAAGGTATGTCCTCCTCTTCATCTGACGCTGTAAAACACATTTTTATAACCATTTGAGAGAAAATTCATATTTATCATTTGTATATCCCACCATAGGTAAAGGTTCGGGACACATCTTCACCATCAATCACACGCAAGATACTTTTCAGGGTTTCTATATTGCTGTTTATCAAAAGCGTTGTAAATAAACTTAGATAATGAATACAATGCATTGGGACACAATGAATCTTTCAAACGTATACGTTGTCTATGTATTCAATCATAAAGGTTCGGGACACCTCTTCACCATCAATCACACTTAGGATACTTTTCAGGGATTCTATATTGGTGTTAATCAAAATGTTGAATATACCTACTTAGATCATGAATACAATCCACTAGACGCAACGAATCTTTCAACTGTACCTATACGTTCGTTGCCGTTCAATCGTAGCCAGTTGGTCGTCTTAGAGTGCGAATTGGATGCCTGATAAGGCAGTAAACTAGACTACCCAGATTTTTCTATCCTTCTATGTCCTGCCATGTTCTACCTTAGATCTATTTCTGGATACTCACGTGGTGCTTTGATTGGTTCCTTGGTCAGCATCTCCTTGTAAGTCGGAACTACCTTTTCCGTCTCCTTAGGAGTGCTGTGGCTTTGCATGCTGATATTTGCTATCGATGCTGCCCCGCTCGTTGGCTGAAATAAGAAGGATAGGTTGGCTATCTGGAGTATTTGGAGAACGATTGTTGTGTAACACAGTCAAAACAACGGTTCAATTAACAAAATGAAACATAATACACGAGGGATTTTAGCACATAGCTCGCTTGATAACTCCTGAGTATCAAAATAGAATTAGCATCATTCTATAGACAGCAGCATCACTGAGCAGATACTTGTAACACTGTGATCACTAATCCACCTTCCAAGCGTAGTGAACACAAACCCCTCCCCCATAATTTATCTGGGTGTATGTTCAGTAGAAGATGTATTTGGACTGATCACGAACGAACGAATACACTCCAAAGAAAGTCTAGATGCAAAATAATATCTTACGTTAGAAGTTGGTATGGCGATTGTTGTTAAATCCTTGTACTTCAACTTGAACTCTTCAGCTCGTGTTGTCGCTTTCTGGAACCGAACTGTCAGCACCGTGACCAGCTCTTGGACATCCCGCGCTTCGGCTGTCCATTCCGGAATTAGGGGCTCGGGAACCAACTGGAAATTATAAGATAAATTGGTTGAAATGGGCGAAAACAGAAACGACAACGTTGCTGATAAGTAGGTACACTTACAATTTGTTATCGCTTGTTATAAGCTACCTAGCCCTTTGTAGGGTTTATTATGCTGTAAAAGTATCCAAGTCATTTTTCAGCCTCAAGGTTAGGTTAGGTATTATGCGTTTGATGGATAAGTCTTCAGTAGAAAAACTCACGTCCAAAAGTCTGCAGAGATCATACAGCATCTTCTTGATCATCAGGAGCATCGTATCTAATTCTTCCATCTCCGATGCTAATTCAACATAGGTTTCATCCACGGTTTTAATTTCTTCTTTCAGATCTTGAATCTGCTCTTGTCCCCTGGAACACATTATTATGTCTTGAGAGTTTTTTGCGCTGAGTCAAGTCAACAAGGGTATCGAATCCGACAGCTATTATTGTTCTTGCGTTGGAGTGTATAATGAAACTACCTGCTTATTAATTTCCTTAGCATGAACCGACTTTTCAACTGTGACCTACCAAATCTTTGTCGTGAACGTGGTTTTTACTGAAATATTACGAGTATGTTTCATACTTACTCATCCTTATCCTTGACTGAGGCAAACTTAAACACCTCCAGATCGTTGAGAAGCGTGGTCTGGGACTTTTCTAGTTCGAGCTTCTCCTCTTCCGTGGTCTGCTGGAGGTAGGCGAGACGTTTGGAGGTTTCCCTCTGTGCCTGGAACTTGTCGAATACTTCTTCTGCTTCGTTTGCCCCTAAAAAACGACAGAAATCAAGCACCGCTATTCCAATTTCGGGATTTTTCACTGTCTCGCAGTTAGTATCAAAACTACCACTTAGGTGTCGCCTGCAGAGTTTAATACACTAACCAAACATGTACAATGTACATTGCTTCCTTACCAGTCAATTTCATAAACCTCTGGAAAATTTCTTCCATCTGAGCTATAGGTGATAACTCCTCAGGGGCTGATTCACCTTCTGTAGACCTTTGAGACTCTTGCCTCACGACCCGCGCTGAAATCATATTACCACAAATCATAATTATTATCATAATCATAATAAAAATCATAATCATATTATCTCTTGAACAATTTACTAAAATGTAAGGTTAGATTGTAGATGTATAAAGAAAATATAATGTAGAAGTTCTAAGTCCAGAGGCTATGACGGATGATTTAAGCATTTATTTTTCACATAGCTTCAACGTTAACTTGATATGGATCATAGATGTTAAGCTGATTCCCACCTTGCGGTGGAAACACTCGTTTCTCCAGCTTTTCCAATTCCCGCTTGCGTTCAGCAAATCTTTGTGCGAAGAAGGCGCGTTCTGATACTCTTGAGCATTCTGCATCTTGTGCTCTTGCTACTTCGGCTGCTGTGGCTACTGTGGCTTTGACTCGCATGTCGGCTGCTTCTTCTCGAACACGCTAGAATATAACATTGTCAAAAATAATGTGTAATACCTACCAAATCTCTGCTATTCCATGAAAAATCATGACTAAATGTTTAACTCGTGCAGTTTCAGCTAGGTGCAATTATTTAAATAAGTACCTCAAGTTTGACAACTTCCTCTTTCTGTTTACTCAATAATTCTTCGATACGAGTTAAAGAACTTTCGAATTTAACAGAATCATCTATCAGGGCTTGTCTGTAATCACATGAAATAATGTTAATCTTATATTTTAAAAGATTCCCTTGGTTAGTAGGTTTCTTTGGTTATTCAACGAACCTGATTGAAAAATACTTCTTTTTCACCAATTCAGCTTCCGTCCATTGTATTATCACTTTGTGGATCTCGTTTTCCAAGTGAGAAATGTGCTACAAAAATATTTGGGTAAGAATAAGGTTAGGACTTATTAAATTACTAAGATTTAAAGACTTATTAATCTCTAAGTATAGCGACATTTGCTAGAACTAGTTTTTTACCTTTCTGGCTCTGCTAGATATTTTAGACTTCACAAGTTCACTCTTAGTGCTTTCAATTAGTAGATGTTCATAATCCTTCTCCAATTCAGTTAACTTCTTCTTCTTGTGTCTTCTCTCGTACTTCAGAAGGTCCAGTATCTTCCTCAGTTCTATGACTTTCAAGTCGAGGTTGTGAATTATCTGTGAAATGTTATATTTATTTTAAAAGAACCGTGGTGTTACTTGGGGTACACTTATACACCCTGCTATTAATACAACTGATGTAAGTTCATTTTTATTTGATTTAAATAAGAACCATTTAAAGATAGTTTGCAAGGGGGTGCTATAAGACTTAAGCTGGGGTTGCATTATTGGTTCGTTTTCGACAGTTTTGGTTTTAGTAGACGCATCACAAGATGGCGTTGGATGGACCATTTGGCGTTTGAACCTGTTTATCAAAACATTGTTTCGCGGTTGGATTTTTAATTTTTGGATGGTTTACTTTAGTAAATTGCACTTTATTCTAAACTGGCCCACCTGTTAGTTTTTTCCCGTTCCTGTTTTTCGGGATAAAATGTAACCTATATGGGAATCCAGGTTAACTATTATAGAAAAAGAAGATGAAGTGAGCTGATCATCGTTGATTTAATTCATATCACATAAACTTTTAAAGATTTGGCATAGTTTTGGATTTGCTTAAGTAACGTATGACAACCTTGGTACTCTAACCTGTTCAGCATTCTTGTTTCCCACAGGACAAACATCATTCAGATACTTCTTAACCTGAGCCTCCTCTTCTCCTATAACAGCTTTGGCTTGAGCCAGCTCTGTAAGTCTCAGCTTGATCTCCTTCTTCAAGGTGTCTATCAAGTCATTGTTTTGCTGCTTCTCTTGTTCGTTTTCTTCGTAGTAGGATTTTCTTTGGCCCTCTGAAATTTTAAAACATATAATAACGGTTAATAATTCTTCATAATCATTGAAGAGGATTTGGAATACCCAACGCTCAATACACAAAATATATTCAATACTCCTCTAGACAAATCAAAGCCCGTTCATCCAAACAAAAGACACAAAGACAATACATATCTTTCAGTAAATGGTTGCTTTGCTAGAATTATCACACTTTTTAGGTTTATGATATTTGCGAAAACATTTTACTTAAGTAGGTACCTACTAGGGCATGCTCCCGGGAAGTATCAGTATCGAAAGTACCGGGAATTATCGCTGATTTTGAACTTTTCCAGTACCGGTTCTCCACGAAGGAATTCCCGATACTTTCGATACTTTCGATACTGATGACAATGATCAATTATTGGTGTTTTCTAGTACGATATAAATAAATGTCGATAAAAAACACTAGCTATGCGTTCAGTTTCACTTTTCTGTATACATTGCTAGATATTTTGACAAATTACAAAACTATAATTTACATAATTCAGATAATATCTCAACAATTTCGGACAGGTCAAAATGAAAATGACATGTTTATTTTACCTGAATTGAAGATTGTTCAATATTGTATTATACAATCTTCATTTTTGTTAGATGTTCGTTACTATTTATGACAAAATCTGTTAGAAAAAGAACAAAAATAACATGGACGGCTTTCTTTAGGAAAGATGGAAATGTAAAAGCATTCAACTTACGCCTTGCTGATATTTCGCTATATCTTTGTTGAGCTGATTTAGTTAGATAACGTACATAGGTTGTTACTGTTAGTTTTAACTGTTGATTTATTTGATGGATATTCGATTTAACTTTGATTTAACCTAGCTCTGATTGTTCCGTGCACGCACAGAAAGCTTTAGTGTTATAATAATGAAGATATACGCGAAATATATGAGAATATCCTGAGTGACCGTCCTCCTGAGTGATCTATACGGATTTTGCCGAAATCGGTCAACAGGAGACCTTCTAGCGTATGTCACTCACTAATGGAGCGAAGCCATCGAGAGAAACGGAGAAGCTTTAGCAGTTTCTCTGGATATCTCGAAGGCTTTTGACCGGGTTTGGCATGAAAGCCTATTAAGCAAGCTTCCTACGTATGGATTATCCACTGGCTTATGTGTTTGGGGTATCAGACTTTCTGAGGGACCGATCAATTTAAGAAGTCGTTGATGGCTGCTCGTCTGATCAAATGGCATTTAATGCCGGAGTTCCTCAGGGGTCAGTTCTCTCTACAACACTTTTCCTGCTGCACATCAACGATCTGCTTAGGCCCGGTATCATTGGGTATGCAGACGACAGCACCTTTGTAGAAAGATCACCTTCCAGTTCCAGTGGATCTCAGATCCAATCTCATAGAGAGGCAAAGATTGAACGCATGAACTTAACGCTGAAGGTAGTCGCAGAGTGGGGCGATGCCAATTTGGTGAAATTCAATGCTTCAAAAAAACAGGCGTGTCTATTTTCCGCTATGAGGAGTCAATTTCACCTGACTCCTACTTTGCGAGATGTATCCCTTCCGATTTCAGACCAACTAGAGCTTCTACGCTAACCAGTAAATTGAATTTTGGCTCGTTCATAGAATCCAAAGCCAAGACAGCTGCGAAGAAGCTAGGCATTCCATCGAAGGTGAGACAGTACTTCACACCGGGACAGCTTCTTAACCTGTACCAAGCACAAGTCCGGTCGTGTATGGAGTACTGTTCTCATCTCTGGGATGGCTCTGCCAAATACCAGCTTGTGGCATTGGAAGCTTTAGAGAGACGAGCCAAAAGGCTCATTGGTAGCGACACTCTAGTCGAGTCCAAGCTCCTAAGTCTCGAACATCGCCGTAAAGTTGCCAGTCTATCGGTATTTTACAGGATACATTTCGGAGTGTGCTACGGAACTTCACAATTTAGTTCGCCCATTCCCCATTCTACCATCGGACCACTAGACGCACGGAAATGCGGCATTCATACCTGGTTGATGTTCCAACTGTCCGTACCAAGCGCTTTGCTTCAACTTTTATGTTGCGGACAGCCAAGGAATGGAATTCCTTGCCGGCGTCTGTCTTTCCGAGTACCTACAAATTGGACGTTTTCAAGACAAGAGTGAATTGGTATCTTCTAGGTAAGCGTGCTGCATCGTCGACCGCATCATCACTTAACAGCAGGTGAGATAGCGGTCAAACGTAAACCAATAAATTGTAAAAAAAAAAATATCGTGTATGTTGTGGTTGTGTGTGGGTTAATTTACGGTTCTGAATAAAAAAAAATATCTCTATAATACAAAGTGTTTTTTTCAGTAGTTTTTCTTTTTTTTGTATGTCTATACGGTCAGTTTTATTAAAAAAAATAAGTCAGTATCGAAAGTATCGAAATTCCCGGGAATTCCCGGTTCCGAGCCCAGTATCGGGCGAAAATTCCCGGTTCTGAGAATGGTTCCGATACTGCATGCCTTAGTACCTACATAAGTACAATGTTTTCATACAATCTCATTTAATTGTATGTCTTTAAATACTAACCTGATAGCTGTATTTTCTTTTTGATCTCAAATATTTTCGTGTTGATACTTGTGAGGCGATCCTCCGACTCGATTTCGAACGGATGTTTTTGATAACACAACGCCATTGTTTTACTGTAGGTATTCCTAAATGAAGAAGATGAAAAGAGTTGGTAAAGGGCCGATTTAAACTAAGATAATTTCAAGAAACAGTAGAACAGCTTTATTGATCACACAGTTGTGGTTGCTAGGCTCCCAAATTAAAAAAAAAACTACGCTGGAATTAAACAAATACGAAGAAGTTAAAAACGTTACATTCGTCGTTTAATAATCATCATAAATATCACCCCTATAATTTATAACGTCGGTGACGGAACCTAAAATCTCTTATGCAAACCAACCCCTTTAATTTACATTGAGTTCAACGCCATCTGTGTCGTGGTTGTGAGTTTATGAGCTACCTAAGTTCAAAAGCTCACCATTGGCTCTGCGCACACACCGCTTGATTTCTCTCCATTGAATCAACATTCCTTCGCGTATCCTTGCATGTGTGAGTGACCATGTTCTCACGGTGTTTTCAACGAATCTCTCGCTTTTCATGACTTAAATATGATGTGGTGAATTGTAAAACACTGAAATATATCCTAACAATAACATTAAAAAGCTGAGGGTGCAAGTTAAGTGAAGTTACAAGCTGCGCTCACGCACACACCCTAGGCAGCGGCCATTTTGATTTTCCGACGCTGTGTATTTACGAACAAAGCCGTCAGATGCGAGCGGGACGCGGCTGCGCATGATCCTACCGGGTTTACGTTATATTTTTCGAACGTGTTTTACCGCTAAAATGTGCATAAACAAACGCTTTCGACGTAACAACAGTTCATAAACAAGATGAAGTGTCAGTTTTTACATTTGGTTCCGTGAGTGTTGATTATTTTGTGGTCAAACGACAGAAGGAGTAAAACAAATGTGTGTGATCCAAGTGTGAATGTTGTGCTACAAAATGTGGTCGAGGAACTTTATACCGGATTATGGGATTCAATTGCTGTCTACATTCATCGTGTTGTCGACGCTGGTGACCAGGATTCCAGGAGTGGAAGGTGAGTGGTCATGATAGTTAGTTGCGTGCGAGAGGTAGCCGAGCTTATGAAAGCGCGGAGCAGGTAACGCGACCGCGGGCAGTTGGCGCGCTTACCTGGGGAGCTTTCTGCACGTCGATGTCATACCCAACCGGTCGGGTAACCTCTCGGTTCTCACACTGCGGACTTGTGAAACGAGTCGTTTTAAAACTGGAGTGAATCCAACGCATCGCGTTTTTTAATGTTTTAATGAGTCCTAATTGTTGATGTTAAATCTAACTGAAACCAGAGATTGTTATGACATCGGCTCACAACTGCCGCCGTGCAAATATAACCGTTGATTGGATCGCATGCTTTGGTACTTCTCGCTGAGTAACCCAGTTTGATTATTCCGATTATTTGGAACCGTAGTGCCTTTTACTGAATGTAATTCAACGTTCGTAAACCTCAGCCAGTTTACCCTTACGCTTTGAAATCTCTTGAGCTCCATTGTTCTTTTAACTGCATTGCAACAATAGGTAATGCTGTCTTAAATTATGCTGGCAGACACCATAGTAAAGATAATTCATTATAAATTGAAATGTAGCGACCCTAAAGAATCTTATTTAAGGGAAACAATACCTACAAAGGCCTATAAAGACTCACTTCTCAGAAAACGGTTCAACATAAGTATTCGACTGACGACGGCAACGATTAGTAGGCACGCACCTACCTAGCTCGTGGGTTACTTACAATACAACCAGTTAGAATTAGCCGAGCCTAAGTTAATTGTATTGTAGTATAGTATTCATTGCTTTAACGAGCATTATCTACGTCCATGGTATAGGAACCTATTTGCTGAATCCTATCTTCATTACCATCACTTTGCTTTTTATGGTCTAGTTAGAATAATGGCTTGTTTATTCAATCTGCTTCGAGAACTATCTCCCTGGATCATCAATTTACAGAGACTAACGAATATGCCCTCAAGAATGCAGTCAACAGCGGGGTGATCTGATCACGTATCTTTTGTTGCAATGAAATACTTGTTTCAATCGTCAGTTTTTACATGTTTTTGAGCTTCGATTGCATTAGAAAACGAATATGAATTGCAATCCTTGCTTGTCAGACACAAGGCTTTGTTTGTATTCGTTTTTATTGCAATTGAAGCTCACAATCATGTAAAAACTGAGGATTGCAACAAGCATTTGATTGCAACAAAGATACCTACGTGATCAGCTTCTATTAACCTAGAAGATGTTCGTGCTTTTAAAGAAGCTTTTAAAGGTACCTACCCTAATCAAGTAACAGATCTGGAGAAGATAAGAAGGAACAGTTTAATTCTATACATATCCAGCGTGTTCACCTAAGGCTGGCTAGCTGAATACTAATGTTCATATGAATCGCTTTGTATTCGAACTGTATGCCCACGATTTCTGTGGTCGGGCACACGATAGGACTTTTTGAATATTGATCAACTGACAGCACTTTTTTATATACATAGTTAAGAGAAAACTTGACCCTCAAACCTTAAAATCGAAGGTTTGAGGGTTTCGAGGGAAAGTTATGCGACGTCTTCCATTTTTATGGGTTTTTTGGTGCTTACAACTTTGTATTCGACTTGTGGTTTAGAATTATTGCTTTTTTGAATGACAGTTATTTTTGAAATATAAAAGTTATTTTTTTTTGCGTTCGTTTGTTTTATTTTTATTTTGACCAGGCATTGGCATCCTTTCATAAAATATTATCATCTATTCGATTATTCTAATAAACATTTATGCATTCTCGTATCACAAGTCTGTCAGATAAATCCGGTCCCATAACCATTTTCTCCATATCTAGAGTACCAACCTATTTATGGAATTCCGTTATTGGTACGAGATCTTTTACGAGGTTTAGAAATTGCCAATCGATTGAAGTTTCTAAGTTTACTTGTAGATTTAAATACATAGTTGCCTTAATACGATAAGGTATTTAATTTTCATGGGCAACTAACGGATCAGAAACTGCACTTATCCGTATTTCATCGATCGTCTAGCGTAATTAATAAATTAAATAGAAAAAAGTTTAATATTAGTTACTAGGCGCCACCGCCGACGTGTCGGATTTCATCAGCATTATAATACTTACGTACCATAGGTATCACATATAATATGCATAATGTTTTTTCTTAAACATGCTCGGAAACTTGAGCTTTATGTTGACAATCTTCTTCGGGATAAATCGAAATTGCTGTACTGGCGAAATACATATTGTGAACAGTGGCCGGCAAAAGTTGTATGAAATTCCATTACTGTCGTGTTTAGCGGCCAAATAAATTAGTAAACTTATCTTTCGTGTAATTTAAAAATGGAACGATTTTTTACTCCGAAACATAGTAACTTATCAAAAGTTATATTTAAATTTCGAGCGACTATGAATGCGCCTCGAAAGGCTTCGAAAGATTAAAAAAAAACACAAATTAACCCTGCAACTTAAGAAAAAATCGTAGTTTTATAAATATTAGCCATCTAATCCAAAACAATAGCATAAGTCCGTATATATTTGACAAACTGTGTTCAAGTAGTAATAAGTTAGTTTTAATTTCCTCGCAATATTTAAGAAAAGTAAGTAGGTACCTAATATACAAGTTTTGACGACAACTAGGCATTGATGGACTTACGTATGTAGGCCTCTGCTTCGCTTCTCCCCACATTTACACATTCTTCCATCAATGCCTGTTTTGTTGGCCGCTGCAGTAATGTAACATAATACTGTGTCTTATTGTGCCAATTTCTGTAAAAAAAATACATTCAAAGTCAAAACAATAAGCATCCAGTGAACTTTTACAAACAGATGCCCGTTCTAGTTCTATAAACAAACAATTAATGACCAATTGTCTACTGGCTGTCCTATTGGCTCGCTCGGTCACTGAGCTACGCGTATAAATCTCAACTAAAATGTTCTCTTATGAACAATTTCTCACTTAATCTTTATCATTTGCATCTGCCATCCCATCGTTTTCAACATCGACCTTATTACGGAGCGATTAAACCACAAATTTGCATACCGCAGCTGCAGTGATAAGTCGGTCGTGTTTCGAGTCAATCGAGTTCGCGACAAGAAATTGTTCTGAGAACTTTAGCTTATTGGTACCGTCCGAGGTCTGAGAAACGCTGAATATTTGAGCAGTAACATCAGGTGCTGGTTCCTGTGCATGAATTCTAAACCGTGCCTCACAGATTAGATTAACTGGTTCTGACTTAGTTTTACTAACCTTGTATAGCTTTTTAAACTGAATTGTATTCTTATGATGTTAAATGTTTCTTCCTAATTTTGTAGAACTGTCTTGATTTTGTTAATCTATAACTATAAGTACCGTATTTGAAGATGTAATGTCATTTTGTTTAATTTTTGGTAGTAATTGTGGTTACTGTTCACATTTTATTATTAGGATTTATTTATTTACTGTTCCTGACCTTTTCAAATCACGTCTTTTTGTTCGCCACTTTACACATTTCGTAAACTCTTTTAGGTCTCCCGCGACACAGGCTAGCCCCAGTGCGGGGTCCATTGTATATCTACTTTTGTAAACTGTTTTCTCGAATAAATATTTTTGTATTTGTATTTGTTATAGCACTAGTACGTTATATAGGTACCTAAAAAGTACTTTATTGTAAAAGGTTTAGGTTTTTAAAATTGTTGATCTATCTAAGATAGTTTTAAAGTTATTTTTTGCTCGGAAACATTCCTTCTCGTTGTCTTAATCTATCAACTTAGTAATGAATACCATACCAACTAAGCCTATTAATTTCCTTATAAGGTATAGGCATTCAGACCCCACACGGCTTAGCAGATATGTCTAATAATATAATTCGTTCACTTTATTACCAGATATTTGGGTCGGTAGCCTTTTTCGTGCTTAGTTGTCCATGTAACAGATCAACAGCCAATAACACCTTATACAACTTGCTTGTATTTGTACACTTGTAAGCCCATATTCAGCAAACTTCTTTTTTATTGAGTGCAACACTTTAATCGTTGAGCAAATATTATGAAATCAAGGATGTAATGTTGTATAACAAACTTTATGGTAAGTTAACTAAAGCTATTTATGTTCTAGTGAACTACAAAGCAAAGAAGACTAAATGCATAGTCGTTACTAACTCGTAATAAAAAGGTAACAGTTTTAGCAAGTCTCTGCGAAGCGTATAAGAAGCTACTAACATCTTTACCACGAGTACCTAGAACAGTCATCTGCGACTTTGTATATTCTTAACAACATAATAATGGTATCGTAAAAGCTGTATATTTGGTTTAGCGTAATTGGGAACAACATAAAACTTGGCTTCAAGAAATATACCGTCACAATTATACAATAAAGTTCTTGTTGATGTTATTTTGATTGCATTGCTTTTGGAATTTTATTATGCTGTTAACTAATTATAAGCTTGTCTAGAACTGCCTACAAATAAAGATACATAGATATCCCCTGTGCTTACAAAAGGAGAAATCTTCCTTGTTTTTATGATCTGGCGTTTTATTAATTGGATCAATATTGATCGTGGTGAACTGAGCATCTCCTGTGTAGCAAAGTTTCGATACCTGTAAAGGGTATGTTTAAATATAATCCTCTTTTATTTTACCTATCTGATAACCTCAGTATGTAGCCTACCTGTTCAAGAACATGTTGAGTGATGCTTTTGCTTTGATCCTCTTCTTTAGGGGAAGATTTTTTTTTATTTATATCTTGTTCGAGAACATTCTGCATCCTCTCATTGTCTCTTGTCCTTAGCTCGGCATGCGGGAACATTGTTTTAAATAATGGTCTGAGGTTTTTACGCCATTTTTACGTCACCGATGTTGCTAAGATATAGTATTTTTATTGCGCATTAGCGACAGTACTGTATGGGAAATGTTAGTTTCTCATGCGAAAGTCTGCTATTGTTTGGGATTTGATGGCTTATTTTATGTACGCTTACAAATAAGTGGTTTATTAGTGTTTTTGCTGTAATAGCATGATTACTTTTAATTGATATAATTACTGCTGAATTACGCATTTTTGCTTCTTATTTTCGGCGTTCGAAAGATACAAGTTTTATAGTTGGATTCACTGTCCATATTTGCCACATTGTAATCAACTTCTTCACATACAGCCTTTTCTGAAGTGATTTTGGCAAGTTGAAAGACGTTTTCTAGCTTTACGTATTCTAAACTGTCCACAGTATCCAGTTTTGCATATTTTTCCTTGTTCAGATCTGTTCATAACGAGCAAACCAGTCTAACATCCGTGGGGTCTGTTTGAGCAAGCCATGCCGGGTCGATGTTTTGTATGCAAACACAGTCAGATAACGCAACTCGGAAGATGGTTGTAGAGAGTTATGAAACAGGATTGAGAAAAGAGGTTGTTTTGAGTGATAATATCACCTTTGGAACCAATGAAAAATCATTATTGCAAATAAAACACTTCGACTCAGCATTAATAGACCTAGAACCTACCTAAACTATAAAATTTTTGATAATAACATTTATAATATGTATAAACATTCTACACAACACTATCTAGCCCCAAACTACGCAAAGCCTGTAATATGGGAACCAGATAGGCTGATATACCTAATACAAATGTATGGTTCGTTTTTGTGAACACATACTAAGCTTATAATATAAAACCCAGACAGGGAACAAACACCTGCGTTCACCACATAAATATTTGTTCTCGCTGGGGATTGAACCTACGCCCTCCATCGCAGAAGGCAGAGCTACTTCCAAATGTGTTGTGAGGTCAGTCCAGAGAAAAACAGAGGGAGAAGAACCAAAACAACCACTAGCCGAAAAACTTACCAAAATTAGTAGATTAAACGCATTTCAAGATAATAACTCTAGGATAGGTTTCAACAGACTACAAGAAGTAGCAGATGACAATTTTGAATTCATTCGTGTAATCATGGTGTTACTAGAAATATGAGCTTTAAAGTTGAAAGCATACTGTTCTATGTTGAGAAGCTTATAGACCAATGCAAAGAAAACTTTCAAGTCTAGTGTTTACAGAGTATCGCCATGCATATGCACAAGTGGTTATCGGTCCGTCCGTCCGTCGTTTGCTTTAATAATAAGCTGCGCTTGCGCCGATGTCACGAACACCAAACATAGCTCCGGGCTAAGCGAGTTTCGGATGGGGATTCAAAACGAAAAAAACCGCTAAATGGATGGTGAGGCTGGATTTTAATTCGAGTTTTTAACACGTCATGATTTTATACCTGCTGCGTTCAGATTTGTAGGGTATTGTATTGCAATCGGTTTCTGTTTCGACTATCAACGGAGAGAGAAGATCTGGTTATTTGACGTTCCATTTCACTATGTAAATATACTGAGACTCACATACTTTCATCTTTGACCATAATGAAATCCGATAAGCCATAAACAGATTATAAAATATAGCTGTTACCTTTATTTGTTTATTTGGTGCTTTTGAACTTTCGGAGTAAAGGGTTGTGGGTACTCTTCCCGCGTATCGTATGTCTCAATTCACTCCCACACTCGGTAAATTTAAGGAAGTAGATACTACGAGTATACATATATTATAAATCTTCCTTGGATTTTGAACCTTGTGGCTTGCACATAATAACGATGCCTGAAATAATCTTAATTACCTATTATTATTATTTTCGTTTCTTATATTGCTTTCAACGCATTTTCAATTCCTTGTTTGTGTTCTCTGAATCAAAATGCACAGTAAAACGATGACCTATTAGATGGTTTTATTGCTCGGACGTTGGTTGAATCAATTGATATCGATTCCTTTGAGTTCATTCTTCGAATCAGTCGCCCTTTGTATATCGCTTCCTATGGATAAGCCTTTGTAAGAACTTTGTTATCTATTTGTCTCTAAATATTATTTATCACGTGGGCTGATTACTTTAAAAGTAAATATCTTTGGTGTTCATGATTTGAAGCAAGATGTCTTGAGCAAATAAAGTTACTTAATTATTTTTGAATATTCGATGAGTCAGTTTCACAAAACATGTATCTTGTGTGTTTCAAATTACCAGTTTGATCACCTCCTAATTGCACCAGCGGAAGAGCGACCTCTCAGAAGATCGTGAAAGTCTTATCTGCAAATACATCTTGAATTGTGGCAATCAATGTCTATGATCTAATGTCTGGATTGCGTTTAGCTACTAAGCAGTTGTTTGCTTGTATGTAGTTGAATATTATTTGCTCTTGCCTTTTATAACTTATCGAGATTAAATGCTCACCCAGGGGCCAAGCATTAGTATATCGTCAATCGTGCTTTTAAATGTTAGAGAGAGTAGTTAATTTGGCGGCTACACGGGAATAAAAAGAAAAATATTACGTGCTAAACACATCTCAGAGAAATTCTATTCAGAGATCACTAGGTGTTTCCCAACTTACGTCACAATAAATTCTGAAAGCCAATAAATAGAGGCACCGAGGAATTTCGAATGAAACCTAATTGATTTTAAATTATACGATAACACATTGTGCCGTGTCGATAGACGTGGAAAGCATTCGGATGACCCCCGATAACATGTAGGCGTAGCCGTGTGAGACTCGCTTTTATAGTTCCCGTAATATCGCGACATGCAGTGTGTACACATTTTGTGTTCTTACAATCTACTTCGGAGATGTGTTTTGGGTGTTCTTTTCCTATCTTATCTCGTTTACCTTAAGCTTTCCTACGTTCTAGCATGTAAAGCTTTGCGGGTCACATGGTGTAACTGTTGTAATTTAGTACGTTTCTATGTTACGTACTGCTGTAGCAATGTGGACATGCTTTCATTGTCTAGTTCAATTCATCATCAAAATACGAAACATCATTTTGAAGAGTTGGCTATTGTGATCAACCGCGGTGCTCTTACTTTATGTTCATCAACGATAGTCATTACTGGGACATTACTTGTTCTCAAATCATTAATCACTTGATGTATTGTAAGTTTGAATGCTCATTATCTCTTTTTTGTTGGCTACTCTTAAGATCTTTGCTTCTTAGTTGGCCATTTTCAACTCTTATCTGCTTCTCTTGCTATTTAGGCATTTCTGATTATTGTGGTAAAGACTTACTTAGTTAATAAGTAAGTCTTTAGTTTAGTCATACCTACCTTATTTCCAAGAATTCAAAATCATGAGACTTTTAAAACAAAGATAATATCAACCTATTGTTTTCGATAGATGACCTTAAAGTTTTTGTATGAAGCATCGAAACTGGTAGCGATTCGTAGGTATAACGGTTTGAATCTCTGAGAGTAATCAAGAATGAATTACGAAAGTTGCCTTAGGAAGTGGTTTACTTTTTAAATTAGGACAAAAACGTCGGCTAATGAGACAAAAATTGGTTCTCCAGTTTGATGTTTGTTATTGGTATGGACTTTCGAAAGCTGTCTTCTGCTACTTCGTAATTTTAGCATCATCTTATTACATGAGAAAAAAGCATAGAACAAGCAGATGACCCACCTGATGTTGAGCGTGATGTCTTTGAAATTTATGCTTTTGTATTGCCTACGTCTCACTAAGTTGGAGTGGCACTACACTGGAACTAAAATGCTGTTACTTTTGTTTCGTAAAATAGGATTATAAAAAAAAACAGTATCAAGCCGTAGTTTTTTACCAGTTCTTCTAGGCTTGGCTTACCGACCGAAATTACTTTTGTGTTGCTACCGACTGAGCTGAGAGGCTAGTGATATTGATTAGATCAATTATTATTCTAGATTTCTAAAACCAGATCTTTAGATTTCCCAGCAGTATGTAGATCATGTTAATCTAGCTGTCAAAGTATGCTCCACTTTCAATGCAGGTGCAAGAAGGTTACTCTACGACCAAGTCTGTAATTGGATTATGAAATGTCGTATCAAGTGATGCGTAATGTCTGGCCACCGCAGACAGATATTCACACCTAATAGGTAGGTACAGTGCCACCAATTTATCTGTTCAGGTGACAAACGAGGAACGAATGATATCATTTCACTTCGCTAGAAGAACAGGCAACAAACTAAGGCTTGATTCCTACCGATTTTTTGTATGATCTTTTTACAAAACAGAGTTAAAAATTGCAATGAAGTTCCAGGGTGGTGCCACTCAAACTTAGTGAGACATAAGCAATACAACAGCAAAAGTTTCGAAGACAGCACACGCTACGCTTAAAAGTTATGACGGTTGCTCTCTCTTGAACTCTGAAGTTGGTGGCACTGTATCCATAGCTGTTGTTCTAACACTCACACCTATTATACATACATTTTTTCATGCTGGATTAGGTTGTCATTACGGATTTGGTTCGCCTATTGCGGTTTTGATGTTATATGTCGGTTGCGTACTCGTTGCCGTTGAAAAGCAAACAATTTCACCATGTTCAACCTCTTCAGATCTTAGAGTGAGGCAAGAACATCATTTTTGGTTCACCTGGGGGTAGTATACGACTATTTTATTTCCGTTGGGATTACTTTTTCTCTAGAAATCTAATTATTTTCGAAATTGTTGGTCATAAAATTGTAAGCTAATAATGTGAAGCACACTATTGCTTGTCTTTGTGAGAATGCATTGTCTTACAAGCACTTCAGCTATCAGATTAATAAATCATAATTACCTATAGTTATATGTGCTTGGAATTTTTATTGTGTTCGAAATCCAGTTTATTATTATAAGACTTGGCGACAAGCTGCGGTCTAACTCCCAAGAGTAAAAAATAGAGTAGTAATGGATATGACGGTTGGAAGAAGAAAACACGTTTTGCTGGCCTTAATAAAGTGGTCTATGGACAATAAGATTAATAGGTACTGACCCTAAGTATTTTAGTAAAAAATATTGGGCTACTCCTTCCACATATTAGAATGAACTATTTTCTATATCAGCTGAAAACAATAGTCTGGTTATCAGCAACGATACGCGCAGAGCCGAAGCTGCTTGTCAGTTTGCGGTGTCCGGCGGAAGCGATAGGGTGCGATCAGGTCTGGACACGTCTCCAACGGAAACACCCTCGGAAGTATCGGCCGTGTGAACCGATTGTTTTGTTAGAGCGACCATGATCAAGAAATATCCAGAGAAAAAGGAATCTTAAGAAGTATTTGAAGGTAGGTGGAAAGTCCAGGAGAAGATGGTGTGATACAAACGCTTAGTCTTGGTCTGTACAACTTTATCGGTGAAGAGTAGAAAGAAGAACTTTGCCCTGATACAATTCTATAAAATAAATAGTGTGCGTTATTTCATAAGAAATAAATTAGATGCTGATAAAGTAAAGCCAAATATTAGTCGAGGACATCATAGTGAAAATCAATCATTTTATTTTCAATACGCTGCACAAGTGAAGTGCTGGACAAACAACGCGCTCAGCGTTTATATTTGTAGGCTTCAGCAAAAAAGACCATTAACATGAAGCACCCATTAACAGTAGGTACTCTTAAAATAAAGGATGTCGTCCGGAAACTCTTGAATCCGGCAAAATGTTGTTCAAACGTCAGGTGGACCGTTTCCGACGATTCATGAGCCACAATGTTGTAAACAAAAGACTGATCGTAAAACTTGCGCCTAGTCTACTTGTTGGGTAGTGTACCTGTAGATTTATTATCTCTTAAAAAGCTTGTGGTATTTAAAACGGCCGTAAATTTTAAGATGTTGAACTAGGTGGGGTCGGTGGCTGGGTTGTGGAAGCTCTGACTATTTGGTTCCTTATTGTTAAACTAGTGTAGTCGTTACTGCGTCGATACAATTGGCTGTAAAAGGTAAAGTTCGTTTACCTTCACCTCACAAGCCCAATGAAGCTGTTTATTTTACGCAAATTTGGCAGCAAATACTAGAATACTGGTCTGTTACGATGAAAGGCATTGCAGATTATAAAAGCGTAAACCTTTCAGATAATGACATGGCTGATCCCTTAGTTACCTACTTGCTTGTGATAATAACGGTATGTAAAACCGACATCTGGTTCGCGAGCCGCGCCCGTACTAGGTAATTACTTAAGTATTATTATAAGGCTACTGAATTCAGAAGGCCAGCGTTAGTTGACAGCTAAATGCATTGCTGATCGTGGGACTATTTAAATCTTATGCGGAGCTCACATCGTAAAGTTTTATTAGGCTGGATGGTATCTTGATTCAGTCCGTAGATTTATTTCACGATTGGAGCTAGATTCTACCTCTGCGAGATGGAACACGATTTCTTCATGGGGAAAAATAGAAAAAACCGAAGTGACTTAATCCGCAAATACGGTAAACATCCCAGGAGATCTCTTGAGTAGAGAGATGAACTCAAGTCCTAAGAGGCATGTCCATGGCCCTAGCAGTTAGTCCATATGAATTTGCAAGTCTATTACCATTGCTACGATACTCGCATTGGTTTAATGATGAGAATCCGTTCCTGAAGCCTTTTTCTACAGAAAAGGCGACAAAGTATTTCGACACCGTTTGAAGCGAAACATAATTACGTAATACCGAAGTATCGTGTCGAGGCAGGTAATTAATACCTTCAACCTATTCCATGGCCCGTTTTTGTATGTCGATGATTTGTGCTGCTGAGAAAATTTCGACGGTGTTGACTGGTACTTGCTCCTACTTGCTGAACACGCAGCTTCGTCTGATGCTCTTGTGTAACACTAAACTCAGAATTATATTCATCAACTTTGTAAGCCATACGCCATGGTTGTGATGTTCTAAGATTGTGAGTTCAGATATGGAGCACCAAAAATTTTTATATCTTAAAATAAATTGTTAGACAGAGGAAATGGAGGGTCTAGTTGCTGGACAAGTCTTCTAAACCTTCAATTATTTGGTATGTTATATTTATATCATGCATTGACGCTGTGTGCGGTGTATGCAACAGTCTGTCTGTTTTTATAACGTTGCCTGTCATTATCATTACGTTCATCAAAATAATAATCACCGTTAAAAGCTTTCCAAAATTCAAAAACCGGTTCTATGTTCGTGATATGAAGGATTTCTGTTTGTTAGCTATGTAAGGGTAACCGTTTACCTGCCGAGATAGCTCCCTCGTCGCGGTCCCAAAACTTGCACCCTCTGAGATTTGCGCCGGGTGCGCAGCGCAGGTGCCAGACGCACGACGACCGAGCTAACCGTCTATTAACAAAAGTAACCGAACTACTCGGGCGCCATAGTAACCGTGTCATCTTAAACTCAGTCGGCTTATACCATAAAAAAGAATGGAGAATTTGGTCATTTCCGCTTTCTTGGAACTGTGATTCACCTCGCGTGAGGCTCTATGATTTATACGCAGATTATTGTTTGCGGTCAAACTTGAATGTTTTAAATAACGTTACTTAAAACCCGATTTTTGTATATTCAATTTTAATATTCATAATGCTCGGTTGTGGCTTATAGCCTTCTAAAGGGTTTAATTTTAATATTTATCATTTAGAATGCGCTTTCACTGGGAAAAGTCACGCGATGGCTGCTTCTATAACTTTAATAGTTAACCAATTACAGGATGAGGAGAAATCTTGTAGCGTCCGTCTCAATGCATAAGCTACGCTGAACGCTGAAGCTAAATCAGAAGCTTTACAGATATTATCTCTTGTCGTCGTTGCATCGCTTGAAATTAATAACCAACTGGACATAATAATTGAAGGGCTATTGAATTTACTACCCTCAATTTTATTACCTAAAGCGATGTTGATCATTTATGAATGTTGATTTTTAGGGACATCTTCATAATTTCAAATAGCGAAATCACAGATAAATAAACAATCTTAAATGTACATAAAGTAATCAGTGCGTTGTTTCTTTCTAACTACATTGTAGTATCTAATAATAGTGTAAAAGAAGAACTTTAGGACCATTATGCTTAAAATATTTGCGGAAATATTTTAAGCTTTAAGATGCTTAGAGGTTCTAAAGAAGGAATTCAGCATTAGAACCGTTCTCCGATCCAAATTACTAACATTACCGTAAAGCTTGAATCCTAGCTTATTGTAAGACGTATAAGGAATATTCAGATGGTTTCCGAGGACAGGGCTGAGAACACTCATGGTTTAGCGCTTTCGCCCTCCGGTCCAAAGGTCATGGGTTCGATTCTGCTGCACCTTTTGATTCTCCTTCTTTTTGATAAGAGTTAACTAGTAGTTGGTTGTAGCTCTGCCTTCTGCGTCGTAGATCGTGGGTTCGATCCTCACCGAGAACAAATATTTGAGTTGTGAACACAGATGTTTGTTCTCTGTCTGGGTGTTGTATTGTACTCTAAGTATTTACAAAAAAAATATGCATATAAGTATTATTTTGGCTATCTAGTTACCATACTACAAGCTCTGCTTAATTTGGGGCTAGATAGTGTTGTGTGGATTGTCCACAATATTTAAAAAAGTAAGGTAAGAGATTGCAGAGCCATGATCTATGGCCACCATGCGCCAGATCTTCAAGTAAGAACTGTACAAAACATAGGATATGACATGTTTAGATGAACCATTTATCCCGGTCTAAGCTTTCTGAACACCATAGCATTGCTTCGTTCGGTCTTGTAATTGGCATATGCAACAAATCCACCACAACAGGCAGTAACTCATTTCTGCAGCTAAGGCAGGCAATGGTGTTGGTAGGGTTACCATCTTCAGGAGTTCTTGCGGACTTTTCCGGTATTTCAACATCGTGTCCGGACTTTTTGACTACGGCAAAAAATTACATCTTGTGATTTGATTTCATCTGGACTTCTGATTTGACTGGACATAAATGTTCCTTGTTAGTATCATTTCTGGTTACCATGGTACTTTGATTTTGATCAAAGATAAGGAACCAAGCCGTAGTTAGTTTGTCTGTTCTTCTAGGTTTGGTCGCGTGGAACTGGCACCTAGACTCACTTACCTTTAAGACGTTTCAATGTGATCCTTAGGATACTAAAACACTAAAACACAGCACAACTGAATAAATACATTTTTGACTTTGATACACGACATCAATGACCTATTTCTAAGTACATAGTTCATGAATCTTAAATTACATAATAGTTAATTCCTGTTCCGTTATGATAAGGAAGTATTAAGTATATTCAAAGTGTTTGCGTTTTTGCACAAAAAATGTCCAGACTTTTTTGCAAATGCGGTTGCCTGGACTTTATGTTGAAATGGTAACCCTAAGCTCTACAATGGTGTGGGCAGCTCGTTACTTATCTGTCGTCGAGTTCAGGCTGATTATTATGAAGGTATTCGCTTTTCTGATCTGAGGATACAAATATTTACTCTAACGTTCTTGGTTTATTTGGTTTAAATATATGGCTTGGTCGTTTTGTCGTGAAATATTTAATGTTAAATGTTTAACTTATTGAAGTTCAATCTTTAAGAAATTTGAAGTTGGTTGAACTTGAAATATTTAGGAATCTATCAGGTCTTTAAAGATATGTAGGTAGTTTGATTGTTACACAAAAAAGATGTAAACGAAACCAAAAAGTAGCTATCGATTCAGTAGATTTTAAGATAAAGGAAAACATTGTAAAGTGCTAGGCATGGCTTTGTAGCGTTTCCTAAAAGATGCTTCGGTAAAAAGTTACGCCTGAAGCAATTAAAGTCACAAGAATTAATCATTTCTTCAATCTACGGTTTCTCCTACTAATATATTGGTCTCAGTCTACTCTCGTAATAAATAAGTGAGATGTGATAGTAATTAATGGGGGAATTAAAACGAGTGTAACATTTATCGAGCCTCTGTTAAACGCGTGACATTTTTCTTCAGTGTCTGTTTAATGAAGGAAGCTAAGTAATGTATTATCATTATTCAGTTCACAGTTCATTAGTACATTCTGGTAAATAGTTTTACTAAATAAATCAACCCCTTCTGCAATCTTAGAACCGTTTACTCTGCCTTTGCAAGCGCGTCGGCCAACATGTTTTGTATTCTCTGAATCGCATTAGGCTGTTTTTGATTCCCGTCCAGCTTTTTGTTGGTGTTTTAACCTGATTCGGTGTGTTTCATAAAATGTGTTGCATGTAAATCTTTATTTTGATTTACTTTTTCATAATTATTATTTATCATATGGCCCGTTCCTTATCTCGTTCTTCACTTGATCATTTTAAGGTTTTTCGAACGTTTCTTCTACTTTTGTTTACTTAATTCATACTGTAGGTACCTTTTATCTACGTTAGCAAGCAGCTATTCATCTTTATATAGGAGTTTCTGGATAGAATTATGAATCAACGGAAAATAATCAAATCACGAATTTATCTACCAATACAGCAATAAAATAGATGTAACGGTGAAATACCTTTTGCATTCAAAAGCAGTATTTGCAAGTATAACGTGGACAATCACAAGGCAATCGAGAGAGTCCCGTCTATTAGCGTCATGACGAATCAGAACCAAGATTCTGTCGGGTCTTTGTGTGTGTTGATGTTGTGTTTGGTTCAAGTGAAGTTTTATATGGAGAGTTGGGTGATCGGTAAACAACAATGTAAAAAAACTCATTGAAAAGTAAAAATTACAAAACAATTATATTGTAAAATATCATATTTTTGGTAAAAAATATGCTCACAACTATGCTAGTTTCGAAAGCTATAATGTAATTACCAAAAAATCGTAAGTTTCCGGTTTCAAAGTTTCCGACGACGACGCAGACTTTGTAATAAAATTTAAAATGGTCATTAAAAAAAACTCTCTTCTTTTCTAGGTATAGGCTTAGCATTATCCGCTATGCAAAGCCTATACCTAGAAAATTGATTGATGGATTGGAATCTTTTGTTTGGAATTGGAAATTGGATGATTGGAAAAATTGATGGATTGATTTTCTTGTTTAAAAATAAAAATATCACTTTACTAGGTCTAAGCTTAGTTAAGTAGATAGATAGATAAAAACTTTATTTGTCTAAGCATAACACACACAAAATAAATACTAAAAAGTTAAATTACAGAGTAGTACCTAAGTAAAGTACGCGTATTCTTCAACTTTGAGCCACACATCCAATAACGGCTTTGGACGAGTCTATTCTAGATGATAGACGCTATTGTAGAATAAGTAATGATCCATCGTCTTCGTAATATAGGCTGCGGTGTACTTCAGGGTATGCCGTTCCCCGCTCTCATTTGAAAATATTATTGTTATAACTAACTTTGTTGCGGTTTTTAACCTCACCTTGTGATAATATTATTCTCATTCCTGTTTCATTTGTTTGACTTTGACTCAGTCTGGTGTGCTTTCCATCATTCAGTTCTTCTTATCGGTTTTATTCGGCCCAGTGTGGTGAAATGATTTTAAGTGCGCATCAAAGAGACTTTTGTCTTGCACTTGGTACATGTACACGTTTAGTTTAGATCATCTCTTACGTATATGTAAATTTTAATGTTAGTTCTTTTTCATGATTAATAAGTTATGTACTTATTTCTATTGTCACTGTTGTGGGTTTGATAATTCAATTTTCCTTCTTTCTTTAATATAATCAGTTCCGAACTTAGACTACCCGTTATCTAAAGCTTATACTAAATCAGCTTGAGATTTTTAATGGTGCTTTAATTATCTTTGATTAGGCATTGTACCTTCTAATTGGCATTGAAATTCAAAGGTTCGAAGTAGTTCGAACAAGGGAAGTAATTAGACCTTATTTATTGTTGTGGCTTATCTGTGAACTGCACGAGCTTGGGGCAAGTACCTAATTGTTTGCATGCTCGCGCTTATCCTATCTCGTATTGGTATAGGACGTGTAGTACCATCGTGTAAATGTCGAGACTCTCATTTTCCTAGAACGGTTTTAGAGTATTGACCATATTTTTGTTAATTTATGAATCTGGTATAGTTTATTCATTTTCCTTAGGTGCGTCTGTTAACCTCATTGAGCTGATGTTAGAGTCTGCGCAAGGTATTTTTGCGTGTAGCTGATGGCAGAAAACGTAAAAAAACCTGAGTGGAATGAAACTCCCAATCAAAAACATTAACTTGTATTAATGCAACGCAACTTCTCCAGACATGTTATCTTGTGCGGGGTCTAGATACAAAGCTGGGTGGATATGGTTTTGACTAAGGCTTAATCAACTTTGTATAGTTGCAATCCAGCACATCTTAAAATATCTTGAGAGAATAAAGGATCTGAGGAAATTGCCAAGCTTGTGGTAACTGATCTAAGCATGTTACTCTTATCGTCGAAGCTTTTATGAGGTAAACTTTCTTATCTTGCAAAACACACGGATATAACAAATTTGTAAAAGCATCGGTGGCGCCCACGAACTCAAAGACTGCATTTTTGTGCTCGATTACCTTAAAAGCCCAAATCTGGGTTAATATGCATATAAAAATCTTTCTCGACCGACATCTGTTCTGTCCTATACTTTTCTGCTCCCATTTCTGTTATTGAAACGCAACAAAATTAACAAGGATGGTACTAACATACGAAATGTTTTTATACTGTCTATGGTTGAGTGGTCTCAATTATTCCCTAGCTAGACCCTTCGTGACGTACACCGGCAGCTGCAACTAACGTACAACACTCGATCTTGCGTCTCTTTCTAACTTGAGCGTGCTATCTTGACAGAAATGCGTTGAGTAAAAGAAACAGATTTCTTTTACTCAACGCATTTCTGTCATCCGGTCAAACGACTGTTGTATTGATAGTGGTAGGTACTGTATCGATTTTTGATGTAATTTTTTCGGTTAAGATCAGTCTTGTACGAAGTGTTTATTAGAATCTTTCTTCTTGTCTGCATCACTGTCTTCGTGGGTATTTTGGATAATATTCTTAACCATTTGTTTAATTGTTGTAAAAATATTTTAATTGTTTATGTATTAAACCAAGAATGAAGTTACTAAGACAATGATTCAAAAGCTTTTCAAAATAGGAATCAATTATATGTTTCGGAGCACACATGCACCCTCCATGCACCTTTTACTCTAAGCCGAATTCCTGTTCAATACCATGGCCACGTGTTCCACATCCGAAGGTTTTTTGTTAACGTTTTGGTCCATATCGATCGTTTTTTGTTTGCTGTTGGCTTTGTACACTTTTTTTACAATGCCATATGAAATGTAACAAAAGGACTAACAAAAAACTGCCAAAAGTACATGCCGCGTTTTAAGCGTGACCTTTGATATTAGGTACATATATGTTATGTTATTTTTAAATTGAAATTCATGCCGCTAATGTTTGTAAGTACCCATGTTTTTTGTCAACTTCCAAAAATATTATAATTTCGATGACTTTTGGTCCTTTAACTTATGCTGCCCTTATGTGAAACTGTTGTTCCCTTAGTTAACTCTGTTTCTCCAAAAATAAGTATACTTAGCAAAAAGAATCAATAATCAAAAATTAAAAAATACTATACGAGTACAAGCAAAGATTATTTGTTTTTCTGTTTTAATAAGTGAATGTGCTTTACTAACGTGTCACCAAACAGTTAATCAATTAACTTAAATACTACTAAAGACTCAAGTGATGTGAAATGAAAATTGGAGTGCCTATATCCGCATTTTAGAATCCTTACAACAATGACTCAACATACCCTGGCCATTGTGTGCGTGCGTTCATTTCAATTGTTGAGTGGCATTAGGTACTTTAACATCTACTTAGCTTACTTATCTAGGTTTAAGTACATGTAATTTAGCTAAGCATTTATTTATACTGCGTATCGACTATGACCTTGGAACATGTTTGGGCTTATGCCAAAGGTTTGGACTGCAAGATTAGGCTTCAAGGGTCTTATGTTCTTGTAATATCTATATCTACCATGTCCTGCAAAAGAGTAGGAATAGAGTTGTTTGCTTATTTCTCTTCTGTATTGTGTCGCAGTGTTTTATTGAAATCAGTTTTATCTAGGACTTGGCTTAATGTCTAGGCGTGACTTGATACAATGTTTACTATGCTTAGGTACCTATCTGAATAAATTTCTAGGTTATCATAATTGTCTAAGTCAACTTGTCACTTGATAATAATAATGAAGTCTATCGAGGGTTAAATATAATTGCTCTTTGACAAATAATTATCATAAAGATTTTACTGGTAAAAACAGTTTTATTATAAACTATGGTAAATATGAATATAAATGTTCCATTAAGGATACTAAACTATGGGCTAGTGAGAAACTCAGATAACTATAACTATGAATAATAAAAGCCTCCAGCCGGGCAGTCACATACTGGTCCTTATAATAACATTACCAACTACCACCCATCAAACAGACAGAGAGAGGAGGACAGAAGAGGCTGGCAGAAGAAGAAGGAGGCTTATACCCAGCAGTGAGTGTTACCGAATAAGATGATGATGATGGCCCATCAAAGCCTCAATTCGCTGAACGTTGATGAGTTGAGTTAATCATTAATTAAATTTGTTATTACTGCGCGCACAAAAATGATAATTTCTAAATTCCTAACGTCACATGGCGTCAACTAATGGTCACTAGCTAAGACCATAAAATCAGTTAAATTAATATACAGTTTGAGTTTAACTATATGTTTAATTAACGTAGATTTATCAACATTATTATCGTCTTCGTGAGAATTAAGTCTGCTATAACAATCACGGGTTTTTTCTTTCCATTTATCTTGGTTTTGTCTGCTTTATGTTAATTTGTGGGTTCTATTATCTTCAAATTATGTCACGTGACATTCATCTTTGATGAATTGATTCATTTTACATCCTTAACTATATTATTAAATTGTAGGGCTAGGTAATTTATATTCTTTATTATAAAGAAAAGAAGAAGAAGAAGAGTTACAATTATTTAGGCGCTACGGTTATTGAAAACATATCTTAAGAATTATTATGGGGAAGTATTCAAATCCAACCTAGTTAATAACTTTTTGAAAAAAAAAACATGCTATATTTTTTCCACCATACGAATTATTGTTATCAAACAATAGCACTATATTGTCTTCTTAATTCTATTACTATTTATCCCTGTGGTTGCAAATCCACAAAAAGATATCGAAATAGGGGTGAGGTCACAATCATTTTGATATCCGAAACACCCGTCCAACTAGAGATATTGAATGAGCACATGTGCTTGGCCAGATGTTGCACACTTGAGCTTGTTTTTTATCGGGGATGGTGGGAAGCTTCGCCACGTGGGGTGCACCGGATTTCAATGTACACCAAGCCTTAGCTTATTAATTTGAAGAATCAAAGGATTATGATAGTAGATGTTATGAGAATGATGACAAATGTGGGATTAATACTGTCGTTAAGATCGTAGCTGATCATTTCTTTTTAAGCGTTCATTGATGTTGTTTTAGAATGTTGTATTACTTATAATAATTTTCTATTACTTACATTGTTAAATCTACTCTCTTACACTGTATTTTATCTATAGCGTCAATTTTCTCATTTTCTTTTCATTTTTCTTTAATATTTTAATTAACGCTGCTATTTCCGTCATATTTAAACCAGTCTTGAGTTCAATCTGTGAACTATTCAAAATAAAATTGTATTTTTGTAATATTATGTTTGAAACCGTTACATTATCCTGTACTACCGACAACAAACAGTTGATGATACTGCGTCAATATTTCACTTCACTGCATGCAGCATGAATCTATGAATACAAACGACAATGTTCTTAGTCTTAATGAAAAACTAATACCTATTGTAAACACCTTTAAAGCATTCTCCCAGGCGTTTATGAATATTGAATACTGAACAGCTAATAAACAAACTTTGAGTAACGGCTACTGTTGCAATCTCTGTATTAACATAATTGATGCTGTCCTTATCTTAAATTTCATCTTAAGTTGTATCTTTTATCCGTTTTGGAGGAACTGCCGGTATTGGTAGGGACTTGATTGGAATATTGAATACCTGCTAAGATAATATTTTAATGACCTCTGTATCGGATTTCGCTGTGTCGCCTACACACTTTGTTCTTAATTAGTTATTACTTTTAAAGACAGTCTTGAAGACGACTACTACTGCAATGTATTCTGTGTTAACAGAATAAATTCTAGTTTCATAATTAATTAAATTTTTGTGAAGCTATCATTAAAAACAGTTAGATCACCTTTTTCGGTTATTTCGAAATCAGACCGACACTGTCCTTAAAAGTCCTTGTCAAATCATACTCTATAACCATTCATCACGTGCAAATTACACGATCATTAGTCCAAGAGCTGAACTAGTCTATATACCCAGTCATTAGGGCTGAAGGTCGGAGCTTTGTCACAAGTATTTACATGGTAGATAATGGTCTGATTGAGGTCAATTTTAATTCCGGCAACTGTTGGACACACATAGACGGTGATTTTAAGCACCTGAGTGAAAACAAAACTAGAAAAGAAAAACTCAACACTTGTCGATGATTATGTCTTGATGAACAAGTAATACAAAACAATTTATTGAGTACCATCACAACTCCTTGGATGCCAAGACGTTGGCGAGACGATCTTGAAGTTTTGGTGGGCCAAAAATCGTGATAGTTGGAGGATTTATGGGGAGACTTTTGGCCATCAGTGAGACAGTACAGGTTAACATCAAAAATAAAATGAAAATTACGGCAGGATTGTTTGAAGGATCTTTAATTCCAGTAACTGAAAATAAGAACTATAAGTCTGAATATAAACAGTTAAAGGTAATTAACGAGCTCTCATCATCAAGCTCCCGATTGGTTACTTGTGAATTGTATCATGTTCCAAATTAAACAATCCGGCATGTTTTTGCGCTTCTCAATCCAACTGCAATTGTATCACGTCCATCAGCGGACTTAACTGAGCTATTAATAGTGAATCGAATTCACCAAATCACAATATAGCTTTATGTGAAATTGCTATGATCCGTTTCGGCTTCTTTGATCGCTACTTAAGCCGCATTTTTGTAGAAAACAGGTTGGCACCTTGTCAGTGCTTGTTTAAAGTGACTGGCTAAACTGTTTTTCTGTTGTAGGTAATCAACAATTCGGTCAGCGTCTTTAATTTTAATTTAAGTATCGTTTATTTATAGAAAAACTTCATTACCGGTTTCATACATAACTGCAGCTTACAAATTGAAATTGTGTCTCTCAAACATAATGTCTAGTAAATTAGTAACATATTGATTAATTCTAGCAATTAGTAAATTTGTGTTGTAGTTTTAAATGTTACTCAAAGTAATTTTTCATTTAAATTTTCTAGAGATTTTGATACCGATGTGAAATCCTAAATTGAAGTAATCAATTCTACTATGTTGAAACTTTGATTGAGTTTAAATTGTCTGTGCTTGGACATCTTTATATTCATCTTTTTCCAGTTTATTCTTGAGTTTCCACTAATCAAAAACATTACTACAAAATACAACATCATCTGAATAAACCTTATTTATTCTATTTATCTATCTTCCTTTGCGCACTATTAATTCATATATCCAAACGTGCATTAATCGTGAACTAGCAATCATAATCCGGTTCCCCACCTACTAGATCAATCTGAACAAACGTCAGTATAGTCCTTGGCCGCGTGGGTTTGCGTAAATGGAGTAATTTACTATACCTTGGCCAGAGTATAATCCTGAGATACGTAACCCTCTGACTAATGCTATTCTAATGAACCGGCGACATTTATAAACGGGCCTTGCTACACACCCGTAATGAGCTCAGATGATGGAGCGAGAAGGGACATGGTCAAAGACCAGGCTCTTACTCTTGAATAGTTGCTACGATTATCTGGCGCAGATTTGGTTCCTGTAAATGCAAATTATGCTGAGGTATGGTTATGGGCCCGGGCGTTAAACAGGTAAGATATTGTTCTGATTTGTTAGTAACCATCCTTTATAGTGTCGTTAAATTATAAAATAAGGCCACAATTATTATTAAACTGTTATTCGATCTAGGCGTAGTGTGTGAACAGATAATAATAGACCCAGTTTAAAACTGTTCTACCAGCATTTATTTAAAAAATAAATGTCCTTTATTTATTTTATTTAGAAAAAATGCAGCCGTTTTAATAAAAATGTACCTACTTTCATTGGTTGGTTGACCGATTGTGTTTCTAGATCACCATACTACGGTTTGATTTCTAGTTTTATCGTTATCATGGTAATATTTATTGCTAAATTATCTGCACCCATACATTACCCATAAGTGAGTGCCGATGCAACATTTGTGACAAATCGTTATGTTGCACTCCACGGCTATAAAGTATCGGACGATAGCTCCCGGGGCGAACACGACAGCGCGATTACAGGAACACGGGCCGGACTGGATGACTGGTAATGTAATGATGCTAGATGATACTTCAATATTTCTGACTCGGGATGATGAGTTTTAAATCATAATAGAGCATTCTGATGGGCTTTAGTTTGTTGGATTAAATTCATTGAAATAATCTAGGGATGATGATGATTTTTAGATGTTCTCAAGCTTATTTTATATTCAGTAACTTAACGTATAATAGATAAGGATATGTGAGTTCTGAAAAATAGTTTTCAAATAAAGTTTAGACCATGGATTCAACAATAGTCTACAGCTCATCTAAAGGCGTTGTATCACAGTGTTTAAAACGTTGCAAAAATTATGAAGGTGGTTCAAAGCCACTATGGCGAGGATGTTATTGATGATGATACATTTTGCTCGTTTGAAGAACTATCTTAATAAAGCATATTTCTTGCATGACTACTCCAAAAGTTCAACAATTTAGGGCACTTACATCATAATGATCAAAATCGGGTTTATGTCCGAATGATTTCGATGTAATTGCGCTCTTGTTGATTACATTGCGTTTAGTCAAATAACTGGTTTCTAAGATGTAAGAATGTAGAAAAAGATGGATGATTGGAGCAATTTGCCTAATCGAACCGTTTTACTGCGCATGGGCATGGGCATTGAAGATGGGTTAGAACAAAAAACAGACATCTATATAATCTCACAAACCTTAAGCATTATAGATTCGAAAGATGAAAAAAATGAAACTTTACTTGATAAAATGTGGATGTACGAGTAAAGCCAGTCAAATCTACATAAAAACCCCGTAAGATTGAAAACAATAAAGCAAAAAGATAATAAATCGTCAATTATGATAAAATATGACTCAATTGGCACAAGAAACGTTTATTCACGTCTCATTATTCCACCAAACCCTTTCAAATAAATCAAAGTAAAAGCACAATGTGTATCAGAAATCTCCGAGCTGTTTGAACTTTCATCGAGACTGGACCCGGCAGTACCTTATAAGGCGGAGCCCTTATGGCGATATTATATGAGAACGAGATTTCACCGGCAATTAAAATTTAAACGTATCTGCAACTGACTTGTTTGTTTTGTGGTTTTAGAGATATCTGTTCTTTAGTTACTTTTGGTTCACCGACTCGATCCATGGTTTACCATATTATGATTTATGTAAATAAATAGGTTACTTTGCGTGTAAACGTTTTGGATTTTAAAGGTGTGATACTCACTGAAATAGCTACTTGTAGATTTTATTGATTTATGATGTGGTTTACGAAACTGTTGTATAGATCACTTAAGATCGGTTTAAATAATTTATTCTCATAGGTACTTAGGCATTTGTATTTTACATTTAGAATAACAGTCAAAAGGTGTACATCTCATCAAGTTCTTGAGAGTCACTCTTTTCTTATGCGTCATTTAATACATTCTTTGATAACAGATCCGATATTTATTTATCTTCACGGAAGTCATTACTTCAGGATAGTCTTACCCAACCAGTTCATGCACATATATCTTCACTGCAAAATAAAGGTTCTGCGACCTGATAAGGCTACAATGCAGGAGGGTCCGTTATTCCCGTGTTCGAATATAGTCAAACGCCATGTAAGCGCAGACTTGTAGCAATTTGGTTGAGGCTAAGAACGACTTCGTGCAAACCTGCCTTGTAATTTTGAACTGTGGAGTGTTTTGCATGAGGTCTACTTTTGAGTGTAATGTCTGGGGTAAAAGTAGAGCTTAGCTGAAGTTGAATCTCATACAAACTGTGCAGATTGTTGGGTTGGTGCAGCAGTCGTGGTACAGTTGGTTTTTTATCACTATCACAAATCACAGGTATCATTTATTGTAATTTGTTAGTCGTATTATCTTGAGAATTTCTAAGTGTCGGTACTTCTTAAACTTGCAGTCATCATTTCTATCATCAATCTTTGTTCGTAGGTTTTTTAACACAATTATCTCTCGTAGTTGGCGTGACAAAAGACACAATGCATTGTTTGGTGATCGATGGATGATTTCTAGTGATGTACCGAGCAAATACGTTGCCTGAAATATTTATTTTTGTTAATGCCACTTTAAACAATATCTAGTACCTATACTACATGTATCTTTTACTTTACTCGCGATTTCAAAACTAGGTATTTATGCGTAATTGTATGTTTTTTCTTCACAAAAGTCGCTTCGCGCACTTTCGTTTTGGTTTTGATTTATATCTGGTTAAGAGTTTGGATATCGATTGCGTCTTGAATCATTATTTGTGAATAATAGTACTTTAAGTGTGCTGAACGCCGATACGTTGTATCGATAGTTTACAATCTCCACACCACTAGTCATTGTTCGGCTACTCACCAACGGACGTTCATTAAGCATCGCCAGCACAATGCATGACGAAACACTCAAGACTGGTGTCTTTGTATGCCATTTGTTACCATCTGTGCTTTCTCTAGTTAGTTTTTATCATTCTCACATACGCACGAACGATCGCTAATTTGTTATCAAAACAAAGGCGTTGACTATCTGTATTCAGAGGTTTAATATTTGATACATTGACAATATATCTTTGTTCTTTCCTGTCATCTTTCCCATTATACCATTGTACCATAATCTGATCTCTCTCAAATTCTATACTGAAAGTCAAGATCACTTCCGTTTGGGCACCTAATACCACACTAATGTTTTTAATTTTATGTGATTTTATATAAGGACGTACCTATTCGTAGTAATAAATTTATGATAACATTTAAAATAAGAATTGAATTTTATAATTTCAAATTGTTTCACATATGACCTAGAACAGGCAGATGAAAAATTCTGATAACTATATAAAGGTACTGCACGACCTATTTAAATTTACTCGATGTCCTACCTAACCCACATTGGCCACAACTCTTCAAACAAATCAGTCGTCAAAGCAGAAGGATCGAGTTCGGATCAAAGGCAGATTGTGTTAGCGGCGGATGCGACAATACAGAAGCGAGGGCATCCGCAATTACGTTGATTTGAGGCCCCCGTTACCTACTGCGTACCTAATGCATGACGCGGGTCGGTGTTTGTAAGCATGTAGTCTACCTACCTACCATGATACTGACCTATGACTTTGTAGACTTCGAAACATTATAAAGAAGCACGTGTCCCGTGCAACGTCTTACGTACAGTCTAACCCCATGCTAAGTTTCTTTCTTTATAGGTAAGGTACGGTGGGCAGTAAGTGAATTACTACCATCAAGCAATGAGTCTTTGCGTTTAAGGTTGTTTTGTTGCTCGTCAGTTAGTTCTTTAGATGCTGATTTGAAAGTTGCGAAGTGTAGAGGTTTGTGTTAGTGCAGCCGACTTTTCTACTGATGATATTGACGCAAAAGTCACTGCCAGCCCAAAGTTTACACAATACCTTCAATATTCTCAGGTACCTACTTTTGATAATTTCAAAGTTCCGTTAGAACAAGCTAGCTAAAGATGCGCTTGCGCCGACACAGAGGGTGAGCACGACCCCAAATGGCAAGTCGTGGGGTCGGTAATAATAATTTTATTGTTGACAGTGAAAGTATTGTTCATAATAATATCGATTTTTATTTTCTGCCGTTGTGATCTCTTCTGAATAACAACAGGATACAAACATGAGTAGATTTTAAAAGGATGCCGAAATACTACTCCCAAAAAATAAATCACACGCCATATTTTATCAGCAAGACCCATCGTCTATACCGGCCAGTACTTCTTTCATTCCACCATCACTGTCTGGAAGAGATCGCTCTTAGCGATAAGAACGCTCATTGTACCTATATTTGTAATATTTCTTTTATATTAAGTCTTCTTTTGTGTACCATTAATTAGTCTATCTTTATTAGACATCTTTGTTTAAATATAATTTGATTTTAGACGATTCTACCTTTAATCATAATCAAGTAATCAGTGACCTAAGGTTCACTAATCAAATTCATTACTGGCCAAAGAATCTTAATTGCTGTTTCATTTGTCAGGAGTATCAATCCTATCATTTGTCTTCGTCAAAACACCAGTTTTAGTTACGAAGTATCTTGTAATGAAAGTGTTTTTAAACTGTTAATTAAGTTAATATACTTGTACACTCTTAGCGGATAAACAACGTAAGGTACGTAACTGAGTTGGGTACACTCGCAATCATGAATTTTAAGTCGAGTATCTCTAAAGTCCTCTAATTTCACGTTTTTCAATTTATTATTATCAATTTGTTGTGGGGTCAGCATAACATGTTATTTTCTTCCATTCCCCTCTATCAATCGTCATTTCTGAATTCACTTCTTGTAAATGTCGTCTTTCACACATTTAATTTTCTTTCTTTCTACTTCTCCTGTACCACGCTAGTCTATTGCTCCTCATTAACTTTCTGTGACTGGCGTTACTTTCAAACTTCCCCTGATATAATTAATTCCCCTGTAAGCTAGATTTCACATTGGATCACGGAATGAGTCCGTGATCCAATGTGAAATCTAGCTTACCTATAAATATGAGTGGCAATCCAATGTTTTAAACTTTCAAACTATACAAACATATTTGGATCAGTAGTTTGTATGCAGGAAATTGCCAAATAAATATCTCAATTAAAATGAAAAGTGGTGAGTGTAACGCCGACGCGTGATCTATTAACAGTAGTCGACAGGTCATCGATGGCCATAACGGTCGATGTTGATGAGTTTTTGAGTTCACCTGTTAAAGGATCTCCTTTGTAACAAATTTTTAGTTGACAACCTGTGATCATAATAAATAAAGCTTTAGTTTAGCTTCGTTTTCGGAAAAGAAAGATTTTATCTTATGGATGCCAATGTTCAGCAGTGGACTTATTCAGGCTGATGAATGTATGTAAATACCATGCTACAAATTTCCTACAAGACTACTTCCCTTACCTCTGAGTAAGGTATTCTGGAGTTTTAGGTATATTATGCAAATTGACACAAAAGCATCACGTCACGACTGAATCCGCAAAACGCCAGGAAAGCAAAAAAAACAGTCAGATACACAAAATACTAGGCACATGCAGTGCATGTGGAGATGGAGACATTTGATGTTCTTATGCGATACGATATATGGTCATATCGACCCAATATACGTCACGTCGGTTATATATTTATAAACACAAAAGCTAAATTCCTACAGTAGCACATCCGATAAAACTGCTGCTACATTTCATTCAATTATAATGATGTTTACGAAACACATTTAGATAATATGATACGGCAAGCTTTACGGCCTAATTGTAGACAAACAGACAAATGAGTCATATTATACTTGTAAGACATTGTTGGACGGCCAACAACGAAAGAAGATGAATATGTATGATCTATAATGCATAAAAAATTTTGAAAAATACTTTTGATCATCGATGTGTTACTTTTGTTCTTTTTGTTAGTATGTCTAGAACATTGTCATCCACATATCGTCAGAGGCCTTTATAAGGGCATCTCTTTTGCAGGTGGTAGTACCTAGCTATGGGAGCAAGTAAGTTTGATATTGTTTGATGTTCTTTATTATAATAGTTACAGAGATAACACAGATTTGAAAAAGAATTAGCATGAGGTAAACATAAATTTCAGGACTATTATGAAACAATTTGTTGCAGGTTGCTAAAATATTCAATAGCTAACTCATTGAAATTAAGTTGGCATTATTAGATAATCAGATAAGCTACCGTATGAAACTTTCTCTTATGGAGCTTCCATGCGAGCTGAAAGGCGCTCAGTCCAAATGCCTCATCCATGGGAACTGTCTAAAACCTGTCAAATACCATTGATTGGCGTGAAATCTTTGTTCTTTATTCTTTATTCTTTATTGTACACACATACAGATGATAGATAAACATTATAAAGCGGGCATGTACAGAGGCGAGCTAATCGTTTGATATCCGAATACTAGCGGTTTATGGATTGCAGACACGCAACTCAGGTCATCCAATTCATCGGCGCCAAACTTCGTTGCGGTGTTGGGTAAAAAGCTCATTCAACTATCTAAATCTACTGCTTCTAAAATATTCCTTCTTTTTAAAATACTGACCTACAACTACTGGACTTAGTAGGTTTTATAAATGTGCATGCTGTTATGCCCAGTCTGTTTTATTTGTTGGATGCTCATAATCCAATAAGTTTTCTAATGTTCCTAGATGTGCTAGCCCGTTATATCGCACTGCTTAGTTCTTTCTTTTTTATTAAATGCAGCAGGTTTTTGTCCTCTGTGGTAATTTTTTGATTGAATGAAACGAAAAAACCCTGTTAGAAATTAGTTTTCTCCTTGATGTATTTAGGTGCGAACGAAAATTTAATATCAAACAATTTACATTGTTTACAAACTAAAAGTGCTTGCAAAGTGTTGATAGCTTTATCGATGATTGTCTCTGCGGTTACCGGTCACGTTCTATCGTATCGAATGTCATTCTAGTTTAAATTTAGAGTTGTTTTGGTATCCGTTAGCATGTTATCAGTGCACAAACAATATCACTTCTCACGACTTCGCGGAAATGGTCTCGAATCGTAGGCGAATTTTTTTAATATTTTTTGAACCGTTATCGGACATTCGTTCAACATTCCCACGGTGAGATATCGCTATCGCTTCCTCAATGATTCAGCGTAGTATTTAAATAGTTATTGTCATTTTTAGATGCATGTTTGAACTTGTCCTGAGCCGTGTCGCTTATCATTGGTAAATATTACCTACACTTCTGTTATTAATGTTTTCCGTAAAGTTTCAAGCTTTTCAGCTGTTCAATCAAAGTTGGTCGAGTCGACGTGCATGACAACTGCTAGAGGAAGTCAGATATCACTATTTTTGTGATGGAAGTCTTTTCTCAATCATCCGTTGACAGTTTCCGATAACTTTCGTCCAGATTCGGGTTTTAAGATTTATAAATGCCCAACAGTAGAACAAGTTCATGACATGTCATTATTTAAAATAACCATTCTTCAAGGAGCTGAGCCATCGATCAAAGTCATTTGCTCTTAAATAAGTGTGTTGTCGTCTGTACAGCCGGGGCTGCAGGTTTTTAGTATCGAAATTGATCGAGCTTAATGTCTTCTTTTTGTGAAGCTTGTGACGATGAGGCATGCTTTATTATGATTTAAAAGCATGTATTTTATATTCTTGCAGAGTGTTATGTTAAAGTTTTTACAGTGATGCTTGCGTTTTGGTTAATTTTGTCACCAAAACATGATGATTAAATTGTATGTCTTGAATGAATAAGCTCTAGCGGCGAGCTAACGGTTATTATCAAGAAATGTATGCACGTACAACATTTATTGCTCGTTTTGATAGTGTCATTCAGAATTTAGAGCTTAGCTATAAACGTGTAGTGTTGTCGGTCCGGCCCTGTCTCGCTAAAGTGCAAAAACAATGGGTGACCTTATAAGGTGATGCTGCTCGCCGGCCGGTTTTTGTCGAACCACTCGAACCTTGCTTTGTGAAAACGAGAAATTGGGAAGTTATGCGAAAAAGAATGAGATGCAGACCAGGCCACGCCATTGTGGCCTGGTAGGTTAGACGTTCTCCTTTGTCCTGTTGGTTTTTTTGAAGCCTGACCAAGCACTTACTGGAAAATTATAGAAGTGATATATTTTTTTAATGCATTTACCATCAACATACCATTTTCAATGACATTATATATCTTACTATCAGATGATAAATGATGTCGAATTCGAGCACAAACTTTGACAAATTAAAAATTTTCTCTTCAAATTTGTCGGTGGTCGCTGGCCCTAAATAAAGGATAGGCTCCATTTATGCCCCAAAAATTTGCACATAATTTGACTATATTTCTTGCATTAAGTATCTTCCTTCCGCCATCTTGTGCAACAAGTTCTTCTGATTCATTATAAGATTGATGATTTTTATCACTGTTTACCTATTTACTTAAGTTTCCAAACTTCCCACGCACGAATGTCAATCAAATTGGAGTGTTTATTAATATTTATTTTGATAGCACTTATCAGTCGTGTACAATTTGCTTTCGTTTGAAAGTAACTGCTGCGGTATCTTAAAAATTGTGGATATAATCAATGTTTAAATTCGATATTTTACTCGAAAACATCGAGAATCGCTAAACTTAGATACCTACACCTTATTATTTGGGTAATCGAATACTGTTGAGTTTTACTATCATTTTACTGTATACTTACATAATTTATGTGTATTGAATGTGATGTTTACTAAAATAAAAATCTAATTTGGCTAAAAAATATCAAAACAATAGTTTTTATAAAGTAACAATTTATAAAAGGTTTATTTTCTCACGTCCAATGTCCATGAAAATGAACTCAATAAAGTATCGCAAGAGTTTCGTAACTCAAACTTGTAGTCGTTAATTACTACAGAGATAAGAGTTAATAATTAACTACTACGACACCTAGTATAGCTACTTAATGTTTTATACTAAATTAATTTTACCATCTTAACAGTCAAATACTTTATACTGAAAGCTGTTTATTGAATTGGTGGTACTCAATCTTCACTTGCTTGTGTACAGAGATTGGGTGGTCCGGATTTCGATGGATCGATACACCAATATCTCGATCACATCTCGTTACTCAGTCCGATAGTGTCGATAGCACGCCATTATCGACTATTTTGTTTTCGGTGCACTGACAGCTACTTTTTGCCCATTGAGTGATGCACACCGATTTCCTGCGTAATTATTTTATTTGGCAGGACGTGGTAAAAAGGCCGCATCCTACTTAACTGATTTGCATAAACATCTGATTGAAAAAGCCTCGTATATCATTGCTATATTGCTCAGAAATGTCGCTCAGAAATTCAAATATAAATTTATTTAAAAAAAACTGCACAGCCTGCTAATGAAAATGCAAATTGAAGAAATGGAATTTGAAAAGATATAACTCACGTTTTTTTTAAAGTATCCCTTACATAACATAATAATAAAACTTACAGAAAACCTATTCAAAATCATCTCTTTCACATCTGAAAACCCTATCGAAACCGCATCAATTAATCAGAAATACATGAGATGAAAAATAAATAAAGATTTCTTTGAATCGGTGTGCATAAAAAAGAAGTTCTTAAAAGATTTGGTGACTAAGCTGTGTGTCATTCATGACAGATACTACCTTGCACTTTTTGCAACACCTACCGGACTTACTAATAAACGTTATCCGCTACCAAATGTTTCAACGCAAGATTGACAAGATTATTCTTGTGTAATATAAATTATTTGCTTTATCTCAGTCACATTAGCAGTTTTGACCTGAATCTCCTTTTATGGCGTTGCATTGCAAACATGCTTTTAGAGTCTTTTCGCGGCTTAATTTATTTCATCCTATTTGTTATAAAAGTTTGTTTTTTACTAAACTGAATCATTACCTACGTATCTGTTTGTTTTGTTACGAGTATGTCACATTTTAACTACGAGTTTCAATTCTACTGGTCTCATAAAAACCTCTTGTTTGATATGACAATCTTTGTTTAGTTTTCTATGAATTACTTTTTAATTATTTATTAATTTATTCATCTTCTCGTACAGTGTTTATTTATTTAAACCGGCGATTTTTGTCTCGATTACTTTGACACGTTTTTTTATCATTTCAGGTTTCGTGTCCTGTTCGCCGTCGCCGTGTAAAAACGGTGGCACTTGCCTCTCCACACAGAGAGGCGAATACTTCTGCAAGTAAGTTGCATTATTTATTAATTATATCATGTGCATGCGCCAGATTGACTCGAGTGCGAGCGTGAGCCGCTTTTATTTCTTTTTTTGATCGCGTAAAGAGGACTCATTTGCATTTCATCGAAAGCTTTCGGCTTCTTATTTGGGTATTTATATTAGGTATACCAGGCGTGGATGAGCGCTCAGCTCACTCACACAGTAGGTATATTTTATTTTATTTTTGAAATTACCCGTTATTTTTTTTATTTTAAAAATTTTAACTTTAAGCTAAAATTAACTCGTATCCTTCTCACTTGATAATTAAAAAGCAATACTTTGATGTGTCTGAAACGATCGAATCGAATAGTCGTAACTCTGTTAAAGTTTTGTTTTGTAGATTAAGATGTTACCTGCATCGTGCATATTATTTCGATTAGCATGATACATGTTAGTTTTTATCCGTCATACCACTGTACTATTAAGTAAGTTTGAAACGTTCTATAACAATACGTTCAATATCTACTCTAATGGCATAGTATCCATATGCCAAAGGAACCGTTAGATTGTAATTGATGCGATGCGACGCGCCTCCGTGCCCTACGGCGCAGCGTGGCCTACCCACATGGTAGCACCCTTGCAAATTAGGGCCGTTTGTTGTAGCCGTAACAAAGCACTTGCGGCTAAAAAATGCAGCGTAAGTTTCAATCGATTATTAGAGGTTGGTCAGTGGAATTCGACACTATAGGTACTTAAAACCTTCGGGAACTTGATTCTAGCCGGAAAGTCAATGAAAATACGCAGGGTCCATTGAAGCTGTTTTTATTCACAAAAACAAGACACTTAATGTTCGTCAATTAGTTTATAAGATTAGTTAAATAAAATAAGATTTAATTATACAGTGAAATACGTGTCGTCAAGCGAGAGCAGGGTACAGAAGAGAGAGCGAGACAGCAATACAGTTATCTGTCATAGACACCCTGACAGTGACATAACCATATACTATGAGTGCGTTCAAAGATCCTAAATATTAACACTTCCCCTTAGGACTTTGAGCGACTCAAACAGAATACATTTCACAAGAAATCTTAATTTGAGACTCTACCATAACAATACAATTCATGCTCTACGACTCTACGTGCAACATGCAATTTTTAGACTCTACATACATTTTTCAGCAATTATTTTGTAGAGCTATATTAATATAGTATATAGGTAGTAGGTGGATACAGAACAATCCACAATTACATGAATATAATATAAAGGTAACACCTACGTCTACTTAGGGATCACATTCATTTCATGTGTAAACAATTTATGTTTACATCCACCTAACGCTTTTGTTAGTACATCAGCTATCATTTGATCAGAAGGTAGATATTTAACAATTAAGAAATTCTTCCTAACCAGATCTTTGACATAGTGATAACGAAGATCTATGTGCTTCGTTCTCTTGTGACAATATTCTTTACATTCAAGAAGCTTGTGTGCACTTTGATTGTCATTAAACAATGTTATTGGAATATCTTTAGTTACAATTTCTGACAAAAAATTCCTAATAAAACAGAGATCTTTACATACATCAGAAATAGATAGATACTCAGCTTCTGTACTTGATAAAGCTACACAACGCTGTTTACGAGATTCCCAACTGACATTATTGCAACCAAGCTTGACTACAAACCCCGTATAAGACTTACGATCCACTAGGTCGTTAGCCCAATCAGCATCAGAGAAGGCCGTTATACTTAAATTATTAGACCTATTAAAACATAGACAATAATTTATTGTGCCTCCTAAATATCTCAGGATGCGCTTCAAAGCTAACCAATGAGTCCTATTAAAATTGTTGCTAAACTGGCTTAGTTGACTACATGAAAAAGCAATATCAGGTCTAGTGCACACAGATAGATACATTAAGCTACCAAGAAGTTCTCTATAGCTATACATATAGTCATCAGGGTGTTCACTCTCACTTACTTCTAATTTACAATTAGGTACCATGGGAGTAGACACTGGTTTACATTTATCCATGCCAAATTTAATTAACAATTTATTAATATATTCGGACTGGTCAAGTTTTATGACATGCTTAATCCTGTCTCTATATACATTCATACCTAAACAGTTTGTAACTGAACCTAGGTTTTTAATACTAAAACTATTTTTTAGTATAGGCAATAATTCGTTTTTATCACAGCTATAAAATATGTAGAAATCGTCGACATACAAAGCTATAATTATGAGATTATTACCTTCTTTCTTAATATAAACACATGGCTCACATTTACTCTGTTTATAACCATTTTCAGATAATAATGTATGAACTTTTTCATTCCATATTCTGCTTGCTTGTTTAAGGCCATAAATGCCTTTTGATAAAAGACAAACTTTACTAATATCATTATTGGAAAAACCTGGAGGTTGTTCCATATAGATGGTTTCATCCAATTTTCCATTAAGAAATGCAGTAGTTACATCCACATGATCTATGCTTAAATCTAGCTCATTAGCCAAACTAAATAAGATTCTCATAGTGCTATGTCTAACTACAGGAGAGAAGGTTTCATTGTAATCTATGCCTCTAACTTGTGTGAAACCTCTGGCGACCAATCGAGCCTTAAATCTATCGAACTTGCCTGAGGCATCATGTTTACGTTTATAGACCCATTTACATTTGATGACTTTTCTATTTGGTGGCCTGTCGACTATTTCCCACACATTGTTTGCAATGAGCGAATTATATTCGCATTGCATGGCAGATTGCCAATGTTGACCCTCAGCACAAGACACGGCTTCCTCATACGTGTGAGGATCGCCTGGAAGTGCATGATGTGCCATGAGAGAGAAATCAGTTTCATATTCTTCATACCTCAATGGACGCTTAGAACGAGTATACCGAGCAGGTCGAGCAGAAGAGCGCGAAGGCGAAGGCTCTGGGGCTACAGCTGCTTCCCCTTGAGGTGCCACTAGATGCGGCGACGTCACCCGCTCACAGGGTACGTCTACGATCGGCGAACACGGAGAGCCAGCCTCGTTCTCGCTGCCAGTGCAGTAGTACTCATCCTGATCTGAAATCACAGATTTATTTGTTTCAGTATCTAATACAATAATATTTGGATTTATTTCTCTATCGTTACTAGAATGTGGTTGACCATCATTCAGTTCAACATTGGTACTAGAATCTAAAATACTTATATTAGAACTAAGTTCATTCTGATGACTAGACTTATTATTATTATTCAATTCATAAAACATAAAATTATTAGAATTAATATCTTTGTCAGTCTCATAGAATTTATTTTCTATAAATGCTACATTCCTAGATATAATAACCTTAGTAGGGTTAGCGGGGTCTGCAAGTCTATAGCCCTTAGAGGTCTCGCTATAGCCCACAAATAAATACATTTTGCTTTTAGCACCCAGCTTGTTCCTTCTTTGCTCAGGGATAAGTGAATAAGCAATACAGCCGAATATACGGAGATGACTAAGATCTGGCCTTGATCCAGTCCATTTCTCCTGTGGAGTAAGGCCAGATAAAGATGTAGTTGGGGACCTATTTTTTAAATAAATAGCAGTCATTACTGCTTCACCCCAAAAACGCTCCTCCAGGCCTGCCCCTCGTAGCATGCATCTCGCTTTTTCTAAGAGAGTCCTATTAAGGCGCTCTGAAACACCATTTCCCTGAGGACAATATGGAATAGTGGTCTGATGGACAATCCCTTCCTTTTTGAAGTAATCAGAAAAATTGCTATTACAATATTCTCCCCCATTATCGGAACGTAGTATTTTTATTGGAATACCCAATTGTTTTTCTACTTGTGACTTAAAATCAATAAAAGTAGAGAATACCTCATTTTTCCTCTGAAGCAGGTAGCCAAAGCTTTTCCTAGTAAAGTCGTCCGTGAAGGTTACCAGATATCTAGCGCCACCCCAACTTGCAACAGGCATGGGGCCGCAGACATCCGAGTGTATGAGTTCCAAAGGCTGGCTTGCTCGGTGATCACTTTTGGTTGGAAACGGCTTAGCTGCCATTTTCCCTTCCATGCATGGTATGCAGTCTTGCAACTCTTGCTTGTGATTGAACTGAAACAACACACCATTAGCCACACCATTCTTCAATGCTAGCATACCTTCAACTCCAAGATGGCCTAGCCTCCTGTGCCAGACATAAATCGGCACCTCAGCCACGTTAGCACTCTTTGCCTCCTGCTTAGGCAGGAGCGCCGAAGAATGCGCCACCAAACCGCACGTAGACGATGAACTTGGAACACGGGCTTTACCAGATAATTTGTAGATGCCATTTTTGCTATAGGCTTTACAAATTGAATTGCCAGAGATAACACAATTTTCATAGATATGACAACCCTTGTTGTTAAATGTTACAGTAAAACCCTTCTCACATAACCTACTAACACTCAGCAAGTTAATTGATAACTCAGGTACAAAAGAAACATTTTCAATATTCCTAACCATATCATCTGTTTCCAATAATACTTCACCCGATCCCAAACATGATATTTGTTCATTGTTTGCTATTTGTATCTCACTTTTACAGTCTTTAAAATTTGATAACCAACTTTTATTATTGCACATGTGCTTTGAACAGCCTGAATCGATCACCCAGTCCTGGTCCTTAGCAAGAAAAGCAGTTGCGACAAAAGATTTCTCTCCATCATCTTCTTTGTTCTTCTTGTCACGCCGAAGTTTGAAGCACTTTGCCTTCAAATGGCCTTTCTTCTTACAATAAGTACAGGTTTTAATTTGTTGTCTTGAAACAAAGGCTGTTGCAGATGTACCTGAATCAGACTTTCTGAATTCTTCTTGCAATAATCTGGATCGTACTAATTCACTTGATAGACTTCCTGTTAAACACACCGTCTCAAGACTGGAAACAAGATGATCATAATTCTCTGGTAGTCCGCTGAGGAGTAGTTCTGCGATCTCACCATCTTCGGTTTCTTTTCCAATATCTGCCAGCTGCTGAACGAGAGTCATAACTGCATCCACATACTCAGTGACCGATGTAAACTTAGATAACTCGACTCGATGCAGTTGTCGTAGAAGTAGAACTCGACGATACAGGCCCTTGTCTTCAAAAACTTTGGCTAAGTTCGTCCATGCTTCTCGACTCGTTTTAGCGTTATGAACATACTGATAACAGTGTGGTTTCACTGCTAGGCAGATTCTGGCAAGGGCTCGCTGATCTTTCCATTCTTCAACATCTATGCCTTGAGTGCAAGACCATACATTTTCTAGGGTTAATGTCATTTTCATGCAAAATTTCCATGTGTTATAGTTGCTCATACCCTCGAGCTTATCAACATTGTAGCTAGTATTCACTGAATTGTTGTTGTTGGAGCCGCCAGTGGACATAGTAGCAGCAGCAATACTCACGCCTGCGGTCGGCGGTGTAGACGTCGCCATGACGAGCAGCACGAGGCACGCGCACGCAATACAAAATGCACACGGTCTCCGACCCTGCGATGCTTTCGGCTTTTGAAAGAATCTCTTGAATATCCCGGTTGTCGTTAATAAGATTTCTTGTGCCGTCTGGGCTTCCAAAACCTATTAGAGGTTGGTCAGTGGAATTCGACACTATAGGTACTTAAAACCTTCGGGAACTTGATTCTAGCCGGAAAGTCAATGAAAATACGCAGGGTCCATTGAAGCTGTTTTTATTCACAAAAACAAGACACTTAATGTTCGTCAATTAGTTTATAAGATTAGTTAAATAAAATAAGATTTAATTATACAGTGAAATACGTGTCGTCAAGCGAGAGCAGGGTACAGAAGAGAGAGCGAGACAGCAATACAGTTATCTGTCATAGACACCCTGACAGTGACATAACCATATACTATGAGTGCGTTCAAAGATCCTAAATATTAACATCGATAACGGCTAAAATAAAGTACAGGATCAAAGAGCGTTGAACTTACATTTACTAACATTTTACACTTTTTAAGCTTTATTGTATTAACTGCTCTATGTTATAGACTAAAGAGTTTTCTATAAGAGAAAGCTCGAAAGGAGCCTCTGAGGGACACTTAATTCTTTCACTCCAATAGCTCGAAAAAACTAGTGACACTACAAGAAAAAAAAGAAAAAGGTGTATCACTATCACTACATAGTACAAAACAAAGTCGCTGTCGCTGTCTGCCCCTATGTTTGCGTATATCTTGAAAACTACGCAACGGATTTTGAAGCGTTTTTTTTAATAGATAGAGTAATTCAAGGGAAAGTTTTTAATATATAATACATGCATAATATTGTAGAGGAACACTTATAAATTTAGAGGTTTCTAATGTGATGAAGTAAGTAAATAGCGGGAACAGGGTGAGCGAAGCTGCGGGCGGCTGCTAGTTATTTATATATTGAGGTTATAATTTACAATACAGGGTCTTATTTAATTATAATGTGTTTTTCTCTATAAGCGCTTTGTAATATCCCGGAGAAGCAATAACATCATTACCCGTAGCGATATCGATATTTCATAGGCAACCCTAAAATGTTGAGCATTTTGATCTGATATTGTCGAATTCGGACAGATGTACACATACCCATATTGTACTTTATAAACATTTATTTCGGTATTGCACAATATGTGTACAAATAAGAGCTAAATTTCAACAAGAACTAGCTAACCTAAAAGCTGATTATTCGTATAAGTATATACGATATGACGGCGATCTTCGCTTTTATTTGGCTCATGTAGCTTATCCTTGGTTTCTTTCTTCTGTTTATTTCTATCCTTCCTTCGATAATATCTCCTGTTAAGTATAAGCAATAAGAATATATTCTCATGACAGCGTTATGAAATTCTTCCCCATAATATTTGTATGAATTTCTTCAAGATTTGCGCGTTGGCTCGCATGATCGATAACTTGTTTTTTCTCTATTATACTTCCATACAAAGCAAACCAGAAATGCTTTGCTCCGAGCATGTGGGCAGATGGTACGATAAGAAGACGATGCAGTACTCTTGGAGTACGTTTCCACTGACAACCGGTAAAAGATTACAAAAAACTACCGTCAAAATCAGAATCAAAAGTGTATTTATTCAGTAGGATTGCAAGGATCACTTTGAAACGTCTTAAAGCTAGGTGAGTCTAGGTTCCAGTTCCACGCTAGAAGATCAGTCAGTCCCCCATGCACCATACTTCTACGTCTAGGTAACGTCCCCAAATAAAGGTATCGTTCCGTTCTCTATTTGACCGTAGTTTGATGTCTGTTCTTTTAGGCTTGGTTGCATGGAACTGACGCCTAGAACCGCCTTCAGAGTGATCCTTGTTATACCATTGGAATAACTTACTTTGGACGTTCTATACGGTTTCATAAGATTTGTATACATAGTTACAGCAGTTATGTGCATATTGCTATCTATATTACGGTACGATTTTGACAGGTTAAGTGGACTCAATCTTGGTCGATATAAAGTTTTTTTATTTCGCAGTAGGGTTTTTATACTGATCTTTTTTGCAATAATTTCGAGGTTCGCATAATTAATGTGTCGTGGGTGATGGACAGATGCTTTGTTTGTCACGTTATATGACTGGATAGATAGAGATAAAATATATAGATAGCTATTTATCTAGATAATTCAAAACAGGCCACGTTCGAAACAAGTTAGGAATATTTTAGGCAATGGCGACTCTTCCGTGAGCCACTACGCTTGCGCCCTCCTTAAAGGGCTAACGGCTTTAATGAGCTCCATAAATGAGAACAAAGGCTATACGGAACACCTTCGCGATTTAAAATTAAAATGAGACCGTAAAACTGTATTTGTGAAGCCAGCCGCACTTTATCGAAAATCTTGATTTTCATCTGCAGCCATTTTGACGTGTCAAATTGTCAACTGTTTATTAAAAGCATAAAATGTATATCAGATCGAGAAACCTTTACAAATCGTTAGTAGGTATCGTGTTCTTCAATCAATAAGCTTATCAGCCAATCACGATCTCCGTCATAAGATGCAAGTCCAATTGTCGGCGCTCGGTGTCGGTGGCCGCTAATGGAGGTGGGCGGCGACCCCGATTGCGCTGATGTCATGCGCTTGCGCATCCAGCTACCTGCCGATGCCGGGGAGCGATCCTGATGGAAGTAGGGCAGTTTATGACTTTTATTTTTGCGCTTTCGACGTTATTCATCGGTTTTATGCACGTTGCAAAGGGTCCCTGTTAGGTACGGTTTTAAGGTTCCTCACCCAAAGGGTCCCTATAACTAAGACTTCGCTGTCCGTTCGTCTGTCTGTTTGTCTGTCACCAGGTTGTATCTCATGAACCGTGATAGACAGTTGACATTTACACAGATAATTTATTTCTATTGACGTTATAGCAACAAATACTAAACAACAGAATAAATTAAAAATTTAAGGGGGCTCCGATACAACAAACGTGATTTTTTAAATCATTTTTCTCTAAGCTCGATAGGAAGAAATGTATACAGAATATTAAGTTATATATTCCATTTAAAAATAAAACAAATATTAAAGGGGGGCTCCCATTCAACAGACATATTTTTTTTCCGTTTTTGTCGTCCGACTCGCACTTTCATTTTAAAATTGCTATCAGTGTGTTTTTGAACATACAAATAAATGATAGAATATCTAATTAATAAAACTTAGTGAATAAGAAGGTAATCATTGAATCTTGTCACTGCATTAGATCAACAAACATCAGAAGGGATGAATGTGAATGCTATCCCCTTTCTAACACTCGATAACGCAAATCTAACATTATTATTATTGCGAGGGGATGGCCAGGGTGTAGCTTAAATAAAAATAACAATTAGCTACCCTTGTCATCCGTAACACGTGACTGGACAAGGCCCACACAAAATGCATCCCCAAATAATAAACCTTTATCAATACGAATCGATTTTCGAACGAATCTTTATTCAAAATTCTCTCGATTAAAGATCGTCGTGGACCGAAAAAGGTTTTACTGTCTCGTCTTTAATTTTGTCAGATCCCACCCACAAAAAAGGATAAAGATAAAGCAATAAAAATAAATAATGGTTTCTTGGAATTTGTTTTCGTCACATCTTATTGCTCTTGAGTCTATCATAAAATTATGTTTTGATACGTTGGTCAAAGATACCAGTTATGTTGTTGTAAAAAAGGACCTCTATACAAAATTAGGTATGTAAAATAAGAGTACAGAAAAATTTCAAGATCCGGTTAAAATTTAATCAAGTAATCATTTGTAATTATCTTCTACTCGTATATCGACAACAATACGAGATTGCAACATTAGATAATAATCTGTGACATTCGTTCCAAATTTAAAACGCTGTTTAGCTTTTTGTTTGCCTGCTTTATTTTTTTTTGTCCATTTTATTTTCCACACAACTTTAACACTGAATTGCTTTAAAAAAGACAGAAATTTGTTGTGTATGTTTCCAAATGTTGGGTATTTACCCCTATAATAAATTACAAACGAAGAAATTAAAGAAACAAACTTTAAAAATAACAAAAATGTTCAGTCTAATAAAATTTTGGTGACTATTACGATTGTTATTCGCTCTATAACTACTCATATACATACATATTACTTGTAATCCTTTATTGCAAATCCGTTTAAACCAGAAATTCCTTTCCTGATTGGCCCTTTGGCCCTTGTTCGATTGTGCTTGCTTATGATTGGGTAGCCTCCGGCATTTTGAGCTGCTTGTTGCTTTTCCAGCCTCTATAACTGTACAAGTAATCCAGAGAATAATTTGAATTGTAAATCTAATACATTTATTTCTGTAGCAGCCTGTGTCTATAGATTTATTTATATATACTACACTTTTCTCAAACATGCTCTGAAATTTGAGCATTATTTTGACAAACTTCTTCAGATAAATCTAAATTTCTGTACATTTAAATACATGCGAGCAGTGGCCGCCAAAAGTTGTATGAAAATCCATTACGGTCGTGATTACCGGCCAGATAAATTACATAGTAAACTCATCTTGTAATTTAAAAATGGAACGATCTTTTACTCCGAAAAATGGTTACCAAGGAGGTAGCTTATCAACTAAGGTTTTATTTAAATTTCGAACTGGCTTGCAAAATAAAATGCTGTTAATTGAAAATAAAAAACAAATGAACACTTCAACGCTGGAAAAATTAGTGTTGTTCGTTATTTGTCGTAATTGTATTTGACAAAATGAGTTCAAGTTGTACTACGTGCTTAGTTTTTTATTTCTTCGCATTATCTGAAAAATGTACTATGCAAAACCTTGGCTACTAGACATTATTGGACTTAACGTATTTACACGTTCGTCCATCAGTGCCTCTTTTGTTGGCCGCAAGTAATGTACTAAAGCAGTTATTTTTTATCCTTCCAATTCTGTGTGAAAAGAAATAAGCAACAAGTTACTTTTTACCGTCATATTTTCATATTTTAGTTAGGTAATACAAAGTTCCAAACCGTAATCTTTACACATTTAGTCCCGTTTTCATTGAATGTAATAAAAAGCCTCAACAATCCTGGGGTTCAAAGTTACAAGCTGTAGCATTGTTCTGAGAACCAACAACAAAAGTGGAGGCCATTCGGTAAAGCTACTTAAATGTAACGTGGTCGACGTTATTACATTAAGGCAGAACCACCGTTACTTCTCTTTGAACTAAATTTTTAGCTGTATGACATAAAACAAACATTAACCTATCAATGTTACAGTAAGTACCTGTTATGATCGCAACTAATGCAAAATAAAGACAAACAAAAAAAAACATGCTATTTTTCAGATAAACTATTGCTATCTCTTACCAATGGAGAATAACAGACAGTGACAACGCTAACTTAAAACAAACGTCTAGCTATAGTTACGTGTATAATAATGGGAGCTTACTTCTATTTGTTTTTAAAGTGCTAGTTTCACACGTTATTGCGTAGTCTATGAAATGAGTTAGTTCTGTCAAACTGTTGGGCATGTAGCAAGGTTGGTCGTAATGCTTGTGCTACTATTTTATTGTTCTATCTGTGGTCTTGTCTTGTCAAATTACTCAGGCAACTCACTAATGGTCATCTATGGGGATTCTTTTTCTGTCATTTTGGGAAGTCACATAGCTTTTTCATTTTAAATGTTTTTTTGGTGTTATTTTGAGTTCTGTTGTGTAATTTCGATGGTATTTTAACCAACATTACTTGAGGTATTCTTAGCACATAGTGTGAGCAATTGGAAAGAAAGTGCAATATAAATATCCTGATTTGAACGAAAATGTTGCCGATGTCTTTGAACGAAACCGCCATCTTTTTCTTTAAAGACAGTGACAGCCGACTGGTTTATTGACTGACTTGATTAATATCTATTTTATTTTAGTAATATACTTATCCTCACTTGACATTGGACATATAGATCCAAAATGGACAGATTCCATTAATTAATTAAGAAGAAGAAGAAGGTCATCTATGGTGCTTTAGTGTCTGCTTATAGTTTATGATCTATGGCTATGTAGAAAAATACTATGTAGCTATATTTTTGATCGTCACAATTTTGATAATTCACAATGTTCTTATCTTAGCTGATTAACCCATCATCGGTTTCCTTTTTACCGATCTTGTTTGAGTGAATGTAAATTATTTTAAGAGTTATATATTTTGAACCAAGGATCATTAAAAGCGCGAGACTTGAGTGGTCATTTTAGCCCATCTTTGATTTGCCGAAGTTCCCAAAAAATAAAAGAGTCCTCACTAAGTCATGCCGACAAAGTGACGCTTTCGATCATGATCCATTACCACCCAGGCTAATAACAGGACTATAGAAATGCATTAGTTTAATAGCACCTTGTTACAAGTTAAAATAAAGGTTTGTTTGACTTCGTATGAGATAATGGTACTTCCACTTCCTCAATTCGTCGGGAGATGGTGTGGAGCGTGAGAAGATGTAGCATTTTTGGATTGTTCTGGGCCAGCGTTAATGTGAGATTATTATGTCATCGTCTTGTTGGAGGGTAAATTGAAATGGTATAGTTTCTCGTGGTGGATAGGCACGCAATGATGATGACTTCGGTAGAAAAGATTGCTAAGTACCTCTAATGATGCGAGCTAGCTGGACCGTTCTCATAGAAGAGTCTTACTCTATGCAGAAAGCATCGGGTAGCGGATGAGTTTACAATATATCTGGTGAAATTACTAGATTAACATGAGACTCTAAAAATGGAAACACATAAATTATGGCATACATGCCATATCAATAAAAGACAAAACACGAACATTGTCTCCCTACGGTAATCACTCCTCAGCAAGTCGATCTTCGCCCGCGTCATAGTGATAAAGGACTGAACGGAACACCTCTAAATCACACACAAATTCTTATAAAATGCATAAATCTGTTTTGCCCCAGAGGCCCTTTATACAGTATGTTAGTTTAAACGAGGGACATATTGAAACCCACAATAGTGCATGATTATATGATACTAATAAAAATATGAACAAAAAAAAAACACTGATAAATAACAGACAGAACCATACCAAAAATTTCGCTAAAGTCTCGCAACGTGTGTACACCCTTGCGCTAGCGATTTAATATTATCGCAGAACATGTGCGCGGGTCAATGACCTTTAGGTATAATCCATTTTCCCTTCGTACTTTAAACCTGGCTTACCTAGGTATGGCTCCCTTCCTCGTCCTTGGGCATGCGTCGGTACGGTGAACTGACCAAATGTTCGCAATCGTTGGTTAACACCTAGCATAAGATTGTACGACGGAATCTGGCGGTTGGGAAACATCTCTCGGTACAAATTAATGGCTCCTCGCACACTATCATTAGATAACACGTAGGCACGAACCATATCCCAATATTCTTCATTAGAATATCGATAAGACGTCATTTTTGGTTATTAAAAGAACACGTTTACAGGACACACTTATCCCGAAGTAAGCGGGGTTGTTTTTGCGATACGCGGAAGCGCAATATTAGACATGCGGAAATAGCAGCGCACTCGCATAGACTGACTGCGGTCAGCGCGGGAGTGTGTCCTCCTGTCGGTGCAACACAAAGGGAAGGGGCGGGGTTTGCGCACAAGCTTCCTTTTCGGTAGGATCGGCACGTGTTTTGCCGCGTGATTATTTTACTGTTTACAAGTTCACTTCTTGCGCGCTCAGTGTTCATGAATAATGTATTTTAGTGGACAATTACGTCACAAATTAAGGTTATAGGTTTTTTACATATTTGGGACGAGAATCGAATACTGAATACCCTCCCTCAATAAGTCCCTCGTTTAACCTAACACACTGTAGATTGGGAGTGCATATTATCAGAGATTAATCCATACACATCTATAAAGAGAGAGAAACCTAAAACCAATTTAGCTAGTAGCTAAGCTGTCATGTTATACTAGCAAATTACTGTCCAATTTAATTGCACGAAAACCTTTGAACGAGGAAGGGTTTCTTACTAATTCACCTCTGATCAAAGATACAGTCCTATTGAATGTAATCTGGCTTTTTCTGTGTATCTACTGTCTCGATTGGTACTAAGGGGCAATTTCAAAGCGCGATCTGCGATGTTTTCTTCGATGTTTGGCTTTTCAAATTCGCTCAGGTTTACATACATTTTATTAGCTCTAGAGCGTTGCTGACGATCAATAAGCTGCTCAACTGATTCAAACTAATCAGAAGCGTCATCAAGACTCTTACATCATCACGGTAAACGGAAATGCACTGAGCCAGAGAATCACAAGTCAGCAACGTGTTGCTTTGGTGATGGTTGCGTTGACCCCCCTACCCGATACCAGAGGTATACCTAGCCTTCCCAGAAGATGGAAATTTTAAGGTGCATGCGTTGGGCATTCCAGAAACTTCGCAACCGCGAGTTTTGGAGCTCATTACGCTATGGGAAGTTATGCTCAAATGCTGATGAATGATGTGAGATTCGCGACCCTTTTATAAAACCAGTAAGGGCTACTGAGAACGTCTTTCAATGGTGGTACGAATCGCGTGCGGGCTAACCATGTAACCATAGTGTTTTTTTTGTTGTTCAACCACTTATTAGTCTTATTGTGATGTGAAAGTTCAGTAATGACTGTAGTACTATAGCCAAAGTGGTGACATTACTGGTGAGAGCTTTTGCTTTAGCGACTTTATAGATGGTGAATTGTCAATCCAATTCTTTTTTTTTTCCATGCCAAAGTTGCCTGAAACTGATTGCTTTCAGCGATAAGGTCACCCATTGTTTTCCTTAATTGCTTACTTTTATGTCCTGTTACTGTAGTTTTGCGTAGTGAACAATAAAGAGTTATCTATCTATCTAATTGCTTAAATGTAACGATTGAAGCAAACGCGCAGGTTTTGTTAATTAATTAAATATTTTAAACTTTTTCGATGTATTAATGACTAAAAACATGGTCTGAACTGGCTGCAGGTCTCGTTTCAGTTTTGAGAATAGTCTTTTTACGCCCTGTGTCTTGAGTGATTCGAATTGAATTACTGAGAAGATCTTGAGTCTTAAACAAGTTTCGAATAACCACCAACTGCGGTCATAATGGTAAGACAGCTTGCTTTTAAAGAAATTATGCAAAGTACTCTACGTGAGATACCTTTTTAGGGCTGTTATACACTAAGATGCAGCAATGCTGCACGTGGGCTGGGTTCGTAGCATGCTACTGATATTGCTGATGTCAGAAATACACGAGGCTCGGTTTTCCGGCCAGGATAGCAAGATAGTGTTTTTTTTTTTTTTTATTATAGATAGCTAAGCATTTGTCTGCCATCACACCTGATGGAAAGTGAGGATGCAGCGCCTAAGATGGAGCATGCTTAGCCATAATCCACCTGTTCACTCTTGTCTTGAAAATTCCCAAGTTGTAACTTTCCGGAAATACTGACGGCGGAAGAGAGTAAAATACTATCTAATTAAATAGCGGATTATAGAACTATCTTCCTTTTTCAAATAGCTGTTCGGTTTTCATGAAGCTAAAACTACTAGCTTGCTTTACTATCTTGCTATTCTGGCTTGAAAAAGCCTCGTTTATCCTGGGCATATGTTCGCAATCTGACTCCTAGGGCACAGAACATATTCGACAAACAGCCCAATGCCGCATGCCGAAGTGAATGACTAAAACTAATTCGTTGAATATATCCTCTTCTACGTAATACTTAGTTAAAGCAAAATCTTTGGCACTGGCATGCAGCTGCGTTCTTGCATATTCTTGAACCTTAACAGTGTGACACAAGCCTTACTCTTCATAAGACGCTTTCTTAATTGGAATTCGGTAGCAGAACCAGTATAGACAGGTCCAGATTTATTAACCTTTGTATTCTTAAAAGTCTATTTCTGTACAATTTCCGAACAGAATTCTTGAGTCTTAAAAACTTTAAGTATGTCTTTGATATGCCGCAACTCGCATGCGACTGTTTAGTGCTAAGTTTTGGACCCTTTGGGAGCCTTTACTGTTAATTCTTCTGTGCCTTGGACCGGTTTGTGCGAATTTGAAACAATGGTCATATTCTCAGGCACACGATCGTGCGTTCCACGTCGTATTTTAGTTACAAGTTGATCTTGTGGTAAAGATGATTGCAGATGTTCATGTTTAAATCAAAAATGCATTTCGGATCGTAACTGATGTCTTTATTGTCAGTGGCAAATGTTATTCCAGAACAGTTTTACAAGCATTAACAATGGCTTGAATGGTAGTGAAAGACATGGATTTGTCAGCATGATTGTTCATTTTGCTATAAGTACTCTCAAAATACGTCGGAAAAGCATGTAGTATAATACATATCGTATATCTGATCAGCAACATTGGCTCCATCGACAGATGCTGGCCAATCTTACCGAAAGATCCTGCCAAAGTTAATCATTAATATTGAATCAAGTCCACCTTTGTCACACCTCGCCGCTCCAATAAAGATTCCTTTACAACCAATGAATAATAATAAGCCAAAAGGTATTGAACCATGGCTTTATGCAATAAATAACACGATATGATCTTTGGTCTGCGTCTCCGTAACCACTGGTTGTGACTATACGTGTTTTAGCGTCGTCTCAGACGGTGCACGATCAAACTGTTTCTTCTTCTGTCCGGCGAATTTTGGGTGCATGAGTCAAACTTTTCGGAAGATTTGCGAATTAGCTAAACGAAAACTTGATAAAAAATCTATCAACAGCTGTAATAAAATTAATCGGGTTCGCGTTTGTTGTCATTTTGTTTGCACAAATATGGTCCTAAAAAACACTCAATAGATGGCTGAGCATTTGTATGTTTCGTTTTAAAATCCTCATACTTTGTTATTTAGGCCACACAGCATACAAGTCTTCTGTTTAACATGGCCTTTGAATGCAATCCATTTAAAGACCGATCCGATTCCATCTGAATTTATATCTAAGGTATTTCGTAAGTATATTTCTACTGTTTGCCTGTTCACAAACACCGTTTCTAAAATACCAATACCGTCCGAAAGGGACAACTAAATCTTCATATAAATCTTCGGCCCCTAATTCGGTTTACCTAAGTTTGACAAATTTTACTTATAAATTCAACTAAGTACTGTTTGGACATCGATGTCATTGCATGAATACTATAATAGGTACTGCTATTGATAAATTATTTAAATTAGGTATTTATGAAAAATGTTATTTAAATTTTGATGCCACCTCATGTGGGGAGAAAAATTAAAATTGTCGTTTGATTTGAATTTTATAGACAGAATGCTTGTGTTTATAATCAATGGTTCTTCAAATCCTAATAATAAAGAGAAAACTAGCGTTGATTTTGTTTTATATAAAATCCAATAAGCGTAATTTAAATGGGCAATATATTCGATTGGCAGAAGATAAATCCTTCATCTTTTTTTCAATGAATGGCTCGAAGGCGTTTGAATTCGAATGAGTTTAGCAGATGGTGCGTTAATTTGAAAATCGTAATATATTTTTTGTGCACAGCCTGGGTAAATCTTACGAATTTTTCGTCTTGAAATCTCTGAGTATCCTCAATGTTTATTTTCTTTTGTCTATCGCCAACTCTTTTTCAATATAATTTTGTTTTGTATCAAATTAGTAAGTGTTCTTTAAAACTAATCGGAATATTCTTGGTGTAATATGAGAAGCAACTAACAAACCTACGTTCAATCATTCAATTAAACTCTTTAATTAATTAGTGTTGCGTAGATTGGTAGGTGGCTCAATACTTTTTATTTTTGGTGGAGTTGATTCATCAGTTTGCTTATTTCTCTTTTATTTTAATCTGTTGCGTTTTTTGTGAATGCTACGAGTAGCTATATTACTATTTGCAATTGATAAATGACCTTAGCATTTTAAAATAGACTGTAAACGTGCTCTATAGTTTGTGTTTATTAGATATATTATTTTAACTACACTCAAGCATTTTTTTCATAACTCAGTTACAAGTTTTTATGTTTTATGTATTGTTTGTTCACCTTAAAATTTGTCAGCAGCTTTGATTTTTTTAAATATAATCGATACGACTTCCTTCCGTTCCTTCACGGATAGACCGTGTTATTATTTTTAAGTAAGTAAACAACTTTTATATCACCATCAATAACGTCTTTAAAAATGATAACGGGCCTAATATAAATAATTTCCACCTACAACTATCGGAGATCCGTTCGGCTCATCACTCGTTGCACCTTCATGAAGTGTACATTGCAATAGCAATTTCTTATCTGTGGGGTCCCTTATAAGGCATTCGTTTGTACTGCATCAGTAATCGCCTTACTGATATATCTGTATCGCCGTAGAATATAACATAGTCTGTATCAAACATAGCAAACGACGCGGCAATGTCTATACCTATTTTATGAGTTGCTACTGGAAGTCCGTCTTTAGCCGGATATTTTAAATTTTATACCAGACCGGTTTCAATTCGCATGAACGAATTTTCAATAACACTTACTCAGGCTGTTTGACTACTATCAATAAGTTTCCGTTGGCTCGCAATAGCATAAACTTTACTGGTTTTTTAAGATGCAATTTAACCAATTCATGTATTGGTTGTATATTAATAAGAAAAAATCTTCATGTTTCAATCTCTAACCAGTTTTTGAATGCAGACGTTTATTTTCTTTAACTGTATTTTCCGGTCTTTTTGTTCCATCATAATAACAGCTCTACTGCATTATTTGTAGCTTAGTTTCTTGTAATAATATCATGATGTATGGATATCGGTTTAGTTTATTTCCAGTTCTTATATCGGTTTGAATGTTCATCATTGGTCGTATCTATGATAGATACTGTCGTATTAATTTATTGGTTTTGTCCCTATTTATCTTATTTCTATGGATCGCAAAAACAATTTTCTAACTTAGAATATCTACTTTGTTTTATCGCTTCTCTTAACATAAAATGTCCAGCTATCATTGGTACTTATCTACTTCTATATGGTAGTTATTTCAAGCTTTGTTCCTGGAAGTTCAAAAAACCTTTCTCATAGAAGTTTAGAACTCGGCTCGTTTTACTTTTGTCTCACAAACTATCCTATCGCCGAAATCTTGATGACAATACGAGTAATAAAGAACTTGAACTTCACTCGGCTTTACCTCAAAAGAGTCAAATTGTCGCAAATGATTCACACGAAACTGACCTTTCTGTCTTTGTAATAAGATACCAGTATGTTGAAAAATGTGAATTGTTACACATACGTGAAAATACACCTGCGCTCGCGCCTATCTCGATACTGCAGAGCACGTCTCGAGGGTTAGACCGCCTTGGCTTATCATTGAGTCGCTATGTCTTAATGGCCTTACTAACTGTAAGACCACATGAGTTTATGCACGAGGGGTTAACCATAATACGTATGCCGTCATTCTGTTTGTCTTATTTACTTTTGTCTTATTTAACGTGCCTTTACATTTATTTTTATGGATTGTCAAAACCCATACTACTATCTGTATAAGTACGATAATATAAAAATATTCTGAATTGGAACCTATTGAATTAGACCAGTCCGGTAACATTCCGGTATAAAGTCTCTATTTACTTATTCAAAGGCATCCGGTGGGTGATAGACCATTAGAAATGTAGCGTTAACTGTCAATACATCATTTGGATACCGTTCATCGTCTTCAACTTCTGTAACAATTCATTGTTACGAAATGATAGATCGGTACATTTATTCGTTGAATGAAACATGAACATTATTGGTAAATCATGAATCGTTTCTTTCTGTAACATGTTTGCCACCCACTCATGCACGAGCAACATGTACGTATTGTATTTTATGGGTCTAAATGCCTAAGCGGTTTTGAAAAAGAGCATTGTGTAATACATCAATTAAGCTCAAGATACTTTTGAAAGATGGACTGAATTCATTTAAATGAACCACACGCTACAATCACTACTTACTATTGCACAAGCAGCTTTTATAAACAATGTATTTGATACAACTGTGATATATCTCGGTCCGTTAAATAGTGAGAGCTCACCTTCATTCAATCTCTGCCTTAAACTTGACGCGTAACACGAGCTATCAATCTAAATGTTACAACACAGAGCTATCAATTATGAGTGTAATGAAATAATGGCAGAGCCGCATCACGATGCAGATGACGGATCTCTGGAACTTCGTGCAAACCATGCGGATGATGTAGATAAAGCTGCCATTGCCAAAGTCAATTGCAGTACTCATCATAACACAAGAAGACAACTAAAGGATAAACATTAAGACATTTTATCGAACAATTTCACTGTTCGGTTGTAAAACACAGTTTTTTAGCAGAGAGACAAAGATGTCTGATTTGTAGCTATAAGTAGTATCATTGATGATATAGCTAAGCTAAGCTTCTCTTTTTATAATCATCCCGACCACATCCAAAGATGTCAGATTTGAAGTAAGTGGTATCATTGAAGATGAAGCTAAGCTCGTCTTGTTTTGATTAACCTTACCACATCACAATGAAGAAACATTTCACCAAATAAATCACGGCTTTCAAAACCGCAATTGTATAACGTTACATGTAATGAAGTCCGAAGATCATTAAGCTTCAAAAGATTTAGAAGACAATAGGCTAGCTTGTCCGTCATCGCAAAACAAGTATGTAGTTCTTTCCTCTCACATGTATGTTAAAATGTGGTCGTGTCATAAGTTTGAGTAGGTCATGACTTCATGACTCATGACAGTCTCAAAACTAAAACAAACTATATCAGGTATAATGGTTTCAGTTTAACGGTTTTCGCTTTAGACACAATAGTTTCAGCTTTATATTCAGTGAAACTTTTAGCATATCTGTAAACTTTGTTGTTATTTTATACATTTATCTATTCTTTGTTAACGTCAAATATGTCTCAAAGGAAGTCCTTTTGGAGCCAACAAAGAACTCACTTTAGACATAAAGTACAGTTCGGTTCAACCTATTTAGTTCTTTGAAGGCTGTATTGCTGTGATTAACAAACACCAGTGGTCCCTAATCACCTACTTTCTCCATGGTTGGCGTGATGATACACAAACGAAGATAATAGACTTAGTACGAAAGAGGTGGTTTAAGACAAAGCACTAGTTTCCTCTTTGGTATTAGCTACGCAATTTTTAATACTAATTCTGCCCCTAAAATAAATAACTTTCTATAGCGAAGTGTACACCATTGCCTCTATTAGTGCAGGTGTTTTGTAATATCTTTTATTTTATCACTTTTCTTCATGAATATTTCAAGTATCCGTTATTTCTGCAAATGTATTATAATAGTCTCCTACCCACTACGTGCTGTGATCCAAAACATCACCTGTCAACACCGCCTTCATTATGACTCATTCAACATCTTCCTTACAAAATATCTTGAACTTTGACTCCGTGGAACCTCTATTTCATCATTTGTCAGTCAGCAGACATGCAGCATCGATTTACATGGATATTGTAATACTGGCATGGCATGTAGGTTGTTGAACTGTTATGTCTATTTTGTGTTCTAATAATTTAAACTCCTCAAATAGTTTTTATCTAACAGCAATCCGACGTGGGGATATTCTTTTCTTATATCAGTTTAAAAAATGTATACTAGATCTAAAGCTTCATAAAACTCATCTTGGTCTTCATTATAGTTTAATGCATCGTCATTAAATAACGTATCAAATGCTAAATTGTTATGAGTCAGTGATGTAGACGTCTGCTACAAATTATTCTTCACAGGCGGCCAGTTCCTCATTCTCCATTATAAACCCATAAAAAACTTCAAAAGAATATCGTTCGATCAACAGTGTAAATGTTTTATTGATACCGCGACGTGACCAGCAGTGACCAAGCATTCCCGGCGGCGGCTTGCGACAAAAAACGAACTAATTTAGGATTTAGATTCGAGCTCGACCGTAACAAAAGTTCTCAAATCTGTTTGCTTAGCGGTGCCAGTTCTTTACGCACGATCCGAGGAATCCGTGATTGGGAAGGTATTTGAGTTTTGAACCATTTTTTGGGTCTTTGCTCTCATCTTCTTAGACATTGTGGGGAAATCAGTTAAAGTTAGAATCAACTTTAAAGTCCCAGTTAAGGTTTCAAAAATATTTGAGTTTGGTTATTAGTTTGAAGAACAATAAGCAAAGAATCTTCATACCATTTGAATCAATCTAATTACCATTGTTTTTTGTCCAGTAGTTTTAGACGTCGGTGTCAGTCTTTTAAAGTCATTGATATAATATATGAATTATATATTGCAATCATGATTGATCATGATCACATTTAAAGCTACGAAAGCTACTTGTACCCAGCAGAACCTACTGGACTTCACTATTCTGTCAGTTAATCAAAGTGATTTAACGAAACGAGCCGACAGTAATTTACTATCCCAATCAGTTCAACCGCCATAATTTCCAATTAGGTGAATGTCACAGAAAATTGCAAGTCAATGGACCAGAATTGATGATACAAAAACCTCATAGTAATGGTCACATTGTCTTTCAAAGACGCTTGTTTAGTATCAATAAACCTTATTGGCTAAGTAGTAAGTAACCATTAGATTATATGGAACGATGATATTTTAACAAATACAGAGTTTTTTATAGCAAAGCTTAGTACTTACCTAATCATAAAAAAACCAATAAAATGAATGAATGAAGAATAATGAATGATGAAGAATATTGTTTATGCTTAAAAATAAAAGAGACTTTAAAATGCCATCACACACACACACACATACATTTGCCTTGACTGGGTTTGAAAGAACCAGTGACACAATAATGAGAAGAAGAAGAATGATAAATATACTGATGCAAAGTGAAACGCAACTCAAAACATTGAAGTTATGTAAGAAAAACAGAAATTAACCGCACTGTGATAAATGAAAGAAATTAACACACCAAGGGAAATATAGAAGTCTATCGTGTAAAAGGGAACATTGTAAGTGATGGAGGGTCTTACAAATATATGGAGTGACATTTAGTGGTACTTAACATTAGTGCCTGTTAAATAGATGCATCAGTTAAAGTGCGGTGCAACTGTTAAATTTAACTAATTAGTGGTAATATGGGTGATGGGAAGTGGTAGAAAGTAGACCCGTCGATGCACATTGATACAATAGAGGCGTAAACAATTAGGAATCGTCTGGATCGAAATTTGACAACAATTCAGTGTAAGCACTTTTTATGATGATGTTTTGATTTGAATAACATAAAGTACTTATGATAACACCAACCATGGTAGCAAACAGCATGACTTACAAAATAAAGATCAGTATAATACTTTTCTTGCTGATCTCGGCATAGAATCAACTAGAGAAACGCACCAGGAATTTATCAGTACAGCAGTAGTACTAATAGTCTGAGTTTATAAAATCAAGACTATGGTCACCAATCCTGAGTTAGGACAGCAACCCCCCCAAATATGATGTCCAGCAGTGAACTTATTTAGGGTAAAAATAATAATAATAATCAAACAGACAGTATACAATTGCGTTTTGTGGCATATCCTCATAAACATTGAAAACATATTGTTCCGAGATCTGAATGCTCATGCTCAACCTGTGATTATGTGGTGTTATTATGTAGGTATATATCTGACCGAGCGAGGCTGACACGCCCCGACTCTGATCGACGAACAATGCCTGAATGTTTTGAAGATTTCAATGAGCTCGGTAGAATTATAAAAACTTCCTGCTTGAAAGTATTGGCGTGTGCAGGTACTCCTCGGGTTACGGGTTCTAACTACTTTTCTTTGTTCTAAATACTATCATTTATGATTTTTGTGATCTTTGAAACTGACTGTTTTTAAACTCATCTCATTAAATCAAATAATTTCATGAATGTTTCGATACGGTCTAATTTAACTTTATTCCTATTTGTATCAGTAATGTTTCCTTCAAGTTTAATTTGGTTAAGATACTCATTAATTAATCTCTATCAAAATTACTCGTAAGTTATGGTGCTAACATCGTCGTGAAAGTCAATTACCGGTCAATTTCCTGTTTGAGACACTATTCCATCTCTTTGATTCCCGTTTAATGTTTAGAGTAGATGACCAGACGGATGTCATCGTTGAAACCTAATGCAGACAAAAGTGAACCTAAATATAAAGATACAAAACTCGTTTTTGTTCAACAAGTATTCTTATGGTCAAGATCAAGACTGTTGCAAACAAGATTGTGTGCTCCCAGACATAAGGTTTAGATTAATGCTGTGGTTCACTGTCGTCTGAAATCGATTTATGTAAAACGGGCTGTTACTAAGTAAACACTTCGAGATGAAGTCTCAGACCGATTCCGATCGATGTTTATTTATAAAAATTCTTCATGCTTTTTTGACGAGTTCGTTGTCCATTCATCGAATCGATGGATTAAAGTTTGACATCGAGTGCCGTGTCGGGATCTTTAAAATATCATGCTTTGAACACAAGATCAATATTATTGCTTTCAATGTAAACAGCCTTACATTCATTAGATCTACTTGTATCTCATGATTTATTATAAAAACACAAACATTGAGATTTATGTGAAAGCGACTGATAGCAAGGAGTTAAATGTTAATTTGAATGACATTAATAGCCAAGAAGCGGCAGAACTAGAAACAGTTATCTCCATTGATATGTAGTTTGGTAGCAGCTTCCTGTTCTGTAATGTCGTCTATTAACAAGAAACGTTAAAAAGGTCAAAAGGTCTTCAAATGAAAACGGTTCTATCTAATTTGAAAAAGTATCCATTAGTAATTACGTATTCTTGATATCTTTCATTTTGGATCATGTACCGAGGTTGGATATCAATAAAATTAAAATGGGTTTCGGATAACCAGCAGCGGTTAGTATAAATGGTTCAAGTGTAGGAAATGAAGCGGTGGATGTGCTAAGAGATTACTTTACTGTATATATTACAATGTAAGTCGCTGATACCTCATCACTTAAAGCGAACGCTATTAAAGCATTAATGCGGTGCCGACGACCGATTACCGACTTCATTTAAATAAGCCCCCGCAATTGCATCGAATCAAAAAGAAAATAAACACTTGAAATGCCTCAATGCGGGACAAATCAGGAGTCGATAACAAATCAGATGTATAAGTATTGAAGACGAGACTCTTATTGGTAGATCGGAAGATAATGCGCGATTTGAATCTCGAGCTCAAGCTGATGCAGCCATGCAGTAGTTCCAATTAGCTGTTATTGAACAACTGTTGTTTGACTTGTAGATTATCAGCTGGAACAAGCAGATAGTGGTTCATTAATTCTAGAATATCATCGTCGACATCTAAAATTGATAAGCATCCGTAACTTTTGGAATAGGTAAAAATATTTGTGCAAGAACATATAAATTGTCTAAATTGGGAAATATCCGTTATCCATAAATTGTATTCACACAAACAATGCCATAAAACTTAGAAACCAAATTGTTGTAAAAGACTCAATTCATCAAAAGCTTATCTCGGCCAAGACATTTGAATACGGACGATGCTGCGATGTCTTTTGTGTTCGTTTTATTAATGTGGTTCCATTAACAGACTTTATTGCTAAAGGAACCAGAATGCACAAATTGATTTCCAAATAAATGAAGCCGTTCGTGATTTTCGGTTTTCCGATCAGATTTATTTTTTATTTGTATGAACCATTTGGTTAGATATTGTATTCTGGGTAATAATGGACATTCTTAAGAAAAAAGTATACGTGTATTATTACTGTGTACGCAGAAAATAATTAATGATTAAGATTACACGATTGAAGGTATTATGGCTATTTTGTCATCACTTTGGCATAGCATGGATGGCAAGATATATAGGCAAGATCATGATGCAAGTAGTCATACAATACAGATTACGAAAATATCCAAGACAGCTCTATGGTGGAGAGCTTATGCTTAAGTGTGGATCACCATAATCTTCTCCCGAGTGTTAGATGCACGCTAATTACCGTCCGAAAGCTCCAATCCCTTTTAATTATGACAAGTTGAAGGCTCGGAACAGGTTTCATTCGCCTCAGCTTCAACATCTACTTAAGGCGAGGATTTATTGTTCGCGATCGGTTTTACTTTGTACAAATTATTTTGTATAAAGCAACATGATATTACTATGCGTGGTTTTGATAAACGATCTACTTACGCTATTGTGTATTTCTTTGCTGTGGTTCTGTGTATCTCTTCTGCTTTATCAAGAATTCGTCCAAAAGCAAAAGAATATCTGTTATGTCTGAAATTAGTTAGAGCAAATATCTTTATTCCAAATTGTTCTAAAATATTGTTCTCTCTCCTTATCTTAATGCAATGCACGTACCCTATTATTTGGTGATTCATACTTAAGTACAAAGTTGATGACTACACGTTGATCCCAACGAAATTTATTCATTTCTTATTTAAAATCTGGGTTTATTATTCCAACGCTGATTTTCAGAAACGTTGTACAATTCTCACAGAACACGGTTCTGACGTTGACAAAGTTAAAGTTGGTGATGAGCGAATTATTGTAGGGACAACATCTGCAGAGGATTTACTGCAATACAAAAATCCAAAGATCGGCAATGAATTAATTCATTTGGCGTAAATAGTCATACACAAAAACAACAATTATAAAGGGTTAAAGTAGGTGCAGAAAAATCTCCATACACTGCCAGGTTCATCAAAGATGCCCGTCTTAACGAAATGCTGCAGAACATCAATATATGGTAAAATGTCAAAGCAATTTAAAGGAACACAAAAGGTTGCTACACTTTACACGTTGTTTGGGATATAGTGAAATTTTATCTGTGATTTTGTTTCAGTATTGCTTTTTTCGTCATGTAAAACTTAAATGATGAGGGTTTAATTTGAGTCAATATTAAAAATTCATAAATTATAAAAGTTCACAATATCATCAATGTAAAAGCAATAAGTGATGCAATCTTTGGGCATGCAAATTGTTGAAGCAGTCGGGTCGTCGACCGGCTTGTTTGCCCAGCATCAGTGCGATGGGCCTCTATTGGCTGGACGGTGATAGGCTTATGCCACTCCAAATTAAGCTTTGTCGCCAACTTTGAATCGATTGCAGCAAGGCAATTTATTCTAATAAATATCGAGGTTCCACATATCACTACGTATCTGGCCCTTATATGTTAATTATTCAGTTGTCATAACTCAAGAAAGCTGTCATGAGGTTTTTGTGTTCTATATAAGTATTTCACGGCTATCATGTCTTTCTTATTAGTCTTTTATGTCAATGGAGTGAAACTCCTCGGTAAGTACTATGCCTTCTTCTGTAAACCCCAGTGAAATCAATTCGTAACATGCGCCCGCGTAGATAAGGTCAATGTCGATTCGCCTTTAATCCGCTACTGATTCAGATCTGAATCCTTTTTTGTTGCATTTATTTGAGTTGCATTATCTTCCTAGGTATATTTTATTCAAAACGCATCTTTTCATTCAAATAATATAGTTCTTCTATACTCACAAATGTTTCTATTGTCACTTTAGAAAAGTGTTCGTATGTACTTTGTTTCATTCTACAATTTGAGTATTCAAAATGCTATACATACTTCTAAATGAGACAGGTAGTTTGACTTTTACTGGGTGCCTTGACACAGAACACTAAAAATAATCACGTACATCGAAATCGATTACTTCATTGCACCTCTGGTCGTCTTATTAAACTATTATCTTCGATGGTATCTGACATGGAGTACGCCCACGACCTCGACATTACCTTACGTGTTATGTACTTGAAGAGAAGGGTCAAACTTGTACTCATTCATGCTTCTACCTACGGGACGCGTTATAGTACCTGGGACATGGTAATGTTAGATAGAGTAGACTCGCCTGGTACCTACACCTCCTACTTCACAGTCGGCCGAGACAATGGTTATTTAAGCGATGCAAAGCTGGCTAAACCATAAATTTCTTTACTACCTCTATGTGAAGTTAATATTTCAGGCAGAATTGTGAGATGTTTTAAAATTATAATTTACAAGAATTTCACAAAAAAGTTTAATAAAAATATACAAATTATTGAGGATAATAGAACAAAGCCGTTTTCTGTAATCATCCTGAGAGTTATGTGCATCATGGCAGGTATAGTCTGAATAAAACATGACATGGCCGTGCATCTTGTAACAGTTTACCACAACGCATATTTGAATCGGCAATGCAGACTGTGTTTACTATTACTTTTCTGGGCAGCTCTAAAATTTAAATCAGATTTCTCACCTGTGAAGGTATGTGGTTCACTTTGCTCTCTATTTTACATTATTTGCATTGGTTGATAGCTTATTATCCGTAGTTCCTACTACTCGTAGCTTCATAAGCAGCTGAGCGCTTTCTTGCGATTGTCTTGTCCAATTTATATCATAGCTCCTATCATCAGTACTATTCCGTCCTATTATTCCTGATATTAAATTAAATTTAGCTGCGGTACTTACGTGCTATGCTGTCTCACTGGGCATCGTCTCCTATAAATTCGTTCCAACCATTTCATATTATTCGAAGTTTCCTATTTAATTTCTCAGCAATATCGTAATGATCCTCTCAATGTTCTTATACTTGAACTAAATTATTCTTCTTATCATGACGCTGATTCTCTCGAACCGAATGTGGTGAAAGGATTTTAGGTGCGCCTCAAAGCGCCTCGTTTCGTGCACTTAACATATGTTTCTCATCAATTTGTAGTTTCTAAGACATACCGTTTCCTCACGATGTTTTCCTTCTCTTCTCCGTTCACCATTTGAGAGTACTGGCATAGTGCACACAAGTTTTAATACAGAAAAACTCATTGGTAAACGATTGGATTTGAACCCACGACCTTAGGACGGAAAGGCAGGGACATTACCACTAGGCCACCAGTGTTCTCAAAATAATATAATTATTAAGTTCCTACAACATGCCCTATCAGTTTTGTTAATTCCAGGGATACAACCATTATCATCTCATCCCTAAAACGTTTTCAATTTAATAAAACCAAGCTGTGATGACTTCTGTCTAAGGTTTTCCTTGTTCCAACGTAATCAGTTTCTGTAATTCAAATCTCATTCGACAAATACAAAAGTGTTCAGTTGTATTGTAACAGAGTCGATGGTTAGGGCCGGGTCGGATGGCCCGCGGCTACGGGCGAGGCCGCGGCCGGTCGTAGGGAACGCGGCCCAAAGGGGCTCCCAGGCGGAGTTCCCACCGACTGATGTAACTGCTAGCGTTTTGATACCGTTTCGAAAGGCTCCTTTCCGAGGAAGTTCAGCTCGAGATGCCTTAATAATTGCATGGTTTTGAAAGCCAAACTCTGACATGACTATAACCAGCAGGAAAGCAATTACTGTGAAAAGATGATTATTGATCTAAACGGACAACTTGGATTCGGTATATTCTGATTCATAATTACAAACACCTGTTTTATCAACGAAAAGGTGCATTCTGTACCTTCATACCGCATACGAATGACTTTATTATCCAGCTTATCAAAATGTATCTCTATCTTTTCAAAACTCGCATTAAAACAAAACTTGTGGACGGAAACGGAAATTGTTATTACGTTTTCATCTAAACTAGCATTAAGTCTCTATATTCTATCTATTGCTACGTATAAATATTGATTAAATCTGGTTTCACTCAATACTTTACCAGACATGTCCTTATTCCAAACCAGACCATTTCACTGGCTGATTCGAGATCAGATCGCATTAATTTCAATGTTTATTTTCCTGGTTCTACCGCCTTTCTCTCGTTTGCTCTTAAATGCACGTGTGATGTCCTTGTTACGTTTCTAAAAGTAACATCTAATTCCGACACTTTAACACCCGAACCACGCTCTTCGTCTCACAATTGAGTGACACAAGTTGCTCAATTGTTATTTATTTTGAGAACATTTTGCTTGATGGCCCAAGTTAGCAGACGCGAGTTTACGTCTAGAATATTAACCACGCTTGCCATAGGAATATTATACGATTTGCTTTTACAAATTGCAGTGCGACGTTAGAATGGGTCTTGAATTTGATTTCGCAACTTTGGAGATTTGAAACTGTAAGGCCACTGAGTTATCGCTTATGTTTAAAACTTGAGCCTTTGGGGAACGGTTTCTATTTGCATATAATGCCTGCGCGGCGCGACCACGACGCTAGATCTAGAGCACAGATCTGAGAACATCGTGCTTGGAACCGCTCCATACATCATATGCTACGATTCAATCCAAGCCTTGTATGTAATCAAATATTTGCTTGCTAAACTCAGAAGCTAACACTTTGCAAATAATCCATAAAAATCACCAGTTTATTGACTGTAAAGGCTTGTTTAAGTTTTTATGAGTCAGCGTCTCGAGAGTGTTCATTGAAAAGCTGATCGCTAATACGAAGGTATAGGGCCTACAATCCAAGTCCGCGTAGAGTGATGCCACGCGGTGTGTTGTGAAGACACATAGGTATTCCTTGAGTCAAGTTGTTGCACCGCTTAGCGCGGTGACCTGACCCTGAGCGTGCACAGAACAATCTTATTGATCCGATATCAGATTAACTGATCCGTGGATGTTTCCATTTGAATTCGTGGTGACGCTCGCTTGAACTCGCACCCGGATGTCATGTTCGATTTACATTTTGTTCTCTTGTTGCCGCATTCAATAGAGATCGTGCTCGGGAGGTTTGCGAGCGTCTTCATGATTGACGGTGTGCCTTTATGTGGACCGAATTGTTTATTTTAGTGTACCACCGAATGCTCATGTTGTCATCTCAACTGCAGAGCTTAGTTCGTGGGCAAGAACTTAGATTATTTCAAGAGCTAAAAGAAAACTTGGTGAATCCAAAATAGCCACGCTGGAATCCTAAACTAAAAAAGTGGAATTCGATACCGGTGACGATCCCACCGTGTGTTTCCCCGCAAATTAGTATTCGCGTCATATCATAAGCCTCGTGTTAACAATACGGCATGACTCGTAGCAGATAATATGGCTAAACTGTTCTATTGTTTAATAGCGAGTAAAGCGGCCTTGAAGGTGATCCGTTGAACCCTAGCGCCCCAAAAAGATGAAAAAGTACAGATTCGTTGCTAAGCGTGCGTTTCGGTGAGCGCCCGAGGGCAATCATGTCTGGCCATAATAAAGGGTTGCGCTGGTCCTTTCGGCCTCTAGATTTATGGCTGGACCGGTCCAGTCGCCGCCGACGACGACGTATACCATACGTTTGTCACACCATTATCACGATCGAATGCTCGCCTCTTCAATAATTGCTAACACATGCTACGGTAAAAGTCTCGGCGACAACAACGCTCCAAAAAATAAAATAAGTGCATTAATCGTTCTAAGTGCGACATGACAAGGCAACGCCCATCTTCATATTTATGCCGATCGAGATCCGATATCGATCAGAACTTTTTGTTTCCATTGATTACACGTTAAGTTCATAACAGATTTCGATTAATTGTAATCAATTCAGAATTAACTTTCAATTGATTTATCTTGATGATATTTCTGTTGATGCCGAATTCGTGAGTTGTTTTTCAAAGTGTCTGTGCGATATTATCTGGTGTTAATCTGGTCCATCTGAGAGCATTTCAAGCTTGGACGCGATTCTTGCAAGCCGTTAAGTGGTCTTATTAATCTCACTCACCGGTTCGTTTACGTTAAACAGTTCGGCTCTTATGGACCCATCGTCTGTTACGTTGTTTGTTTTAGTTTCTTTTTTAATCAGCTAATTGGTATGATAGGCCTATTTGGTTTCGCCATCAATCAAAGCCACATTGCTTGCAGTAGTTTGTGCATCTAACTAAATGATAAAGATCTGCCTCTACATCATGTTTTGTTTTTAAATGTCTATCGTCTAATTTCACCGTGTGTGTGCACTCTCCATCTTAACGTTATTCCAATAGGCTATAAAAATATAGTGCCTTTTTATTCAGATAACACTTCTTGTTTGTTATTACTCCACGCTGTAAATTCCACGCCTTTATAGCATTCAAAGCACAGTAATTCCGATCTTCGAACATAGTAACGCCATCACAACTACTCAAATTCACATTGACATTCAATCCCATCATGACAACACCATTACATAAGGTAATAACCGTGACAGACACTGCAGGGAAATTTCAAAACGATGCTCTTGCGCACACACAGTGCCTATGCACGTGTGTGTAACCCGATACCTGCATACACAGACAGACATACTGTATTGTGACGGGAGCTTGGGGGTAGTCAGATGAATAGATCATTCTTCGTATGATCGAACTGGTAAGTCTTTGATGGTAATTATATGGGGCGTAATTAGAGGTTTGGTATTTCGGCTGATGTACGATGAATCGTTTTTAAACGAAATTCTGTATGTTACTCAACGTTTGGCTCACTATTACCTTCCACTGACTTATGTCGTAAATTATATCTTTGCAATGGCTTTTTTATATTAACCTATGTTTACTTTATAGCTGTTTTCCAAGTGTTTCGATTTTAAAATTCTTTGTCGAATCCATTGTTTTATACATAATAGACATTAATCATAATAGGTGGTCCGAACTTCCGAACTCATGCAAATTTTATTGATAACAGATTAATAGATTTTCCGTAAACCATAAAAAACACTCTCACTGTGATGAACAGCACATGTATGCTGAAAAAGTTTTTCTGTGATTTATTTATGGCCAGAAGAGTTCGTATTCGTTGAATTGTTATGTGATTTTGTTCTTTTAGGCTTGGTCTCACTTAATCTCACTTAGCTTTAAGACGTTTGAATATGATCTTTGGGATACAACTGAACAAAGTTTTTTTATTTGATCCGGTTCAAAATCAGCAATGTCAGTATTTCACCTTGTGCCCAGTTTCAATTGTCAGTTCACCATCACCAGACGTGTGGCGTTCAATACATATAGATCGGCCGGATGTTGCTCTGCGGGCTGTCATAGATTATTTAGCAGATGCCCCATTGCATCTGTGCTTAACCTTCTATTTACTATATTTGAGATCAGGTGATAGGATACTGTATTTGAAAGGGTGATTGTCATTTTCAGCAGCTTTAGTTTGGTCAGATATTGCTGTTTTTTGTTCTCTTTAAATTATGCAATTATCATTCAAGCATTTGATTTAAATTCATGATAGGTGTCAATGTCATGTATGTATCTATCCTTTAATATGGTTATGTACAGCTCTTATTATTGATGCATATGCGAGAATTCTTTTACTTCGCTTTACCATGTAAAAACTGTTCGAACCTACTACTTAGTTTAATATTAGCATCACCAAAGGTACATTTTGAGTACAAGTCCCAACAAGTTGAGCCGTTACACGGCAGATGTGAGTTTTCAGAACATCTGCAACACCTAGGTGGCGACCTTGCGACAACCGGCTCCGGGGTGTCCTTTGGGCGATTAAATTGATTATCTTTAACTGAGCTCGTTCCTTAAAAAGTTGCTGGACAGTTATCGATTTTACTTTGTAAGTTTTTTGTTGTTCAGTTCTTTGACTTTTATATTTTTATCTTGTTTTTAGTGCATTTCTTTTTTTATCGTTTACATTTTAACAGCTCTCTTTCTTCAAAAACCGGGTTATTATTATAAGTATCTACAAAAATGTTTAAACGTTCTCTCGTGTTCTTTCTAGATTCATTCAGGATACAAGATGAGCATAGACAAGTTCTTAGGTGCGATATTTTAGACTTGTTATTTTAGACTTGTTATTTTAGACCTTTTCAGGTATCGTAAAATATATTTTCGTATAGATGGACAAACTTTATGATAGTACTATCATTGATCTCGATACCTAGTCTATGTGCGAGCGGGGCGCAAGCTGCGCGCGCGTCGCACGCACACACGCGTGGCTTGTGGGCATGTGTGAGTGCGCGTGGGAACGGGCTCGGCGGACGCGTGCGCAGATTGTGACATGCCTGTATTGTGTTCAACTAATATTTTCCTTTATTTCCTAGAAGTGTGTTGACTGCAGAAGAGGAAAGAAAGTGTGATTGATAACTGAAGGATAATTTTGCTCGGAGAGGTCTAGTTTTCCCTAAATCGAAATCTTTCAAAAATGACATGGTATTTGTGTATGTAGTATGTATTGTGTACATGTGTATTCGGCTTTCGTACCCGAAACGTAGTTAGGGTTAGATCATTGTGAAGTTCGTTGCAAGGATAAATAAGTATTATCGCTTTGTGTAATTAAAGTGGACGAAGGAATACCTACACAAAGCGATGAACAAAAATTTTAGTTCATTATGCCACCCAATAGATGCTTTTCTTAGTTTGAAATAAGATGACTTTGTGTTAAAATTTAATGCTTTCAATATTTTATTAATACATATATAATTATCAAGTTATCGTTTACTTTATCAAATCGTTAAGAATACAGTAAATCTATTTTTTTACCTTGAACTTTGCTGGTAAATCGAAACACTTCCTTTTTTATTTTTCCCATTCATGTCTAAATTTATTTTTATCGTACCAAAGAGTTATGTAAGTAGGTTTTTACTATCTTAAACACTGTCATATATTTCCACTAGCGTATTCACAATCTGTGAAGAGCATATTATACAACTTTAACTCGTCAATATTTTCTTTCTCTTATCTGTTTGCTGTACTGTCCATGTCTTGCTATCTTAATTTCTTTTTGGTTCTGGTCATGTAGTATACCTGTCTTGTCAACTTCCTACTAATCTATAGCGTGTTCTACCAAATCAGACATGAACCTTACTTTATTGGTTTGTGTTCGAGCTCCAACACTTTTGTAATACCTGAATTCTGAAGAGACCGGATAATTACGTTCACGTTTTGTTCTCAATAATCGATTTCATCATAATTTCGTATTGTCTTTAAATTAATATTAACAGCTATTGTATTAATTAAAGCAGAGTCCATAACCTTTTGTTCGTCTGAATACTCTGAACGGGTTTCATGTGCCATTGTGTCCTCGAGCACTTTAGCCGTACGCCTGTATCACTTCAGTATTCTCATTATTATTTTTCATCTTGCTTAAGACAAGCATGGTTGTAGAAAGTAATATGTGAGAATTAAAATGTTAAATTTAGCTTTAGACATTAATCTCCTCATCATGTTCATTTTTGTCCAAAGTCTAGTTTTGTTTGGAATATTATACACGCTAGGAGTTACTGTTATTTATTCTGTGGCAGGTATTATTCTGTGCCTCGGGCGGTTGCAGACTCACGCATGCAATGCTTTATATTATCATCCAAGGGCTTATTATCTTCAGTATTGTGATGGTTTTATTACTTTTTGTCTGGTATATTTGGCCCTTTTTAATCTTTGTTGAAGGTCTACATTACTGTGGTGGTCGTGTGGACTCGTATGTTATTGCCATGATGTTTTCATGACCTGAAACTATTTAGGAGAATGAATGAATCATCAGTATCGTTTTAAACTGTAGGTACCATCAAAGAGTCTTGATTCATACTAATAAAAAGCTCAACTGTCTTCACTCGTTATTGCTGGCTATTTGGATATATGTATAGCTTTCCATTCAATTTCTAGTAATGTGGAAATTGCTTTAGACGTCAGTCTTTCCCCTTTCAATTCAGCAGCTGCGCCCAATCGGGTAGTAAATCCAGTGAAACTATAGGTCAGATGTCTTGTGTAAATCTAGTCCCCCCCACTGGCACGCCTACCGGCAAATTGCGACGGGCAATGCGCGAGCGCAACTCGCTCGCCCAATCACGTGCCACGTCCGAATTCTCCGAAAGAGGATCAAGATGTATCTGGCTGCATATCTCAGAATCTATTATTTTGGTTGCGCTTAAAAGTAAAACTGGTCGAGCGTGTTGTTTTAAATAGGTATTTGTTTCCCGTTAAAGTTTCTCACTTCTCACAATGAAAATTAGCGATCTTTGTGGCGCGGCGGGTGACTGATCGGCTGTGACGTTGCCTGCATGGTTTCGATCTTTGCCTTGGGACTAATATTTGTGTGGTCTTCAAATTGGTTTCGGGTCTACTGGTAGTCTCTAGAGCCATAGTAGTTGTAATTTCTGATACCTGTAGGCATCTGATTGTCCTAGTGGAACTTCCCTTATTCTCAACCAGTCTATACAACGTGTACCAAAATATGTGTACTATCCTGAAGGGGGGTGAATTTCCACCCCCCGGGGAACAACTTTTGTTCAACGACTTTTCGAACTTCGATTGGTATCTCTGAAAAAAACTGCAACGAAGTTTCAACATGAACAGCTGACTTTATACAAAGTGACAACCCTAAACTCAGCTACAGAGGTAGTAGGTAGTAGTAGTAGACCTACAGAGGTAGTAGGTCAAGGGGTCAAGGGGTTACAAGGATAGGGTTGTCAATTTATTTAGGCATTATGAAATTAAATATTTTTGTATGGGAATCTGAAAATAGGAATTTTTAATTATCTCCCCCCCACAACTGATCACCATTGTGGTCTGAAACCCCCCACCTTCGCATAGTACACATATTTAGATACACCTTGTATAAAAACAAATATTATTTCTATCAATTTATAAAATATCATTTCCATGAATTCTGAGATAACTGGTTATAGTTATTGCAATTTCTCTTCGCTTTTATCAGAACTATCTACTTTACGCCCTTGGACACAAACTAGACTTATAACAGGGTCAAAGCCCTTACATTTTCTTATTATGTCAATTACGTAGGTCGTGGTGGGCTTATCTTCTAGTGTCGGAGCTATCTGCAAGATTTACAGGGAGTAGTCGGAAGGCCTGGGGACTTGACTCTACGGTCGTAATTGAAGATGAATCTGCAACACAATGCTGGTGGTTCTCGTTTAACAGATCTGAGAAAACATTTGACCGCTACCTTATGTTGTTGTAAATAATATAGATATGTGGAAAAACATTGGTCCTGGAATGTCATCCTTGCTCAAAGTTAACAAGTTTCGGTATCATGACACCTAAGGATTCAAGAAGGTCCAAGTCAAAATAATGAAAGTCTTGATCTCAAATAATATTTTTGAATTTGTCTTTTTATGCATAAAATGTAAAGCTTTTGTATTGTGAATACTAGACAGGTCCATATGCAGAATATTTCCTAAATCTAAAAGCAACAAAACGCACCCCGCTATTTGCATACAAAAGCCAAAAGATTTATGCGCAGAAAATAAAGGTATTTATTGGACAAGGCAGACCCCGCGTCGGACTGAAGTCTTCACAATGTAAGAGCTATGAACGCAGCTACTGTTCGCTTTGTGGTCCTGCACTGACTTTATTAAAGAGCTTATGAGCATTTGCTGTGTTTATGTTTATTTTCTTCTCTTTCAACTTGGCCATCTTTTAAAGGAGCATTATTTTCCATAAATTCTCTATATAATCTTTAAAATTGCTTGCATTACTTTTAACTTTGCATTCTCTAAGATCCTTTTAAATACCGATCACATTTTAGCTTTATCAGTAATTATACGATGTTATGATATAGACAATACGAGTATTCTGTACGCAACTTTCAAGTCCCGAAGTTTACTAAGAAACTTGTCTAGTTTTGCCATGTTCGTCCGTCTTTCAATAACTTATTTGAAAACTGTGACAACCCTAACTGTAGATAAGACAAACTGTCGTCTTTAATATGGAAGCGACGATGCAGTATGCGCTGACAAATTAATGTTTTTTTCCTTTTTATCCGCCCTAAGCTGGTCATGTAACTGCACACGTCTCCATACTTGCGTAGACGCAGCTAATGACGACAGGAACTAAACTGGTCAAGATGACAGCCAGCTCTTTAAGGAAAAAAATGTGGCAGAATCGTTTTTTCTAGACAAATTGCTGGAGTTACTAGCTTATAAGAGGAAATAGTAATTTTATAGTAACGAGCCGGTAGTTTTAACTGTTATAAATACGGCTTGAAGGATCTCGCTGATAGGTTTTGGTTGCATTACTTATATAGCTGTTAAAGCTTGTGTTCAATTATAGGTCCAATAACTTCGATTTTACTGCCAAGTTTACGACGTTTCTCTTGCCTCTTAATTTCCTATTTGCCAACAGAAACTGAAGTATGAGTTTGTTCGTAAGTTCTTACCAAAATTAAAGCACGAGATTTTTGTCTATTTGGGTCATTACTCAGTTTAGTTATTCCAGATACAATACGATGTTATCTACCACGTGGATCACATTTTTTATCAGTTGTTTTTCATCTGTATCACTTTTAGTTTCGAGATCTGAAGTATGATGTGGACCTTACAGATGATTTTTCTTTCTTTTCTTATGAGTCTCAAATCTTATCGTCAAGCTATCTCATTAGAACAGAATCACAACTATGCGTTCTCGGAACTGACGGCGTGCGCGCTATCTGATGGGAGACGCGAGCGGCGTGCGTACGCATGTCGTATCATTGCACTCCATCAGCTTGCACGATGAACCTTGGCGACAACACGGTGATGGTTAATTTTAGGTCTTCGCGGAAAATGAAATAGGAAATGAGCAACCACTTTAGCCGCTTTCTCAGTCTCAACAGCTTGTTCTATGCTGTCAATGACGTTTTAGATTGTCGGTTAGTCTGTGCTTTTGAGCATTCTTTTATTAATGGTTTTAAATGTTTTTTCAAAATCATAAAAGTACTAATTACATACTTTTCTTTTTGTCTCTTTTGATTTCATCATCATCAATATCTTTAACCTGGCTGAAGTCCAATCCCACTACTGGGTATACTTCTTCAATTAATAGTGTAACATTTGTAAAATTGAAAATTGCCATAAAATAAACTTCAAAAGTTCACAATCGATACAAAATATCATAAAGCCAGCGACAGTTACAAGGCGCACGCAACACTATTTATTTACTGCGAGCGACCCGCGACACGGGATCGCCCGTCACCACCATAAATAATTGCTGTGACCAACCAACCTTCCACACAGTAAGGTTGCTTTCGTACTATCAAGCTTGGCACTAAGCAAGGCCTAGGCGACTTCGGTAATTGAGAAATTTCACCCTGCCGTGCCAATTGTGTCGAGAAACAATCTTTTTCGCAAACCGTAATTAGATCTCCGATAGGTTTTGAATTTATTGCTTGCTCTATAATGAAGATTTACTTTCTATAAAACTTGAGGTACGAACAAAAGCTCTAGTTCTTGAACGGGTATAATTCTGAAAGATAATCTCCGCTCCGGTAGCCGCTGTCATCTTTTTGCGTCGCCTTGTTCTTTTGGCGTAACATTATCGTAATTAACTGCGCGGTTGTTCGCTTTTGCTTCTTATTTTATTTTATGTGCCTTGATTTCAGTTTTTAACAGCGGGTTATCCTTTTATTTTTGTTTGTATAATTAATATAATATTTTGCTTATTTTAAATTTTATGGCGTATGGACATGTGAGTCATTAAGTTTATTAGTTACTGGCGACTTCAGGGTCATAATAACTCGAAATAATATGTATCAGAGTCAAACATAAGCGCACAATATTGCAGTATCATCCAGATAAGCAATAATGGTGGCGCGGTGGATGCACCCCACCCTTGCTGAGGTCAATGCGTGGGTGTGACAGGCTCCGCAGTACTGCGAAACACCTACGCTTACAGGTTCCTTTCAAGTTGAATGTCAGAATGTTGGAAATTGACGATGTGCCTCGTGCATTTACCGATACAGTTTGTTTCATATTCAAAGGCAAAGGCATTTGAAATTATAAGGAAATCAAGCTCTATAAATTTTATGATCCTATTAATGATGATGATAAATGAAGCCTGACATCTCTTATATTCCAAGTGATGATAGTAAAGTTTCTAAAAATCGACTATTTCAGATTAATGTTGATAGATATTATGATAAAACACATATATTTCCAATTTAAATAAACAATCCATCCATAAACGAGCAATCAAAGACCCAATATGATTTTATAGGCTTAGATTTTGATCAGATACTTCATGAATACGATAGTACTTATAGTAAAACTATTTATATTCCCACAAACGCCTGAAGTGTTACTATCAAACTAAAGTAATAAATGAGATTTAGTTCATTATAGTACAACATTAACATAAGCGTGGGTGGGTATTACATTCGGTTCGGTGCGGGACAGTATAGGCGTAATGATTAGTTGTATTACATTTAGGAGACGTTAGAACATATAACGTCGATTTATTAGGTTCTAGCACTGATTTCCTATGACATAAGTTCCTAGAATAAAGAGATGTTGAAATTTTGCAGCTCAGTACTGTCTTTCGAGTAAGCTGTAAATCAATGACCAGCAATAATAATATTTTAGGCATATCATTCGGTTATCATGTTACTATAAAATACTGTGGGATTATGGTAATTTCAACGGATTTTGTAAAGCTCAAGCAGCCACGTAGGTAGAAGGTTTTGTCCACGTCTGAGGTATATGAAATTCTAGAAGCCCAATACAATTTTATGTGATTCATTGTATGTCTGCCGGAAGAGTAGTTTCGAATATTTTTTAAGATGTTAATTCTGGGACCACACAAGCAACTTCTTCTGTTTCGCTTATATTAATCCCGCCAACCTCTTCTTCTTCCTGCCCTTATCCTACTGGGTGGGGTCGGCACAACATGTGTTTTCTTCCATTCTCACCTATCACTCGCCATCTCAGTACTTACTCCTTTCTTGGACATACTCGTATCATCTCTCACACAATCCATCCATCTTTTCTTAGACCTACCTCTTCTTTTATATCCATCAACATTCATGGCTAACACTCTTTTCGTCACATGACATTAATCCCGCCAACCATTATGTTGATTTTAAAAAGTTGCAGTCTTTATTTCAAAAATGTCAAGTTAGCTTACACTGCCAGCGAGTGTGCGGTGTGCAGGTGACGTCACGTGGTCGTGTCCCGACGTATCTGCGTTATTTATTGTCGTTGTCCGGCGCTGGCCACGACAATGTACCTGTTGGGTTATCTGTGGTGCTGCACCCACGGGATGTAGAGGAATATGTGAGACGGTGGCTTGTTAGTTTTGTTACTAGAAATGGAAGGTGTTGCGCTGGGATTATATAAGAATGCTGCAGCATTTTACTTTATAAGGAACCATTACTATTTGTAGGACTTACGAGACTTCTTGGAGGTATAACAGGATCAAGACTACTATAGCCGGGAGCTTTTGAAGCACAGAGCTTTATTACATCAATTGATGATAAAATATTTACGATTATAAGCTTTGCGTACTCAAACATTCCATAATATTACTTCCGTTTTAACTGTTTCTGATTCCAACTTCGTACCATATGGTAGTGATCATTCGCACTATCTAATAAATTTATAGAGGCTTTACAACCTATTTGAGCATGAAATAGACGGTTAGAATCATATAATTTTCGTTGTGCACAAGACTATTACTGCTCTTGTATAAATTATACGACACTGCTGTGTCCTATTGTACAGTATTGTACCCGTTGGACATCGGACCTCCTACAGCGAGCGCGTATTAGAAAACGCAAGGCTTAAATTATTTTAATGGACCCCCTTTGGGTGCTATATTTCTAAGTGCTTCGCGGCTTATTTTATGCAATGTGTTGTGTAGTAAACAAAATATAATTTATTATCGGCAACGGCAAGACTTCCTTTCTAATTCACTATCCTACACCTGAAGGTTTCTTGGTACCTATTGTCTATCTTTAACATTGTCGGTAACTTTGTCCGTAATTGTTTTGAATTATTGTTAGATAGGACTCTTGCTCTGCAATGATTCTAAAGAGCACAAGTTTTTCTACTGCCTCTACTATAGAATCATCATCTAATATTTTTTTCCCATCTTTTCAGTTGCACCTCAAGATTTGCCGGCGAGTTCTGTCAACACCTCAACCCATGCCACAGCGAGTCGTCGCCCCGATGTCAGAACGGAGGCTCGTGTAGGGTCCGTCCTGGTGTCGGCGGCGGACCCCCTTCCTTCGCCTGTGATTGTCTCCTCGGCTACAGCGCCTCGCTCTGTGAGATCAGGATACCAGCTGCCTGTGATTCTACTCCGTGCTTGAACGGCGCTACTTGTCGTTTGACCTCGTTGGATACTTTTGAGTGTGATTGTCCACCGGGGTATACAGGTTAGTTCTTTTAATCATAATATCTTAAGCACATCTTGTTTTATCAGAATTATTAATCTTTTTTCTGTCAGTTTGGTTTCCTTTGTCTCTATTAATGAATGACGATGATTATGCGGATTCTAGATCCTGTTGAGATCATAAATCAATTCAATTTGTATGAGCAGCATATAGTTGATTCTATTAAATACCCTTATCAATAGTCTATTCGTTAGATTGTACTTGATACAATACCTACTCCAGTGAGTAAGCACAACAGGTGTATCAAATTAACTACACCAAGAGTAGTACAGTAATATACGAGCTTCGGATATTCGCTGTCAATGAAATGAATCAGACATAAGAACTTATTTTATTGTAATTATTTGCCTCCTACGACTGTTAGTAAAGATTTTATAACAATTGTGCAGCAAACAAGTAGTGGAGCTTTGTCTGGGAAAAGTTGTATCTAGTGCAATAAAATTCACAGACAGGCAAAAGTGAGGTCAGTTAAAAGCGAAATTACATAAACTGCTCGAGGCTGTAATAGTTGGTCGATTTATATGACATTTTATATCCACTATTAAATGTCACGTAAGGAAATAATAAACCACTAGTTTTGGAAAGTAGTCAAGCGGCGTTTCCTTTTGCAATTTATTATCAAGTGATTGTGATCTTTAAATATTACATATTACAGTTCAAATTGCTTGTTAATAAAGTCTATTTTGTAATCATGCAGAGTATCTTGTAAGTAGTGCAAAGTTGATTAACCAGTTTTGTTTAAGGTAATTAGAAAAAGTGCTTTCAATTTTTGAGTGCCGGTGAATTGGTGTTGGTTCAGTCTCTTTTTTGCCTGTCTGATAAAACTGTATCAAAGTTACCTATTTGCTCACTGATCGTCAGAAAAAAGTTAGTTAAGAAAATGTTGTACAAATGTATTGCAAAAGATTAAAACATAAATTGTCAGTATTTGCTAATTAGGTAGTTTAACTCCCGAATACTGAAACGCAACTCAGATTTAAGCACGTCTCAAGCGACGAATATTTGACAGATTTTCATTGCCACTGAAAACCAGCGCTACAAGGGTTACCGTGCCCTTGTAGCAAATGCTGAGTGGTCTACCTTTTTTGCCGTCATGTAATCTAAGTTAAATACCTGTACCTTTTATTTTTAAGTTGACGCAAAATAAATTATTTCTATTTCTATAAAACTATAAAAAAAAGCAATTTGTGACGTGCTCAAAATCTGAGTTGCGTTTCAGTATTCGGGGGTAAGGCCCGTATTCCTAAACACTGCTTCAGTCTGAGTCCAGCCCCAAGAACAGATTTTTGACACTTTTCAATGGAGAACTGTCATAAAACCTATGTTTGAGGCTCGACTCAGACTCAAGCGCTGTTTCGAAATACGGGCCTAACCCCCGAATACTGAAACGCAACTCAGATTTAAGCACGTCTCAAGCGACGAATATTTGACAGTTTTCAATGAAAATCTGTCAAATATTCGTCGCTTGAGACGTGCTTAAATCTGAGTTGCGTTTCAGTATTCGGGGGTAAGCATTGTTCTTTTCTGGTAATAGTTGTATCACCAACACAATATTTTTAACAGACTTCAAATAACGAAGGAGGACGTTCTCAATTCGGTTGTATTTGAATATATAAAAGAAAGGCGTGAGTGACTAACATGCTAGGCACAGCCTAAACCTTTCGTCGAAGCGACTTGAAGGGAGGGTGTGTTCCTTACGAAAAGTATAGGTACACTAACATATGATTTTTTAAAGCTCAACCCTTAAAAGGGTTCGAAGTTTGTGTGGAAGAAGCTTATCTCAAACGAAGTCACGCGGGATCCCATTAGTAATGTATAAAACCTTTAGTAGTAGGCATGAGCATGAAGGAAAAAATATAAACGTATATAACCCTGCTTTGAAGTCAAATTAATGACATCCTTTTAAATTTTATTGCAGAAGCTCATGCAATTATTATTAAAAGACCAGCGGAAGATACTTCCAGTCTTGTAGATGTAAATCCATGCGTTTAATTGGTTATGCATCTTAAGCAAGGTACTTACAAAGCAGGTGTTATTTCTGATAACGAATAAGATAATCCAAAAAATATGGACTAAAAAGCTACTGTAGTACTTAAGAATCAGAACTAAATGAAATTGCTCTAAATATTTTGAACTAATCAGTTGGCTTGCAAACACATCGAACCAGACCGTTTGTACGTAACCAATTGAGCTTGTTCCGACCAATCAGACAGTATTATTTTATATCGTTAGCTTATGATGACGATTAGTCAGCTTTCAATTGAAAGATGTTTCAGTTGCTTTGCATCTTATTACAAACGCTAAGACAATTGAAGCAAAGCATGAGCAAAATAAAGCAACTTGATACAGGAAACGGTGCATTAAAAGTATGATCAGTTTGTAACAGATGCTAATAATTAGCATGAGAAAAATGCGAATCAAAACAGCACACTCGATTATTTCTTTTAGAAAAGATATAGTGTGTATGAATACGCAGGGTTATTATAATGTAATTATAGTATAGAGAGGGATCAGAGTCGTCTTTCGTGGAAATGTTTAGGTGAGATGTCCAGAAGCGGTCTTCTCAGGCTGATGATGGCACTAAAATCCCCCTAACTTGATAATTGTTTATAGCAAATGTCACAATAGCATCTATTATAGTATCAACTAAAGGCGTGAATTCTATTGTAATATTTGGAGAAAAAAAAGCAGCCAAGTGCGAGTCGGACTCGCCCATGAAGGGTTCCGTAGCACGACGAACTACAAAAACCTTTATATTATGTTACTTGATGTAACATAATAAGGTTCTTGTAGTTCGTCGAAAGGTAAATTGCGGTTTATGGTTTATGACGTATAAAAAAAAAACTACTGACTAGATTTCGTTTAAACCAAATATCGTTGGAAGTTTGCATAGTAATGTACAACATATATTTTTTTTAGTTTTATCATTCTCTTACTTTAGAAGTTAGAGGGGCGGGGGGACCAACTTTTTTCCACTTTGGAAGTGTCTCTCGCGCAAACTATTCAGTTTAGGAAAAAACGATATTAGAAACCTCAACATCATTTTTGAAGACCTATTCATAGATACCCCACACGTATGGGTTCGATGAAAAAAAAATTTTTGAGTTTCAGTTTCAAGTATGGGGACCCCCGAAATTTATAGTTTTTTTTTTATTTTTATGTAAAAAACTTAATGCGGTTCACAGAATACATCTACTCGCCAAGTTTCATCAGTCTAGCTCTTACGGTTTCGGAGAAAAATGGCTGTGACATACGGACGGACAGACAGACAGACATGACGAATCTATAAGGGTTCCGTTTTTGCCATTTAGCTACGGAACCCTAAAAAGAATCATTTGTAATATTTAAGTAGCTATTTTGTATAAAATATAATGACGATGGTCTGGCTTCCATTCATTTCGAGTTCATGACCTCTATGTTTATTTTGTTATTCATTCTTTTGTTGCAACCGCAACCAAAAGAGTTATAAATATACTCGTAACAAAATTGATTTATCTACATAGATGCTTGTTTTTATTGTGATGTTTCGAAATGCTGCCTTTGTGTCTTCTCAAGCGTGGATTTTATCTTATAGTTATCTTTATCTTGTCCTCAGGTTTAGAATGCTCGCACGAAGACCACTGCGCATCCCAACCCTGCAGGAACGGTGGTCGCTGCGTGGCTGACAACACCACTGCTGCTGGCTACTCTTGTGTTTGCCCCCCTGGCTTCACTGGCTCCCGCTGCACTGAAGACGTAGTTGAATGCTCCAGTGGCTCTAACGGATCAGGCCCTTGCCATCATGGAAGTTGCTTCAACACCCATGGGTCCTACACGTGTGTCTGCAAGGCAGGGTATACGGGCAGGGATTGTGATGCCATGTATGTCCCTTGCGAGCCGTCTCCGTGTCTTCATGATGGACGGTGCACACCGTTAGACCAGCTGAAATACGAGTGCGACTGTCCTACTGGTGAGTTCAATTTACTTGCTTCTTTTTGCGATCTCGTTCACGTTCTAGATAAAGAGTATCGGATACTATGTATTTCAGGAGTATAGAATTGGGTTAATAAGAAAAGCTTACGTTGCGTCAGTGATAAGTATTATATTCCATAATTGAACAACATCTGTAGAAATACAACTTGCAAACCGTCGTCATCGGTATGCATGATCATAAGAATGTGTCATTTCATTAACGGGATCAAGTTTCCGTTTACGTCTAGTTATTGGATATAACTCCTTATGTTTATAGTAAGTCCATGTTCGTTGGATAATGTTACATTATTATCCATAAATGCATGTTGCATTGTGTGCAGTTTCTGAGACTCTTCTGAATTCCGATTATATATTAATTTTACACTAAGTTTATCTCGTGACTTTGCAATGAATAGCGTTGTTTTTCTTTCCAAGCTTTTTAATTTTTAGCAACTTCTTATCTTCGCAGTTTATGGCCGTATACATCATCTACATTCCATACAATTTTGCCTGCAGGTATAACTATTTTCTCGATCTTAATATCCATTTTGTATCATAGCCCCTTGTGATAGCGCTGATTTTTAGCGAGATGTTTAAAACTCCTCACACATTGCGTGCCTGAGTCATGGAGGCTGAAAGTCGACCGTGCCCTGGGGCGGCCACGACTTGACCAGCCAGCCTGTACTCAGCTCAATCGTAGAGTAATGTTTGCATTCATATTTATGGCAATGTTAAATGTTGTTTGGTTTGTGTCGGCAATAAAGATCAAAACATGAAGTTTGCTGATAGGTGGCGTTGAGGATTTTGTTATGACTTTTGAGATTTGAGTTAGTAACTCTAACGGATGATGAGATATTTATTACTAGCACAATTACTACAATAGTTTTTTCAAATTTATTTTGTGTCAGAACTTTTTATGTAACATTACCGTTGTGTTATTATCCTCTGCAACAAAACCATCACCAGCTAAATCTTCATTATAAAAACAATCATCATGGCTTCCTTACCGTCAACCTATTTCTCACATCTCGCAAGCAATGCTGGTGAACTGTTGCCTCACTGTAATGAAGCTAATGAACCAACCAAGAACTAAATAAAAATATGATGTAACTCTGCTTTCGCAATGTGCGCAAATTGTATGAAGTGTAGGAAAGATGCTATTATTTACTTCTGTCGAAAATGGCGGACAACTTTTGAGAATGTCTAAACAAAGGAATCAAATGAACTATATTCTAGGCTGAATGTTTCTTGAACCAATCTACTAATACTACGGTATAAACTGTGATACATACTATTTTTAGGATTGTAGTTAATCTAAGCCAAAATTGATACCCCATTGTAGCTTTTGTAACTGGAACAAAAGAAAACGAAATGGCTCTAAGTTAGGTAAAATGAATGAAGTAATTATGCTGATTTGCGCTATGAGCCGAAGTTGAGCTTTCGCAACTATACAAAGCTAAATAGTTTGTTCCAAATTGTTCCCCACTGAATCATCATAAAACTCTTAATATAAGTGCCACCACTTGTCCTGAACTTCCTAAACCGTTTAAAATGGTTCTTTCTTGACATATCAATCGACCAGACTATGAACCCACTTAAAATAGATTTCTTATAATGACGTCACCATGCCAAGTGTGGGAACAGCCTATTGATTAACACCCAATGTTAATGGATTTGTTTATTGCCTCTTGAAATGATAGGGAAAAATAGCACCAAATGGTTTAGACAGTTTTATTCAACTCATCTGCTTTTATTATACTCACAAGATTATTTAATTTCGCAAAAGCAGTTTTTCTAATTAGCAATGAAGTAACTACTTGGAAAATATAAAAAAAGAGCATTTTCAATTATAAATGCTCAGTCAGATGCTTTGTCTAAGTTATTATATCCGTTCTCTTGTGTATCCATTTTAAATTAACCTATCACTCGTTTCTTTAGCGGGATCGCTATCACCATTACAGACTCTAAACACATTCTAATTATCAATGAACTGAACACATGTCTAACCACTTGTCAAGACCATGTTTCAGATAGATATATTTACTACAACATGTGTTTTATGTTTTATATCTAAAAATATTATAATAGCTTCCGCGTATTTCACATTGTCCAAAACTTCTGGGAAAGATGGTGAGTACGACTCTCACACACCTACTAATATGTTAACATTACTGTCGATTTCTATAATGCTTTCGTATATACTTTTGAATGTACGAGTATGAATAAATTCAATCGATTTGTTTGGACGTAAATATTTGTAAAGCTTTGGGAATGATGTTGAACAAACTTCGGTTCTTTCTTTGGGTTTTTGTATACTCATGGCTGTTTGTGTGTGAACTTGACTGCATAAATGTGTTTCTATGTTTACAAACATGTAATCTTTTGATATGTTTTACTACCTTGAACTCTATCGAATGCGAAGACAGTCTTACTCAAGTGTAAACAAAAGTAACAGATAGATGCGTTTAACAGGGTTGTAAACAGGTTTAACGGTTTTTCAGTTACTCATTCCAACAACTTTACTCCCCTCGCCTACCTAAATGTTTGTACAACTTTCCGCATGTGCTGTTGAACTTAGCAAAAAAGGCGTCGAAAGATTTAAAACCAGCGCCCGTTACGTTTTTATATTCCATAAACAGACACATGTGGTCTCCGTGGGAACTGGCTGGAGTTAATGAAGGTAATGAGATCCAACAGTTGCTAATCATTGCTTCTGTACTATGTGTGAAGCTTTCGTCATTCGATGGCAAACAGGCGCTGTTTGTTCCGTTGTTGATGGATCCGCTGAAGACATGGCTTTAATTCTGATTGATGTCAATCTTGACATTAATATTATTAATTGTAACCAGCCATCACCTGAAGGTGTAGATTTAGGTATCGCCAGGCTAGTCTTAGTTTGTGGTTGACTGTATGATGCAAGGTTATGCAAACAAAACCGTACAGTAGACTTATCTAAATATAAATGCACCTAAAATTGTACAGCCTATCATTCCTTTTCTAATTAGGGCAAATTATGTATAAAATTATCTACTTTATGATAAATTGAAGTAAATATTTTTGTCTCTATCATAAATAATAGCACATTGATCATTATGGTCTATGAGACGTTTTAATTTATTTTATGACTTAATATTTCACCGGCGTATCTATAAAGAACTTTTTTTTTGCGAGCGGCAGATGTTCGAAACATGTTGGATTTTGAGAATTAATTAAATGACTCATTATTTTTCCAGAAAGGTTATAGTGGTCACTAACCTCATCTTTCTAAGATAGTTTAGATTTATTAGTTTAGATCCTGAGCATGTTTTAAATATTAATATCATAAAATAATGATGAAGATGTGTTTATTAATTAATTATATTCCTTGATATTTTTATTTAGACATTTACTCATACTAAGTTTAAGATTCTACAATGTTTTACACAATGTCCAATGTAAGGCATGAAATGTTAAATGTATTTTATGAACGCAATTTTTACGATATTCTCCATGCTTCATATTATTTTATTGTCTTGAACATGATCGTGTTTTCTGCAGGTTACCGAGGTCAGAACTGTGAGATTGACATCGATGACTGCCCCGGCCACCTTTGCCAGAACGGAGCCACTTGCATCGACGGACTTAACTCCTACACATGCGAGTGTTCGCCTACCTTCACCGGCACTCTTTGCGAGACGGACGTTGACGAATGTGCTTTGAGGTAAGTCGAAATCTTTGAAAGATATCAAACTTGATACAAAGTGTTCTGAAAGTATGGCCTTGCAGAACGCCGACAAAATGTGTGTTGCAAAAACTTGAAAAGTTAACAGCTATATACAAATAAAATAAAAACACTTTAGTATGACGCATTTAAACAATAAAGTTTTAGAACTAATTAAGCTTTTACAAACAATTTAAAAAGAACCGTTGCATCTTTCTAAATTGCATCACGTATCCCTGCAAGTATTAAATTGACCACGATACTTTTGGAATTCATTCATAATAAAAACTCCGGGATTTTAGACCTTATGTTTTGGTAATAAGGATTTATGACGTCTTTAGATACTGTAAATGTATTTTGGCAGATGTTACTCGCTTGTCAAGGAATCGGCACGGTCCAATTAAGCAGGCATCCCGATGAAACAAAAGGCTGGAACGGATCGGATGATTACACTTCCAAAAAACATTATAAACATTGATATTATAATCCTTATTCCAACACTCTTAAAGCTGACATTAGCGTAGAGCGATTGAAAATAAATAATATGATCGATCCACGAGTAATTCAATATCGACCGCCATTTTTGATTATACAGAAAACGCAAGTACTTAAACCATTGTTTTTTTACGAAGTGGGTTTACATAAATTGATAATAAACTCTCATCTGAACGCTGATGGCCTTCCTAAAATGTTTAATGACGTCTTTATAAAACTGTTTTTTTGTACAGATGATCGTCTTGATTGGGTGTTAATTACAAAATAGCTCGACAGACAAGAGTCAACGATCTCACGCCATTAGCGATTCGCCGCACTGTGGTTCAGATTCAGAGCTTCCCTTTCATAGGATTTTATTTTTTTCAATGTTCTCTTTTGCTTAATTTATGGGTCAAATATGATTGAAATGGACACAAAGCCGGACAATTTAATAGTTTTAACCTATTCTACTGAACAAAAACCATAAAAAGTGAACTTGAACATTTTCAATGTATGAAAACGAAAATGTCTTTCAAAATATCTCATAAGTGTTAAGAGGCGTAGAGCTAAAACTTATTGGGTATTGTTACTGGGGCTATAGTGATCCAATATGACCTTTGACCTTGACCCCGCGCGTCCCTCTGCAAGAGATATACGGTTTGTAAAAACGGCAATATTTTACGAGTTTAATTATTTGTTTTGATTCAGTAAAGGGTCAAATATGATTTAAATTGATATAAAACCAAATAATTGATTCGTTTCTTGCAAAAAAAACCATAAAAAGTGAACTTGAACATTTTCAAAGTATGAAAGTAAAAATGTCTTTCAAAATATCTCATTACTGTTAGAAGCTGTAGAGCCAAAACTTTTTGTGTATTGTTACTGGGGCTATAGTGATCCTATATGACCTTTGACCTTGACTTGAATGCAATTAATTCTTTTGCTTCTTCTGTCAAAGGAATATGAGAATGTTGCCTTAACTTCTTAAACTTGACAAATATTGATCAGATGAAATCATCAAGTTATGGATCACATCCTCATTTGTAGCAATCCTACTAATTTTCCGGGAATGAAAACAGTGAAAATGTTGAAAATCTTTGTTTCGAGCCTCTGAAGCCTCCTCAGACAGTTTTCCAATGGGTATGAAGTTATTATGTTCAACAATGTCTGCTCCATGCATAAGTAATTTATGAACACTTAATGGCATATAATACCAGGGATACCTAAAGGTCAACTTATTTTTGAGCAATTTTGGAACAATACTCCCGAAACTTTTCCACATTAATGAACTCTGAACATGAGATTACCTGAAGAATTACTGAAAACTTTCTAATTAAATCTTCATTTATGCCCGTGATCTCAGCAGTAATAACAGAGTTAACTTCACTTCACTTTCGGTAATTGTCATAATTATTATCATCTTTATTCACATAGCATTTATTTTTTTCCTTTAAAATTTCAATGGTGGGAAATAATGTAATCCCATACTGTTCGTATCTTGTCTTAATGTAGTATATTGATGTTTCGACAACTTCAAAGATGTTATCATACCTAATGTTTTATCAGCAGAAAAGGTCCGTTGCATAGGTTTAGCTATGTTTGCTCGAATCCGTGATGCATCTTCAGGGTGTTCTATTAAGTGTTTCACAATGGCAGCAAAATCTGCATTATTTTCACTTTCAGAAGCTTTTTTGGCTAAAGCATATGCTAAAGTTTCAAAATCATTTTGTGATAGAAGCTCTTCAGTTCTTCTATTCTTTTGAAATGGGCTCAGATCCGCAAACTCTTTACGAACAGTCAATGTTTTCGTTGATATCGTCACAGATACGCTTTGGGGTACAGTAAATTGCATTGATGTACTATCTGATTCTAAAAAAGCTAATGGCATACCTGTTGATTGTTCAGTTCTTAGATTGATCATCGTTACCAAATAAGTACTTTACTTTGGTTTTACGGCTACCTGTTTACCTGACCCATAATTCATATACTTCAAATTCAAATTCAAATTCAAATTGTTTAATGAACATAAATGCATCCTAACAGACACTCCAAAGCGATACATTTATTACACGAGTACTTAACATAATATTTTATACATAGAAATTTATATAATTAACAAAAACAATATCAATATCAAAAACTCACAAAAAAAATAACAAATTATAATATTGCACACAATAATTGCACCAAAGAATTAAAGAATTTAACATTTTATCCTGAAGATATTCAAATATTATAAATGAGCTTCGATATCTCCCTCACAATATTTCAGCGTAATTTTTCCTAATTTGTTTATTTTATCCGCAAATACGTCAATATCGGGATGTAACCAAAGAATAGCGTTAAGATGGAACTGGGCACGGTATAGTGGTGACTCCTGTCGTGCGGTAGTGCGCGCGGGGCTTGGCGCAAACTTGATCATTGTAACTGTTGATCATTGCAAATCCAAATATTTCGGTTGTCCTAACAATGGCCTTTATAGGTCGTTAAAAGTGCTCCTTTCATTCATTATGTTACCTCCTAATAATACATTTACGATTACCTGCTAGTTATTGGTAATGAGCGAAAAATTGATTAAAAACAGGTTTTTTTCTAACCCTGTTACTGCTGAGATCACGGGCATAAATAAAGATTTAATTAGAAAGTTTTCAGTAATTCTTCAGGTAATCTCATGTTCAGAGTTCATTAATGTGGAAAAGTTTCGGGAGTATTGTTCCAAAACTGCTCAAAAATATGTTGACCTTTAGGTATCCCTGGTATTATATGCCATTAAGTGTTCATAAATTACTTATGCATGGAGCAGACATTGTTGAACATAATAACTTCATACCCATTGGAAAACTGTCTGAGGAGGCTTCAGAGGCTCGAAACAAAGATTTTCAACATTTTCACTGTTTTCATTCCCGGAAAATTAGTAGGATTGCTACAAATGAGGATGTGATCCATAACTTGATGATTTCATCTGATCAATATTTGTCAAGTTTTAGAAGTTAAGGCAACATTCTCATATTCCTTTGACAGAAGAAGCAAAAGAATTAATTGCATTCAAGTCAAGGTCAAAGGTCATATAGGATCACTATAGCCCCAGTAACAATACACAAAAAGTTTTGGCTCTACAGCTTCTAACAGTAATGAGATATTTTAAAAGACAATTTCACTTTCATACTTTGAAAATGTTCAAGTTCACTTTTTATGGTTTTTTTTGCAAGAAACGAATCAATTATTTGGTTTTATATCAATTTAAATCATATTTGACCCTTTACTGAATCAAAACAAATAATTAAACTCGTAAAATATTGCCGTTTTTACAAACCGTATATCTCTTGCAGAGGGACGCGCGGGGTCAAGGTCAAAGGTCATATAGGATCACTATAGCCCCAGTAACAATACCCAATAAGTTTTAGCTCTACACCTCTTAACACTAATGAGATATTTTGAAAGACATTTTCGTTTTCATACATTGAAAATGTTCAAGTTCAATTTTTATGGTTTTTGTTCAATAGAATAGGTTAAAACTATTAAATTAACCGGCTTTGTGTCAATTTCAATCATATTTGACCCATAAATTAAGCAAAAGAGAACATTTAAAAAAATAAAATCCTATGAAAGGGAAGCTCTGAATCCGAACCACAGTGCGCCGGTCTCTTCTTTAAAAACTTGTTTGCATGAAGATCCCACTATTATCAAGTAACACCATCTTTTCGATGACGTATTTGATTAGTATTTCTATCAACATTCTACGTTGACATAATTCGTTTTTTATTTCTGTTATACTTTAGGCCGCTTTACCGCCATGACCTGGATCAAGATCAACGTCCTAAGTCGCCATGTGCGGCGTTCCTACATTAATTGTTCTGTAATGATTGGTTATAAAAAAGTGAACGTTCGCACGGTAGAGTCAGGAAAAAGCTTGAACGCTCAGTCTAGCGTAATGATATGCAGATACTTAGTATGCCAGAGAATTAGTACCTACCTTCTAGTCTCTTTTTATATTTTTATCATCGTGACACATCGACTGTGTGACGATGATAAAATATGTATTTTCTTTTTTCATTATCATCATCTTCCACGGCTTTACTGTGGCATCTACCTCGATCCTGTGCCAGTCTAACCCATTTCCGTCCCGCGACTTGACTATTTCGTCCATTTATCTTGCTATAGAGCACATCATTTTTTTTCCTTAATTAGAAATATTCTAAACATTTACTAATTTGATAATAATTTCTTATCTAATCAAGATACGCTAACTTTATAAGCTTTTAAAGCATCACTATCAACAGTAACAACAATATAATCTGTAGTTTTATGTTTGTTTAATGTAAACTTCAACTTTCTTAAACTACAATTAAATTGGGAATGATAGAATCAAGCCGCAGTCTGGTGTCTAAAGTGAGCTTATACTGTTTTTACCAGGAAGTGCAACCAAACCATGGCTTCTGATGGCACTAAAAAGTTCAACACGAAACTTTAGGAGTCCATTTCATCACCGTGAGATAAAAAACCTCTCAAATTCATATCCTGTGATTCTAAGCAACTGCTTTGGCTTCATCAACTCTGCTAAACCCCATTACTTATTCAAAGAGCTTTCAAGTAACTTGACCCAAGTCAATATGTTCATCGTCTGATAATTTGAGCACTCAATCACGGATGATTTTAAATTTTAATTTAATATTATTACCCGTTTCCCCAAAATTAATCGTCACTATACAAACTATTAATATCTCGACCAACCATGGACAAGCCAGACCGCCCGCTGCAAAGGCCTCTTACGAAACGGAACTAATTTACTCAACCTTACAATTTCTCAACACAAATCCTATTTTCTTTATCAGAAAGTTCAAATTCCCGTAATCTCGTGTTATTTCGACGCAAACGCACCATTGCCGAGACACACTTTAGCTGCTTAGCGTTGTTCCTTGCCTCTTATTTTACATGTTCTGTCTTCTAAAAGCTTTCGTAGTATTCTTCAATTTTGAACTTTATCGGTTCAAGTTAGAGTGCATATTTGGATAGGGTATTGTTGTATGGGATAGTGTCATACAATCCGACCCATTGGCTCATGAAACGCAACAGATAAATGCGTGGCCGATATCCAGTTACGTCTCGGGATTTTTTTCATTTTGTATAGTCTCGAAGGTGGTTGGGTTGCCTGCGGTGAAATAATATGTATTGAAAAACTATTAAGGGTTGGTGCAATTCATAGAAGCCTTGACTAAACTGACTTCAGTTTGTCCACTGCAAAAACCATGCTTCGCTTATTATCAAACTTGTAGCATTTATGGTTCTCAAATCTATCAATTTTATCCAAATTGTGTAATAATTTCCCCTAACTCTCTTTTGATACTACTTTGTACTGCAGTTTCAGCTAAGTTTGCGTTCATGTTTATTCTACAGTATTACTACCAGTCTGTAGTGTCAAATGCCAGACCTCCTATATTGAGACCTAAAGCCCAGTGGCCCCAGTGGGAACGGAATAGGTTGACGGAGACATCGTTATTGCTCAAGCCGTTACGAGCACTCACAACAAGATTTATTATGTGTGGAGGAGACAAGTTTTTACGCCAACTTGCTTGTTAAATCTGTAATTTTGTTTTTTACTGCGTCTTCCTATCGTGGGCTACAGAATTATCAACATAGTTTCTGTGTAGCACCTATCTAGCTTTTATATCTAGGTTGAGTTGAATACTTGCATTAAGCTTAATCTTAATGTTTAATATAACGGTGTATAACTTTGTCTCTTTCTTCTCTCTCATCTTTTTTCTAAGTCATCGATCACTATCAAACGTTTTAAGTACCTAGTTTATGATTATAGAAAAAGAAACACACGCATCAAATTTCGTTTTATTGTGCAAAACTTTTACCAGAAACAGTTACTAACGGGAAAAGGTCAGTGCATTTGCTAAGATTGGGCTGGAAAGTCTTCATTACACTGATCATGATCTCCGACGCATCATTAGTCACTGACAACATCATAGGTAGTAGTATATTCAATTTGAGATTATCGAGTTGCCATCAATCATTTAAATCGATTGAATTGCGGTACGACACAAAGTAAAGCAAATTGTTTTAATTTACTTTTGGATCTATACTTTTATACCTACTTTGTTGTCAACATGGTTTCTATCATGTTCTTTTAGTGTTATTGAAGAATTACAAAAAAATATAGTGTCCCAAAAGTTATCACTCTACTGGAATCCAGGTGATCTACTGAGAATAATTAAATCAAAATTAAAACGAACGAAAATAAACTTGTTTATTGTGAAAGAGACGAATATAACCTTTTGTTAAAGTTTCATAAAAAATGATAATTATTAAAATCTGGGACATGGATTAAAAGTCTCTTGAAACCGAAAGAACAATCCAGCAAGACCGCCAACCTTATACTTACTACTATTTTATTGGCTTTTAATTTTTACCAAAACCAATCACAACCAAAAATTGACCAAAACAACGAAATTGCAGAGGCGACGTGATTCATTACACCAAATAATATGGTGTGATTTCCACGCGTTAAAGTTTTACTGTTTTGTGTAATTTTGGTCCTGTAACTGTATTTTTTACGACGAAATTACAAGTGTAATTTGCGTGATCGCAGGGTGCCTGTAGACCATTAAAGCTAAGCTGCGCTTGCGCATGTCTGCTACCGGGTACTTCGGTAGCGGTGTCGATTTGGCGCAAGTTATGATTGGTAGGCGGAGTCATTATAATTTTAATGTTGTTTTAATCCAGCTATATTTTCTATGAGAATAAAGAAGTTATCACGCCGAGGTCTACCTATAATGTAGTGTAAGCATTGTGTTTCTTTGAATTGATAGGGTCTGCTTTTGTATTGTGTTTAAAAGGTTTGATGTGTATGTTTGTAAATACTTCACCGGTTTAAGTATAGACGTTTAGCTTAGCTCTCAGATTTGGTCCGTTTGTGCATGGAACAGTCAGTAATTTGCAAACTCCAGCTAAGTCATTTGAATTTCAACCAGCAAAGAGGTTTTCCTCAACCTCTTTCTTCTTAAATTAAGGTTCATAAAATAGCTCGATCAAGCACTGATCATCGCTCACATTCAGTATTGCAGCTCACAAGAAAAGTATGATTAATGATCATGACCTGAGTATCATCTAGGAGATGACGGCGTCCCGGTTAGGGTCAATGCCACTAGACTACTGTTATAGATTTCTTACTGTTTATTTATATTTGCTTGTATTGTATTTACACAAAATCAATGATGCTGAAACTATTTTAATCTACGAAAATGAGCGTGAAGTTCGATGCTTTGGAAACAATAACTCTGTAATTAAAATTAAATTAAATGTTGGTTCAATCTTCGTTACTGCAAGTGCGACAGTTATCTAAACTGTTGCAGGAGTATCGTTTACATTATTGTAAAGTTTAATTAAGTTTCCAGTAAATAGTTATTTTTACGGCCTTATTCCTTGTATTTTTGCATAATAATATATGAATCATATAGATGCAAAAACAGCAAAAACCATATATTTTCCTAGTAGATTTTTTCGTACCACGGTTTTTTTTATAGTTAGGGAAAAACAATGATTTTGCTGGGTTTGCATCTATATGATTCATATAGACCAGCACTGGATCGAAAAGAGTAACTTTGTGAACCTCACAACACTATGATCCAACATCCAGGACCCAATAAAAGTAAACCTAGCTTCACTACTAGCCTTTCATAGTTCAAGTTAATTTTAAGTCTTAGGTTAAGAAAACGGTTGTCTGGAAAAAATCGCTGTGCGCAATTAGATCGCCGATTGTAGGACTAGGTGCATTGTTAGTGCCATATGCATTTTTACATATCATTAAGTCCTCAATAAAGAATTTAAAGAAAGAAAAGATTAAAGATCCTGGGTGGAATGGAACGAAATAGATCGGATTATCCATAGTTCGAATTCGAGCCCTTATTTATTTATCGATATATAACATATTCATAAAGCAGCTGCGGCAAAGCAATATAAATCCCTAAAATCTGAATATGCTGATACGTTTACGAGGGATCATTCACATGGCAATGTCAATATGACTAGTGCTCAATTTATTGGGACTCCGTCGGAATTTACGACCCAGAGCCTATTCGATTGAAGTATCCGTGATGGCACTTCGGTGATTCGAATATTCATAAAGAGTATTTTTATGTGAGACATAAACTAGGAGAAACCAGACAGACGCCTGGTTTAAAAGTCACTGAAGAACATATCAAATACTACATGGTCTAATTTATATAAATGGAAATGTATTGTTATTGAAAACTCTAGTTTCCAGTAATACTTGCACAATTACAGCTGTGGAATTGTCCTTGTTACAAATTAAATATTGGCTTTTACGTATTTAACAATAACCCTAGAAACGCAATTCTTGTCAATATAAGATACTAATCCAGCGCGCGCGCAGTGAACACCTATCTAGATCTCCACCGGGCAATAAATCTTTGGAAATAGGGCCCTTTTGACTACCATTCTCTACGCTTTAACCTCTATTAAAGCACTGCTCAGGGTTCAGACTTTAATTAGTATTGTTTAGTCATTAAATTGAACACGTAATTTTGTAACTTGCTGACCCACACGCTTTTGTCCGCGTTGTTATAACTTTCAATGGAACTAGACTACCAAAATTAATTAAGTTACCATTAAACTTTAGTTGAGGCCCTGAAGTAGCCCTACTTATTAGTACTTTGAAACTGCATGATGCAAATGAAAATTACAAAACATCTGAAAAAGACCGGGTGAACTGCCTTTCTAACTTATTACCACGAGAACATTTTAAAGTACCAAAGTATCATTAAGAAGCCAAGGTGTAATTTGCAAAAGCATTTGTTTCATGCTAAAGAGTTGTATTTAAAAACGTTAAAATACCTCTGGGAATACTCATCTGACGTGTCAGTCTTTTTGTACAATTTGTGCGCAGGATTTTGGAATTTTACGCTTTTTTTTACGCGAACTCGTTTAATTAGGCAATTTTTTCCGTAAAATCAACGGTACTACAACTTGGTTACCAATGCCTTTCAGACGTTTTTATACTCTAATAAAACTATGGGTTACACAAAAGCATTTAGTTTTAACCTGTTTACTAGATTCTTAGGCCCGTATTCCGAAACAGCGCTTGAGTCTGAGTAGAGCCTCAAGCATAGATTTTATGACAGTTCTCCATTGAAAAGTGTCAAAAATCTGTGCTTGAGGCTCGACTCAGACCTAAGCACTGTTTCAGAATACGGGCCTAACCCCCGAATACTGAAACGCAACTCAGATAATTTGTTCAGTTTGAATATTTTGTTCAGTTTTCGATGAAAATCTGTCAAATATTCGTCGCTTGAGACGTGCTTAAATCTGAGTTGCGTTTCAGTATTCGGGGGTTAGTCTCTTTGAATGTTTTTCAAGAAAGTATTTCCACATTTTCTCCGCTCTTTCTGCCGTTTTTCGCATTTCAATATTTTTGATTGTGTCCACAGGCCTCTAGTCTGCCAAAACGGCGCAACCTGCACTAACTCTGTCGGTGGCTTCTCTTGCATCTGCGTCAACGGCTGGACTGGCCCGGAGTGTTCTGTTAACATCGATGACTGCGCTGGTGCGGCTTGCTTCAACGGTGCCACGTGTATCGACAGGGTTGGTGCTTTCTACTGCAAATGTACTCCTGGGAAGACTGGTAAGTTAAAATGAATTTGTTTTATTCTAAACTAAGGTTGGAAGATAAGGTCGTTGCCACTAGATCAGCATAGCTCTAACATTTTGGATAACATAAATCATATAAAATATAAATGTCATAGCTTATTTTTTGTGTATTAGCTGGACATGGGTATATTTTATTAAGAAACAAAGCCAATTCTTTGTCACGCCTACTTCTTTCAGTTAGTTCCTGATTATTCCTGATTTGGGCTTCATTTATTGGCAGCAGTATTTTGTTCACTAATTAAAATGTTCTTAATTAATTCTGGCTCCGTCTTTTGGTAACATTTGTTCTCCTATAACTAGTCTCTTCGATGTTATTTTCTCTATGAACCTACTGTTTGCTCAACGTCATATACTTCCTCTTCCACAGGTCTCCTCTGCCACCTCGATGACGCGTGTACCTCCAACCCCTGCCACGCCGATGCTATCTGCGACACCAGTCCTATCAACGGATCCTATACTTGCTCCTGCGCTTCAGGGTACAAGGGACTCGACTGCTCCGAGGATATCGACGAGTGTGAACAAGGTGTGTGTAACTATCTCTCATCGTCTATCAGTAACAAAATTTGTCTTCTGTAAACTCATTGCCACTGAAGAAGTTCATATCTTGGTTGCCTTTACTCTGTGTGGTTATAATTTTAGTGCTAGCCCTTTAAATTTTCATTTAATACTTTATTTTTGATACATTTAAAATCTTTCTTCTAAGAAATCTCCTAAGATGTCTTGGTTAACTTTGTCATTTGTATATCATTAGCTTAGCGTGTTTCTAGATTTATTTACATTGATTCTTATAAACAGAATCCTTCCTGCTATAACTGCCAACATTGGCGTTCCCTCACCAGTCCTCTCCTTCTCAGGGTCTCCGTGTGAGCACGATGGCATCTGTGTCAACACTCCTGGATCTTTCGCGTGCAACTGTTCTGTCGGCTTCACTGGCCCTCGCTGTGAGACCAATGTCAACGAGTGCGAGAGTCATCCGTGTAGGAACGACGGCTCATGTCTGGACGACCCTGGTACCTTCAGATGTGTCTGCATGCCTGGTAAGTTTAGTCTTATCTCCATTACTTTTGAGAGTATTGCTTGATATGTGTGCCCCTTGGCTTTCCTTTGCGTGAAAGTGTTACTACACAACTAGGCTGAGAGGATGATAAATAAGGGTTCTCAGTAAGTGTACTTCATCTATGATCCAGTCCTAGGCCTTTTTGAACATCCTATAAATAAGGGAGTGACTAAAAAGTGGCCCCAAAAGTTTTTTAAATGATCTACAATAGTGACCTTATTTACATTGCTTAAAATTAGCTCTGTCACTGTTTGTCACTACCAAGTGGTAAGAGATGGTAGTTGCTTTACACTGATTATATTTTAAAGAGAAGCTTGTGAGTAAAGGTAAGTATAGATGCAAAAATCCTTTATTAGTGTTTATTTAACTGAGGAAATAGTTATTTATGGTAAATCACATAGAAAGTGCGTCTGAGGTTACTTCTAACGGTAAATGGCGCAAGAGGCGACGTCGCAAAGTTACAATTTACTCTAGGTTGACGTCGGTGGTCGCTTGATGATTATCATTAAAAATAGAAAGAGATAGCTGGCGCCAGGGTTGGCAGAATAAGATAGATGATACAAAATATTGTTCTAATGTAGATAAAATGAGTTGGTATTCGCAGATAATGTTGATGAGTTACTTTATTCATACATAGTGTATGAGTTATTTTCAAAACTTGAATCGTCTTTTCCAAGTTAAAGCCGCTGACAAAAAATCTTCTTTTAGTGAGTTCCAAAACTGCTGTAGTGCTACTACTAATTATTAGTGTTTGTTGTACAGGAGTTGTTGAGTAACACTTCGGGGTCACCAAAGCTCGGGGTTCGGGATAGTCAGTTGCTTTAATAAAATCGCGATCATCATTAATTTGATGATATAGAATTACATAATTATATCTATATCAATAAAAAAATAAGTATTTTAGTTTTTTCACTGTGTCAATAACCAATTGGTATAAAAGATAGCAGTAACTAAAGCGCTGTAAGCTTATTTTATTTTCTAAGTATCATTCGCCTACATAACAAGAACTCATCTCTGAGTAACTTGAAGATGAAACCTTTGGGTAAGCCACGTAATTGTACACCACGATCAAATCTAATGACGTAACAGAGACAACCCTATTCAAAGCGTTCCCATGGCGATGAGACGTCTGCGCATTGTCTTGTGACGCGGAAACACTAAACACACCTAGCTTCTATTCCGTAGGTATAGAACTCATTTTCAGGCGAAAAATTTTGTAATAAGTACCTGTATTTCTATAGGTCTTGTACTGAGGGAATAGAGCTCATTTTAAGGGGGTAAAAGTGGCGATGATAAATGATAAGTAAGTAATTCAATAGTGTAGGATACTTCCGTGCATTCGATAGATATGAAATGTGGTCTAGAAGTGCTAGTTTATGTAAGGAGGTTTGCTTTGCTAGCCAGAGACTTTGGAACTCCTTGAGTTTCCAAACCCATTGATTCTAACCACACTGTCTTTTTTTTTATAATTTTTGAATTTAGAACAAGGATAATACTTTAAGAAAAGAACGAGTAACCTCACTCACAACCATTCAAATTATACACCTTTTAAAAAAGTTAAGGAACGGTTTCAATAATCTCTATAATAAAATTAGCTTTAAATGAAGATGAACATAAACCTGCATAAATAAATTAATAACTAGGTTTAATACCAATTAGTTTAAAAAATAAATCCGATTAGCTCGTGTTCATGGTGACCATCAAACGTTATGGCTGATCACTATAGTTTATTCCCCGTTAAACCATGGAGGCATGGTTAATTTAATTAAAATGGCACATTTTTGTCAACGATTTCCTATTTACGACTTCTAGTTTATAATCCTTATCATAAGGTGAAGTTTGTGTTTCTAAACATATTGCTGTAGTTTTGTAAATGTATACCTAATAGCAAATAAGGTACATATAAATGAATAAAGTAATAAATTTTGATAGATTATAGGTAGTAGAGCACCTGATAGGTCAACTAGAATTTTTCATGAGTTATTCTAGAAGTCTTGGCAAGTTCATTCGATCACAGTTCGTGGTTATAATCTATATTGAAATTGCAGTCAAGAACCCAGAAAAAGACGCTTTTTAATTGGTAGCCCAAAAAAAAGCATCAGCGAGTTTTTTTACTGTTGTCATCAAAATATTTCTGATGATATTTTTTCGAAAGTTATTGATACGCTCGCAGACATCGCTCGTCGTTCGCCGCTCGCTGCTCACCAGCAGGCAAACCCCGCCTTAAACCCGATAAAAAACTAAAGAAAATAAATTCTGAGATAGAGCAAGCTTTAGTTTAATGTGAGTTTTATGGGATATATGATTGAAAACTGTACCTATAAAACCAATTGAATATGATAGTTATCCACACCCACCTAGAGCTTTACCGCCTTATAATGCCTGACATTTTGTTAAGACTTTTAGTTAAAGACTTGACTTTGACTTTTTAAAGTTTATCTGTCAGTGTCACTTTCATAGCATTAGAAAGAGACGGATATAAATTTATCAGGTATCTAAGCTATTTATTTATTGTCAACAGCGAAGTTTGTCGATCTTTGCAAAAAGGTGACGGTTACGTGACAGATGACGTGACAGTTTCACGATTTCACTGGTTTTTTCTCCCTCAAAATAATGGCCTCAAAATTATGAAAAACTTGAGAAACCGACTTTATGGTCAAACTGCGGATTTAATTTATATGGAATGGATGGACAAAATAAAAAAAAATGGGACCAATTTGGAAAAACCATACAGATTTTTTTTAAATCGTTCATAAATTGGCTGAATAGAGAACCTCTTTTTTGTTTTGAAGTTGATTAAACAGCCACGTCAAGTCGTCTATTGATAATTAGTCTGCCCGTTTAGGCGTTTGCTTTACAAACTTACCACTACTTATTACTTTTTAGACAGTAAGCTTTACAAACTTATCAGTAATTATTACTTTAGACAGTAAATTAGTCTTAACAACAAAGACTTGTAACAAGCGCTAACTAAGGATAAAAAAAGAGTGCAAGGACCTACAGGGTATTATAAAAAATATGTTGTCATACCTCGTTCCCTCGCATGCCCTTATTGGTCTACCCACCGAGCCGGCTGGGTGCACCAGCGCGAAACACATTATACGTGGCTAAAATATAAAGCTTAGGCTTCAAGTAACTTGGATTGCAGAATTTAGACTAGAAAATGAAAATATAAAGCTCAGGCCCTTATGCGGAAACAATGCTTGAGTCTGCGTCGAGTCTCAAGCATAGTTTTTTGACAGTTCTCCATTGAAGTGTCAAAAATCTATGCTTGAGGATCGAAGCATTGTTTCTGCATACAACCCTGAGACTTGCACGTAAACTAGAGACTAGAAAATGATTGAAAAGTTAAATATAGACATAAGTAAGGTAGTAAAAATGCGGATGGCTCTTGCGTTAGTGTCAATCATACCATAAAACTTTATTTCAAAGCGTCTTCGAATATAGACAGTAATTATTTCCATTTTCAGCAACTCTAAGCAGAATACCACAATAACTTTACTGTGCTACAATAATTATTATTACGTATGAATGTAGCTACCATCTCCTATGCCATTTACCTTTCGTAGCAAAGTTTTTTGCTAAACGGCCAGTTTCTGAATATAAATTTAGATAAGGTTTTACTATTTTAGCATAAAAACTCTTTGAAAATCTGAAATATGGTATGAAACCTTTTTAGAGTGCTTCGAGAGTTTTGGGTGGAATCTGCTTTGTGATTTGAATTTAGAACAAATTATGAAACAAAATTATTTATTTTTTCGATGTTTTTTTCAATGGGATTATATAATAAGCACATCGATTACAATCAAAAGTGCAAATCCATGAAGAAAGTAAGTTTCTTTATAGCCTAAAAATGTTAGAGCCTGAGTTTAATGTTGTCTTTCTTCAAATTCTTCTACCGCCGCAAATGTGATAGTATTCCAGGCATCTAAACAGCTGGTTATTTTAGACTTGATTGCAATTCAAATATGCACAAATGGACAATGTCGGCATTAGCATGCAGTGGACGAGCCCATTGTGGCCTGTGATACAAAATCGTGACAATTGGAATGGTGTAAGACATTTACGGACTCAACTTACTTTTACTAAATTTTTGTAAAAACTACTTACAATAGATTGAATACAAGAGCATAGATTTTTGACACTTTACAATGGAGAACTGTCAAAAAATCTTCACCGTTTGAGAGTATTGAATTAATTCGTGTATTACCTATGTTTTTTATGCGATTAATCATTAATTAGTTAGTTAAGAATTAGTAGGATAGATCACGCAAAGATTCACAAAGATTTTATAGTGAAAAATGTAAAAATTACACAAAGGTTAACTGGAAAATAATGCTCTCTAGTTCAGCAGTCTGCTATGTACGATGGAATTTTTGTTTTAGTGCAATGTAATTAAGAATTTTCTATCTATCTTTACTGTCCCAAGTTAAAGTAAGTCCCAAAGTTATGAACCGAGCGGGATTTGAACCCACGTCCTTCCCCATGATAGATGGCTTCACCGTGATGTGCCTAAAAGTTTGCCAGCAAGTTCATTTGCAGTGGTACGTTTGGTTAATGTTAATTGTTAACATATTGTATATTTATTTGAAACTCGTGAGAGATTACACGCTGATTGCGAACTATTGACTAAAGCATTGCGCACGTCTAGCGCTATGGCGATGGCGATCAGTGAAACGCTGTCAAATATAACAGCGACTGCCTTCTCAGCTCAGTTGTTAGTAGCTCTGCCTTCTGCGCTGGAGGGCGTGGGTTCGATCCCCACCGAGAACAAATATTTGTGTGGTGAACACAGATGTTTGGTCTCTGTCAGGGTGTTATATTGTATTCTATGTATGTATTTACAAAAAATAAAAAAAAGTATTAAAGTATTAGATCAGCTACCTGGTTCCCATAGTACAAGCTCTGCTTAGTTTGGGGCTAGATAGTGTTGTGTGGATTGTCCGCATTATTTATTTATTTATTATTTATTTATTTGACAGCGTTTCATTGATCGCCATTGTCGTCGTGCTAGATGTGCGGAGGCCCTAACTTGTGGCTTGTGTAGTAATTACAGAGATCTGCGGTTTGATAGGAGTGATATCTGTTTGGAAATACCTATAGAACCCAGGATATAGAAAATCCATTTGCCTAGTCACGATCACAAGCCCTTCACCACATTAGTTCGAAAAAGAACATCTCTTCAAAAAATGCGTTAAGGCCTGCGCACACCTAGTTCGCTGGCGGTAGCGATCAGTGAAACGCTGTCAAATATCGCTGTCAAATCTCAAATCTGACAGTGATATTTGACAGCGTTTCACTGTTCGCTACCGCAAGCGAACTAGGTGTGCGCAGGCCATTAGGTGTTCAACATTTTTTTTAAGTAGGTATAATAATCATTGTGCAAATCCCTTTTGTAAAGCTTTTATCATTAAACCAAAAGTTTGTTCTGAAATTAAAAATGACATCAAAAAGCTTTCATTAGGTCTAAACAAGACGTTCTAACTTAGTATTTTACCATAACTTAATCAAATTCTCCATTCTCTACCAAAGAATAGAGTCTATTTTCATTTGCAGCTTATAAGCTTGCTTGACCGGTCTTGTACCTACTTAAAAATACCTTGACATTCGAATTTGGACTGTAAACGTTGGGTATATAGCCGGTTTTTGTAGAACAGTTCTCGTGATACCATTTTTATGGGTCTGGAAGGTCCCAATTAGCATTCCTTCACGAAGACAGCTACTTCATTGGAATATAGAAAAACAAATCATTTATTTCTATCATAAGTCATGGCTTTCGGTATGTCTTCGATGCACGAAAGCTAATGATGAGAAAATGTGCGCTTACTTGAGTTTATTATAAATAAAATGGTCAATTCCGAGTGAGCATACCGCACCTTGAGGTTTCCGTACACAACTAGATATATTTTGAACGTGAAACCTCTAAATCCTTAGTCCTTCTCTAAAAATATAGCAATCTTTGAGAGCCCTTTTCATATAACGTAAGCTTCTTTATTATCTTACAAACTTCACCATGTAATTTTAGGTCACATTTCAAGTATTTTCTGAAATGGCTGGAAGGACAGGCAGTCAACACAGTGCTCCTAAATGTTTTTTTTTTACATTATTAAGTACCTATATACTATCCTATGACTACAATCTCACCTGATGGTAAGCGACGATAATATAGCCGACGATGAAGCGCAGGATGGTTTAGAAGACACCTATTCACTCTTGCCCTGAAGAGGCCCAGATTGTAGTTGTTAGGAAAAACTGTTACTGTTTTTGAGATACAGAACCCTGCAAATAAATGTAAACATTATGTGAGTGATCAACTGATCAGAAATGATTCCCATGCGTAAAAACACTTTTTGTCGAGACCTTCGGAGTAATGCAGACTTGTTTCAAGATATCGATCTGCAAATGGTGGTCGTCATTGCCTTGCTGACAATCTCGTTCTCGTTTCGACATCATTTGACTTGAGTGCATCGAAATCTTTAAATCCAAAGTGCACAGACCTTTAGAAATTATATTTGACCACTGAAAAGTGGTGGAAAAAACCGTTTACAAATAAAATACTATCCGAACCTTAGTTGATCTATTTATGAACCAGTTCAAACCAGTCTAGTTCAGTTATAACTGGCTGACAGTGGTATAAGCACAGCCTTTATTCTAAAACTGCCGTTTTTATCTTTGCAGGATTCACAGGAACACAATGCGAGGTGGAGATCGACGAGTGTGCCAACAGTCCCTGCCTGAACGGAGGCGTCTGCCACGACATGATCAACGCTTTTAGGTGCACCTGTGTTATTGGGTAAGTTATCTTCTTGTTTTTCACTAGCTCTTTCGAACCAGTGTGTGGTGAATGGGTTTTTAGTCGTCTTGACTCTTCGAGACATGATGTGTCAAGTGCACGGAGGAGCAGAAGCTTCTCTAGAGCACTTGACACATGTTTTCGAAATACTTAATCATGTTCTCTTGTTTTAATGCACTGGTAAAGTAAGAGAACCGGTAGTATCACATATACAGTTCAGTTCAGCAGCTATTTTGTCTCTCAAATTGCTTTATCGAGTGCCTGGACTGGATAGTGAACACAGAATGAAAGTTACTCCTGGACTTTTTTATTATTTTTCTTCGTATTTGTATCATAGTAAAAATGCATGGCAGTCAAACATCCACGATCCACTAGCAGTAATGGGTGGAAAAATCTGTTCTACCCTACCAGTAGGGATGGAGTTACTACTCCATCCACACATGGGTTGTGGGTTATGTGGAACTGGCGGAAAATTCTGCTGAAGCTCTGTATTTGTTTATGCAGTAAATATTAGTTATTGAAGTTGGCTCTCTAAGAGGATCAATATATCTATCAGTTCACCGTTCTGGAGAGCCTGACTTAGGACCTAGGACCATACGATACCCACTGTGGAGTATTTATCTTGTCTTCAAAATACCAAACAAATGCATTCTAAATGAACGCCCATTCCAGATTTACCGGAGCTCGTTGCCAAGTGAACATCGACGACTGCGCGTCAAGCCCTTGTCGCAACGGAGGGACTTGCCATGACTCCATCGCTGGATACGACTGCGAATGTCAACCTGGGTACAATGGTATGTTATCAACTTCCCCGAAGAAGGTCGGAAACCGGGCTGCAAAGAGTTTCCTAAGTCTATGTCTTCCACTGTACTCCTGCTTCCTTTTGACCACACAACGATGTGTGTAAATTCTGTAATTTCATAGTGCCTTCTTATTCTTTACAAATGGTCCAAAACCGCGTTCACTTGAAAAACTCAACTTTTATGGGCTCATTTACATGTCTTCGAGATGTAACTGCAGTTCCTAATATGCAACATGCCTTCATGAGATTAAGGAAATGATATGAACGGTTATAGTTTAGCGTAAACAAGTATTCCTCAGAACTTTTCGACATTGTAAACCTGTAAGTTGAACATTTCTCCAGCTAGTTCGTACGCTGATCTTATGCACAAAATCCTCTCGATTCCAGGAATGTCTTGCGAGACCAACATTAACGACTGCCTCTCAGCACCCTGCCACCGCGGCGAGTGTATTGATGGAGACAACAGTTTCACCTGTAACTGTCATCCAGGATACACCGGTCGGGTGTGTCAGACGCAAATCAACGAGTGCGAATCTAATCCTTGCCAGTTTGGAGGTGAGATTTTTCTTCTTGTCGTGTCTCTAGTTTTCTCGAATTAGGGTGGTGAAAGGATTTTATGTTACTTTACTAGACCAAAATAAACAGCAATGTAAGAACTATGTTGCAATAACTTGTCTTGATCATGTGGAACTGTCGCCGCAATTATTCTCACTTTATTGGATTAATCCATTTTTTTATTCCGAATGTAACATTTCCGAAACCGTATAAACCGTCTCTCGATCTCGTCAAAGACGTCCATAATTCGACATTACCGCTTTTAAAAAAATTGTTATATTCATCCCTTAAAAATATATATATATTCAACGCACTGTATTCTTCGTAGGTCACTGCGAAGATCTGATCGGCGGCTACCAGTGCCGTTGCAAGCCTGGTACTTCGGGCCGCAACTGTGAGATCAACGTCAACGAATGCTACTCCAACCCTTGCAGAAACGGTGCTACTTGTATCGACGGTATCAATAGGTGAGACTTTGTTTCTTTTGCCTGTTTTCCTAAAGCACAGCACCATATTTGTTCTTCTTCTCTTCCTTCTTTTCTTTCTTTTATTAGGTTGGTATATTATATAAATCACTAACTTATCAGTGGTCTTTTGGCCGCCTAATTCTTCCTCTAATGCTTTTTTTATCAGATTTATCACTTTTGTTACTAACACCGAAGATTTTTATGATCATTAGTACTAAATTGAGTGTTATTTCTTCCTTGGTGGTAGTTTTTAACATTCTAGTTTACATCTACCAATATTTTTCTATTGAACATTATCATTTGTGTATTGACTAACAAATTATTATCTTATTCCTTGTTTTTGTGCACAATTTCTGCTTTTCTAATCTTTCCATTATTTCTTTTACACGCAGCAACTACTTTGAGTAAGTTTCATTCATTATTCGCACGTGCTTTTTCATTCACTTTTCCTACTTCCAATACAGCTAAAAACTCAAAATCATCACTTTGCTTTTCTTCTATTACATCTTTGCTTGTTTATATGACTATTTTTAAATTTTTTAACTATTGTTTGTAGTCTATAACTACGTTAGGTTTCGCATGTAGAATTTTATATCAGTGTTTCGTGTCAATTTATTATTGGTTTTGAAATCATCATCAGTGACTTCCTTATTCGTTCGAGTTTTAAGTTATATTTTAATATCCCTATCCTCAGGTACACCTGTGAATGCATTCCCGGCTTCACCGGCCAGCATTGCGAGACAAACATCAACGAGTGTCTATCCAACCCTTGTGCGAACGGAGGCAAATGTATTGACCGGATCAATGGTTTCCGTTGCGAGTGCCCCAGAGGATACTATGATGCCAGGTATGTTGTCAAAACATGGTATGACTGTAGGAAAGGAAGGGTCTCCAGATTTTACAGCTGATGTTATTGTTTGCTGCTGAAGTGATAAGAAATAAAGTGATTGTTCAATCAGACAGACTTTAGTTTCAGAAAGAAAAATATGGTCTTCTTTATTTTACTTTTTATAATTCTCGTATACTTTAATATTTGAAATGAACTGTGCATGAACTTCAGTTACAGTGTCCATTTTACCGTCCGGATTACTATCTTAATAATTTTCTCTAAAATATTCCGTTGTATTGTAACCTATTTCTTATTTACAAGTTTGACGTTTCTAAAGTTGTGGTTCTTTTAAACTAGATCAATATCAACAACTGAACTTTTGATTACCGGACTTCCATTACTAGTATTACTAGTATTACTATCCTTGAAGCTTGTTACTGAATTATCTTTCTTTGCAGATGCCTCTCTGATGTCAACGAATGTGCTTCCAACCCGTGCATCAACGGCGGTTCCTGTGAGGATGGAGTCAACCAGTTTATCTGCCATTGTCTACCAGGTTATGGAGGTGAGGAAACCTTGCTCTATCCAGTCGTATAGCTGGTTTAATATTAGTTGCACTGAAACTACCAGTGGATTTACTGGTATCAACACTGCCTTCTGACTCTAAGGTCGTGGGTTTAACTTGTCATCATCATTAGTCGGATCCATCGAAATTTTCAGTACGTATTATATTTTCTCTTTCTGGGTTCCTCTCAGGGCAGGCAGACGAAGTTTTCAGATCGTATTAAGTATTTTTCTGTTCCTTTCTATTTAGTTTCTAACTGGGTATTCTCTTTTTTAGGTCAACGTTGTGAGCGAGACATCGACGAGTGTAGCTCAAACCCCTGTCAACATGGAGGCACTTGTCACGATAGACTCAACGCTTACAAATGCGACTGTGTTCTTGGATTTACTGGTGAGTTATAGTAGCATCATGAACATGAAACTACTGACACACGAGGCTAAACATCTGTGTGCCTCAAGTTGATGGACGTAAGGCATTGCATCGTAGGGCACTTTCCTGACGTACGTGTCCTACGAGACAATGCTTTGTTATAGTTTCATCAGCGAGTTGTTTAAAATTATAAAAGTCTAAACGATGAACTATATTCCAGGTGTGAACTGCGAGACAAACATCGATGACTGCGCTGGTAACCCGTGCCTCCACGGCGGCTCCTGCATCGACCTCGTGGATGGCTACCGATGCGTGTGCGCGCCGCCACACTCTGGACGGAACTGCGAGAATACGCTCGATCCCTGCATGCCGAACCAGTGAGTAAAACTACCCTCGTTTGTAATTATTTCTTAATTGTTGATTTATTTAAGTTCATTTCTTACATAAGGTCTGGCTTGTGCTTGGCTTACTTTAAAAAATGCGAAATTAAACAAAAAATTGTTTGAATGTTTGGGACTTTATTAGGCGCTATCGGTTGGACTTGTTTGAATGAAACTTGATATACCAGAGTTTCTTTTAATCGGTTTAGTAGTTCCAAATATATTTAACGACGATGATGATGAATATGACAATGATGATGGTGTAAATAAAAGTATTCAAAGTATAAAGGATAGAAATAAAATTTCTTATTAGCTCGACAGGATATTGAAGTAGTTAGTTATATGTAGAACGTTACTAAACATAATTCCCTTAACAGATGTCGCCACGGAGGCCGCTGCCTCGCCGAAGCTTCCTACGCAGAATTCACCTGCCAATGCCTGGTCGGTTGGACAGGAGCTTTATGCGAGCGTGACGTCAACGAATGCGAAGTCACAGCACCATGCCACAACGACGCCACTTGCATAAACACTGACGGGTCTTACGCCTGTCGGTGCGCGCCGGGGTATGAAGGCAAGGACTGTGCCATCAATATTGACGACTGCGCATCATGTAAGTATCTACTCTGAGTATAAGGTCTTAAAGCTCATATTCCAATGGAAATTGGTAACAACGGCGCCACTTGCATCAACACTGACGGGTCTTACGCCTGTCGGTGCGCACCGGGGTATGAAGGCAAGGATTGTGCCATCAATATTGACGACTGCGCATCATGTAAGTATCTACTCTGAGTATAAGGCCATAAAGCTCATATTCCAATGGAAATTAGTAACAACGCCACTTGCATCAACACTGACGGGTCTTACGGTGCGCGCTGGGGTATGAAGGCAAGGACTGTGCCTTCAATATAGACGACTCCGCATCATGTAAGTATCTACTCTGAGTACCAATGGCAATAAAGTTCATATTCCAATGGAGATTCGTAACAAAAACGCTACTTGCATCAACACTGACGGGTCTTACGCCTGTCGGTGCGCGCCGGGGTATGAAGGCAAAGACTGTGCCATCAATATTGACGACTGCGCATCATGTAAGTATCTACTCTGAGTATAAGGTCTTAAAGCTCATATTCCAATGGAAATTGGTAACAACGACGTCACTTGCATCAACACTGAGCCGTAAACACAAAGCTCGAATTAATATTCTTAATATTCGTTAGCCTGGAACGAATATAAGGAAGAAGTCTGAACGGAGTCTCACGCGCCTAGTAGAATGGCACGATTTAGCCAATTTCCACTCTTACCTGAACTACGAAGCCATAGAAACTATAACATGTGGGAGCTCACTTTATATTGGATTTTGGATATCTAAAAAAGTCGGTTTCTCAAGTTTTTAAACATCACTTGGTATGAGAATCAATAGAAGAGCATAGAGAGCACTGCTGGCCTAGTGGTAGTAGTCCTATATATAGTGGGCTTCCAATCCTAAGGTCGTGGGTTCAAATCCAGTCGGGTACCAATGAGTTTTTCTGTTCAAAAATGTCAAAATCGCGAGGAAACCGGCATGTCGTAAAACTTAAAAAGTTCCAAACATGTGTGTCAAGTGCTCGAAAGGAGCCTCTTTGTAGTGCACTCGAAATCCTTTCACCACACATGACATCATAAGAAAAAGAATGGTCAATAAACGTTTTTAAATGTTTCCAGTCCCGTGCCAAAACGGTGCGACCTGCCTCGACAGCATCGGGAATTACAACTGCGTGTGTGCGAGTGGGTTCGCCGGCAAGAACTGTGAGGTTGACGTGGACGAGTGTATCTCAAGACCTTGCATGAACGGCGCCACTTGCAACCAGGTAACGAGACTTCACTACTTTGATAGAGCGCCGATTTAAACCGAAACACAGCAATACTGCATCACGGCAAAAATAGACATGGTGGTAGTAATTTTTCGGACGAGCCCTTCACTACACTTATGCTGACTGACACAACGTCAGCGTAAGCGCGTAAGCGTATAACGTCTTATATTTTTCAGCGACGCAAAACTACTCCTGAAAATTAAAAAGAGATTGACTACCCCTATGATGTTTAGCAGCAAAAGTTCATCCTTACCACCTTAAAAGTGCATTTTCTGTGACGCTAATTACCGATACCCGTTATTATTTGATTGTGGACAGATTTTAACAGTCTTTGGAAGTGTAAATGTCATAAAACAGGTGGTTTTTACTAAGTTTAACAGATGTTTACGTCTCCTATAGGTCAAAATTAGTGAACAAAGAAATAGGCGGAGTCAGCTAGCTAAAACGTTGGCAAGCAAATCTATTTCAAAAGTGGTAAAGCAGAAATGTTGCTGGTGGTCTAGTGGTAGCGGCCCCCCCTTCCGATCCGAAGGTCGTGGGTTCAAATCCACTCGTTTACCAATGAGTTTTTCGAAAAATTTATGTGCACTATGCCAGTACTCTCAAAACGGTGAAGGAAAACATCGTGAGGAAACCGGCGTGTCGTAGAACCTAAGAAAGTTCGAGCAACACGTGTCAAGGGTCACGCTAAAAGGGCCCGCCAGCGGCCTAATTGCGGAAAAACCAGCTCAAAACGCTACAACCTTTAATATATTCCAGTACGTGGCGTCTTACACTTGCACATGCCCGCTTGGCTTCTCCGGCATCAACTGCCAGACCAATGACGAAGACTGTACCGAGTCCAGCTGCATGAACGGTGGGACTTGCATCGATGGCATCAACTCTTACAACTGCTCCTGTCCTCCTGGGTGAGTTTATATGTTTTTGGATTAGATTTGTTTAGTTTAAACCCTCATCTGATGTACCGACGACGTTGTTAATATTAGATGATAGAAGTTTGTGGATGCCGGCTCAGAATTGTTCTTCATTAAAATGTGTAGGAGACAGGACAGGACTTTTTTATTGGACAAAAAATAATTTGAAAGACGAGTTTTTAATGTTAATCAATTAAAATAAAAAAAATATTTATTCAGTAGTATCACAAGGATCACTTTGGAACGTCTTAAAGCTAGGTGAGTCTAGGTGCGTCTAGGTGCAAATTCCATGGGACCAAGCCTAGAAAAACAGTCAACGAACTACGGCTTGAAGTTACAGAATTTCGAATCTATCGATGACTGGTCCCACAATCTGATTGTGATCATTTTTTGCGATTAGTTTCCTCATCTCGCTCTTTTTTTCATTTCTGTTGTTAAGTTGTAATCGATGATTTTCAGATCTATGATTAGAAAATCATCGATTTAATTTAGAATTTTCTTCTAAATACTCAGTTTTTCCCTCAGCTACACCGGTTCCAACTGTCAATTCCGCATCAACATGTGTGACAGCGCGCCTTGCGAGCACGGCGCCACCTGTCACGATCACGTGACGCACTACAAATGTCACTGTCCGCATGGGTACACGGGGAAACAGTGCGAGGATTATGTCAAATGGTAAGTTTGAAAGAAAAGTATTCATTAACAGTATTAATTCCAACAGCTAGCTGTAAAAAAACGTACATTTAACTGAAACCCTAGCATAAAATAAAAAAAAGAATCTTACTCGTTTCCTGTAGTCACCGAAGTCAATTTATTCCACAGGTGTGAAGATAGCCCTTGTGAAAATGGCGCAACCTGCTCCCAAAAAGGACCTCAATACACTTGCACTTGTGGTCCCGGATGGTCCGGCAAACTTTGCGACGTAGAAATGGTATCCTGCAAAGACGCAGCCCTAAGAAAAAGTATGTATTTCTCACAAAAAATGCCAGGCTATAATAGATTTTAACACTTAGGACTAAAGTGCAATTTCTTTCCGCAGGAGTGAAACTAAAGCAGCTCTGCAATAACGGCTCTTGCGAGGATATCGGCAACTCCCATCGCTGTCACTGTCTTGAGGGTTACACTGGGTCCTACTGTCAGAAGGAAATCAACGAGTGCGATTCCGCTCCCTGTCAAAATGGAGCAGTTTGCAAAGACCTCGTCGGAACCTACCAGTGTCAGTGCGCCAAAGGCTTCCAAGGACAGAACTGCGAGCTTAACGTCAACGACTGCTTACCGAACCCTTGTCAGAACGGAGGAACCTGCCACGATCTCATCAACAACTTCTCATGCTCCTGCCCCTTCGGAACCCTCGGGAAAATCTGCGAAATCAACGTCAACGACTGCAAGCAAGATGCCTGCCACAATAACGGTAGCTGCATCGACAAGGTAGGAGGCTTCGAATGCAAATGTCCTCCAGGCTTCGTCGGACCGAGGTGCGAGGGAGACATCAACGAATGCCTATCCAACCCCTGCTCCACCCCTGGAACGCAAGACTGCGTGCAACTCGTCAACGATTACCATTGCAACTGCAAACCTGGCTTCATGGGAAGGCATTGCGACGCTAAAGTCAACTTCTGCGCCAACTCGCCATGTCAAAGTGGAGGCATTTGCACAGCGATCCAAGGTGGCCACGAGTGCTTGTGCAACGATGGATTCTACGGCAAGAATTGCGAGTATTCAGGATACGCATGCGAGCCGAACCCTTGCGGCAACGGAGGGTACTGTCGCACTTCCGAGATCAATGGCTACGTGTGCGAGTGTCCCTCAGGCCTGTCCGGAATCAACTGTGAAGTGGACTCCATGAACGAATGCCTTAGTAACCCGTGCAAGCATCCCGAAGCGAGGTGCATCGACAAGCCTGGAGACTACCTCTGTTACTGCCCGCGGCAATGGGCTGGCAAGAACTGCGACTTCCACGACCCTCATTCCAGAGGAGGGTACGGAAGCCCCGTGAACGGAGGTTTTAGCAACAGCAATCCGAGTCTCACGCTACAGGAGCTAGACCTAGCCTTCCAAAGGGAACAGTGTGTGAAACTGGGTTGCAAGGAAAAGCAAGGCAACCATCACTGCGACGAAGCATGCAATACCTACGCGTGTGAGTTCGACGGCAACGATTGTTCTCTCGGCATCCCCAACCCTTGGGCTAACTGCACAGCTCCGATCAAATGTTGGGAGGTCTTCATGGACGGGGAATGTAACGAAGTCTGCAATACTCAAGCATGCCTGTTCGATGGCCGAGACTGCCAGAAATCACTACAAAGATGTAATCCAATATACGACGCGTACTGCCAGAAGCACTACGCGAACGGACACTGCGACTATGGATGCAACAACGCTGAGTGCAACTGGGACGGTCTTGACTGCGAGAACGAACCTCCTTACTTAGCCGATGGCGTGATGTCGGTCATTCTTCTCATGGACATCAGAACCTTCAAAGAGAGCTCTGTAGCTTTCCTCCGAGATCTAGGCCATCAGCTCCGAACTACGGTGCTGATAAAGAAGGATCATCTCGGCAATGACATGATATACCCCTGGAATGGCTCTGCGAGCGTTGGCCTTCAGGACACGGAATTCGGGAAGAAACACAACATTGTCATCACGGAGCGAGGGCAGTCAGGGGTTCATGTTTACCTGGAAATTGACAATAGGAAGTGCACCACAATCTCCACATCAGAATGCTTCTTCTCCGCTCAAGAAGCTGCAGAGTTCTTAGCAGCGACAGCTCAGAAGCATTCTCTATCACCTGACTTCCCAATCTACCAAGTCCGAGGGGTCGATACTCCCGAGATAACCGACGTCACCACGAACTCCAAATACGTCTTCATCGGTGTTATCCTGGTTCTATTAGCTGGATTGCTGATCGGAGTGCTAGTCACCGCTCACCGTAAACGCGCCGCTGGTATCACCTGGTTCCCTGAAGGATTTATTTCGAGCAATTCATCTACCCGACGTAGATCGCGACGGCGAGGTCCAGATGGTCAGGAAATGCGGAATTTGAACAAGGGTTCGATGGCTGGGATTGATATTGACGTCAACGGTGGTCACATGGGTCCTCCACATTGGTCCGATGAGGATGACGATGGAGTGGCTCCTCCCAGAGCTAAGAGACCTCGCGGGCCGGGAGACTCGAATGGAATGCCGGGAGGTTATGCATCGGACCATACTGTCATCACGGACTATGAAGAGGCTAATCACGATCGCAACAGTATTTGGACGCAGCAGCATTTGGATGCGGCGGATATTAGAGTGCCGCCTAGCATGATGACACCACCTGCTATTGTAAGTATTCACTTATCTTAATATTCATCATCATCAATATCTCAGCCCGTTTGCACCCACTGCTTAGTATTAGGCCTCCTCTTTATTGCGCCACTCTTTCCGGTTTCTCGCGAGTCTCATCCACTTATTTCCAGCACTTCCGCCACGTTCGACCAACAGGCGGGTGACTCTAGCTCTAATCTTAATTATCTAGCCCCAAACTAAGGAGAGCTTATACAAAAGTGCCCAGACACCTTACATAGTACTTGAATACATTTATTTTGTAAATGTTATACAATATAAGATCCAGACAGAGAACAAACATTTATTATTATCATTCATTTATTTGACCAACATAGCAACATTTTGCTAGTAAAACTTATAAATCTATACTTCTACCCTACTACTATTCACCACAATAACTCAGCAATAATGCTTGAGTCTGAGTCGAGCCTCAAGCCTTTTTTGACAGTTCTCCATTGAAAAGTGACAAAAAGCTTTGCTTGAGGCTCGACTCAGACATATCATATCATATTTAAATAACATATCTTGCAATATAACTTACAGCCAATAATGGATTTACATTTTTCGTGCAAAACAGATATGAGAAAACGACTATCACTAAACAGAAATAGGTAAATTGCTTACTAAAAAAGAACAAAGTAGGTAGGTAAGTGTTGGTTGGTTGTAACTAAATTTAGATGTATGAGTGTAGTGTGGGCGAGTGCATGTGTGTATGTTAGCTTTAGAGCCTTAGGTTTGGAAGTTTATGGTATTCTCATGTAACTACCGTCAACAGCACGACCACGTGGACGTGGACGCCCGCGGTCCCCTCGGCATGACTCCCCTCATGGTGGCCGCCGTCAGAGGAGGAGGCCTCGACACCGGCTCCGACGCGGAAGACGAACAAACAGCGCACATCATATCCGAACTGGTAGCGCAAGGGGCTCAGCTCAACGCGGCTATGGACAAGACTGGAGAGACTAGCTTGCATCTCGCCGCTAGGTAAGCACTTTAAATATAGTGGACCATCCACACAACAATATCTAGCCCCAAACTAAGCAAAGCTTGTAATATGGGAATCAAAATAGCTGATTAACACATTTTTCATAGATGGTTGTACAAGAAGATAAAATAGCGTAGCATGCGTAATTAATCATATCAGTAAGTGAATTTTCATCGATCCTCGATAAATCTACAAGATTGAATGAAATCTGACCATTTCAAGTGGGTCAAAATCACGCCCAAAAGAGCCTGTTACAAACATACAAGTTACAAACATACAGGTTACAACAATACAGGTTACAAACATACAGGTTACATACATAAAAGTTACAGACATACAGGACACAGACAAGCAGGTTACAAACATACAGGTTACAAACATACAGGTTACAAACATACAAGTTACAAACATACAGGTTACAAACAAGGAGAAGGTAAGAGTTTCCAGGGTCCATCATGAAAACACCAGAGTTTCATTTGAACATTCGTTTTTATTGGAGATGTTATTCATATGGTAGTTCGCAGTGGAATGAATATTTCTCAGCCGTTTGCTGTATTTATAGGTTACTGGGCAATCAATACAACAACGAACTTTACAACGAACATAATTCCAGAAATACAATTTAAAATTACTAGAGCAAGTGAATTTGGTTTTGTAAAAATATAAAATGATTTTAAAACAATACAACATCAACCAATTCATATTGCTAAATGATTGATATAAATCAACGAACTCAAATCGGCAACTAAAAACAAATAACAATCAAAATAAATCATAATAACATTAATTAAACATTTTAAATCTAATAATATTTTATCATAATACTATTAACCATTTAGGTAGTTTTGATGATTTTGCTAACGCATCTTTTAGGAAAATGTTCTTGCGCTATCATACAGGTTACAAACATACAAGTTACAAACATACAGGGTACAAACATACAGGTTACAAACATACAAGTTACAAACATACAGGTTTCAAACATACCGGTTACAAACATACAAGTTACTAACATACAGGTTACAACCATACAGGTCACAAACATACAGGTCACAAACATACAGATTACAACCATACAGGTTACAAACGTGCAAGTGAAGCTAATATGAAGCGTGTAAAAACCAATACCAATTAATCCTTCCTCAGATACGCCCGCGCGGACGCAGCAAAACGTCTCTTAGACGCTGGCGCGGATGCCAACACACAAGACAACACAGGCCGGACTCCCCTCCACGCGGCCGTGGCAGCCGACGCGATGGGAGTCTTCCAAATACTGCTCCGGAACCGAGCCACTAACCTTAACGCGAGGATGCATGATGGGACCACACCACTTATATTGGCAGCCAGGTAGGATTATTGATCGAGTGAGCGAAGCGAGTGAGTGAGCTGGAAATGTGTAGGGGAGGCCTATGGCCAGCAGTGGACTTCTTCAGGCTGATGATGATGAGGAGCGAAGCGAACGATGATCTTACAAACAACTTGGGTGATTTGGCATTTTATGTGCGTATGTATATTTGTCCGACGATAACTTTCGAGCCGTTGTTGATCCGATTTGCATGAAATTTGATAAGTCGCTTGTAAATAAGGAAAACATCGTGAGTGAAAATCCGCGGCTTAGTCAGCTCCGCACGTATTGATCATGTCTTTCCTGTGGATTAGGCCGACTAAGCTCTCAGGATGGTATAGGTGCTGGGCAAGCCTATTCCATCTAAAATCCTGCCCCAGGCATAATAGCGTCCCGTAAGTAGGTGCATATGACTAAACACCAATTGCCCCTGACGTTATATAAATCATCTACAATAGATACAAAGGCATGTTTACTTTTTTTTAAGATAATTAACAATTATTGTGGACAATCAATCCACACAACACTATGAAGCCTCAAATTAAGCAGAGCTTGTACTATGGGAACCAAATAGTTTTTTTTTTAAACAAGTATCTCACCTTTTATTAAATTTTCTTTCCCTAGATAATACATTAATACAATGCACTTAGAAAAGTCCGACTACATTTTTTATATTTTCCCAACAGGCTAGCCATAGAAGGCATGGTAGAAGACCTCATCAACGCAGACGCGGATATAAACGCGGCTGACAACAGCGGTAAGACCGCCCTTCACTGGGCGGCCGCTGTCAATAACGTGGATGCTGTCAACGTGTTGTTAGTGCACGGTGCTAATAGAGATGCACAAGATGACAAGGTTTGTGATATTCTAGGCTGATTTTTAAGAAGTCATTTTCCATTTCATCTCAATCGCCTACTACTAAGTGCTATGCTAAGTGTGTGAATCTACATATATTTTCCTGTACCTTAAGTTCTAAAATTTACAATGCTTCAAGCAAATAAGTTATTTCATTTCATTTTTCAATTTACAAACTTTTAAAAGCTGAAATTTATGTACTTCACAAAAGGCCAAAAAGCTGTTAATTATGAGGGTCAAAAGTGTCAGTTATCTCCTCTTCAGTAAGTCATAATTAGGTTACGTCACAGCAACCTTTGATGTATGTAACCAGCAACCTTTTTTCTTAGTACCGGGCTACCAACTAATAAAAAAGTTCTGTCATTCAGTTCTTAATTTATAACCGGGCTATGAACTAATGATATTTGTTATTTTCTTTTCACATTCGTCAAAATGAAAAAAAAAATGTGGCGTTATTTATAGAACTTAAACTCAATGTAAAAGTGTTTTTTCTAGGATGAAACCCCTCTATTCCTCGGCGCAAGAGAAGGCTCTTACGGCGCGTGTCGAGCTCTCCTCGACGCGATGGCCAACAGAGAGATAACCGACCACATGGACCGACTGCCGAGAGACGTCGCGCAAGAGAGAATGCATGACGACATCGTGAGGTTACTGGACGAACACTGTCCGAGGCCACCACAGCATCATCATCTCATGTGTAAGTCTCTTTTTATATCTCTCTTTCGATATCATTCTCAAAAAAGAGATAACCAACTGCTACAAGGAGTCGTGCAAGAGAGAATGCATGACGACATCGTGAGGTTACTGGACGAACACTGTCCGAGGCCGCCGCAGCATCACCACCTCATGTGTAAGTCTCTTTCGACATCATTCTCAAAAAAGAGATATCCAACTGCCACAGGAATTCGTGCAAGAGAGAAAGCTTTACAACATAATGAGGGCAGCATCATCATCTCATGTGTAAGTCGCTTTTCATATCTCTCTTTCGACATCATTCTCAAAAAAGAGATATCCAACTGTGACAGGAATTCGTGCAAGAGAGAAAGCTATCCAACATAATGAGAGGAGCATCATCATCTTATGTGTGAGTCGCTTTTCATATCTCTCTTTCGACATCATTCTCAAAAAAGAGATATCCAACTGCCACAGGAATTCGTGCAAGAGAGAAAGCTATACAACATAATGAGGGCAGCATCATCATCTCATGTGTTAGTCGCTTTTCATATCTCTCTTTCGACATCATTCTCAAAAAAGAGATAGCCAACTGCCACGAGAAGTCGTGCAAGAAAGAATGCATAACGACGTGTAAATGTGTTTTTATATCGACATCATTCTCAAAAAAGAGAAAGCCAACTGTCACAGGAAGTCATGCAAGAGAGAATGCTATACAATATACCTACTGAGGCTACTAGATAAACACTGCCTGAGGCCGCCACAGCATGGTAGTGTAACCTCATGTGTAAGTCAAAAAAGAGATATGTGTTATCATTCTCAAAAAAGAGATAGCCAACTGCCACAAGCAGTCGTCAAAGAGATAATGCAATACAACATATTGAGATGAGATTGCCTTTTTCTTGATAAGTTGTGCTGTATTTGCATTTTTTTTGAGCTTAATAAAAAGTTATCATATCCTTCTGTCCCAACACCAAGAACCAAGACCAGCGTTGGTTGCAAACCAACCAGCATTATGCTGAGTCAGAGTCCAGTTTTGTGATACACAGACTTACATAGAAATTTAGTAATTTAGAATTCTAGTTGTTATGAATAGTGTAAGTTCTGGTTTCACAAATAAATAAATCATTCATTCATTCATTCAACAGCGTCACCGAACCCGCACCCGCAACTGATAAGCCAGCCGACCGTGATAGCGACGGCTGGGAAAGGCAAACCGAAGAAGTCGCGGGCAAAAGCCGGTCCCGAAAGTCCACAGGATCACTACGACAACAACTTACATACGCAAATAAGAAGGTATGTCCTGTAACTATAGTTAATCTATATGCTAATATTATGAAGCTGAAGAGTTTGTTTGGTTGAACGCGCTAATCTCGGGAACTGCTGGTCTGAATTGAAAAAATACTTTTGTGTTGGATAGTCCAATTATCGAGGAATATAGTCTTCCTCTATTAAAGAACATCACGCTATTTTCTACTAGCGACCCGTGCGAAGCTGAGGCGGATCGATAGTAATCATAAATAAATACATTGAATTGACAAATTCTTCCTTTTTAACCGACTTCAAATGAAAAAAGTGGAGGCAATTCGGCATTTTTTTTAATGTTATCCCATTATTCCCATTAACTTTGTCATTAATAAACCGATTTGATATTTATTTATCTGAAAGGTTTACTTCAAGATTTGTCCAATAAAAATCTTATCAAAATTAGTTCTGTAAAATTAAAAAAACTTATGAAACATAAGTTTTTTTAATTCTTTGCTTAGTTTATACTTAAGAATCAAACGAACTTACCTTGTGATGTTTGATGTCTAATTATACGAGCGTCTTGACCGAAGATGATTGCAGTTTACATGCAGCAGTACGTCAGATGATGCTGTCCTAATCACACTTTTAGAGTTATATTTTATAGATTTAAAATCGATTTAAAAGTTTTGAATCGATTCTACAAAAAGTCATTTGACTTATTTCCCACCACTACTGGCCACCCCACGCCGCCATATTGAATCCTGACGGTTGTCATTACTTTAGAGACCTATTTTTTCGGTAAGTCTCGGGGAAAAAGGGTGGGTGGGTGTGCAATCATCTTCGGTCAAGACGCTCGTATAATTAGACATCAAACATCACAAGGTAAGTTCGTTTGATTCTTAATTATACTTCGCATCTCTCCCGAAGATGATTGCAGTTTACATGCAGATGTTTAGAGCATCGAAAAAATAGCATTACAGCGATCAACATACTACTTATTTATTTATCATTAAATAAATATAGTAGGTAGTATAATTATGTATATTATTAGGTAAGGTATTATGCAATAATGTACTTAGGTACTAATCTCAATCAGCCATAATTTTAACTTTGGAACAAAACATCAATAAATTCACTTAGAGACGAGTTTAATAAGTCCTTATTAAAATACTTCAAAAATAGATTTGAAGATTCCATCGTGCTGCCTTCCAAATAACTTCAAGGTTGACGCGTGCCCTATGGGTGGCGAATGTTGGGTGCTGTGAGCGTGGTACAGTTATAAATCAATCCCACTTTTTTCTAATGTTGATTTAACCCAATGAGATAAGGTTTGAGAACCTACTTTTTTGTGCGGTTTTTGGTAACTGATAAAAGGTGAATCTTCTTGGAGACGCAACGGGAATGTACGGTTTAAGTACACAATGCTGGACACATTTTGGGATTTTCTCTAATGTATGGTAATAAACGGAAGGCATTTGGTCTTGAGGTTTTAATTAAGGCATTGACTTCTATCTGTATCTTTTCTGAATCAGCCTGTATATTTTGAATTTTTATAAGGCTGTCTGCATTATTTGTGCTAATACAAAAAGCGTTATAGTTTTAACACATCGATCTTTTAATGAAATTGAATCATCGGGAAAACGTTTATCGACATAATTTAATACTGAACTGGGGTCCCAAGTGGACATATTTTGGTGCAGGAGGTTTAATACGATAAACACCTTTAAAAAACCTTTTACAGTATCGTTACATGTTATTTCCTGTCCTAACAGGATGGATAACGCAGAATGATAGCTATTTAGTGTACTATAGGCTGCACCAGAATTACATTTTTCTGTTAAATATTCAGTTAACTGTGCAGTATTGGAAGCACAATAATTTTAACCTTTGTTATTGCAATAGGATTTCATGCCACCATGATTTCAGCGATGAATTATATTGATATAATGTATTGGTCAAAAATGAAGCCATCATGATGTCGAGAAATGAATTTGGAATGCCGCGTCTCAGTAGCGACTCTAGCGACCCCTGATACTTTTATGTAAAACTTTAGAATTCAGACTAAACAGCGGAAAGGCATAAAACGCAAGTTTTCCAGTGTAAGTGAATGTATCAATAATTTCTGAATTTGGGTCTAATTTCCATGAATATGCGTATCTTTGACATTTATGATTTTTGAATACTAGCAACAAGTCAAATTCAGGGGCCTCCATTTCTATCTGGCAAAAAGCATAATCAGCCAGTTTCCATTAAGTGTCTGTAAAAATTTTGGCGGAATCCAAATCTGCGACTACGTTCATACTGGATTAGATATAAGATGCCAAACTATTGCCAGCAAAATATCGCGTGAAATTTGTTCAGGCGAGTGAATTGTATAACGCTCATTTTATTAATATAGGCTAAGGCAGTTGTATTATCGATTCTTAATAAAATATTGCAATTACTAAGTCGTGACGCAAAAATTTGGAGGCCGTAAAACGCTGCAAGTAGTTCTCGAGTGTTGATATGTAATGATAATAATAATTGTGAATGATTCCAGTGCCCATGAGCTGTTTCATCATTAGATGCTGCGCCCCATCCGGAGCTTGATGTATCGCTAAAGATTACAAGTGTATTATCTTTCGTCATAAATAAACAACCTGAATCGTCAATGTAATCCCTCCATCATATGAATATGATGATAGCGTCATATTCTTGTTGTTAGAATAGTTAAGTGCCAAAAAAAGTCTTTCAAACACTGAATCAACATATTTTAGCCATAGCTGGCAGCAGGACACGCTGACGTCAGCAATGCAATATATTATATAACTTTTTTTCAATGACATTTTAATTAAATCAAATGTAAAACCTAAATATACATATTTTCTTTGGATGTATGACTTTTATTTTCATTAATCAAGAATCCTAATTTCAATTGTAATTTTTTGCGTTATCAAGACAACTGTAAACAGAATTTACGATACATAAAAAAACATCAAGAACATTTACAGGCTTAGCAAGCGTAAATGGTGTAGAACAGGCTTTAACAACTTTGTGAAGACAAACGGAGCCGTACAAGTTCTAAAAGGTAAAACGTTAAACTATAATCATTGATCTTTGAACGTTTCAGAGTTCCATTTGAAACTAAGGTATCTTCGGTCACGTTCATCAATCGATACCAAAAATAAGAATCCTTTAAGTCTGTGGTTGCCATAATAATATAGCAAATACTATCTTAAACTTCAGCGCTGTGCGATAGTTCTCCATTTTGAAATGGTCAACCATTATAAATTTGTTTAGTTCTTTAAAATTCAAGATAAACCGAGCTTTTCCCATGGGTTTTGGGACTATAAAAATGGGTGAAATGAACTGTTTTTGAAGAACATGGCGAGCAAGAGGACATTTCCAGTTTATAATAATCTGTCATACACTCATCACTTATGTCTATTTCTTGGGGCTTAAAAGATCTAGATTTAGCTGTACCGATCTGATATGGTTCACAAGAAAACGGAATTTGATAACCTTTGATCAAAGACAAAATGATTTTTTCATTTGTTATGAGAAGCCATTCATAAAAAACTGAAGTCTACCAGTAATATGTAATAATGTTTTTTTTTTTTTTTTTTTTTTTTCTTTCATTTGTTATGAGAAGCCATTCATAAAAAACTGAAGTCTACCAGTAATAGGTAATGAGCTATTTCTGCCATGTACATGTGATACAGTAGTTAGCAGCCTCGCGTTTTTTGTGGTTGAGCCTTCGAGCGGTGAGTTGCTGAAGACTGCGTCGGGCGACGGTAGTCGCGCGGCCAATAGCCTGGCGCAGACGGCGGTAGTGGACTGTGATACTGTACCAGGTACACTCGCGTCTCGCCGGCAGCTGGCGCCCGTGGTGCCCCCCGTGCGTTTAAAGCCCCTGGGTTACGAGCCGCATTATTTTGTTCTATGCGTGACTGGTTTAAATTTACCACTGTTGAACTTTAACTCGGAAGCGAATGCTGATAATATTTCGTATTTTTTATGACATCTCGTTTTTTGTTCGACTTTTTCTTCCTTATGCATCCCATTGGTTAAAATGTTTCAAATGATTAGACTTGCATTGGATCTGAGCCCAGTAATTGCAAAATATCTGGGTTGAAAGACGTATAAAAGTAACCGTGAAAGTAGGTAGGTACTTATCATGTTGTGTAATAAAACTCATAGAATAGTAGGGGACTTAGGACGCTAAGCGTTGATGCTTTACCCACACGCATTGCGTCGGGAACACTTCTTTTGTAAAGATAAGACAGGTACTCGTAGGTACAATCCACACACAATATGTCGGAATATTTTGTTTATATAGGTACTTAGTAAGGTCTCCGCACGATATACGTCGAGATACGATTGCCACACACAATATGTCAGAATATGTTATTTATAATATGTACTTAGGTGCGGTATCTACACACGATATACGTCGAGATACAATTGCCACACACGTTTTACGTCGGGTCATTTGACTATGAAGAAAATAATAGTCATAAAAGTTTTTGAGGGTAGGTAAAAATATTTTCACTCAATATTATCAAGAACTCAGTGTTCCGTGTATTTTATTTATGTAGGTACTTAGGTACGGTATCTACACACGATATACGTCGAGATACAATTGCCACACACGTTTTACGTCGGGTCATTTGACTATGAAGAAAATAATAGTCATTAAAGTTTTTGAGGGTAGGTAAAAATACTTCACTCAATATTATCAAGAACTCAGTGTTCCGTGTATTTTATTTATGTACGTACTTAGGTACGGTATCTACACACGATATACGTCGAGATACAATTGCCACACACGTTTTACGTCGGGTCATTTGACTATGAAGAAAATAATAGTCATTAAAGTTTTTGAGGGTAGGTAAAAATACTTCACTCAATATTATCAAGAACTCAGTGTTCCGTGTATTTTATTTATGTACGTACTTAGGTACGGTATCTACACACGATATACGTCGAGATACAATTGCCACACACGTTTTACGTCGGGTCATTTGACTATGAAGAAAATAATAGTCATTAAAGTTTTTGAGGGTAGGTAAAAATACTTCACTCAATATTATCAAGAACTCAGTGTTCCGTGTATTTTATTTATGTAGGTACTTAGGTACGGTATCTACACACGATATACGTCGAGATACAATTGCCACACACGTTTTACGTCGGGTCATTTGACTATGAAGAAAATAATAGTCATAAAAGTTTTTGAGGGTAGGCAAAAATATTTTCACTCAATGTTATCAAGAACTCCGTGTTTAGTGTATTTTATTTATGTAGGTACTTAGGTACGGTATCCACACACGATATACGTCGAGATACAATTGCCACACACGTTTTACGTCGGGTCATTTGACTATGAAGAAAAATAATAGTCATAAAAGTTTTTGAGGGTAGGCAAATATTTTCCCTCAATATTATCAAGAACTCGCTCACCTGGAACTTCTCGATCACTAACTTGGATTTTCAAGTCCTCGCAATCTAAATTTAATCTTCAGACTACTATCATAAAATTCTTCTTCTCTTGTTTTCACTACTTAGATTTTTCACCTTCTTCAATACTCTTTTCACTATATCACTTTTCTCTTTATCTGATCGCTTTCTTTTACATAACATATTTTTGTTGGACGAGCAAAGAATTAAAAAATAAATAAATTGAAAATGTTCGTGTGACTCGGACAACACAAAATCACGTAATGGCAACCGTCAGGATTCAATATGGCGGCGTGGGGTGGCCAGTAGTGGTGGGAAATAAGTCAAATGACTTTTTGTAGAATCGATTCAAAACTTTTAAATCGATTTTAAATCTATAAAATATAACTCTAAAAGTGTGATTAGGACAGCATCATCTGACGTACTGCTGCATGTAAACTGCAATCATCTTCGGGAGAGATGCGAAGTATAAATCCAGATTGGTCCCATAGAAATTTCATCACAATCGGTTTAGCCGAGTTGTCTTAATATTTTTTTATGTTTGCTGTCGTATAATTTTGTCATCTAAGCCGATTTGATGAAAACCTTGTTTTATCTGAGAGGTAATAAATACTTCCAGATTGGTCCCATAGAAATTCCATCAAAACTTTTATACTTCTAAATTGGTCAAACAGTTTGGCCATAAAGTCGTCAGTTTTTCAAGTTTTTTCCTATATTATTTGACTAACCTTTTACAATTGTTTCAGGAAACCCAGTGTAAAAAAGAGCAATAAGAAAGTGGCGCAAGAAGTGCCGCAGAGCGTTGAGAGTTTGGGCTCCAGTCTCAGCCCGGTCGAATCACCGCTCCAAAATTTACAGGTAAAAATATTTGTAAGTTATCCCATTATCACTATTTTATGGTATAACTAGCTAACCCGGCAAACGTTGTTTTGCCTTATAAATTATTTCTAGATTCTATAGATAAGTTCTAGCGTTTCTAGAGGGATGAAAAATGATTATATTACTAAAACGGCCATAAAAAAATAGGGGTTGGTAATAAAAAAGTAAAACTTTAGGGTTGTGTGTATTTTTTAATGCCACATTATAAAAAATAAACAAAATTTTTTGCCAAAAAATAAAAAAAATATATTTAAGGGATTTTAAATATATAATAAAAATATTGAACAACCCTTATCACTTAGGTGTATGGAAAATAGATAGTAGCCGATTCTCAGAGCAAGGCTTGACCGGACGTTCCCAGAGAGAACGACACAAACCTTTCTTATTCATTTATAGGTAACGTTTGTTTTCAGCTGAGGACTTCTTCAGGTTGATGACATTAAAATGACAATTCAAAATCTGATGTGTGTGATTCAACAAAAGTTTGGTTTTATTATTCTGTAAGAGCCCATTCAGAGTGAGTGTTAGTTGTAGGACATGATTATGAATGTACACACATCAAAATTGTCTAGGGACCATCCATTTCGAATAGATTTTCTGATTTTTCGAGATTTCGCTCCTTCTTTTCTTCTTTCTGATTTTAATTTTTATTATTAAATAATTTCAAACAGTTGTTTTTTATTTTTATTAGTAGGTAAACAACACAAAATAAAGATTCTTGCCATGTATAAGTTTCTAAATAAATTATTTTCAGTTTTGGAAAAATCAACAAAATGTTGAATATCCCTAGACAATGTTGATGAGTGTGTGTATGTTTGTTTGTTTGTAGGACTTGCCGTCGCCGTACGACGCGACGTCGCTATACTCGAACGCGAACGCGATGGCGCAGTTCGTTGGCATGGACCAGCTGATGCAGCACAAACAGCCGCCCAGCTATGAAGACTGTGTCAAGGTACGCCTCACTATACCGACCCTGAGTGTACACTCACTGGCATAACCTCACACACACACACACAAACAGCCGCCCAGCTATGAGGACTGTGTCAAGGTACGCCTCACTATACCGACTCTGAGTGTACACTCCCTGGCATAACCTCACACACACACACACAAACAGCCGCCCAGCTATGAGGACTGTGTCAAGGTACGCCTCACTATACCGACTCTGAGTGTACACTCCCTGGCATAACCTCACACACACACACACAAACAGCCGCCCAGCTATGAGGACTGTGTCAAGGTACGCCTCACTATACCGACTCTGAGTGTACACTCCCTGGCATAACCTCACACACACACACACAAACAGCCGCCCAGCTATGAGGACTGTGTCAAGGTACGCCTCACTATACCGACTCTGAGTGTACACTCCCTGGCATAACCTCACACACACACACACAAACAGCCGCCCAGCTATGAGGACTGTGTCAAGGTACGCCTCACTATACCGACTCTGAGTGTACACTCCCTGGCATAACCTCACACACACACACACAAACAGCCGCCCAGCTATGAGGACTGTGTCAAGGTACGCCCGACTACACCTGCCGACCCTGAGTGTACACTCACTGGCATAACCACACACACACACATACTATATTATCCTTCCTATAAGTTCATCTAGTTACCATTCACCATTTATTTCATAAAGGCATGCGCACACCTAGGCCGCTGGCATCGGCGATCAGTGAAACGCTGTCAAATTTGACAGCGATATTTGACAGCGTTTCACTGATCGTTTTTTATTTAACTTGCTATGTCTGTGTGTATGATACACCCACATGGTGTTGTTTTTTATTTAACTTGCTATGTTTGTGTGTATGTTTGTTTTTTTTTTTTCATTTTAAAAATAATGTTTGTGTTTATAGACGGGTCAGACGCTGCAACAGTCGTACGGCGGCGGCGCAATGGGTGCGTCGTTGTCGCCGCCTTACTCCAACCACTCTCCTACGCATAGTGCGCATACTTATATAGGTAAGTTTTAACTAAATCAAGAGAAAATCTTCCAAGGTTTGCTCTCTTTAACTAAAAAGTTAAAGAGAAAACTGATAATCAATTGAAAAATGTATATTATTGTACAAAAAAGCTGTAAAAGCGTCTTTTTTTTTAGTTTTTTAAACTATAATTTATTTTGAGCCAACCTTCCAGCGAGAGCCTCTTGAGATGTTGGTGGAGGCTCTTTGCTATTATTTATATTATTGTTGTAACTTAGTTGAGTAAATCCCCTTCCCCCCCAGGCTCCCCCTCCCCCGGTAAGTCCCGGCCGTCGTTGCCGACGTCACCGGCGCACATGGCGGCGCTACGTCACTCGCACCAACACCAACTCGACGCGTATTCAGCACTAGCACATCTCAGTAAGTACCTACCATCGATAATATTATAATATAGGCATGACGACTAATTATCAAAATCTCTTCTATCATATTCAGAAGTATCTATTATGTCTAATATTTATTTACACAAAGAAACTTACAATTAAACAAATATTTACAAAATCTACAAAATACACAAGAAACAGTTGAGCTATCTGCAGATCGTTACAAACGATCTAGAGATAGCTCAACTGATCCAAATCAGTGCCAGACGGAAGCGTCCCCAAGACGCTGGCGGCATTGCCACGCTGAATAGCAATGCTTATACGCTGCGCCAGATACCCCACCTTCTCTATTAGGTCTAAAATATATCATATTTCTGTAAAAAAATAAGGTTTTTGTGCAATAAAAGTACATTAAAATTTTCAAATGCACGCCAAAACGCTCGCTGGTGTCATGGCGTCTGTTATTACGTCACGGTTAAGTATATCAACAGTAAACATGGGTGCTTTTGTACTAAATCGGAATGATGTTTACCTAAACGTGACGTAATTCGTTCTGACCGGTGTTTGAGCCATCTTGGCGGATTGTTGTATTTTGTAGATTTATTTTAATAAATAAATTATTAATCTCGACATTAATAAGAGTATAAATACATTTTTCAAAATCTTTGAATTCTTTTTCATTAGATCAGATTAATATTTTGGCGATACTTGATTACTGTCTTCATGCCTATTGTCGACAATTCACACAACACTATCTAGCCCACTATCACTACTACTATGTGAACCAAATAGCTGATATTATACTTACATACATTTTTGGAGTTTACTCCTGAAGAATCGGTTTTTTGATATAAGGCGCCCGGTATAAGAAAAATGTGGAGAGTAAAATCTACTGAACGAATGACCTCGTTACGTTTTTGGTGCGCAACCTATCTTGCGCAACTTTCTAATTTGGTGTGAGCAGTGCAGCTAGATCGTGGGTAGTGTGTTACCCTTACTTTGCCTTTAAGGAGTAAACTCTAGTCGTGTGTCGGAGCTGACACACACAATTTTTTTTTTGTAAATACAGGTGCATTTACAACATTTCGTTACCAAATGTTGTTTTCGTTTCGGCTACGTGTCCCTCTCTTTTGCATGGAAAAATAATGAGACAACAACTCGAACTACGTAACGTGTTTTTGCTGTCTCATCTTTTCTCCATACGAAAGACAGAGACACGTAGGCGAAACGAAAACAACATTTGGTAACGAAATGTGGTAGCATAACTCGGACTTCGGGTACAGGTAACTTAGAATACAGTTTAACACCCAAACAGAACAAATAGCTATGTTCACCACACAAATATTTGTTCTCTGTGGAGATCAAACCCATGACATACAGGGCAGAAGGCAGAGCTACTACCAACTGAGCTGAGAGGCCAGTCGAATATGTGATATGAAAAATCAAGGCAGTACTATACGGATAAGCGGTGCTTCTCCATACCATCATAATTATTAGTGATGGATAATGATCTGTTTCAGTTATCTAATAATATTGATTGATTTTGAATAAAGATTATTTTATTGTATACACTTATACACACTTATACTACATACTTATACTATACTATACTATATGTACGTACTAACTATAAATTAAGGACATATAAGTAGAAACTAATATTATTTTTGTAACTAACTAGCAAGAAATGAAAATCTTTTTATTTTATTTATATTTGATATTGTGTTATAGGTGCGAACGGTCAGCACAACGCGCAGCTGCAAGCTGTGATGACGCACGCGGCTGCACTCGGACAAGTTCAAGGACAGCATCCCATGCTTACCAATATCATGCCGGGTTAGTACACTTTTTTTTTTTGCTACTTATAAAAAATATTATAATTTAACAAATTGTATTTTGTAAAAATTTAGAAAATACACAAGAAACAGTAGATCTATCTGTAGACCTTTAAAAAATAGTGCAGCGGCCAGCATAAGAGGCATTGATTCAGTTTTTTTTAACTTCGTCATTTGTGAGCCGATTTGAAAGATTTGTTTTATCTGGTACCTAGGTGTTATTTTAAAATAAGTCCTATAGAAATTTCATAAAAATCGATCAGCACCATGAAGTCTCTCAAGTTTTTTATTACAAATTCATAAGTTTCTGCTAAGGTGTTTTGAAAGAAAAACATTTTATTGACCATAAGAACGAATTACAATAATTTTGGCTACTGCCCGCCTTAAACATGAAAAAACAAGTTACAAAAAAACAAAAAGCCGTGTTTAGATGTTTATGGCTTAAACAAAAGTTTGTTACTGGATTAGCTTTCTATCCCAAAAAATAATTTGATTACCACACCAAACGACAGCAAAGATCAAAAATAACTCTAGTTTTATCTTTCCAGGTCTATACGGAGGTTGGGGGATAGGCGACACATTCCCCACCCCCTCCCCCGAGTCCCCGGAACACTGGTCCTCCCCCTCCCCGCAAACTCCCCTCACACAGTCCCCGCACTCGGATTGGTCTGATCGCGCTGCGCTGTCACCCAACGACATGCAACAATCCAACAAGGGGGGGACCGAAGCGATTTATATATAGACAGGTTTGAAGACTTTAGGTGCAGTTTTAAAAAATAACGTGCAGTTTCCGGCGATCAATAAAGGAGGGACCGAAGTGATTCATTTTAAGACTTTAAGTGCAGTTTTAAAGACTCAAGTCGAGTTTTAAAGACTTAGGTCAACTTTGTCAACTTTTAAAGACAATATCCAGTTTAAAAGACCAAGTGCAGTTTCCAGCGATCAACAAAGGAGGGACCGAAACGATTAGTTTTAAGAACCTGACTGTAAGTCCAGTTTTAAAGACTTAGAACGAGTTTTAAAGACTTAGATCCAGTTTTAAAGACTTAGGTCAACTTTTAAAGACTTAGGCCCAGTTTAAAAAACAAAGTGCAGTTTCCAAGGATGAAGAAAGGAGAGACTGAAGCGGCTATATTTAAGAGCCTGACTTTAAGTCCAGTTTTAAAGACTTGGCCAACTTTTAAAGACTTAGATTCACTTTTAAAGACTTGTGTCCAGTTGTAAAGACAGTCCAGTTTAAAAGACAAAATGCAGTTTCCAGCGATCAACAAAGGACCTTAAAATCCTTTCACCACACTTGGTTCGAAAGAATCAGTGACACGATAGGAAGGGAACAAAGGACCGAAGCGATTAATTTAAAGAACCTGACTTTAAGTCCAGTTTTCAAGTCTTAGGTCCAGTTTAAAAGACTAGGGCAAGTCAAACTCCCCAACCAACTGCACCGTATGTAATATTACAGTGGATATGTGTAATGTGGGCTTAGGTTAAAACTTCCCATAAGAAAAGCTTGGGTTGGCTGGGAAACGAACAGTAGAAGATTCAAGGCGGGTTTGACCATTTCAGACCCTCGTTATGTGTCACATAAAAGTATATCTGTCTTTATTTTTGACAAGTTTTAAGTGGAATCATGTTTGTCAGCATAATTCTGAGATTGTACAACCCGCATAAAGACGGCGAAAGTTTCGAAAATATTCCCCCATTGGTAAAAAAAAGAATAAGCTTATAGCTTTCTTGTACAGAGTTTAAAAGCTTGAATTCCAGAAACAAGCGTGAACCGAAAGCAGAAAAACTCTGAAAAAGAGACTTTATTGGTACCAGTTCTCGTTTCAGCTTGCGTTTAGTTCCGAAAAAGAGCTGATAAAATTAGCACCGTGTTAAAATGGAATGGAAAAAATGGGGTGTGGCTGTGTTAAGGACACGGCCATTTGTTGTACGTGAATACGTCTCGTTACTTCGGGGCTTCCCCTTCTGTCGCGCGCGATATGTTACAGTCCTTAAGGCCTGCGCAGTGCGCACACCTGACGTCGGCGATCAGTGAAACTCTGTCAAATTTGACAGCGTTTCACTGATCGCTATCGCCAGCGACCTTACTTAGCGTAATAAACTCTTTGATCCTTTAGCTATCCAGTGGTGTTATTGAAATTTGGATGGGGTATCCCCCGATTTTGTTATAATGCTTTTTTTTAATTGTGTACATAAGGAAGCAGTTTTAGAGACGTATTCACGTTAAAAATTAAAATCTCGAGGTGCTAAAGTGCCGTAGATATAGACTGATTGTACAGCCATGACTTGATGTATATTAACTAGTTTATATATTTACTCCACGCACTAATATTGACAATCTCGAGTGACAGTTATGACAGTTCGGTGCATTTTGTTTTATTTTATCTATGGTTTTTACATAACGACATCTATCAATTTTTGTGATGCTGTAAGTGGATTTTAAGCTTATTTTTGTTTTAGGAATCAATAAAGAGTCCGCGCAAGATAACTATGCGCGTAACTAATGGTGGAAAACATAAAAAAAATGATTGGAAAGAATGTCCACAACCATGGAAAATGCAAAAAAACTGACTGGAAACAATCTACCCAACTAACTGCACTGTATGTAATGTTACTGTGTATATGTGTGATGTGGACATTTGTGTGGATCGGATGATATTTTTCCAGTCTTTTTCCCATGTTTTCCGTCATGAGTCACGCGCAGAGTTATCTTCCGCGTACTCTACCTATCATAGCAGTGTTTTTTTATTTTAACACCGAACCTAATGCATCTTATAGTACGAGTAGTAAATTGTTGCGTTGTTGATTTTTAAATAATTGTTTTAAGTCTGTTTTGAAATAATTTTAATGAACAAAAGTAAATGAGATTGTTAAACAGTCACCTTCAAAACCTTTGGGTGATTCTAAGGTGGCTGTATTGTGAAGAAATTATTTATGTGTGTGATTCTGTAGCACTTAGATACATGTATACTTTAGTGTATAGCTTTTTTAACAAGGTACAAATAAAAATTCCGAAAAAAAAACATTCCCAAGCATTTGAATCCGAAAAAAACTATTCAGTGTTTACCTTGGTCTAAGGTACACATAATTTTATATAATTATTATAAGTTGGCTAAAATTTATCCCTGTCCGATACCTTCGATTTTCCTATTTTTAATTGCAAAAAGTATTTTTTGTTCGACGCGTCGACAGGTATCAATTTTAGTCATTGGGTTTAGTTTCTCTGTTATATTATATTCTTCGCTTATTGTCATTCCAAGATTGCTTCCATTTGTGTTGTACAGAGGGGTTGTTTTCGTTTTGTGTCAGGTTTTTTTTTACAGTACTTTAATACAACTACTGTACAGTGTACACCCCTATTATGTAACTACTAGATAAAAATTAAGGACTTTATCGGGGAGAAATAATTTTTTTTCGATTTTTTAATTTTATTTTTTAGTTTTAAACCAATAACGAGACCAACAATTTGAACAAAGTACTAGAAAACACTTTTTGGGCCTATTATTTGTAATATTATCAAATCAAATAAAAACATTCTGAATTCAGTTGACACGCATTACTTTGAAACGTCTTAAAGTTAGGCAAGTGTATATGCCTTTAGGTGCCAGTTCCACGCGACCGAGCCTAGAAGATCAACAAACTACGGCTTGGTTCTTTCCTTTTTTATTTTTGTATGATCCTTCCACAAAATAAAAATAGCAGCGAAGTTCCAGTGTTGCTAAAAATACCCTCGATAACTTTGTGGTAGATAAATTTTTTAAAGTTCTGATGGTGCTATTATCATTAGTATAGCCTCCGCTAAAACTATCCTTCATTTTTATCTGGTAGTCACAAAAAAAGGGTGTTTAATAATTATGTAGGTATTGGCAATTTTCTAAGATTACTGATTTGACTGCCTGAATGATGCCGTAGGTATATTTCTTGTAAATTATAAGTGTGGCTACAATTTTAGAACTGTCAAAGTAATTTGGTAGCCAAGCCATTTAAACAAACTGTCAAATAGCTAGTAAATGAAGACAGATTCCTAACTTTGTTTTGCTAAAACTAAAGCAACTCCCTCTGAAATTAGCTTGTTTCCAGTTCTTAAGAGATCTCATCATTCCAATCGCTTTAATATTAATTTGTTTACCTCTTGGGACCAGAATGCTCAATCGTTATTTCCCTACACATATCTATCTTTGTAAGTCACCAGTATTTTCTCAAATAAAATCAAAACCTTCGACTGTAAATTCGAAAAAAAACAGCATAAATCTAAGTTTCAAAACATTGTTTATATCAGTGACAATAAAATCGTGTAAATAAAAAATACTATGGCTATTCTATAATAATTTAACGTTTTCGGTCGAAGAATCAATAATTATGTAAATAATCAAATATTTTTATTATTTAATTGAGTAAAATGATCTTCGTAGGTATAATTTTTATAGTTTAATTTTTTGTGTCATCTTCATGTGCCAAGGAGCAAAATTGAATCTGTACCGTTTCGTCATTCAAAATCATAATTAATAGTGATTATTTTGTATTAATAGTTGTAGATAAGTAGTTACGAGTTAGCGAAACGTGTGCTTCCTTTTATGCATTCTTATAAATATTTGTAAGTGAATGGAATTCATACAAATTGGATGAAGTACAAATCAGCTCAATGTTATTTGGCACAAATAAATATTTTACGATTCAGAACAAAAAAAAGCAGAATACAGTAGAAAGGTCATCATGCGCCGTTTTGGGAGCCGTTGTCGCCAGTTTTACATTTTCAGTATTTTATTTAAAATATCACTTAATGAGAATTCTAATAAAAAGAAAAGTACGAAAGGAGCCTCTTTGAGGCGAACTTAAAGTCCTTTCACCACACTTGGTTCGAAAGAATCAGTGACACGATAAGACGAAGAATAAAAAGGAAGGAAGGAGGATATAAAGAAAGTATTAACTTGTTCGGAAAGTAATTATTGCGCAACAAAGCATTTTTCATTTTACGATACCCAAAAAAGCTGCCGAATCTGGAGAAAGGAGCGTTTACATTTTGGCGACATTTTTCTGGCTACATACCGTTGGCTACGTGCCATTCTACTATGTTCTGTGATCCGGTCTATGTAAAAGGCACTTCTGTTAAATTATTATCCTCTTTGGTTTTCCTGCAGTTGGGTAAATGATCTTTATTGGAGTGTGCCTTTAAAGTTATTTTTAAATAGCAGTAATTTAAGCTACTCAAGTAATGCTAGATGTAAGAATGTAAATATCTTTTATCATTATTTTTACGAAATGCATTTCTTTATACGGAACGTAAATTTTTGTGGAGAATTAAATTTTAAATAATTTTCTCCCATATTTGACAATAAAGGAATAAATAAAAACACATCTTTTCTTTTTCAAATCTCCCATGTAGGGGTTTTATCCCTCTTATTTAACATGAAAATTGGTAGGTAAAATAGGTAACCAAACAAAGTAGGTAAGTCAGACCAAACAAAGTCAGTTAGGTAAGAAAAACAAAGACGTTGGGATCTTCCGAACGAAAGAAGCCCACCGAACTTTTAGGAAACGGCAAAATTGTAATTCACACCCATCGGTTCAAAAATCTACCTGACGTTGAGGAAACTATTCCTGCATCAGACTGATCCAGCTTGTCCATTCTTCACCGTTCCAGGGGCTTAATTCTCGGGCCGATCTCGATCATTTTGCAATTTTCTTATTGCTTCTTTTCAAAGAGAGAATGGATGATTTCCTTGAGTAATTCATCGACGACCTCATCGTAGAAGCCTGGACAGCTACGATATACGGAAAACGTAAAAAAAGTGCGGGGTTGTGCAATGCCAATGTGTATTTAAGGGACATTGGAAATCTCGGTCGGCCCGAGAATTGTCCACAATATATTTATTTATTGCTGTGTTTCGGGTTGAAGGGTCTATAAATAAACAAAAATTGCGGACAATCCACACAACACTATCTAGCCCCAAACTAAGCGGAGCTTGTAATATGGGAACCAGATAGCTGATATTACCTATTAATAAGACGAAAACTCTTCATTGATTATAGCTACAACTCTGTTAAACTTTAATACACTCCAGATAATACAACTCTATAAAACGACGCCATAATCCCCTTCTTCTTCCTCTTTTTTTAACTCCTAGAGATGTAACTTCTTATGCTTGATCCGAATAGAGATGTCCTATTCCCAAAACTGGTTAACACTATATACAGGGTTATTCATTATTAACTGCAAATACTCAGGAATTAGGTTCAACAAATAGAATAAAAAATATTTATGAAATTATTTTTTTTAAATTTGATCAAAAATTTTTTCAAGTTTTTGTATCAAAATTTTATTTTTATTAATTTCTTTACGGCTATTGCATAATGATTGCCACGGAGAACAGGACGATGACCCACCCAGGCGGTGACTGAACGCAGAGTGTCACTCACGGCGCGCGGGCGCGGATCAAAGGTCAAAATAGGTCAGGCGCCAATGATTCCTTTATCGATTTTCTCGGGATTTTCATAACAAAACTTAAAAAAAAACATTTCATAAATATTTTTTATTTTATTTGTTGAACCTAATTCCTGAGTATTTGCAGCTAATAATGAATAACCCTGTACTTTTTTTGTAAATACATACTTAGAATAGGTACAATATAACACCCAGACAGAACAAACATCTGTGTTTACCACACAAACATTTGTTCTCGGTGTGGATCGAACCCACGACCTACGGCGCAGAAGGCAGAGCTACTGCCAACTGAGCTGAGGAGCCAGTCAATCTATGTGCCTCAAGTTGATGAACGCAGGTAAGTGCATCGACCACGTTCCTGACGTGCGAGACCTACGAGGCAATCCTTTGCTATAAGCGATGGTTGTCACTTAACATCAGGTGGGCCATATGTTTGTTCCATCAGCTAGTTATATGAAAAACAGACTAAAAGCACGATGAATCAAATAGAACAACTTAGTTGCTTAACTTAAAAAATACGGGTACATTCCATTTGCGTTGTCAGTTGTCATAGCTTACATTTTTGTAACTACCCTACTCAATAATTAGTAAAACTCGACACCACTGTAAACATTGATAAGTCAAAGTGATGTGTTAGTTCAGTGTATTACTAATAAATGAGTTAAAATACATAACCGAAGTACTAAGAAAAATTTGACGCAAAAGAGAAATTGATTTCTTTATAATCAATTCGGGTCCTATTGGTAAGTCTTCGATCAGTAATGAAAGTGACATCTCTGGTAGTGAAAGACTTCAGTAAACAAGAAGCAATAAGTGAATTTTCCAAAAGTTTTAAAAACGTTGAGTTTGGTAAGTAATTCTGATGTGCATGCCTCCAGCTTCCCCATATACAGAAATTGAAAGTTCAGGAAACGCCAATATATAGAAATTCTAGAAATGACAAAACTTAAAGAATAGTTGGCGCAATCATAAATTTGTAATACTTACGTGTATTTGCCCTTGTGTAATACTTTTGTGGCATAAAATAAATAACTTCATTTGATTTGAATCACCATTATTTAGCAGCAAAATAAACAATGTTCTTTAAGACTCTAAAGTTGTACATCAGGCACCATCCTTCACAATGTTAGCACGTAAGAACTGTTTTTCTAGACCTATGTCTTAAAATACTTATATTGTGAAGGAAAATAAAAAAACTTTTTACTTTTTGTGTAAAAAGTTGTTTATTTTCCTTCACAAATACCTACAACTATTAATATTGCTCCAAAATATTGTCGTTTCTAGAATTTACATTCTGCAATGAGGAAAAATTTTTGTATGAGGAAGCTTGATGCACATTGGTTCTGTAGAGTAAAGTGCGACGCATCCCCGCGGCGAGACGACACTCGCATGGTGGGCGGGCGCGGTCAGCATGGCGGCCATAACGCTGGCCACAGTGGTCGGCAACGCGGCGGTGCTGACCGCGCTGTGGCGGCTGCGGCGGGCGCCTGCTCACTATCCGCTGGCCAGTCTGGCGACCGCTGATCTGCTGGTCGGAGTCTTTGTGCTGCCCATGGCAGCGGCCAGGGAGCTGTTCTTATTTCATTTGAGTAAGTATCTTCACTAGAAGCTTATTCGAAAACACTTAAAAATAGAATGTGTAAAACAACACCATTTAGCCCAAATCCTTAGCACAGCTTGTGCTAGAAATGGAAACTTTCGGAAGGTTGTCGTAGTTCGGTTTTGAGCGGTAGGTATTCTGTGGTTTTGATCATGAATATCGCAGTTAGTGTCTTATCACAGTAAGCTTATCAACAGTTGGTTTTGCGGTTCGATATTCGGTCTAATGATTGCCAATTAAAAGTCCTTATTCCCTGCCCATTGCCACTCTAACAAATACTACTCAGATCTTTCTATATTTAATAGATTTTTGCTAGATCTGACTCCGATCTATTTCCCTCGCCAGACTGGATTCTCTGCTCATGCTGGAGCACACTAGACGTCCTCTGCTGCACAGCATCCATCCTCTCCATCTGCCTGCTCGGCTGGGAGCGATGGCGCGGCATCACAGCGCCATTAGCACGCGCGCGAAGAGCGAAGCGAGCCAGAATATACGCAGGACTGGTCTGGCCGGTAGCGGCGGCCGTGGCTCTTCCTACTGGTTTTATACCCTCGCCCGTGCACCACTTGCCGGGTGAGATGCCGAAGGCGTGCACTGTTAATACTAATGTTGGGTGAGATTAAATAAATTCAGGTGTTCACATGCATTTAGTTATTTTCTCTTTGAAACTTATTTACATACTTCCTAAGTTGACTCATAATAATACAACCATAGTCAAAGTAAAGTAAGTAAGTAAGTTGTAGCCGCTTCTTGGTCGTGCCGTAGATCTAGCGTCGACGTGTCGTAGCCGTGTCGTAGAGCTGACGTAGACGTATCGTAGATGTGACGTAGACGTGTCGTAGACATATCGTAGACGTATCGTAGTCGTAGCGTAGACGTATCGTAGATGTGACGTAAGCGTGTCGTAGTCGTGGCGTAGATGTATCTTAGACGTGCCGTGCGTAGGCGTGTCATAGACGTGTAATAGACGTGTCGTAGACATGTCGTAGACGTATCGTAGGTGCGTCATAGACGTTAATTATGCTTATATTTGCATAAGTAAATTCTATACTGTTTATACGTTTTCTGTTCCAGCTATGTGTTCGTCAGTACATTCTTCTCGTTCTACCTGCCAGTATGCGTGATGCTGGTCATGTATGTACGGATCCTGCGCGCGCTGGCCACTCCGCCGTCAATACTGATTCGTGCCCATCGCGGCCGTACTCCCTCTGGAGAAGTAAGTATTTGACTTTGAAACTGTTTGGAAGTTTGAAAGTGGTAGGGAAACTAGAAGGGCCCGTAGGGAAGGGAAGTACTATCACCATGTCTATTTCTGCAGTGAAGCAGCATTGCTGTGTTTCGGTATGAACATGTTCAGTTTCATTACAAAAATTGGTATGGTTCAATGGTAGAATGGTAGAATGGTGGAATGGTGGAATGGTGAAAGGAGGATCGATCGGCATGCTCTCAATTTTATGAACACGTTTCGTGAAAACTCAAGTTTTATGTTAATTTTCAGGAAAAACAAGATCCTGCGGTGGAAATGCAAAGTACCATTCGACCTCCAATCTCTTTCCAGGAAAAAATTAAGAAAGTAACAGTGTGAGTATACTTTGCATTGAACGGACCATAATTTATGTACATTTATCATCCACAAAGACTTTTAAAAGTTACGCGTTGAAGTCTTATGAAACTTGCAACTTTTAAAGACTAATGCAACATAATCTTTCAGATTCCTGTCTCCAAAAGGACGCCACTTGTATTTACCGGGAGCTGATGCCAAGCCAGAAGTTAAAAACTCAAGTTTACCGTAAGTTCACACCGTAATTTGGTGATTTAAGTAGTTCCGTGCCCAGAGGGTAAAACCCCTACAAAAAACCCTACCTACCTACCCTAAAAGGGGTAGACCCCTTTGACCCTAATCCTAAGATTCCGCTGTCCGTTCGTCTGTCTGTAGGCTTACCATGAGCTATGTCTGGCTCTGTCTCTGGTTCTGGTTTTGAGTATGTGTGAGTGTTGTCTAAATAAATCCTACGTCAAAACGTCACACACACAGTATAATGCACTGGTGAGCACTCACACAGATTCAAAAGACCAGAGAGAGAGCCAGACAGAGCTCAGGGTAGGCCTACTGTTTGTCTGTCACTAGGCTGTATTTCATAAATCGTTATAGTAAGACAGTTGAAATTATCACAGACAGAAAAAAATAAATACATATTAGGGGGCGCTCATAAAGCAACCGCTATTGTTTTTCTCGATATTGATAACGGCAACAGGTTAAACAACACGCTCGAAATACTCACCGAGTATTTAGTTATACATAAATTAACTTTAAAAATAAATAGTAAAATAATAAAACTATATTTTTTATTTCAAGAGACTGTTTGCACTCCCGGCAAAGAAGAGCCACTCGGACAATTGTCATGCTGATGTCCCTATTCCTGGTATGCTGGACTCCTTTCTTCGTAATGCTGCCACTTGGTAAGTACCAAGTTTATTTCTTATTGAATAAAGAACTTAAGAAATTTATTTTTGAGCTATGCTATACTGTGCTAGCAACTAAAAGTGTATGTGGTCTAGTAGGATACCCGCCTTCCAATTAAAAGATCACGTAATCAAATGATTTTTCAGACAAATTTAAAATACCCTACAGAATATCTGACAGTTTTCTCACTAGGCTAAGCCTGTATGAGGAAACTATTGTTTACACATAGTTTTAATTGATTGCTCAGGTTTTTAGTCAGTCCGAATGGATTTACTTATTTAATAAAAAAAATATCGCGCGGTCATATAAAAAATTGGAGGAAAAACATTGTGTCGATCATCAGTTTTCCTTACATCAGCAGTGTTCAAAAGAAACCTATTGGGAAATATATTGCTATTATCTCTTCTAGCTTGAAAGAAGATGAATTTGATTTTATTATTTATGAATTTCATTTCTTGGTTCAAAAGAACCACTGACACGATAAAAAGAAAATGATTTCTAGCTTTATTTAGTTTAGTTAAACTGTACTCAAAAGCAATCCTCCTTTCAGATTCTCTATGCGAGTGTGTGTGGGACGTGGCTTGGCAGTGGTGCTCCTGGCTCGGCTACGCAAACTCGGCACTGAACCCACTAGTCTACGCCGCAGCCTCGCCAAGCATCCGCAAGGTTTTACACGCGTCATTCAGCTCGAGTGTTAGGACCTCTGATGTGCCGATGACGCCTTGTGTTCGACGACATTAGTAAAGAAACAAGTTATTATCAAATAATTGAAATGCCTCGAAATGTACATGCATGTTCTCAATAATTTAATTTACTACAAACTGTGCCTTCTCTTTTTGATCCTATTTTAATTTTTGTTCTAAAGCAATGTGTTTCTTCTTGCCACTAATTGTATTACCTCTCTCTTTTGCTCTTTATTTGTTTTCTCTAACTATTTGTGTTTCATTGTCTTTGTTTTCATTCTTGAAAGGTTTTGAAATGAGTTAGTCAGATTTTAGATGTAGACAACAGTTATTGTCAAACATATTTTTAAGTTCGACGAGTGTTTTTTTGTAATAAATAACTTATTAACTTACGCTTAGGTTTTTTTATTTAAAAACATGATAGTACCTACCTAGAACAATAACCTTAACTATTATTTATAAGGAATTAGACTGAAAATAAATAAGCAAAAATAAATAAATAGGTAATCTTTATTTACACAAGATAATTAACATTTGTGTACATTTCTTTGGCTTGAAATCTACCCATTCAGTATAAACTGATACAAATCGAAATAATATGAATTTGTAGACTGAGGAACCAGTACCTTTTCGATCTGCACCAGAGTTTATAAAACATTAACAGAAAAATTGCACTCACAAAATACTGTTTCTATATTAATGGAAGATGTTTCATCTACTCTTAAAATATATTAAAAACAAACAACAATTAGTATTTTATATACAACTTAAAATAGACTTTGAAATAAACTACGAACGATTTAACAACCTAGATACTAATTTGTGCTGTTAGTTTTTCAAACTTTGATAGCTACCTTAAAGGTAGGTTACTTAAGGCATTTCTTGGTATTTAAACTTAATTCATATTATTGAAATTTAATATTTCTTATATCAAATGAAAACTCATTTCGTCAAAACTCGCATTGCACGCTTTCGTTATCAAACTACTTTTGGTCAGATTTTACTCCATTATTGGTTATTTTAAAATGGCTCAAAATGGTGTCTACAAGATGGCGCCTAGTGTCTCAAAATGGCGGCTACAGAAAAGATGGCGGCGATAATGACTGGTGGGCGGGACAGCGTGCTAGCTCCGCCAAAGTCTCTTGCGTCAGGCGAGCATGTCTTGCAAGTGCAACGTCCGGAGAGGCAGTAGCCAGGTTCGTCTTCCTCTGAGACGCATTCCTGAAAATTAAGCAGAAAGGTTGCACTGGGGTTTTTTCTAGAAATACTTAGCGCTGTAAGTGACACTAGTCTTTATTTTTAAAACAGATTATTCATGTCTTTATCTTTATTTTCTTACTCCTCAGTAGCTACGTTTTGCATTGCTACGGAAATTAGAAATCTGTAGTCTAAAGAAGCTTCTTCTTCCTGCCCTTATCCCACTTTATGTGTGGTCGGCACAACATGTCTTCCTTCTCCATTCCCCTCTGTCAGCCGTCATCTCTGCATTCATCTCCTATCTCATCTTTCACACAGTTCATCCATGTTTTCCTTGGTCTACCTCTGCTCACATATCCATCCACATCCATACTTACTCATTACTCCATCCTAGTCACATGACTTTCATCCCTTCTCATTACATGCCCGTACCCTGCCAACCTATTGCTCTTCAGTTTTTCTGTCACTAAAGCTACTGAAGTCCAAATCAATCATCTGCTTACTTCCAATGCGATTGCTACCTAATCATCCCAAGGCTGCGCCAGTTAAGACCAATCCATTAATTTCTCACCTCATCTCGCTTGCACTCTTGCCCTGGTCGACGTCGGTGCCAGCACAGGGCCGGTGTGCCGACTGCCCGTGCACTGTATGCACACATGCACTGCCCTCCCAGACACAAGGCTGCGCCAGGAGACTTGGCGTCACCGTTGCCAGCGAGTGCGTCGCATTGTACGTCGTATTCGCATGGGTCGTTTAGGGCTTTCACGGCTGTGGATAAAAGAAAAGTGAGCATTATTTTATAATTCAAAGTTAGGCAGGGTATGTTTCAGAAGGTCAGTTATTCTAATTGTGAATTTAGCAAGGACCACTTTTGCATGACTGGCCAACTCTAGTAATAGAGTTATATGCTGCTTTGAAGACCACAGTGTGTTCAGTATACAGTGTCTTGGATAAACAACTGCTAGCTAAGGCTGATCCTAACGCACCTCCAGAATCAAGGAAAAACCAAGCAATGTGAGTTTTTCCCAACACAGACCAAAACAATAGAACATCTATTGTGCCTGGATAGTTCTGAAATCAGCGCTATCTGAGTATAATTCATTTGTTTGTAGTGATGCTACACCATGAAGGCTCTTAGGTGGCTTCAAGGTGGATCCTTACATTCGACACAGGAGTTAGTGTCATTATGTGCCACCCAGCGGTCCCGACAGCGGCATGTTCCCCGACACTCGAGTCCCGGCCCGGCGCATTGCAGCTGGTCCTCACACGCCTCGCCGAGAACTGCGTCACGGACACACCTGGATGACACAAAATGATGAATAAAATGAAAATGCTTCAAGAATTAGGTCACCGGGTCAAAAAATCAAAATAAAAAGTGTATTTATACTGTAGAATCGCAAGGATCACTTTGAAACGTCTTAAAGCTAGGTAAGTCTAGGTGCCAGTTCGATGCGACCAAGCCTAGAAGAACAGGCAACAAACTACGGCTTGGTTCCTATCGTTTTTCTTTATGATCCTTTTACAAATCAAAAATAATAGCAGTGAAGTTCCAGTTGAAGTTGAAGGGTACAGTAAAGATAAGGATACAGACCTCTTAATGCCAAAGAGTCTCTGAGGAAGTCTAAATGGGGTAGCCAAAAATAAAGAACTAAAAGTTATTCCTAAAGTGTACACTTTGTTAAAGAGTTTGCCTAGGAAGTACCTACGCCACACCTATTTCTGCCACCACGCAGTGAGGCTCTCATTGTTATGTTCCAGTTTCCTCCAGGTTAAATAAGTGAAAGTACGTTGACTTCCAAGATGTACCTCAACATATCCACGGCGAATCCATGGATCAGGCTCAAAGGAACATATCCCCGAGAATCCATCGATCAGATTTGAGGAAAGCCTACCTGGTGCCGTTATCCCTAGGGCTGAACTGTAGCTGGCAGCTGCAGTATCCTCGCACGCAGAAGGCCTGTCTCTCCAGCCCCTGCTCGCCAAGGTAGCAGTTCATGTCAGTCTGACAGCGCTCTCCAATCACTGGAAATTATATGAAAATTTGTCATCCCCATGGTCGAATATTCCAGAACTCAGCAAATCAACAAGGGGTCAAAGGATGCTAGCCATAAGAAGTAAGAAATGAAAGTAAATTAAAGTCATTCGATGGAGATGGCTCAGACTCGTTCTCACTGAATGTATAAAGTAAGCCTATGTCCAGCAGTGGACATCAGGCTGATGATGGTGATAAGAAATATAAAGAAAAAAGATGTATTTTAGTACAATGGCCATAAAAGAACAGGAAAAAATAAATAGAAGAAGAGAATGCAAATTTAAATTCGATAATTGATTTATTCAGTTCAGTTATTACAAACAATCACTTTGAAACGTCTTAAAGCTAGGTGAGCCTAGGTGCCAGTTCTACGCGACCAAGCCTAGAAGAACAGAAAACAAACTACGGCTTGGTTTCTATCGGTTTTTTTTCTTTGACTGGAATTCTACAGCTGGACATAGGGCTAGCTTCTAATGGTGACTAAAAGAAAGTCATGACTTTACCCACCAGCAGTTTCGTAACACCTGTCGTCTTCCAAGTGCGAGGTGATCGCGCACGCACAGACCCCGTTCGTGCATTCTGAGTGCACTCCCAGCGTCGAGTGGCACTGGATATGCTGCACACATTCTTCTCCACTTCTAGCCTCTGAAAAAGTATCAAAACAAAAAGTTAGATCACAGAAAAATTACAGAAGTTTCGCCTAAAAGGTTAGAAAACATGGTGCATGAAGAGAGCCTCTCATTACACTGGTTTTTGAGAACGAAAGCGAGAAGAGTGTTACCTTTTAAACATCCTTTGTGTGTGCTGTTGACAGCAGCATACACAAAGCCATCCTTGCAGACGCAGTAACTGCTCTGACGGCAGAAGGCGTTGTCTGGGCAGTCCATGTCTACGCCACAGACGTTGCCTGTTCTACCTGAAATCAGAGACATGCATTGTCAACCTCTTTTCTAAAAGGATTCTAGCATCCTCGCGCGTGGGCTACTGCAAAAATCAATTATTATTTAGGGCATTTCGGTCAGCTCATTCTGTTTTCGGTATGATAATAAAAATTATAATCATTTATTTTCTCTCATATTAAGATACAAGGTAAAAAGTAACAAAAAGGTACTCTTACAAGGCAAAAAGGTAAAAGATACTAGCATTGTTTATTAGGCAGATTAGAGTTATCTATGAGGTGTCATGAGTGTACCTGTTTTGCGAGAAACTGGTGCCTGAAATAGATTTTTATAAAACCTGTGCTACAGGACACTTTGATAATGAGGCTATCAAAGACGAAAATAGTCTGAGGAGTATCTTTATCGAATAATAATGACCAACTACCTAAATCCTACAGTCCGTAAAAGAACGTAAGATCTGTACACCAGCTGGAAAAATGACTCTTTGCGCTGTTCCATTCCAAATTAATCATTGAATCCTCACGTGGCCTACTTGGGCGTTTCAGTACCCCCCTACTCGATATAAGTAGTTTGAAGCTCATGAAATGTATGCGTAAGATGTGCAAACATCAAAAACTAATTTACTTATTACACCAGTCACCATCGGTTCTTTGTTCTTTGTCTCAATCGTAATCAGGCAAGAGGCACAATGATAAGAGTTTGCAAAGATTTACTTGAGGCTCACACAGTTGGTTGTTAGCCCAACTGTTATTGATTCTTTAAGATGCTGTCGTTTTGTTTTGCTGTTATGAGATGTGAAGTTCGATGCTTGAAATACTACAAAGTGGAATCCTGAAAGCACATAAAGCATACAAAACAGCGACACAACAGATAGGGTTAGTTTTAAGCGAGAGGATTGATATAAATAGGTTACTCAAAAAGTCATTTGACTAGGAGAGTGATGAGTATGAATGTAGATAGATATGTGGGTAGAGGTAGGCCAAAGAAAAGATGGATAACCAGCGTGAAAGATGACATGGATAAGAAAGAAGAAAATACCGGCGTCTGTTTTTCCGGACACTTATAACTTGGATGTTTTTAAGAGTAGAGTGAACAGGTATCTTCTAGGTAAGCGTGCTACACCGTCGACCGCATCATCACTTAACAGCAGGTGAGATTGCGGTCAAACGCAAGCCTAAACGATGTAAAAAAAAAAAAAGAAGAGAACATGTTCTGCAGGGAAGAAGAATACTATTTACATAAAAATGATTTTCCTTTTTGGTTATTTTTCGTGCACGCTATATGTATAATATATACATAGAAGATTGTAGGTAAAATATTTTCACAAAGATAAAATTGTTTACCCATAGCAAGCAAAGTTCTCTTAACTCGATACATCTCGTACACTGTACTTTATGGCTGTGTACCTAGGCCTCAAGGTTTAGTTGTGAAACTTTTTATCATTTGGAAGCCCTAATCTTTTACCTTGTGATATTTTCATACTCAAAGATTTTTAAGGAACAATAAATTTAGGTTATTTTGATTCTTAATTACATCCAAGTATCAGAAGAATTAATGGCGGAGACTGGCACAGGACCGAAGTGAGTGACGCATTAGGGAAGAAGCGTTACGGGCTATAAAGAAGTATCGGAATTAGCATTGATATTCAGCGTGGTAATGCCGCCAGCGTCCTGGGGACGCTTCCTTTTGGCACTGATTTGGATCAGTTGAGCTATCTGCAGACCGTTATAAATGATCTAGATCTAGTTTCGTGTGTATTTGGTACATTTTGTAAATATTTGTTTAACTGTAAGTTTCTTTGTATAAATAAAATAAAGTAAATAAATAAATAAATATTGTGGACAATTCACACAACACTACCCAGCCCCAAACTAAGCAGAGCTTGTAAATGGGAACCAGATAGCTGATATAATACTTGAATACATTTTTTTTTGTAAATACATACTTAGAATACAATATAACACCCAGACAGAGAACAAACATTTATGTTCACCACACAAATATTTGATCTCGGTGGGGATCGAACCCACGACCTACGGCGCAGAAGGCAGAGCTACTACCAACTAAGCTAGAGGCCAGTCAGAAAAAAGTAGCGGTAATGTATAAAGATTGTCCGACAGGTGTGATTTGAGATATACCTCTAGCTCGCTGTGAAATCGGACCCGATGGCCTGAGACGAGTCGAAAGCCCGCGATGGTATAACGGTACTGCTATTATTTCGTCTGATGACCATTGTCATTGCGAACGGATTGCTGCGGAGCATTCCATCAACGATTATATTTATGACTAGCAGCCCGTCCCGGCTTCGCACGGGGTAGACAATATTGTTGTACATTATTTTGTTCTATCGCTAATAGTTTCGGCAGCGCATTCGACGAAAGACATTTTAAGACTCATTTTTCTACACCTTCGGTTACATTGTTAAAATTTTACCTTGGTAAATCCCTAATTTTTTCAAAATGAAATGTAGCCTATGTCAAATTGGAAGAATGTAGCATTCTATTGGTGAAAGATTTTTTTAAATCGGCCCAGTACTTTTTGAGCCTACCTATTCATTACAAACATACAAAAATAGGTACAAATCTTTCCTCTTTATAATATTAGTATAGATATATAGATATGGAACTCTATTGAGGAATTTATGTATTACTACCGGCCGCCTGCAAAGTAGTTTTTATACACACACATTGCACTTGTTATGTGTTCCCGTTCCTGTATTTTTTTCCGTCTAAAAGGAGAAGTAGAAGTGAAATTCCTTGCCGGCGTCTGTCTTTCTGAACACCTACAACTTGGACGTTTTCAAGACAAGAGTGAATAGGTATCTTCTAGGTAAGCGTGCTACACCGTCGACCGCATCATCACTCAACAGCAGGTGAGATTATAGCGATCGCAAGCGAACGCAAACCTATAAAGGCCTGCGCACACCTATACATATAGGTCGCTGGCGATAGCGATCAGTGAAACGCTGTTAAATATCGCTGTCGAATTTGACAGCGTTTCACTAATCGCCGACGCCAGCGACCTAGGTGTGCGTAGGCCTTAAGTTATAAAAAAAATATATTAGGTACGTAAAAAAATCTAGCTTGATGCTTATCCACTTTACTAAATAGTAAGTTTATCTTTGACAGGGGCGTCAAGGCTCAGTTGGTAGTAGCCCTGCCTTCAGCGCCGTAGGCCGTGGGCTCGATCCCCACCGAGAACAAAAAAATTGTGTGGTAATCGCAGTGTGTTTTTATGACAGCGTTTCCCTGATCGCCACCGCAGAATGCTTAGTTGTGAGCAAGGTATTACTGAGTCTTAAGGTGACCTTATTTAAAAAAAGACTGATAAAACAAATAGATATAAGTTTAAAAATAAAACCATGGAGGTCGCCGTTTTAAAAATGGCATAAGATTACTGAGTTGCAGGTACATAGTTTACACTGTACCATGTTGAGTGACTGATTGCCTTATCCATGTACAGTACAGCTAGCAAAAAAGTTAATAATATTTACACAACCTTACGAAAAGAACGGTCATGTATTTTTAACTCGTTCTAGCTACTTATATTCTAAATTTTGTAACACTTGGCATGTTTTTTTGTATATAATTGTTTTAAAAAGTAGCGGTATTTTAGCTTAGCAGACCCATAAGTCTGTTACCATCTCTGTACGGCCCACATAGGGTAAGGTTGCTCAAGTCGTACCACCGCCTAAATCGTACCCCATCAATATCTTGTCTGATTCATATAAATATCACCATCTAGTATCGTGAAATTGAACTATTTAGTTCAGCCAACAAACGTAAACAAGCGGATCGCAGTGAGCCTTCGTGAAGCAAAAATAATGAAAAAATAAGCTTTTTATACTGTTTTCATTCAAATTTTTGACTCATTTGTAAGCTTTTTATGGCAGGAATGTAATTCTTACCTTTTTTCTTTGTTAACATGTATTTGTAAAACTTATCTGGCAATCGTTTAGGCATACTCAAACAGTAGACCGTTTAAGGTTTTGTCAGTGGTTTTAGTTTTGAACATTGAAGACTCAGCTGCTTAATTCGTACCTTCGCAAAATTCCTTACTCGTACCTACCAGTACGACCGGAAGATCGTGAAAATTGGATAAGTACATGACCTATGTTCTGGAGTTGAAAGTAAATTATAGAAATACGTTTGTTATATCTGTGTTCAATCTCGATATGTTCCTAAGCATCATATTATTTTTCAGATTTTATATTCTATGTGTTATTTACTTAGGTAGTCATTAGTTTTGTCTTAGTAACTATCAAAAAGAAATGTTTTAAGTTAATATCAGACTAAATTGTTTGTCATATTTAAGTTGTTCATTGTGATCTTTAGATAATGAGTATTTTTCTATAGTTGAACACGTGTTATATAAAGTCCATTTTCCAAGTACGACTAAGGCTATAGGTGGTACGAATTAGGAGACTAGGCGCCTTAATCGTACCGAAGGTATGTTTTTGAAAAACGTTAATATACCTAATTTAATAAAGGATTTTCAAGTTTCTATGATTGTCGATTTAAAGGCAAATAAATAAAGATTTAGTAGATGCAGAATATTTCGTTTTATTCCCATTGCACTGAATATAATAGTATTATTTCCTTAGGGGGTACGACTTGAGCAACCTTACCCTACCGTACAGTTTTGAACACACTGCATTTCTGTGCAAATGGTTAGAAACCGAGCGAACGCGACGGGTGTCGATTCTGAAAACACAAATCACTCAAGCGATCGCGTAAATCGATGTGATTTGAAAAATTGAAAATGGAACGCGGATTCAGCGATCAGTCGACGATCACTCAATCGAACCGTGTTGCTGGAATTGACGCCCAGGCCACATTCGACCCGCGCCTCATTAACATCCTGGCAAAATAAAATATTATCATCATCATCGTCAACCTATATCAGTCCACTGCTGGACGTAGGTCTCTCCCAAGAAGCGCTACTGAGCCGGGTCTTCGTTTCTCCGCCAGTGCTTGCCAGCTAAACTTCGCAGATCGTTGCCCACCTTGCCGGAAGGCGTCCTACACTACGCTTACCTAAACGCGATCTCCATTCTAGTATTCGTTAGCTCCAACGATTGTCTGTTCTACATAAATAAAATATATATCGAATAAACCAATATTTTTAGTCATGATGTCCCGTACAGTCTCTATTTATTGTCATGAAAGTGACAATGACAAGATACTTTTAGCAACCCGTTAAAAATTGTCGGGCATTATGAACGAGGGGTTAATAGTCTTATGCGACGTTGGTGAAATTAATCAATAAAAAACTCGAATCAAGTTTGTTTCCTGTTGTTTTGCGAACTGTAGTTGGTACATTGGGGACACAGTCAAGGCTCGTCTTAGCATATTTACCTACCTACTGACTCGTTGAGAGAAGATATATATCATTCTACGACATGGCTAATAAGGAACTGTGTCGGTCGGTTGGTAGTTAGTAATAGAGAAAACATAGCTTATAATACTTGAGAAACCGACTTCCTAACCAAACTAACAGGAGGTGAGATTGCGGTCAAACGCAAGCCTAATAATATTGGAAAAAAAAACTGCTGAACTGATTTTGATGAAAGACGAAGTTATGCGATAAAAAAAGCGGCCAAGTGCGAGTCGGACTCGCCCATGAAGGGTTCCGTAGCAACAAGTAACATAATATAAAAGTACTTGTAGTTCGTCGCAAGTAAATTGCGATTTACGATTTATGACGTTTAAAAAAATGTGATGTGGTTGTATTTATATTATCAACCATACAGTTCCAAGCACAACACACTTATATTCTGAGTTTGGGGCTAGATGGTGATATATAAATATCCTGCAATAGGTACCTATTTATATTTATGTATATATTCACATTATAACTTTCACTATTCTCGTGTAAAAATATCGTGATATCCAACAATAACAACTTACAACATCGAAAGTACACGCAACAACTTTGGATAATAAAAAGTAAAAACTATGGCGTGGCGGAAATGGGAAGTCAATGGTATTCCAATGTATGGTGTTTGTATGGGAGCCGTGGGAAAAGTATGTAACCTACTTTATATCGTTTCTACTATGAGAGGTAGCTACGTTTATAATTAATAGGTGGGTAATAGGAAGTATGTAGTTGATGCTCGAAGGAATGAAAATTACTGTTCTTACTCGTAGGGTAGACCGGGGACAATTAAAACAGGTCATGATTGCAACAACTTCAATTTCTCGAAAATCATGATACCTACCGTGTGTGACGCGTCGTCCGTTGCTTCGTCGGCCATGTTCGGTTTTTTGTTTAGTACGGCTCGAGCGAGCGAGCGACGTAGTTGTGCACAGGACGCCTCGAAGAATTTCGCGCCAAAAAGTAAGTATTCACGGTTTTTAATTTTTGCTATTTACCTATTTAAATCTTGTTCTTTGTCAGTTTTTCTTACTTTGGAGTATTGTTTGTCTATTTAAGATTGTTTTTATCTCTGTTGATTAATGCCTAAGTCAATATTTAACAAAATATTGAGTATTGAAATAGAAGATGTGAGGTGGGTACATTTGAAACAACTTGTCTGTGGACGTTTGAAACGTTTCAAACGTCCCCGAACGTTTGAAACGTTTCAAACGTCCCCGCATATATTGCTCATTTTTACCTGATTGCGCAGAAGAAGGTTGTGTTTTTTCAATGCCAAAAAATTTTAGAATATAAAAACGCACCGATTTTTACGATTAAAAAATAACTATTTAAATCACGTTTAGTTTACAATCACTATTATAAAACTACATCTGATAGGCAACCCAATAACTCTGAGGACCCAAAAATTGAGCCCGTGACATTAAGTTTAATCAAATTTTTTTTATTCATCTTTTTAGAAATGCCCAGAAGACGAAAACACGTTACAGACAGGAGCTCCAAGAACATATTTGCATATCAACAAGCATATGAGGAGTTGAAATGTAATAAATCGTTGAGGAAAGCTGCAGAAATGTTCGATTTAGATCATGTCTCATTATCACGATACAAAAAAAAGAGAGAGAGTGCACCTGAAAATACTCCTGTCGATGATATAGCAATGGGTTACAACTCGGCAAAAAAAATATTTACATCTGCTCAGGAAAACGAGATTGTCACGTATGCAATCAAGTCAGCGGATATTTACTTTGGGCTAACCGCTAAAGATATGCGAAAACTAGCATATGATTTGACAGTACGCTACGAACTCCGAAGGCCTGCGACATGGGACGAAAATCAGATTGCCGGTGTAGAGTGGTTCCGTGGATTCTTAGACCGCCATCCAGAATTGTCAATCAGGTGTGCTCAAGCAACAAGCTTGGCACGAGCGACGAGTTTCAATAAAAAGAATGTGGATGAATTTTTTGATAATTTGGCGATGGTTCTTGATCGTGACAATTTTGAACACAAAGATATATACAATGTAGATGAAACGGGAATAACAACAGTGCAGAAACCGAATCGGATTGTGGCTAAAAAAGGAACTAGACAAGTGGGTGCACTGACATCTGCCGAACGTGGAACGCTGGTAACAATCACTGTAGCAGCTAACGCGATTGGCAATGTACTTCCACCAATGTTCACGTTTCCACGAGTCCGTTATCAAACCCATTTTCTGAGAGATGGCCCCGTTGGTAGTGTCGGTACCGCAAATAAATCTGGGTGGATGCAAGAAGAAGATTTTCTTGTTTTTCTACAACATTTTCAAAAACACACTAATTGTTCTTTAGATCACAAAGTCTTATTGCTACTGGACAATCATGCTTCACATGTGTCAATCAAATGCATTGACTATTGCCGTGACAATGGCATTGTCATGCTTTCTTTTCCTCCACACTGCAGCCATAAGTTGCAGCCATTGGACCGCTCCGTATATGGACCTTTCAAAAAAGCCGTGAACACGGCATGTGACGGGTGGATGAGGGCAAACCCTGGTAAAACAATGACTATTTATGATATTCCAGGCATAGTCGCCACTGCGCTTCCCCGGGCTATGACTCTGAGTAACATTCAAGCTGGGTTTCGAGTTTCTGGAATTTGTCCATATAATAGACAAATATTCAGTGATTTAGATTTTGCACCCTCATATGTCACGGACAGACCAAACCCGAATATACAAGATTTAGATATTTCACAGCCAATTTCTTCCGCCGCAGCTGAGCGTCGAGTGCAATTCCCACAGACAAGCTTGAGGGCTCCACGATCAAATTCTGCAGCAGAAATTGAAGTCGTTCCTCTATCTTCTCCAAGTTGCACAGTGAATCCTCAGCCAAATTCCCCTGTCATACCTGTGTCGGAAATTCAAAATGACCTTATCAGCCCGATAACACTGCAACAACCAGAGCCCGCTGCAGGACTTGAAGCCGCTGTTCCATCTTCTCCGATTCGCTCAGTGACTCCTCAACCAAAATCTACAGACATACCTGTGTCGGTAATACAGCCTGACCTTACCAGCCTGATGACGCCGCAACAACCAGTGTCACATTCACCATCAAGTTTTGTAGAACTTGATCCTCTTGATGTTACCAACTACAACAACCAACCTTCAACAAGTAAATTTTTGCCAGAATGCATCAGACCATTTCCTAAAGCACCACCCAGGCAAACTACAAGAAACGCAACAAAAAGGAAATCTGCTGTTTACACAGATACTCCGGAGAAAGAAAACATCAGAATACAAACCGAAGAGAGGGAGAGAAAAAGAAATGCCAGCAAGATAAAGACAAACATGAATAGGGAAGAAAAGAAAAAGAAGACGAACAAAACTACCAAGAATAAAAAGAAATCATCAAAAAGAATCCCAAAGACTTCTAGCTCAGAAGATGATACTGACACAGAAATGCCGCAATTTCCCGAGTCTGATGATGAATATGACGTCACAGAAGATATTCAATTTGATTCATCAAGTTATGAATCGTCTGCATCAGAAAATGAAGAAGAGCCTAACCTTCAGATAGAAGATTGGGTGATAGTCAATATATTATCCATGAAAAATCTGGTACATCGATATGTAGGGCAGATTAAATCAATAACAGAACATGGATATATTGTAAGATTTGCTAAAAAGATTAATCATTACAAATTTAAGTGGCCCGTAAACGATGATATATCCGAAATTACTCGGCTCCAAGTGGTAAAAAAAATTGATAGACCTACTATTAAATCTAATAGTAGGCGCGTAATTCTTCTAGAATTTGAAAAATCTTTGAAAAAGTTCAATATTGAGTAACTCAATATTAAAGTATCGCAAAGATTTTCAAAATTGACATTCGTTCCTTTCCTGAAAACTATGAGACTGATTCTACACAATAACTATTATTTCATACTAGAGGTTAGTGTTTACCGTTGTTTGTATTTTTAGAAGTGTTTATTTCTTTTACTTTGTACCTTGACCATAATGGAGATTAGTTTTTTAAAATACATACCTATGTTCGACTAGTTTAAGGGTATAAATGCCCAAAAGTGTAAGTGATAAGTGCCAAATAGGTAGTAAGTTAAGCTAAGTTGATTGATCTTCTTTGAAATTTAATTTCACACAAAAAGTTCAATATTGAGTAACTCAATATTAAAGTATCGCATAGATTTTCAAAATTGACATTCGTTCCTATCCTGAAAACTATGAGACTGATTCTACACAATAACTATTATTTCATACTAGAGGTTAGTGTTTTTCGTTGTTTGTATTTTTAGAAGTGTTTATTTCTTTTACTTTGTACCTTGACCATAATGGAGATTAGTTTTTTAAAATACATACCTATGTTCGACTAGTTTAAGGGTATAAATGCCCAAAAGTGTAAGTGATAAGTGCCAAATAGGTAGTAAGTTAAGCTAAGTTGATTGATCTTCTTTGAAATTTAATTTCACACAAAAAGTTCAATATTGAGTAACTCAATATTGAAGTATCGCAAAGATTTTCAAAATTGACATTCGTTCCTTTCCTGAAAACTATGAGACTGATTCTACACAATAACTATTATTTCATACTAGAGGTTAGTGTTTTTCGTTGTTTGTATTTTTAGAAGTGTTTATTTCTTTTACTTTGTACCTTGACCATAATGGAGATTAGTTTTTTAAAATACATACCTATGTTCGACTAGTTTAAGGGTATAAATGCCCAAAAGTGTAAGTGATAAGTGCCAAATAGGTAGTAAGTTAAGCTAAGTTGATTGATCTTCTTTGAAATTTAATTTCACACAAAAAGTTCAATATTGAGTAACTCAATATTAAAGTATCGCAAAGATTTTCAAAATTGACATTCGTTCCTTTCCTGAAAACTATGAGACTGATTCTACACAATAACTATTATTTCATACTAGAGGTTAGTGTTTTTCGTTGTTTGTATTTTTAGAAGTGTTTATTTCTTTTACTTTGTACCTTGACCATAATGGAGATTAGTTTTTTAAAATACATACCTATGTTCGACTAGTTTAAGGGTATAAATGCCCAAAAGTGTAAGTGATAAGTGCCAAATAGGTAGTTAGTTAATTTCACACGAAAATTTAAACCTATACGGGTCAATAAACGATTGTTATGATTGAAACATTGTTATGATTGAAACAAGCAGTTTTGTATGAGACTGAATTACCTTATTTTTTTCCCCATAGAAGTGCCATTACAACATAATAGGATTTTAAGCCTTTCAATAATGTGAAATAGTATCCAATAGCACAAATTAGAGCACCAAAATTATTTAAATAAGAGATATTTTGAGTTGTTTATGTTGAAGATGTTTTTGCATTTATAATTTTCGAAATAATAATGTTACGTTGACGGACTTGTCAGGATCTCAATAAATAATTTAGTGGTAAGTGAAATTGTTAAGATTGATTAAAAAACATCAGTAGTTCCCAAAATATTTCAGTGTTTCAATTATCCCTACATACTGTTTCAACCGTCCTGGGGGTGGGGTCAATAGAACCACTGTGCCTAGTCTTCTTTAATAGGTGATTACCATAATTCTATTTGAAATAGAGATATGGGGTATGTATAAAGTAGGAACTAGATAACGACTCTTTCAACGATATAAATACGAGGGATGTGGGTACTATATATACTTCACTGCACACGGTTTAACTAAAATTGTTTCAATTGTCCCCGGTCTACCCTACCTTCGAGGTTTTATAACGGATGGAAAAATATGATAAAATAAGTTTAAAAACTTGAGAAACGGACTTCATGGCCAAACGGTTTTGATCAAATTTCTATAAGACTAATCTGAAATATGGGAGTAATCTTTCTAAAGTATTACTTTTTTGATAAAAAAATATTTTTTCAAATTAGCTCATAAATGAAGAAGTAATGCTATAAAAAACATAAAAAATTACGATCCTCTTTTTATATTTGAGGTCGGTTAAAAATACTCGGTCGTTTTGAGCAAATTCAAAGACAAGATACGCTTGATTTGTTGCCTTTAGGGTTACGTAAGTAGGTAAGGTTTAAATAGTAAATCTACGTATCCAAAGTATTATATTCTAATAATTTTGCATATTTCTGTCCATACAGTTTAGTTAGATAAAACTGTTCTAATGATCTAAACAAACTCCTAGTAGGACTGGGTAGAATAAACTGAAAACTGAAAATGAACAAAGAATTGATGAGTCAAGGCAAATATTTAAATATTAGCCGAAATTTTAATCACGAGATGAAATTATTCAAAATTTTTGATCATTACGTTTCAAGAATTTCTATTGTTTTCAGTACACATACATAGAGACGTCAAAATAAAAAGCATACATAATACCCCGAATAATAAAGCTAAGAACTCCTTGCTCAAAAAAACGTTTTAAAATAAAAGGGTCGAAAACGTGCCTGTGTTGCCTCTGGTGCAAGCATTCATATGCTACAGTAACCACTTGCCAGTTATGCTTGTTTGCTTATTTAAAAAGTAAAAAAAGGACTCACGTTTTTCTGGCCCCTGTGAGACAGCTAGGCCGATCAAGGCGAGCTGCAGCAAGCTCACTCCCCATGCTCCCATGACGTCACGCTCGGGTCCAAGGAGCCTCACACACAACCTCCTTCTACGAGAAAAAAGGTTAAATAAAATAGGCGCTATGTGAGATAAGATAACATGATTAATTAATGTGATAGGAAAAATACGTAGTCACGAGATGAAGGGTCTTATCAGTACAGTTATAAACCTATTAGATACAGTTTTCATACTGCCTTGCCTTCTTCTAGGCTTGGTCGCGTGGAACTAGCACCTAGACTCACCTCTAGCTCTGTCTCTGGTTTTGAGGCTGTGTGAGTGCTCACCAGTGCATTATACTGTGTGTGAGACGTCTTGACGTAGGATTTATTTAGTTAACACTCAGACAAACTCAAAACCCAGAACCAGAGACAGATTCAGAAAGAGCTTATGGTAGGCCTACTGATGTAAAAACTGATAGATTCAGGTGTTGGGTAACCAAAACTACTAAAGAAATCTATTACCAAACACACGGTGGAGTACTTTCTTAGAAATTAGGGCGTTGTGTTTACGCGCACGCACGTTCGATTTCAAATAGAATTTGTCGATACATACCTAATCTCTCATGTTCTTCGATAATGAAAACTGCATTTGAAATGTTCATTGTCGTATTTAATCTAGTTTTTTAGACATTACATATTTTAGACAATCCACACAACACTTTCTGGCCCCAAACTAAGCATAGCTTGTACTATGGGAACCAGATAGCTGATATATACTACTTATTATACATTTTTTATGTAAATACATACGTGGAATACAATATAACACCCAGACAGATAACAAACATCTATGTTCACCAGACAAATATTTGTTCTCGGAGGGGATCGAACCCACGACCTACAGCGCAGAAGGCAGAGCTACTACCAACTGAGCTGAGAGGCCAGTCGAATATTATAATAAAAGTGTATTTAGTTTGATCTCGAGATCAGTATAATACAACGTAAACGGTAAAATGGGAACTTAGTAAAGTCTCCGCTGTCCGTCCGTCTGTCTCTCTGTCTGTCTGTCCGTCTGTCACCAGGCTGTATCTCAGTCATGAGTCGTGATAGTAGGACAAATGATTTTTTTACATAATATGATGTATTTCTTTTGCCGCTATAACATTAAATGCTTAAAATATAATCAAATAAATATTTAAGGGGGCTCCCAAACAAAAACCTGTCTAGACTGTGAATATTTCAAGCATGTAACCGTTACATGCTTGAAATATTCACAAAATAATGAGTTATATTATTCAACTAGAAAAAAATAATTTCATTTAAAGAATATAAATATTTAGGGGGGCTCCCCATGACTGACAAGATTTTTTGCTTTTTTATAGAAAATGGTACGGAACCCTTTGAGCGCGAGTCCGACTAGAACTTGGCCGGTTTATTTTAATTCAACTGCTAACAAAATAAAACCGTTCCACTGTTTCACAAAGATCTCATCCAAACGTTCCATCTACCCCGATATAGTTTCTAAATCTTTGAGAATTAGAAACCTCGGCCATTTATTCAATTATTTTTTGGATTCTTTCCATTCCGACTATAATTTTTATGTCTATGATAAAGTATGATGAACTATCCCATTGCCCTATCTCTAAATACGTCTATACTTACACCATCGTGAGAAACACTCGTGCCATCCGACCGTGAAACCAACAAATTACACACATTCCATTGTTTTAGACCAACAATTTGTTGAACATCAATAACTTTGTTGTAACGACGTATCATTTAGGAGATATCGATCTTGTAAGTTGATTATATTTTAGAACTTTCTTAGCTCGGTCTCGTTTTACTGTTTGGGTACGGAATCCTAAAATAAAAAGGTAATCGCGATAAATACCCACATGTTACACTATTTATAACTCAAGAACGGCTTAGAACCAGCAGACGAACATGGAATACTTTTTAACTCAAAAATTAACAAGAACGAGGCGAGCAAAACCGCGGGCGGCCGCTAGTTATGAAAAGTGTGAAGTTAGGAATATAAACAAAAACAATTTCTGACTGTATCTGGCCCCAAACTAAGCAGAGCTACGACGAAGACTTCGCTGTGCGTCCGTCTGTCTGTCTGTCCGTCCATCACCAGGCTGCTATCTCATGAACCGTGAAAGTTTAGAATTGTTTTCTCTAAACTGGCTTGATTTTAGGTAACTTCAAACACCATTTAAGTAGGTAATTATGTAAGCAAATTCAACTTCAAACCATGCTAAAGTAAATAGATCTGTATAATAAAGTGGTAAACCACACACAAAAACACCGGAAATATCTAGCTTCTTGCCGTGTTTTTGCCGCCGCTATAAAACCACGAACTGTCAAAGCGAAACGAATAGATACAGTCGGCTGTAGTAGAATATCGGTATTTTACAGGATTCATATTCATATTCATTTATTCATTGCTTCATGTGTTTTACAGGTCTTAGGGGGTAGTAACGTCCAGGACCCTGTTTAATAAAGCTGACAATTCGACATATATGTCACAAACCGACAAATTTGTGGAATTGTCGCACTTAGGCTATTAATAAAAGTGACAAATATGTCACAAAACCGTGACAATTCCACAATTTTGTCACTTTTTGACAAATATGTCGAATTGTCAGCTTAATTAAACAGGGGCCAGAACATGAGCCCCGCTGGCATTACAATGGCTAATTAAATTAGGTAAACCTAGGTAACAAACTTCTTATTTATAAAATCTAACTTAACAATAAATCTTATAATATCTATGTATGACTATTAAACTTGGAGGGCTAGGTAATATTTAGAGGTAGGTAAGGTGTAGTTTTTAAATCTCGTCCTCCATATTTATTAATGAGCAGTTTTTTTTAATTTTCTTTTAAAAGTGATATTCTCAGCTTCGTTTTTAATTTTATCTTGGATTTTGGAGAGTGTGCGATAGAACATTACGATTTAGTTCCCCCATCCCCATTCTATCATCGGTCCACTAGACGCACGGAAATGCGACATCCATACAATACATCATGGTTGATGTTCCAACTGTCCGCACCAAGCGCTTTGCTTCGACTTTTATGTTGCTGTCTAGCCAAGGAGTAGAATTTCCGTGGCGGCGGCGGTGTCCGTTTTTCCGAACGTTTATAAGATACGCATTTAAGTAAGTAAATGAGAGTAAACATTTTATTTTTCTTTTCTTTCATTATTCGACTTTTAATTTTTTATTTGTGTGTGTTATGCTTACCCAATTAAAGTTTTTATCTATACCTATCTATCTAAATGTCGCTACTCGCTAGTAAGAGAAATTGTTTAATTTCATAGTTTTGGATTTCTTACACTGTCAGTATTTAGAAGTAGAGCTCTGTAGATAAAAAAAAACACCTTGAAAGTTGGGAATTATATACATTTTAATGCAGCTGACTATACCTATCTATTTCTCAAGGTAAAACCAAGATCGTAAATGGTATTACGTCTTAAATATTTGTATTGTACCTACATACTATTATTGTTAAACATTGTATAAAAGTGTACTTTGGAGGTTAACATATTCTGAACTAAACGAAACTGTAGGCCTATCACAAGCTTTGTCTGGCTCTGTCTCTGGATCAGGTTGTGAGCCTGTGTGAGTGCTTACCAGTGTATTATACTGTGTGTGTGACGTTTCGACGTACGATATATTTAGTCAACACTCACACAGACTCACAACCAGGGCCAGAGATAGAGGCAGACAGAGCTTGTGGACTGATTTGTATTTAAGATAATAAATGTATAATGTAACCTAAAACCTTTACATCTATTTTAGGAAATTCCCTATGTAACAAAGAATCAATGCTAACTTAATAAAAAAGTAAACAGGCTTTTGCATCTATTGTAGATGATTTATATAGCGTTAGAAGCAACTGGTGATTACTCAAGCCTTACTTGCGGGACGCTATAGTGCCTGGGATAGGATTGTTTGACGTGACAACGTCTTATAATTCGATGGAGCAAGCTGCACGCATGAAAAAACATGACTCATGCGGCGTTACCTCGCTCTGAGGCGTTCCATTTAAGGCTTGAAGTGCAAGCGAGAGCGCGGAACGAGCGACAAAGAGGCACAATCGGCTTCCGCGTTCGGCAGCGTTCGACATCTGTGTATTTTATTATGACGTTGTCACGTTCAACTATCGTCAGTAAACTGACTTTACAGACGACCGATTTTTTTTTTAATGGAATAGGCTTGCCCAGCTCCTATACCATCCTGACAGCTTAGAAGGCTAACTTAATAAATCTTTACCTATTAGGTCCCAAAGAAAAACCGCGTTTACAACAAAAATAAGACTTCTCAATTGATAAGAATATTGAGGATAATCCAGTCAGGCCTTTGCATCTATTCTAGATGATTAATACAGCGTCAAAGGCAACTGTTTTTGTCCCCTACTTAAGGGACGATATAGTACCTGGGACTGTATTAGAATTTTTTTGAAAGTAGTTCTCTAATATCCGTAGAACCCGTAAAAATCATGGTCATAAATAAAATAAAATAATGGTTACATCCTAAGCGAAGTCAAAACTGCCAGGAGAAATCTTGATACTGGTAAAACACGAAGCGTGACCAGCAAACAAGACACACGTTTTTAAGAGGCGGATAGCGGTATATTATAATGTTGACAAAGATTTTATTATGTTTCAAAAGTAAGGAGGCTGGATTCGAACCTGCTTCCCCTTGGTACTGGGATGCGCTAACCGTTGAGTGTGATTAAGATCCGATGGCGCAGCGGTCATATGGCCCGTCTGATGGCATCGTCTATAATAATGCATTGGCTAAAATTAAATATTTAAAATTTTAATTTATTAAATGTAATTATTTATTTATAATTTTAATTTTCTAAAACTTTTCATTTTAACGTGTAGTAATCACTAAAAAAACAATAAAAATATAACGTTGACGGCTAGAATACAGCGGAGAACAAGAAGTTACAGTCTAGAAGTTTTTATTCGATCAAATAATGATCGGCACCAGTAAGCCTACCACAAGCTCTGTCTGACTCTGTCTCTGGCTCTGGTAATGCGTCTGTGTGAGTGTTGACTAATAAATCGTACGTCGAAACGTCAAACACACGAAGGAAGCCCCTGTGTGGTGCTATTTCAACTTAGAGACATTTTAACTTGAGGCATTTGAGCCATCTTTACTGACGAAATACCGTACATTTGGCCTAACCATAATGCACATAATTATGTATTTTACTTATCTCTAACATCGTTTTATCACGGTCAAATTATAGTTCTCACGGGTACGAGTACCTACCTAAGTACGTACTGGCCTATTATAACGAAAGGAATGCACTTTTGAAGTAAGTAAAATATAAGGTCACATACTTTTAAAAGTATACTAGTGGCCAACCGTGGCTTCGCTCGCCCGTTCCCGTAACACCCCGTTCCCGTTGCTTTTTCGGGATAAAAAGTATCCTATGTCCTTCTCCCGGTTCTAAGCTACCTCCCCAATAATTTTCTGCCAAATCGGTTCAGCCGTTCTTGAGTTATAAATAGTGTAACTAACACGACTTTCTTTTATAAATATAGATGTAAAATAACCGACTTCAAATAAGAAAGGAGGAGGTCCTCAATTCAGTTGTTTTTTTTTATGTTTTTGTATAAATAAAGCCGATTTTTCCAGTCTTTCGGCTAATTTCTGCTTCATAGGTTATAGGGTACGTCAGAAAGAGATAGAGATACAAAGCCGAAAGGCCGACGTGCAATATTTATTGCCTACATCCGTAGTATCTCAGTATCCTGGATAGTAACTAAGTAAGTTTTATTATACGCACTTGATGTGCGGGCAGATTTTTTCCGCAAGTAGGCCGCTGGTGGGCCCTTTTTGCGTGACCCCTGACACGTGTTGCTCGAACTTTATTAGGTTCTACAACACGCTAGTTTCCTCACGATGTTTTCCTTCACCGTTTTGAGAGTACTGGCATAGTGCACATATATTTTTCGATAGAAAAACTCATTGGTACACGAGTGGATTTGAACCCACGACCTTCGGATCGGAAGGCGGGGCCACTACCACTAGACCACCAGTGCTCTCCAGTAGTATCCTGGATATAAAAACCTCTGATTTTAGTATCCTGGATATAAAATCAGAAGTTTATTAGCACGACCCTCATAAATAACGGCAACAGTTTTCAGAAAAACAAAGGCACACATCAGAAGTCAACAACCGTTCATACAAATTAAGTTAGGACTAAACCAACCATATCCCACGTCACGGTCATTATTTCAGACAATGCGTGGCCGTGTCCAGGATTGTGTGGACAGGACCTTATTGTGTAGCTGTCTTGTCTCGATATTTTATTGCCTGGGGGGCTGGCTTGACAATGGAAGCCTCAGAGTAGCCTCACTTCAGGGCTACCACGAGCTCCATATAGTTATGGCTATGGCTGTCAAATTGTGTATAGATAGGCTGACCCACACATTCATTTTCTTGCTGGGTTTGAATGTGTTGACACTGTTGACACAATTTTGACAGCTATAACCATAACCATATGAAGCTCATGGTAGGCCAGCAGTTATTGAATTTCCAACTTTAGAGAATGAATTTTTAATCCTTTACTAGCGGCCGCCCGCGGCTTTGCTTGCCCCGTTCCCGTTACTTTTATCGGGATAAAAAGTATTCTATGTCCGTCTCCTGGTTCTGGTAAAATCTCAAACGCTGTTCTTGAATTATAAAAAGTATAGCACGACTTTCTTTTATATCGAAAGATAGGTACCTATAAACTACCAGTTTATTTTTATGTGCCTTCCAGGTCCCACTGCTGAGAGCAAAGGCCTCCCCCCATTTCCTTCAGACCAAACTCATCTCGCCACAGTTTTAGTCCTCCGCGACGCGTTCACACTGCTTCAGGATGCCAATCGGTGGCTATCTTTGCCCACAGCCTATCATAACTAACTACCTACCATAATATAAATAAATATTATCTAGCCCCAAACTAAACAAAGGGTCTAGACAACATCCACTGGCCGTTTGCAGAAAGATAAACCGAAATGAAACACGATAAATCAATTTAAGAATAAGAACGATTCTGAGCAGCAATTCGTGCGTTCACGCCACGCTCATAGCTTTGACCTCTCGGACCTCGGGCTTGGAGATGACAGCCGATTAATCCAAGCATTGATTAAATATCAAAGGAAAGAAAGAAACATGTATTTATGACGACACATGGTATATAACGAACCTATGTAACCTAATTTATGTGTGTATAGATATTTCAGACAAACAAAGAACAAAGACTAACATACTTAATATAAAAAGAAATGACATAAGTATACATCCATAAAAATAATGAACTTAAAAGATTTACCCAAAATATATACCTACCAAACAAGGGTTTGCGAGCTATACTGTTCTTTATAGGGAGTACCTAGCAAGTTAGGGTGGCAGGCGCGAAAAACCGATAGCCGTTGTAGAATAAAGGCAAGGAATACAAAAATCGTTCTTCCTGGAAATGTATAGGGAAGACCTATGCCTTGTAGTGGACTTTTTCAGGCTGACGATAATGATGATGAAGAATATATTATTATCAAATAAAATCAATGCTCACTTCGTCATGATGACACCCCGTCATGTGACAGTGACAGAATAGAAACTGCTCGCACCGGGGCCCGGTTTGGCAGCGCGTCCTAATGGATGATGATCCAAGGTTATTTCATCAGACTCTAGCCTTTTTGTCGGCGCGCCGCGTTATCCGATCACGATCTACAGTTCGGTCAATAATAATCACTGTTCTGTTACTTTTTATTGGAGCTTGGAGCTATATGGTTGCGTGAGTTGTCTATGTCTATTACAAAGTTATGCTAGCAACTAAATCATTTTATCACTCCTCTTACTCATAAATACTGTCATTGTGGCGTGCCAGAGCGATGAAAACATAACATTTCGCCCTCTAGGGGAAAAGTTTTTATTTTGAATTGTCAAATGACAATGAGCCTACGAAAACATTAGTCATTAGTAGAATAATCATAAATACAGACTCGACTTATTACTGTTTCAAAAAAAAAGAGCAACGCTTTATTTTTGAAAATCGAACTAAAACCGGCGATCTCTTTGGTAGAATGGTTGGGCCACGAAAGAAATAAATACGGAACCCTAAAAAGACATTGACGCGAAATCTGGCCAGCTACATTCTGCTTCTTCTTCCTGCCCTTATCCCACTTTATATGGCGTCGGCACAGCATGCCTTTCCTCCTCCATTCCCCTTTATCAGCCGTCATTTCTGCATTTACTCCTCTTTTATCCATGTCAACTTTAACACAGTTCATCCATGTTTTATTAAATTTGGTCTACCTCTGCTCACATATACATCCACATCCATACTCATCAATCTCATAATCTCCATGACTTTCATCCCTCCCCATAATACAAATGCACGTACCACGCCAGCCTATTATTGCTCCTCAACTTTTCTGTCACTGTTACTTTCAAACTTCCCCGGATATACTCATTCTGTAACTGAATATAAATAACATGATGTGATCAACAAATTACTTATTGTGATCGCTGTCAATTGTTTTTTAGTAACAACAAGTGGTGTAATGCAATTGACTCATCACATTCATGTAAAATGAGTCAATGTCATTTAGATTATTGCAAATGTTTCTAAACCGTGTAAAACTCGTCACAGCAAAAGCGATATATTGTAGTAGGAGTCTAGTAGGGGGAGACATTTAAATAGAAAAAAATCCGGGGAGTGTTTTTTTTAAACGTTGGGGGTGTGGTTGGATGTATAAATCTCGATTTTCTAACTAATCCCGGTAGCGGGTTCGCCGCCATCTTGTTTTAAAGTTCATTTTTTTTCGTTTTTCTAAAATAACACGTTAATTTTCAACTTTAGAGAATTTTCTCTAAAGTTCTATTTAGACGTTTAAAAAAAATCGCTCCCTGGATTTTTTTCTATTTCAGACTAGTTTTATGTCTCCCCTTTCTGAACTATATTATTAATAGGGGAGACCGGGGCAAAATGGGATAGTTAAGAGAAAAAAAATCATACCAGGAAAATTAAACTCTTTATTTATAAAACATTTACTTAGCCAGCAACATTAACTAATCAACGACATATATTTAAATGGTTTTAATGGCTAAATCACATATTTTATTGGTAATTAGGAACAATAAAAATTATGGTAAATATCCCATTTTGCCCCATGACCGGGGCAAAATGGGATGTGGCATGGGGCAAAACGAGCACATACTTAGTCAGGCTAGCAACGTTCACAAATTATGTGGTTCATCACCCTCTTCATCAACTCCAGCGCAAGAATCGTGAACCCAACCTTCGCAAATACTACACAATGACCCATTCTTCTGATGACTGAGAATATAAGTACCCACAGTAAATGCAAGGACAGTCATCATTATCTTCTCCATCTTCGGATGAATCAGTTTCAGACTCATTTGTTTTACGTCTTTTTGTTTTTCTTTTGTAATTGCGAACCATGTTAACTGAAAAAAAAAATCCACTTTAGGTCAGTTTGGCAAAGACGGCTAACCTGAAGCCACAAAAGCCAGCAAGGGGGGTGGAAGGAGGGGGGTGGTCGGACCAAAACCCCAATTCCAAAATGAACGATAATCACAAATAAATCCTACAAATACTTTCAACTTACATCTTGTTGACGGGGCAAGACTGGATATCCCGTTATGCCCCGATTGTTTTGCCCCGTAAACATGATTTTACAAAACAATCAAAAATTTCTAACCTAAAAGAATTGGAGGTAACAAACACTACCCAATATCAAACTTAATACACCTGCTACCTGCTTTTGATTGAAAAAACATTAAAACGTGCTTACTTACCTCATACCCCATCAATGATTGCACCAAAATATCGTAACAACATCAACACATTTTGTTTTTGGCCAAAGTTTTGTCAACCAAGTGAACAAACACTTTCGAGCGCACTGACTGACGTGAGCCGTCTGAAGTTCTTTCAAATGGCACATGCGGCGGTTCATTCGCGTGTTCGAGACACGCACACTAGCGAACATCCCGTCTTGCCCCGAGCCTCATTTTGCCCCGGTCTCCCCTACATTATTTATTTTATTTATTTATTTTTCTTTTCTTGACCTTTTTTGAAATGTATCGAGTAGTTTTCTATTTATTCGTTACAAACTAATCATCATCATCATCATCTCAGCCCGTTTGCGTTCACTGCGGGTGCGGAGTATAAGCATCCTCTTTATTGCACCATTCTTTGCGGTCCCTCGCGAGTATCATCCACTCGTTCCCAGCATTAGCAACAATATCGTTCGGCCAACAGGCGGGTGGTCTGCCTCTAGGTCTTTGAGCATCCCTTGGCCACTATTCTGTAGCCGCCTTCGTCATCGTCCCTTCTAGCCAAGTGTCCTGTGAGCATCTCCACTTCAGTTTCAAGATTCGCGTACTCACATCCACGACTTTTATATCAGGTACCTATTACATATTATAGTACATATTATTACATATTTTGGTACAGGTATTAGTACCTTTTTCATGAGTAGATAATAATATCTACCGTAGTAACGGGCCGTTCTTTTTTTAAAACATCATCCAAATTCAAATTGTTAAATGGACTTTGCAACGGTGGAGAAATAAATTGGCTAAAATGCATTACAAATTACAAAAGTCGACCGAAAAATTGTGCGACTTTCTAAAAATATGAATCTTGTGTAGGTATTTCCGTGAGAGCGAGCATAATATTCGCATGATGGCTATACTATTTCATTACCTAATCGAGTTACAGAAATATAAAACTGCGATCGAAATGCGAACAAGTGAGTTTTCTGATTTATAAGTAGATATTGCGTGTAGTACCTACTTATTCACGTAAGTTAGGTATTAATTGGTATAATATAATTTATGACTTATTAATATTAGAATACGAAAGTTATTAATTAGTATAATATAATAAGTTAAGAAACAAGCTCCATTTTACAGGATAATAACTTTTCACCAGCAAAACGTGCGGGATTCCACTAGTAGGTATTCATATTTTGTTATGATCGAAGTATTAGAACATAAACATAAAACTAGTCTCAAAACAAGATTTGTGTCCGCCCACTCAAGGCCATCAATGCACTTAAGTATAACTAAATACCTAAACCATTCTTATGAAATAATAACATTAAATTGTAAGTTGGTTCGTTTAAAGGTTCCCAACTTTACAATTACAGTCAGTTCAGGGATAACAGCTGACTGAAAGAGGAAAAATGTTACCTCGCGTCATGTCGGATACGGGCAGAAAAGCCTCTCTGACGCGCACTTAAAATCCTTTCACCACATTGGCACTGGTTTGAAAGATCTAGTGACACGACATGAAGGGCTGGAAAATGATGACGTGCATGGCCAATTTTGGTGCGCTGCTTCTTTTCGCTTGCTTTTATTAGGGTTTATTAAATTGCTTCTTGAAGCACAAAAGCGCTTCGATGTAAATAGCTGAAGCGGTCACCCATCCAAATGGTGACCACTTAGAAAATAGTTTATCAGTCGATGACTAAGCAAGCAACGTCACAACCTTCAACAAATTAATATGGGGTTTTCCCTACGTTTTAATTACTCAACCTATTATGTCTTATGGCAGCATTCTACATGGCAGCATTTCACACATACACACACCCACCAGAACTCTGCGTATTGTGTTATTAGCACTGTATTTTTTACTTTTTATTGTTATTTTTATGTCTTGTCGTGTACAGTTTGTATAAATAAACGATTTTCTTTCTTCTTTCTTTCTTTCTTTACAATTATGGTTCTTGTAGTGAAACTCCTTGCAAGCAATATTAGTTAGATTAGAAACGGTTTTTTTAGTTTTACGTTAAACTTTGATAATAAATTATGTTGTGTTGAAAAAAAAAACTAATATAGACGGTCTTAGTGCAGCAGTGAACGTCTTACGGCTTATTTTGATAATGATGTAAGTTTAAGAAAATCGCACCCAAGTTTGCCCAGCAAAGCACCCAACCCATCACCATTTTTCATGATAAACAGAAGAGCGTCGAAAAACAAACAAAATAGAATGCTAATCACGAATAGAGATAGGATGGAAAAGTGTCTGATTTCGTTACATTCACGGCCTAATCATTGAATCGATTAAGATGAAATTGTACAACAAATTAGCAGACATTTTGGACATAGCCTACTTTAAATCTTGAGCGAATTAGTAGTTTTCTGTAAACTTTAAAAAACAACATGGTGATAAAGATTTTTAGCGGGATCCCGCTCGGCTCGTAACATAAGGGACATAAAAATTATTGTGATTTCTTTATGTGTAGTAAACACTATAAAATCAGTAAAAACATCGTGACAGTTTTCAGAATCAATTTTTGGATGATATTATTTTGATGTTCAGTAGTCTAAGTTAACAACAAAAGAATGATAAATTACAAACCTCACCTCTAATGATGTCACCCCGTAATCTAGCACATCAGCTTTATCATGATAAAATAACTATCATATCACAACACTATCGCAATAACACAAATAAGAATCAGTATCACAAACGACCGGCTTCCTCGGTGGTCAACGCGCGACTGACTCGTCCATCCATTTGTTATTTGTGATTGTAAAAGTGTGTTGATGACTGTTGAGTGCATACAATGAATGAAAATTGGTTTTTCACGCTACCATTATTTGTACTAGGTTTAATAAAGTGCCTATGTAGTAAATTTTATTGTATTTTTAGATGACCGATCTACCATGCGTATCATCGACGAAAGCCTATCAACTAAGTAGGTCTGCAAATATGTTGAGTGTATAATTATTTTCTTTTGTACCGCTTATGCTACGTCTCACTAAGGTCCAATTTCACCGTTAAACGCGTTTAACTAAACTCGTTTATATGTACGTACACAAAAGAAATGCAACGACATTGACAGGTCTTTAAGCGCGTTTAGAGAAAAATGTACCAACTGAATGCTTAAGCGAGTTTAAACGTCAGTAGAACGCGTTCAATTTCAACGGTGAAATTGGACCTTAGTTGGAGCGGCACCACACTGTAACTTCACTGCTATTTTTTTTTTTAAAGGATCATATAGCAAACGGTAGGAACCAAGCCGTATTTTGTTGTCTGTTCTTCTAGGCTTAGTTGCGTGGAACTAGCACCTCGACTCACCTAGCTTTAGGACGTTTCAAAGTGATCCTTATGATAGGTGATACAAGCAACTGAGTAAAGAATTTTTTGATTTTAGACATTTGCAGAATTAGTTGTTGTTGTGTTAAGTTGAAGTGGCAATAGGCTGGTCATATAGCTCGCAGAACCGACATAAAGGTTCTCGAATCTCTAACCGGAAAAGAAACGTAGAACGTCACCCACCAGATGAACTGAAAAAATTGTTAAGATCGCGGGAAGTCGGTAGATGGAAAGGACTCATAATCGTTCTTCCTGAAAATGTATAGGGGAGGTCTATGTCCAGCCTATATTTGGGCTGAATATAGGTACGATAACAAACCTATAATATCGACAAGTTAGCTGATAAGATTAATGAGAAATTATGAACAGTTGGTTTTATATCTCGATACCGCTGAAGTGCTTATGGGCACTAAGTAAAGTAAACAGGTCTTTGCATAAATTGTAGATGATTTGTATAGCGTACAGTGCAACTGGGTTTTACTCATGCCCCTACTTGCGGGACGTTATAGTGCCTGCGACAAGATTTTAGATGGAATAGGTTTGCCCAGCACCTATACCATCCGGGCAGCTTAGTCAGCCTAATCCACAGGAAAGACATGGTCAATACGTGTAGAGCTGACTGAGCCGCGGGCTTCCTCACGATGTTTCCCTTCACCGTTTGAAAACATTGTGATAATACATTTTTCGACAGAAAAACTCATTGGTACACGACTGGATTTGAACCCACGGCTTTAGGATCTGAAGGCCACTACCACTAGACCACCAGTGCTCTCCCTAGGGGCACTAAGTACTAAGTAGAATAACCTAGAAAATCAGCCTGAAGATATCTCCACTACTGGGCATAAGCCTTCAGGCTATGCTTTTTCAGGAAGAACGACTCTCAGCCCTTTCTCTCTACCGAATTCTAACTTGCTGTGGTCATCAATCTTCAATTGTCTATTGTTCTTGTTGTTGTTGTTAGTATTTTTGACTAAAGGCCTGCTCATTTAGCGCGATGGCGATCAGCTGAAATCTTGTCAAATATCGCTGTCACATTTGACAGCGTAATAGAAAACTAAAGTAGTAAGTAGTAGAAAGTGCTGATAGGTACATTTAAACCTACATGTACCAAACAGGACGCGTTCAGCGCTGCAGAACGAACGATGCTACTCATACTACTTTGATGTCAACTCTACTATCGAACAAAGGTTACATTTGAGTTACACTGCGCGGTTAGCGCGGCAATGACAACTTTACTTTTTGACATTTGTGGCACTAAAGTTTCGGACCGATATTCAATCCTATTTTGTTGACATTAGGGATACGATACGTTTATGTTACCAGAGACAAACTCATTCGAGTTGCTCCTGTGGGTATTCCTGCTACACCATTCGTTCAAGCATCGCGTTCGATTTTTAAATTTTTGAAAAAACAATTTTAACTCAGAGGTTTTAGCGATCACCAATACGAGCCGTGTTGCAGGAAAAGCAGCAAAGCAGCACCTTTATCAAAATTAAATAACCTGTCGTAACTAATCGATAAGCGACGACTCATTTTACTGGTAGCTACTGCTATCGTTATTGCTGACTTATCAACAGACAGCAGACTTCAGAAAGAATTGGAAATATTCAAAAAAGTGTCCTGAATCAACTGGCTCTTTAAACAAGTAAAAACTTAATCAAGACGCAACGAATCATTTTACCGTTCTGGTTTTTATTGTTTTTAGATGATAGCCATGACATGGCGCAAAGTCACAGTCAAAGTTTGTTTATGTGCAAAATTAACAAGTCGAAAAGATTTTAAAAATTGTGGTTGAATTAACGAAATTCTACTTATATGGCCAAATAAAATTATAAGCTATTTAAATAAAATTATATATTCTAATATTAAAATAAACATAGGTCAAATGTTAAAACATTAAAATAATTTTAATTAAATGGTTATAAAATTAAATTTGAAAAATAAAACCAAAATATTGTGAAAGAAATAATTGTATAAATATTGTAAGTTAGCAGGTATAGGTTGTCCGTCAAAAACTCGTTGATCGTGTACTTATCAGTACCCGAAGTCGGGGTTTGGCTACCACATTTCGTTACCAAATGTTGTTTTCGTTTCGCCTATTTGTCTCTCTCTATTGCATGGAGAAAATATGAGACGGCAAACATACGTTACGTAGTTAGAGTTGTTGTCTCATCTTTTCTCCATACAATAGAGAGAGACAAATAGGCGAAACGAAAACAACATTTTGGTAACGAAATGTGGTAGCAAAACTCCCGACTTCGGGTACAGATAGCCTTGTTCTCAACCAACAGCAGTACAGTTACTGCCGCGCAAACCACGCAATGTAACTCAAAATTATATTATAAGACTTTAGTTCATCATTTTGTCGAGTAGGCTCCCAGTACTAAAACAACATTGTAATGTGACATTGACAGTGCTAGCATACACATTGCTTTTCACATTTTCACTATTTCCCAGGAGCATTCTTTGCCTCAGGAGTTTTAGCGATATTTATAAACAGAAAGTAGAACTGATGGACGCTATGAAGACAAATTATGTATCGGTAGGAAAGTATTAGTAGTGGAAGTAGGTAGTGTTGTTTGGATCGGTCCAAAATATTTATATTTTATGTTTATAAAGTAAAAAGCTGACTTTTGCATCTATTGTAGATGATTTATATGTCAGGGGCAACTGTTGATTACTCATGACCCTACTTACGGGACGCTACAGTGCCTGGGATAGGATTTTTTAGATGGAATAGGCTTGCCCAGCACCTATACCTACAGCTTAGACGGCCTGATCCACAGGAAAGACATGGTCAATACTTGCGGAACTGACTAAGCCACGGGTTTCCTCACGATGTTTTCCTTCACCGTTTGAGAGCACTAGCATTGTGTACATAAAATCAACAGAAAAACTCATTGGTACACGACTGGATTTGAACTCACGACCTTAGGATTGGAAGGCAGGGCCGCTACCACTAGACCACCAGTGTTCTTACTTATAAAGTAGGTACAATCTATTCAAGGTTACACACCACGTAGGAATAAAAAACCATTCCGAAACACTTATGGCCCGAACACACTTAATTCGCTGGCGGTAGCGATCAGTGAAACGCTGTCAAATATTCGCTGTCTTATCTCAAATCTGACAGCGATATTTGACAGCGTTTCACTGATCGCTACCGCCAGCGAACTAGGTGTGATCGGGCCATTAGCAGTCACAAAACGATTCAGCCGTTGTTTTCTTAGGCCACATATTGATTTGACCTCCGCGGTGTTGCAAGTACCTATGTAACCAGTAGGTATAGGTAGGTAAGTGCATTGTAAAGGGTGACGTAATATGATGCTACGTTTCCCCCCGGAAACCTTGACTTCCTTTGGAGTGGTAGCTTTACGTCGTGAGGTTACCTAATTGGCAACCCCTTACTATGTTGTAGGTTAGGTGAACTATGTATAAGGTTATTTATACCGTAAAGTTTCGTATTTTTAAACCCAATGAAATTTTTAATTTTTCAGAAAAAATATCTCTCTTTTATAACTTTTGGACAGCCTATAATATTTTTTTTCTGAAACTGATGATCTGGTTTGTTTGCCTTATTATAAGATTTATTTGCGAGTTTTTGTGTAGGTACATACTTTACTTTTCAGAAGTGTTTTTATGTAGGTACCTAGGTACTCACAAAAACCAGAGAAGCAAACTTTTTAAGACGTTTCAAAGTGATCCATGTCAATCAATAAATTTTGAATTTGAATTTAGAAGGAAAACGTGTCATCACGATATTTTTTTTTGTTAAAGTGTTTGCAATCGGATTGCTCGCGATTTTTCATACCATATTTTCAATGATTTTTTATCTTTCAAAAGGTCAATGAATGCAAACGAGAAGATGTTTCACGGTGTTCATCACCTTAACATGAAGAGATCGTTTTCATTCTACAAAGCGATCCATTGACCGACTGACCGACCGCGGACGGATATAAAACAGAGTTGAAAAACCTGTGGCGGAAACGGGTTTACGCTATGGGTACATTTAAAATGTCAAGTAAAGCGCGTAGAACTTTAAAAATACTACACTTACGTAAAGATTTTTTTGCAATTTAAGCAATACTTATGATAAAGTTTTTTTCATCCCCCCCGGAAAGTGTATTTTTGTCAAAAAGTGTCAAAACATCATTAAACCTATTTACTTCTACCTCCATGGTGCCGAATTTATCATACAACATTTTTCAATTTGTTAAAAACTCAGACTCTGAACCTTCTTGGTGTGTTACTTTTCTTTTAATTAGCTTTACGCGCGCCATTTTCTTTTTCCCATTTAGTAATTTCCTCGCTGAAGTGGGATGAAAAGTTACGTGTTGCACTCGAGTGCAAAGATTTTTCACCTCGTCCTCTTTTGATTCATTTGCTAACGCTCAGAACTCTAATTATTGAATCACTCGCTGTAGAACCTATCACTTGTTCGGTCATCAAAATTGAGCACGCGGTTATAATAGTACATTGTTACCTGAGTGTTGAAAGTCACGTTTTTTGAGTCCCGAGACGGGTTTGGCGCCAGAGCGTAAGCGAGGGCGCCAATGGAGCTTGAGGGACTTAAAAGACTTTCACCCGAGGTAAACACTGTGCTTTTCATTACGAATACAAGGAAAGTAAAAATAAAAACATGAAAGAAAAATTTGTGAAAATGAAGATTGAATTGCCGCCTTCCCGGTTTTTTTTTTCTTTTTCTCTGGCGGGCCTTCGGCTTCGGCTCGCCAGCATTATTCAGCCATTATTTTCATTCTCATAATTTAAAAAATGGTAAATTGTTTGCTGAAATCTATGTTATTTTAAATAAATAGTTGAAGCTATATATTAATCTAGTAATTTAGAAGATATATTATTCATTTAATACTATCTTTATGTTATTTAAATTTTACATTGCGCTCTAATTAGACTTTTTAAACTTCTTACCGTTGTAATGGGTTTCCAACCTACTTGCTGAATAAAAAGTTCGAATTCGGTTCAACGACCTCCTTGCAGTCAGAAAGACTTTAGAAAGTTGGAACATAGTTGAATAAAATAGAACTTGTTTTTTTTATAATTTGACAGCTGTCAGTAGAAAGCGATTCTCCCTAGGGCTGAAAGTTTTACTTTCAATTAGGCCCCTCAGGCAACTTCAGACCTACTTTCAGAGTATGAGTAATGAAAAGAAACTTTGCACTTTTGTACAACAAAATATAAAGCTATTTTCTTTTAAAAACTGAATCCACGACCTTTGAAATAGAAGTCCGACGCGTTATCTTCTGCGGCATAGACGAATTTACTAAATTAGATGCTACCTACCAGCTAGAACTTTTCACGTAGCAATGTCTTCTTCTTCCTGCACTTATCCCACTATAAGTGAGGTCGGCACATGTTCTCCTCTTCCATCAGCCGTCATCTATGTATTCACTTCTTTCTTACCCATGTCCTCTTTCACACTGTTCATCCATATTTTCTTTGGCTTACCTCTACCCAAATATTCATCTACATTCATACTCCACTCTCCTAGTTACATGACTTTCATCCATCTTCATGACATGCCCGTACCACGCCAGCCACACGTAGTGTAGGCCACAAGCTCTGTCTCTGGATCTGCTTTTGAGTCTGTGTGAGTGTTGACTAAATAAATCCTACGTCAAAACGTCACACACACAGTATAACACACTGGTGAGCACTCACACAGACTCAAACCCAGAGGCAGGGACAGAGCCAGACAGAGCTTGTGGTAGGCCTACTGTTGTTCACGTAGCAATGTTCACAAAGATATTGTAGCATAGATATTTAGATTTGTATTGTACTACGGTGTTTGGAGGAGTAGCTGACGTTTCGGACAAATTTCGCTGGGGCAAAGTGGCCCAAATGACACTTTTGATTTTAATATTATTTTTACTGACGTTTCGGACACCATCAAATTATTAATACTTTTGAGTACAGTCAGGTAAAACATGTTTAAGCAAAATATAATGTAATGTAATGTGATAAAGCTAATCAAATTGCTTTGCGAGCGTGTGGTGAAGTACTTATAAGTTAAAAAAAAACAACAAGTCTCATTCACATAGCGTAGGTATATTTGGCATAAACCTATATCTTGTGTATGATCATCATAAAAATATATCAAAGATGTTTTTGAATTATTCTAAGACAGTAACGAGTATGTTTAAAAATCACAAATAATCAATAGCTAAAACAGACCTAAAATTATTACTTATTGTTTGTTTTCAACATGAGCAAGGCGTATTATTTATTAGTATTAATCATCTCCGAGACCTATTATCCAATGAAAAAACAGTAAACCTCTATAACAAGATAAATAAAAACATTAACCTAGAACAATCACAGTAATTTACACAGCATTTGGCACAGTATTTTACCTAATAAAAACTTTAAAATTATCAATTTTCTTATATTCTTCTAATATTTTACCAAATAAACACTTTAAAATCATCTATTTTCTATATTATCTTTTTAAATAAAAATTTTTTTATCTCTGGTTTTTTTTTTCTATTTTTATATAACAAGGCGTTCTATGCATAATTCAATATTTATTTGTCCTAGCTCAAATTCAGTCAAAGTAATATTGAGATGTTCATTGAAATCAATCGTGGATTTAGTTTTTTTTTACCCCCAAAAAACATGAAGAACAATATAAACTGCCACAAAATTACTTTCACTTTCACACTTGAACTTGAAATAAATAAATAAATAAATAAATAAATAAATAAATAAATAAATAAATAAATAAATAAATAAATAAATAAATAAATAAATAAATAAATAAATAAATAAATAAATAAATAAATAAATAAATAAATAAATAAATAAATAAATAAATAAATAAATAAATAAATAAATAAATAAATAAATAAATAAATAAATAAATAAATAAATAAATAATTAAATAAATAAATAAATAAATAAATCTATTTTGTCACCTTGCTATGCCGCGTCTCGGTAAAAACCTGTTTTTTTACCTGACTGTACAATGCAGTTATTTTGAATGGTGTCCGAAACGTCAGTCAAAATAATATTAAAATCAAAAGTGTCATTTGGGACAATGTGTCCCAGCAAAATTTGTCCGAAACGTCAGCTACTCGTTTGGAGTGGGTAGAGGTGACCATGACTTTGAATATGGCGGAAATAATTAGCATACAAAACAAGGTACCTTTAGTTCCAAACCAGTTTCTTTCTACTAGCAGTATTGGTACCAAACTAGTGCAAACCATATTGGTGCAAACTCAATGATTTGTATTATTTTATTTGACTGGAAGAACCAAGGTCACCGACATAGCTCGTAGAGTTAGTAAGTTGAAGTGGCAATGGGCAGGCCATAAAGCTCGAAGAACTGACAACCGTTGGGGAATAAAGGTTCTCGAATGGCGACCACGAACCGGAAGACGAAGCGACGAAGCACCAGATGGACCGACGACATTGTTAAGATCGCGGGAAGTCGATGGATGGAAAGGGCTCAGAACCGTTCTTCCTGGAAATGCGTAGGGGAGGCCTATGTCCAGCAGTGGACTTCTTCAGGCTGATGATGATGATGATGATTTGATTGGAATTGGACTAGACTGGATTATTAGTTGACTGGCCTCTCAGCTCAGTTGGTAGTAGCTTTGCCTTCTGCGCCGTAGGCCGTTCGATCCCCACCGAGATGTTCACACGTATGGGAGATCATGGTAAAAATAAATTGAATGGAAATCGGAACATTTGAACGTTATACCTTCCATGAACTACGGTCATTTGTTTGACCTACTATCCCTGATCTAATTGAACCTAACCAACACTAATTGCGTCTTCGAAACCACATTTGATTGGAGCCTAATGACTGCTACTTAACACCTTATTATGCCCTATGTTATAGGGCCTATGGCCTTAACCTATTGGCCTATCTCAGTTCCTTAGTTCATTAGCATGGACGTAAGAACTCCAATGACCCAGTTCAGCTATGAACGTGTAATGGTAGATAGAGAAATCGACTTGAATAACAATATGTTGTTATTGGTGTTATTATTTATGGGCTATTGTTAGGACGAGAAAGACAATTTCTAAAGCACTGACTGGTAGCGACTACTGCGTCAATAATAATGCAATTTATTGGTCACTGTGGTGGCCAAGACCTTAGGTCAATAATAATGCAATTTATTGGTCACTGTGGTGGCCAAGTAATTTTGACTTCATGGCGGGTTGTTCAAGACAAATATGGTATAATTTTTCAATAAGTAATTTTCTGCCTTCTGCGCCGTAGGTCGTGGGTTCGATCCCCACCGAGAACAAAATTTACAACAAATATTTGTGTGGTTAACATATATGTTTGTTCTCTGTCTGGATATTGTATTCTATGTATTTATTTACAAAAAAAAAAATATATTTAAGTATTATATCAGCTATCTGGTTCCCATAGTACACGCTTGGGGCTAGATAGTGTTGTGTGGATTGTTCACATTATTTATTTATTAAGCATGTAAGTTTAACCATGTCAGATGTAAGAACTAAGTTTTTCGAGCCAATACATAATTTTAATCTGTAAGCGAGTTGCAATAGAGTAGAAGCGGGCCGATATCAACAATACAGATTCTAAGCAGGGCTTTCCAAAAGTATCTTTATTAAATTGATCATATTAACGTAGCTCAGCACTACCACTTCATAAATTATAAGTAGAAGTAAGTGGGTACCTACCTAATCTATCCTTCCTTCCTACGAAAAAAATTGTTTTGTTCGTAACTGGTTATGAAGCTCGAAGCTATAATTTTGATTACAGCCGAACAGCTAGTAAGTAAGCAATGATAAAAAACATTATTCATATTCCTAGTGAAAAACAGGCTTTGTTACGTTTTTAACCGACTTCCAATCAAAAAGGAGGAGGTTCTCAATTCGGTTGTATTTTTTTTTTTTTTATGTTTGTTACCGCATAGCTTCGTCATTTGTGAGCCGATTTGAAAAATTATTTTTTTATCTGAAAGGTACTGCTTCCAGATTGGTCCCATTTTAATTTTATTAAAATCGGTGTTGCCATTTTTTTTTAAATAATTTTTTAAATGTTTGTAACTGCATGCCTCCGTCATTTACGAACCAATTTAGAAAATTATTTTTTTATTTGGAAGGTTATTCTTACGTCCAGATTGTCCCAAACAAATTTGATTAAAATCGGTTTAGCCGTTTGACAATGAAGTCGGTTTCTCAAGTTTTTTAAACTTATAATTATTGACTTTAAAAAACAGGCACTGGGAAGGAGTATAGACTTAACCATGGAATTATGACAGTGTTTGAATGGCAGCCGTTAAAATCAACTCTCAGTCTACTTATTTCATTGAAGTAAATAAAACAAATAGAGATCTAGGTTAGTAAGTTAGATGAAGACACCTTAAAAACAACTGGGTTAAATGAAGAAGTAAATAACTTACCACATTTCCAATGACATCCAAGACACAAAACTTGAACTAGGCTAGTGCTGAGCTATTGATAATGTTGACTCAGTTGTATTTAAGATTACGAAAAGCACGTAACCATGACAACAATGAGAAGGCCGCTCAAACCACGCATGCGCGCAGCGTACCGAGAGCACGCGATGACTGGCGCTTGCCGGTTTTGGCGCCAACAACGACGCTTCATCTTGTTCCGTAGGAAACTTGAATTTAAAAGAAATAAAAAACGATAAACGACTGAGATCGAGTTGTTGCCGGTCGTTGGATTCCTTCCTGACGAAAAAAACAAATCCTATCCAAGTCAAGATCTCCAATTTCAATATTTTTTTTACGAATTTAGGTATTTAAACTGGTTCCAGTTACAATCAAACTAAGTACTAGCATAGACTAAGGAAAACAAGACTAGATCAATTACAAACTAGTAGACTGGCGAAAAAGCAAAAATAGTTTTTGATGATAAAAGCGACAAAACAAGCACATGATCCCCTAAAACAATATGAGTTTTTAAAATCATCACATCAGCTGGAAAGCGGTACGGCGGTACTCCCTCATAATAAACTTACAAACACGTTAGTGACGGTCACGCACGATACTACATCGTCACAACTATCAAAAATAATCATGTTTCTTTGAAGTAAGCAGAATATCCCTAGTGCGTGTTAGCCACCATGAAAGTAAAAGTGGGGCAAGCTAATAGGAATGTATCGTTTAATTAACAGAAGTGAGGCTACAATAGCTCTTTGTAAAGCCGAATTTTACGGTCTCATCGAGAGTCTACAGACATTTTATGCTTCTTGATGAAAGGAAGCCTTGTGAAGAAATAGAGTATTGCTTGTAAAATAAAGATTTTACAGCGAATGCTGAATGACTTACATAAAAAAAAAAACATCCAACCGCTTATCTATAATGTAAAAAGGTCTCAAAATATTTTTTTTCCCGGGGGGGAGAGGAAATCGCTCGGTGCTCTTGAATGTCTGGCCACATGGTTAAGAGGTCAATAAAATATTGATTCTTTTAGGTGAGATGCGAGACCATAATTGCTTTGGATTTAATATTTCTATCCTCGAGACACACACAAAAAAAAACACAAATGATCTTTGATTGCAAATTCCGACGAAAAAACTACAACGATCTTCAAAACAATATAGGTAGGTAGGTACCCTGGCTATATCTCAGTGCGAGGCAAAGAAGAATCGTAAGAATAAGTACCTACCTAACCTACCAGTCACGAATTTGGGCGATAAGGATGGCATTATAAAATGTGTTACAAGCGGAAAAGAGAGAGTAGATACCTAGGTACTCCATACCTTTTGGTTTTCCCACGGTGTACTGCCTGCATTTATTATGATTAATAATCAGGTGGTAGGCGAAAGGTGTACCTACAAGATGATCCCCCATAAACTCATACCCCTTGAACTCTACCAAAGGATTAGGGATTTTGAAGAACCCGATGTCCAGGATTATTGTGTAGGTAGACTAGGTCATCATCATCATCATCAGCCTGAAGAAGTCCACTGCTGGACATAGGCGTCCCCTACACATTTCCAGGAAGAACGATTCTGAGCTTCTTCCATCCATCGTCTTCCCGCGATTTTACAATGTCGTTGGTCCATATAGTGGGTGGGAGCCCTACTTTTCGTCTTCCGGTTCGTGGTCGCCATTGGAGAACCTTTATTTCCCAACGGTTGTCAGTTCTTCGAGCTATTATGACCTGCCCATTGCCACTTCAACTTACTATGTCTAAGAGCTATGTCGGTGACCTTGGTTCTTCTACGGATATCCTCATTTCTGATTCTATCACGTAGTGAAACTCCCAGCATAGCTCGTTGCGTTGGTAGACTAGATGGTGTTGAATAAAGACAAGGTATTCAGATTTTTTAACCAAACACCGCAGCAAAGCCAAGTCTTCACTATACAATATTATACTCAAGATTAAACAAGTAAAATATATTCGAGAGCGCCATCTAGTCTTACACATCAGAACTAAATATGGAGGTTACCACAGAGAGAATAAAGCAGAGTGGGGTTAGTAGGTACCTACATAAAGGTTTCAGTAGTAAGCACAGCGTACTTAATAGTTCAACCGCATGACAATAGATGTCACTAAAATTAAAAAAATTACGATAGGTCTTCACTTCGTGGTAAGGACAGTATAATAACACGTAGCTTTTTTACCAACCTATTGACAATAGTTAAAAACAATTTATTAAGATAAGATATTATCCAGAAACAGTGCTTGAGTCTGACTCAGACTCAAGCACTGTTTATGAATACGCGCCTTAGACAAGCTGGTTACACTGATATGTCTATGTCACAAAGTGTTGAACTATGGAATCTAGAAAAAACTCACAAGCTATGAACTATCTTATTGCTTCTTCTTTGGAGTTGGATTCCAAATAAAACAATTAGTGAAATTGCTTGAATATCCTTTTACTTGAAACTTATGTTCTTCTTAACCTACTTCTAAGCCTTACAATCAAATATCATCGGTATACACTTTTGGATGCAAAAGGTACTTCTCCGGTATTCTCAGAGGGTTGTAATTAGTCTGGGCAGCAAGATGTCGCAAAGCAGACAGACCTCCATCCTTTGTGGGACGGGGAATACTGATGTTACACTCGGCATGACTCGTAGTAGCTAACATTTCTTCCAGGTCATTCTTTGGAATAAACGCTTTGCCCAATCCCGAGGACTCCATGATGCAGTGGTTGAACACATCTGCTTCAAAATGATCATCGGCCAGTGGCTTACCATCCAACGCATCAGCAATGTGATGGTAAATCTGTCTGAAATCAATGCCATTGCAGTTCGAGGGATGAGCAAACTCCTCGAAATCAGCTATAATGCGCACAGCGGTCGCACTCTCTGTTTGCAGTTCTCTGTAGTTGTAGGTTTCAGTCATGAGGTCAGCCCATTTGGATAGAGGCACTTGCGGCAATGGTTTTGACTTTCGTTTTTGACGGCGGTTTGTCATAGCTTTCTTTTTTAGCTCCCCCTTGAAGTAGTCGATGGCAGCTTGGATTTGTTCTTCAGTTTTAGTGGGGATGAGCGTCTGTATTTGCGGGATGTCGTATCCATGGAGCTTGAGAGCGAGGTTCAGGTCGTATTTTTCGTCTTTGGTCCAGCCTTCGAGCTCTGGCGGTGCTGGGCCTGTCCGGTATGCCGCGGTCATTCGCTCTGCGTCATCTTGTGACAGGGCCGGCAGAGTATGACGTCGCTTCATGGCCTGTCTATTTGGAAGCACTGACCACTGTATCTGCTTTTTAGCTAGTAATCCATGCAAGTACTTGGATTTGGAGCCTTGGGTGCGGGACGAGCTGTTGCTATTCCTAGTTTACAAAAGAACACGGAAATTTAGTAATGTTATAATTTTTGAATGGGATTAGAACACCAATATTCAGTAAAACGTAGCACTGCCCCCTTTATTCAACCTTCAAGCGGTAACCTAGACACAACTCAGAATATCAAGGAAAATAATACTCTTTATCGATTTAACTAGACCCACGTAGTATTTGAACAAAATAAAATAAAATATTGACTTACCAATGATAAATTATTGTAGTACACGCAATTGTTCAATCAATAAATAAAAATAAACAAAACAAAATATAACTATACAATCTTTTTTTTTTTTTTTTTTTTAATTTTGTGCTGGCTTGGATTCAAAGTCCTTCCGCCAAGTCCTATAAGAACTCTACAATCAAACTGTAAGTGTTGCCGGATTAAGTTTTTTAAAATCCTATATTCCCAGTCCCACCCCCACCCCAAACAAACGCAAAATAATAATTTTGAGCATGAACTATTTTTTTTACCCTGAAAATAGATAATAAATAATTGCTGTCTACCATAAATACCTTTTATAAGAGTTCAGAATAGGCATTAATTTGTCTTGATTAGGAAGTACCTATATATTTTTATTTGCATGTATTAATAATGAATAGATGAATATGAATATTAATTTGAAAATAAGTGTATGGTCTAGGTCTTTTTTGAAGACGTTACTAGTTACTGCTGTCTCGCCTCGACCCAAAGTGGACCTTGACCTCCAGCACTAAAGTCCGCCAGGTTTCTCTGTCCAGATGTCCAGGCTTCTGCTTATTTGCTGGCTCCGAGTTCTCGCACCTGGGGCGACGCATTTTTTTTTTTTATTCTGCCTACTAATCATCTGCCTCTGTTCACACGCCAACAAAATGGGTGGTAATTATGTGATCTGTATTTGTTTATAACCTTATGGTTATATTATTTCAAGATGTCCATTTATTTCTACGCAAGAGAAAAATTGAAAACCTATCTGTATGTTTTCCTCTTTTAGAATGATTTGCAATCTATGAAAGTACCCAACTTTACCTTACAAATAAGGTAAAAATGTATGCTGGCAGCACTGTCATGACTTCTTCACTAACTGACATTGACATTGCAATTTTTTGACAGTTCCAACAGCAACTGACTTTTATTACACTATGTGTAAATGAGATTCCTAGATGGCGTTGGCGTTGAACGGAAACAAAAACTTTTCGCACAGAAAACTTAATAAATGCACGTCACCATGTTTAATTCCACCAAGGAAGTCCATGAAATCCACCTTACTTTTTGAAATACCTTGTAAGTTCATTATTTTTCAGCTCCCTATCTCGGAAAGAGTATTTATGCTCTTCGATATTCTGAATGCAAAAGCCGTTTTTATCTGTTTGCTAGAGGATAAAGTAAATTTTTAGAACATCGTGTGCACTACAAGTTTGTGAATTCAGTACATCATAGAACCTATTTACTTCTACCTCCATGGTGCCGAATCTATGAATACAACCTACAAACAAAGATTCGTTACAAATTCTATTGTCTCTGAACTGCTCGGAACCGTCTTCGTGTACCTAATATTTATTTTTTTTAATTTGATTTACGCGCGCTATTTTCTGTTTTGCTTATAATCATGTTCTCTCTGAGGTGGGATGAAAAGCTGAGTTTTTTCATCCTACGTGCCTAGTGCCTACGTGTTGCACTCGAGTGCAAATATTTTTCACCTCGTACTTCTACCCCAGTAATACACTGCTCACTGCGCTGTGCCACTGTGCGACAGGGGTCGTCTCGCCAACAGTGCGCAGTGTTAAATTATAATTCGGCCAACAGGATCAACGCTATTAACATCCCAAACCCTGTATTTATGTGACTATCGTTTCCTGTAATACTTTATAATCTTTGTTTATTAGGATTATCTACAAACAAAGCAAAGCAATACAATCAGGTTTTTAGCAAAGTTATCATCGTTTATGTGCGTTTTTTTAAACTAACTTAATTCTAATCGTGACTATGCATGGGGTGCGCAGGATTAACTTTTTTGGGGTAGATAGAGCCACGTCGAGACACTGTACACGTCACTACCCTTTGTGGAAACTGATTGATGGTAGTTAATTATACTGATTTGAAAACGTCATGATCGATAGACTGATAGCTTTTAGAAGAAGTGAAGGACTGCCAAGTTAAAAAAACATCTTACCAGTTTGGTTATTACGAAGTGGGTTCCTATAAGGCCTGGGCACACATAGGTCGCTGGCAATAGCGATCAGTGAAACGCTGTCAAATTTGACAGCTATATTTGACAGCGTTTCACTGATCGCTACCGCCAGCGAACTAGGTGTGCGCAGGCCTTTACACAGGCAGTACTACCTATCGGGAGAAAAGCTGGGAATTTCTCTAGCGAGTGAATGAAAAGTAACTAAGAAAGCAAATTAGTGTAGAAGCCCTATAATTCATAATTATTTATTTCGGTCAACATGGATCATTTTTAACCGACTTCCAATCAAAAAGGAGGAGGTTCTCAATTCGGTTGTATGTTTTTTTTTTTTTTTTTTTTTTTTTTTTAATGTTTGTTACCGCATAACTTCGTCATTTGTGAGCCGATTTGAAAAATTATTTTTTTATCTGAAAGGTACTGCTTCCAGATTGGTCCCATTTTAATTTTATCAAAATCGGTGTTGCCATTTTTTTTTAAATAATTTTTTTAATGTTTGTAACTGCATGCCTCCGTCATTTATGAACAGATTTCGAAAATTATTTTTTTAATTGGAAGTTTATTCTTACGTCCAGATTGTCCCAAACAAATTTGATTAAAAAATCGGTTTAGCCGTTTGGCAATGAAGTCGGTTTCTCAAGTTTTTTAAACTTATAATTATGTTAGTAAAACTTAAATCTATTGTTAGTAGTACTTAATTAACCTATGGCACCGCCTTTTCGAATTTCAATAAAATCCTGTCCATCCAAAGGTTTTCTGGAAGAGATCGCTCATAGCGATAAGACCGCCCATTGTATTTCGCTTTAGTTTAAGTATTTTCGTTAAATGTGTAATGTCCTATTCTTGTTGTGTACAATAAAGTGTTATCTATCTATCTATCTAAAGCAAGTAGGTAGTGCTATAGCCGGTTTTGAGAATAGGACATCACTACAGCGAAAAGCACTTAACTAGGGTCTGCACAAGATAAATAAGAGAATGACAGATGACGGAAAACATGAAAAAAAATGCAAGTTCACAATATTTGTGATTTCAAGTTAGTTTTTTTTACTTTCGTGCGCTGAGTTATTTTGCGCTGACTCAACAAACTACTGCGCAGCAGGGAGTTTCCTAAAGCGTCCCAGCGTTCTGCGGTGGCAATCTGTAGGCTCATTCTGAGTTTCAACATCGTTTTTTCGCAAAATTACTATGAACTCTACGTAAAAACATTAGCCGTAATTTTGTGTTAAGCTGACTTAAGCTAACAATTAAATGAGAATAGAACTCAGAATGAGCCCTCACAGTAAAGGCCTGCGCACAACTAAAGGTCTGCGCACACCTAGGCCGCTGGCGTCGGCGATCAGTGAAACGCTGTCAATTTTGACAGCGATATTTGACAGCGTTTCACTGATCGCTACCGCCAGCGAACTAGGTGTGCGCAGGCCTTAAGGCGATGGCGATCAGTGAAACGCTGTCAAATATCGCTGTCATACTTGACAGCGTTTTACTGATCGCATCGCAGATTAGATGTTAGGGCTTTAGTGCACACGATGTTCTATAGTCAATTTTACCTTATCCTCTAGCTAGCGGATAAAAACGGCTTTTGCACTCAGATATCGACGAGCAAAAATACATATTCCGAGATTGGGGGATGACAGCGGTAGGACAAAATTAGTTGGATGAAAAATAAATTATAGTTTAAAAAACTAAAAAAAAACGCTTTTATAACTAATTGAACTAAAAAGTTAAAAATAAAACTGTAATAATCAATTGAAAACTTATATTATTGTACAAAAAACGTGGGGTGCTTTTTATAATAACTTCAGATATAATAAACTATTGATAAAATATTTACAACAATCAAAATCAAGCCCCCCACGCTTTTTGTACAATAATATAAATTTTCAATTGATTATTACAGTTTTATTTTTAACTTTTTAGTTCAATTAGTTATAAAAGCGTTTTTTTTTAGTTTTTTAAACTATAATTTATTTTTTACTTTTTAGTAGTTTTTTTTTTCATATTTTTTTTTTCATATTATTGCATTGTCATCGACCCTTGACAGGTGTGCAAAGTTTGAATAAAATCTGATCGTTCAAAGTAGGTTTTTTTTTTTTTTATTTCTTTTCATTTTTTTTATTTTTTTTTTCATATTATTGCATTGTCATCGACCTTTGACAGGTGTGCAAAGTTTGAATCAAATCTGATCGTTCAAAGTAGGTTTTTATTTTATTTTTTTTATTTCTTTTCATTTTTTTTTATTTTTTTTTTCATATTATTGCATTGTCATCGACCTTTGACAGGTGTGCAAAGTTTGAATCAAATCTGATCGTTCAAAGTAGGACAAAATCGAGCTCAAAGGGGTCGGTTACATACATACATACATACATACATACATACATACATACATACAGGTGAAACTAATAAAAGCGTTATAAAAAGATGTAGGTAGGCTTACAACGTTGCTAAATATCGCAGTCATAATTTGACAGCGTTTCACTGATCGCCATCGCCGAGATAGTTACCGCTGAGATGTGCGTAATTTGTATCTCTATAGATACCTATGTACAGTCGCGGTATGAAAACGTTCTTTACCTTAGAGTCGGTTTTCGCTTGCACCAGTGCCTTGATCATGAACACATTTTGACATAATTTGTGACGTTAACTTATCGGTGTATTCTGTCTATTCAGTTTCAAACGGTAGTATGTGATCGTGATACGTTGAACAAATCAAGTTGAAAATCAGAGAACATTTTCATACCGCCACTATACCTAAATATCTATCGTCCAGCCAGACTAGTCCTTAACCAAGCGCGCAGTCACTAAGGAACAAATAAGTACCTACATTTAATTTTGAATCTTATTTTCTGAGGCATACGTTTTTGTACCCTTACTTGTAAGGTCTGTGTAGTGGTGTGTATCGTTAGGGCATGCGCACAACCCCTTTCCGAATTCAAATTAGTCGGTGCGCTATTGCATCTGTTCTCGAAGGGTACTGGCGATGACAAAAGTGGCTTGGGACTTATGACCCGAACACACCTAGTTCGCTGGCGGTAGCGATCAGTGAAACGCTGTCAAATATCGCTGTCAGATTTGAGATTTGACAGCGAATATTTGACAGCGTTTCACTGATCGCTACCGCCAGCGAACTAGGTGTGCGGAGGCCTTTAGTCCCTACTTGATAGAGTGGAATCTGTCGATTGAAAACAGTTGAACTCTACGTTTTCATACCGCCTTGACTGGCCTCTAGCTCAGTTGGTAGTAGCTCTGCCTTCTGCGCCCTAGGTCGTGGGTTCGATCCCCACCGAGAACAAATATTTGTGTGGTGAACATAAATGTTTGTTCTCTGTCTGGGTGTTATATTGTATTCTAAGTATGTATTTACAAAAAAAAATATGTATCCAAGTATTATATCAGCTATCTGGTTCCCATATTACAAGCTCTGCTTAGTTTGGGGCTGGGTAGTGTTGTGTGAATTGTCCACAATATTTATTATTTTTATTATTATTTAGTTTATTATGGAAAACGATAATCTAAATACCTACGCATTACGACGCCATCTTTTTTTAGTTTTTGACTATAGTGATGAGTTTCGTGGCCGGGTCTCAGTGATGTCTTATTCTAAAACCAGCTATCAGCACCAACTTAAATAACATATAATCAGTATTTATAATATATGGTAATTAATAAAAGTAAACTTAGGTATTTTTCCTTTTAAATGTATAGGTACCTATACAAATGTTATAGGTGCAAATATTATGGAACTTTAAACTAGCCGTAAAACTATTGAGTTACATTTTTGAAAATACTTAAATACATATAACTTCCTATAAATTTAGGCTTGTTGGGTACGTATGAAGAACATAAACAAGCTAGGTACACTTAGTTATACATAAGTATACACTAAAATTGGAAAAAAAAACTTTTATGTAATTTACATTAGCACTTTTGTCTTCAACTGCCTTTAACCCTGGAACGCAGCGCGGCGGGTATTTTGATCCCACTTAAGATATTTATTATTTGCATACAAAATTATCGTTTTACATACGCACGCCGGTCTGTCACACAGAACGGTATTAGTTTGTGGTTGTTGTTAGATTCCATTTGACCGGTCGATTAAGTTTACGAGTGTTTTTGGGTGAATATCATTTGTTTGGCTACTGAAATGATCAATAAATTAAAAGAGTCGTAAAATGCTTTTAGTGTAAACCCACCATCGAGTCTTCTAGGCAATATTTAATAATAGTAGGCAATATTTTCCTTTTATTGCGTAAAAACTTTTTTGTTTCTTTTTAGAGTTTCACCATCCACATTATGATATCCTAAATTAAAAAAATGCCTTAATGTCCTGTAAAACGAATTCCAGTTTTGTACCCACAATTATATTTAGAATCCGCTAACAAATAAGTTAACAAATATAACTATAAAAGAGAGTTATGACTAGCACCAATGGTCCATATTTAACAAACCCTCGCATAATAACAGTAACTTAGCCATAATTATACCTCAAATATTCTAAAACACGATTCCCATTGTCACCCATCGCATTTAAATCATTATTTTAACGAAATAATTAGGCTGTACTTATACATGAATGGTCAAGCGAATGTAGTCTATTGTTGTTGAAAAATAAATTTAAACGGGTAACAATAGGCGCGTGCCATAAAAATGTGTGATTAGGATGGAAATGGCTGGTTGCGGCGTTATAGGGTTAACATCTGCTTTAGAATGACAGATCAGAGTTGGATTATAAATTTAAGTTAAACCAGCCCTTTCAACTTTAGACCAGATTTTTAAAAAGTCGCATCACAAAACTAATTTTTTTTTTCTTGAGTTTCGAATTCCATTTGTAGAAAGATTTCCACTATACGCATTCATTCCTTCGATGATAGAATATCGAAAAAAAATTACATTTCCTAAATATAACTAATAAGTACAACACAAACCCTCATTAAGTACTTGGTACTTAATGAAACATAAACAATTTTAATACATTAAAAACATACAAGTTCAATGTAAAATATTCTTCCACTCAAGGAGCCACTCTCGCTTTGCTTCTTGCGCTGGTGTTGGATGTTCGATTCCTGTTCGAAGACAAACATTTATGCGAACAGCTAAAGTTTGACAAAAAATATTTATTTTTATCAGCTAATTAGTTCTCACACTAATCGCTTTGCTTAGTTTTGTGACACAATAGCGTTATATGTATGTCAATATTTACAAATATTAAATTATTTAAAGAAATATTTATTTAACATTTTTGTCACAACCGTAATGCCACAATACTAAATCCGGGATTTAAAAACTCTTTTTAGAGATTATGGTAAGTGCCAAGTGTCAACCCTTACAGACCCCTAATCTTAAGATCGTCCTTGGTCGATGATTTCGAGCAATCAAGTTAGTTCCCACGAGGGGACAAACAGGGGGTAATTTACTGTAAAATTGTAAAATACTTCCAGAAACTTAGCCTCCCTCGTGGTTTCTGCTCAAAATACTAAGAGTAGCTACGATGTAAAAAATAATCCTGTTCAAACATCATAGTCTATGGTTTATAAGTATGATGCTCTATGATTGTTTATGATTTTCGAAAAGGTTCAGTTTTAGGGAGTGATCTATCAATCAATCAATCAAATCAAATATGTTTTGAAAGGTCTTATAGCTAGGTGAGTCTAGGTGCCAATTCCACGCGACCAAGCCTAGACTCGATACCCTGTATAAGTAAACCAAAGAATTCATTCATTTCCACATGAACGTTCATTCCCAGATTGAAATGTAACTGAACAAATTAACCGGAAATTGAACTGAAAACCGGAAGTAGATCCAATCGATCGGTCTGAAAGTTACGCTAGGAAAATATTTACACAGACACTGAAGCTGTTTTTTTGCTGAGAAAAGATTGTCAATCTGATATTTGCTATAAAGGCAGATATCAGATTGCTGATTATAATATTGGGATTCGTTTTTAGGGTTCCGTAGCCAAATGGCAAAAACGGAACCCTTATAGATTCGTCATGTCTGTCTGTCTGTCTGTCTGTCTGTCTGTCTGTCTGTCTGTCTGTCCGTCCGTATGTCACAGCCATTTTTCTCCGAAACCGTAAGAGCTAGACTGATGAAACTTGGCGAGTAGATGTATTCTGTGAACCGCATTAATATTTTTACACAAAAATAGAAAATAAACTATAAATTTTGGGGGTCCCCATAGTTAAAACTAAAACTCAAAATTTTTTTTTTCATCGAACCCATACGTGTGGGGTATTTATGAATAGGTCTTCAAAAATGATGTTGAGGTTTCTTATATCGTTTTTTTCTAAACTTAATAGTTTGCGCGAGAGACACTTCCAAAGTGGAAAAAAGTTGGTCCCCCCCCCTCTAACTTCTAAAATAAGAGAAAGATAAATCTAAAAAAAATATATGTTGTACATTACTATGCAAACTTTCAACGATATTTGGTTTGAACGAGATCTAGTCAGTAGTTTTTTTTTTATACGTCATAAATCGTAAACCGCAATTTACCTTTCGACGAACTACAATAACCTTTATATTATGTGACTTGATGCTACGGAACCCTTCATGGGCGAGTCCGACTCGCACTTGGCTGCTTTTTTTTGTTATTTTGGAAAGTCGTTTTGCTATTTTTTTTTTTGTATCTGGTGATATTTTAGTAATAGTCGCGTGGAACTGGCACCTAGACTCACCTACCTTTAAGACGTTACAAGCAATCCTTGTGATACTTCTAAATAAATATTTATTTATTCACATTTGATTTTGATTTTGACATAAGCATATATGTACCTAATATTAGATTAAATATTCAGAACGGCCGTAAACTTATAAAAACCCTCTTTTTCGTCGGGGTTTAAAAATAAAAGTTACCACTTATTATTGACCATAGAGAATCAAAAACCAAACAATACCTACCCCATGAACATGACTGTGCCTTCTTGATGTTGATCGAATGACAGTAATGATTGCGCGTGACGTTTATAAGCGCGGGAATATTGCAATGCTTGGTGTACAATGCTTGTTATTATCCGTTAAAATTTGTTGGTGATTTCTTTATTTTTACGAGCCGGTATGACCGAGCTTCGCTCGGGTTTAAAAAAAATAGTTTTATTATTTGCCAATAGATGTCAGGAACAGTCGTATATTGAGTTTATGTTTGATTATTGCAAAACACCAACTTCTCGTCATTTTCTAAAAATGAATCCTAGCTAGATCGATTTATCGCCCCCGAAAACCCCTGTATAGTAAATTTCGTGAAAATTGTTGGTGCAGTTTCCGAGATCCTAAATATATATATATATATACAAGATTTTCTCGTTTAAATTAAAGGTATAAGATAAGATTAAAGGTATAAGATAAGATTTACGTCATCTTCATCCAAAAACTGCTTGGAAGAGGTAGGTTGAAAAATCGGGGGAGAGGAAGGCCAAAAATAAGTTACGTGCGTGAGCCAGCTATAAGAAAAAGTCGCTGTCATGTTATGGAAGTCAAGGAGGCCGCATTCGAAAGACTCAATTGTAGAAAACTGCATCAGAACCCAGACAAGAGCTAAGCTCTTAAATTTAAGAAGAAAAACTGCGTAGGTTTAGATACCTAAATCTAGATATATCAGAGTAGTTAGTTGCTATAGCTACACTCGCTGATTGCAGTTTTTTTTTAAATTTACAATCTTTTTTGACATAATAAAGGAGGGGCACAAAAGTTCCAGCATTCAACTCTTTTGTTTCAGTCCGTGGTACCAGTAGTGTAGCTATCGTAGCCAAATTGAATTTTAGCTATTATTAAAATTTTGTTAGCTATCAAGTGGTGTACTTAATTGAAATTTGGATGGGGTTGATAAACTTTCCTGATTTTGTTATCATTCGATTTTTTGAATTGCGTCTTATGAAAGCAATTTTTAAGATGTATTCAATTGCAAAATAAAATTTTGTTTAATTATTTTAAATCCCGCAATGGACATCATATCGCTTACGTTCGCTACCGTATTCAATACATCTAATAAAGTGTGTACTGTAGTGTTTATTTCATTGAGTAGCGTTGGTACTTAATTTCATAGGTGTGATGCGGGCGGCAGATGTACTTGCTACTTTTTGCGGTTTCCAACGATTATTTCAAGAGTACTTAAATAAAATAATGTTAGAAATACACTTTTATGACGTAATTATTGCAACTGTACCCACATGTTGGTGACCATTACTTGCATTTGTTTAGGCTTTGCAATGAACGATGCAAATAAATAAATAGTGAAGAATATTTTTAACCGACTTCAAATAAATTCAGCTGTATTTTTTTTTTGTTTTTTATCGCATATTTTAGTCATTTATGAGAGTTTAAAAAAATATCTGGTATGAATTTGCAACTACCTACTCCAGTTTAGCTATGGTAAAATAGCTATACTTACCATCCGAAGAGCAAATTGTGAGGCCAGTATATTTAAGTACTCTTCTGCATGTTCTACACTTCTTAGAAAAATGTGCAAAGACGACCTAAGTCTGGACGCTTTTTTTGTTGTACGTTATACAGATTATTATAAAAACTATAAAAATAAATATCATAATTATGTTACATAACAGTTCTTAGGATTTGTACTAATATAATTATGTATCCTAAGAGTTGTGGATTTTGGTAAATAATTAATAATAGTTTTAGACTGAAATATTTGCGACTACGTCTGTTGCGGTGTAACCTTGGTGTAACTGACATTTTAGTTTTTTACTAAAAAAAAATTGTATCCATAATTTTGTAGTTTTTGTTCCTGTCACTGTCAGATAAAAGTTTGACTGTCAGGTATCAAAATCCAGGGATCTGATTACAACTTTTTAAATTGTTTTGGACAATGAACAATTGAATAAATAACGAACTGGTTTGGGCCCCTAAAGTGGAATCAATTTGACCCATTTCCATTTCTAGTGGTCTCTAGTGGCTATTGTGAGAACGAAAAACTATGAACGGGTGTATTTTTAACAAGGTTAATATTTTTAGTATTCAATATTACCGGTGTTAGTGAAACTGGCACGTAAGGCTGAACATCTGTATGCCTCAAGCTGGTGGAAGCAGGACAGTGCATCATAAGGCACGTTCCTGAAGTGACCTACGAGGCAATTAATGCTCTGTTTAGGCAATGTTAACACTTATTAGGTGGGACATATGCGTTTTCCATCGACTACATAGTATAAAAAAATATATATTATCCTGCAACGCAGATTAACTCATCTATCCATAGTGAAGTAAAATTAACCCTTCGAACGGTATATGGTATAGCACACGACATATGGCATATTATCTGTAATTTAATGACAATATACGCACGCACCATTATGATGAGCTTTTAAACGTTGCCACATGTATTTGTAATTATTTAATTGGATACAATTTGTTTTGTTCAGATGAGCAGAACTGGAAACGGTGACATTGTTTTTTAAATTAGTTTTTAGATAATTGATAAATACTCCTCAATTTTGTGCATGCAGGCAAGGAAGGTACAGCCAATATTTGAAGGGTTTAGAGTATTTTGTATAGTTATTTCCATTGTTTGGTACTACCATGGACGAATTGTATTATTACTGCTTAGGTTAATTAGATACTTCATAATATAATGCACTAAGTAAGTATACGTATTTTGGATGAAGAAGTGTAAGATGGAAAAAAATCAAAAGTAAGTAAGTATGTCTGTATGTATATCAATTTGTATATCGTTACAAAATAATACCAAAAAAATATGTAATAATATTTATCTACACCAGTCATTTTAGGGGTAGTTTTTTTGCGAAATTCACGGTAGGTAAATTACAAACACGCAACTGTGCACCTTGGCTTCACGCAGATTTCAGATAAAATTACCACCTATTGTTGGCATATTTCGACAATTATCATGACTTATCACAGATTTTGAATAATAGCGACTTTAGGGTTAATACCTTATCTTAGATCTGGCACGCGCAAATATTACGCACGCGACTGCAAATAATTATAGGCATAATTGTGTTGCTTTGGCAACCAAAATCGCAATCAAAGTATTTCTATTTTTAATATATTTATCGAAAATAGAAATACTTATATAAAAAGTTGATGAAGTTTATTTAAAAAAACTTTATTCACATATACCTAAGCATGGATAATTTTAAAAGTTTGATAGCTAAGAGAGTCCACATAGGTGCCAATTCCACGCGATCAAACATTTGCGCAGTAGTCACTGGGTAGTTACAGTTTTGACTCTACTTTGGTGAAAAATAGCATCAGTCAAAGCATTGTTTATAATACATTACACATTTTTGATATTCATTTTATTGTTTCAATTAATTTCATACTTCTTCAAGGCAGTCAAAAACTGAATATTACATTATATTACGTTATAATAACGTGACTATAGATATAAAAAAATATGCATATCAATTAATATTTTTACAATTAAATAGTTAAAATAAGTTTAAGCACTCAACTAGAGTTCACCTTTTTAGCTTTGGGTGAAGGCAGCCTTATTAAAAAATAAAATAACACGAAGTCACTTATTTTATTTGTTATTATAGCTAATTGTGTTTCCTCCACTTAATAAATAGGGATTTCAATTGTATAAATCTCCGCTAACTACACGTATACAAACAAAAACAAATTATTTGTTTACGTTCAGTCAGAGCCAGGGATGAGCCCTTATAGAAATGGAATAGTATAATTCCACTTATTTGATGTGCTACGTAATTATAGATGGGTGATAGGGGCGACAGATGCGCGTTCGAGGGATGAAGCGATGACCGTCATGACGGACGTGTTATAGCAGTCAACATTTTGAAAATGATGCTCTGTGTGGTAATTTTTTTTTTATAGGTGACGGTGACTTATGCGTTTTTTAAAGGTGAAGGTAACATCTATGGGCCGTTTTCTTCTATTTCTAACAATTTATTTGATGTCTGGGTGTTATATTGTATTCTAAGTATTACTAAAAAATGTAGGTATACAAGTATTGGCACCTAGACTCACCTATATCTTTAGGACGTTTCAATTGATTAATTGAAACGTCCTTGTGATACAACTGAGTATAATTTTTTATTTTATTTGGTTATTATATCAGGTATCTGGTTCCCATCATAGAAGCTCTGCTTAATTTGTGGCTAGATAGTGGTGTTTGGATTATTTATAGTTTTTTTCTGTAATAAATATTCTATAAAGAACCCAATAAAAAAAACCTAAATCAACCTAACCTAAAACTTTTTTAATCTGTAAAAATTTCAGCCAGACTAATTAAGAGGAAATGCGGTTGGCGTTAAGTCAACACAAACGTATAGTCCCTCTGGAGCCTAATTCTCGGGCCTACCGAGATTTTCAATGTCCCTTAAATACACATTGGCATTGCACAACCCCGCACTTTTTCTACGTTTTCCGTATATCGTAGCTGTCGAGGCTTCTACGATGAGGTCGTCGATGAATTACTAAAATGAATCAATAAAATAAAATTGCAAATGATCGAGATCGGCCCGAGAATTAAGCTCCTGTTTCCTCTCTAGATAATGAAACTAAAGGTTTTTTTATTACCATAATTATAATCTTAAGTACCATTGTATGCTCCTATGTTGCGTTTTTCTCCAAAAAGGTAATAGGTATAACGGAGGACCAGCTCCAGATTGGTTTTTAAAAACCGTGACGTCAGCAAAGCTGACGTCACAATCATCACCGTCAGGCTGGTTACTCATGGTGGCCACAAATACACGAGGAGATGTTCTTCAAACTTCTTTATTTTCGGTCCGATCGGTGCGACGACTCGAGCTAGAATGAATTCTGCCTCGACCGTCGCCCGTATTTATGCAAAAACTCGACCCGGCCAAGCAAGTGTTTGAACAAACACAAACTTGCTTCGACGTGTCTGATTTTTGCTTTTAAAATCACAAACTGTTTTTATTTGTCTTACAATAGTTAAATTAACTAACTAGAATTACATAATTCATAATCATTAATCAAACGACTAACTAAATCAATTTCAAAACAAACTAAGTAAAACACGTTGCTTCACGTCCGTGGTGTATTCTCGTGGTATGTGATAACGTCTTTGCGCCGATACGGCCATTCTGACAGGCGGTGCGCGCTCTGCACCAGCCTTCGTTGGTAAGTCTGAAACAATGTTTATTCTTTTAGGATTGGTATCTGTATGGCAACTATGTTGCCAATTATATTTTCAACGAAATCACATTTTTCATGTGTTACGTGTATAGAGTTTTTAAATGGATTTATGTGGAATGGTTTTTCGTGGATTAGGTCTCGTGGATTAGGTCTCATGGATTAGGTCTCGTGGATTGATTCTCGTGGATTGGTTCTCGTAGATTGGTTCTCGTAGATTGGTTCTCGTAGATTTGGTTCTCGTAGATTGGGTTCTCGTAGATTGGGTTCTCGTAGATTGGGTTTAGGAAAGGAAAAGAGTGGATGTTGCACACAGGGTTTCTAATCAGGTAGGCAAAGTAATTTTAAACTCACCGTTTAAACTGATTATTCCTCCTCGTCGTTTGGTTGCTCAATCAGCCCGACTCGTGAGGTTGATGGCATAGGTTCAGGTGTTGCAGTGTTGTCTAGAGGTACTGGGGAGTCATCCTCTGCCGCCGATACGGTCTCTTGATCTCCAGGTTGCGGAGCGCGACGGAGCTGATCATGGGCGACCTTCCGTGGACGTCCTCTGCCAACTACTTTCTTCACCAAGTAACGGTCGTTTTCCAGAATTCTGCAAATCTCATAAGGTTCACTGAACTTTAGGTCCAAAGAAGTTTGGTTTCGTGGGTTATTTTTTATAAGCACGTAGTCTCCTCTTTGGAACAAGCGAACTTTTGCTTTCCGCGAGTTGAAACGCTGTCTGTCTTGTTCAGCGGTCTGAGACATCTTTTGTTGTACGTGTCGAGTAAGTGCTTCAATGTCAACAGTCTGCTGGTCTATATTTACCAAACCTAGTAGCTCAGGTGGAACGCAATGCTTTCGTTGAGTGATTAATGTGAGTGGAGCAACACCAGTCACTCGGTGGGTTGTGCAGTTCATTGCTAACTGAAGTTCTTCAAGTGTGGTGTGCCATTGCTCAGTTTCATAATTTTTGATCATTACCAACGCATTCTTGAGTGTAGCCATAACTCTTTCGACTTGACCATTCGCTCGGCTTACTCCTGGTGCTATAGCGTGGATATTTATTCCAAGGTGTTCGCAGTAGCTCTTAAACTCGCCCAAGAACTCTCTTCCTCCATCGACGATTATTTGGACTGGTGCTCCAAATAAGTGTACGGTACGTTTCAGAGCTGCGAGTGTGCTGTGCTGGTTTTTATTGGTCGCGTAATAGAACAACACGTACTTCGTGAAGGCGTCGATGGTAACAATGACGTATTGTTGATCATTCGGAGTTCCTAATTTCCCTGTAATGTCCATGTGTACTACTTGAAAGGCCGCAATTGGTTTTTGAATTGGGTGTAGTTGAACTTGTATTGCTCCAGATGTTCCTTTAGATGTTCTACACGTAACGCAATTATCCACAAACTTCCGGACAGATGTGCTCATTTTCTCGAACCAATAAGTATCCTTGATCTTCTGCAAAGTTTTCTCCCATCCAGGGTGTTTCAGTGCAGTGTGAAAGGAGTTGATGATGCTCCATTGGAAGGACTTGGGTACGACCGTACAAATTTGTTTTCCGAAAATTGGGTCATCTATTTTCTTCTTTAAAATGTCATCGTCTAAAACGTAGCCATCTACTGGGTTATTATCTCGCAAGGTGTCCATCATCGGGCGTAGTGTTTCGTCTCGTCGTTGTTCAACTTTTAACCATTCTTGATCTTTCGTCATTATGTTGACTGCAAACTCGCCGGGGTTTCTGCTAAAGAAGTCTGCATGTTGTAAACGTTCCCCTTTACGGTATTCTACTTCGAAATCGTAGTTTTGTAAAAACGCCCACCAACGGTGAATTCTTGGCAGAAGATCCTTCTTGTGTTTTGATGCCTTAAGGGCATTGCAGTCTGTTACAACTACAAACTTCCGTCCGTAGAGATATTGACGGAAATGTTTGATGGCTCGTACCACCGCTAGTGTCTCCAGCTCGTACGAGTGGTAGCGACTTTCCGCGTCAGTCGTTCTCATACTCATGAAGGCCACTGCATGCTGTCGTCCATTTATAACTTGGACCAATACTGCTCCAAAGCCTAGGCTACTTGCATCAGTAAATAACAGTATTGGTGCTTCCTCTTGAAAAAGAGTTAATGCTGGTTCTGACGTCAGGCATTGTATGACTTTGCTGCGTGCTTTCTCATGTCGATCGTTCCATTCCCACTTGGCATTTAGTTTGGTCAACTCGTATAAAGGTACCATTATCCGTGAGAAGTCAGGAATGTACTTTCTGAAGTATCCTGCCAGACCATTAAACTGTCTTACTTGTTTAGCAGTTTTTGGCAAGGGTGCTCTTACTAACGCTTCTACTTTCTTTGGGCTTGGTTGAACTTTTCCATCACAGACCACATTGCCCAAGTATTCAATCGAGCGCTTGAAGAAGCTGCATTTGTCGACATTGATTGAAAATCCGGCTTCCTGTAGTGCAATGAGTATACGCTCGATGTTAGACAATCCTTCAGCGAAGTCCGTGCATTTGCTCAAGACATCGTCGACGTATACCTGTGCAGCAGTTCCTAGTAATGGGAATAAGGCTCTGTTGATGCATCGCTGGTAGACTGAGCAGGCATTACTCAATCCGAATGGCATAGTGAGATATTCATATAAGCCATCAGGTGTGACGAAGGCGGTTTTCTCAATTGATGTTTCAGAGATAGGTATCTGGTGAAAACCAGCAGCCATGTCTAAACTTGTGAAAAAATGACCGTTTGCCAGTTGATCGATCTGGTCAGAAATCAGCGGGAGCGGATAGTGATCACGCAGTGTATTAGAATTTAATTCTCGAAAATCTACACAGAGACGATCATCACCGTTTTTCTTCTTGACCAAGATAATCGGGCTTGAATATGGAGACTTGCTCTCGCGAATAATGTTGTGTTGAAGAAGTTCCTTAATGATGACACGTACCTTTTCTCGTTCCAGTCAGCAAAGCTGACGTCACAATCATCACCGTCAGGCTGGTTACTCATGGTGGCCACAAAAACACGAGGAGATGTTCTTCAAACTTCTTTATTTTCGGTCCGATCGGTGCGACGACTCGAGCTAGAATGAATTCTGCAGTACTGAGGTCTTCTCTCTCGCTCCGGCGAAGCCGGAGTGAGGGGACGCAGTTTCAGGCTTGTGCCTTTTACTGCGGTGCTCGGGTTCGCTCTCGGTGACAACCGAGAGGTCATGGGGGCGGCTCTTCCGAGCCGGTGGTAGTGCCTCACTGGTCCGGGGCCTGTTGCCGGCCGAGTCCACCCTGTGCAGGGAGGGTCGGATGGCGGTCCGCCTGGTCCTCGTCGAGGCTGCTGCTGTCTTCCGACTCCTGGTCGCTGTCCACGACCAGTTCTCGGGGGTAGGCCTTGCTGCCAGGTGCTCGCTCGTAGGCTGGGGCCAGTTCACGCAAGTGCTGGAACGTGGCGTCTCCTGTTCGGGCGAACATCTGCTTGGCAAGGTGGCCGATGGTGGTGTCAAGGCTGTCGACGCGGAGGTCCCGCTGGATGGTGGCGTTACGTACGTACCGCCCCGCGCCTGTGATGGTTCGGAGGCATTGGTTCTGTTGGCTGCGCAGCTTCTCTCTGTGGCGTTCTGCCAACAGAGCGAACCATGCGGGGGCTGCGTACGTGAGGCGCGGGCGGATGTACGTGTTGTACAGGCCGAGCTTCATGCGCAGCGGGAGTCTTGATTGGAGCACTGGTTTCAGAAGGGCTCTGGCGGCGATGGTGTTCCCTCTGACCTTCTTGACGTGCTGCTCCATAGTCAGCCTCCGGTCGATGGTGACGCCGAGATACTTGGCCGAGCTGGCCCAGGAGATGTCCTGCTGCTGCAGGACGAGCTTCGGCGGAAGTCCGTAAATTCTTCCGTGAATTCTGCCTCGACCGTCGCCCGTATTTATGCAAAAACTCGACCCGGCCAAGCAAGTGTTTGAACAAACACAAACTTGCTTCGACGTGTCTGATTTTTGCTTTTAAAATCACAAACTGTTTTTATTTGTCTTACAATAGTTAAATTAACTAACTAGAATTACATAATTCATAATCATTAATCAAACGACTAACTAAATCAATTTCAAAACAAACTAAGTAAAACACGTTGCTTCACGTCCGTGGTGTATTCTCGTGGTATGTGATAACGTCTTTGCGCCGATAGGTAGTATTCTATAAAGTTTCACTGACTAAGATTAAGAAGAGAATACGCCTTGGGCACATCTAGACGATAACGAAGGTGATGGCTATGGTGATCAGCTTCAGCATAGAGTTTTGCATACATTTTCACACACACTGCTGCGAACTTTGACAGCAGTAGGTACACTGGGCGTCGATTACAGCAAAACAAATCACTCGAGCGATCGCGTAAATCGATGTGAGTTGTCAATTTTTGTTTGAAAAATTTGAAAATGGAACGTGGATTCAGCGATCACTAATCGAGCCATGTTGCTGGAATTCTGATCGCCATATCAAGCGATGTGTTGACTATTGAGCGTGAGCGTTCAAAGAAAAAAAGTTACGCGTTGTAAGTAAATGAGTTATTTCACCCAATAAATTATCAAAACACCTGCAACCGTATAATTTTGTTCTACAAATTATACATTTATCTTCTGATCTTATTTGAATTAAATAAGTAACATTTTATTTAGAACAACAAATACAATAAAATTATCGCCGAATTTAATTATCGACTTTGGATATTGAACCTTATAGATTTATAAATAAGGATGCTTTTATTATGAAGAATTATTTTATAGACTTATTCCATTTCAGCAGATGTGGCTATAAAATTAAGAAATGCATCGACAGGTTAATACAACTATAAATTACTTAAAATTGACTTTATATTCTTTACGTAAGGGATAAAAATAGCTTGTCAATGTTATGTATAAAGTTACGGCCACATCAAGGCGATAAGCTATTATATTTGTAACCTTAAGTGGTGACAAGTACCTACAGTTTAACTTATTTTTTTTTCTTTTTTTTAAGCTTATGACAGACAGTCGAACTTTTTTTTAAATAATATTTTGACGTAAGTAGTTGCTGTTTGTCGTGGGATACGAATTCATTAAAATATAAGACTACAATAGACGAGCACTTTCTTTTCACTGTTTTCTGTGCCTGTTTGCTAAAAATATATCATTTGAGGAGTGACCGAACAAAACATGATGATTCCATGATGTCTACTTTTCACAAATGGTCAAAAACTGGCAACTACTTTTGCCTTTGCACAATTAAAGAAAATATGGGTTCTAATGAATAAATAACTGTAAAAACTTATCAAGCATGGTTATTTTTATTTATTTTTTTCAATTAAAATATCTTGATTTGCATCAAACTTTCAACTCTAGAGGCGATTTACTGCAAGAATAAGCACGATTTGAACCACACCAACTTATAGGGCGACGTAATTTGTGGTATTCTTTCGAATGTCATTGCTAACTTTTTTTTACAAAAAGTGGAATTATCACGTTTTGTTCGGTCACTCCTCATTTATTTTATTTTATTTTCATACCACTAGTTGATGGAACAACCTTAGGCCCATCTGATGTTAAGTGACAACCATCGCCAATAACAAAGTATTGCCTCGCAGGTCACGCACGTCAAGAATATAAACCAGCAATGACCAGCTAGACCAGACCAAGCCAGACAGACCAAGCTATGACCAGCAATATAGAACATATGAAAATAGAGTTAGGTAACTTAAGAACTAACTTATTTAGCACACAAAGTGAACTGGAAAATGTGATACTAGAAAATAATGGACTAAAGAAACAGATCACAGTACTGGCGCAGGAAGTGGAAATTTTGAAATAAATCTGCAGGAATCCAGTTTCCTCACTCAGAAGAAATGCTTCCTCAACAGGCAAAAAGAGTGCTAAGCGACGTTTGACTGACAGTTTTATAAACAACTTACAGCCCTCTTACACTGACTTATGGTACCGCAGGACCCTACGATAATATAGAGAGTGTAGAATCTGTAAAATCTACAACAATTATGTTACTATACAATTTATTGCACAAAGTTCTTATACAATGTGACGACAAATAAGTTCTTTGAACGCACGTCACTCTAAATCTTAGTACCTACAGCTTAAAACCATTATTCACCGTGTTTTTGTAGAAAGGTATAAATCTAAAGAAATAAGGATGAAAATCGCTTCGAAGCCAGTATTTTATAATATTGTTGAATCAGTGTATGAAATGTCAATTCGCATACGGTTTTACCTCTGCTTTCATAAGTAATCGTGACCGTTATTTGACGGTCGCTTTACCTATGATTACAAACAAATGAATGCATAAATAAATAAACAAATGGTATGTATCGAATTGTTTTATCAAAGCTTTGATAGTAACAGAATAATACAAGCACCCGCGGCTGGAAGAATAGGTATGCTTCAGAGCAACAGAGCTGCTCAATTTTTATATATAGCAAACTATTATACTCTAATATCATTATTATCATAATTATCTCTAAGTGTTGTATTAACTGTATTCGTCTTATTTTCTGTCTATACAAAAAATTTACTCATTCGTTCTACTGTCAAAAGTTATCGCCGTTATTTTACGCCACCGCACAAAACATCCACCGCATCTTAGAAAACCAATGCTTCAAAGCGCGCCAAATCGTTTTGACAGAGGCATAGACAAGTTTACTTGTTTCTTTAGTTTATGGCTCTGATAAAATAGTGGGAGTATTTATTTCTTTGGGATAAAAGAAATTGGAGCGTATCGTTTGATTTGTTGGGCACGGGCGCAGCTGGTTGTTTTTTTTTGTTTTTTTTCTGCCACTGAGACCGTGCTGTCGTTTTAGGTTATGCCGGTGGCGAAGTACCTCACTATATTTATTTATTGACTAACTACTCCAAAAACAAAATCAAGCTAAGCTAAAGATCTATAGCTAGTTTCTTGATAGATGATTTTTAGAATCTTAGATGCAGGAGTTTGTAAAAGTTCGGACTCGGTCAAGAAAGCGTCGGAGGTCCATCTCTAGGTACGCATTCGAGCGAGGGTTATAGACTGTCGGCGTAGTTTGTTGCCTATTCTTCTAGGCTTGATTGCGTGGAACTGGCACCTAGGCTCACCTAGCTTTAAGACGTTTCAAATAGTGATCCTTGTGATACTACTGAATAATATATTTGACTTTGGATTTGTCGGAAAGATTTGGGAGACACTTTTGTCCACCAGTGGGTCAATATGGGTTAGATAGGCTGAGAGCTCGTGCCTACTTACTGCTTATAAAACTGTTTACTCCGTTATTTTTTAAGTAAACATCCTACCGATATTGGCAGAGACATGCTTGGCCAAGAACTGCTTATTTGCGGTTGCGAGAGATCCGCAGAGAAACTTAAAAAACGTTTTTATTGGTGACTGGCCTCTCAGCTCAGTTGGTAGCAGATCTGCCTTCTGCGCCGTAGATCGTGGGTTCGATCCCCAAAGAGAACAAATATTTGTGTGTTGAACACAGATGTTTGTTCTCCGTCTGGGTGTTATACTGTATTAAAGTAAAAAAATATTATATCAGCTAACTGTTTCCCATAGTACAAGCTTACATAAAAAGTTTCTAAGCCTACTCTACAATTTTTGATGTGTCAGTCACGTGGGCTTCTCAACACGGAATAGTTACAACTGGTACCGACTCACCCTTGTCCGCCGGTGGCCGACAAAGAGCAAACATGTCCTTCTACGCGTGCCGCACCTGGGCGAAGTGATGTCACTTATCGATAAAATGTTATATCGATAATTTGCTATGTCAATATTTGGGTAAGAATGTTGACATTGGAGGACCGATAAAAAAATAACAAAAAATCGACGTTGGTTGCAGTATATTAGTAGGTTCCTAACTTGTAACAAAGATGTATTTAAAACTACTGAGCTGTATCCCACAACTTCACATTTTTTGAAAGCTAGTATTTTAACCCTTCTAATGATAGGATTGATGGATAAATTTGCTCAAATTTTATAACAAGTTGAATTTTTTCTTTAGTGCTAAAAACACCAAAAAACCTGCTGGCCTCAAATTCTTTTTAGATCACTAGCTTGAGGGTTTATACAAAAGTTCTATTTCACCCCAAAAAAGCTAGATTTTATTGACAGTGCCGTGCCTGCCACTCCCGTATCGGTCTGTATAGCCATGAACGGAAGTGTTCCACTTCTGGTCCATGCGCAATTACCTAACTGACGCCACCTAAATCATCTGCAATAGATGTAACAGGCCAATGATGATGATGAAATAAAGTGACAGTGTGGAGATTTATTTTACACGCAATGTTTTTAACTTATTACACTGCTATTTATCTGTATTCCTTGTTTATTTTGTTTGTAATTTTTGAGCCGATTTAAAAAAAAAATCCAGATTAGACATTTCATAAAAATTTATTCTGCAGTTTGGCCATGAAGATGGTTTCTCAGTAGATGGTTATACAAGGGCAGTAAGTGAGCTTTTGCAGAATAAGATCCTATTTGAATGGACACAGTCATCTGTGTTGCTACTATATTTTTTCAGAAAAAGTTTTCATATCATTTTGTAAGAAAAGAGATGTTTCACCAAGGAGGTTTGCATAGCTTGAACTGTAATGAATGAACCATAACGTATCAAGCATAGTGTGACGGTAAAGTGATTTGAAAATGGAACGCATTTACAATGCACTGAGTGGCACACGCCCACTTACATAGCCTCTTTGCGCTAAAGTAAATCCTACTTACTGAGCATAATTATGATGTAAAGTTTTTTATACGTCATTTTTTAGGTAATAAGTAGCTCTGCCGATCGCCAACGATAATGATAATGTGATTCCGCCAGGTGGTGTAAAATTGAACGGTGCGTCTCTTTGTTTTGTACGTTCAGCTCAATTACTGGCGAATTGGATACACTGCATCAGGTGCGTACTAGCACCTTACATTTTGCGGTTGGCTTACGAGTAGTTAACCAACTTCAAATTACAAGGAGGAGGTTCTCAGTTTGGTTCTATTTTTAATATTTGTTTCGCATAACTTTGTAATTAATGAGCCGATTTGACCAAATATTTATTACCTTTCCAATTGGTCCCACAGAAATTTCATAAAAATCGGTTAAGCAGTTTGGATATTTATGTAGTCGGTTTCTCAAGTTTTTAAACTACCTATTATTTTCGAACAATAATTGCTAGGTTCATTCACTTGCATAATTTATTAAATTTTACAATCTTGATTTGATCGTTAAGTGAAAAATACTTGTTTAATCGATAATTTCTATCAACAAATCGACCTAAAACATCCCTAAATTATTCCTAACAAGCGTTCAACCGAGTTTCTTCTTGCAAAATTCTCTTCAAGACATTTTATTCTCAAACAAATAAAAGGAACGGCAGCTGATTCCGCTTTTTGTGTTACAAATACCATATTCATTCATACAGTCGACTAAAATTAATCACACAATTTTCAACCTTCCCCGTTGGAGATAAGAACGTTGTCTGTTGCTCTGACGTTTGCGGCACAGTGGCTTAATTCTCAAGACCATTAATTCAGAATTAGTACTCAAATTACTTGACTTTGTACTTGAAAATCAGAGCTCGAGTTTCGAAGGGTTAAGTTTATTTGTGGTAAGTATAGAATTAAAAATAGTGTAAATGTCTTTTGAAAAGTGGGTGGTAAGTAGGTATTGGGGTAATTCTCAACTTAATTAAGGGTGTTCGTTTCTTATTAATGAAATGTGACTAGTAGAAAACATTCTCTATTCCACAGAGGCGTAGCTTATTTTTTTTGCCCCAAGTTATTAGTTTAGTTGCCCAAATTCATACATTTTTTTATTTTCTTAAAATTTCAATGTGTAACGTAGTCTTTACTCATAATAATTAAGTCATTAGTAAGAATAAAAATGTTTTTGTCAAAAATAAAAATGAACACGTTACAATGAGTATAAGTACTTTTTATTTTTAGCTTTTGGCCGCGTATTTATACTTCTTAGAACTTAGAAATAGGCATGGTGGTAGTACTGCTACAAAAAAAACTGAGTTATTTTTTAACGCGTTTAACCGCCACTTTTAAATCTAGTTCTCTTCACACCCTCTTTTGACAAGTCACTGACAGCATTTAACAGTCATTTTTAGCGCATTATAAAAACGCATGCGCTCCGATGACTCAAATGTTACATTTTGACAATAAAAATGCACTCGCCCAGTCACCATGATGAGTGACAATGCCTGGCACTAGTTTGACATTTTTGACAGCTACTGATAGTGTGTTGACGCCTTTATCGTGTCTTTTATTATACGAACTATTTGGTATACAAATCTGGTTGATCTTTTTTAGTGACACCAAATTTTTTGTCTACGAGAAAAATTATTGAACTGCGTGTTGATCCACTTGATGTTGAGTGGTTTACTATAAATAATTGCATTACCTACTTAGCCCGCCCTATTAGAGATTGCACTAAGTCTCTCTCATTATCTTCTTACATCCCACACTGCTTGGGGTGGGCACAACAGGTTTTCTTCATTTCATTTCATTTATTTATTCACAAACAATTATCAATTGTATTTGAAATAATCTTAAAACTAACACAGCGAAAAAGGAAAAAGTACAAAAATAATTAATAATGATAGTTAAAAAATAATTAACCTAGGCTGCAGAGATGAGTCAAGGTCTTTGCGTCTTCCTCCACTCACCTCTATCATTCGTCCTCAGTGCTCACTGGATGTGTCAAATATGACATGAGCAAGAAGGGATCTTGCTCAATTGTCATCTTTGACACAGTCCATCCATCTTTTCTTTGGTTTACCTCTTCTTCTTTATCAACCGTCTAGATCCATTAATAACACTTTTTTCGTAATGTGACTTTCATCCCTCCAAAATCTATCACTTTGACACGAAAAGATGGTAATGTGCCTATATAAACAGATCGCAACAGTGATACAAGGCATCACTATTTGGCAACCAAAAAAAGATAGATAGATAGATAACACTGTAATACAGGTTCTGACGAACTCACATCAGGCACTTAGGAACTGGGTTTCTAGACCTAAGTCCCTTAATACCTAATAGGTACTGATATTGTGAAGGATAAGAAAAATAAACAAATATTTTTTTTAGTTTTTTTTTTGAAATGAAATAATTTATTTGATTGAAGTATGGTACATTTTGGATCTTATATTTAGAGGCAAATATAGATAGATTCACACACTTCGCCAGAAAAACCCAGCATGCAAACACGATAAAGAAAACAGGCATGTTCTCCAAGGATGCATCACAATAACTAAGCGTGACTAAATAAAGTACAATGAGCGACCTTATTGCTAAAAGCGATTTCTTCCAGACAGTTAAGTTGGTTCGTAGACCGTTTTTACCAAGACTTGATTCTTTTGCATCTTTCAATTTTATTATGTTGGTACGAGCACTTACTAAAATTTAATTTAAAGCAAAATCCCTATAATATATTCTTATCTGCTCCTATTATCGTCAGACATTAACCCGTTGCGAATAAATACGCTGAATTTTGATCCTTCAGTCTCTAGTGATAAGATTCAAAGTGTTTTGTTATATTGGTTAGTACTCCAAAGCTCTTAAAGTATCAGTTGCAAACGAAAGGAAATAAGATTTCTATCTGAGGATCTTCTCAAAGATCTCTTTATTGGTATTGCTGTATCTTTTTATGCTCACTGTTTAAATATATTTATAAAAAATATCAAGAGCAAAGTTTTTTGTTGAGCTTTTAGTTTTTTTTTTTTTTTTTTTTTTTACAATTTATAGGTTTGCGTTTGACCGCTATCTCACCTGCTGTTAAGTGATGATGCGGTCGACGATGTAGCACGCTTACCTAGAAGATACCTATTCACTCTTGTCTTGAAAACATCCAATTTGTAGGTGCTCGGAAAGACAGACGCCGGCAAGGAATTCCATTCCTTGGCTGTCCGCAACATAAAAGTTGAAGCAAAGCGCTTGGTGTGGACAGTTGGAACATCAACCAAGTATGGATGCCGCATTTCCGTGCGTCTAGTGGTCCGATGGTAGAATGGGGATGGGGGAACTAAATTGTGAAGTTCCGTAGCACACTCTCCGAAATGTATCCTGTAAAATACCGATAGACTGGCAACTTTACGGCGATGTTCGAGACTTAGGAGCTTGGACTCGACTAGAGTGTCGCTACCAATGAGCCTTTTGGCTCGTCTCTCAATAGCTTCCAATACGAATAGATACGGCGAAACACACAGAATCTTCTTCTTCTTCTAAATATATGCATACAACTCTTACGTTACTGACTGACTGTATCAATCAACGCACAGCCTAAACTAATGGTCAAGTTCATCAAGAGTTTGAAAATCAAATATCAACAGTTTGAAATTTGAAAGGGAGATTCCTTGGCGTAGTGTAGGGGGGCAATTAGAAAATAATTTCGGTAATCGAACTTCTAAAGGGGTGCAGCGGGGGTTGAAATCGCACGGGATTTCACTAGTATATAATATGTGAGTAGTTTGTCCTTTATATTCAGTAAAGTAGCCCCTAAAAATGAACTATCAAAAGTAGTACATCCAAAGTGGCCAAAACATGTTTGCCCAGTATCACATGACCCTTGCCCCTTTTAGCATAATATTTTCTTACGACAAAACTTATCAAATGAAATCAAGTTTTTTGCAAATTTTCCCACTTCATTTCGCCTCATTGTCACCGCCATTATCTAAGAAATTTATTTAAATAATAGTCGTCATACAAATCAGGTTACAACGCCCTTAGTAACAAACTAGCTGAAGTACTATCACGGCCGTAAATTCCCATACCGACGATGCATTGTTGACGAAAATAAATCAAATTTACATGAAAAAAAAACTAGTTTCGCGGACACCCTGAAAAAATACAAGAAGGGCGAGCGTCTATTGTCACCTTCTTGGTGCGTTTTCGCACACGGAAGTTCCTGTTTGAATTTGGAATAAGCTGGCAGTTTGGGGCAACAATAAGGACAATGGCAACACTGACAATAGGCGGTACGAACGAGAGCAAACTATTGTTTGTGGAGCAGCTGATCTCTAAGATTGCGCATTCTTATTTCAAACGGAGAAGTAACGGTTGTTACAATTTTCCCGAATTGTTTCCTTTTTGCTCCAATTTTTGTTGAGTTATGCTTGTGTGCCCACCTTTATAGTTGGTGCATCTGCCCCATGCTAAATATTGACCTCTCCTGAGAAATTTCCTATTTACTCACTCCACGAAGTATTATCTTCACAAAATGAACTCTATTTCTTATACATTTATTATGACGTACCTTACCTACCTATTTAGTTTTTTCTTACTATGTTATGCTGCTGTATTTTAAAAGTATCATAATTAAATGTGATAATATTTTCTTTTTTTTGAGTTGTCTTGTATCGTACTCATTAAATAAATGCTGGGTAACAAAGATCTGCGCAAAAAGGGTTAAAATATTTTTGTCAATTTCCGTTTTTATCTTCCCTAGTTTTTTTTTCTTTTTATATATTTTTTATTTCAATAATGGTGAAAGTAAAGATGGTTTGATTTGGGCAATCCTATTCAAAATTGAACAATCCATATTAATATTCTTATTTATAGTCTCTTGAGACGTGACGTTTATTGGCTATAATTTAAAAAATAATAAAAAACCAAATATTTAAGTGTCATCCTATGGTCGTTAACGTGGGACCAGGGGACTAATCCCCTAAACCTATGAGGTCCCCTAAGCCTATGGGGTTATAGGTCAAGCAAACGTTGATTTATTTGTAAGCGTCTGAAGACACACTGGTTTCATAGTTTGAAGCCAGTTTTTCGAACCCATGTTGTAAAGAAGTGAAACTAGGCTTGGTCGCGTGGAACTGGCACCTTATAGACTCACCTACCTCTCAGACGTTTGAAAGTGATGTGAGTTAATACACTTGTGGATTTTTTTACTGATATTTTAAATTTAAATATATAGTGCTGCATGGTTTGTGAGTTTATATTTTCATTTGTTTGATTATAAATGATGATGATATAAATAAACTATCGTTGAATTTTTCTTCGTTTCCGCCTTTTCATGATAAATTTATTGTTTCTTTTTTATTTATTGACCACAAGCCGTCATTACATCTAGACGTTGCTAAACGGTCTACGTGCCGTTGGCAGATGCCTTAGCACGTGCCTACTTTAACCTTTGTAAATGTCAACTAGCTACACCTACTATTTTAATAGTTTGCAATTTGACGGAAAGCTGGAGTAAAAAACGTATCTACGTCAAGGATTTTATATACTATCTGGATAACGCACGAAGATCAAAAATCAATATTTCATTCATACAAACTTATGCTGTAATGACTATAATATAAAGTTTATTTTTTTCTGTCTCAACTCAGAATAGAAAAACGAACTACATGAGAGACTCAAAAATAGTAGTTTGTCCTTGTCTAGCAAGTTGCCATTGCAAAACAAAAAGTATTTGGTAGATTTAGAAGATTTCTCTCATTTCAATAAATTTAATTAAAAACAGGTCATTTGAATTCTTCTAACTTAATATTTTTTTATTTTGCGTGTTTGATATTTTTTACGATAATATTGCAAGTAGGTACAAGTTGTAAATGCTATTTATAAGAAGTCATATTAGTAATATTTCGTCAGCTGCAAGCGGCAATACTGGCTATAACTAAAAATGGCGATGTGACGTGGTTTGTTGATCTAAAATTATTCGTGTGGTATTTGTGATTTTTAGCTAAAGGAATTGATATTATTCGTCAAAATGGTTCATTTTTGCTGCGTAAATGGTTGCAAAAAGGAATGGTATCCCGGTTGCGGCTTAACATTTCACAGGTGAGCTATTTTAAATGTTTTTATGTAAGTGGTGTTATAGGGTGTCCATGAATATCAGAGGGCCTAGGAACAAAGATTGTAATAAGTAGGTACAATTATTATGGTTTAATTTTTGTAGAGGTATTGCATACTATTACACAAGCATGACGACTATGTTAATGAGTCACGAAAAAAATTTAAACCGAATACAGTACCTTCAATCTTTAAAATGGAAAGTCATACTTTTATAGGTGGTCATAAAAGTTATAAGTAATATAAAAGTTATAATTAGGTACTTAATTGTGTTGCATCAAAGATAATATATTTTGTTTATTTACAGATCAGACCTACAGCAGTGATTTATAAATTGAGCAGTATACTGCTCAATGTTTTAATGTTATAACATTAAAAAGCCCAGAAAAGAAAGAAGTGCCACAAAGTATCAGAAGCCATGCTCGTCAGGGCCACCTGAGAAAAAAGCTAGGAGGGAAGAATCCGAAAAATCAACCCAATCGAACTTAAATACTAATACGCCAATACACAAATACAAAAACACATACATACGCACATAAAATGCCAAATTGCCCAAGTTGTTTATAAGATCTTCGTTCGCTTCGCTCACTCGATCAATTATAATACAAGTTGGAATATAAAAGATTGTACCTTAACATTTACTTGTTTTATTTTTTAGAAAACATAATTATTATGCCTAGTAAGTACCTAGTTTTTATACTTTATTGCGTATCTGGGCTCGTGTGAAAATCAATAAAGCTATTTTTCTCAGAAATAAGAATATTCCCAGAAATAAGCCCTAGCTAGCTCGATTATTCACCCCCGTAAACCGCCATACTGCAAATTTCATCGAAATCATTACAGCCGTTTCAAGAACGTGAATACAAATCAGTTTGTACAAATAAATAAACAAATATTGCTAGTTTAGGATAGGTAGTAATTTATTCTAATAAACAAGATACACCTACAGTGCTTTAAGAATCAGGTAAAAAAAAATATATCAAAAGAAATATTCATGAAGTGCCTATGTTGTTACCTATAATAATAGAGGGAAGGGAGGCCTTCGCCCTGTACGAGGAAATAAAAGTCAGTAATTAACAGTCAGTACATTTTATTTCAAGCAGTTTCTTTCGATTTTATAAAAAGTACAGATGTGTGGACATCCTACTTAGAAAGAGATGCGTTACTACTTTGGTGCTCTCACCGGGCTCGTTTTTAGGAAACACTGCGTTATCCAGTTTACGAAGTATGTAGATTCATGATCTACGTAAATTAGCTCAGGCGTTGAATTGGTAATTATAGCCCTCTTTTTTCTGGCGTCGCATTACCTCTTTAGATACAAATCATACCCTTTAAAAAGGAGGTTTTACTAAGCAGATCCTACTAGGTTATAATATAGTCTGAAACCGAATGCGTGCAGCTTTTGAAATAAGATCGTACTCAAAATTAAGCAAAGAGGTTTGAAAACTCATTACAATAGAGAGGAAATGCCGAATTGTGCCGAATTTATTCGGTTTTCCAGCACTTTCTGTCGAATTTTATGAGATTTGACAGGATGTGCTGGTTTTTGACCCCACACTTCTCCATTGAAAAAGCAGCTTTACTTAGCAGAAAACAAGCAATTCAAAATATTGGATGCAAGCAGTTTTCGAAATGAGAACGCACTAAAAAGTTTTAGTAATGGGTAAAAAGATCTAACACGCAAGCGCACATGCTTTTTTGGATGATAACCGTTTGGCGGTTATGCTATAAATTATACCAAAACCAATTATCACACTATTGCATTAATATTTATACCAATTATGTTTAATCACGAATTATCGTATCAATAAAATGTATCAAAACCTTTTTAACGCGACCAAGTCACCTTATTCACTAGATAAGATCATTTTGTATTTTATTGCTTGGCTATAAAGACTATCAATGTTTTTATTGGTATAAACAAGAAGTTGTGTCTGTCCTTAAACTCTTTTATCCCGTTTATTGCAAGGGCGTTCCAAGACGACCATAATAGAAGGAACCTCTTTGCTCCATATAGAACTGTCAAATTATTCATTTTGGCAGGGTGTGTACAAAAAATGCGCATCACCCCTCAAAATAATGTTTTCTAATGTCTTTTGATATGAGAATAAAAAACGTGGGTAAAAAGATAAAAATAAAAAGTCTGGGTGAGAAGCAGAACGTATTGTTACTAGCAGTTAAAGAATGATTTAGTTTGGATAACAAAAAAAATTCACGCTGTAACGGATTATATATAAAATGTTTTTGCGTAGAGAATTTTGTAAACACATGCAGCGGAATCTTTGCATTAGGTTACCATACCATTACAATGTTTTTTTTTAATATCTTCTTCTTCTTCCTGCCATTCCACCATCTCTGCATTCACTACTCTCTTATCCATGTCATCTTTCACACAGTTCATCCATGTTTCCTTTCGTCTAGCTCTGCTCACATATCCATAAAATAAATAAATAAATAATGTGGACAATTCACACAACACTATCAAGCCCCAAACTAAGCAGAGCTTGTATGATGGGAACCAGATAGCTGATACAATACTTGAATACGTTTTTTTTGTAAATACATAATAAGAATACAATATAATACCCAGACAGAGAACAAACATCTGCGTTCACCACACAAGTATTTGTTCTCGGTGGGGATCGAACCCACGACCTACGGCGCAGAAGGCAGAGCTACTACCAACTGAGCTGAGAGGCCATCCACATCCATACTCATTACTCTCCTAGTCACATGACTTTCATCCCTCGTTGAATAATTTTATGAGTTAATTTAAAATTCTGATAGCATGTTGGATAAATAAGCAAGTATTCTTTTAACCCATAAAGAAATCAATAAAACGGAAATTCTCATTAGAATTCTAGCAAAAACCAAAGGTCAAGCGAGGAATGTAACGTCTAGCCAGACCTTTGCGCACGCGCACGCTCTGTGAAATTAATTGGAAAATGTGGGAATGAAATCGAGCTAGGTTAGATATTATTACAATCCTTTACGTTTTAATAGTATAAAAAAAGTTAACCTTTTTTATGTGCAATAATATAAGTTTATAAACTTGAGAAACCAACTTCATAGCTAAACTCCTACTTAAATCTTTTTTGGTAAATTTCTACCTATCAATCTGGAAAATAAGATTTTTTCATGTATACAGGGTTATTCATTATTAGCTGCAAATACTCAGGAATTAGGTTCAACAAATAAAATAAAAAATATTTATAAAATGATTTTTTTTAAGTTTTGTTATGAAAATCCCGAGAAAATCGATAAAGGAATCATTGGCGCCTGACCTATTTTGACCTTTGATCCGCGCCCGCGCGCCGTTAGTGACACTCTGCGTTCAGTCACCGCCTGGGTGGGTCATCGTCCTGTTCTCCGTGGCAATCATTATGCAATAGCCGTAAAGAAATTAATAAAAATAAAATTTTGATACAAAAACTTGAAAAAATTTTTGATCAAATTTAAAAAAAATAATTTCATAAATATTTTTTATTCTATTTGTTGAACCTAATTCCTGAGTATTTGCAGTTAATAATGAATAACCCTGTATTTTGAAAGAAAATAGTAAGTGAGCCTAAAGGCGCGTTTCCATTATGCAAGTGATTTGCATACTAGTTGCAAGTTGCATGCAACTTGTATAGTGGAAACAACAACTTGCAAACAAGTTGCAACTTGAATTCAATTTGGTTCATTTATGTTCGTCTTACATGTATTTAGTTTTTTATTTAAAAAAAAAAAAGTAAAATAAAGAGAGAGTCGTACAAATCTATTTAAGAGCTTAAATAGTTACACAGTATGTGAACTTATACATAAATAGATACAAAAAACTTCCCTTTAGTCTCAGTAGGTACCTATTTAAAAACTTATTTTGACAGCTGATAATTATGCCACGTCATTATCATCATATTTCATTATGCTCGATCATTGTACCAAAATTAATCAATCTCCTTACTGCGTGCACATAATTAAAGCTATGCACACTATGCACAGTCCATTCACACCACTTCACGTGTTATTGTAACCCTTTGTGCCACTCGGGGGTGTGGGCCCACTGAGGCCCAGCGGGTGGGCCCTTTTGTCCCACTCAACACTGGACAAAGGAAGGACCGGTGCTTACTATGAGTTTCCGATCGAAAGTAACTCATCTCATTACAGGCCATTCTCTTCATGGCCAAACTATTAAACTGATTTTCCCGACCAAAATTTAAATGGGACCAATCAGATAAAAAAAAGATTTTATTGAAACGTTTCATAAATGACGTAGGTATACGGTAACAAACATTAAAACAAAACGGTTAAACCGATTTTGATGAAATTTCTATGAGACCACTCTGGAAATATTACATTTCAGATATAAAATAACGAATGATGAATTTATGCGATAACAAACATTAAAAATAATAATAATATTAATACAACCGAATTGAGAACCTCCTTCTTTTTTTATTTAAAGTCGGTTATAAAGAACATTACTGTTAAAAACAATGATAATTCATTTTTCATCCCACCAGCTCGGAAAGTGTGTTTTTGCTGTTCAATATCTGACTGGAAAAGCCGTTTTTATCCGCTAGAGGATAAAGTCAATTTGAATTTAGAATATCGTGTTCAATAAGTTTGTGAATACACAACCTATTAACTTCTACCTCCATGGTGCCGAACTTATCATACAACCTTTTTTATTTTGTTAAAAACTCGCACTCGTAACCTTCTTGGTGTATTTGTGAATTCAAAACACCATTAAACCTATTTACTTTTACCTGCATGGTGCCGAATTTATAATACAACCTTTTTAAATTTGTTAATAACTCATACTCGGAACCTTCTTGGTGTGTTACTTTTAGTCGCGCCATGTTCTTTTTTGCATTTAGTCATTTCCTCGCTGAGGTGGGATGAAAAGTTACGTGTTGCACTCGAGTGCAAAGATTTTTCACCTTGTGCTCTTTTGATTCCTTTGCCAATGCTTAGGATTCTAACTTTTAAACCACTCGCTACGCTCGTGGTTAAATATTAGAATCCTGCGCTGGCTCAGTCATCAAAATTGAGCACGCGGTTAAAAAGCAGCTTTGCACTCTTGTATAACAAATAACTATTGCTGTGTAACTATTTATTTTTTTGTATCACGTACTTCAAGTACCTACCTATTTTGATGTATTTTGTAAACTTACCTCGACTTATCTCAATAGTACATTGTTACCTGAGTGTTGAAAGTCACGTTTTTTGAGTCCCGAGACGGGTTTGGCGCCAGAGCGTTAGCGAGGGCGCCAATGGAGCTTGAGGGACTTAAAAGACTTTCACCCGAGGTAAACACTGTGCTTTTCATTACGAATACAAGGAAAGTAAAAATAAAAACATGAAAGAAAAATGTGTGAAAATGAAGATTGAATTGCCGCCTTCCCGGTTTTTTTTTTCTTTTTCTCTGGCGGGCCTTCGGCTTCGGCTCGCCAGCATTATTCAGCCTTTATTTTCATTCTCATAATTTAAAAAATGGTAAATGTCAAATCTATGTTATTTTAAATAAATAGTTGAAGCTATATATTAATCAAGTAATTTAGAAGATATATTATTTATTTAATACTATCTTTATGTTATTTAAATTTAAATTTTACATTGCGCTATCTTATTAGACTTTTTAAACTTCTTACCGTTGTAATGGGTTTCCAACCTACTTGATGAATAAAAAGTTGGAATTTGGTTCAACGACCTCCTTGCAGTTAGAAAGACTTTAGAAAGTTGGAACATGGTTGAATAAAATAGAACTTGTTTTTTTTTATAATTTGACAGCTGTCAGTAGAAAGCGATTCTCCCTAGGGATGCAAGTTTTACTTTCAATTAGGCCCCTCAGGCAACTTCAGACTTACTTTCAGAGTATGAGTAATGAAAAGGTTATTTCTTCTTTGAGGAAGGCCTAAGTCCTACAGGCTTATTGATGATGAGGTAAATAAAAAAAAAAGATAAACCAACCGGATCAAACAAACCATATCAGTGGAATCGAACTCTATTTTCATATCTTTACAAACTCAAAAGTCATATGTCACATGTTCTCACATGTTCACTCTACAATCTCGAAAGTCACATGGTTCTATCAATCGATAAGCAACAATAGTAGGGCCATCGATCACAATAGGACTAAATGAATCAACATTGTAATGAGTTGCGCGTACGCACAATTGCCACGCGTGTTCAGTTTCATGTTTTCTGTCCCGGGGCTGTTTGACGCTAGGGGCTATTTTGTCATTATATCTATAGGTACTATTGTTGGCTTTGGATTTTGAATCAAAAATTGTTTTAGATAAATAGAGATGAATAAACCATGTTTAAATAAATAGTATTACGTTGGCAACGGATTAGTTTTGTCAACGAAATTCTCGTTGGGATTGGATCCTATTTTTTCAAATAATTCTGTGTCTATTTAAAAAAAAAGCACCCAATTGCGAGTCGGACTCGCCCATGAAGGGTTCCGTAGCACGACGAACTACAAGAACCTTTATATTATGTTACTTGATGTAACATAATAAGGTTCTTGTAGTTCGTCGAAAGGTAAATTGCGGTTTACGGTTTATGACGTATAAAAAAAAAACTACTGACTAGATCTCGTTCAAACCAAAAATCGTTGGAAGTTTACATAGTAATGTACAACATATATTTTTTTTAGTATTATCATTCTCTTACTTTAGAAGTTAGAGGGGGGGGGACCAACTTTTTTCCACTTTGGAAGTGTCTCTCGCGCAAACTATTAAGTTTAGAAAAAAACGATATTAGAAACCTCAACATCATTTTTAAAGACCTATTCATAGATACCCCACACGTATGGGTTCGATGAAAAAAAAATTTTTGAGTTTCAGTTTCAAGTATGGGGACCCCTGAAGTTTATAGTTTTTTTTTTATTTTTATGTTAAATTCTTAATGCGGTTCACAGAATACATCTACTCACCAAGTTTCATCAGTCTAGCTCTTACAGTTTCGGAGAAAAATGGCTGTGACATACGGACGGACGGACAGACAGACAGACAGACAGACAGACAGACATGACGAATCTATAAGGGTTCCGTTTTTGCCATTTGGCTACGGAACCCTAAAAACAAATGTCCATAGAGGCTATGAGCCATTTATTATTACGCTTTTATTAGCTTCACCTGTATGCATGTATGTATGTATGTAACCGACCTCTTTGAGCTCGATTTTGTCCTACTTTGAACGGTCAGATTTGATTCAAACTTTGCAAACCTGTCAAAGGTCGATGACAATGCAATAATATGAAAAAAAAAATAAAAAAATATGAAAAAAAAAAGTAAAAAGTAAAAAATAAATCATAGTTTAAAAAACTATAAAAAACGCTTTTATAACTAATTGAACTAAAAAGTTAAAAATAAAACTAATAATCAATTGAAAAATTTATATTATTGTATAAAAAGCGTGGGGTGCTTGATTTTGATTGTTGTAAATATTTTATCAATAGTTTATTATATCTGAAGTTATTATAAAAAGCCCCCCACGCTTTTTTGTACAGTAATGTAAATTTTTCAATTGATTATTAGTTTTATTTTTAACTTTTTAGTTCAATTAGTTATAAAAGCGTTTTTTTTAGTTTTTTATACTATGATTTATTTTTTACTTTTTAGTTTTTTTATAATAATAGGTACTTTATAAAATTTCAAAGGCTTAGACTGCTTAGATATGCTTCTAAAAGTCTCCAAAGTATCTATGTTCGTATTTATTTGAATGTAACAAAGACATGACAATTATCTATCAAAACTTTCCATTCTACCAAAATATTTCTAGTTTGAACAACTGTTGAACGACATCTGTTGCTCAAAGATAATCTAATTTGTTCAAATCGTCGATAAACCAATAAAAATAAAGTGGATTTACAACGGGCTGTATAAAATAGAAAAAAATCCTGAGGATTACCAAAAGCGTTAACAGTTGTAAGCGTTGATAATGATGGACAAATGATTGGTAGTTTCCGTTCAAACAAATTAAATTAAAAAGAAATATGGTCAAAGACATTTTATGTACCTCAATCCTATTGTAAGGCCCGTATTCCGAAACAGCGCTTGAGTCTGAGTTGAGCCTCAAGCATAGATTTTATGACAGTTTCTCCATTGAAAAGTGTCAAAAATCTGTGCTTGAGGCTCGACTTAGACCTAAGCACTGTTTCAGAATACGGGCCTAAGGGCGCTTGTACACGCTAAGAAAAAACGCCGAGTCTACACAAGAATTCGTGTCGTAACTAGAAAATAACTGTGTACACTGCTCGCAGCGTTGCACGAAAAAAATCTTATCTGCGCAAGACACGACGCGGCGAACGTTGTTGCGTTTTCGTGTGTGGAAAAGACAAAATTCTTGTCGTCTACACGAAGAATTTGTCCTGTCTGCCATAGGAACGGCAAATTTTCTTAGCGTGTACAAGCGCCCTAAGACTACTTAGTCAACATCCAGAGAAGTTCACTGCTAGAAATTGGCATTTATACATTCCCATGAAGCAAGAAAAACAAAGTCCCAAGGAGGTTATAAACCTGTGCAGCAAAGAGTTTGCTAAGTCAAGTCCGAATGGCAAGTCTGAATGTCATACAACCAAAGAGGTCGAAAACCTGCGCAGGAAGTTCTCACTGAATGAAATACAACAAAGAAACGCAATAAGAAGTTTATAAATCTATTTTCTTAAACATGCGCGGAAATATTGTCATTACTTTTGAATATAGAACACGCGAAGTATCATATTTACGTAGACTGAAAAACCAAAATCACTTCCCGGCGCGTTCTCGCTCCGGCAATGTTGTATGAAACGGTGTGCTGTTTGAATTTAGAACTCTTTCATCTATCGTACACATTGCGTTCTCGTGGCTGTATAGCCACTGAAACGTTTACCTTTCGGCACAAACTGTAAAATAAAATAAAAAATTGGCAGTAAAGCGGAGTTCGTTGTTATTATTTGGTTAATAAAAAATAAATTTATTCTGTTAAAGACCCTTTTTTATTTCCTTGCATTTTTTTAAGAAAAGCACTATATATGCCTCGGCTGAAATGGCAATTGCCTGTCTCGTATCATTGAAGTCCTCGCCTGCGGCTCGGCCTTCAAACTCATACTCGACCTGCAATTGCCTATTTCGCTGCCTTTGCAATAATGTACTATTATTGATAACACACACAACTCATAGCCTAAAAAAATATTTTTTTTTAGAAAACGAAGGAACAATCAGATGACTTACCTACCTGATGTTGAGAGGTTAAGTAAGGCAAGAATGCAATCAAAAAATTTAAGTAAGTAACATACTTTTAGAAGTAAGTTAAACCAACAAGACTTTCTAAATGTTCCAAAACGGTATATCTTATTATTTTGCTAGTAATGTGCAAAATTATATTCAAATTTTTAACGACTGTGAAAGTGCTTTGTTAATTTTAATGTGTTTGAATATGGATTAACTTGACATACTTTTACTGAAATAAGAAATTATGTACTTTCTTAACATTCTTCACCTTCTAAAATGCGAATACCATCAATATTATCATCAGTCTGAAGAAGTGTACTACTGGTAACCTCTTGATATTTTTAGTCTAAGTTTTGATATTCATCAGTTTTTAATTTTTTCCAAATCCTTAAGTAACGCATTATATTAAATATCTGTAATGTTATTTTATAAGTGAATAAATTGAATTGAATTGAATTGATTTCTAGAAAGAACGATTTTAAGCTTTCTCCTACCACCGATTTTGACAATGTAAAATAGTTACTAAACAAAGTCTACCGTACCGTTTATAGTCCAGTAGCCAGAAGAATATGCCCTTTGATAATTCTAAAGTTTTTTATTTTCTCTGGGTGGATAACTTTAGTGAATTCATTGCTATGTACAAAAATGCTAACAGTTTAGAGCTATGCAATAGGTATTAAGTAGGTATTTCCTATTATTTCATATTACAACAATAATATAAAATTTTAAATTAAATGATTTACTGTTTCTTTATTAATACCATCTAAACTATATATTCGTGGAAATGCTAACAGATAGGTACTGTGGAACAATGGAAAACTGAAAATGTCCCGTAACTCATTCAATAATAAAAATTAGTTTTTCAAATAATTTCCTATACGTTTATAGGTATTAGTTACACCTTACAACAAAAGTTCTAATAACTGAGTAATATGCTGCAGGTACAGCATAGTTTATTATTACGAATATGTAGGCACAAAATTATAAATTTAAATTCAATATTTCGCAAATCGCAAAGTAAAAATACAATTACTTGTGCCGCATATTACTCAGTTGTTAGAAATTTTGTTATATGGTGTAACCAATACCTATCAGCGTATAGGAAATTATTTGAAAAACTAATTTTTATTATTGAATGAGTTACGGGACATTTTCAGTTTTCCATTGTTCCACAGTACCTATCTGTTAGCATTTCCACGAATATATAGTTTAGATGGTATTAATAAAGAAACAGTAAATCATTTAATTTAAAATTTTATATTATTGTTGTAATATGAAATAATAGGAAATACCTACTTAATACCTATTGCATAGCTCTAAACTGTTAGCATTTTTGTACATAGCAATAAATTCACTAAAGTTATCCACCCAGAGAAAATAAAAAACTTTAGAATTATCGAAGGTTATGTGGAAAAAATATTATATTTCTACTGGACTATTACGACGATGCAATAAATAGATACTGTGGACAATCCATACAAACTATCTAGCCCCAAATTAAGCAGAGCTTGCTCTAGGAACCAGATAGCTGATAAAACACTGACATATATTTTGTTGTAAATACATACTTAGAATACAATATGAAAGAGAACAAACATCTGTGTTCACCACACAAATATTTGTTCTCGGTGGGGATCGAACCCACGACCTACGTCGTAGAAAGCAGAGCTGACCAACTGAGCTGAGAGACCAGTGATTGGACCAAATCGGTTGAAGGCCATATGTATAGGTATACATATGGCCTTCATACACATGACTAGTAGATTTGAACCAAAAGATCAATTATGTGTGAAATCGGTACCGAACAGAAAATTGGTCACAATTTTAGCTGAGACATTTAATTTATCAATATCATTCAGTTGGTCATGATGAGATCAACTGCCAGATTTTATGAATCTTTATCTTAGTAGAAATAGGGTTCAAAATAGTGCAGAAAATAGTGGGATCCTAAAACTGTCAACTCATAACTTTTAATTGAGTCATTTGAAAGTATCATTGAACTATGTTTGGTATTGAAGTGATGAATTGATCAGTCGTTTGACAATCTTTTTGGCGCAGCTGGAGACTACAAGAGGAGCAGGTTCAATTCTCGTCGCGGGACAAATTTGTGTGTCACTTGCACACTGTGCTGGGGGTTTCTTTGTACGTGAGGTGGGATTTGGGTTTTTTTTATCACGTTTAACAAACCATTGTCTATTATGTCACGCCCGATAGGACATTGTCCTAGGATGCACTAATTTGCGTCAAATTAATTTCACCGACACCCACACCCTTCAAACTGAAACACAGCGATGCTGCTTCACGGCAGAAATAGGCATGGTGGTAGTACTTCCCAGACGAGCTACACACAAAGAATCAATATGTAATACACATATTATTATTAGTTATCAGCTTTTTGGCTCCCAAATTCCCAAAATTACAGCTTTGTTTAGTTGGACATTCCACAACATTTGTTTTATTTTAATTAATTATTTTACAAAATTAACGTTACACAGATTTTAACGATAAAATAATTAAACGTTACAAACGTATTTCTCCATATTGCTAAGCAGGTGCCGTAATGTAAATCAAATAGATTGTATCTACTAATCAAATTTTGGGGGCATACGGCACTAGTACGGCACGCTATTTAATTTTTTTATGTCGCTCAATTAGTTTTGATCTGTTATCTGTCAGATTAGAGTGACAGACATGGTATTTTGACCAGAAAGGTAACCCCTCAACATCAGGTGGTAGGTAGCATTAAAAATACGAATTACCTACGCTGTAAGTTCAGTTGACTGTACCAGAATGTATATATGTATTTATTGATTCGGAAACCAAAACAGTCATACAAACACAGTGTATTTTTTTCCAGGTCAAGTCAAAAAAATAGCATCCTAAGGAGTTTTAATCCTATCACCACACTCTGGTTCGAAAACACGACCGTAGTCTGTCTATTCCACAGGAAAGACATGGTCAATACGTGCAGAGCTGACTATAAGCCGCGGGTTTCCTCACGATGTTTTCCCTCACCATTTAAAAGCACTAGCACTGTACTTTTGTGCAACATACACATTTGTGTGTGTGTGTTGTATTTACCAACAATAGTTGTAATATATAAGAGCCAAGGCGTCGCGGCAGACCTAGAACAAGATGGCGAGACGAGCTCGATAAGCACAGACCACAGTGGAACATCTGAGCACCGGACCGCACAGAGTGCAGGGTATTAGGGGAGGCCTTTGCAGTGGGACATAGAAGGCTCATAATAATAATAATAGTTGTAATATAACTGTTTATCAGTCAGCGCGACTGTCAACCGACGGTCACGCTGCGCAGACGCAGGTGTCCATCCAATTAGTGCACGTGAGAACAGCACCAATTTACACTCTGCACTCAAACAACACACTTAAATAACTAAAAGCACTCAATTAGACACAAATTATTGGTTTTTCGATTTGTAATTTGTTCAAGCAAAGTTTCATTTGATATTTTTGATTGATGGATTTCTGTTAAGGCAATTAAGAAATGCCTGGATAAGAGACACTGGGCAGAGAAGGCTGGCGTAAAATGAAGAAGGACTTTATGCAGCAGTAGATGATACCAGGTTGAAATGGAACCACACTGGAACTTCACCGCTATTATTTATGTTTTGTAAAAGGATCATACAAAAAACGGTCAACAGTACCCGAAGTCCCAGTGCATTTACAACATTTCGTTACCAAATGTTGTATCCGTTTCGCCTATTTGTCTCTGGCCATTGTATGAAAAAAAGATGAGACAAAAACTCTAACTACGTAACGTATTTTTGCCGTCTCATATTTTCACCATACAATAGAGAGAGACAAATGGGCGAAACGAAAACAACATTTGGTAACGAAATGTGGTAGCAAAACTCCGACTTCGGATACAGATTTTATAAATACAAAAGAAAGTCGTGTTAGTTACACTACGTATTCATAACCCAAAAACGGCTATACTTACCAATTTGTCTGAAAATTGGTGGGGAGGTAGCTTAGAACCAGAAGACGGGCATAGAATACTTTTTATTTCGAAAAGTAACTGGAACGTGGCGAGCGAAGCCGCGGGTGGCCACGAGTATATTAATCTGTTTTAACATTTACCTACTTACTAAGGTCCTACTTTGCCTATGTATATAAATTACGCAAGGTGAAACCTAGTCAACATAATTTTACACGTCCCTACATTTTTCAGAATCGTTCTTCCTGGAAATGTGTAGGGGAGGCCTATGTCCAGCGGTCAGTGTCAGCAGTCAGTGTCAGCAGTCAGTGTCAGCAGTCAGTGGGCGTCTTCAGGCTGATGATTATGAGATTTTTCACTTTAAATCCTTTCCTATACAAATAGAAGTAAAATAAAGTACACATTAAATATAACTACTGCTTTTAATTCAGTATATCTATTCAAGATCGTGTTTCGACAACTTTTTTTGTATATTTACGCCCGAATTTATAAATGAGGCGAAACATTTACACCTGTCTCTCGCTCTATAATTAGGGATTTGTAAAAACACGTGGAAACATTTTGAAAGACAGCATGAAGGTTGTAGAAATTCAACAAGTTGGTTCTCAAACTTTTCAAACCTTACACCTTCTCTAAAATTGCTGTAGGTAAGTTTTAAAAGCGGTTTTTCAACTCTTAGGGTGTTAATAATAACCCCGGCGCAACGCTGCGCTGGAGTAGTTAAATCGTGTTTTGTCACATTTGTTCGAGTTGACAATTGCATGTCAATGCAAGAGACAAAACACGGATTAACTAGTCCAACGCTACGCTAGGATTATTAATAAGACCCTTAGATTTTAAAAATAATAAAAAAAAGGATAGCAATCAATCTAGCCTCACAAATTAAGAAGAGTTTTTTTTTATTTAACTAGCTGATGGAACAAGCATATGGCCCACCTGATGTAAAGTGGTAACCATCGCCTATAACAAAGCATTGCCTCGTAGGTCACGCACGACAGAAACGTGCCCTACGATACACTGCCCTGCGTCAATCAGCTTGAGGCATACAGATGTACCACCCCACGTGCCAGTTATTTCACCGGCACCCACACCTTTCAAACCATAGCAACTACGATGTTAAATGGGAATAAAACTGAATTATATAACAAATGTAGTTAGTTAAAATTATTATGAAAATTGGAGGCAAACTTTGACAACCACAGAGCTAAGGGCAGGTGCACAACATGCGTTTGAGACTCTTCACTTTGACATAAAACATCCCTAACTGTTATACAAATTACTCTTTTACCAATGCTTTAGAACACTGACATTTTGACTGGACTCTCAGCTCAGTAAAAAAATAGTGCATTGATGAGTTCACGTCATAAAACGCTGCCAACTTTTCGAAGAACACGTCTTAGCGCAGTACCGGTGGATGGTCAACAGTATCTTGGTCAGTAGGTTCGATCCCGTTCGCGGTAATTAAACAATGTTGACCACTTATCCGGAGTATGTTGTCGGTGCTTTTATAGTCTTGTCTTCTGTGAAGTGCTTGTCATCACGTGACGGGCTAAATAAACTCGCTACGTTATTTTTATTAATTACTAGTGGCCGCCCGCGGCTTCGCTCGCCCGTTCCCGTAACACCCCGTTCCCGTTGCTTTTTCGGGATAAAAAGTATCCTATGTCTTTCTCCCGGCTCTAAGCTACCTCCCCACTAATTTTCTGCCAAATCGGTTCCGCCGTTCTTGAGTTATAAATAGTGTAACTAACACGACTTTCTTTTATAAATATAGATTTTTAGAGAATTCATCATAAAATAAAAAATATTTTTTTTTATGCCATAGCAGGCAGTAGTCCCCGTGCTCATAGACACCTGGAACACCAGAGGTGGTGCTGATGCGCTGCCGGTCTTTTAGGAATTGATAGACCCGCCTTTTGAAGGAACATGTCGTAGCTCCGAGGGAAAACCGCAGAAGGCAGCTCATTCCACAACTTACTCGTGCGCTGCAAAAACTCTAGTTTTTTTTTTAACATATCGCATTAGCATTGCTCTTCAGCGTGGCAAAGCTACATGCGTTTTGGGGACGCTTCGGTTTAACACTGATTTGGATTAGTTGAGCAGACTCTAGATCGTTAGTAATAATCTGCAGATAGCTCAACTGTTTTATGTGTGTTTTGTTCATATTTTGTAAGTTTTTTGTCTAAGTATATAAAGATAATAATATGTAGCGCTATTTATCAAAGAATTTTGTTTTCGAAAAAAAGGGTTTGCATATAATTTATGCATGTTTCCATAGGACCGTTTCAAGGGTTCGACCATTAGTAATATACCGATCTACCTGTCCATTTAGTTTACTCTTTCCTGGTAAGTTTTATTTAAACTAACCCCTAAGAAACTACCTGCACCTATCTGTTCAAGAGATATTGATCATTATCGAAATTCCCTTCGGAAATGAAAAAAACTTGACTGGACTCTACTGTGCCTGAGAAACTGTGAGGCAATTTTTTTTTGTCAAGCCTACAACAACCTCAACCTTGGTTTTTTATAACTTCTTCAAATGAACTCTTTCAAACACCTGCAATTACTACTAAAAGTCTTACATCTTTTTCGATAAAGTTTCGTTTAGAAGGCTCAAGAATTCGAAACAGTTAAGCGACCAAAATTTAACCCTAACTTACCCATTTCTCTTTTTTATGGCAAAAACTACTTTTAGACCCATGTTTTAAAAAAGTGATAATTTAAAAACAAAGTTATCTAAAAGCCCGCACCAACAAAACCCATTCAAAACTTTTAATGGTTCTTTTATCAATGGACCTTATCAAACATGAGTTTATCAGCTAACCACAAAAGATAAAACAATGAAAAAATCGTCTTTGACCGTTCCACCTTCAATACATCTATTCCTGTCTCCTCTACGTTCATGTGCTATTGTGGTGATAGACAGAGATGGAAGAACCATGTGGCAAATGTGACACCGTCCCCAGGTGGATTCGTCGGGTTCCGCTTTATTCATTCGACTACGTTTCGCGGGAAAGCACGTTCGTTGCGCGCGCGCTCTTCGTTTTGGCGGTTCTTTTCAAAATTGATTCGAATTTCAAACATAGTAATTCGAAACGTTTTAAAACTTTATTTTTTAATTTTGCTCGTGATTTTGGATTGTTTTGTGCCAGTTACGTGCAAATGACAGTTGGATGTGATGAACCATCTTTTCGTGCAATAAGGATTTCTTTTCTTCTCGACGCAAAGGATACGGTGAGTCGGGGACCCTATTCAATTCGGAGTTGTTGCAACAGTATTATTCTACCTATAAAGGACATGGAATTTATCTGCTTTAGAAATGAAGTTTTTTGTTGCGATTCCAATCTTTATTCGAATATTTTCCCTTCCAAATGCGTCAAGGTTTATAGCAACTTTTGTGAGTACCTGTGTTATGTTCTATGTCTGAGTTTTAAAATGTATTTCATAGATACAAATTGACAAAAAAAAGGATTGCATCTACTTAAATATTTTACGAGTCCCTACTAGGTACTAGGTTCACAGTTTCACATAGTACCTACGGGGTTGTATTTTAGGACTAGACAACACTGTAACCACCAATATAAATTTGATCTATCATATCTCGCAGAAACAGCTGGTACACTCTACTTAATTTGATTAAACTAATGTTTCAGTCTTTGACAAAAACATTAAAACCTATCACCACGCTGGTTAACTTAGCTCGAGCCACTATTCAAGAGTTTTAAGAATATCTATGAAAGAACCAGTAGTGTTCAAATTAGACAGAAATGTTAGCTATCCATGTGCTAAGAAGCTCTAAGAAAAACGCGTTGAAATCTTTTGTTCGCGCGAAGAATTAAAAAGAGCGGGCTTTTTAATTCTCTTTACTTTTGAGGAACCCTTATTTTCTGATTATATGACAAATCTATATGAATAATGATAATCATTATAATCGTCATCGTAAGAAGCCTTAAAAATCACTTTAAAATGGTGATAAGTTGGCAAAACCCTATTTCTATAAGGGCAAACAAATTAAAATTTATTGGAACAATTACGAAAATTCTTTTTCTAAAAATACACATTGTCAGAAGATTATAATTATTTAAAATTAAAACATTATTCGATTTGTACGTTAATATCATAAGATAACTTTAAAATTAGGAAATTTACACGACATTTTTAAAACTATATATACTTAATAAAAAAAACATACATATTTTAGTAGTAATAGAGCTCTTTCTGAAAGGCTCGTCCGGGGAAGTAGGTACTACCATCATGCCTATTTTTGCCGTGAAGCAGCATTGCTGTGTTTCAGTTTGTATGGTGTGGGTGCCGGTGAAATTACTGGCACGTGTGGTTAAACATTTGTATGCCACAAGCTGATGGACGCTTCACGTGAGGCTGAACATCAAGTTGATGGACGCAGCGCAGTGCATCGTAGGGCACGTTTCTGCCGTGCATGGCCTGTGAGTCAATGCTTTGTTATAGGTGATGGTTACCACTTAAAAGCTCAAAAAAAACACGGGTGGAAGAATTGAAAGACAGTGACTTCACATTTTTCACCTTCCTTCTATAAATAATAATCGTGCGAAGCCGGGCGAGTAGCTAGTAATAATTGTACATAAAAAATCTTACCTATAAAAGTACTGATAGGGTAGAACTAAAATGGTAGTTAATATTGTACCACAATAATTAGATGATTCATCCATTATTTATAATGTACCGTCCGTGCAATACATTAATATTGATCAGGATCGAATGAAATGTAATTTTTATGCTAACTTTACCAACCCTAGGCATTTGTAAGAAATATTAACTGAAGAATATTTTTGTGTAAAGCAAATGTTGAATTATTTATTTTAGTACTTCCATACCCCTGCTGTATCAAGTAAGGATAGCAGAAAAAAAATAATCGTAATACATAGATAGATAGATAGAAAACTCTTTATTGTAAGTACACCTTAATACAAACGAATAAAACAAATATCTTATACACGTTATGTATAATGGTCGGTCTTATCGCTAAAAAGCTATTTCTACCAGACAAACGTAATTTTTAAGCACGGCTGTTTTCTCATCTTTTTTTACCCAAAACTGTTAAAAAAGATTATTACACATAAAACACGTTATTTTTGCCATTATTTATGTAGTATCGTTGATATAGTCTTTCCTAGAACCTCTACTAGTTTCCGTATGAGCTTTTTACTTTAGCTTTTCTTTTTACCATTTTGCTATAGGTACTATTGATATTTTTTTATAAACACGTTGTGAAACGAACAAGCGATCCACCTGAAGTTAGGTGGCCTCTGCCTAAAACAATTGGATTTGCACTATGTCCATCACAAGACACAAGTTTGATATTTATTTTGCAAACTCTACAAAATTCGCACTAACCAAAGTCAAAATGCTATCGCGATCAAATCAAGGGCCCTCATACACTCTCCAACTCTTATAATAAAACAATTGATCTCCACACAACCTCCAGCACTTGGAGAATATCTCCCTCGAGGGTTCACCTTCAAGGGTCAGTAATGCCCTTAATTATTGGAAGAGCGAGATAGAGCTATGCAGAGTGTAATGGTGCGAGCGAGAAGTTACAGATTATAATAAAGCACCCTTGAGATTCAGCCGACCGTGTGCAGATTTTTTGCGCGATTTACAACCTCTTTGGAGGTTTTAGGGTTCTGTACGCTGAGTTTAAATTAACTTGTTGCTAAGGAACATAGGGTGTAGAGTAAAAATACCTTAAAACTTCGAATCAGTTAGGTTTTATTTATCTATTTTTAAAACGATGGCACAAAACGATTTTTATAATCTGTACCTATTTTTTTATTTGGGTAGTTTGTATAAGTGTACAATTAAGAATTTTAATTTGAATTTCAATATAATGCTTACCAAATTTTCAGTTTATTATAAACGGGAAAAGATTAGAAAATGTATTTTTATTTTTACATATTTTCCAACTTTTTACCATAATATACTTAAACGAGAAAAGATGTTTATCATGTTTATCACTCTAAAAAAATATCTCATCGTTTTATTATAACGCTTTTATTAGCTTCACCTGTATGTATGTATGTATGTATGTATGTATGTAACCGACCCCTTTGAGCTCGATTTGGTCCTACTTTGAACAATCAGATTTGATTCAAACTTTGCACACCTGTCAAAGGTCGATGACAATGCAATAATATGAAAAAAAAAATAAAAAAAAATGAAAAGAAATAAAGAAAATAAAAAAAAAACCTACTTTGAACGATCAGATTTGATTCAAACTTTGCACACCTGTTAAAGGTCGATGACAATGCAATAGTATGAAAAAAAAATAAAAAAAAAATGAAAAGAAATAAAAAAAATAAAAAAAAAACCTACTTTGAACGATCAGATTTGATTCAAACTTTGCACACCTGTCAAAGGTCGATGACAATGCAATAATATGAAAAAAAAATATGAAAAAAAAAAACTAAAAAGTAAAAAATAAATTATAGTTTAAAAAACTAAAAAAAAACGCTTTTATAACTAATTGAACTAAAAAGTTAAAAATAAAACTGTAATAATCAATTGAAAATTTATATTATTGTACAAAAAGCGTGGGGGGCTTGATTTTGATTGTTGTAAATATTTTATCAATAGTTTATTGTATCTGAAGTTATTATAAAAAGCACCCCATGCTTTTTGTACAATAATATAAATTTTCAATTGATTATTACAGTTTTATTTTTAACTTTTTAGTTCAATTAGTTATAAAAGCGTTTTTTTTTAGTTTTTTAAACTATAATTTATTTTCATGATGTAATAAGTATTAAGTATTTAATTTTGGTCTTCAATTTGCAAAATGGAAAATGTTTTTCCATGCGGAACACTGACATCAGACGACAGCTCACGCCAAGCTAAACCTTTTATTTTTTACGCCGTGTGAAAGTGTTTCCAGTCTATTGAGTTCAGGACCTAGGTTCTGGGTGAATGATTCAGGACCTAGTTCTAGATGAATGACCTAACACGCTATACAGCTCCAACCTGAGTTTAGTTTTCATTTTTGGTATTCTTGAAGAACTTAGCTTCTTACTTTTGAATAATCTTATTCAATGGCATATCCGTAGTTATATTTACACTAGCAGTTGGTGCCCGAGCTTCGCTCGGTATTTTTTTTTTGGTAAACTGTTGTTGTGAATTATATTTAAATACGAATTACTTACATACTGATTAAATATTAATATTTTTCGATCTTACCGACATAATAATAAACGTTATGATAAAGTTGATTATTTACTTTACGATTACGGGGACATTTTCTAAAAATGAATCCTAGCTAGATCGTTTTATCGTCCCCGAAAACCCCTGTATACTTAATTTCATGAAATTCGTTGGCTCAGTTTCCGAGATCCTAAATATATATATATATATATATATATATACAAGATTTTCTCGTTTAAAAGTATAAGGTTTTCAAAAATAAAAAATATTCTTCAATATATTCAAAAATATTCTTTATTCAAACATCAAGACGAGAATCTCGAGCATTTTAAAAAAACTGACTGTGCGATACAATAAAAATTAACCCTTTTGAAACGACTTGAAAACAAATCGTTGTGCTTGTCAAGATTAAAAAAAACAAAAGAATGATTCTGCGGTAGTTCCGTACACAGACTATAAAATTATTATATTGTCATTTTAATTTATTTGTTTGCATAAACAGGAGTGTGCATTTAATTATAAAATCCATAGGGGTCTTGCAAGACGTTGCATTTTTTACCTGTACTATTTTGGTAATAATGTACTTCAGACAAAATTACGTCATAAATGTCACCTATTCTGGATCAGTGAAAGGCTCGTTCGAGGATGTACTACCTCCATAGTCCATCCACAATAGTGGATGGACCCCCAACATGGATACGTTGGGGGTCCGTCCATCCACTATTACTTTTACAAATCTGATGAAACATACTACAAATGGTAGTTTTTAACCGACTTCTAATAAAAAAGAGGGGACTCTCAATTTTGCTTTAGTTATATTTTTTAAATGTTTGTGATTGCATAATTTCGTCATTTACGAGCCGATTTGAATTTTTATGTCAAAGGTAATACCTACTTCAACAGGCATAAAATTTCATCAAAATCGATTCAACAGTTTGGTCATGAAGTTTTTTTACTGATAATAAGTTCAAAAGTACATTTTCATTCGCTAATTTGCAAATGGTTAATGTGTTCCATTAGCAGTAAAAAAACATAAATTTTAACACGACATTGTACGTTACAATTCTCACGGAAATACCAGGCAGTGCTTGCAAGTAAAAAGTTAAACGAAATTATAAGGAAAGGGGTGAGCAGCGATCTTTTCTTATAGATACAAATCACATTTACTTTTGATGAGTGAGATTTGATTGCTGTTGACAGCGATGTTATTTTTGTGCCGAAAAAAAATAAAATGCCACTTTTTCGCGATCAGTTTTTTTTCAGAAATGCTAAGCTCTCATTTCGCAGAGCACGGCATTCTTTTATCCCATCCAAAGCAATGCAACTGCCGAAGGTCTGATTATATAATCTGCTACTGTAACCCTACAAAAACGAAAAAAAATACTAATTTGGCACTAATTTGAAAACCCATCGGTTTTTTTTTTGGAGTTTTTAAAATTCGAACCACTGAAGCTCACAAATTGCTTACTGTAGTATTGACACCTGTCAAATTTCAAACCTGTCTTCTAATAGTCTGTTTGTAAATGTCAAAGTTTCAAACCCTGTCAGTGATGATCGTAAATAACCCCAAACGGCTGACATAACAGTTATGTCCTGGGAACATGGTATACCCTAATCCCCAAAACCAGAGGTCAAGGGGGCAATGGGGTTGATTTATATTGATAAGCTTGAACACCTGGACTGGCGCGTCTTGACTTGAAACTTTTTTTTTACTCCATGATTTTAGGAAGTCATAGTTTTTTATTTTTCTTTTAATTCAAACCAACTTTTATTTTGAAACTTTACTTACTCAGCAACTTACTAAGTTTACGTATTAGAATAAAGTATCTAGCTTAAAATTAGTGAAACAATACGGGCTATTATTGCATTAACACGAGCTCTTATTCTATAATCTGTATTTCACATAGCCGTTGAAAATCGAACCAAAAAGAAAACCGTTCAGAAAAATAATCGCCCAAACGTGTTTGAATTTCGAATCCTCAAAAGATTTTTTGCACATAATACCCGCGGAACAAGGGCACGGTAAGTCGGGTTAACAATAAACATTGGTTATGAGCCTAGGGGAGAGTAACATCAAGTCAAAGTAAGACCTCTTTTTCTTGACAATGACAGTTGCGTCAGAGATAGGCAATAAAAAAGATTTTACGACTGTACCATAGACTCGGATTATCTATAAATGAGTGTTATATCGTAATTCTAGTTTTAAGTGCAGTCGTTTTATTGAGTGTACGAGGTAATAAAGTTATTTGGTTTTGTAACACTAACGAGTGTTTGATAGCAGTATGTCGTTATTGTGGATACACATTTTAATTTGATATTAATAAAAGTTGAGCAACATGTTATCATGAGAAGTATTTGGCTTTTGATATTTTCACAGCTGCTTGATAACGACGGCAAATATAAACGAGCTTAAAAAAAAATTCTACTTTAACTCCAAGCTCGTTTTTTTTCTTGTGACTGTTTTTTTCAATGTGTAGTTTGAATAAGCAATTTTCTCATGAGTTTGTATTAGTAAACGAATCCAACCATCTGCCATAGATATAAATTACAACTGAATGCCATAATCAAATACTCAATAAGTACGCCCCTTAAAATTAGATGGTAAATTTCCCACAAGTCGACTTCAAGGAACGATTGTTGTCACGAATAAATCACGGTACAAGTCCTTTGCTACATAAAAAAAAAGTATATCAAATTTTTTAAATATATCATAAACTTCCTCTTTTACAAACGACTTTAAGGATCATGAAATAAAGTTCAAAGTTGAGCAGCATGAAAGTTTTAGTTCCGTAAGGGTGCATCCTTATTGTCCCATTTCGCACTTCCTCTAACAATGACCCGGGTTCAAAAGAATAGAAGATGGAAGATGCAGAATCTTTTTCTGCTCTAGATTGGATAACAATCAATTATTATTACTCTCGTTTTTTTTAACTTAAGGCGAAGGTACGCAATTGTTCCGATGACAATACTTCCAATTTCGTAAGGGTTCGCTTACCTTGCCTTTGACATAACATCTGCCTTAGTTTTTTGGGTTATTTGACTTGCAATACACAAACTTTTTATTAAGTTAGCGCAACATTATATTACCAACTAGTCGTGTAAAGGTAGTTAAAGTTTTATCGTATAAAGAAAATAATAGGTACATGCAATAATAATTGCTAGTTTCAGTTTGAACTTCAAAATTAAGCCAAACTACTTATAGGGTTTTATAAAAGTCACGCCGCACACCGTAATAACTAACCTAAAAACAATTAAATTCAATTTAAAAATGTTACTCTCACATTCACTCAAATGCCAAATTATTTTCCAAATTATTATACTTATACGTTTACTCTATAACTAGTCATGACCTAGTAACCCCAGAAGCCGTTTGGGTCAAAATGACCCCATTATTTTCGTCTATCTTCCGCAAAGATGTCTGTTGTACATTTTCCCATGATTCCAAATCCTTCAGTCTAATTAAAGGAACACCCATAAGAGTAATTTCATGGTCAATGGTTTTGTAAATATTTTGGGGTATAATATACCCTTATTATTTTTATGATTCCACGTCTTGTGGTCTTCTGATATAATTTATCTGTTCATTTAAGTGTCATGAGAATGAATGAAGTAAGTAGTGATTATTTTTTTAATCACTACTTGAGTTTTAAATGTGTGTTGTTTTTGTAAAAAGATTGTTCACCAAAAAAAAGATGCTTTAAGAAATTGGTTTAGAATTAATACACCATCACATGATATCATAGTATTGCGTGCCATAACATTTAAATTAAAATATAAGTTAACAATTTAAATATTACTTTAACCTTAAAATGATTGCCTACTTAATGACTATAAATAAAAAAATCACGATCACAATTATATATTTTAGCTTAAAACAAGAACACTTGATAAAAAATGTGTGCCAGTTTGTTGTAACAAATCAATATAAATTAAACAAAACAGTTGTGAAAAAGCTCCCGAACCAGTATGAATCCCAGCTGGACTCTTAATTTAGAAATCAATCCGGAATATAATTAAATTACAACCACCCCATTTGACCCCGCTGGTAGCGCCATATGGTTAGAGATTGAAGATAAAGTTATAATATCCTAGTGGAACATATTGTTATGACGTTGAGTAGACATGGCTTAGTTTTTTGACCTCTCGAACACTTTTGTAATAGAGTCGCTATCTATGAAAAAATAACTAACTCGTTTTTAATTTTGGACTGGCCTCTCAGCTCCGTTGGTAGTAGCTCTGCATTCAGCGCCGTTGGTCGCGTTTTCGATTCCCACCGAGAACAAATATTTTTGTGCTGAACACAGATGTTTGTTCTCTGTCTGGGTGTTATATTGTGTTAATTATTTACAAAAATAAACTATTTATAAATATTTATATCAGCTATCTGGTTCCATAGATTTAGATAGAATTGCCAACAATATTGATATAATATTGATTATTATTTTAGTCCTCAATATAAAGTTTTTAAAAACATACCGAATATACCACGGCTGTTTACTAACGTACATAGCAAAATAATTACTTATAAAAAAGTATGCAGTATGTACTTAGACCAAATTTTATACTAATATAAAAATATTTAGATTGGCTTTGTGTGCTTTCTTTTTAAAATATAATCCAAAGAATAAGCACTTGTTAGTCGACTAACAAAAAACCCACGTTCTCAATTACTTACTAATTGGAAACTAAGTTCTTGTTTCGTCATAAATTACTAATTAGTCTGTTCCTAGGAAGCCTAACGATACTTCTACGTTAAATATTTTATCAGGCATGGGAAATACTACCTAAAGGTCAGCTGATACGTGCTGGGAATGTAGGTAATATATAAAGATTGCGTTCATAAGAAATAAGTAAATAAATGAAGAACAAATAAATAAATTAATATTTTTGACAATCCACACAAAGATGAAGTAAACGCAAGAAAGGCTTTTAATTTTATTTTTTAATGATTACAAGTAGTTTTCTCTTTCAGATAAGTTTCTTTGTAAAATAGAGTTTTCTAACCTTACCTATTGAGAGTGTCCATGTACTAATATAGGTACCTATCTGGACGTGCTGTTGACTACCTTACCTATATACATATTACAGATATCCTGAAGAGTTGTGAGCACCAAATATCATAATTTGATGTCTTCTTATATTTTTTCCCCATAACGAGCCTTTGACTTTGATACTTGTATTTTAAAGTTCAAATACCGACAAAAGTAGGTAATTGTATTACAATTATCGTGCACATCAAATTGTAATACAAATTATACCCTTTTACGGGATATCCAAAGTGAGTGCGTGGGCGACATGACAGCTGCATAGGGTTAAATGCTTTCGTATTATATTTGATCACTCACTAATTCGGGGTTTCGGAACTATTTGTATCGGCGCCATGCGTAAATATTTCTACAGCTTTTGCATACAAAAGCTTTTATCGAAAGTTTTTGTAGAAAAATAAAAAATAAACTCGGCGTCAAAAACATGAACGCCCTAAGTCTAAAATTTAAATATTCAGTTTATCGATAATATTCAATGTCCACCACCGTGGAAATGTCACCAAATCGGTATGCCATTAACTTACCATAAAGCCACAAGGCTTCGTAGTTACGGGCCCAAACATACGCACTGCCGAAACAGCCTGAATAATTCATGAGTACAGCGCCACCTGCCGTTTAACCGACAAACTACCATTTGGCATCGTAAATAACTGTCTAATACATATTTTAGCTAGTTGTCCCTTCTGCCCGTAGGACATTACCCTAACCTAAAAAATTCTGGAAAAAATAAGATAGGTAAGACTTGTTTTTATGAATTAAAACTACGTACCTGCGTTTTTCTCTGTAACAATTTTATGTTATCCTAAACTAAAGACAACAAAAACGAAATCAAAGGAATAAAAGAAAATGAAGAAATGAAAGGAAGGAATGAACGAAATCAAAGTGAGGCTCACAAAAAGCTCACCTTGAAGGAAAATCTTGCTAATTGCGAGAGAGTTCAAAATGGTAATTTTAGTGGTTGGGTTGGTTTTCTTCTATCTAGCTAGTATGTTGTGTAGCTAGTAGGTAAGTATGTTTTATTTATTCCATCCTTATTATTTTCCCAGCTCAGTATGATTACTTACTGAAGCTGAAAAGTTGCAGATAGCTCTTTTCAATTATATATTTCATGTGTTACTAATGCAAATCTGTCTCGCGACATAAAACTCGATCAGATCTTGACCAATGACGGTTGATAACTTTTGTCTGTCTCAGCTGTTTATCATTTTGTTTGTATGTATCATGTAGCATTCATTCTAGACAAAAACCCGGCTATCCCCTTGAAAATTAATCAAAAAGCCCTTAGAAACGGTAAAAAATTGAATTTCGAATTCCAAGCCCGCTAAAACACGTTTCGTTCTATTCATCCAGCTTCTGACATCCAGCACGTTCCACACAACAAGAAGTCTTTAGTGAATCTAGACCTTATTCTTGAGAGGTTTCGGGAACGTTTTGAAAATGGAACGACATTTTATTTTGTATTCAATGAAACTTTTTGTGCGCGACCCTATTTCGCGAGTCGAGACGTGTATTCGATATTTAAAATTCTCCAGGAGAAATCTTAAATTCAATAGTAATTCGGTATAATATAGGGAGAGAGGTTATAAAGAATAGCGCGAACGCCCTATTTCTGCGGTGTTGTATGCGCAAATTCTCGCGGGCAGTATTGTGCGATACTGGTTCGCGCGCTGCGTGAGTCCGTCTGCCTAGCGTGCATGAATAAGCTCCAAGTTTCTAATTACACACTCAATTTGGTAGGTAAAGCGAGAAATATGAGTTATTGCCCTGACCGTAACCGAGATGAAATCGGCCATTTTATCCTAGCAACAAAGGTATTTTGGTGCACGGCTTAGCATTACAAAAGGTAGATTTGCCTGTGTTTGATAAGTGATTAACTAATGTGATTAGGATTATAATGAAGTTCTAAAAGGGTTTGATTCGTTGCATATGCATTGCGACTGCGGGTGACCTGAATTAGATTAATTTATTTTATTTAATACAATCAAGATGAAAATAGGGCCTATATAAAAGACAACAGGTACCAATTCAATTTCAATTTCAATGTCCTTCATTAACAATATTAACACTAGCTAATAAAATTAACACTTTAATATTAGCTTAGCTATTCAAAGAGGTAACGTTGCCAGCCTTTTAGGCACATTGCCTGCGGTCGGTGATCTGAACTCTGTTTTCTACCTGTAATACCTACAAGTGGAAAACAGAGTTCATTATAAAATTTTCTAGTTTCTTATATAATGTAATTTTTATTTTTTCTTTTTAATTAGGTATTTCATGTTGTTTAGTAATAGTTTTTGTAAATAATGTATATTCTGTTGTAAATATTATAAAAATAATTTTATATTAACACTATTTTCACAATATAAAAAGTAATCAATATTTTTTAAGACATCAGTAGTAGTAAGATTGTTTTGCTTTCCAGCATACATAGATAAATAAATAACTCTTTTATATTATACATACACAAATATACCGTTTTTTGATTAAAAATAAAAAAAAACAGTTTCTCAAGTTTTTAGCTGACTTCAAATAAAAAAAGAGAAAATTCTCAATTTAGTGAATGAAGAGAACAACATTTTCCTGGATATTTTTTAGGGAAAAGCTATTTATAGCAGCAGAATTCCACTTCAAATGAGTTGTCCCGATTCTGTATGGAGGCTGGTTTTTTATTCCTCGAGGCCTTTAACTGGAACCACTTTATGCTGAACTTTGAATGCCTAAAACATAGAACTTGAAACCCTACTTGAATATTTTTTAAAGCCCTCCATTGTTTTTAAATAAATTATTTTAACTCAAATAAATAAGTTGATGGTTGGTATTCTATAACGATCAGGCATCCCTAAAAATCTGTCAGATTAGGCAGATGATGAATGACATTGACATTTTAACTGTCAGATTGCAAATGTCAATTCGTTGGATTTTATTTCGTCGTGGATTTCAGTGCGTTGTGTTGTGTTCTCGTAGCTTTCTCAAATTATCTTCTAACTTACCTGACCCCTGACTCGGCTTTGTTTCAACGGATTGATTGTTTTATTGCACGCGATTTGGATAACGGTAGCTTGGAGATAAAACCCTGACGACTTGGCTATTCACAACGGTATTCGACTACGTTCCTATTCGTAGATTATGGCTCGCTGTATCAATTGCAACATAGCAAGTCATCCTTTACAACAACAGCATCTTTACAATGCTCTGGATATGGATCTCCAGATCATTTCAATTATAGAAGAATGGATAGCTCGGGAGGCAAGTAATACTATTTTTTTTTTACTAATCAAACCTAAACTAACCTTAACCTGGTCGATAGTGCGTTATATTTTTTCTAGCAAAGTAATTTTTACATTGTTTTCAGGTTGAAGATGGAGATACTATTTGCCAAGAGTGCATGGACCTATTAATGCGCGAATATTATGGTAGATTTCATGGCATTCATGGTGATAGACAACTTGGTCATCTATCTATTGGTTGGTCGTCCTGAGCGAGACCATATTATAGCTAACATCATCAGTCCCCGTCAGGTAAAATAGTTTTAATAATAATTTTAGTTTTAAAAACATTCATTGTTTTCACATCAGGCTAACATTTATCCATTTCCAAATATAACCTCACACAATGTATATTTTATTGTAGAGTCAACTAGAGGTTCTCACGGGTAGGCTATGTTACATACACAGTATAATAATATGTAGCTAGATTACAAACTAAATTGTGTAAGCTAAACTTAAGAATCAACATTGGAAAACGCATTGTGAAAACGGGTAATAAAAAAGTAAATAGGGGTTGTTATTTATAATGCACCATTATGTAGTAAAACTTAAGTGGTCAAAATTCCTTTTCAGATTAATGCTGATGCTCGAGCGTGCAACGCCTGCTGGCTAAGAGCACACTTATACGCTCCAGAAGTGGTAGAAGATGAAAGAATAATCATTCCAGATGACATAGTGGAAAGCGAATCAAGTTCTGTAGCTGAACCTGTAAGTGTCCCTAGCTCTGACTTGGAAAGGGACAGCATTCATCAATTGGAAAATGAAAATATGCATTTAGATGGTTACAGTCGAACTCCAGATACTTCAAACCATTGTTTTGTACCAGAGTGTGCAAATATCAAACGCCTCAGAGTACCTTTGTTTCTGAAAAATAAGATACTCAATGATAACAAAATATATGTCACTGAGAAAAATGCCGATTGGAATGACCGAATTTGCGGCTACTATTGTAACTGTTTCGTAGGAAAAAGAACTGTTGGAAGCTGTGCTCATGTAATGACAATTGTTTGGTATTTAGGGTGGGCAAGGCATCAAAATAATATTACACCACCTGCACAATTTTTGGACCATATCCTAATAAGAGAAGATGTTGAAAATGAAGAAATTGAATAAAAAAATAATCAATTTATCAATTCTTGTTTCATTTAATAGCATTAGTGCTAAAACTAGGTTTTCGACCATACACGGCACTCTGTTCTGTCTGTTGCATACAATACAAGTTTATGTCTACCTAGTGTGAACCTAAGGGAAGGTAAGGTAGCTCATAGCCACTCATAGCGATGAGGAGTCACCAGGCCTTGAAAATAGGGCTCTATTGGTTGTCCTGCTAAGTTTGATAGGGAACGGTTGTGCTTCATAAAATTGAATAATGGTTGAAACGTAAGGGCGTTGTGCGGGTTTGCTCAAGGCCCACTCCACTACATTCTGTAAATTCCAGTAGGTACTTTAATCTGGATTTTTTATCAAGTATCCTCTAGATCTAGAAGACTAATGTTAGTTGCTGTTTCGATCTTTTGATGAATTGAAGGGCAAGAATTATCTTGCACTTGCACCGTCTGTCATAGAGGTATTTTTTGTTCTAGCGCTGGATATTTGTCATTTTGCCAAGTCGTAGTTAAGTGCTGCCAACTCTTAAATTAAAAATACCACACACACCCATCCACACCCAAGATCCACACAGAAATTATCAAATCATTGCAATAATTTCGCTAATGTCCTATCATACATCGTACTAATGACAAAAAAATCATATTCCCCTAACAGAATCAACGTGTTGATAGCGCTGATTATGAGTTTTCAATAGTTTCATCGCTAATACAAACAGTCTTTTTTTTCAAAAATGGCGAGCTTTAGAATTTTTTTGTTTTAACAGCTAAGCTAGATTTGTCAACCTCTATCCATATATAATATTTGGATAGCGGTTAAGAATTAAAAATATTAAAAAACCATATCAGGACATGTCATTTATAGATAGATAGATATTAAACCAGTCTAAAAATGCACGCCCCGTCCACCACGTTTTCTTGACGTTGACTCACAGCACAGTAGTTAAAAATAATCCTTGTAATATAAGTAATAAAGAACAATTTACTTTGACTGACTGGAGTAGCGGGACGTCCATTTTAAGCTTGGACGATCTCTACCTCTTTATTGATTACCATAGTATGACACATATAGAAATACAGTATTTAGCTGTAAAATAAACATTCACAGTAAAACAATGGGCGGCCTTATCGCTAGTGACCTCTACCAGGCATTGATGTGGATGATGAAATAAAATGATAGTAAAATCCCGTTAGTAAGGTAAAATAACTTTAATTGCTCACGCTAGTGAAGCTCATTGAGAACATAATAAATAATAGTACCACAAGTTCAAGTCCGTTAGCAAATTAAATACAACTTGGGTTTCTAAAAAACGTCTGTCGGAATGACGGCTGTATTATAGCGGAGATACGTCAGACTTTATGTCCACTGACGACGTGCCCTAAGTAATATGTGTCATAACAGGCTATGAGAATAGTATTGCACCAGCACTAATACCTTTGTTTTAGCATTAACTTTAGAAATTATGAGTATTACGACTCTTATAAAAGTCTACTTAATTACACTCATAACTTCATTACTCAAAGTATTACTGGATGAAATTGCTAAATAAGGTCGTCAATGGTCCAAGGTTTACTAGAAGAAATTGCTTTATAGCATCAAGGTCGTCAATGGTTCTTATTGTGCAATAAAGGATTTTGTAAACGATTTTTTTTATACTACTATTAGATGATAGACCAAGCGTACCTATTACTTATCGATGTTAAGTGATAACTATTGCGAACAAAGCATTGCCTCGTAAGTCCCATAATTATATTCTATGAATTATAAAAAAACTACACTAAAGTATTTAGGTTTGCCGGCATCGTATTTACAAAATCGATGTTAAGGTAACGGCCACTGCTTTTCGGTAATCCCGGCTTAAGTGCGATGTTTTGAGTGTGTTTATGGTGTTGGGAATGTAGAGTAGGTTTCATGGTAAATGGTAAATAGGTTTATTGCCAAGCGCTAAATCGCTTTCATCGCCTCATTCTAGTTTATGGAAACTACTACGTATGGACGTTGTAGAAAAGATCGTCGAAGATTTATGGACATAACGGGTGTAAATTAGCGATGATTAAATTACAACTTACTCTTACCGGTATAGTCAGCATCAGTTCTTAGTAGTATTCATATTTATAATAATCAAATCTTAGTAGCAGTAAATAAATAAATAAATATAAATATTCCGGACAATTCACATAACACTACCCAGCCCCAAACTAAGCAGAGCTTGTAATATGGGAATCAGATAGCTGATATAATACTTGAATACATTTTTTTTTTGTAAATACATACTTAGAATACAATATTACACCCAGACAGAGAACAAACATTTATGTTCACCACACAAATATTTGTTCTCGGTGGGGATCGAACCCACGACCTACGGCGCAGAAGGCAGAGCTACTACCAACTGAGCTAGAGGCCAGTCAAAGCCAGTAGAGCAGTAGAGCTCTTTGTAAAGGGCTCGTCTGAAGAAGTACTACCACCATGCCTATTTCTGCCGTGAAGCAGCATCGCTGTGTTTCAGTTTGAAGAGTGTGGATGCCGGTGTAAAAAACATGATGGTAGTGCTTTCCCGAACAACCCCTTCACAAAGAGGTCTATTATAACTAATGCTTAGTATAGCTCTTTCTGAAGCTCTTTAGCCCCATATTCAGAAGCAGTGCTTGAGTCTGAGTCGAGCTTCAAGCATAGATTCATGACATTTTTCAATCAAGAACTGTCAAAATATCTATGCATGAAAGTGACTGAGGCTCGACTCATGCACTCAAGGCGTGTTTGCTTTGAAGTCGATCTGTATTTTACCAGTGCATGTCTGATACTTAGATTCGTAAAACATGCACCAATACAAATAAATCTAGTAAATAGCGATGCTGTTCATTACCTCTCACTCTACATTATTGTCATCCATAGTGTGCGAGAGAGAGAGAGTAATAAGCAACGCCATCTTGGATTTGTTTCTTGATTTGTGCGAGTTGTACCTTGACGTATCGAATCATTCACGACTACCTACCGTTACAGTGCATACCTAGCTGTATGCTGTCTGGCACATCGAAATGGTCTATTACCAGTAATTGGCTATGGATCAATCTCATGAGTAGCCATGGATGCTTCCCGGGGGCCTTCGTCATGGCTTAACAAATGACCAACAGCTTAGCAACTTAGTTCCCCATAATATTTTTTTTTCTTATAGCGTATCCCAACGCTCGAATGTTTTTGTTTTAGGACGTGTAAGGAACTATATTGTTTTATAAAATACAGTTGTTAGTTCAGGAGTGTATTTAAAAAAATGTTTTGTAAAACTTATTTTTTATAATATGATCATCAAACTTTATTAATAGATTGAATTTAAAAAGACTTACGGAGCGAAAGTAATATACCAATTTCTCCACAAACAAACAAATTGGTTTAACAAACCGTCTTTCCTCCTCCGCAAAGATTAACCCAGTGTAAGATCATATCGCCAAACAGATTACCTACTTAGTTATACTCAGAGATACTCCCCTATATTCCTAAATCCTTTCCATCTCTCCGTCAGATCAATATTTGCACGTCAGAAACGCATGAGAATTCACCACCACACGCTAGTAGAACCTTTACACGTAGTGAATAAGGTCTAGATTTGATTGGAGATGAGAGAAATGTAAAAACCATGATGTACTATGACGGATAGAGGTCGTGAGAATAGGCAGAACAGTGATAGATTAACAGTAATTTGTCATCGTGTTGACAAACATTATCATAACTGCATATAGCTGTTTACTGCTGTGGTTTACCGATGGAGGCCCAAGATTGCCTGGTTTATGAAGGCAAGTAATTAACAGCGTCAATCATCCAGGCAATTCCATTATTGTAACCTACTTGTTCGATGAAATTAGCGATTTTCTGAACTAATTACAAACTAGGGTAGTGAATCTATCGTACTATTTGATTGCTCATACTGTTTTCTTTATTACAGGTACAAAATGCTGAAGTGGGCAGTATACGGTAAAAAGAATCAAGATAATAATTTTGAGAGAGATGACTATGAAGACTGCAGAAAAGCAACCTTTGATAACACTGCTAGAAGATCATTGGATGCTGAAACAGTCAAGAAGAGTAAAAAACCCAGCAGATATCAGAGAAGATCTCTTGGTGCTAATGCTAGGAAAAATGCTTTGACTGCGGATAAAGAGAATTTGAACTATATTGGCTGTACGCCAAATTATTTTAAAGAGGGCTTCATCAAAAAAACTGAAGGTCTTGCTCTCAAAGACGTTAGCAATATTACCCCAACTTCAGTTACCCCTGTTAAAAGTTATGAAAGAAGAAAGCTTTATTTGAACAGTCCAGTAGATGATGTTCCTCCAGATTTGCCCCCAACACCTCCAACCTATAGCAGGAGAGTAAGAGAAGCAAAGAAGAGAAAATTAGAAATGACTAGTGTAAATAACAATGATATATTTAGTAGAGATAGTTGTATTTATAGATCAGAGAGGAGAATAAGTGTAGATAGAAACTCATTAAGCTCGCCGCGACTTAGTCACAGCACATCTGAACCATCATTAAATGATCTATCAGACCGGCTTAGTGCAGTAACAACTAGTAATAGACACTCTATTGCTCTAAGCAAACAAATAAAAAATACTAAGCCAGTGTGTACTACCAAAACGATGAGTGAAGGTCTAGTGGAAATCGAATACGACAAAGATATAGTCATAAATTGTACAGAAAAGCCCGTTGATGTTGACAAATCCAGTGAAGGAAAAACTTTGCCAATCTTTGGCCATCACATTTTTTTGGAGAATCCTCTGTACTTCAACAAAAAGGAAAATGGGATCAGAGATATAAGGCCTTTGAAACGTACTCGAAAGAAATCGAATGAATTTCAAAGTTCATTTATGTCACCTTCTATGGACAAGAGGGATACACATACGATGGTAAGAGAAGCTTGCTCACCTATGTCTATTACACCGTTATCTGTTAGGCTGGCGGAATTGAGATTTAGTACGATGAGCACACATACCAAATCACAAAGAGTGCCTTTCACAAATGACGTATCAGAGTATTTCCCTAAAATAGAGATCCCGTTTACCGTCCCCATGAGAGATGAAGAAGTTTCAGCTGAAATGGAAAATAAGTTCATTCTGGGAAAAGATTCTATTGGTTTTGAAACGGAATCTACAATTTCAACAACAGAAATGGGAGATGTAACTTTAGAAAGAATGATTGAGGATATAATCAAGAGTACAAAAATAGTTAAATCAAAAAGACGGATACTGAACGGAATACCAACTAGTAGATTACCTATTGAAGAAGAAATCCCTACCCTAGAGGCAGTCAAAGATTTGTTTGTAAATCCTCAAGCTGAAAATAAAGCTAACCTAATAAAAGAAGCTAAGTACGTAAACTTATCTAGAGAAAACTCAGTTTCTCCCAAAAACTCTCCTGTAAAGAAGATGAAACCAGTACACAGAGTGAACGACAGGCTCTTGAAGAATCTGCCTATTGGATGTTTTATTCTTGATGACGGAGACGGCTATAATGAAAGGGAAGTTTGCACTCCCGAAAATGTTATCTCGTTGAAATCAAGAGTGGTTCCTGAAGTACCTAAGAGTATATCACTTGTCAGATCTCGTTCAATGTGCTCTTCGATGGATAAAAGCAGTTTAGAAGATCTTTCGGAGTCGACTCCAGATTTGTACTCAGCAGCGGCCAACCGTGCTAGTCTCAGGTTAAAGCGTCAAAGATGCATCCGTCGTAAGAAGTCTACCCTCAGTAACGAAAGTCAGTGGAAGCCAAAGGATCCCAAATCCTCGATTCTAACTCTAGAAATGGGTCTGCCTAGTCCTGCGTCAGAGCTACCAAATTCTTCTCTATGCGAACCTATGAGCTCTCCTCTACAACCACTGACTGATGACGACTTTCTGCAGTTCCCGAATAATTCTATTCGGTCAAACGTGTCTCACAGCAGTTTGATGCCAAACAAAGATCCAGGGACACGAGAGCACTTTGGATTGACACTTATGAACGGTATACCAAGTCCGATCACTCCTGTACCGAATCTCAAGAGGCCTGGAAAAGTTCTGAGTGAAGAACGAGCGCATAAGACCAGCAAGCTAGATGAGGAGCTACTGACCGATGGATATACTCCTGTGATTGAGCACAAGTCAATCAGGAGATGTTTGACTTACTCTCCAGAAGAGACTAGCATATCGAGCAGCGAAGAGAAACGAAGTAGTGTTGCTAGCAATCGACTAGATGGAGACAGGAGCACTGATCGGTTTCAAGCCCTAAAAGGGACCATCGATTTAGAAATCATGACACGGAATGACGTCATAGACGTGCACGGTGAGTGGTGACTATCGAACTCCATTTACTTTTTATTTTATTACTAGCTGATACCCGCGACTTCGTCCGCGTGGATATTTGAGTTCTTTTTTTTTATTTTGATATGACCAACTGTAGTTACCATAGTTTTGAGCTTGTACGTTAGAGTGTATTTGAATTTGAAGGCAAGTGCTGTTGTTTTATTTTTCAGCAGTGTCTAATTTAAGTATGATAGATGTTTCCCGCAATTTTGTCTTAGTGGTTATCATCGGTTTTTTTGTAAACCTTTGTGTGTATTCGAACCTGGTGACAGATGCTGCGGCAGCTGAATTTTTTAAAATGTTTTTCTGCGTATTTTGTAAAGCTCTTTTTCGTGATTTTGTTTTAGTGGCTAATTTGGGCTATCGTATTCGTTGGTGTATGATCGAATCTGGTTTTTTTAGTTTGACATGATCAAATGCAAGTTACCATAGTTTTGAGCTTGTACTTTAGAGTGTATTTGAATTTGAAGGCGAGTTCTGTTGTAGCTGTTTTTTTTCAGCGGTGTTTAGTTTAAGTATGATAGATGATTCCCGCAATTTTGTCTTGGTGGTTATCATCGGTTTTTTTGTAAACATTTGTGTGTTACCTGGTGACAAATGCTGCGGTAGCAGAAAATTTTTTAACGTTTTTTTTTGCGTATTTTGTAAAGCTATTTTTTGTGATTTTATGTTATATTAGTGGCTAATTTTGGGTTTCGTATGCGTGTTGGTGTATAATCGAATCAATTTTTTTTAATTTGACGTGACCAACTGCTGGTTACCATAGTTTTGAGCATGTACTTTAGAGTGTATTTGAATTTGAAGACAGGTGCTGTTGTACTTGATTTTTTTCAGCGGTGTTTAGTTTAAGTATGATAGATGATTCTCGCAATTTTGTCTAAGTGGTTATCATTTTTTTTTTTGTAAACCTTTGTGTGTATTCAAACCTGGTGACAGATGCTGCGGTAGCTGAAAAATTTTTAATGGTTATTTTTGTGTATTTTGTAAAGGAATTTCTTGTGATTTTATGTTATATTAGTGGCTAATTTAGGGTTTCGTCTGCGTGTTGGTGTATAGTCGAATCAGATTTTTTTAATTTGACATGACCAGCTGGTTACCATAGTTTTGAGCATGTACTTTAGCCGTTTTTTGAAGCGGTGCGGTGTTTAGTTTCGGTATGATAGGTGTTTTCCGCGATTTTGTCTTAGTGGTTACGGTGGGGTAAACTTTTGTGTGTATTCAAATTTGGTGACAGATGCTGCGGTAGCAGAATTTTTTTTACTGTTTTTTTGCGTATTTTGTAAAGCAATTTTTTGTGAATTTTCATGAAACTTTTTTCCTTTTTTTTCTTCTTTTAGGAAAATAATTTTCCGATTTTCTTTCTTAATGCACCTTTGCTCTATAAGAGCAACACATCTTCCAAGTTTCATGCTTCTAGGACTAATGGTTTAGGCTGTGCGTTGATTTTTCTTTAAACCATTTTTCCCTTTTTCTCCTCTTCGGGAAATAGTTTTCCAATTTCCTTTCTTAGTACACCTCTACGTTATAAGAGGAACATACCCTCCAAGTTTCATGCTTCTAGGACTAACGGTTTAGGCTGTGCGTTGATTGTCAGTCAGTCAGTCAGTCAGTCAGTCAGTCAGTAACGAAAGAGTTTTATATATTTAGATTCGTTTTTGTGAGTATTTTTTTATTCGTTGTCTGTTTTCAGTGATTCGATGCAGAGATTTACAACGGTCTACTGGAATCGGAAAGGTGGATGACATCAATGCTTATGCTAAGGTTAGTTAATCATGTTATTTGCTAGCAAATGTGGTCTAATTACTACCACTGCCTATTTTTTGAAAGGATGTTTTTGAGGAACATCAAAGTAAATACGACAGAATTGGTTTACTTATTGATTTCGTTTGTCTCACTGCGGGTCAAAGCTCTCTCCCAAATATTTGTTTTATCTCTGTCTTTTGAAGTCCCGTTCAATTATTTCTAAGTTGCTTTGATATCGTTAGTCCAATACTTTGTAAGTTGATGACATCAAAACCATTTTTTCATCATTAGGTTGTCATTAGTGGAATGCCGGAAGCCCAATCGCTGCCTTCCCAAAGGTCGATCTTCCAGCGAACATCAGTGCTGTACGGGAAGAGAGAACCCGAGTTCCAGAGGCACCTAAGGCTCCCTCTACCAGCGGCTGTCTATGATCATCAAGTGATCCACATTTCTGTGTGGCACAGGGATAAGAAATATAGGTAAGTCTATTTTAAATAGAACCTCATCTCTTACTACGTGTACGAAGTATGTATGTACTGTTACCCGGTTTTGGGAATAGGACATCCCTGGTCGGAGCAAGCAGCGATGGACATCTCTAGTAGAGAAAAAGGAAGAAGAGGAAGGGTGATGGCGTCGATATACGTAGTTGTATTGTTTGCCGTGTAATAAAGTAAAACAGAATTGTAGCTATAATCAATGAAGAGTTTTCGCCTGATTAGTACCTAGTCTAGAACTGATGATGTACTGACGTTGTCACCTTCAACAACATTAGCCAGAAGAACTCCACTGCTGGACATAGCCGAGTCCCAATACCAGCAGACCTACCAGAAACTCTGTCTGGCTCTTTCTCTGGCTCTGGTTTTGAGTCTGTCTGAGTGTTGACTAAATAAATCCAACGTTGAAACGTCAAACACACAATATAAAACACTGGTGAGCACTCACACAGACTCAAAGCCAGAGCTAGAGACAGAGCTTGTGGTAGGCCTACCAGGTCTTTCATGATTGCGTCAGTGGGTACTTCTACATTTCAAAGTTTATTTTACGTCACGATTTCAGGGAGGTACTTACTAATGCGTAATTGTTTTATTACGTCATAACTCTCGATGGAAGTGCGTCAAAGCTATTCGAAAGGTATCGGTACATAACCGTTCCATTAATGTTTAATGTAGTTTGAATTTGGAAGGTTTCCACGTTTCCTTTGAAATTGCTTTATACTACCGACCTGCCCGGCTTCGTTCGGGGTGAAATAATCAAAATTCAGTCACCTAAAATTTTTCAACTTTTCAACCAAATTAAGAACCTCTTCTTTTATTTAAAGTCAGTTAGTGGGCAGCCTAATTTATAATGCAGTGTTATCTCTTACCTAACTGGAAGTCCTATAAGAGTGAATGCGGGAAAAATGGCGCGTCTGAATTATGCATCATTCAAATGGAAAAGGCTTAGGTAATGGTAGTGCCCAAGAGAGATGAGTTTGCAAAATACGAAATAACTTTTTATTTGTATTATGGAAGTTATTCTAACAAAGCCTTTGAAATTACTACGGATTCATTTAGCTGCAAGTTAAAATTGATAAGAGTTTTTTTTGCGAATATGTGTGTTTGATCTTCTAGTATTTCTGTTTTTTTGTATAGTGACTTTTGTATTTAATGTTTTCTATGCAATAGTCACAGACAAATGTTATGTTCTTTCAAATATTCAATCTAGGAGCATAAAAAGCTATTGCAAAACCGGAGTCATCGAGACACATAAAAGCTGGCAGAACGTTGGCAAAGAGAGCGGTTTTTTCACTTTTTCTTCCATATCCCACTCATACATAAGATATTTGGGGTCGGCATGACGCGGGCTTCAGTGCGCATGCGTGCCGCCATTGATTTTGCCGGGCGCCTTACCCGGGCAGTTGCGCGGATGTTTCTGAGGGGACCACTGCCGTCTTGCCCCAGCTCACTCTAACAAAAAAAATACGCATTGAATTTTCATAAAACTCTAAAAAGAAACTTGTGCTTTGTGCTGTGTTGTGCTATTACGAAAGTGCAGCCTTGTGCATTGGTTTAGGTAAGGCTGGAATGGACCATTGTCACCTATATACCTACTTTTGATCTGATAACAAAACGAAATGAATGAACTAGATACATTATCTCACTATTTAACATTTTTTAAAATGGTCGACGTTTTCATTTGCATTTTTCAAAGTCCTGAGCTTTTGAGTAGTCTTCTTCTTATACGCCCATTTTAGATCATATCTAGATCTGTGGCCACTACCGGTTGGACCACAGACTAAAAACACGCTTTAGAAATAGGTAAACCTTTTTCGATCTAACTAAAGACCTACGTTTTTTTTAAACTATTCCGTATTTTAAAGAAAGAAATGAAAGTAAAAGTTTGAACACAAGTGTTGTATACTGGTAATATAAACCAAATGAAGTCACGTAAGTTTTTGTTGGATCTAGGTATAGGTAAGGTTAAGCCTAACATTGGGTCGTATGTATTATCGTATCAAGAGCTTGAAAGTCTTGGCCTAGTTCTAAAACTAGTCTATCAATATTGATACAATAACATGTGCAACTTCAACTGGAACTGCAAGGTTTTTTTTCACCGATTCGAGGGCCAAGAGAAATGCTACGGTATAGCTGTGCCATGCCTATTTCTGCCGTGAAGCAGCATTACTGTTTCGGCTTGAAGGATATGGGTGCCGGTGAAATTACTGGCACGGCTGAATATCTGTATGCCTTCAGTTGATGGACGCAGGGCAGTGCATCATAGGGCACGTTCCTGACGTTACCTACGAGGCATTGATTTATAGGCTATGGTTACCACTTAACATAAGGTGGGCTATGCTTGCTCCATCAGCTAGTTATACAAAAAAAAATAGTCGGTCCACACATGGGTGAGACCACTGTCAGTCTACTCTTTACTTCGGTCTTCAGAAGACATGAAGTAGAGGCATAACGACTGATTTCGGCTGGCTGACTGCTGAACTTGACTCTACTTTCTTCTACTTTTGCATATAGGCGGAAAGAATGGCGCAATAAAGAGAAGACCTATACTCAGCAGTGTGTGCAAACGGGCTGATGATGATGATGATAATATAGGCAGAGAGTTATAGGTTCAGAAATATTAAGTAGACCTCTTTGTGAAAGGGTTCATCCAGTACCTAAAAAAAAGCCTTAGCCTCTATTGTACATGATATTTATAGCCTCAGGGACAACAGATTTTTACTCATGCGTTTACTGACGGGATGCTATAGTGCCTGGGATAGGATATGAGATGGAAAAGGCTTGCCCAGCACCTTTACCATCCTGATAGCTTAGTCGGCGTTATCCACAGGAAAGACATACACACTCTTTTTTATTTGAAGTCGGTTAAAAAGGTCACTAAAGTCTATGGTTGCCCATGCTTCCCTTCAGTAGAAAAAAGTTTTTTACTGAGAATACGTTTTTTAAATTCTTTACATCGCAAGATAACAAAGGTAAGGCCTGAAAAGAGTTTTCATGCGAAACATAGAGAAAGAGTATTATAGACCTTAGGTTCTTTTACTTAGTTTCTAGATTGTTAGTACTTGCTTATTATACCTAGTTTTGTTCCAGTATTATCGTTTGTATCACGCATTCAATGCTAATAGCAACATTTTATTTTACTTTATATTTACTTATTTTACCTTTTTTCAATTAAGCACTACAAGGTTATGAAACTTTCTTTTATTGTTGGTGGGGGAGTTAAAATAGATAAAAATAAAACAGTTCGAAAATATATGCCTAGTGCAAGAAGGAGTCCCTTTGAGGCGCACTCCTAAAATCCTTTCAGCACACTTGGTTCTAAAAAAGCAAAGCAAAAATTCGGAAAGCATAAATTGATGAAAAATTAAAAACACTTTTCCGCACTTTTCCTAGAAAACGGAAACCTTGAAAATGGGGCTACATTCAAGTAAAATAGGTCACATGTCTTCGGACCCAGCCTCCGACCTTCCGTCATAGCTTCGATACGTTGGCTCACTGCCAAGACACGTTATGATGCTCCTGGCATTTCTAAGCCATGCCTGTTTTATGACCTGATATTCTAATCTAATCGTAAGTTTGCTGGTTTATTGGCAGACGTTTCATTCTTAAAGCACTTATGTCCTTTATTCTGCCGTTATTCTGCCCTTACGTGGGGTCGGCACAACATGTCTCGCTCCTTCATTCTCCTCTGTCAGCCGTCATCTCTGCATTCACTCCTCTCTTATCCATGTCATCTTTCATACAATTCATCCATGTTTTCTTTGATCTACCTCTGCTCACATATCCATCCACATCCATACTCATCACTCTCCTAGTCACATGACTTTCATCCCTCCTCATGACATGCTCGTATCACGCCAGCCTATTGCTCCTCAATTTTTCTGTCACTAACGCTACTTTCAAACTTCCCCTGATGTACTGGTTCCGTATCCTATCCATTCTTGTCACTCCACACATCCATCTCCACATTGACACAGAATCAAACTGAAAAAATCTTGTAGGTTATGGGTCCCTACATAGAATACCTGGGGTTATAGAATACCTATCATATTTTTCAGTCATGGTAGATATCCTAAGTAACCCTGTATGACTGTGGCATCGTAGCTCCAAAATAATCTTCGTTATGAATTTTGTAAGCCAATTCCATTGAAACTTGAATGAGGTCGACTAAGCTGAAAAGGCAGTAGGTATAGGTGCGGGCAAGCATAATAAAATCATGACTGGCGTAGTCTAGGCCTTAGGACATGATTTTTTAATGAACGTATGTAAGGGACTTGTAGACAGCGTTACAAATACGACAATTAAAATGTTCATTATCTAAAAATAATATATTTAGAGATAAACTTTTTTATAATAGCATCAGTAGCATCAAAATGAATAAATCCAATGCGGGATGACCGGCAATATTATGAAATCACTGTATCCTTGATCCAAATATGAATTTGACGAGGTTTGCCAAAGTCACCACGCATGGCAGGTGGATTGATTACTGCGTTATTGATATTATACACGACGAGCATGTATGAAGAATGTTATGAGAGTGAATGAAGCGAAAGAGGTGTGTCAGGATCGTAGCAAGTGGAAATCCGTGATCTCTGCCTACCCCCATGGGAATAAGGCGTGATTTTATGTATGTATGTATGTATGTACACTCAAAAAATGCTGCTGCGTTCCTTTCATCACCACTTACGACATGATACTAGTGACTGATTTCTTAGTTCAGTTGGTAGTAGATCTGCCTTCTGAGCTGTAGGGCATTCGATCTCCAGCGAGAATAAATATTATTTTATGTTGTGAACTTAGAATGTTTTAAAGTCAAAATTTATTTATTGCTTGACATATATGTTCAATTATAAAAGGTAATGTCCAATGTATTTTGCTTATGTCTAGGCATGCAATATTGAAATTTACAAGATAAAGTCATGAAAATATATAGATTAATTAAGAAATTTAAAAATAAAACATTTATAGGTAATAATAAAAATGAATAAAATGTATTACAAAATGTTAAAAGATAAATAAAAATAAAAAAGTCAGAGGTAAGTACATCACATCAGAGTAAAAAAGTCAGAGATACTTATTAGAGGTAGGATTGTTCTCTGTCTGGGTGTTATATTGTATCCTAGTATATATTTACAAAATAAATTATAGTTTAAAAAACTTAAAAAAACGCTTTTATAACTAATTGAACTAAAAAGTTAAAAATAAAACTGTAATAATCAATTGAAAATTTATATTATTGTACAAAAAGCGTGGGGTGCTTTTTACATGTCATTGGACATACAAAATACAAGCGTTATAAAAATATATATTAGGTAGTGTTATATTATCAGCTATCTAGTTCTCTTAATACAAGCTCTGCATAATTTAGGGTTAGATATATGTCCACAATATATTTTTTTTTTATGTCATGTCTATTATATGCCGGAACACCACGACCAACTTGTATATTACTTGCTACAGTTACATAATTATGTAAAAGTTATGTTAGTCCGAGGTTATATATTATAACGACCCCCAACAGTAACTATGGTGTCTTTCGATGGAAATAAGTGACCTTTATCCTATAGGTCGAGTACATACGCATTATGATCGATACTACTTATAGATACCACATCAACCCGATATCATATTCAGGTCAAAAGGTGATGGTATCGTATCCCTCTGTTATTTCATTACAAATGTGACCTTCTTATGAAAATGTAGTAAGTGTTATTACTTATTTATTACTTCTGTTTTGGTTATTAGTATTTTATTAATAGATTAGAAAATATTTATTGAAAAAATTAAGAAATTATGATTGATGCATGGGAATGATCATAAAAAACCGGCTAAGTGTGAGTCGGACTCGCGCACGAAAGGTTCTCGTCTGCCTCGAAGCAACACGTGCAATAAAATCTCGTTTGTTGTATTTAAGGGGATCCATTATTATTATATTCTGTTTTTTCGTATTTTTTGTTGTAGCGGCAACATAAATACATTCATCTGCGAAAATTTCAACTATTACGGTTTATGAGATACAGCCTGCTGACAGACAGACAGACATACGGATGAACATCGAAGCCTTAATAATAGGGTCCTGTAGATTTATGCCATATTCATCCCTAGAAAGTTTGGCCCACATGAAAAAATCTTCGTTTGTCCCACTAGGTATGCCTTACTCGGCCCATAATATATTTTATATCATAAAATCTTATTTCGTCCCACTTTTCAGCTCCACATTCGGCCCACGTTTTTTTATAGGCAAATTATAATTGATATAGTTCAGTTGAAGCAATAAGTCTTTGCTTGACTTTTTAGACTTTAGAAAGTTTTAGAAACTTTCAATTAGGCCCCTCAGGCAACTTCAGACCTACTTTCAGAGTATGAGCAATGAAATAGTACATTGTTACCCGAGTGTTGAAAGTCACGTTTTTTGAGTCCCGAGACGGGTTTGGCGCCAGAGCGTAGCGAGGGCGCCAATGGAGCTTGAGGGACTTAAAAGACTTTCATCCGAGGTAAACACTGTGCTTTTCATTACGAATACAAGGAAAGTAAAAATAAAAACATAAAAGAAAAATTTGTGAAAATGAAGATTGAATTGCCGCCTTCCCGGTTTTTTTTTTATTTTTCTCTGGCGGGCCTTCGGCTTCGGTTCGCCAGCATTATTCAGCCAAAATTTTCATTTTCATAATTTAAAAAATGGTAAATTGTATGCTCAAATCTATGTTATTTTAAAGAAATAGTTGAACGTACGAGTACGAATATAATAATTAAGCCGTTTAAGGGATCAACACACGAGGATAGTAGGCAGTTCTAATTTTTATCATATTTTTTATAAATATTGTTGACATGGATGATATATTAATAAAGTAATTTAGAAGATATATTATTTATTTAATACTATCTTTATGTTATTTAAATTTAAATTTTACATTGCGCTCTAATTAGACTTTTTAAACTTCATACCGTTGTCATGGGTTTCCAACCTACTTGCTGAATAAAAAGTTGGAATTTGGTTGAACAACCTCCTTGTAGTTAGAAAGACTATAAAAAGTTGGAACATGGTTGAATAAAATAGAACTTGTTTTTTTTTATAATTTGACAGCTGTCAGTAGAAAGCGATTCTCCCTAGGGCTGAAAGTTTTACTTTCAATTAGGCCCCTCAGGCAACTTCAGACCTACTTTCAGAGTATGAGCAATGAAAAAACTTTTTCATCCCACCAGCTCTGAAAGTGTGTTTTTGCTGTTTGATTTCTGACTGGAAAAGCCATTTTTATCCGCTAGAGGATAAAGTAAATTTGAATTTAGAATATCTTGTTCAATAAGTTTGTGAATACACAACCTATTTACTTCTACCTCCATGGTGCTGAACTTATCATACAACCTTTTTTATTTTGTTAAAAACTCGCACTCGTAACCTTCTTGGTGTATTTGTGAATTCAAAACACCATTAAACCTATTTACTTCTACCTGCATGGTGCCGAATTTATCATACAACCTTTTAAAATTTGTTAATAACTCATACTCGGAACCTTCTTGGTGTGTTACTTTTAGTCGCGCCATGTTCTTTTTTGCATTTAGATTTTAGTCATTTCCTCGCTGAGGTGGGATGAAAAGTTACGTGTTGCACCCGAGTGCAAAGATTTTTCACCTTGTGCTCTTTTGATTCCTTCGCCAACGCTTAGGATTCTAACTTTTAAACCACTCGCTACGCTCGTGGTTAAATATTAGAATCCTGCGCTTGCTCGGTCATCAAAATTGAGCACGCGGTCAAAAAGCAGCTTTGCACTCTTGTATAACAAATAACTATTACCGCGTCGTGCTCTTTTTTTTTATTTGGCAATGAAGCTAAAGAAATGTTATAGTTTTGTAGATCTCATCTGGTGATCTTCTTTCTGTGATTCATTGTGATTTGTAACCTACCATGATTATTATACCTATATGGTACTCTAATAAATATTTTTCACCGCACATATTATTATGTTTCTTTTAGTTATTACATAAATCTTTGCAGATCAAAGTTACTGAGATCTTTGAATTTGATAAACTGAAAGTTAATAAAATGACCATCACTATTGGGTATGGGTGGTGGTGATGCTTAGTGGTAGATAGCACACTGCACTTACCTATGATAATTGATGACTACAGTTTTGGCCGTGGTGATTACACTTATGACGTTCACTGTAGTTTCAAAAATTTTGGTATGAGGGACGAATGTGGACAAATATTATCATGAGGGACAAACAAAGACTTTTTAATGGAGAGGGCCGAACATTAGGGACGAATATGGCATAAATCGTCCTGTAGTGGTCAAAACCATAAAAAAACTTCAAATCTTTGCTCGCTTTGCTCGCTCGATTTATATGTAGTAGTTTAAAAAATCATATTAGAAAGAGCCACTTTTCCCCTCAAGAGGCGTTGGGCAGCCTCACAGTTGACCGCGCAAAGCCATGAAATCTTGCTAGTTTAGGATGCTCGTTAAACCCAGATGACTCTTTCCTTTTTATTGTTCTAATATAGGATTAATACAAGTATCAGCTTTCTTATTAAAAACTAACTAAGTACACCATCGGTTTCGCGTGTGGAGTTTTAAGATATGTTGCTGTTTCTATTTGTGATTTCGTAATAACACAGAAGTCCACCGCGAGACAAAGGTCTTCCCCATATAATTTTGGGGTATTGCCAATGACCAACAATGACCAACATGAAAAAAAATATGAAAATGGTATAAATGTTTATGAAAATGGTGAACAATTTTACAGTTAATAAAAGTAGCCATTAACATTGTCTAGGGATATTCCATTTTGAATAGATTTTCTATTTTTCGAGATTTCGTTACTTTGTTAACAAAACAAAGTTTCTAAAGAAATTATATTTAGTTTTTGTAAAAACCAACAAAATATTGAATATCCCCAGACAATGTAGATGAGTCCTTATACGCTAACATCTACTTACAATTTTTATGTGATTGCTTAGTATCCAATTGCTTAGAAATATAGGAGATAATACAAGTTTATGCTAAGCTATAAGCTATAAGCTTATGTTATGCTTATAAAACTTACAGCGCTGAAAATGTCCACGAAAACACTTACCTCGCACAGCATTACATTTTACCCCCAGCCAATACCCGCAGAAGCTCGTTGGACAAACGGGGAAAGCCAGTGGGTCTCATTACGGGTTTTACGAGCGGTCATCTACTGGTCACGTAAGCCTAGGGCTGTCTACGAAACTGCTCACAAAAAGCCGGATATTTGCAAAAAAATACAGTTGTCTGTAAAGTCGGTTCACTGACGATAGTTGAACGTGACAGCGTCATACAGCTGTCCACGCGGACGCATCATTCACTCAAATAGGAGAGAGACAGATGTCGAACGCTGCCGATCGCGGAGGCCGATTGTGCCTCTTTGTCGCTAGTTCCGCGCTCTCACTTGCACTTCGAACCTTAAATGGAACGCCTCAGAAGGAGGTAACACCGAATGAGTCATGTTTTTTCGTGCGTGCAGCCGGCTCCATCGAGTTATAAGACGTTGTCACGTCAAAACTGAGAACCCGTTGATAAGTCGGCTTGCTGCATTGACGTGGTAACCACATGTCCATCATACACGAGTAAGCTCTCTGGCTCAGTACATTATACTCTTAGCATAAACTGGCATGTAATTTAGCAAAATGATTATGGCTGTATACAGTCTCAAAGTGATCCATACCGTTTCACAAACTAAACTCTGAACTTAGTAATGTAATATTTGTCGGCAGCGCAGCGTAGTGATCTAATCTTCTAAATATATAAAACTCTTACGTTACTGACTAACTGACTGACAATCAACGCTCAGCCTAAACCGTAAGTCCTAGAAGCCTCAAACTTGGAGGGTATGTTTATTTTATAGCATAGGGGTGCACTAAGAAAGGAAACCATTTCCAAAAAAAAGTTTAAAAATCAATGGGGCGAGTGAAGCCGCGGGCGTCCGCTAGTATTACATATCCGCAGAACTACATCCAAATGCAATCCATCAAATCCAAAACAGCAGCACTGGCCGTGGAACCAAATAGCTTTTAACGAAATTGAAAAAGAGCAAATGGACAAATTATTTACGATTCAAGCGCTTGACCACAATCTTATATTATATTACCTGACTATCATGTGAGGCTAAACATTTGTCGCAGTGCATCGTAGGGCACGTTCTTGAAATGCGTGACTTACAAGGCAATGCTTTGATAAAGGTAATGATTATGTACCACTCAACATCAGATGAAACATGTGCTTGTTCGATCAGCTAGCTGTCTATAAAAATCCAGCTTGTTATGTGAGATGATTTGGTACAAGATTTCTTTGCTCTTCGTGTATTAAATGGGCTAAAAGTCAGAAAGCTCCATCTTTTTTTACTCTGGACAAGCCGGACAGAAAGCTCAACCTTTATCCTCGTTCAATTTTATTGGACCCAAACGGGATGAAAAATGTTTGGATTACGAACGTATTTAAAAGTGATGAATTGTCACGGGATGTCCGACAGTTTAATTTAACGGCTTATTCGTGGCGAGCCAAATTGATTAGAGATCTAAAGATTGATTAGAGTTTCCTTTGATTTAATGACTCTCGGAAGTAGTTGTGTTGGCTTTATAGCTTGTTTAACCAAGTTTATTTAATTGCTGGTCTTATCATCATTCTCATAAATAAATAATGGGGACAATCCACACAGCACTATCTAGCCCCAAACTAAGCAGAGCTTGTTCTATGGGAACCAGATAGCTGATATTATACTTAAATACTTTTTTGTAAATACAATACACAGAATACATTATTATCATCATCATCAACCTATTACAGTCCACTTCTGGACATAGGTCTCTCCCATGGTGTGCCACTGAGCCCAGTCTTTGGCTCTTCCCATCCAGTTGCCCCTGCGCAAATCGTCGCTCCATCTAGTCTGAGGGCGTCCTACACTACGTTTGCCTAAACGTGGTCTCCACTCCAGAACTCGTTTATCCCAGCGGTTATCGGTTCTTCGGCAAACATGACCGGCCCACTGCCACTTCAGCTTGCTAGTCGTATAAGTTGCTGGTCGTATAACTACTGAAATTATAATTCTAAGATAATACAAATCAAAATTATCTAATATCTACTTCATAGTTATCCTAGGTACTATTTCAGAACAATATGAGATGAAACGAACTTCTTGAAGTGAAATTCGATTGTATGATCGGCCTATCTTCCTATGTCAACTGTATCTGAAGAATGATGCGACGAAATACAATAATAATACATCTACCAATGTTCATTGCACAAAATATGTTCGTCAAATCCATAACCTACACAAAAAAATCGGTTGTCTGTAAAGTCGGTTTACTGACGATAGTTGAACGTGACAACGTCATACAGCTGTCCACGCGGACGCATCGCTCATTCAAGTAGGAGAGAGACAGATGTCGAACGATGCCGAACGCGGAGGCCGATTGGCCCTCTTTGTCGCTCGTTCCACGCTCTCGCTTGCACTTCAAGCCTAAAATGGAACGTCTCAGAGCGAGGTAACGCCGCATGAGCCATGTTTTTTAGTGCGTACAGCCGGCTCCATCTAATTGTAAGACGTTATCACGTCAAAAAAGCACAGAAAGCATAGCTACTACCTACCGAGCTGTACGATGCTACAATGTAGAATACTTGAACTAAGTACATTTTGAACAACGTTCCCAGCGTCCGCCCAACTGAATTATTTAGTGTTATTCTGCTATATTCAAAGGCTGCTCACTTCATTTGCATCGAACTGTTTTATTCATCAAAAGGAAGTACATATCATTTGACTAACCTTCCTTGAAGGCTGTAATTGTAAACAAGTTTATTTATCAAAGTTTACATTTAACAAATTCAAATTCCATATTTCTTTATTCAGGATCACTTTGAAGCGTCTTAAAGATAAGTGAGCCTACGCGCTAGTTCCAAGTGACCAAGCCTAGAAGAACAGGCAACAAATTACGATTTGGTTTCTACCGAAGTAGAGATCGTCCAATCTTAAACTGCAAGTTCTACTACTTCAGTCAGTCAAAGTAAATTGTTCTATAATACCTACATCACAAAGATCATTTTGAAGTACTTTGCTGTGAGCCAACTTCAAGAAAACGTGGTGGAGGGGCATGCATTTTTAGACTGGTTTATCTATACTAGCATTTTAATTTTCTGTGAATTAATTATAGAAATCGTCTAAAGGAGTGTACTACAACCCTGTTTTTCTTTCTGTTACCAAGCAGTGTTACTCACATTGCTGTGTTCTGATTTATTGAAGGGTGCATTTGACAGGTTTATCACACCCGTCTCAGATTGACGCACGCATTACAAGACCTAGGAGGCCTAGGTGCCTAAGACTATAGGGCTAAGGCAGGCCATAAGATAACTCCACACAGGGACTCAGGGCAGTGCATCGTAGGGCACGCTCCTGACGTACGTGACCTACGAGGCAATGCTTTGTTATAGGCGATGGTTACCACTTAACATCAGGTGGGCCATTTGTTTGTTTCATCTGGTAGTTGTATAAAAAAAAAACCATCATATTTTTGCATATAAAAAATTTTTACCTTTATTAAAAAGTACCTTTATTATAGCAGTTCTACAAATTAGTACAAACTGAGATAAGATATAGATACCTATTTATTTGTTTAACGTACATAAAAACTAAATTAATGTGCAGGTATTTTTCATTCAACTTTCTTAAAACGAATAAACACCCAAGCATTTTAAAACCGATGTATTTGTGAAGAAAATGTGCAGCTTATTTTCACAAAAAGTAAACAACATTCCTAAAAGTAAATTCATAACTCCATGAAAAGTTTCAACTAAATGCTGTTTCCAACCACTTCTCTGTAGTAGGGTTGTCAAAACTACGACGCAGACGAGGTTTATAATGTTTTCGTAAATAAAAAACGCACTGAATCCTCTCATATCTAATTAAAAGTATTTATTTAGTTATTAGCTAAAAAAAAGGTTTATTACACAATTTTACTATTAGCTTTCTCTTAGCACCTAAGGTTTGCTGGAAGAAAACTCTTTTAGGGTTAAGCTCGCCTATGTACATGTCCTTTGTTATTACTTTTTTGTAAATATTTCTGTGTGCATTAAAGAATTAAAGAAGAATTAAAGAATTTTTGAAATCAAATATAAAACCAAAAAGGTACATTTCGTACTAAGTCTTGCCCACACCTAAGCGTTCTGTGGTGGCGATCAGTGAAACGCTGTCAAATATCAATGTATTTGACAGCTTAATACTGTAAAGCTAAAAACTTAGCCAAAATAAAAATATAACTGTATTCGTTGACACAACAAAATCGGCCCGTCAGTCGCTAGCTATAGATAGTGCAATTCACGAAGACGCGCCCCTCGCGGGGTGCGGGGAGTTTGCTCCGAGCGGCAGTCGCGAACCGTAGTCTATTCATTGTAGTGTGCGTGTGCACTCATAGGTAATTAGTGTGTACCGATAACACTCAAACATTGACGGAAGCTTGCACACATAATTATACTATAAACGGTTAGGAGGAATAGTGGGGCGCGCCTTCGTGGATTGCACTATCTATATACATATTCGATGCTAGCGTTCACCAAAGATAGCGACACCATGATAAATTGTTGACAACCCTATCTCGGGCCGCATCCCCACAACACAAACAAGAATTGTACCCACATTTCCTTATTTCCTTTTCAAATTACTTTTATGGCCCCTGCTCGCTACGTTGCTAATGGTCGCTGGCTGAAAGGGCTCTGATGTGGTTGTAAAATTTTATATTTGTAAATATTGGGCTCTAAAATTGCTAAGCTTAGTATTACGGTGCTATCAACTTTAGGGGATTGGATTAAAATGACATAAAGATTACCAAACTGAATTTTTATATTGATTTTATTCTCTGCTTTTAGTAGTAAGAGAAATTGATTCAAAAAAAAATATTTGTTACTGTCCCCTTTCCTTTCACAACAACTTTTTTATGCAGCTCGCTTTGTTCGTTATCTCGCCATATTATTACAGGCAACCTGAATGTAATAATAATATCAAATAACATAAATAAATATTTTAAACAATGTTTTTATTTCAATCCTATACAAGCTGACGCAATACAATCCTTTTTGTTATATCCTTTTTTATTTATATTTGATCTACATTAATTTTAAGCAGTTTCCCATTCCTACCTCGTTTTCCACTATTCCTTCACGCTTCGCTCTCACCCAAAGGTTATAGACTTCGTTAGTCAAAGTTCAGCCTGCTAGTTCATTATCCAAGGAATTGTTAAAAGTGACGACTTGGCATGAAGCTTACTTTTTTGCTGAAAGTTATGGAATTTTGAAGAGTTTTTTAACGGAGAGACAATTATTATGTCGAGTTCCTTAACCTGAATAACTTTGAATATTTGATTTGGTGAACGGTTTTTTTAAAGGCCTGCGCACACCTAGTTCGCTGGCGGTAGCGATCAGTGAAACGCTGTCAAATATCGCTGTCAAATCTCATATCTGACAGCGATATTTGACAGCGTTTCACTGATCGCTACCGCCAGCGAACTAGGTGTGCGCAGGCCTTAAATTCAGGCGTCAAAATAAGGCTGTACCTTTAGTATGTTGTTATAAATACGGTATTATGTATCAAGCTATTAAGTATCCCTGATTTTCAACAACCTTTTATAATACGAGTATGAGAAAAAACCTACTTTAACCATCTAAATTTAAAATTAAGTATTCAAAGTCTCCCTACACCACAATCATAGGTTGGTGGTAGACAGTGACGTTTTTTCCAGTAGTTCTGTTGACCAAATTACTGGGATTTTTTTCTTGCTAGTTCTGTTACAAAACCAGCACACATTAGGAGAGAACTACTGAGAATAAACGGATATAAAGCAGTAAGTAGCAGTAGCAAAACGTTTCGTTGCTTGAAAATAACACTACTTTCGGTGACCACAAAGATTGACAAAATACAAAAACTTCAGTAACCCTACATTTTTAGGGTTCCGTAGCCAAATGGCAAAAACGGAACCCTTATAGATTCGTCATGTCTGTCTGTCTGTCTGTCTGTCTGTCTGTCTGTCTGTCTGTCCGTCCGTCCGTATGTCACAGCCATTTTTCTCCGAAACCGTAAGAGCTAGACTGATGAAACTTGGCGAGTAGATGTATTCTGTGAACCGCATTAAGTTTTTTACATAAAAATAAAAAAAAAACTATAAATTTCGGGGGTCCCCATACTTGAAACTGAAACTCAAAAAATTTTTTTTCATCGAACCCATACGTGTGGGGTATCTATGAATAGGTCTTCAAAAATGATGTAGAGGTTTCTAATATCGTTTTTTTCTAAACTGAATAGTTTGCGCGAGAGACACTTCCAAAGTGGAAAAAAGTTGGTCCCCCCCCCTCTAACTTCTAAAGTAAGAGAATGATAAAACTAAAAAAAATATATGTTGTACATTACTATGCAAACTTCCAACGATTTTTGGTTTGAACGAAATCTAGTCAGTAGTTTTTTTTTTATACGTCATAAACCGTAAACCGCAATTTACCTTTCGACGAACTACAAGAACCTTATTATGTTACATCAAGTAACATAATTAAAGGTTTTTGTAGTTCGTCGTGCTACGGAACCCTTCATGGGCGAGTCCGACTCGCACTTGGCTGCTTTTTTGTTTTGTTTGCCTGCCATTGTGACTTAAAGTGTATTCAATTTGTACGTGCAAAGTATTTCTACCGAATGTCGATTTATTTTCTAGTTGAGATTCTCAAGACCAAGTTTTTAAAGTCCGGCTTCCGTCACGGCTAGAAACTGGAACGACAAGTTAACCTAACTTAAATTAACTAAAGGTGCAGGCTAAACGAAGCTCCTAAGTAAAAACTTTGTAATGTGCTGTAAAAAATTCAACACCCTCGCTATCTTTGTTTTTGTAAGAGAGCTTCAGTTTCCTATTACGTTGTTATTGAGTTGTGCTCACTACCGTGCGAGCTCATTTTCTGCGTTTTTGTATGAATGATAAGCGCTCCTGGTGGGCGTGTTGAGAAGTTTTGGTTTCTCCATACAAAAACGGGTCACAGCACCGCACCTCAGTGAGTGCAACTCAATCTAAATCTTTAGAATAGGGATACTTGCCCTGCTATTCCTGCAACACGACTCGTTCGGGTAATCGCATAATCCGCGTTCGATTTTCAATTTTATGCAAACAAGACTGGAATAATTTGCGGATTCAGCGATCGCATGAACGAATTATGAACTGAAATAAACCCGCTGTTAGAAAGGCGAGATCTACCTTGTAGGATATGACCGAGTGAATGTAAAAAGGCACGAAGAGTTAGACTTGGCTTGCTGCCAGCTGCACCCTTACAGTAAACATCTCTTATTCTTGCAAATATCGTCTTTGATCCTGGAAGTGTTTTGGTGTAATTTTAACGTACAGAAGCGAAGTATCATGCGTGTGAACTTAGCAGATCATTGTCCAGCAGATCAAAAAAAAAAGTGAGTTCTATTCGCATGCAGCATAGTTCTACAGTTCCTGATACTTTTCAGGAATAGTTCTGGCCCGAAAACCTGAAAAAAACCAATTGAAAAAATGCTCTGCCAACTTCCCGTAGCAGATCATTTTTCACCAATAAAATAAAAAAAAATATGTTCATGTGCCTAAAGCTCTGCTCTACAGTTCCTGATACTTTTCAGAAATAGTTCTGGCCTGAAAACCTGAAAAAAGTGATTTGAACAAAAAATAATAATATTTTTTTTATGGATTTAAACAGTTTGCAAGAGCTAGAACTCTTTCGTCTCTCATAGATCCATACTAGAGCTACTACCTAGAACTTGAATCAAGTCTGGAACTCACGCAAAAAAACCAGCAGAGCAGGGTTGAAAGTTTAAAATATTTTTTTTATAGTGTTAAGGGGTTCGTACAAACTAGCACTCTCGCGTTTATCATAGGTCCTTATAAGCCCTATAACCTACAAATTGAATCAAGTCTGGAACTCACGCAAAAAAACCAGCAGAGCAGGGTTGAAAGTTTAAAATATTTTTTTTATAGTGTTAAGGGGTTCGTAAAAACTAGCACTCTCGCGTTTATCATAGGTCCTTATAAGCCCTATAACCTACAAATTGAATCAAGTCTGGAACTCACGCAGAAAAACCAGCAGAGCAGGGTTGAAAGTTTAAAATATTTTTTTTATAATGTAAAGGGGTTCGTAGAAACTAGCACTCTCGCGTTTATCATAGGTCCTTATAAGCCCTATAACCTACAAATTGAATCACGTCTGGAACTCACGCAAAACGTTCAGCAGAGCAGGGTTGAAAGTTTAAAATATTTTTTTTATAGTGTTAAGGGGTTCGTAGAAACTAGCACTCTCGCGTTTAACATAGGTCCTTATAAGCCCTATAACCTACAAATTGAATCAAGTCTGGAACTCACGCAAAACGTTCAGCAGAGCAGGGTTGAAAGTTTAAAATATTTTTTTTATAGTGTTAAGGGGTTCGTAGACACTAGCACTCTCGAGTTTATAATAGGTCCTTATAAGCCCTATAACCTGCAAATTGAATTAAATCTGGAACTCACGCAAAACGACCAGCAGAGCAGGGTTGAAAGTTTAAAATATTTTTTTTATAGTGTTTAGGGGTTCGTAGAAACTAGCACTCTCGCGTTTATCATAGGTCCTTATAAGCCCTATAACCTACAAATTGAATCACGTCTGGAACTCACGCAAAACGTTCAGCAGAGCAGGGTTGAAAGTTTAAAATATTTTTTTTATAGTGTTAAGGGATTCGTAGACACTAGCACTCTCGAGTTTATAATAGGTCCTTATAAGCCCTATAACCTACAAATTGAATTAAATCTGGAACTCACGCAAAACGACCAGCAGAGCAGGGTTGAAAGTTTAAAATATTTTTTTTATAGTGTTAAGGGGTTCGTAGAAACTAGCACTCTCGCGTTTATCATAGGTCCTTATAAGCCCTATAACCTACAAATTGAATCACGTCTGGAACTCACGCAAAACGTTCAGCAGAGCAGGGTTGAAAGTTTAAAATATTTTTTTTATAGTGTTAAGGGGTTCGTAGAAACTAGCACTCTCGCGTTTATCATAGGTCCTTATAAGCCCTATAACCTACAAATTGAATCAAGTCTGGAACTCACGCAAAACGTTCAGCAGAGCAGGGTTGAAAGTTTAAAATATTTTTTTTATAGTGTTAAGGGGTTCGTAGACACTAGCACTCTCGAGTTTATAATAGGTCCTTATAAGCCCTATAACCTACAAATTGAATTAAATCTGGAACTCACGCAAAACGACCAGCAGAGCAGGGTTGAAAGTTTAAAATATTTTTTTTATAATGTAAAGGGGTTCGTAGAAACTAGCACTCTCGCGTTTATCATAGGTCCTTATAAGCCCTATAACCTACAAATTGAATCACGTCTGGAACTCACGCAAAACGTTCAGCAGAGCAGGGTTGAAAAATTAAAATATTTTTTTTATAGTGTTAAGGGGTTCGTAGAAACTAGCACTCTCGCGTTTATCATAGGTCTTTATAAGCCCTATAACCTACAAATTGAATCACGTCTGGAACTCACGCAAAACGTTCAGCAGAGCAGGGTTGAAAGTTTAAAATATTTTTTTTATAGTGTTAAGGGGTTCGTAGAAACTAGCACTCTCGCGTTTATCATAGGTCCTTATAAGCCCTATAACCTACAAATTGAATCAAGTCTGGAACTCACGCAAAACGTTCAGCAGAGCAGGGTTGAAAGTTTAAAATATTTTTTTTATAGTGTTAAGGGGTTCGTAGACACTAGCACTCTCGAGTTTATAATAGGTCCTTAAAAGCCCTATAACCTACAAATTGAATTAAATCTGGAACTCACGCAAAACGACCAGCAGAGCAGGGTTGAAAGTTTAAAATATTTTTTTTATAGTGTTAAGGGGTTCGTAGAAACAAGCACTCTCAAGTTTATCATAGGTCCTTATAAGCCCTATAACCTACAAATTGAATCACGTCTGGAACTCACGCAAAACGTTCAGCAGAGCAGGGTTGAAAGTTTAAAATATTTTTTTTATAATGTAAAGGGGTTCGTAGAAACTAGCACTCTCGCGTTTATCATAGGTCCTTATAAGCCCTATAACCTACAAATTGAATCACGTCTGGAACTCACGCAAAACGTTCAGCAGAGCAGGGTTGAAAGTTTAAAATATTTTTTTTTATAATGTAAAGGGGTTCGTAGAAACTAGCACTCTCGCGTTTATCATAGGTCCTTATAAGCCCTATAACCTACAAATTGAATCACGTCTGGAACTCACGCAAAACGTTCAGCAGAGCAGGGTTGAAAGTTTAAAATATTTTTTTTATAGTGTTAAGGGGTTCGTAGAAACTAGCACTCTCGCGTTTATCATAGGTCTTTATAAGCCCTATAACCTACAAATTGAATCACGTCTGGAACTCACGCAAAACGTTCAGCAGAGCAGGGTTGAAAGTTTAAAATATTTTTTTTATAATGTAAAGGGGTTCGTAGAAACTAGCACTCTCGCGTTTATCATAGGTCCTTATAAGCCCTATAACCTACAAATTGAATCACGTCTGGAACTCACGCAAAACGTTCAGCAGAGCAGGGTTGAAAGTTTAAAATATTTTTTTTTATAATGTAAAGGGGTTCGTAGAAACTAGCACTCTCGCGTTTATCATAGGTCCTTATAAGCCCTATAACCTACAAATTGAATCACGTCTGGAACTCACGCAAAACGTTCAGCAGAGCAGGGTTGAAAGTTTAAAATATTTTTTTTATAGTGTTAAGGGGTTCGTAGAAACTAGCACTCTCGCGTTTATCATAGGTCTTTATAAGCCCTATAACCTACAAATTGAATCACGTCTGGAACTCACGCAAAACGTTCAGCAGAGCAGGGTTGAAAGTTTAAAATATTTTTTTTATAATGTAAAGGGGTTCGTAGAAACTAGCACTCTCGCGTTTATCATAGGTCCTTATAAGCCCTATAACCTACAAATTGAATCACGTCTGGAACTCACGCAAAACGTTCAGCAGAGCAGGGTTGAAAGTTTAAAATATTTTTTTTATAATGTAAAGGGGTTCGTAGAAACTAGCACTCTCGCGTTTATCATAGGTCCTTATAAGCCCTATAACCTACAAATTGAATCACGTCTGGAACTCACGCAAAACGTTCAGCAGAGCAGGGTTGAAAGTTTAAAATATTTTTTTTATAATGTAAAGGGGTTCGTAGAAACTAGCACTCTCGCGTTTATCATAGGTCCTTATAAGCCCTATAACCTACAAATTGAATCACGTCTGGAACTCACGCAAAACGTTCAGCAGAGCAGGGTTGAAAGTTTAAAATATTTTTTTTATAGTGTTAAGGGGTTCGTAGAAACTAGCACTCTCGCGTTTATCATAGGTCCTTATAAGCCCTATAACCTACAAATTGAATCAAGTCTGGAACTCACGCAAAACGTTCAGCAGAGCAGGGTTGAAAGTTTAAAATATTTTTTTTATAGTGTTAAGGGGTTCGTAGACACTAGCACTCTCGAGTTTATAATAGGTCCTTATAAGCCCTATAACCTACAAATTGAATTAAATCTGGAACTCACGCAAAACGACCAGCAGAGCAGGGTTGAAAGTTTAAAATATTTTTTTTATAGTGTTAAGGGGTTCGTAGAAACTAGCACTCTCGCGTTTATCATAGGTCTTTATAAGCCCTATAACCTACAAATTGAATCACGTCTGGAACTCACGCAAAACGTTCAGCAGAGCAGGGTTGAAAGTTTAAAATATTTTTTTTATAATGTTAAGGGGTTCGTAGAAACTAGCACTCTCGCGTTTATCATAGGTCCTTATAAGCCCTATAACCTACAAATTGAATCAAGTCTGGAACTCACGCAAAACGTTCAGCAGAGCAGGGTTGAAAGTTAAAATATTTTTTTTATAGTGTTAAGGGGTTCGTAGACACTAGCACTCTCGAGTTTATAATAGGTCCTTATAAGCCCTATAACTTACAAATTGAATTAAATCTGGAACTCACGCAAAACGACCAGCAGAGCAGGGTTGAAAGTTTAAAATATTTTTTTTATAGTGTTAAGGGGTTCGTAGAAACTAGCACTCTCGCGTTTATCATAGGTCCTTATAAGCCCTATAACCTACAAATTGAATCACGTCTGGAACTCACGCAAAACGTTCAGCAGAGCAGGGTTGAAAGTTTAAAATATTTTTTTTATAATGTAAAGGGGTTCGTAGAAACTAGCACTCTCGCGTTTATCATAGGTCCTTATAAGCCCTATAACCTACAAATTGAATCACGTCTGGAACTCACGCAAAACGTTCAGCAGAGCAGGGTTGAAAGTTTAAAATATTTTTTTTATAGTGTTAAGGGGTTCGTAGACACTAGCACTCTCGAGTTTATAATAGGTCCTTATAAGCCCTATAACCTGCAAATTGAATTAAATCTGGAACTCACGCAAAACGACCAGCAGAGCAGGGTTGAAAGTTTAAAATATTTTTTTTATAGTGTTAAGGGGTTCGTAGAAACTAGCACTCTCGCGTTTATCATAGGTCCTTATAAGCCCTATAACCTACAAATTGAATCACGTCTGGAACTCACGCAAAACGTTCAGCAGAGCAGGGTTGAAAGTTTAAAATATTTTTTTTATAATGTAAAGGGGTTCGTAGAAACTAGCACTCTCGCGTTTATCATAGGTCCTTATAAGCCCTATAACCTACAAATTGAATCACGTCTGGAACTCACGCAAAACGTTTAGCAGAGCAGGGTTGAAAGTTGAAAATATTTTTTTTATAATGTAAAGGGGTTCGTAGAAACTAGCACTCTCGCGTTTATCATAGGTCCTTATAAGCCCTATAACCTACAAATTGAATTACGTCTGGAACTCACGCAAAACGTTCAGCAGAGCAGGGTTGAAAGTTTAAAATATTTTTTTTATAGTGTTAAGGGGTTCGTAGAAACTAGCACTCTCGCGTTTATCATAGGTCCTTATAAGCCCTATAACCTACAAATTGAATCAAGTCTGGAACTCACGCAAAACGTTCAGCAGAGCAGGGTTGAAAGTTTAAAATATTTTTTTTATAGTGTTAAGGGATTCGTAGACACTAGCACTCTCGAGTTTATAATAGGTCCTTATAAGCCCTATAACCTACAAATTGAATTAAATCTGGAACTCACGCAAAACGACCAGCAGAGCAGGGTTGAAAGTTTAAAATATTTTTTTTATAGTGTTAAGGGGTTCGTAGAAACTAGCACTCTCGCGTTTATCATAGGTCCTTATAAGCCCTATAACCTACAAATTGAATCACGTCTGGAACTCACGCAAAACGTTCAGCAGAGCAGGGTTGAAAGTTTAAAATATTTTTTTTATAATGTAAAGGGGTTCGTAGAAACTAGCACTCTCGCGTTTATCATAGGTCCTTATAAGCCCTATAACCTACAAATTGAATCACGTCTGGAACTCACGCAGAAAAACCAGCAGAGCAGGGTTGAAAGTTTAAAATATTTTTTTTATAGTGTTAAGGGGTTCGTAGAAACTAGCACTCTCGCGTTTATCATAGGTCCTTATAAGCCCTATAACCTACAAATTGAATCAAGTCTGGAACTCACGCAAAACGTTCAGCAGAGCAGGGTTGAAAGTTTAAAATATTTTTCTTATAGTGTTAAGGGGTTCGTAGAAACTAGCACTCTCGCGTTTATCATAGGTCCTTATAAGCCCTATAACCTACAAATTGAATTAAATCTGGAACTCACGCAAAACGACCAGCAGAGCAGGGTTGAAAGTTTAAAATATTTTTTTTTATAGTGTTAAGGGGTTCGTAGAAACTAGCACTCTCGCGTTTATCATAGGTCCTTATAAGCTCTATAACCTACAAATTGAATCACGTCTGGAACTCACGCAAAACGTTCAGCAGAGCAGGGTTGAAAGTTTAAAATATTTTTTTTATAGTGTTAAGGGGTTCGTAGAAACTAGCACTCTCGCGTTTATCATAGGTCCTTATAAGCCCTATAACCTACAAATTGAATTAAATCTGGAACTCACGCAAAACGACCAGCAGAGCAGGGTTGAAAGTTTAAAATATTTTTTTTTATAGTGTTAAGGGGTTCGTAGAAACTAGCACTCTCGCGTTTATCATAGGTCCTTATAAGCTCTATAACCTACAAATTGAATCACGTCTGGAACTCACGCAAAACGTTCAGCAGAGCAGGGTTGAAAGTTTAATTTTTTTTTTTTATAATGTAAAGGGGTTCGTAGAAACTAGCACTCTCGCGTTTATCATAGGTCCTTATAAGCCCTATAACCTACAAATTGAATCACGTCTGGAACTCACGCAAAACGTTCAGCAGAGCAGGGTTGAAAGTTTAAAATATTTTTTTTATAGTGTTAAGGGGTTCGTAGACACTAGCACTCTCGAGTTTATAATAGGTCCTTATAAGCCCTATAACCTACAAATTGAATTAAATCTGGAACTCACGCAAAACGACCAGCAGAGCAGGGTTGAAAGTTTAAAATATTTTTTTTATAGTGTTAAGGGGTTCGTAGAAACTAGCACTCTCGCGTTTATCATAGGTCTTTATAAGTCCTATAACCTACAAATTGAATCACGTCTGGAACTCACGCAAAACGTTCAGCAGAGCAGGGTTGAAAGTTTAAAATATTTTTTTTATAGTGTTAAGGGGTTCGTAGAAACTAGCACTCTCGCGTTTATCATAGGTCCTTATAAGCCCTATAACCTACAAATTGAATCAAGTCTGGAACTCACGCAAAACGTTCAGCAGAGCAGGGTTGAAAGTTTAAAATATTTTTTTTATAGTGTTATGGGGTTTGTAAAAACTAGCACTCTCGCGTTTATCATAGGTCCTTATAAGCCCTATAACCTACAAATTGAATCACGTCTGGAACTCACGCAAAACACTCAGCAGAGCAGGGTTGAAAGTTTAAAATATTTTTTTTATAATGTAAAGGGGTTCGTAGAAACTAGCACTCTCGCGTTTATCATAGGTCCTTATAAGCCCTATAACCTACAAATTGAATCACGTCTGGAACTCACGCAAAACGTTCAGCAGTGCAGGGTTGAAAAATTAAAATATTTTTTTTATAGTGTTAAGGGGTTCGTAGTAGGTTATAGGGCTTATAAGGACCTATGATAAACGCGAGAGTGCTAGTTTCTACGAACCCCTAAACACTATAAAAAAAATATTTTAAACTTTCAACCCTGCTCTGCTGAACGTTTTGCGTGAGTTCCAGACGTGATTCAATTTGTAGGTTATAGGGCTTATAAGGACCTATGATAAACATGAGAGTGCTAGTTTCTACGAACCCCTTAACACTATAAAAAAAATATTTTAAACTTTCAACCCTGCTCTGCTGAACGTTTTGCGTGAGTTCCAGACGTTATTCAATTTGTAGGTTATAGGGCTTATAAAGACCTATGATAAACGTGAGAGTGCTAGTTTCTACGAACCCCTTAACACTATAAAAAAAATATTTTAATTTTTCAACCCTGCTCTGCTGAACGTTTTGCGTGAGTTCCAGACGTGATTCAATTTGTAGGTTATAGGGCTTATAAGGACCTATGATAAACGCGAGAGTGCTAGTTTCTACGAACCCCTTTACATTATAAAAAAAATATTTTAAACTTTCAACCCTGCTCTGCTGGTCGTTTTGCGTGAGTTCCAGATTTAATTCAATTTGTAGGTTATAGGGCTTATAAGGACCTATTATAAACTCGAGAGTGCTAGTGTCTACGAACCCCTTAACACTATGAAAAAAATATTTTAAACTTTCAACCCTGCTCTGCTGAACGTTTTGCGTGAGTTCCAGACTTGATTCAATTTGTAGGTTATAGGGCTTATAAGGACCTATGATAAACGCGAGAGTGCTAGTTTCTACGAACCCCTTTACATTATAAAAAAAATATTTTAAACTTTCAACCCTGCTCTGCTGAACATTTTGCGTGAGTTCCAGACGTGATTCAATTTGTAGGTTATAGGGCTTATAAAGACCTATGATAAACGCGAGAGTGCTAGTTTCTACGAACCCCTTAACACTATAAAAAAAATATTTTAATTTTTCAACCCTGCTCTGCTGAACGTTTTGCGTGAGTTCCAGACGTGATTCAATTTGTAGGTTATAGGGCTTATAAGGACCTATGATAAACGCGAGAGTGCTAGTTTCTACGAACCCCTTAACACTATAAAAAAAATATTTTAATTTTTCAACCCTGCTCTGCTGAACGTTTTGCGTGAGTTCCAGACGTGATTCAATTTGTAGGTTATAGGGCTTATAAGGACCTATGATAAACGCGAGAGTGCTAGTTTCTACGAACCCCTTTACATTATAAAAAAAATATTTTAAACTTTCAACCCTGCTCTGCTGGTCGTTTTGCGTGAGTTCCAGATTTAATTCAATTTGTAGGTTATAGGGCTTATAAGGACCTATTATAAACTCGAGAGTGCTAGTGTCTACGAACCCCTTAACACTATAAAAAAAATATTTTAAACTTTCAACCCTGCTCTGCTTAACGTTTTGCGTGAGTTCCAGACTTGATTCAATTTGTAGGTTATAGGGCTTATAAGGACCTATGATAAACGCGAGAGTGCTAGTTTCTACGAACCCCTTAACACTATAAAAAAAATATTTTAAACTTTCAACCCTGCTCTGCTGAACGTTTTGCGTGAGTTCCAGACGTGATTCAATTTGTTGGTTATAGGGCTTATAAGGACCTATGATAAACGCGAGAGTGCTAGTTTCTACGAACCCCTTAACACTATAAAAAAAATATTTTAAACTTTCAACCCTGCTCTGCTGGTCGTTTTGCGTGAGTTCCAGATTTAATTCAATTTGTAGGTTATAGGGCTTATAAGGACCTATTATAAACTCGAGAGTGCTAGTGTCTACGAATCCCTTAACACTATAAAAAAAATATTTTAAACTTTCAACCCTGCTCTGCTGAACGTTTTGCGTGAGTTCCAGACGTGATTCAATTTGTAGGTTATAGGGCTTATAAGGACCTATGATAAACGCGAGAGTGCTAGTTTCTACGAACCCCTTAACACTATAAAAAAAATATTTTAAACTTTCAACCCTGCTCTGCTGGTCGTTTTGCGTGAGTTCCAGATTTAATTCAATTTGTAGGTTATAGGGCTTATAAGGACCTATTATAAACTCGAGAGTGCTAGTGTCTACGAACCCCTTAACACTATAAAAAAAATATTTTAAACTTTCAACCCTGCTCTGCTGAACGTTTTGCGTGAGTTCCAGACTTGATTCAATTTGTAGGTTATAGGGCTTATAAGGACCTATTATAAACGCGAGAGTGCTAGTTTCTACGAACCCCTTAACACTATAAAAAAAATATTTTAAACTTTCAACCCTGCTCTGCTGAACGTTTTGCGTGAGTTCCAGACGTGATTCAATTTGTAGGTTATAGGGCTTATAAAGACCTATGATAAACGCGAGAGTGCTAGTTTCTACGAACCCCTTAACACTATAAAAAAATATTTTAAACTTTCAACCCTGCTCTGCTGAACGTTTTGCGTGAGTTCCAGACTTGATTCAATTTGTAGGTTATAGGGCTTATAAGGACCTATGATAAACGCGAGAGTGCTAGTTTCTACGAACCCCTTAACTTTATAAAAAAAAAAATTTAAACTTTCAACCCTGCTCTGCTGAACGTTTTGCGTGAGTTCCAGACGTGATTCAATTTGTAGGTTATAGAGCTTATAAGGACCTATGATAAACGCGAGAGTGCTAGTTTCTACGAACCCCTTAACACTATAAAAAAAATATTTTAAACTTTCAACCCTGCTCTGCTGAACGTTTTGCGTGAGTTCCAGACGTGATTCAATTTGTAGGTTATAGGGCTTATAAAGACCTATGATAAACGCGAGAGTGCTAGTTTCTGCGAACCCCTTAACACTATAAAAAAAATATTTTAATTTTTCAACCCTGCTCTGCTGAACGTTTTGCGTGAGTTCCAGACGTGATTCAATTTGTAGGTTATAGGGCTTATAAGGACCTATGATAAACGCGAGAGTGCTAGTTTCTACGAACCCCTTTACATTATAAAAAAAATATTTTAAAGTTTCAACCCTGCTCTGCTGAACGTTTTGCGTGAGTTCCAGACGTGATTCAATTTGTAGGTTATAGGGCTTATAAAGACCTATGATAAACGCGAGAGTGCTAGTTTCTACGAACCCCTTAACACTATAAAAAAAATATTTTAAACTTTCAACCCTGCTCTGCTGAACGTTTTGCGTGAGTTCCAGACGTGATTCAATTTGTAGGTTATAGGGCTTATAAGGACCTATGATAAACGCGAGAGTGCTAGTTTCTACGAACCCCTTAACACTATAAAAAAAATATTTTAAACTTTCAACCCTGCTCTGCTGAACGTTTTGCGTGAGTTCCAGACGTGATTCAATTTGTAGGTTATAGGGCTTATAAGGACCTATGATAAACGCGAGAGTGCTAGTTTCTACGAACCCCTTAACACTATAAAAAAAATATTTTAAACTTTCAACCCTGCTCTGCTGAACGTTTTGCGTGAGTTCCAGACGTGATTCAATTTGTTGGTTATAGGGCTTATAAGGACCTATGATAAACGCGAGAGTGCTAGTTTCTACGAACCCCTTAACACTATAAAAAAAATATTTTAAACTTTCAACCCTGCTCTGCTGAACGTTTTGCGTGAGTTCCAGACGTGATTCAATTTGTTGGTTATAGGGCTTATAAGGACCTATGATAAACGCGAGAGTGCTAGTTTCTACGAACCCCTTAACACTATAAAAAAAATATTTTAAACTTTCAACCCTGCTCTGCTGGTCGTTTTGCGTGAGTTCCAGATTTAATTCAATTTGTAGGTTATAGGGCTTATAAGGACCTATTATAAACTCGAGAGTGCTAGTGTCTACGAATCCCTTAACACTATAAAAAAAATATTTTAAACTTTCAACCCTGCTCTGCTGAACGTTTTGCGTGAGTTCCAGACGTGATTCAATTTGTAGGTTATAGGGCTTATAAGGACCTATGATAAACGCGAGAGTGCTAGTTTCTACGAACCCCTTAACACTATAAAAAAAATATTTTAAACTTTCAACCCTGCTCTGCTGGTCGTTTTGCGTGAGTTCCAGATTTAATTCAATTTGTAGGTTATAGGGCTTATAAGGACCTATTATAAACTCGAGAGTGCTAGTGTCTACGAACCCCTTAACACTATAAAAAAAATATTTTAAACTTTCAACCCTGCTCTGCTGAACGTTTTGCGTGAGTTCCAGACTTGATTCAATTTGTAGGTTATAGGGCTTATAAGGACCTATTATAAACGCGAGAGTGCTAGTTTCTACGAACCCCTTAACACTATAAAAAAAATATTTTAAACTTTCAACCCTGCTCTGCTGAACGTTTTGCGTGAGTTCCAGACGTGATTCAATTTGTAGGTTATAGGGCTTATAAAGACCTATGATAAACGCGAGAGTGCTAGTTTCTACGAACCCCTTAACACTATAAAAAAATATTTTAAACTTTCAACCCTGCTCTGCTGAACGTTTTGCGTGAGTTCCAGACTTGATTCAATTTGTAGGTTATAGGGCTTATAAGGACCTATGATAAACGCGAGAGTGCTAGTTTCTACGAACCCCTTAACTTTATAAAAAAAAAAATTTAAACTTTCAACCCTGCTCTGCTGAACGTTTTGCGTGAGTTCCAGACGTGATTCAATTTGTAGGTTATAGAGCTTATAAGGACCTATGATAAACGCGAGAGTGCTAGTTTCTACGAACCCCTTAACACTATAAAAAAAATATTTTAAACTTTCAACCCTGCTCTGCTGAACGTTTTGCGTGAGTTCCAGACGTGATTCAATTTGTAGGTTATAGGGCTTATAAAGACCTATGATAAACGCGAGAGTGCTAGTTTCTACGAACCCCTTAACACTATAAAAAAAATATTTTAATTTTTCAACCCTGCTCTGCTGAACGTTTTGCGTGAGTTCCAGACGTGATTCAATTTGTAGGTTATAGGGCTTATAAGGACCTATGATAAACGCGAGAGTGCTAGTTTCTACGAACCCCTTTACATTATAAAAAAAATATTTTAAAGTTTCAACCCTGCTCTGCTGAACGTTTTGCGTGAGTTCCAGACGTGATTCAATTTGTAGGTTATAGGGCTTATAAAGACCTATGATAAACGCGAGAGTGCTAGTTTCTACGAACCCCTTAACACTATAAAAAAAATATTTTAAACTTTCAACCCTGCTCTGCTGAACGTTTTGCGTGAGTTCCAGACGTGATTCAATTTGTAGGTTATAGGGCTTATAAGGACCTATGATAAACGCGAGAGTGCTAGTTTCTACGAACCCCTTAACACTATAAAAAAAATATTTTAAACTTTCAACCCTGCTCTGCTGGTCGTTTTGCGTGAGTTCCAGATTTAATTCAATTTGTAGGTTATAGGGCTTATAAGGACCTATTATAAACTCGAGAGTGCTAGTGTCTACGAATCCCTTAACACTATAAAAAAAATATTTTAAACTTTCAACCCTGCTCTGCTGAACGTTTTGCGTGAGTTCCAGACGTGATTCAATTTGTAGGTTATAGGGCTTATAAGGACCTATGATAAACGCGAGAGTGCTAGTTTCTACGAACCCCTTAACACTATAAAAAAAATATTTTAATTTTTCAACCCTGCTCTGCTGAACGTTTTGCGTGAGTTCCAGACGTGATTCAATTTGTAGGTTATAGGGCTTATAAGGACCTATGATAAACGCGAGAGTGCTAGTTTCTACGAACCCCTTTACATTATAAAAAAAATATTTTAAACTTTCAACCCTGCTCTGCTGAACGTTTTGCGTGAGTTCCAGACGTGATTCAATTTGTAGGTTATAGGGCTTATAAGGACCTATGATAAACGCGAGAGTGCTAGTTTCTACGAACCCCTTAACACTATAAAAAAAATATTTTAATTTTTCAACCCTGCTCTGCTGAACGTTTTGCGTGAGTTCCAGACGTGATTCAATTTGTAGGTTATAGGGCTTATAAGGACCTATGATAAACGCGAGAGTGCTAGTTTCTACGAACCCCTTTACATTATAAAAAAAATATTTTAAACTTTCAACCCTGCTCTGCTGAACGTTTTGCGTGAGTTCCAGACGTGATTCAATTTGTAGGTTATAGGGCTTATAAGGACCTATGATAAACGCGAGAGTGCTAGTTTCTACGAACCCCTTAACACTATAAAAAAAATATTTTAAACTTTCAACCCTGCTCTGCTGGTCGTTTTGCGTGAGTTCCAGATTTAATTCAATTTGTAGGTTATAGGGCTTATAAGGACCTATTATAAACTCGAGAGTGCTAGTGTCTACGAACCCCTTAACACTATAAAAAAAATATTTTAAACTTTCAACCCTGCTCTGCTGAACGTTTTGCGTGAGTTCCAGACGTGATTCAATTTGTAGGTTATAGGGCTTATAAGGACCTATGATAAACGCGAGAGTGCTAGTTTCTACGAACCCCTTTACATTATAAAAAAAATATTTTAAACTTTCAACCCTGCTCTGCTGAACGTTTTGCGTGAGTTCCAGACGTGATTCAATTTGTAGGTTATAGAGCTTATAAGGACCTATGATAAACGCGAGAGTGCTAGTTTCTACGAACCCCTTAACACTATAAAAAAAATATTTTAAACTTTCAACCCTGCTCTGCTGAACGTTTTGCGTGAGTTCCAGACGTGATTCAATTTGTAGGTTATAGGGCTTATAAGGACCTATGATAAACGCGAGAGTGCTAGTTTCTACGAACCCCTTAACACTATAAAAAAAATATTTTAATTTTTCAACCCTGCTCTGCTGAACGTTTTGCGTGAGTTCCAGACGTGATTCAATTTGTAGGTTATAGGGCTTATAAGGACCTATGATAAACGCGAGAGTGCTAGTTTCTACGAACCCCTTTACATTATAAAAAAAATATTTTAAAGTTTCAACCCTGCTCTGCTGAACGTTTTGCGTGAGTTCCAGACGTGATTCAATTTGTAGGTTATAGGGCTTATAAAGACCTATGATAAACGCGAGAGTGCTAGTTTCTACGAACCCCTTAACACTATAAAAAAAAATTTTAAACTTTCAACCCTGCTCTGCTGAACGTTTTGCGTGAGTTCCAGACGTGATTCAATTTGTAGGTTATAGGGCTTATAAGGACCTATGATAAACGCGAGAGTGCTAGTTTCTACGAACCCCTTAACACTATAAAAAAAATATTTTAAACTTTCAACCCTGCTCTGCTGGTCGTTTTGCGTGAGTTCCAGATTTAATTCAATTTGTAGGTTATAGGGCTTATAAGGACCTATTATAAACTCGAGAGTGCTAGTGTCTACGAATCCCTTAACACTATAAAAAAAATATTTTAAACTTTCAACCCTGCTCTGCTGAACGTTTTGCGTGAGTTCCAGACGTGATTCAATTTGTAGGTTATAGGGCTTATAAGGACCTATGATAAACGCGAGAGTGCTAGTTTCTACGAACCCCTTAACACTATAAAAAAAATATTTTAATTTTTCAACCCTGCTCTGCTGAACGTTTTGCGTGAGTTCCAGACGTGATTCAATTTGTAGGTTATAGGGCTTATAAGGACCTATGATAAACGCGAGAGTGCTAGTTTCTACGAACCCCTTTACATTATAAAAAAAATATTTTAAACTTTCAACCCTGCTCTGCTGAACGTTTTGCGTGAGTTCCAGACGTGATTCAATTTGTAGGTTATAGGGCTTATAAGGACCTATGATAAACGCGAGAGTGCTAGTTTCTACGAACCCCTTTACATTATAAAAAAAATATTTTAATCTTTCAACCCTGCTCTGCTGAACGTTTTGCGTGAGTTCCAGACGTGATTCAATTTGTAGGTTATAGGGCTTATAAGGACCTATGATAAACGCGAGAGTGCTAGTTTCTACGAACCCCTTAACACTATAAAAAAAATATTTTAATTTTTCAACCCTGCTCTGCTGAACGTTTTGCGTGAGTTCCAGACGTGATTCAATTTGTAGGTTATAGGGCTTATAAGGACCTATGATAAACGCGAGAGTGCTAGTTTCTACGAACCCCTTTACATTATAAAAAAAATATTTTAAACTTTCAACCCTGCTCTGCTGAACGTTTTGCGTGAGTTCCAGACGTGATTCAATTTGTAGGTTATAGGGCTTATAAGGACCTATGATAAACGCGAGAGTGCTAGTTTCTACGAACCCCTTTACATTATAAAAAAAATATTTTAAACTTTCAACCCTGCTCTGCTGAACGTTTTGCGTGAGTTCCAGACGTGATTCAATTTGTAGGTTATAGGGCTTATAAGGACCTATGATAAACGCGAGAGTGCTAGTTTCTACGAACCCCTTAACACTATAAAAAAAATATTTTAAACTTTCAACCCTGCTCTGCTGGTCGTTTTGCGTGAGTTCCAGATTTAATTCAATTTGTAGGTTATAGGGCTTATAAGGACCTATTATAAACTCGAGAGTGCTAGTGTCTACGAATCCCTTAACACTATAAAAAAAATATTTTAAACTTTCAACCCTGCTCTGCTGAACGTTTTGCGTGAGTTCCAGACGTGATTCAATTTGTAGGTTATAGGGCTTATAAGGACCTATGATAAACGCGAGAGTGCTAGTTTCTACGAACCCCTTAACACTATAAAAAAAATATTTTAAACTTTCAACCCTGCTCTGCTGAACATTTTGCGTGAGTTCCAGACGTGATTCAATTTGTAGGTTATAGGGCTTATAAAGACCTATGATAAACGCGAGAGTGCTAGTTTCTACGAACCCCTTAACACTATAAAAAAAATATTTTAATTTTTCAACCCTGCTCTGCTGAACGTTTTGCGTGAGTTCCAGACGTGATTCAATTTGTAGGTTATAGGGCTTATAAGGACCTATGATAAACGTGAGAGTGCTAGTTTCTACGAACCCCTTTACATTATAAAAAAAATATTTTAAACTTTCAACCCTGCTCTGCTGGTCGTTTTGCGTGAGTTCCAGATTTAATTCAATTTGTAGGTTATAGGGCTTATAAGGACCTATGATAAACGCGAGAGTGCTAGTTTCTACGAACCCCTTAACACTATAAAAAAAATATTTTAAACTTTCAACCCTGCTCTGCTGGTCGTTTTGCGTGAGTTCCAGATTTAATTCAATTTGTAGGTTATAGGGCTTATAAGGACCTATTATAAACTCGAGAGTGCTAGTGTCTACGAATCCCTTAACACTATAAAAAAAATATTTTAAACTTTCAACCCTGCTCTGCTGAACGTTTTGCGTGAGTTCCAGACTTGATTCAATTTGTAGGTTATAGGGCTTATAAGGACCTATGATAAACGCGAGAGTGCTAGTTTCTACGAACCCCTTAACACTATAAAAAAAATATTTTAAACTTTCAACCCTGCTCTGCTGAACGTTTTGCGTGAGTTCCAGACGTGATTCAATTTGTAGGTTATAGGGCTTATAAGGACCTATGATAAACGTGAGAGTGCTAGTTTCTACGAACCCCTTTACATTATAAAAAAAATATTTTAAACTTTCAACCCTGCTCTGCTGAACGTTTTGCGTGAGATCCAGACGTGATTCAATTTGTAGGTTATAGGGCTTATAAGGACCTATGATAAACGCGAGAGTGCTAGTTTCTACGAACCCCTTTACATTATAAAAAAAATATTTTAAACTTTCAACCCTGCTCTGCTGAACGTTTTGCGTGAGTTCCAGACGTGATTCAATTTGTAGGTTATAGGGCTTATAAAGACCTATGATAAACGCGAGAGTGCTAGTTTCTACGAACCCCTTAACACTATAAAAAAAATATTTTAATTTTTCAACCCTGCTCTGCTGAACGTTTTGCGTGAGTTCCAGACGTGATTCAATTTGTAGGTTATAGGGCTTATAAGGACGTATGATAAACGCGAGAGTGCTAGTTTCTACGAACCCCTTTACATTATAAAAAAAATATTTTAAACTTTCAACCCTGCTCTGCTGAACGTTTTGCGTGAGTTCCAGACGTGATTCAATTTGTAGGTTATAGGGCTTATAAGGACCTATGATAAACGCGAGAGTGCTAGTTTCTACGAACCCCTTTACATTATAAAAAAAATATTTTAAACTTTCAACCCTGCTCTGCTGAACGTTTTGCGTGAGTTCCAGACGTGATTCAATTTGTAGGTTATAGGGCTTATAAGGACCTATGATAAACGCGAGAGTGCTAGTTTCTACGAACCCCTTTACATTATAAAAAAAATATTTTAAACTTTCAACCCTGCTCTGCTGAACGTTTGCGTGAGTTCCAGACGTGATTCAATTTGTAGGTTATAGGGCTTATAAGGACCTATGATAAACGCGAGAGTGCTAGTTTCTACGAACCCCTTAACACTATAAAAAAATATTTTAAACTTTCAACCCTGCTCTGCTGGTTTTTCTGCGTGAGTTCCAGACTTGATTCAATTTGTAGGTTATAGGACTTATAAGGACCTATGATAAACGCGAGAGTGCTAGTTTTTACGAACCCCTTAACACTATAAAAAAAATATTTTAAACTTTCAACCCTGCTCTGCTGGTTTTTCTGCGTGAGTTCCAGACTTGATTCAATTTGTAGGTTATAGGGCTTATAAGGACCTATGATAAACGCGAGAGTGCTAGTTTTTACGAACCCCTTAACACTATAAAAAAAATATTTTAAACTTTCAACCCTGCTCTGCTGGTTTTTTTGCGTGAGTTCCAGACTTGATTCAATTTGTAGGTTATAGGGCTTATAAGGACCTATGATAAACGCGAGAGTGCTAGTTTGTACGAACCCCTTAACACTATAAAAAAAATATTTTAAACTTTTAACCCTGCTCTGCTGGTTTTTTTGCGTGAGTTCCAGACTTGATTCAAGTTCTAGGTAGTAGCTCTAGTATGGATCTATGAGAGACGAAAGAGTTCTAGCTCTTGCAAACTGTTTAAATCCATAAAAAAAATATTATTATTTTTTGTTCAAATCACTTTTTTCAGGTTTTCAGGCCAGAACTATTTCTGAAAAGTATCAGGAACTGTAGAGCAGAGCTTTAGGCACATGAACATATTTTTTTTTATTTTATTGGTGAAAAATGATCTGCTACGGGAAGTTGGCAGAGCATTTTTTCAATTGGTTTTTTTCAGGTTTTCGGGCCAGAACTATTCCTGAAAAGTATCAGGAACTGTAGAACTATGCTGCATGCGAATAGAACTCACTTTTTTTTTTGATCTGCTGGACAATGATCTGCTAAGTTCACACGCATCGAAGTATCGTGCTATCTCAAAAAAATATATCAATCTACTAGTAATTTAGTAACTTTCGTGTCACAGATTAATCTTTGGCATACAATATTCCTGAAGTAACTTTTCTCAAATGACTTCAATTTTGAATTACATAATTCGGACTTACGTGTATAATACTTCAAAATATAACTCTAGTAGACCCATAACTTCTTTACAACCTTTGAACCTTTGAACCAAAGGTGGCGTACCAATTTGTCGAAACTACATACCTAAAGCTACCAATCCATTTGGTCTATCAGTCGTCTACTCGTCCGACACGCTCGCGTGTTCGAACACCATTTGTTCATTTACTTCTAGATATAGACTATCCAGTACACAAGGGTGCCAGTAAATATTTGATGAGATACGGTGGAAAAATCGGAGCAGAAAGACGTAGGCTAAGTAAAGAAATATATTCACATTATACCCGTCAGTCACGGGGAACTCTGCTTTAAATATTTAATTATTCATACTTGAACAAAGAAAGCTGAAAAAGTAGCCTGATAAAATAATTGAATCAAATCATAATTTAAAGATAATTGTTTCTACAATATCAAAGTTATCGCGATGAGAATAAAAGGGAAAGTATTTAAGAGGCCGGCGGAGGGCGAATTTTCATACAAACGTAATACCAAAATTATTACTAGTTTAGGCAGATTTTCACTATGTTATTGTAATAACTGTATTTGTATAGTATTTATCTAGGTTCCTGAACAGTTTTTATTTTAAATTACTTACCTCAAATGAAATAAACACCAATCGCATTTTACACATTTTTTTCATTGCAAAATGTGATTGGGGTTAATTTCATTTAAGGTAAGTAATTTAAAATAAAAACTGTTAAGGGACCTAGATAAATACTATACAAATACAATTATTAAAATAATGTAGTGAAAATTTTCTTAAATTAGTAATCATTTTGGTATAACGTTTGTATGCAAATTCGCTCTCCGCCGGCCCCTTAAGCACTACGTCCTAAATTAAACACATCCCTGAAATAAACTTCGTTTCGTTTACAAAACTTGCGTGTCTAAAGAAAGTGCTTCCATTTCTTACGTTCTAACCTTGTCCAACCCCTTTTTATTCCTATAATTTACAAAGTTTTAATAGTTTCACGGTTTGATGAATCAATACTACGATGCAGTCTGTTATTAGCTTCGATTTGAATTGACGGCACTGTTTTATTTCCCGATGGCTGCTGGTTCTCAGAAAACAACATTGGCATTGTAATTTGGGGCAGGCCAGGCAAAAATTCGATCCAAATGTGATACAAGGTTTTTAAATTTCCAGTCCCAAAGTAAAGATGTCGTTTGTGGCGCAGGCCAGGCAAAAATTCGATCCAAATGTGATACAAGGTTTTTAAATTTCCAGTCCCAAAGTAAAGATGTCGTTTGTGGCGCAGGCCAGGCAAAAATTCGATCCAAATGTGATACAAGGTTTTTAAGTTTCCAGTCCCAAAGTAAAGATATCGTTTGTGGCGCAGGCCAGGCAAAAATTCGATCCAAATATGATACAAGGTTTTTAAATTTCCAGTTCCAAAGTAAAGATGTCATTTGTGGCGCAGGCCAGGCAAAAATTCGATCCAAATGTGATACAAGGTTTTTAAATTTCCAGTCCCAAAGTAAAGATGTCGTTTGTATCGCAAACCGTTGCTGGTCTCAGCCAGACCCGCCGCGAGGACCCGTCGGTTCCCCCTCGCCAGCACTGCTCGCACCAACACACCCACCGCTTCCAGCTGAACAGGAAGAACAGCCTCCCAGAATGGGACCCCCCAGAACCGCGAACCCGGAAAAACAGTCTCCCCACCGATATCATTACCGATGAAAGGCCATCTCCGATTCTAGAAGAGTGACAATCACCCTCGTAAGTCCGCTTGGTGTACCCCGTCACTCTAGTCGCATGGAAGCACATAGCACCAAGCCAGGAGCGGCTTCTTGGATCAGGCCCCCTTGCATGCGTAGAGGCTTCTGTGACACCTTGGACGTGCACGATTCCTATAGATGTTTGTGTTGATGTTTAATTAAGAACTGTGAAGAAGATAAATGTTGTCTGTGATCGTGATCCTATGAAGAATATTATTGTAATGATCCCCAAAATGTTTGAGACAAACCTGAAGTCTCGGTCAATTTCAGTAAACAGCAAGACCTCGCGAGTTCCTCAAGAGCAAGTCATACCAATTTTGTTTTCAACACTTCACGGTTGTGCAACTCTCATTGCTACTGGTTTTGTCTTGGTTGACCTGCGATTATTAATGTTCACCATAAAGTGGACATGACTATTATTGGACGTATCTATAATAAATATATAATTTATGAAGAGGTAAAAAAATCAAGATCCAAGGTGTACAAAAAAGAGAAGCTACAAGAAGATTAAGAAACCCCTTATTTATATTTGTAACAACAAGATTGTATCTCAAGCAGTATTCATATTAATTTATATTGCATATATACAAGGATAATCAATGAAATATCAATTAGAGAAATCGCAATATCCCGATGAAGGCAATCACATAAATCGCATTTGGAAACCATAATTAAATCAATTAACTGCCAATTGAGGCCGATTGGTCCTTTTGCGAAGGAAATGAGACGATTTAAATCTAGGCATTCACGTACCTAAAGCATTTGAATATACAAACGCAGATATAGCAGGTAATCAAGCAATAGGTTTGCTAAAATAAAATCTAAATAAATAAAACTTACGTTACTGACTGACTGACAATGAACGCACAGCCTAAACCGTAAATCCTAGAAGCATGAAACTTGGAGGATATATGTTCCTCTTAAAGCGTAGGGGTGCACTAAGAAAGGAAATTAGATTTTTTTCTAAGAGACGAAAAAGAGGAAAAGCTTTTAAAAGAAAAATCAACACACAGCCTTAGCTTACTTTTGACATTTTATCCCGTAAAAGTAACGGAAACGGGGCGAGCAAATCCGCAGGCAGCTGCTAGTAGAGAATAAAGCTCCATACATTTGATCATATTATTAATGTCCAAAGCAAAACCGATTCAGTTAAACCTTCTATATGGATAGTTCATCACGAATAAAAAAGAAAGCTAAGTAATATTTTCGATAACAATATACCAATTCCAAAAGGAATAACGTAAGGATTTTTTTTTAAATCACTACCTCTATCAAGATTGTCATTGAAAGTTAATGCCGCTATCATAAGAAACATGTTGGATGGGTAATTAAAATCTAGCCTCGCAAGTTTCAGTTCAATCGATATTTCGATATGTCAAGGTAGTATAACTAGACCATTCACATCATCAACCTCATTCTAGTTCAAGCTGGTTCTTTCGGGAACGTTATTATTATCATAGTTCTACTACATTACAGTATTATTGTTGGACTTTGCCGCCACTCTAAGCATAGTGCCTTTATACTATAAAATAAAATAAATAAATAAATATTGTGGACAATTCACACAACACTACCCAGCCCCATACTAAGCAGAGCTTGTAATATGGGAACCAGATAGCTGATATAATACTTGAATACATTTTTTTTTTTGTAAATACATACTTAGAATACAATATAACACCCAGACAGAGAACAAACATACATATTATACTGTGTTCATACAGTTCATAGCTCTCATATTCTCGTCGTCGAGGACCGTGGGTTCGATCCCCACCGAGAGCAAGTAATTGTTTGGCGAACACAAATGTTTGTTCTCTGTCTGGGTGTTATATTGTATTCTAAGCATGTATTTAAAAAAATAGTTGTGTTATGACTCTCTGCTGAATTTGGGGCTAGATAGTTTTGTGTGGATTGTTCACAATGTTTATTTAATCTTCAGAAATCTGTATAAGCCTGCTATAAGCTACGAGATGATTATCTTTACCTACACGGTAAATTCATTCACCGAAGTCATCGAAATCCAATAACCTACGAATACTTATTGAAAAGTCCTCATATTCTCGACTGTGGTCCGTTGGGACATCGATAATATTCATGCTGGCGAAGGAAAACGCACAAGAAATCCCTCCGTTGAAATTTCAGCATTATGTGTATGAGATTTGAGTTCAGTATCCCTAGATATTGGTAGATTACCGATTACGAGAAAATTCTGCAATAGATTACCTATTCTTAGAGAAAATTGCCGGTTTGTATGGAGCAAGCTTCAAATAAGTGACCCTATTAGATAAGTATGTTACTAAGAATATAATAGGGCATAGTTTGTGAAATATTTCGTAATTTATTTCGTAATACAGGGTCGCTTATGGACGAAATATCATTGACTAGTCAAGCTAGACTACATTGAAAGGATTAAGCAAGAAACGCAACCACGCACAAGATGGCTCGACTTGTAGAAACTATAAAAACTAAATTAGTGTAATCGAGAGTTAAACGAGGCTAAAATGAATGAATATTCCATGAGCCCGTGAGCAGAGTAGCAATTTTATTTACGCTCATACCAAATTCTCTTTCGTTTCTGCTATCTTTGAAAGTAGTGGTTTGAAAACGACGTGTCCCCAAAGTGGTTGCTATTAGAGATCAAATATAACCCCAACCTAAATAATAAAACCAAAGTTGCTGCACAAAGAAAATACCAGCTAACAACATCACATCAAAAGATAAGCAACGAGAATTCTTCGAGACATTTACAGCATCAAATAAAAAGAAAAACATATCGTCCTCAAGAGAACACCGATAGCAAGAAAGAAAACAAGATCAGTAAAGAGTGCTGTTAAGTGGCAAACGTCGACCCTAGATCAAGGTCGTGCGAACTTTCCCCTTTAGCTTATGGTAACACGCGACCAGGCTAAGTACAATAGTGTAGTTAGCAGTAACTGTTACTTTCACCTTCATTCGCGTGAAGCATCTGATAAACGACCAGCGGAAATATTGCCGTAAACAGTCGAGCAGTAAGCCGTAGACAAATAACAATCTGGAGCGATAACAATAATTATTTTATTGGGGCAGTTTAAGTGCTATATCATGAAGTGTATGAGTCCACTGAGTCCATTGCTAAGCATTACGGCTTTGTCGCAGTCTTTACACTTGGCTGGCGTATTGGTGACTGCAGTACAAGATAATCACAGCTCAGGAGACATCTCCGACATCTCTTGGTTCATTCCATACAGTCGCTTTTTACGAAACCTACACGGGAATTGATGAGTGTGGTTCTCCTGGCTCGACTACGCAAGGGTCCACCATAAAGACTACCATTTTAGAAAAGTACAACATCCAAAAACCGTTTAGAAATATAACAGTGATGGCGATGTAGCTTTTTATGGAAAAACTGTTGTACCTATTAATAAAAATGTAACCGATGGTTGTTTCAAATCAAATTCAAACTGTGTGTCCAATTTTATTTCTATAGTTCAGAATTTTAGCCAGGAACATTTTGAACATAACAAGCAACATTTTCCTATTTATGGTGTGTAACACGTCGATTGTTGCTTGTCTTGGGCATAACACGGTAATAACTAAGCAACTGGCTGTATATTTTATTGGTATCATTATGTGATTGAATTGGGTCAAACGTTTTGCTCCAGTTTCAAGAAGTTTAGGCTTCGAGGTCGAAATGCACTAGATGTTTTATCAATCTAATTTAGGAGTTGTTCCGTAACGTTAGCTCCGCTGAACTTTCAATGAAAATGCGGATTGGTTCCACTACCAAACTGGGTTTGCTGTATTTAGTGGTAGTACGAGATTATGCGGAGAAGTACTACTCATCATCATCATCATCCGCAGCCCGACTTAACCCACTGCTGGGCATAGGCCTCTCTTTGCTCCTGCCACTTACCACGATCTTGGGCTACCCTCATCCAACTGCGGCCCACGACGCTGGTAATGTCGTCAACCCATCGAGCCAATGGACGTCCAACGCGTCTCTTCCCAGTCCTCGGCCACCACTCCATCAATCTTTTGCACCACCTGTCGTCACCACGCCTTGCCAGGTGCCCTGCCCAACTCCATTTGAGTTCCATAATTCGTATGCCGACGTCTTGGACCTTGGTACGTCCTCGGATCTCGATATTAGGAACTCTGTCTAAAATCTTTATGCCGAGCATGGCACGCTCCATGGCTCGAAGTACTACTACCATGCCTAATTCTGCGATCAAACATGGGCGCTGTGATGCATCTATTTGATGTGTTTTATCTGGGACTACACGTTTTAACAATTATTTGTCGTCTATACTTATGTCGACGCTTTTAAAACAATGTGACGGCAAAAAAATATGATCATTGATTTTCAGAATCAATATTGATTTATAATGATCACAATGATCTGATAACTCTTCTTCAATCCAAACTATTTAAGGACATTAACCCTATAGATACTGTGGCTCATAAGCCGAAGTACCTCCAGTCATAGTACCATAGTACATTAGGGGCCACACCCAAATGAACCGACGCGTTACTTCTGTAGTTTGTTTCAGGTATAATGGCATATTAACGTTTCAGTATCATATAATGGGATGGTAATGGGCCGTCAATTTATTATAGTTAAAAGGCCAAATGATGGAATAATTATGTACAAAGTCCGACCCTACTGCAGTGGGATAAGGACAGGAAGATAGTGATGAATACAAGTATTTGGAAAATGTATAAATACAGTAGCTACAAGTGGACCGTTGCAAACGATTTAGAGGTAGCTCCATAATAATTGATCCAGTGACGATATAAGAAGACGCATAATATACAAACATTACTAAAACTAAAATATATAGAGCTACCACCTACCACCTTTGTAGTGGTTACACTATCACGTAGTGACTGCGTCATGGGCGCGTCAGGTTCGGTAACCGACCTCGGAAACTTTAATGGACGATTCCCTCTGTAGATAGATTTTCCTTCATTAAAACCAAATTTTTGCTAATCAACCACTTTCGTCACTTGATCACTAATAAAATCCATCAGTGACTAAGAGAGTCATGATCATGATTGTGGATGGATATTTAGGTAGAAGCAGACCAGGTGGATGAACAGTGTGAGAGATGACTTGGAGCATAAGAGCATATTATGCAGGGAGCAATGTGGATACAGAAATGAAGGCCTTACAAAGGAGAACATGTTATGTGACTCTACATGGGTAAAGTGTGATAAGGGCAGGAGGAGTATAATCATTTTTCTGAAGTCCCGTTCTCTTTCTTCCAGGCGGAGCGAGTTCCTAGGATGCGTCTCGTTCCCGCTGAAAGATGCGACTAAGGCTGACATCACTGGCACCTACTTCCTGCAGTCGAGCGGACGGCCTGCCCATGAGAAGGCCCGAGTGAGTGACCGCAAAATGGCCACCGATAACACCGAAACCAGCACAAATGATGGCACTAAAGAGAATAACGACAAAGGTAAGCAACAATTTTCTATCACATACCTCAATAGTTGTCCTAATAATTATGGAATTGACCTTTCTGAAAGTTAATGTGGAATATTTTAAAAACCATAGGTCAAACAACTTTTATGTGAGAGAGCATGATGAGGCTTAGAATTAGATAAGGTCATCTTTACCTCTCCTAAATCTCAGAAATACCAATATCGAATCTTTATGTTCAGAACTTCGCATTTTTCAGCTTCATTTTTATATACTGACAGCCTAAGCTGTCAGGATAGGTATAGGTATAGGTGCTGGGCAAGCTTATTCCATCTAAAATCCTGTCTCAGGCACTATAGAGTCCCGCGATTAGGACTTGTGTAATCACCAGTTGCCTCTGATGCAAAGGCCTGTTTACTTTTACTTATAAACTAGCGGCACCACATTTCCTCATACCAAATTACTTTCAGGTGTAGCAGCCAATGGTCCCTCAGCAACATCAAGCAACAATGCCGCCGCCATCGCCGCCGCGCTACAGCGCGAGGCTGATGAGCACCTGTTCCTCCGCTACCTGGAGCTGGACCCGCCTGATGAACCCAACGCGCCGAAGAAAACTCAGAGAAGTGGACGCACACCCTTCACTACAACTAGAAAGTGAGTAGGTCATCTAGTAAATAGTCCCTGCTATGACCAAAATAAAAAGTATATAAGAACGTCCACAATGATATTGTACTATGGGATATTTATAGGGCATTGGCATATCGTGGCCATTTGGTTATCTTTATTTTAAAACTAATTACCCACTTTTATTCAAAAACTGAGTTTGACAGTGGGACATAGCATTTATGCTTGCAGGAGTTTTTGCTTAAAAGTATTTTTCTCTTTCATAGGCTGGTTCGTGGCACGACTGGTGGTTTCGGCTTCACAGTGGTATGGACTCGGCCGCCAAGAGTTGAGAGAGTCGCACAGGGAGGATCCGCCGAGCGAGCGGGCCTACGCGCCGGGGATTACATAGTCTTCGTCGGCAACAAGAATGTTGTCACTGTTTCCGAGGAGGAAGTCAGAGGACTTGTCAAGTAAGTTGTTTCACTGATCTTATCATTGACGTAAGCCAAATTCTAATCAGGATATACAGATGTTGCATGCAAATATTTCGATCAAAGAGAACATCAAATAATACAGAGGTTGTTATGTCATTGAAAACCATGACCACAATGTCCAGATCTACACTTGAACATAAACTTACATTTGAATCTCTTTCCAGATCAGCTGGCCAAACGCTCATACTCGAGACCTTCAAACGGACGCCAGGGAACTGCTCCGCTAGCGGGGCAACAGTCAGGCCTCGTCTCTCCCAAGTGGCCACCACTTCCTTCACTCAAGAAGGGACCCCGCCACCAGCACCTCGCTCCCCACGGACGGCCATCTTGGCCTCTCCAGCTGCCGTAGCCAGACCCCCTACCGCCTGTTCCTCCACCAGCCAGTCCCTCGACCGACGCAAACTTCACCTGCCTCAAGTCACCTTCTCCAAAGAGGTCGGTAATGGCATCATAGTCTGAACTCTCCAAACTCACAACTAGTCACGTGTCGTTCGAATTTACAAACTTTTTTCGGTAAAAAAGTGGTGCTAGCATTAGACCTAGTGGGAATCTCTAAATTATATCGTTTAGATAAATTAAATTAAAAAATGGTTAGATTATAACTTTAGTACACTTTAGACTTTTGGTTGAATATAAATTATATTTTAGATTTTGGATTAAATTGACTCTTGATTTTGGTGAAATGACTATGTAGATGTAAAAGCAACTTTTATTTAGGTTCTATATAATTTGATTTGATTAATTTGGAAATTAGTAATAAATACATAGTTAAGGTAATAGTAAAAACGCTTCTTTTTTTAAATTTTGTAGGTTAGGTTATGCGTTATTTATTTTGTATAGACTTCATCATACATTCCATATAGATGTTAGATGTGTGTTTGCTTTTAGTTTAGTTCTAGGGTTGAGGTCATCCTTATCAGAAGATATGTTGGGAGTTAATGGGGAATCGTTACGTTTAAGCTTACTGTTTTCGTTAATATTTATTTTGTTATGATGTTTTCTTTTCAATTTATTTTCTTTTAGATTTTGAGTTTTGACTTTTTAATTTGTATCATTTTCGTAAATTATAGTAGGTATAGGAACTAATTTAACTTTATAATTTTATTTTACGAAACCAACATGATTGTGTTTTAGTTTATTTTATGCATTCGATCTAAAAATTGGTTCCTGTTGTTTTTCTTCGTTTTTAATTTGTGTTAAGTGAAATAAGTGCAAATAAATTTATTGCTTTTATTTTTTATTTTATTTGTTTTGGTTGCCACCTTCTACCACCTTACCTTATATTTTTATCATAATAAATGCTTCGTAGTAAGAATCAGTAGTAAGTAAAGTTCATTAATTGCACGAACGCATGTGTCTAAATGCACAGTAGAAATTATATCAACTACTTTTTTTAGTTCTAATGACCATTCCTATAATGTAAGCAGCCCGCCATCTTGACAAAATTTCAAACAAAGATCTTTAAATATGACTGAAGACCTGCGCACATCTAGGCAATGGCGATGGCAATCAGTGAAACGTTTCACTGATCGCTATCGCAGATAGTTTAGATGTGCCCAAACTTAAATAACATTGTAGTTGTTGCTAACAAAGTTATTGATATGATGGCAATCTCCTTAGACCGATTACTAAGCTAATTATATTTCTCAAGACAAATTATATATCTGTGTAAAAGACGAAATCGCTGTCATATTTGACAGCATTTCACGCTTAGATGTATGCAAGGTTTGTAGGGCCTTGTAATTGTTGCTAACACAATGACTGATAAAATGATTGGCAATCTGTTTAGACCGATTAAAGCTAATTATATTTCCCAAGACGCATTATGTACTCGTATCTGTGTAGACGAACTTATTTTTGGAGTCAATATAATCACTAATTTGCTTGTTTTTATTATTAGCAATCAAGTAATCCTTGTGAAATTGAATGAGATTAACTGTGACTACGATAAACGTTAGGGCTTTTACTTAGTTGATTTAATTCCCAAATACTTTGAGTAGCCAAATGTTCGTATGTATGTAGACGAACTTAGATTTGCCGTTAATCATTGATTACCTACTCATAACCATCCTCAAACAACAAATTCTTATGATTATTCTGAATGAGATTATCTCTGCGTATAGACGCCAGGGCTAGCCAGTGATGGGCGCAAGCGAGCCCTACTGGCAGTAGTAGCCAGGGAACAGCACTACGCCACATGCCTCCAATTCGGACTAGTGCGGTTCGTCTCTCCCCTGGCAGAAAGAGCAGACCTAATAGCGCCGAGTGACCATCAGCTACTGTTTCAGAATATTGAAGAAGTAAGTCATTAGAATTCTTATTTTTTTGTAACGCATTTCTTTTTCATTGCATGAGAGCCTAATTAATAATTCAATCATGAAAACCAAATACTTAATTTAATATAATGACCACAGATCTTCAGGCTATCCGAGGAGATCTTAGAGCAGATCTTGCAAGATGATGGAGAGATCCAAACATCGACAGTAGTCTCGGTGTATCTTCAAAAGGCTCAACTGTTCCTCAGTCTCTACAAGAAGTACTGCCTTGGCCTGAAACGAGCTGACTGTGTCTTGGTGGGTACAAAATACATCCCAATACTTCTCTGCAATAGATAGAATAGAATAGTACACATACAACGTCAATTATCAGAGATACTTCAATGATTTTCTCTTGCTTGTCAAGTCAAGACAAATGTGGTTCAAATAAACTTAATTGCCAGGTGAAAAAATCAAAAGACCCAAGCGGCGCATTCTCCCGATTCTGCACGAGCCCGCCCATTCCGCGGCGGAGACCAGACATCACGTCCCTGGTTCACAAGCCATTAGAGCAGTTCCGCGAGCTACTGAGGCTGATGAGGGCAGCGGCAGCCGCCACAGGCGCTGGCCCCTACGACCAGTTTGAAAAGAAGCAACTGCAAGTTACTGTTGAGCAGTTACAGGTAAGGAAACAATTTCTCTTGAGTTTCTTATAAAAAAAATATGAGAAAACATGACGGGACAAGCCTAAGAGTTTTTCAAAAAACTCAATTTTAAACCTCTGGGTGAGAATTTTCAACGAGTCGTTAGTGACAAAGAACACACGTACCTATCTTCTAAAACCAATCAGTAGTTTAGGTTTGCAGCTACTCAGATTTTTATTCTTATTAGATTAGAAGGCTCTGCGGTATCTGAAGACACATTTGTGGTTTGCAGGTATGCTACCAGGATGTCACTGCTGGATCGGGTCTTATGGGTTTAGCTGGAGATGGAAAACCATTACTCTCTGTATCCGATTTGGAGAGTCGACTTGTGTTCACTAGATGTAAGGTAAGGAAATACGATTTGGTAACTTCTCCATCCTTATTATACTTCCTGATGGTGGATCTTTATTTTGTCATCGGTCTATCGAAGGTAGATAAGTAATCATTTACAATCACATTAATATGTATTGTTCCAGCCGTTCGTCCTAAGCACAGCTGGCCGCCAGTGGATATTCGGGGGAGAGCTATCGAGGGTTGAAGGGCGGGCAGTGAGGCCGTACTGGGCCCTTCTCTTCAGTGACCTGCTGCTCTTTGCCACCGTATCCAGAGATCGAGTTTTGTTCGTGACAGAAGAACCAGTAGCACTGGGGACTGTTTCAGAGGCACAATTCAATGTTAGGAAAAAAGGTAAGAACTTGGTAGCTCTCTTATCAGGATGCATATCATGTATGATATAACAACCGTTATGTTCGAGTATCGACCTATACTAGTTGAAATTAATGACAAATCAACAGAAACAAAACTCGTTGCTCAAATTCAAATGGAGAAAACAAAAGCTCCTCAGAGGTAACTAGTTGAAACGCGGTATGAAAAGATAGCATTGTATTCTTTTCTAGTCACCGAGTTTCGTCTTATTCTGGGGCGGAATGGCGGAGAGTCTCCGCTTGTGTCCTGCTCTCCCCGAACACCAGGCAGGACGCGAACGGTGGTGCTGAGAGCTCCTTCGATAGACTTGAAAGCGGTTTGGCAAAGTCTTCTTCAAAGGCAGATGTGAGTATTACATCTACGGAGACAGTTTCAAAGAATTCAAGACGCAGGTTCTCGTTAAATATGATGCTACATATAATGCGTTTCCTTCAGATACCGAGCGCATACAATGTCCGGCACGCCTCTTGGCTCACCACTCGACTCGCCGGACCCTCAGCTGACCTTCTCTCTCGCCACCCTGGACTCGCAGCAGCGACAGGTATCCGCGTCTAGCATTCAACGACACTCCAGCTTGGCATTACTCCCAGCCAGCTCTTATCGCTCTCATCTCAACATGCTGGTGGAAGAACGCCCAGAGAAAGAAGTCAGGGTCAGCTTCGATATGAGAACTAGCTCAGCCAGTCCTCTTCCTCAGCCAGTCAGAGGCCCTCTCAGCACCGTCTGGAGAACAGCACCAACTCCAGAAACACCATCAGCGAATCTGTCCCCAGCGGATTCTCAAACGTTCTCTTCCCATTTTGTGTCCTCTTCTAGCATCGAGAAAAACGATGAACGTCCTACCTCCCCCAGTGCGCTGTTGACTCCAGACGGTGGCGAAGAGTATTCGGAAATGTCACCTTGTCGTTGGGAATCGTTCGAAGCTGACCTAGCTCTTGCTGATTTAGATATAGATCCGTCGTACAAGCACGCTGTTGAAGAGCGTATATTTCTTCCTGAAGATCCGCTGCTCCCTAGAGTGGCTCTGCCAGAAAGGCCAACGCCACCGGCGTATTTGGAACTCTGATCCGCAGAGTCCGACCCCGAGTTAGCAAACTCCTGCTTTCCTCGATCGGGTCGGACGTGGCGTTGAAGCTCATAGAAGCTCAAAAAACAGTGAACCGGTGTGTTCTCGTAGTGTTATACATGTATACTATGTATAGGCATGTATAGAACCCTCGATGTCCAGAATGGCAAAGCTTTCGTTGTGTAGATTGGCCGACCATGGTACGGGCAAAGTTGTTGGATTGTTATGAAATTCGCTTATAGTCGAAGATAAGGTTGTGGTAACAAAATTTTGAGAGACATATTTTCGAACATTAGCAGTATTAAAACTTCGTATTTTGATTATGATAAAAAATCTAATTTATAAGTCTGATGCCCACTTATGAAAGATGAGTTTGGTGAGTAAAAAATCGGATATTCTGAATATTTTAATTAACTTTAACAGAACTGATTCGAATGGGGTAAAAACCTTGCTTTTTTACTGAAACATTATATGCCAATAAGCCAATCTTTTTGTACAATATTTGAAATTCAGTGTCAAAATGTAACTATAGGGTATCAATAAGGAAACAATTGTGCACATTGCACAACTTACTTACAGGCATCTTTATCTATTATTTAAGTATCGTTACGACTTGCTTCATGTCTTCCGTCCTATATTAGACGAAATTCTAAAAGCTTCCCTTTCTTGGTATGAATTTCAATTATAAATTTTACGCTCTTTTTGTTACTACTACTAACTATGACTACTAACAGTTTAATGGAACAATTAGTGTTATTTATGAAGTCTTATCCATGATTATGAATGTTGTAGATGATGTACAGGACAATGTTGTTGTAAGTCTGTACATACGGGACTCTTGTACAGGTCATGTGGATATTTAGCGATCAGCTTCGCGAGATCAATCATGTAGACTCATTGTAGACATAGAACACTTTGAAAGCTTCTTATATTTTATAATTTAAAAGCAACTCTTGTCGTCGTAAGTAATATTGATGTATTTACAAGAAAAATGGTAGATATTGAATTCGAATGTGAAACTGAAAGTTTACCGCTTGTTTTTGATGTATTAGACGAATGTTTCATTATTGGTATTGTTAATGTAACATAATTATGTTCTAAATAGTCGTGTTTTCATTGCTGCCAGCATCGCAAAATGTTCACATAACCTATTTCTTGGGGTTATTTGTATGTGTATGACCTCTTTTTATAAAAACGAAATTGTAGTTAGAATCAGTAATCTTGATGTCTTTGGCTGTGTGTAAATTTTAATAATAGTCGTAATTGTATTGGAAGCCATAATTTTGAGAAAACATTTTACTAACAACTCTGGTTCCCTTGTGACGTAAATTTAATGAACGTAATAATATATTTGGATGTTTGTGTTTAGATCGGAACAGTATATTTCCAATATCCGTAAATAAAGTGAATTTGTCAACGGCCATCAACATTTTTATTTTGTTTAGGTCCAGTTTTGCGACGCTAACGAAAACGAAAGTTCTACCTACCATTTTTCTTAAAATACATTGTGTACTACATATAAGTTGCTTTAAAGATGTTTTTACATCTTGTTATTTAAAAAAGAAATGCTAGTTGGAAATTGAGCACTTTACTACATAAGAGATGATTCGTGTATAAACGGTAAGTTATTCTGATATATCAAAATTATCCACATGGCCTGATATAAATTATTTACAAGTAATCAAAATATAGTTCCCAAAATGTGAGATGCGATTATATTGGTATTTTAGACGAGAAGAAGTTCCCAAGAAACTCAAACGGGGGCTGGAGGAAGTGCCACCGAAGGAGGCAGAAGCACCCGAAGCAAAGGTTCCACCATGCACCTTCAGAGGTGGATGACGCAACTACCAGAAGCCGAAGAGATGGATCCACCTGAACCAGATATGGAGGTAAAAAAAAACTATGATAGAATATGTAGATATATGTACATAGAGAAGAAAACCAAGCATTATAAGCGCCTCCAGAACAACAAATTTTATAAAAAAACTAGCGTGATTTAAAACCATATCCAGCCACTAACTAGAAGAGCTGAATGGTCGCGTGGAACTGGCACCTAGACTCACCTAGCTATAAGACGTTTCAAAGTGATTCTTGCATCGTAATGAATAAAAAATTATTGAGTTTGAGTTTGAGTTTGAATCTGACCCGTGTAGAAAAAAAAACCTGTTAATCTTGAATTTTCTCATTATTTCACAGATGTGGAGTATTGAAGAACTACGAAAAAGATCCAAAGAGCTGAATCTCTTGGAAGTAGCTGAACTTGTGCTAAATCATGAAAATAAAAATGCGTCAGCCAATGAGAAAAAAGAGAGTGAAAGAAGTCCGTCTAAAAGTAGTAATTCCGGCAGCCAAGTAAGTGATCAAATTGAGTACCTAATCTGCACTGGTGGTCTAGTGGTAGTGGCCCCGCCGTCTGATCCAAAGGTCGTGGGTTCAAATCCACTCGTGTACCAATGAGTTTTTCTGTCGAAAAATGTATGTGCACTATGCCAGTATTCTCAAAACGGTGAAGGAAAACATCGTGAGGAAACCGGCGTGTTGTAGAACCTAAAAAAGTTCAAGCAACAAGTGTCAAGGGTCACGCAAAAAGGGCCCACTAGCGGCCTGCTTGCGGAAAAACCTGCCCGCACATCAAGTGCGCATCATAAACTTGCCAAACTTGCCGAGTAACTAATCTTCGGAGTTGTAACAGTGGTACTCATTTTACCTAACGTTCTTAATTATTTTATGACTATTTTCAGATCACCGTCCGTACGAGTCCGGTTGTGGTTGATACGATACCCGTTTGCAGACAATGCCATAAAAAATGTCTGTCGAAACCAAACAGCCCCCTAATATCTCAAAAAGAACCAATAGTTATTCCAGCTAAGCCAAAACAAGAAGCTTCACCACAAAACTCAAACTCTAACAAGAGTTCACCCAGCTCTTGTAGTGCAAACTGTAATAACAGAAAACCAAAGTTTTTCTGCCATTTAGAACGTAAGAATGCCATGAAGTTACGTCCAGAAGATGCGCCAAAGGCGGCTGCAAAAGTAATAGACTCGATTGAACAAAGTCAAAAGATGCTCAAATCAACGTCGTATGAACTGAAAACTGATTCACCCATCCTTACCAGAAGTATGTCTAAAAGCCACACAAAGAGTCAGCTTGAACTAAGGAAAGATTTATCAATCAGATCGCCAAGTCCAACATCTAGCAGTAGAAATAGCCCACTTTCCACAAGCCATACTACCTGTAGCTCAATGGTTTTTAACTCTAGTTCTAACGACCTAAGAATGTCTAATTCAAATATTGCTAATCAGGTCCAATGTGTAATAGCTCAAGAGAAATATCTAAATGAGGTAAAGTGTGTTGAAAATATAACTCTTTCTAAAACAAAGACTGTAACTTCTAGCTATTCACCAGCGTCTGCTAGGAAAGAACAAATAACACGACAAAAAGCAGAAAACGTACTGAACAAAGTTTTAGGCATGAACATTATAACAAAAAGAGAAAATGTAGGTGCTTGCTTGAAAACGTCTTCAGTCTTCCTAGAAGATGATTCAATACATGAAGATGAACCTGATTTTAGAATTGAACGAGGAATGAGAAGGTCTCCCAGAATGGGTATTTCAGCTGTTAGCAAAATGAACGGAGACATAAGTAAAAAGACTGAGAAAACAGAAGATCATAATGCTAATGACGTCTCAGACGATGATTTAGAGTTAGGACCGCTGATGCTTATGGGTTTATCTGCTATAAATCCAGCAGCTCACTTGATGAGAGTAGAACCTTTCAAAAGGCCATCCATAACTAGTTTAAACCCTAATTCTAGACCCGCTAGCTTAGGATCTATCAAATCAGAATCGCCTGTTCCTAATATATCCGTAGTTCCTCCTACTCCGGACTACAATTCCACTAATAAGACTGTAAGTAACATTAAACATTATTTGAGTCGAGGTTCCAAGAAATGGGCTGACATAGAACTTATTAATTTATTGATTACAGGATGACCTTGTAGATGATTCTCCCGATTCCCCAGATATCCCAGAAGACCTACCTTACGTATCGCTCAAAAGGTATAACATTTTTTAAATAACAATCACGTGCGTAAAATTTCTTGTTCAGTGACAAATTTTGACGGTTGTAGGTATGGCACAATGTCAAGCCTCGAAAGACTACCATCCGATGAGACTGACGATGGCAACGTAAGACTGACCGAGCCGGACACTACTAAAAATTATAATGCTGGTAAGAACTTATCAGATCTACAAGGTTACAAATAATAATGAATAGATCAACAGAACAAAACAAAAACGACGACACGAGAGATTTGAAAAAAGAGTTATGTGATTTTACAGTGGCTGGAGCTGCTGGTGGAATAATGGGATGGACCGCAAGGGCAGGTTCATTTGTGGTGGAGAAGATGAATATATTCAGCTATACAGAGAGCGTACCCAGCACTGCGATAGCGCACAAACAACCCTCGTTTTTGGAAAGGTGAGAATACATATTGCTTCAAACAATGTCTTTGGCCTTTTTAAATATTTCGAGTACCTATGTTACTGAGTTAAACTATGAGCGAAAATATATCTCAAAAATGTTATGAATCAAATGAGACCTTTCACTTTTACACACTTTTATTTCCTCTCTATTTTTTTATTCGTTACATTTCTTTTAAGTTTTATGTTACTGTAAACTATATAACTTTTAAGTTTTTTACATGATAGATGACAACCGGCTCAACGGACCAGACAGCGATAAGTATGAGTTTTATAGGATTCCAGTTTGTAATTTAGTCTGTTTGTCTTTTTTGTGATTTTAGTCAACTTTTATAGTCACTATCAGCTAGAGTTTTAAGTGTGTTAGTTTTAAGTCCAGAAAAAACCAGATAGGTAGTCATTATTTTATTATTAGTTACTTTAATATTTCAACAAAACTCGTAGCAGTTAGTAGTCATAAAAAAAATGTAGATTGTTTTTGGGATCAATCTTTTGAAAACGTAGTGGTATAACTAAAATGGGTTAGTTAGTTAATCGTTATTTGATATCAGTTAGAATTGTATGCAATAATGTGATAAATGTTAAGTTTATGTAAGTTTTAATGTCGCTCTTTTATTAGCCATCAATTTTAAATTTTTAGGCAATCTTAATAGCAGCTAATCATAGGTGTATAATACTGCAGTTGCAGCTGAGTCTAGTTTTTTGTAGGTGTAAAAATATGAGTAGCATATATTGTATAGTAAAAGAATTTATATGCATAATTATAACTTAGCGAATATCAAGGCAGCCAATTCTGACGAATAATTTAACTGTTGAAAATAATTTAACTGGTTTTTATTCAGATGTCTTGGCGTAAGTGATTGGAAACCCACCATCGGCACTGAAGATGGAACCGGTGAAGCTGGAGAAGGCAGTGGTGCCAGTGGAGAAGAAGCTTGGGGAACTCCATCATCAGGAGATCTTTCAGACAACCTACCTGATTCAGAACATGGTACTCTATCGGTAAGAAAGTTTTGAAATTTACATTGACTAGGTATCAAAAGAAAATAAAACTGATACAAAGGATGATGGTGACTTCATATGAAAAAATAAATTGTTACAGTCTCCTACAAAGTCATCATCATCATACGCTGGTGATGATGATACAGAACTAATGATGGACGAGCTTCTAATGGCACCCACTATTACTGGACCTACGACTTTAAGGCCACTGTTACCCCGGTAATCACTTTTTTATTTGTTAATATAGTTGCCTAGTTGTGCACTATTTTAGGCTTTAGTAATGCTTCCACATTCACAGGACGTTGTGCATTTAGCATTGAAATTATTTGTCTTGAAACACAATATCACTTTTCTTTCAACACTACTAATGTTACTTCGTAACGTAGGGATGTTTTCAGAAGAAGACTCGAACCACTTTTAGAGGAAGATGGTTCAGACAGTGAAAGCGAAGACAATAAAGCGACTCCAACCAACTCTGATGACCAGGTGAATATTTTCGTTAATCAAATGATCAACCTTGTTTCTGTGTACCAACTGTTTAAACATTACTTGACCCCGTATAACTAGATAACCCAATTTATATTTATGTCTGAATGTACTGTTATCAATACTGTGTACTAACCTTTTGATGATTTTAGTATCAGTCAATCAAATGAGAATAAAAATTAAATTGTTTAGCAAAAATCGAATGTTTGGTGAATGCATTAGAATTTAGAATACAACCATGAAAAATATGGTCGAAGCATGAAAAAGTAACATAGCTAAGAGATAGTGCATGCTTGTTGCATGAACGTTTGCCACATACAAAACATCTGATGCAAATCATGTGAATCGCCTTAGAATCACTAGTAAAAGTAAAAGCTTTAGGAATCTTCCATGCAAAAGAATTGGAATTACAAATTGGCGATCACATTCTAAATTCTAAAATCTAAACTATGGTTCAGAGGTTCTGGCAAATAGTAGTAGTCGCGTAGACAGTAGCTAGGTGTAATCTCACATTGTGACTGGTCCGCTGGTGCGGCGATTGGCGCAGGACAGCGAGTGTGGCCCAGATGCTGACGGCTGCTGCGACGTGCCGCACCTGCCGCCCTCTGCTTCAGTATCAGGTGAGTTGTATACAAAAAACAAACATCTCATAACACAGATGATTTAATTACCTAGGTACACAAAAATGTACCTGGCATTCCTACACATGTAGCTGGTATATTGTTGAAGCTCATGATGAATTTGATGAAAAGCTAAATCATGTTACGGTGAATGAATTTATTCAGTCCAATGTAAATTCTTGGTACATGACAAAAACACACTGCTGACACAAAACATAACCTTAATGAAGTAACAAACATTTTGGCAGAATAGTGGAACCACTTGCATTTAATCAAAGGTGAGGTGGCAGTTCACCATCACAGCACAACAACACTAAATGTATATAACTGTTGCACGCTGCATGTGAAACAGAAAACGATCTTAAATAAATTCAGCTATATCGTATTTGGTTTGGCAGTCTACTTTACTTCTTTCTACTTTAACTCTTGATATTTTACAAAATGTACTTTTAGACTAGACTGTACTATCCTCGTATTTACCTAATAATTTGTATCCTAGCACAACTTCAGACTGATTTTTCTGTATGTAGAGTTTGCACTACACTTCATTTATTTTTTCATTATTTCTTTATTTATTTAAGTATCTATCTTTTAAAGCTATTTTGCTTCTATTTTATTGAAAATTTATAAGTTATTTAAAATTTTGCATTTGAATTTCATTCAAGCAGCATAGAAAAATGTTTCAGTCAGTATAAATATTGAAACTTGCGATCTTCGTCTGAACTTTTTAGGTAACAGTACCTGCTTATTATTGATTAATTTATCAAATATAATGTTCTTTGGTTGTTGTTATAAGGCTATGTATTCCACAGAAGCAGGGGACGGGGGTGCGGGCGCCGCACAAACTGCTGGAGAGGAGGAAGATGGTGGCGGCACGTCCGACCTGAGCCCCGACCGGACGCCCACCAACGAGGGCCCTTTGATGCCCTCACTATTTGGTGAGGAAGTCATCACTCTTAATATAGCGGTTTTTTTTTTAGACATAGACATAGACATTTATTTATTTACTACATAAGCACACAAAAACCAGTAAAATACAAGGACACTAACAGAAGAAAGATACAAACAATACATTGATACTGAAGAAGTGCGTCGTGTTTCTGTGTGCTACAGCAGCAAAAGGGCCTTGACTCAGCATAATGCCTAGCTTCTGTAAGGAAGCTATGCGCTGGTTTGGTGGGTTTTTATGCAAATGATAGACAAACGGGCTTACGGCCCATCTGATGATACGTCACCGTCGCCCATAGACACCAACAACACCAAGGGTGCTGTCGCTGCGTTGCCTACCCTGAAGGAACTTTTTTAAATTTTTCTTGAACCTATTCATGTTATAGCTGAGGGGAAAGACCTCTGGCGGTAGCTCATTCCACAATTTCTGGGTATGGGGGAGAAACGATCTCGAGAAGCGAACTTCTAAGCGTACTTCTATTCTCCAACTTCTTCTATTATAGCTTCCACCATGTTCAAAGTTAACTGTTCTGTGTTGTGTGCTCCAATTTAAATCATTTCCATGCACAGAATTTACTTTTATGTTTGATTATCAACTTTATATCTTTATAATTTTAAACCCCTTCTTTTGTGTTCTTTTTCTTCCTGCTCTTATACCAGTTTACCTGGGATCAGCACAGCATGTTTTCCTTTTCCATTCTCCCCTGTTAGTCGTCATTTCTGTATTCAATCCTTTCTTATCTATGTCATCATATTTCATCTTTCACACTGTTTATCCATCTTTTCCTTGACCAAACTCTACCAACACACATCATTCTGTTTTGCAGTCTTACTAGTCATAAAAAATAAAGGTGATAGGAAAATAAATAAACCGATTTCGTCCAGTTTCAAAAGAGTTTGCGGAGGGTCGTGTCGGCTGGGCCAGTGGCAGTGCTGCACTTCGTCGGGGCTCAGCGAGCTCGGCAAGCACGCCCTCAACACTCGAGCGCACCGCCATCCACATCTCGACAACGAGCGTCTTGCACCACGACTCAAGTAACCCTCACTTTTCATCGAAATCCTTACTACTCAATTTAAAAAAAAATAAGATGATAAGTTTAGAGTTGGCTTCTATAAGACAAATAAATGGTCTGGATGGGTTTTAACTGTTGCACAAACAGAATTTAATACACATAAGATCAAAAACTGGGCATCATTTAAAGTGGAAATAGATTATTTCGAAATCAGCAAGAATAACTGCTTTGATAACAACTTTTATGATCAACTGTTATATGGTAAAGTTCTACCTTTGATATTTCAAAGGATATTATGTGTGAATATCAAATAAACTTAAATAACGAAGAAATCCTTACAGCCTCGGAGCAAGCACAAGCAGTGGAAGAATCTACACCACCGGCGGCACCGAAACCAGTGACGCCGGAAGAACGACTGAGTCCTCGAGCGGAGATGAGGCTGGCACTCGACCAGGGGAAGGATATGCTGGTAGACCAGGAGGTGCCCTGGGTAAGCCAAAATGCACTCTAAGTAATAGCATTGCTGATGAAGTAATCCGATTTTCTTGATGGTCTATTCGTGGTCGTGGATACCATTTCTCGTATATTCGAGAAATGTTCTTACAAATCAAAAAATTAGCAATGTGCTCCTTCAGGATGCTGGTGTGTTGATGGCTAATGTATTTTCAGTTGCATCAGCGTGAGCTACCTTCACTACTTGGTTAGCTAACTTCTACTTTTTGTCTTTGAAATCTTTTTGGGGTTTGAATGTAAACAAAGGTACTCAAGGTCGTGAATTCTATGGCCCACCTAACTTTAGTTTGGGTAGTACAGCACTTCCCTGATTATTAGAGCGACATGAAGAGACGAGAAGATCAGTCAGCGCAGATCCAGGGTGGCCTTGGCAGGTGTTTAGCCAGGCAGGTGGGTGCTTGGCGGCTGTTTTCCAAATGCTGTTCATAAAGTAGTCAAAGTCAAAGTAGATTTATTTACAGAATTACAGGTCCAGGGTTGTTAATGGTTAATTTTTATAGATCCATTGAAATAAGGGCATGTAAATTTTAAATTAACAATGTTACTTAAAAACTAACAAACAGGTTTGTCTAACATTGTCTTAAATGTCAATGATAAAAAAATAGTAATAATAATAATATAAGTGAATTAACTTATTGTAATGTTTGTCAGTAGGTCGTCCGTCATAAGTTGATAAATGTTATTACAGTGTAATAACATTTGTCAGCTAGTATTATTGCTCTCGGATTTGTGCTCCACTTACATATATTTGTATTTACTCTTTGTTCTGTTTACTATTCTGTTTCCTTTCTTTTTGTGTTATGTGCTCTGTTTGTGCTGTGTTTATGTGTGTGTTGTGTGTCCAAAATAAATGTATTTTCTTTCTTTCTTTCTTTCTCTCAGCTTCCTCTGAAATAACGAAGTCGGAAATTTTCATGTGTATTATTTGTTTGTTGCAGCAGGGTGGCGTGTCCGACCCCTGGTCGTTTCGCGCGGCGTGCCAGCGCTCGCTGCTGGGCCGCGTGGCGAGTGCGGACGCAGTGACGATGTGCCGCGCACTGCCCATGCCGCGCCGCACCGCCCCTCGTACTACTTCGCGCAGTTCTGTATATGCTTGGAAACGTACGTTCTGATGATCTCTATCATCGATACCGTCTCATTCAAAACTACTAGTTCAAATTTCATAACATTTAATTACACAATCGTCATCATTTCTTTTCTTTTTGAGTAAACTTTTATAATGTTCTTGTCCTTCAGTATGCTAAATACCATCAATACGATATTTTTCATTATTTGGTACGTTACTGTTAAGTTGTTCTTCTTGGCTTATCTTTTTGGTCCCTTATTCAATTTATCACTTTCCTATACGCATATTTCTTTGATTTCAATGTTTCACTTTTTTTAAATATTGTATCATCAGAGTCATTAATTGTTTATGCTGTAAAATTTACCATCGTCGCTAAGTTATTGTACGGAATTGATCGATCTAATTTTGGCACATTAGTTCCAGAAAGCGAGAAACCTATGGAGATGGAGCAACTGGCACGAGCGGAAGTTCAGACGATGCGTTCGCGGACGCGCTCTCTATGCCAGAACGGGAAGATGTGAGTCAAACAAACACATTACATTTGATTTCTTTCCTCCCCTATCTGCTATTTTCGCTAAGTCTGATGTAAACGGTTACCCTGCATTACATTTGGTTAATTCAAGCTTTTATTTTATGAATGTTTATTTTTTATGGTTATGCGATTGTTTAATGGTTTGACTCATGAGCTTATATAAACTGGGTTTTAATTGGTATTCTTCAGTGTGGTCATGTCATCTCTTTCCTCAACTTCTTTTTCCTTGATTTCTTTATCTTGTTTCCAGAATGGGCTTCCTCCGGCGTCGCGCTTCTTCCGATAGCCCCCGCCGTGAGCCGTTCATCATCAGCTCGCTCAGCGCCAAGCCCTTCTCTCCTCGCAGGACGACCGTGAGCAACAACCTTGAGAACGGCTATTACAAGATTTGCTTTGTCAATGGCTCTGTGTGAACGCACCGCTTGTGCCCATCAGCTGGATTTAAACGTTCAATACCCGACGCGAAGTGTTCGTTGCTATATTATATCTGTCTGTGGCGAAATATATGGCTTATGAATAAAAACGCTGGAATAGTGGAATACAATACAATTATGATAATAAGTGTGAAGGGGGTTTTAAGTTTTGTAAAAACTGTTTCATTGACCTTTTGGATGTCTTTTGAAGATGGTGGATTTGTAAAGTTAACAGTTTCTAAAACTAGGCATTTATTAGCTCTTTGAAGAGATTACAATTTTGATGTTTACATTAGATTTTTTTATTCCGAAATCATTAGATTAAAAAAATCTAATGATTTCGGCAGATCATTTGAAGCAAGTAGCTTAGTTCATTAATTGACATCATAAAACTGTTGTCTGGGTAGCTTAACAAACGTAATAAAATACATAGATCCTACTTATAATAGCATAACATTAACGTCCTAAACATTTTAGACATCTTTATTGGTGTTTCAGCCACTTCTAGAAAACTAAATAATAAATGAATATTTTTCATTATTGTAAAGTATTTTGCTTGAAATAACTTATAAATGCGTCGATAACAATGCTTATTGTTCAAAATCTAAAATCGAATAGAATAGAAGTTGGGAATTGAAAGTAATCTGAATATAATTATGAGAGTTTTTTTTTAAATCAAGTAGCTAATACATAACCGAAATAGATGATTAAATAATTAGATGTAAGAAATTACTGAATTAAATTAATCGAAGCTTTTAATAAAATGATTCTGTCTTAATAAATATTATGTACTTACTCGAAGTTTAACAAAGTGAAATTGATATAAATAATAATGTCTTTATTATTGATATTGAAATGAGTGTGCTGAAAGGTTTTGATTAAAAATTGTGAATCAAGAAATGTAGAATGAATGTATGTCAAATTTTAGTCAATATTGCCAATGAAATGCCTTTAAAATTTTAACATTTACTTGGTTAATAATAAAGATTATCAGATAACGTTTTAGAAATTAGTATACTTGTTTTTATTATCTATCTTTGCTTGAGTCAATCGCAAATTGTTGTCCGTTATCTTCTACTTTTATATGTCTTGGCACTAATCTAATGTCAATTCTATTATTATGTAATGTTTAAATCCAGCTTTCAACGATGCTGTTTCTGTTGTGTTGATTGTTATCGATCTGTCCATTTCAATTGGAACGAATTCTTGAAAATATATTTTTACTAAAAGATCGTTGCGCTTTTCATTCTTCAACCCGCAGCTTAGCTGGAGCCTAATTCTCGGGCCGACCGAGATTTTCAATGTCTCTTAGATACACATTGGCATTGCGCAACCCCGCACTTTTTCTAAGTTTTCCGTATATCGTAGCTGTCGAGGCTTCTACGATGAGGTCGTTGATGAATTCATCCATTCTCTCTTCGAAAAGAAGCAATAAAATAAAATTGCAAAATTATCCAAGATGAGCCGAGAATAAGGCTCCTGGTCCTACACTTAGCTATTCTTAGTTAATCTTTCACATAGTTATTTCCTACTCTTAGTTGATCCTTTACAGTCTTAGCTGATCCTTTTCTTAGTTTCTAATTAGATATATATGACTATGTTTCAATATCCAATTTTATTCAATATTTTATTTATTATGTAGCTTTGATGTCCTTAAGATTTATAATATTACCTATTATCAGTTTCATATTATCAGTGTTATTTAATAGCTCACTTCTTCTTAGTGAAATACTCGTAGGTTTGGGTAAAATAAGTATCACAAAGTAAAATATTATAAGTATTGCATGGTAACGATAAGCTTTTTACAGGAAAAACAATTCGAGAAAAGATTTTGGAAACAGGTGACAAGAAGACGACAATCATTTGGCTCCGTAAGCCAAATATAATGTGAAAATAAGTGAAGACAAACATAACAACAATAAAAGTGTTCATGACTCTATAGTTCATGTAGACGTATAAAATAGTGAAGAATTTGGATTTCATTAATTTCGGACAAAACAAAGATAAAAATTTAGAAATATCTGATAAAAACATAGATCAAGAATAGTTCGTCGTTCGGGTTGGATGCCAAAGGTGCCAGAGAAGTAAATGCCAAACTGGAGGGACCTGTCAACTTATTTCATATCGTATCTATAACAAAATTTTACCTGTATATATGAAAGAACGGTCTAAAGTTTCTTCGTAGGTAGTTGTACAGTTTTGAGAATATTTTTATTTTACTGAGCTTTTAGATTATTATTGGATTAGGCAAACTGTAGTTAGTAAAACTACACCTTTCTGTTCCTGACTGTTTTAGTTAAGTATAACTGTAGTTTTCTCGTTGTTATTGATTATTCGGACTTTTTATCGTTGTCTTTTAAAATGTTAATGCTTTGTTTGAGTGGCACAATTGTAAAATTATGATATAGGTATATTAGATAGATTACAAAAGTTATGAATTGCGTATGTTTATATAATTCTAATACCATCAATATTGAGCTCGATCATTTCCGATGAATGAGTATAGATAGCGGCACATAACTTTAGCGCTGACCGTTATTGCGCAGAAGTCCGAAATAAGGTACCTGAAGGGGGCTAGCGGAATGAAGGGCGGGCGTGCGTAGCGCTGATTGGCTCTCCAGTCGCACTCCGCTTTTTGTACCAATAGGGCACTCTGCACACATCCACACATCCAGTGTGCGCGACATGACACACTACGACGCATGCGCAGCGCGTTTTGCTCAGCGCTAAAGTTATGTGCCGCTAGTTATAAGCCCCATTTAACTATTAAAAAAACCACTCTGATGCCCTGCGCATATCTAGGCGATCTGATTGGCGATCGACGATATATCGACGATACGATGGCAATCGGTCTATCGTGGCGATACTTACAGCCGGTCTACTCTTGAACGCGATTCCGATCCCAATTTTAAGTTTTGACGGAATTCTGACAGAAAACCCATAGAACTTCTGTCAAAATTCCGTCAAAACTTAAGATTGGGATCGGAGTCGCGTTCAAGGGTAGACCGGCTGGTATCGCCATCGTATATTACAGCTGATCGCTTCTATAACACAAGGGATTGAGAGTGGAGTCAAAAGTTAATAGTTTCCATTGAAGTGTTTGAACCTAAGTTTGATTTAACATTATCGTATTGACATTTGACATACGCAGTTGCTAACGAAATGTGTAAAAATGAGATGCCTGATTGTTTTGATTTGACTTTGTAGAAAGATTTGAAGTTGTCGAATTTAACTAAATATGGTGTGAGCGGTTAACTTATTTGTAATTTTCGTTTCAAAATAAAGAAATTAATTCTTAATTAACGTTATTGTCTAATTTCATCCATTAATGCCTAGGCAAGGTCGTAGGGGCATTACACTATCATTTATCTTGGATCATTTCATATATTTGATCCAAGATTTTGTTAATTTTTGAGTCTTATCTGTGTATTACACTATCAAAGTTGTTTGGTCCTATTCTACGGGCTCGTGCATGGGACTCGACTCGACAGATTGGTGGATGACAGTGACAGGTGTTGACATCAGGGTTACCAGATCTCAGAGAATTCGATTTGCCAAAACACATCGTAATTTTTAGTATGGCTTGTTTTTTGTTCTTTCAGCAAGATTATGCAAGTATATAATCTATTACTTGTTTATTTTCTTTTGTAAATATATAACACCCAGACAGAGAACAAACAACATCTGTGTTCATCACACAAATATTTGTTCTCGGTGGGGATCGAGCAAACGACCTACGGCGTAGAAAGCAGGGCTACTAATTTTTTATATAAGTCTAAAAATAAAAACACCTCAAATGTTATGGTACGTATAATTGATCTTAGTATCTTAATATAGGTACAATATTCAAACGTCTCTGTAAATATACCATCTACATTATAAAATTAATCATTTTTAATGATACAAAATATTATTTTCCTTTTCGCTTAGCACCAAATGATTTTTCTAACTGGAAAAAGAATCTACTAAAACAGCGATCATTCATATTTTAACAAGAAAAAATCTGATTCAAATCGTCAGTTAAAAGGAGTGAAGCCTTGCACAAGGCGATCAGCTGCGTTCTGCGATGGCGATCAATGTATCGCTGTTAAATATCGTAGCGATATTTAACGTGGTATTGACGCTTAGACGTGCGCAAGGCTTAAAAAGTTGCAGAAGACACTACAGTGCCGCGTTTTCGGACGATCGCATTGTATGTTACCAATAACTGTGCCCTATAATGTGTAAATTTAATTTGTTACTATCTACCTCTGTACTGTTATTTTGTTAAGTAAACTTTACTTTAAGTATGAATATTTTTTGCCAGTTAGAAAACTCAATAACAACAACCATTTCGTTGAGCACACCGTGTCACCATTGCCCAAACATCCCACACATACATAGCAATCAAGGCAAGGGAATGGGCTAAAACCACCCTCAGAGCCACCATAGATTCGTCTTTTTTTTCTGTTAAGTAAAGTAAACAGGTCACTGTATCTATTGTAGATGATTAAGTACGGCCACCTCAAGGTGGTAAGCTCCGATATTGACCTTGATATATCGTCTAGATGTGGCCGTACCTTTATACAACGTCAGATTATACAACCCAGTTAGACAACATAAACTTACAACGTATTTTTATGCGCGACAGCCAAAAAATTAGTTTTGGAGCATGTCTCTTTATTAGTGTCAGCGTCCATGACGTATTTTTGTGGTTCATGATATCCGTATCAATAATTATGGTAGATATTCATAGGCGTGTCTATGTCAAAAGTTTTTTCGAAGAATGGACAGATTAAAGCCCAATCATCCAATAAGCTTAGTAGGAAAAGTATGGTCACAATGCATGTGAAGCTGACTAAACCGATTTATAAGTAATGTATTTTTAATCCCATCCAAATGATCTAAGAGTGGCCGCCGCCTTGCCTTGGCTGCTAGGTTTTTTGCCGTAAAATTATAATATTCACAAACTAAATTAAGCAAATGAAAAGAGCTACCCCTTTATTTATAAACTTCGATTGAAGTCCCAAACTTCGATTGAAGTCACAAACTTCGATTGAAGTCACAAACTTCGATTGAAGTCACATTGTATTTTTATAAATTTTTAGCGCTATGATTCTACTCAAAAGATCGTAACAAAAATGCAACGTTCAATCTCAGTGTAATTAATAAAGGGATTAATTTACAAAAAGGTTAGTAATTGGTACAAAAGCATACATTTTTTATTTTGGCACGTGTTAATATTATACGTGTGAAAATTATACAAAAATATTCGTAAAAATTGTGATGATTTACGGGAAAAAAGTAATATAAAATAAAACTACCCACATTTTCGTGTTTAGTTGCAGTTATCAATATGTATAAACTTAAAACTATATTGTTACTAAAATAACTATTTTATTATATTTTCAAAGCAGAGATTCAATAGACTACTATACTTATACTAAAATTAGTATGTCACTTTATCAGGTATAAGTCACAAATGGACGGAGATATTACCTATAGTGCCATCAACTTAGCTGATCAGCTGACCTATAAGGAACTGATTAATTGCCCAATGAGGAACTGATCAATATCCCAATGAGAGACTTATAAATAGCCCAATGAGGAAGTGATCTTTTGACCAATGAGAAACTGATATATTTCCCAATGATGAACTGCTGATCAATGGCCCAATGATGAAATAAACAATTGACCAATGAGGAACTGATCAATTTCCCAATGAGGGACTTATTATTGGCCAAATAAGGAACTGATTAATTGACAAATGAGGGACTGATCCATTGACCAATGAAGAAGATGAGATATGTTCAGATTTGCATGGATTTGGGGGAATTTTGACAGTTACAATTTCGTAAGTTTTCTACAAAAATATTAATTCTGAAAGCTTTTTTGGTGGTTGGTGATTTCCCTCTTGATAACATACACGCAAATAAGTTGACAGCACTATACAAACTCAATATACTTATAGTACATACATATTATTATGTGCTATAATAAAGGCAGTGATAATATCACTTAAGTTATCATTTTGAGCATAAATTCATACCTGCAAAACAATATATTTATTCTATGGTGACCCCAACTAAGTGGTGCCATCTAGTGGTAAATTACCAATCTATGTTGCCAATAAGGCAATTTATTACAACGCCATCTGTTTATTTTTGCCAAAACGAAATAAAATGTTGGCAATTTCTACCGTCACTGGTGGAATGTTTTTAAGTTTTTTTTTTTTTCTTATTCCCTCCATTCTCTGGCTTGGAAAGTCCTCACTTCAGACGATGTGAATGTAGTTAGGCCTTGAGGTCCTGTAAATTAAAAAAAACAATGCAGTTAGGATCCTATCTTTAATCACTTGAGATGTCATTTGCTTCGAAATTATTAAATACAAAAATAGGCTTCATCGTATTTATAAAAGATTCTGTAGGCCTACCATGAGCTCTGTCTGGCTCTGTCTCTGGTTCTGGTTTTGATTCTGTGTGAGTGTTGACTAAATAAAGCCTACGTTAAAACGTCACACACACAGTATAAATGCACTGGTGAGCACTCACACAGATTCAAAACCAGAACCAGAGACGAGCCACACAGAGCTCATGGTAGGCCTAATATTGCACTCTTTTGTGATAATTTTATTCGAAACCAATAAAACGCTAGCCATCCTTGTTGTTTTCAGTTTATAAGAAAGAGACAGCGAATTAGTGCTCTGTCCACAGAATTTAGGATATCTAACAACAGAATCCACACCACCAGCATCTGGTAAAACTTCATAGATTGTTCCGCTGGCTCGTAGAACCGTCTACGACGTAGCAAGCTGCTACGAAATACTGGAACGGCTGCGAGTGCGAGTGATGAGACTATGGACCTTATGATAAGTTAGACAAGGACAACGCCATCTGACCTGTGATCCTGCGTCCAGGCGTGGGTGTGACGTCACCTTCGGGTGCGGTCCACTGCTCCAGGACCTCACCAGCGGAACGCGCCAAGGACGGCTGGCTCGCTGAGCGATGCAGCGAATGACGGGACCATGACCTGATAGGGATACCAGGGTAAGTATCATTCTTCTTATCATGTCACGGCGTTCTTTTGAACCAGTGTGATGAAAGGATTTTAAGTGCGCCTCAAAGAGGCTCCTTTCGTGCGATAAGTATTAGTTATAAAGCCAGTTTCTTTACATACTTTTCAAGTCCTAGTAGAGCTCTTTGTAAAAGGCTCGTCTGGAAAGTACCACCATGCCTATTTCTGCCGAGAAGCAGCATTGCTGTTTGAAGGGTGTAAATGTCGGTGAAATTACTGGCACGTGTGGCTGAACATCTGCATGCCTCAAGTGGATGGATGGAGTGATAGTGTGATAGGGATAGTGTGATAGTGATAGTGAGATAGTGATAGTGTGAAAGAAAAAGAAAGAAAGTGTGATAGGGATAGTGTGATAGTGATAGTGTGATAGTGATAGTGTGATAGTGATAGTGTGATAGTGATAGTGTGATAGTGATAGCGTGATAGTGATAGTGTGATAGTGATAGTGTGATAGTGATAGTGTGATAGTGATAGTGTGATAGCGACAGTGTGATAGCGATAGTGTGATAGCGATAGTGTGGTAGCGATCGTGTGATAGTGATAGTGATAGTGATAGTGATAGTGATAGTGATAGTGATAGTGATAGTGATAGTGATAGTGATAGTGATAGTGATAGTGATAGTGCGATAGTGATAGTGTGATAGTGATAGTGTGATAGTGATAGTGTGATAGTGATAGTGTGATAGTGTGATAGTGATAGTGTGATAGTGATAGTGTGATAGTGATAGTGTGATAGTGATAGCGTGATAGTGATAGCGTGATAGTGATAGCGTGATAGTGATAGTGTGATAGTGATAGTGTGATAGTGATAGTGTGATAGTGATAGTGTGATAGTGATAGTGTGATAGTGATCATGTGATAGTGTGATAGTGATAGTGTGATAGTGATCATGTGATAGTGATATAGTGATAGTGTGATAGTGATAGAGGTGAGTGGAAGAAGAAAACCTGTTGTATCGACCACCACCAACTCAGCGTAAGATAAGGGCAGGTAAAAGATGATGAGGTAACTCACTGGTTCTGATGGAAGGGATGTTCGGAGTCGCTGTCGTCATCATAGTACCGTCCGAGCTGCGTGCCTGCAGATACTTCAGAGTGCGTGTCAGCTTGTTCCCGCGCGTAGTCCACCATCATCTCCGACATTGATCTGAGGATAACTCCTTGTTAGTTAGGCTCGCCTGGTACTTCCTCATTGAAATCGAATCAAGAGCATACCCTTTGAAGAGATTCAAATACGGGTCCGTATTCAGAAACAGTGCTTGAGTCTGGGTCAACCCTCAACAAATCTATGCTTGAGGCTTGGCTCACTCAAGCAGTGTTTCTGAATAGTCTCATTCGAAGTCCAGTTGAGAGAACTATCACCAAGCTCTTAGAACCATCGTGGGAACCGATCATCAAGTATACTTCAATAGCTCTTGAACGAAGCTCTACTCTACTAGATAGGAGACACAGAGAGTAAACTTTGAAAAGATCTGAATTATAAGAATACCTACCCACATGTTGACCTATCAACGGTAACGATTAGCCTGGATAGGCGTAAGAAGAAAACCCCCCCACAGCTGGCCTATCACACTACTAGTACTAGTAAATGTGGAAACAGGGAGAAAACCGATCATATTGTTATTGTATGATATACAAGTACCTCATATCAACGTGGTCGCTACGGTAGGAGGACCGGCGGGATCGCTGTGGGTCGCGCAGTGAGGTCGCATCGCTGTCGTACTCGTACAGAGTTGGCAACGAGCTGCGTCTGGAGCGAGAGTCCCATTCCGACTTCTTGCGGTAGCGGTTCTGAAAGATATACAAAATAAACTGAGTTAATAGAGGTTTTCTCTGGTTTGAGTGAGAGCACCATCTAGTGGTAGCGCCCCCGCCTTCCAATCCTAAGGTCGTGGGTTCGAACCCAGTCGTGTACCAATGAGTATTTCTGTTGAAAAATTTATGTACACAAAAACGGTGAAGGAAAGCGTCGCGAGGAAACCCGCGGCTTAGTCAGCTCCGATCAGACTGACCATGTCTTTCCTGTGGATTAGGCCGACTGAGCTGTCAGGATGGTATAGGTGCTGGGCAAGCCTATGCCATCTAAAAATCCTGTCCCAGGCACTATAGCGTCCCACAAATAGGGCTTGTGTAATCACCAGTTGCCCCTGACGCTATATAAATCATCTACAATAGATGCAATGGCCTGTTTGCTTTTTATAACGCTTTTATTAGCTTCACCTGTATGTATGTATGTATGTATGTATGTATGTATGTAACCGACCTCTTTGAGCTCGATTTTGTCCTACTTTGAACGATCAGATTTGATTCAAACTTTGCACACCTGTCAAAGGTCGATGACAATGCAATAATATGAAAAAAAAAAGAAAAAAAAAAAAAAATATATATATAGTTTAAAAAACTAAAAAAACGCTTTTATAACTAACTGAACTAAAAAGTTAAAATAAAACTGTAATAATCAATTGAAAAATTTATATTATTGTACAAAAAAGCGTGGGGTGCTTTTTATAATAACTTCAGGTATAATAAACTATTGATAAAATATTTTCAACAATCAAAATCAAGCCCCCCCACGCTTTTTATACAATATTTTTTTATATAATACCTTGGGTTTGTCTGGTGGTGGAGCCAGGATCCTAATAATGACCTCCCACTTGGGCGGCGCGTAAAGAGGCGCAAAGCGATGGTCGTGCGCCACTCGGGAGAACTCCTCGCGGGTCGATGACCTCGCCAGCTCGCGACGTAAGGAGCTCTCATGGGTGATCACTTCACGCCAACGGAGGCGCTCTTCGCGAGTTAGTCGGTAGGCACGTTCTGTTTCTGATAAGACCTGGAATCAGTTGTGAGGTTCAGCCAAGTCCTCAGGAATAGGGAACACACAGGGATTTTCAAAAACTATTATTCAGTTATTATCTGATTCTATTAGTTTCGAAACGTCTACGTCTGGCAAACAGCCCCCCAAAGATCACGAGAAGTAAGAGGGGGAATAAGGTTGATAATCGTCCTTCCTAGAAGAGGTCTAACTCCAGTAGTTTATTTCTTCAGACTGATGATGAGGAAACCTGCCGGTTAATGCCATTTGAATTTCTAGACTTTGGGGATTCCAGACAGATTGATTTACATGATCAGCTGGGCTGCTACGAGCTCCATATGGATATGGCTATGGCTGTCAAATTGTGTATATATATAGGCTAACCCACACATTCATTTTTTTCTTGGGTTTGAATGTGTTGACACTGTTGTCACAATTTTGACAGCCATAACCATATATGAAGCTCATGGTAGGCCAGCAGCTTCTATCCGGCTTGAACACACCTAGTTCGCTGGCGGTAGCGATCAGTGAAACGCTGTCAAATAACGCTGTCAGATTTGAGATTTGACAGCGTTTCACTGATCGCTACCGCCAGCGAACTAGGTGTGCGCAGGCCTTTACACTTTGCAAAGTATTTACTGTAGGCGGCAAAACAACTCTTCAATTGACGTTAGTAAGAGGTTATTGAAAATTAAGCTAGGAAAGTTACCTCATCCTGTGCCTCAGTCCTCAGCACCCGGGTAAGTACACTCCAGTTGACCGGCACTGGTGGCGCCGGGATAGGCTCGGGCACGTCTTCATCATCCTCTTCCCTGTAGAGGGGGTTGCGTGCGGGGGGTAGCTCCGGCAGGAGGGGTAGCTCGGATGAGTGGTATGCACTGGTTGAGGCAGTCTGCTTGATCAGCTCGGGGGAGAAGAGATCGGGGCCACCTTTGCCTGAGGAGGATGGTTGAGTTTTTTATCCAGTAACATAGTCCAAGTTATTGGGTGAAGAAGTCATGGGCTGTATAATGAATTTATGCAGTAGTCATAGATATATCATCTGTAGGGAAACAATAATAAATTGACAAATGCAAATGAGACACGTGCCTGAGGCCTATCTGAGGAACCCTCTCCAGTGTCAGGGTTTATTCCAGTTAAGCACAGAGAATGTTTATCAGAGTTCTTCCACTGACCCCGCCAGGATTTTTTTTTGAATGGACTAAATGCTGATCGTCTCGCCATCGTCTTTTTGGGCGGCCACGCCCTCGCCTTCCGTCCTCTGGCACCCAATGAGTCGTTATGTTTGCCCACTTTTTATATAGGGTCCATCCTGCTGACGAAGGATGAACGATGGTAGAAGGATTGGTGGCAGTCGCCAAAGATCGTGATAGTTGGAAGATTTTGCGGGAGATCGTGATAGTTGGAAGATTTTTTTAACCTGCACTGTCTTACTGGTGGGGCTAAGCCCCACCAGTAAGACAGTGCAGGTTAAAAAAAAATGCTGGTGATTATCTGACGATTCTTACAGCGCTACTAGACAATGGTGAGCACTGACCGTCAGGAATCGTGAGGTTTCTTTTTATCGTGTAACCTACACTATTTGGCCACTTGGTTTCTTGCCTTGTTTCTCAAGAGACACATGGGCAGCGGGGCATTATTCATACAACTAGGTCCCGATTTGTGCGTATGACTTACCAATATACTTCTTTGCTGGTAGAGACAGAAAGCCCTCTCCATTTTTGGAATCACGGTCATGCCAGAAGCGCTGCTGATATCAGAGAAGTTCTCCCACTGAGCGTCAGGCATGGTATGGTTCCTGATAGTGACCTATACTATTTGCCCAGAGGTTTCTTGACAAACTCTAACCACGTTTTTACTTACCAATATACTTCTGAGGCGGTAGAGACAGAGGAACCCTCTCCATCTTCGGCGTCAAGGTCATGCCAGAAGCGCTGCTGATATCAGAGAAGTTCTCCCACTGTGCGTCAGGCATGGTATGGGTCCTGATTGTAACCTATGCTATTTACCTAGAGGTTTCTTGACAAACGTCGACGAATGACGTATTTACTTACCAATATACTTCTGTGGTGGTAGAGATAGAGGAGCCCTCTCCATCTTCGGCGTCAAGGTCATGCCAGAAGCGCTGCTGATATCAGAGAAGTTCTCCCACTGTGCGTCAGGCATGGTATGGTTCCTGATTGTGACCTATGCTATTTTCCCAGAGGTTTCTTGACAAACTCTTACCACAATCAGGTTGAGACTTACCAATATACTTCTGTGGCGGTAGAGACAGAGGAACCCTCTCCATCTTCGGCGTCAGGGTCATGCCAGAAGCGCTGCTGATATCAGAGAAGTTCTCCTACTGAGCGTCAGGCATGGTATGGGTCCTGATTGTAACCTATTCTATTTGCCTAGAGGTTTCTTGACAAACTCTAACCACTCTAACCACCACAACCAGGTTAAAAGATGTATTTACTTACCAATATACTTCTGTGGTGGTAAAGACAGAGGAACCCTCTCCATCTTCGGCGTCAGGGTCATACCAGAAGCGCTGCTGATATCAGAGAAGTTCTCCCACTGAGCATCGGGCATAGTATGGTTCCTGATTGTGACCTATGCTATTTGCCTAGAGGTTTCTTGACAAACGTCGACGAAAGACGTATTAACTTACCAATATACTTCTGAGGCGGTAGAGACAGAGGAACCCTCTCCATCTTCGGCGTCAGGGTCATGCCAGAAGCGCTGCTGATATCAGAGAAGTTCTCCCATTGAGCATCAGGCATGGTATGGTTCCTGATTGTGACGTCAAAGTGAGGCGGTGGGGCGGGAACTTGTTTATATTCTGTCACCAGGCGTTTGTGACGCTCAATGTCTTCAATAGTCTTCTTTTCGGTAATCGTTCGGAGGAATACGTCGTCGACTACGTGAGAGGTTATTTCTGGTTTCCTGGAAATTATTCAATGGTGTAGTTATAGAGCTGTTCTGCTAAGTTTTCTAGATTAAAGTATATCTCCTGATTGCAAAACACTAGTACTATCCGCCTGCCACGCTGTTGACCATGGACCACGAATCTTTCCAATATCGAAGTGGTTTGAATACTAGCTACTACTATACTAACGGTAATAACGCTAATGGTAAATATAGTTCACCCAGGTCAACTTCCTGTTTTAAAAGTAAGTTGGTACTTCTTATAGTGTCACCGGTTCTTTCCAGTGTGGTGAAAGGATTTCATACCGTTCGTTCCTAAAGGACCACATTTTTGAAATCATGGGTAGTCAACTGAGTTACATCCTCAAATTGGTCAGAACAAGGTCAGAAGCACAACATAGTGTAGGCATAGGTGTTTATTAAGAGTAAAAAAATGTAAGTGCTCTATGCCAGTACTCTCAAACGGTGAAGGAAAACATCGTGAAGGGAACTGACGTCGACAACATTTGTCACGAAAAGGGGCCCGCTAGAGGCCTGCTGCGGAAACCAGTCCGCACACCAAGTGCGGATGATGAATGTGAATTTTGGTGTATAATGCGATGGTGTACCTTGCTGGCATAATAGGTGTCTCCGGCATTGGTTCCAGGCTCTCCATCAGCATCTCTGACTCCTGGGTCTGAAGACGCTCCGTCAGCACTGGAGGTGGTGGCGGCGGTTTCTATACATCACATACACTATTACTCAGCTGAACTGTATATGCAATTTTGCCTATGGTAAAAAACAGGCTTTAGCATCTATAGATGATTTATTTGGCATTAGGGTCAAGGTGTTTACTAATGCCCCTACTTGTAGGATTCTATAGTGCTTATGGTAGTTTCAAGATTTTGGGTGGTTATATTTTTAATATATAACTAGCTGATGGAACAAGCCTCTGTTAAGTGGTAATCATCACCTTTAACTACGAATTGTCTTGTAGGTTACGCACGTCAGAAACGTGCCCTGCTATGCAGCCCTCTGCGTCCATCAATTTGAGGTACACAGACTCAAAACCAGAGCCAGAGACAGAGCCAGACAGAGCTCATCGTAGGCATACAGATGTTCAGCCTCACGTGCCAGTAATTTCACCGGCACCCACACCCTTCAAACCGAAACACAGTAATGCTGCTTCACGGCAGGTATAGGCATGGTGTTGCTTCCCCGGAAGAGCCCAACACAAAGAGCTCTACTACTACTAGATCAGATATAGGTCCAATTAGTGGTCTGCTTCTTCTTATCATGTCATTGGTTCAAACGTAAAGTAAGAAAGCGCTGGTGGCCTAGTGGTAGCGCTTTCGATCCTAAGGTCGTGGGTTCTAATCCAGTCGTGTACCAATGAGTTTTTCTGCCCTAAAATTTATGTACACTATGCCAGTGCTCTCAAACGGTGAATGAAAACATCGTTAGGAAACCGGCATATCGTAAAACCTAAAAAGTTCGAAAATATGTGTCAAGTGCACGAAAAAATCTTATCACCACACTTGGTTCAAAAAAAACAGTGACACGATAAGAAAAAGAATTGGTTCAACACCAGTGTGATGAAAGGATTTCAAATGCGCCTCAGAGAGGCTCCTAGAGAGGATTAGTGGTGCAACACAATGATGATGGGTGCATACCTTCAGATGGAACATCCTCGCGTGCGACATATCGGTGACTTCCGTCACCGAATGCGTGTCCGTCATTTCGGTGTTGAGCGAGACGATGGACCGCGGCCGACGGGACCACTCCTGGTTAGTGTGCTGATGGGCAGTATTAGGGACAGTGAACGAATGGTCGAAATTAGGGTTATAGAAAACACTGTCTGAGGTAGTTTGGCCATGTGACTATTCTTTGAGTGAATAAATATGAAGAAAAATACACGCAGGTTAAGTTTGCGCGTGCCTGATGACGGAAAACATCGATAAAATTAACTGCAAATAATTTACCCATCAAAATCAAAATCGAATTTGCCATTCATGTTTGTGATCAGAACTTAATAATATATTTCCAGTCCATTTTTTTCACGTTTTTCGACATCTGTCACGTGCAATGTTATCTTGCGTGAACTCTACCAACTTTAGTGACACAATGTAAAATTAAATGCTTCTTGCATAATAAAAAAAATGTAACATAAAAATTAACAAACTTAGATGGGCGAATGGGCAGGGTAGACATAGCCAAAGCTGACAAAAGACAGCGTTTTGTGATTAAATGGAGAACATAAAAATTATGGTGAAAACCTAAAAATAAGGTTACAGTTAAAATTATCAAATTCACAAAAAATTAAAATAAGTACGTCCTGTTAAAGTGTGCTTCAAAAGTCCCTGTGGTAGTCAGTACATATTATTATTATGAGAGGGTATGATCACCTTTCTCTCTTGACTTAGAGTATAGTGCAGGGTAGTACACCCTTTAATATTGTGTAAAATGAGTAAATCCTGTAAAACAGTGTGATGTAAAGTGCGCATGCTTGGTAAATAAGAGAGGGTATAATGACCTGTATCTCTCTTGACTTTGAGTAGTGCAGGGTAGTACGAGTAAGTGTACTAGTGTAAGTACTAGTGAAAAGTGAGTACACTCTGTAAGTGAGTACACTCTGTCTGACTGACAGCATAGTGAGTACCCCATGTTATTATGATGCCAAATAGGTACGTCCTGTTAAAAGTGGGCTTCAAAGTCCCTGTGGTAGTCAGTACAGATATAATTATTATGAGAAGGTTTAATGACCTGTCTCTTTCTTGACTTGGAGTACAATACAATATTGTGTAAAGTGAGTACATACATCCTGTAAAAGTATGATGTAAAGTGCGCATGCTTGGTAAATAGGAGAAGGTATACCTGTCTCTCTCTGTTGACTTGCGAGTAGAGCGCGGGTCGCGGCGGTCGCTCCGGCGGGGGGAGGTGCGCGGCGCGCGCGGGGAGGGGCAGTGCCACCGGCGACACGGTGCGGACTGACTCCTGGCGTTCATGTTCCTCTTGCATCATGTGACTGGAAATACATATTATCTATAGATAGTGCAATCCACGAAGGCGCGCCCCACTATTCCTCCTAACCATTTATAGTAATTGTGTGCAAGCTTCCGTCAATGTTTGAGTGTTATCGGTACACACTAATTACCTATGAGTGCACACGCACACTACAATGAATAGACTACGGTTTGCGACTGCCGCTCGGAGCAAACTCCCCGCACCCCGCGAGGGGCGCGTCTTCGTGAATTGCACTATCTATAGTGACCAACTTTTCTCCTTCTCTACGAAATGTTGTTATCGTTTCGCCTTTTTGTCTCTCTTTATTGAATGGAGAAAAGATGAGACAGCTAAAATACGTTACGTAGAAACGATCGAGTTGTTGTCTCATCAATTTTTATACAACAGAGAGCCTCGTGCTCACACGAAAACAACATTTGGTAGACGAAATGCCAAACTCAGACTTCGGGTACTGTACCCTAGTCTGAGTTTTATTGGATCTCACTCTGTGTGAATTCATCTATAATCTATGTCCATTTTTAAATAAAATCGTATTCTTAAACTGTTTCTTGTTTCTTGCAAATTTTGTAGGACTGTCTTTATTTTGTTAATCTGTACTGTTGTAGATGTTATTTTATTTAGTTTTTTGTAGAAATTGTAGTTACTGATCTTATTTTTATTCTCTCTTTTGTATGGAGGAAAGATGAGTCAACAGCAATACGTTACGTAGAAACGATCGAAACGAATTATTGTCATATCATAGTAAATTTTAATGGTTTTCATGGCCTAGGTTGTCCTACCTACCGAAAATTTTACTGACAATCATTAAAGACTAGTAGTTTAAAAGTTTAAAGTTGGACTTCGTATAAATACTAAAACAAATTTTGAATCGACTTCAAAAAAGAAGGTTCTTAGTTTTTTTGTATCCGTTCACAAGAATATTGTAATCTTACCGAACACTTCCCCCATCAGTCTCCGTCGCAGTGATAGTCGAAGACGGCGATGGTGGTGCCGGCGGGCGCTGAACCCGCACTCTTACATCGAAGGCTGGCGTCACTCCGCTGACAGCTGCGCGCATCCGGCCGTTAGATGCGTGCGTCTCATGTGACTCGCCATAACCTGGGTTATTGATGAGGGTAGTTTAAAAGTACATTACTGTAAGTAAAGTAAAGCCTTGAACACATCTAAGTGATCGGCGATGGCGATAAGTGAAACGCTGTCGAATATGACAGCGATATTTGACTGATCTACGCACATCGCCTCGCAGATGTGCGCCTAGATGCGCCTAGGATGCGCCTAGGCGCGCCTAGATGCGATGCCTGTTTAAACAGGCCTTTGCATCTATTGTAGGCTAACTGTACCCGCGAATTCGTCGGCGTAGCATAACATAATGTCTTTGTACAACCCCTTTTTCGCATTAAAAAGTAGCTTATACTCTCATGGTGTTATTAATAATCCTGGCGCAACGCTGGAGTAGTTAAATCGTGTTTTGTCACATTTGTTCGAGTTGACAATTGCATGTCAATGCAAGAGACAAAACACGAATCAACTAGTCCAACGCTACGCCAGGATTATTAATAAGACCCTCAGGATTTAGACTATGTACCAAATTTTATAATCGGTACAGTACTTTTGGCGTGAAAGCGCGACAGAGTTACTTTCGCATTAATAATATTTTCATTACTCATACTCTGAAAGTAGGTCTGAAGTTGCCTGAGGGGCCTAATGGAAAGTAAAACTTTCAGCCCTAGGGAGAATCGCTTTCTACTGACAGCTGTCAAATTATAAAAAAACAAGTTCGTTTTTATTCAACCATGTTCCAACTTTCTAAAGTCTTTCTAACTGCAAGGAGGTCGTTGAAATTCCAACTTTTTATTCAGCAAGTAGGTTGGAAACCCATTACAACGGTAAGAAGTTTTTATAAAGTCTAATTAAAGCGCAATGTAAAATTTTAATAACATAAAGATAGTATTAAATAAATAATATATCTTCTAAATTACTTGATTAATATATAGCTTCAACTATTTATTTAAAATAACATAGATTTGAGCAAACAATTTACAACTTTTTAAATTATGAGAATGAAAATAATGGCTGAATAATGCTGGCGAGCCGAAGCCGAAGGCCCGCCAGAGAAAAAGAAAAATAAAACCGGGAAGGCGGCAATTCAATCTTCATTTTCACAAATTTTTCTTTCATGTTTTTATTTTTACTTTCCTTGTATTCGTAATGAAAAGCACAGTGTTTACCTCGGGTGAAAGTCTTTTAAGTCCCTCAAGCTCCATTGGCGCCCTCGCTATCGCTCTGGCGCCAAACCCGTCTCGGGACTCAAAAAACGTGACTTTCAACACTCGGGTAACAATGTACTATTGTAAGGATGATTCATATACTATCAGAGGAAATTGGTATTTACATAAGCCCCTAATTTCGGGACAATAAATCGACCCTGGGATAGGATTTCTGATGTACTGGCTTACCCAGCGTTTATGCTATCCTGACAGCTTAGTTAGTCTTAACCCAAAGACATGATCAATACGTGCAGAGCTAACTAAGCCATGGGTTTCCTCACGATGTTTTCCTTCACTACACTAGCACAATGCTAGTGCAGTGAAAACATGCATAAATTTTAGAAACAGAAAAGTTCACATTTTTCTGCACAGTTGCATGCAATGTGATCACGGTTGAATTGAAGTCCACAAGTCAGAGAAATGGGGTAGTGTTAAAAGCCATGATTGTTTTCTATAAAACACGATTTAAGCAATTTTTTTTTAAATGAATCCTAGCTAGATCTTTTTATCGCCTCCAAAATCCCCTGTATAAAAAAAACATGTAAATCGTTGGAGCCGTTTCCGAGATTCAGATTGTATATGCAAGCTTTTCTCGTTTAAAGATAAGATATACCATACCTTCGCTATGATAAGAGTCGTCCATCATGAATGCCTGGTTGACCTGTGCGTGTTCCGCCTCGCTCGGCGTCTCCGAGGGGTAGTCAGAGGGAATGGTGTCGGAAGCCACGGAGCCAGCTTCAGCGGCGACGGGGTACACGGGGTGCGCGCGGGGGATCTTCACCTCTATACCCATAGGGATAAGGTTTAGTTTGGTATGTAACAATTCAATTTAAGAAAACAAAGATTTTTATAATGTCCCAAAAGTTAAGAGCCGAGCAAACTAAACGAAAATAATGTAAGAGGTTTTTTTAGAGTATATTGACTCTAAAAAAACTTCTAAGATTATTATTACATACAACATCCACAAAAATGTACCATGAATAATGCGTAGCTCAAAGTTTCAATTGTAAAATTGGAAAAAAAGAAAGCGCAAAAAGAATCTCTCCGGCGGGGAATCGAACCCCGGTCTCCCGCGTGACAGGCGGGGATACTTACCACTATACTACCGAAGACTTGAAAATGTCTACGAAAAAATAGAAATTTATGAATTGTTTTAGTTAGATGATAGTTATTTTTCACAAAGGTTAACTGGAAGAGAATGCTCTCTAGCATTAAGTTCGCCTATGTACAATGCAATTTTTTGTTTAAGTGCAATAAAGAATTTTTCATCCCACCAGCTCTGAAAGTGTGTTTTTGCTGTTTAATTTCTGACTGGAAAAGCCGTTTTTATCCGCTAGAGGATAAAGTAAATTTGAATTTAGAATATCGTGTTCAATAAGTTTGTGAATACACAACCTATTTACTTCTACCTCCATGGTGCCGAACTAATCATACAACATTTTTTATTTTGTTAAAAACTCGCACTCTTAACCTTCTTGGTGTAGGTATTAGTGAATTCAAAACACCATTAAACCTATTTACTTCTACCTGCATGGTGCCGAATTTATCATACAACCTTTTTAAATTTGACTCATACTCGGAACCTTCTTGGTGAGTTACTTTTAGTCGCGCCATGTTCTTTTTTGCATTAGTCATTTCCTCGCTGAGGTGGGATGAAAAGTTACGTGTTGCACTCGAGTGCAAAGATTTTTCACCTTGTGCTCTTTTGATTCCTTCGCCAACGCTTAGGATTCTAACTTTTAAACCACTCGCTACGCTCGTGGTTAAACTTTAGAATCCTGCGCTTGCTCAGTCATCAAAATTGAGCACGCGGTTAAAAAGCAGCTTTGCACTCTTGTATAACAAATAACTATTCTATCTATCTATCTATTTTTTTTAGAAATTATTATAACTTTATTAATACACAAAGAGTCATTTGAGCTGTCTGCAGACCGTTACAAACGATGTACTTAGATATAGCTCCGTTAGTATCGCAACACAAAAATAAATTAGCAAACTTTATTCTTTATTGGACACATATAGATGGAAAATGGTTTTTCTGAATTTTGTACATGATTACTGGATTCTTTGATTTACGATTTAGGTCAGAATTTTGTACATGAATAATGTACAAAATTCTGTAATGTTTTGTAATGTTCTTTCTTGGTTTACCTTGTATGCTCTCTCGACTGATGATAGAAGCTGAAGAGTCATCAATCAGTCTTCTCGGCGGAGGAAGCGCCCGTCTCCTCAGACAGAGGTACGAGACTCCGAGGCCCAATAGAAGCAGCGTGAGGAAAAGAATCGCGCAGATTATCATCAGGATATGGGTGCCGGCGAGAGGAGCTTTTGCTAGAGGACTGATTTCAGGACTGAAATGGAAATAAAAACAAATACCAGAATTAAAAATAAGTCCAATGACTTTAATTCCCAGGCATGGTAAATAAACCCTTTGTATTGACATAAAGATTCTTAGGATGCCTTATAAAAAGCTAATTTCTATAGTTTAGAACTAAGCTTTGAATTGCTAGTGTGTGTTTTGGTTTGGTCGAAGAAAAAACAATATTTCCTTTCCCTCTTTCTTTTTTTTCAAAAAAGGTAGTTGTATGTACCCGTATAAAGGGCTTCATCATGATGTTTTCATTCACCGATTCAGAGCACTAGCGTTGCGCTTAGAAAGCACAAGCACATTTTTTATCATGCGACTTTTTTTACGTGTACCTACTCGTGTATCATAACAACTTAATTTTTGCATCAAAGTATTGGAAATGAAATAAATCATATTTTCTAAATGGGGATATATTAATTTAAAAATAAAAAGATTGAAAAAATAATAAAAATAAAAAATAATTAGCTAATACATACCTACATAATAAATAGTCTTGTTGGTGTAAAAACTAGTCGTTGAAAGTGCCATATAATTATAAGAATAGAAGGTTCTGTCAGTAAAACGAAAACAATATATAAATCGTCCTATTTTTATGAAACAACGGGACATTTGCCTTGATTACATTTTTGAGTTGACTTCCGATATTTCGGCACAGTTGCATGCACCATGATCACGGTTGAACGTTATTTCATAAAAATAGTGTAAAAAAACCATGATAGTTTCAAAAATTACGAATCGTCCTGTCGGCGCGGAATCGAGGAACAAAATTGGGGAACTAAGACAGAAATTTAGTTTTCTGTAGTAATCAACTTACGTGAAAATAAGAGGGTTGAAGACAGGTTTGGGTACGATCGGTGGTGGGTATCGGCACACGATCGTGATAACTTCATCCCCGTCCATCTCCAGACCCGGGTGGAAGCGCACCACGATGTTGTTGGTGAACACTCGGAGAGGATCCTGGATAACCATTCATTTTGTTCTATTACTTATTTTTTGGTCTCGAAAATACAACGTCATTTTTTTTTTTTTTTTTTTTTTTTAAATATTCAGGACAATTCACACAACACTACCCAGCCCCAAACTAAGCAGAGCTTGTAATATGGGAACCAGATAGCTGATATAATACTTGAATACATTTTTTTTTTGTAAATACATACTTAGAATACAATATAACACCCAGACAGAGAACAAACATTTATGTTCACCACACAAATATTTGTTCTCGGTGGGGATCGAACCCACGACCTACGGCGCAGAAGGCAGAGCTACTGCCAACTGAGCTAGAGGCCAGTCATTACGTCAAGCCTGACTCTGAAATCATTATGAGAGTTAATTTTGCACTATGCATATTATTTTCTAATCATTTAGCATAGGTACTTTTTATAAAACAAACTTTTTATTTTTTATACTAGGCCTCAAGTTTAAAAAAAAAACAAAATACGACTTTGTCATTCCAATTTTAAATTTCATTCGAATTCCTAGCTTTCAACGAAAGAGGTCGTTCAATATTTTCAAAAGGAGTTTTAATATAAACTAACAGCCATACTTATAAAAGTTATTTAAATTTAATCATTGCTTAAAGTTACTTCTGTCACTGTTTGACATTACCCAGTGGTAAGGGATGGCAATAGTTTAAGCATTGTTTATTTTTGACATATTTTTATAAGTGAGGCCACAAGTACCTAAGTACAAATGAGGTTTAATTTTTATTAAAACAAAAATCCTATAAAGTAAAACAAAAGAGGCCGTACGATATTTTTTTTCCAGTCCCAAAAACAGTTTCTCTCCGGCGGGGAATCGAACCCCGGTCTCCCGCGTGACAGGCGGGGATACTTACCACTATACTACCGAAGACTTGAGAAAGTGGATGAAATTACTGACCTATACATAAATATCATAGTTTTTTTTAATACATCCCGTATAGTTCTATTTCAGTTGTGTACCAATGAAGGTACCGAGCGATATTCCGAATCCCATCGTACAAATTTTGCTTATTAGATTGGGACGACGACAACGCCCGTGACAAGATATGTTTATGTTTCTTTACCTGTTTAGTGCCACATCCTTTCAATGGCAGCTCCAGTTTGTATGACAACGCCCCCTTGCCAGCCACCTGACAGGCCGAGTGCCTGTCAAAATCTGCGTATGCGATGCCATAGAATTTTTCGTTGAATTTTAGCTCCATCTGAAATTAAATAACAAAAAAAATGAAAACCTTGTTTCTTTTATGCGCGTACCTGAAAATTTGCTCTATAGCCTTGTGGCTATAGGCTTGTGGCGGCTAGGTATACTTAGCCACAGGAATCGGGCTGACGCGTATGATTTTGATGTCACGTCGCCAGTCGTCTCTCCCCGCTCACACTGTGCGAACATGTAGCAATGGTGCAAATAAACAAGTATTTAAGTACATGAGTTTGTTGTTGCATCATCCTCCAGAAAAGCAAATGATGAGTTAGAGGTAGCATCTCTTTTCAACCCCAAAGTGGTGACCCCGACGTGATCTGAACACGCACCTTCTGACAAAAGGCTATAGGCATCTGCTTGATAGGCAGATTGTGAACGCAGTGTCGGCGTTAACTATAAGTACTTCTTTTTTTTATACACCTAGCTGATGGAACATGCAAGCATATGGCCCACCTGACGTTCAGCGGTAACCATCGCCTTTAACAAAGCGTTGCCTCGTAGGTCACGCACATTAGGAACTTGCCCTACGATGCATTGTCCTGTGTCCATCAACTTAAGGCATACAGATGTTCAGCCTCACGTGCCAGTAATTACACCGGCACCCACACCCTTCAAACCGAAACACAGCAATGCTGCTTCACGGCAGAAATAGGCATGGTGGTAGTATTTCCCCGGACGAGCCTTTTACAAAAAGCTTTACTATAAACTGTTGGTGTTACCTGCATGGCTCCAGCCGCGCAGTTGAGGGTCGCCTTCGTTCTGTTCAAGAAGATAACTGGACTCAGGTCGTCTAGTTTCGTGACCTGAAAAAAATTATAATGATAAATAAATATTAAAATATTGTGACACTTACCACTAGAAGAATTAAATATTGTGGACAAATTAAGCAGAGCTTGTACTATGGGGACCAAATAGCAGGTACTTGCATACTTTTTTCTAAATACATGCTAAGAGAAAGTACATAATGCCATATAAAAGAAAAAGTCGCTGTCATGTCGTATAAGGAAGTCAAGGAGGCCGCATTCGAAAGACTTAATTGGAGAAAACTGCATCAAAACCCCGACAAGAGCTAAGCTCTTAAATTTAAGAAGAAGAAGAAGACATGCTAAGAATACAATAATAGAACCCAGACAGAAAACTAACATCTGTGTTCACCGCACAAAGATTTGTTCACGGTGGGGATCGAAACCACGACCTATACGGCCCAAAAGGCAGAGCTACTACCAACTGAGCTGAGGCTGAGAGACCAGTCAAAGATGTGAATTTGTTCAAAATGATGATTACGCTTGCATGGTTGATGATCATTAACATGCAAACGAAGCTCGAATCTCGTATAAAATTGTTTTTTTCGTATCGCATAAGATTATGACAACCATAAAGTACCAAGTGCCTTGAGCCAAAATGTTGCAATAATAGCGCTATATTTAGATAAGTTACAGGCTTGTCGACATAAATCTATATTGCTAATTATTAGCCGTGGGCAGGGTCTATCTGCATTCTTGATGTGCGTTTCCAATCTCGGACAAGATTATCGTCCGACTATTACCTACTACCGTATCATGTTTTTGATAGCTTTAATTATGCTGACTGTCAATAATTAGTATAAAAAATAAAAAATAAAAAAAATTGCAACGATAATGGATAAAATATTGACTAAGTATGAACTTTGAAGCCACGATTGTTTACATGCAGAATGAATATATCTACATTATTTTCTTTCTTTTTACTCGACGTTAATTCTTCTTCTTCCTGCCCTTATCCCACTTTATGTAGGGTCTGCACAACATGTCTTCCTCCTCCATTCTCTTCTGTCAGCCGTCATCTATGCATTCACTCCTCTCTTATTCATGTCATCTTTCAAATCTTCCTGCGTTAGCCATGTCATTTGCAATTTATCTTTCTTACAGAAGAATCTGTGGTAGGTATACCTACTGTCCTACATATCTAACATTCACTTACAACATTTAAAGTGTCTTAGCTAGTGTAGTTAGTAAATTACTAGGTAGTTATTAAATTAATTATTGTAAGTTTTAGTTGGTTTGGTCCTATAAATAAATTGTAATTGGAACAACATAAAAAGGTTTATTAAAATCGTGTTGCATATGACAGTGGACACGGACACGGGTCCTGTCTACAGGCTATCTATTCGTAATAATCGTTGCAATGTTCTTACAACAATATCTCATTCGCCCCCGCAACGCACTGACAGCGTACAGCGATCAATGCTATCACCAATCGCGCTTTATTAAAATAAAGCGAACAAAGAAAAATAATACTGTGTAAATGTAATGTCAGCCTAAAACTAGTGACACGATTGACGAAGACTGTGTAGCTCTCAGAATTAGCAAAGTGCGAAAAACACCAGCTACCTAGTTGTATAAAAAAAAATCGGCTGTCTGTAAAGTCGATTTACTGACGATAGTTGAACGTGACAACGTCATATAGCTGTCCACGCGGACGCATCGCTCACTCAAGTAGGAGAGAGACAGATGTCGAACGCTGCCGAACGCGGAGGCCGTGCGTGCCTCTTTGGCGCTCGTTCCACGCTCTTGCTTGCACTTCAAGCCTTTAATGGAACGCCTCCGAGCGAGGTAACGCCGCATGAGTCACGTTTTTTCGTGCGTGCAGCCGGCTCCATCGAATTATAAGACGTTGTCATGTCAAAAATAGCAAGTGGCAGTGGCATGGGCATGACTACTTCATAGAACCAAAACTGGTGAAGATAAATGCAGGAGGATACAGAATTAATTCTTCTTGTGTCCTTCTCTTGTTCACATTGGAAGGATAATGTGGCAACAACAATTATTGTTGAAAAACTTTGTTGTTGAAAAACTTTTAAATGACAATAAAATATTGAGTATTGAGTACTGGCTAAGATTATTATGATTAATGGTGGTAAAGCAAGCATTTACACAGTCGGAGAGAAGAGAGAGAGACAGTCGGATAGAAAAAGACAACTTGAGATCGCTAGCCGCTAGCATTTGTACCACACGATCACAAGCACAGTCGAATACGCCACAATACATTGTAATGCATTAATAGCATTATAATACCACTTCGTTTGTTTTGTTTTTAATTTCAGAGTTCTGTGACCACATTAAATAATCTTGGTAAATTTTCTTCATCGCGCGCGGTGTGAACTAAAAATGTTACTTCGTGAAAACACAACAGTGCTAGATTGTTTTTTTTTTATACAACTAGCTGATCTTCTTCTTGTCGTGTCACTGATTCTTTAAAACCAAGCGTGGTGAAAGGATTTTTGAGTATGTCCTTGCGTGCACTAAACGTTGAGTGATATGCGCAACATTAACTTCCATTTATATTTGTTTTTCATTTCTTTTTTTTTTAATTTTTATTTAAAGTCTGGCTGCAAAAACTACCACGAGAGAATACATGCAGGCCTTCGCAAGAACCTAGATTAAATGAATACTAAAGTAGGTCCACGCTGCGCAAATTACGTTCGGTAATGGTATCATTAAATTTATAGCTTCTAAAAACATCGTTAGCCGCTGTTCTCTTGATAATAACTACCAATACCAAAAGACTTGCGAAAATAAAACAAAGAAATAAAACTGCTGTTTTTGTATCTTCATTCTACTTGAAATTGAAGTCTTTTATAAGTAATACTTAATGATAAGTACATGGTAAAAAGGTACAGACAGCGATAAAATTAGAATGTGTAAAGCTAGAGGTTCCCAACCTTTTTTTTCTCATAGACCACTTTCTAAATTTTGCTGGTTCCGCAGTGAACGCCCTGCCCTGCAGCTACATTTTTACTATAATTATTCTCAGTCGACAAAAAATATGGAGATTAGATCTAACTATGGACATTTGCGTTGTGGCTGAGTTCCTAGTTCCTACCACAAATTAACAGTTTTCGAAAAAAGTTTTACAGTAAGAGTCGCTAAGCTTCTTATAATTTTATTTCCCTGCATTGATGGGTCAAGCCAACATTTCAGTTCTTCACTATCGAAATCATAAATAGAGACATTAAGAAAAGTGTTAGTGGACACATTCTTAGTTGTAGATTACTTTAGAAATTTAGGTCAAAGACAAATTACTTATTTTGGCTGGCTAGATTGTAATATTATTAGAGTAGGTTATAAAACATAGCGTACACTATTTCTAAAAAAAAAAAAAAAAAACTATCGAAATCAGATACATTTTTGTGGACCCCCGCTTACGAACTGTGACCCCCCCATTTTTTTGTCACGCCATCGTAGACCACCACCGAGTCTGTTGTGGACCCTATGGGGTCCACCTTGACCACGTTGGGAATCAATGCCTTGCGCGTTGGAAGGACGATCTCGACGCATTCGAACGAGGATGGTGGGATGAAGAAGAGACGGTTGGAAGGATTTGGGGAAGGCACAGACCAGAGCTAGAGCAAGGGCCAGACTGAACTTGTAGTAGGCCTACTGATCACGAGCGCAGGCGATCTAGATGTGCGCAAAGCTTTCCAAACAATACTTTTTGTCTCAACAACAGCGTACGAAGCACTTGAGGTCAAACCGCAACGACTCAAAAGTGTTAGAATGGAACGTGACCGGCAGTGTTCTACATTCATGGTCAACAACATTGGTATACCACTTTCGGTGGCAGAAAAAGAGAACTACCAAATTAAATAACAACTAACGCTATGAAGTAAAATACAATCTGGGTTTTTACATACGATATAAAAACCCAATACGATTGATATAAAAACAAATTAGTTAAATTGGAACAGAATGTTGAAAGACCACTCCTGAAAAAGTACATCAATACTGTCAAATATAACAGCTCTATTTAACAGCGTTCCACTGATTGCCATCGCGCTAAATGTGCGTAGGCCTTAAAGGCCTGCGCACACCTAGGTCGCTGACGTCGGCGATCAGTGAAACGCTGTCAAATTTGACAACGTTTCACTGATCGCTATCGCCAGCAACCTAGGTGTGCGAAGGCCTTTAAGAAAACTTGATAAACCAATTAAATAAAGAACAAAGCTTAATTATAAATCAAACTTCGTTTAATCGAAAAAGAAATTGGACTTGTGCCTAAAAAGTTTGCAAAATTAACGGAAAAACTTACGTTTGCAAACTTTTTAGACCCAAGTCCAATTTATTATTGTGTCTGTGGCTCCAGCCACAGGTGTTTGCAAATGTCTTGATTACTAACGTATTGGTTACTAGGCTAGACTTTTAATAAAGTCTTTTTAAGTTCTTTAAAAGCTAAATTTCAGAGTTTTTTTATAGATTAATTGTTTATTGATAAAAACATCGGATCACACAGTTATAGTATCAACTTGAGATCTAAAAGTACGTACCTTTCCATCAAGTACGGTCTGTTCCGGTAGCCCCTCCCCCTGGTACTCGATGTCGTTGGCTTGCGAGCCGTAGTTGGACTGCGCCTGCGCCGCTGCCAGTGCGCATGCCATTACACACCATATCAGCGCCATCTCTGTTCTGGAACAAAGAAAATATCATTGAAAATTTATGAAAAACTGCGTCAACAACAACTGCGGACCCCCCATTTTTTTTGTTTTTTTTCTACTTTTTTGTAAAAATCTTAATGCGGTTCACAGAATACTCGCCAAGTTTCATTAGTCCAGCTCTTACGGTTTCGGAGAAAAATGGCTGTTACATACGGACAGACAGACAGACAGACAGACATGACGAATCTATAAGGGTTCCGTTTTTGCCATTTGGCTACGGAACCCTAAAAACGATCTGTATCAGAAGCGGATCCCCTCAAAAATGGTCGTGGTAACAGCCACCCAAAAATCGGGCATGAAAACGGAATGAGTACTGCAAGGCTTTAGAAAATGCAATAGCAAATTAATTGACACTACCACAGACTATACATATATGAGTGCTTCTATATGATCACTTATCACAACTATTGCTATGTTTTTTTTCAACTAAGGTATCATTACATAGATATGTTGACAGTTCACACATAGATCACATAATTTATGGATATCGAAGCTACAGTTATCTATAACGGTAGAAAGATTCCCATGGCACAGCCCATGGTCCCTAACGATCCATTTGTGACGTCACCAGACGCATACAAACCATGCAATTTACAGTTCCAATGGATCTAGCCAATATCTGTGGAATCAGATGTATATATATTTGTTGCGATTTACAGTTCCACTAGATCTAGCAAATATCTGATGATGTATAAATATTTGTTCTCAGTGGGGACTACTATAGTTTGACCGAAACCGCTGTGCCGCTCCCTAAGAAAACGCGTCGAGGTGGGGGCCGAGTTTTCAAGATTCAAGATTCAATAAGCGTTTATTCAATACGATACAAGAATCACTTTGAAACGTCTTAAAGCTAGGCGGTAAAGGTTTTTTTATATGATCCTTTTACAAATAAAAAAAAGAGCAAGAGTTCACATGAGATCGATATTGTCAGATAGATCTTACGATATCGTAAATAATATGTTAGTTTATCCCGCAATATCGCGCGTGACTTCGTTCGTGTTGAGTTTTGTCAATGCAAACTTTAACCACCGCTGCACCCCTTTTGGGGTTGAATTTACAAAATCCCTTCAAGGCCCGTATGCAAACACAATGCTTGAGTCTGAGTGGAGCCTCAAGCATAGATGTTTAACGCTTTTCAATGGAGAATTGTCAAACAATATTCGGCCACTTTAAAAATAACGTTCTTAACATCCCGAGATAACGCTCGTCCCATCTTCGGATATGGATCTCTTTTGCTTCTGACATAGACAGTCTGGTTCCCCGAGACGGGGGGGAACCCCTCAGGCGCGGTACAGCAGTCGTGGTCAATCTATACCAACTGAGCCCTGATGCCTCTAATATGTATAGCAAAAAGTTTTCATCTTTTTCTCCTTTGTTTTTTCTCGCACAAAAAAAGTCGATGCAACCTCATTTTCATAAAACTCCTTTGGTATTTTTGATACAATCAAACGGTGATTTAAACGTGCAATAAAATAAAAGTAATTGCTACTTCCTCGGTAATGCACGGTATCATAAATTCATAAGTTATGAATTTAATAAAATATCATCTCACAATGCCAGTGCTATCTATAATCTTAACGCCTTCGACCAGTGTGGTGGGTGGTATATGGGTATAGTAACTCTTAGGGTCCCGTACATCGAAGATTAAAGACCCTTGCTTATTCAAACCTGATAAAAGAAAAACAATACTGGGGCCTAATTCTCGGGCCGAACTCGATCATTTTGCAATTTTATTTTATTGCTTCCTTTCGACTTTTTCGCACTTTTTCTACGTTTCCGTATATCGTAGCTTCTACGATGAGGTTGTTGATGAATTACTCAAGGAAATCATCCATTCTCTGTTTGAAAAGAAGCATTAAAATAATATATTTAATGCTCTGCTACGATACTTTTACTTATGGGTTGCCAAACAATTACGTATACTTATAGCTGTATTTTAAATATTAACAGACATTTCAACGCCATCTAGTCCTTAGCTAATCCCTAAACCTTGCAATATTTGGAACCTAACTTATTGCTAATATTTTAATGAGCTTTCTTTGTCCCACTGCTGGGCAAAAAGGCTTTTCCCAGCAGTGGCAGTATAGTGGGACAGGGGTCTTTCCTATATTTTGTGTGGTCCTGTGGTGAAATGTTCCACTATGGTCTGTACTTGTCGAGCTCGTCACGCGTCGCCATCTTGTTCTTGGTCTGCCGCGATGACGCCTTGACTCTTGTGTGGTTACTCGTATTTTGTTATTTTACCTAACTGATAGAATACTTAGTTATATACGTTATACAAGTAAAAAACGAATACCGCAACGACTTAATATAATCGTTACGTCAGACTCAAGTTGACGCTCAAAATGTATCTCCAACAAAAAAGTCTCGCTTAGGTCATTTGCAAAAATAACATCTTGCATTTCTCAAAACTCGCCTTATTTCTCAAAAGTGTATAATTTTATGTAATCTGGCCAAATGTCACCTGGCAGCACATTAATGCCGTGTGTTTTCCTTAAAAATGGTGACCGCATAATGATGATGGCAATTGTATAGATTTATTCTTGAAGAATAAGCATAATTTTATGGGATTTAGTTAAAAAAAAACAAAAAAGATTCATACTTAAAGCAATTAAAAGCCTTCCGATCCTTCGTTGTCAAATATGACAGTGGTATTTGACAGCACTTCAATGATCACCACCGCCATCGCCTAGATGTCCGCAGGCCGTTAGCTAGATATTAAATGCCATACTGATAGTATGTGAATATGTTAGAACGACTTTTATGTAAGATCGATCTCTACAATGTCATCGGGGCATCTGTTTGGGGGGTGAAGGGGGGTTGAAACGTTCAAATGTCATAAGGTGAGGTAGAATGACGTAACTACAAAAACAACTAAAGTCAATCGCATTCTTTAAAGAGTATAGTTAAGTAATTAATCATACCTGTCAAACGCTACATTTACTACAAAAAGTGACGTTTAACAGCAGTGATTGCTTATTTTTTCTGCTTGTCGCAAACCTGTCGCGAGATGAATAGTAAAGGAGCGGACTGTGCTCCCAACTGGATGTGTGTGAATATAAAACAGTGCGGCCCCGGGCATCGAACCTGCTTTTTATGCAAATACATTTTTATTCGCATTTATTTTGAGAAAACCGATAATGTTTTTCGGATATTTTATGGCGTCGATATGGTAAAAATAATTTTAAAGCAAACCACATGTGGAGTTAGCATCGATGGAATTAATTCGGAGGTTTATAACATTCTTTTTGTCCAAAATAATGTCAAAAAATATTACTTACATCAGCCCTGGAGCCTAATTCTCGGCTCATCTCGGATCATTTTCTAATTTTATTTTATTGCTTCTTTTCGAAGAGAGAATGGATGATTTCCTTGATTAATTCATCGACGACCTCATCGTAGAAGTCTCGACAGCTACGATATACGGAAAACGTAGAAAAAAAGCGGGGTTGTGCAATGCCAATGTGTATTTAAGGGACATTGAAAATCTCGGTCGGCCCGAGATCTGCCCCTGCTATTTCGGCAACACAACTCGATTGAGTGATCGCTGACCCGCGTTCCATTTTCAAATTTTCACATCAGCAACAAAAAAATTTTTTGTTCACTTCAAACTCACATCGAATTCTGCGATCATTTGAGTGATTTGTGTCGCTAGAAATGCACCCCAGTTTTGTTGAGGTTTTACTTCGGCATTCGAGCTTAAAATCTGCTACCCAATTTGGTAGTGTTCTGTAGTTGATGCCCACTTAAAATGCCACTCATCCCGTGGGCGGAGCTCCTACACAGGGGCATTGTTCCAACAATGCTAATACAACAGCTAAATATTCATTCTGTTCGTCTGTTTGTCCCTTATTAATGTGTATTGAGATTTTATGCTAATTTCCCAGACAGGAGCTATGTGTCTTCTGTGTTTGTATTTAGAATAGTTTTATCATTTTGTGTAAAATAAATAAAAACTAAAATAAATATTGTGGAGAATCCACATAAAACATGTAGCCCCAAATTAAGCAGAGCTTGTACTATGGAAACCAATTAGCTGATTATGATACTGAAATAGGTACTTTTTTGTAAATAAATACTTAGAATATAATAGGCACAGATCAAACATCTGTGCTAGGCACACAAATATTTGTTTGGTGGGGATCGAACCCACGCCATCCAGCGCAGAAGGTAGAGTATATTATGTATTGTATTTATTTGTATTTGCTGTTTTTATTTCTGGTTTGTAGAAAGATCATACAAAAAAACGATAGCAACCAAGCCGTAGTTGGTATCCTGTAGGTCTACCATGCACTCTGACTGGGTCTGTCTCTGGTTCTGGCTTGAGTCTGTGTGAGTGTTGACTAAATAAACCCTACGTCAAAACGTCAAACACACTGTTTAATACACTCACACTCACACAGACTCAAAACCAGTACCAGAGACAGAGCCAGACAGAGCTCATGGTAGGCCTACTGTTCTTCTAGGTTTGGTCACGTAGAACTGACTCCTAGCTTTAACTCACTTAGCTTTAAGACGTTTCAAAGTGATCTTTGTGATGCAACTGAATACATATTTTAAATTTGAAAACTTGAATTCTATCTAGCTTAAAAGTTCAAAGACCGATATAACGGAACACATCAGTATTATAGCATAATGTAGCTCAGAACCGGATTTCTAGATTTGTTTATAACACTCATAAATCTATTTCTTCATTTAATCCAACAGAAGTATTTAAACCACAAAAAGAAACCTTGCGTCTTCGGTAGAAGGTTGAAAGTTGAGAATGAAAAATCCTTCATCTAAGATTACTTATCGTAATAAAAATAAGATTATAAATTATATTTTTCTTCATCTGTATTCCTTTAAAGTTCAAACGAACAGATTTGGTAGATGTTTCAAAATAGGGTAGAATAGGTGTAGGTGGGTATTTTGTACAGCTGTGTTTTTAATTAACTTCTTTACTGCCAGAATGGAAAAATCCGAAACCTTAACATTGAAGATCATAGAGAAATTATCTAAGGAAACGATAGGTACATTTTGTGAACAAAATTATTAATTAGTAAATTTTTGGCCAAGCGGGACTTGAACATAACAAAAAGCAGCCAAGTGCGAGTTGGACTCGCCCATGAAGGGTTCCGTAGCATCAAGTAACATAATATAAAGGTTCTTGTAGTTCGTCGAAAGGTAAATTGCGGTTTACGATTTATGACGTATAAAAAAAAAACTACTGGCTAAACCTCGTTCAAACCAAATATCGTTGAAAGTTTGCATAGTAATGTACAACATATATATTTTTTAGTTTTATCATTCCCTTATTTTAGAAGTTAGAGGGGGGGGGACCAACTTTATTCAACTTTGGAAGTGTCTCTCGCGCAAACTATTCAGTTTAGAAAAAACGATATTAGAAACCTCAACATTATTTTTGAAGACCTATTCATAGATACCCCACACATTTTTTTTTTGAAAAAAATTTTTTTGAGTTTCAGTTTGAAGTATGGGGACCCCCAAAATTTATAGTTTTTTTTTCTATTTTTGTGTAAAAATCTTAATGCGGTTTACAGAATACATCTACTTGCCAAGTTTCATCAGTGTAGCTCTTATGGTTTCGGAGAAAAATGGCTGTGACACGGTCGGACAGACAGACAGACAGACAGACATGACGAATCTATAAGGGTTCCGTTTTTGCCATTTGGCTACGGAACCCTAAAAATGTGTGGTATACTTTTTTTTTTAAATGGTTTTCGCCTCAATTTTAGTAAATATTATTTATTGAAATAATCTTTACTAAAATTACATTGGTAAGTAGGTACAGAAAAAAATCTTAACATAATAAATTAGGAAATTCCAGTGACAGGGCTCCACTCGTTATAGTGTGTTATCGGCGATGGTTACCACTCAACATCAGGTGGGCCATATGCTAGTTACATCACACATTATAATAAACTTAAACAATATTTCGACTTGAGTAACGTATAGGGTGTTATTAATAATCCTGGCGTAGCGTTGGACTAGTTAATCCGTGTTTTGTTTCTTGCATTGACATGCAATTGTCAACTCGAGCAAATGTGAGTATAGTATAGTATTATCTTATCTGTGGTATAAGTAAAAAAAAAGTAGACAGGCCTTTCTTTAGCTTCTGGGATAAAAGTTTTTTCTGATGACCCTATTTACGGGACGCAATAGTGCCTAGGACAGGGTTTTTTGATGGAATAGGCTTGCCCAGCACTTATACCATCTTGAAAGCTAAGTTGGTCTAATTCACAGAAAAGATATGGTCAAAAGCCCTATCAAAAGCGAGTGTACGGTGAAGTTACGTATAAGTAAGAGCTATAAAGCCTATTGTTTCACCTGTAACCTGTTCATTACATTAACATACCTGTACAGATCCATAAAGTAAGATTTACATACGCATATAGCAAGTACTTGTACTGCCAAAAGTGAAAGTTACCACAGTCAAAATCGAATGCATGAGGTCGCCCGCTATTGCATCACAAAGGTATATCAATAAGAACTTTATTACGTGTAATTACGGTAGATAGTAGTTTGATGCAGTCCTGTTTCGTGATGTTTAAGAATTATTGAGCTGACTTATTTGTTTTATAAAAGTGGCGATAAGCTTGCAATCTGACACGTTGGTATGAAATATGAAATGTACCTACTGAAAAAAAACTGGGAAAGTTAATACTAATTGTTTTTTTTTTAAGTATTAATATCTGGACGTGTTTTTTTTTAAGTGAGTTTTTATGAAGCGTGAGTGTTTTTAAGAGATTTGAAAAGATCTCTACCGTATCTGGAGACTGCAGTCATTTATAGTAACTTTATGTTTAACAGGCCATTTAGGTTCCAATGCTTTAATTAATTGCTTATATCATTTTGTTTAGATATTCACCATAGACTAAAAGTTTTGTAATAAACTCTACGTATAGACTCGAGTGCATCTTAGATCATCTTAGATTATGGTCATGGTGACCTATACAGACATATTGATCTATTCTTTTAAATGTCAAGGCATAGCCAATATATTATTTTATTATATATTAGCTCTAAGCCAATGACAAAAGTTAGGTACGGGGTTAGGGATAGATTAGTAGGGTTATGTGTATGTGTAGTCCGGTCCATCCCAAGGTTGTCTGGAAGAGATCGCTTTTAGTGATAATACCACCCATTGTATTCCACATAATGTTTTTTCTTTGTTCCTTTGTTAATTTTATGTGGTATTTCTTAATCTTTTTTTTTTCATTCAATTCAATTAAGTATTTCTTAACTATCAATCTACGTGGAACAGGCGGGAAGATAGACAAGAATTTATTTTAATGCGGAATGTCCTACTTTTTTAAATTCGTTGTTAATTTACTCTCGTCTCTATAATTCTACAGTTGAACTGCGTTACATAAGTGCTACCATAGACAAAGCAGTGGCAGCCGGCCGCCAATAAGGCACCGACCACACTATCGCCCACATCTCGACCTCGCCGTGCTTACTGGCCCACATTCGGTATCCGGACACTTGTGTTTAGATAAGTACTACCGCGGTTTACTACCGTGTTTGCATGGCCATTATCACGTGTAAATTATATAAGTTTAAAAAAGTTTTAGCAAATAAAATATAAGAGTAAAAAACTAGAAAAACTACTGTATGACCAAACTGCAAAACCGACTCTAATGAAATTTATATGGGAACAATTTGAAAGTTTTAGTAAATAATTTAAAATAACTTCTTAATTACAACAAAAAAACTAATTAAAAATAGTTTTATCTCAAAAGATACATAATTATGATCTCCACATTTATTATTAAAAAAAAACCATTTAACAGACCAATCGTCTTGACTAAGTCATCGCACTATAGTGATTGCGTATTGAGCATATTTATAGTTAATTTTTCAGCAATATTACACAATCACCACTGATGGTCCAAAGCTGGCCAGTGGGTATTGGGAAACAGACAATAATTGAACATGCCATTATCCCCACCGCATCGGCCATGATGTGGGTGGGGATTACGAAACGCTTTTTTCGTTTTATTTCATAATCCCCACTCGTGTGTCAGAACTGGGGCTTATAACACAACTTTCGCACAATTTACAGTCTTACGGGTCAGTGCATCTGTTAAAATATCCAAGTAATGACAGATGTATGCCATGAGCTCATAATGAAACCTCGAGCACAGTTCCGCAGCCAAGCATGACCTGACCAGTTCTGAGATAACATCTTAGCGTCCAACAGTTACCATCTTGATAAGTAGGTTTTATGTTCACTATAACTAGTAACTGCTCACGGTTTTGTTCGTTAAGGGGTATACTTCAATATTTCAAAACATCAGGCTAAAGACACAATTTATATTGTCCCTGACGCCTTAAGAAGGCATTAAGTTTCATTGCCTTAGGGCTATATCTATACATCGATAATATCAACAAATTCAAAAGCCTAATTCTATAATTGAAGCGATAAATTGTTTATTATTTTTTGAAGTGGAAAAAAAACGCTTCCCGTCACCGTCACGTGACGCAACCTCTTCGGCAAACATCGATAAACTTCGCAAAAAGTCGGTTCGAAGTTTTCACTTCTGTCGGCATATCCGGAGAGCTACTGTTTTTTAGGGTTCCGTAGCCAAATGGCAAAAACGGAACCCTTATAGATTCGTCATGTCTGTCTGTCTGTCTGTCTGTCTGTCTGTCTGTCTGTCTGTCTGTCTGTCCGACCGTGTCACAGCCATTTTTCTCTGAAACTATAAGAGTTACACTGATGAAACTTGGCGAGTAGATGTATTCTGTAAACCGCATTAAGATTTTTACACAAAAATAGAAAAAAAACTATAAATTTTGGGGGTCCCCATACTTTAAACTGCAACTCAAAAAAAATTTTTTTGTCGAACCCATACGTGTGGGGTATCTATGAATAGGTCTTCAAAAATGATGTTGAGGTTTCTAATATCGTTTTTTTCTAAACTGAATAGTTTGCGCGAGAGACACTTCCAAAGTTGAAAAAAGTTGGTCCCCCCCCCTCTAACTTCTAAAATAAGGGAATGATAAAACTAAAAAAAATATATGTTGTACATTACTATGCAAACTTTCAACGATATTTGGTTTGAACGAGATCAAGCCAGTAGTTTTTTTTTTTATACGTCATAAATCGTAAACCGCAATTTACCTTTCGACGAACTACAAGAACCTGTTTCCTGTTTATTTTCTGTATATTATGTTACTTGATGCTACGGAACCCTTCATGGGCGAGTCCGACTCGCACTTGGCTGCTTTTTTTTAAGTGCTGTAGTTTTGCTATTCAAGAATTCTTTATTTTTCTGATTTAACTTGAAATTCAAGAATTTCAAGTTAAATCAGACTTGGGGCGGTTGATTGACCCACAAACATTTAAAATTTCTTATTTATAATATTAGTAGGCTTATGTACTAGCCACGCATATATTACCTTGCTAGAGTCTGGGTGCGGTTTTGGTATTAGACCGTTTTACGACCATCATACCTTAAATGTATACTAAGTCCTAGTAAGGACATGAAAACTGTTATTTACATTGCCACACACAGAGGTATTGAAAGCAGTGGCATTCTGCCAATGCATGACTACTCATAGTCAACTCACCTACACATCTCTTTAGCAAAGCAATAAAAATTAAAGGCGTGGTCAATAATTCCCATCATATTATATCGACCCTACAATACGATCCTCTTCTTCTTATTGTGTCACTGGTTTTTTCAAACCCAGTGTGGTGAAAGGATTTTAAGTGCGCCTCAAAGAGGCTCCATTCGTGCACTTTTTTTTATTTATTTGACAAAATCCACAGCCCTTAAAAGTAGTACAATGTCCTTAATGCTAATCATACGGCCAATACCTAACAGATTTTTTTTTTTTAATAATTACATAAGTAAATGTAAATAAGTATAAAAAAACACTTGTTTTCGACTTTTTAAGTTTTACGGCATGCCGATTTCCTTCCGATGTGTTCCTTCACCTTTTGGGACTACTGATATAGTGCACATACATTTTAGGACAGAAATACTCATTACGACTGTATTTCTAAACCAAGACCTTACAATTTGCTATTTTATATACTCGTCTCACTCATCGCAATAAAAAGATGCAACTGTATAATACTATAGATAGATGAACTGTTGATCCTTTTTAAAAAGTCATCTAATACGAAGTCGTTGACATATAAACTGCAATGGTCCAACACAAACTCGTTCTTAAACTTTAACGACACAAATAAAAAACCCAAACCCGAAAAGAAAAGGCTTCAAGATGACATCACTCCTATATTCGGTACAGAAGTTTCAAGGTCGACCACCAGGTATGGTCCAATCCTGCCTGTCAGGTTATTTGAGTTCATTAGTGAACCCTAATTTGGAGACTTCGTTGAAATGCTGGCCGGTTTGAGTGTTCGAAAAAAGAAAAGAAAACTGAGAACAAATATTTTTAATCGAACTGTCAGATTTGAAATCGGAACGGTGTTGAATTGACAGATTGTTATTGGTTTCAAAACAAAAGGAGGAAGCCATTATAAGGAATACTCAACATTGTGTTTTGTAAATATTGACACGTACGAGACAGAATTCAATTCACTATGTTTATTCCAAGTGCATTCGTTTGCTTCATTGTTAAGTGTAATTGCAGACAAAAGCAGCAAGGCTATTTAAAAAAAAACGTTTCTGAACGGAAACTTTAGCATTTTATCTCTTTTGTTTTGTTTGCTTTTAAACAAATAAAAGCCAAAAAAATATTGTCCGCTATGTCTAAAGTCCAAAGAACTCCATAAACTCGTAAAAACTTAAAAATCTTTATACACACTACGGACAGGTACCGGTTAGGTAGGTACTCTACTACATAATTTTATTATAGGATAAAATTATGTATTATGTATAGCGAAAAACATAATCTTCAACAACCGGGCAAAATTAATGCTGCTTTTAAATTAATCATAAATTATTAGTAAATGTTCGAGATTGCCTCATTTTGTATGCAGAACACTTAGTGCGTTGAGTAGGTACAGACGGAAACAAAACTCAATTCAAGATTCTGTACACATCATATAAATAAAATAATAAACAAATATTGTGGACAAAAACAACACCTTCTAGCCCCGAATTAAACAGAGCTTGTACTATGGCAATTATATAGCTGAAATAATACTTAGAATACAAAATAACACCCATGCATAGACAGACCACAAATTCTGTGTTCGCCACACAAATATTTGTTCTCAGTGGGAATCGAACCCACGCCCTCCAGCAGAGAAGGCTGTACTACCAACTGAGCTATGAGAGCTGTCAATTATATTTTATCGTTGATCGAAATTATTATGCCTTTTTATGTGAAAACAGTTAACGATATTCAATAAAAGGAAATAAAATCATTTCAACTCTAAAACCAGTAAAACATGTTAAAGATGTTTTATTTAGTTGGAAGTGTTAATACTGATTCTATGATTGAACTAATAGGTATCCAAGTTCTCAATACATTCTAAATAGGTTGTCTACTCTCCAGTTAGCATGAACTGCTGTGATGTTGTTTTTTTCGTACAAAACCCGGGCTTGCAATCCAGAAAATCAAAACAAAAAAACTCGCGTCTTTAAGTTAGGTGTATCGTAGCTAATTGTAGTCAATATATTTATTGGCTTACTATGTATGTAGGTATGTTTAACAATTTCACCTTATAGTAATCAACAATTATTGTAAGGAGGTTATGGAGTTAACATAAAAAGATAACAAAGGGTATTCATAGTTTAACGTTATTTTTTTTATTTCGTTTGAGTTTTAACTGCCATAACATTTGGGGCCGAAATATTGCAGTAACATAGATATTATAGAGCATATTGTAACCGACTTTTGCGTTTGACTGTACTAAACTACATTATGCACGTGTCTGCAATATTAATATTGATCTCGTTATGCAGAACCCTAATTATTTATGGCTTGTTTCGTCAAAGAATCAATTTATTATTACATTACAGACAGTGTAACGTGGTATAAAAGTATAGGGAGCATGTTTATTTTTACACAGACTGCACCTCGATAAGATTGCACTAGCTATTTTGTATTAGGTAGTACTATGTATTGTAATTAATAGTAATAGTAATAGTAGTCATAATAGTCGTAGGTATTGTAGTCGTCTAAGTAGTAGTAGGTATTGTAGTACCAGCTTGTACTAGGTACTAGGTATTTTCTTACAATACAGTGTAGGTGAAAGTCATGTGACTAGAGTAATGAGTATGGATGAGAATGGATATGTGAGCAGAGGTAGACCAAGAAAAACATGGATGAACTGTGTGAAAGATGACATGGATAAGAGAGGAGTGAATGCAGAGATGACAGCTGACAGAGGGGAATGGAGGAGGAAGACATGTTGTGCCGAGCCCACATAAAGTGGGATAAGGGCAGGAAGAAGAAGACAGTGTAGGTGACACCTCAGTGACTCAGGCACCAAAACTGTTCATCACACAAATGTAGTAAGTAGTAGTACACGGTGTGGATCGAACCCACAATCTAAAGGTGATATCAGACGATTCATTTTTTGTTCATTTTTGCCTTTCATTCGGCACTTTTCACGCGAAATGAAACGTGTGAACACCGAATGAAATATTAGTGAACATGGCATGAAAGAAAAATTAACCATTCACTCGAGTGAACATTCATCCGAGTGAACCGTCTGATATCACCTTAAGCGCGAAAGGTAGAGCTTTACCAGCTTAACTATGAAGCTTAGTAGTCGAGACATCGGTATTTTATAATTGTAAATAAATCGATTCTCAACTGCGGCATTCGTGGGGTTTTTTTTTATTTCATACTGTGTTAGCTAAAGTACTTTTTTTATTCCACCATGTCAATTACACAGATGCAAAAGAATTTTAACAACCAATAGCATTTATTTTTATTTACTCTGTGGATAAACGTCCATTCTTTTAGTTGGACGTTAAACTTATGTATCCTTATCAAATACCTGTTTCTGCACTATTGAAGTGTCTGCTAGGTAACGAGCCGATCGGAGATAATACATCAACTCTAGGGAAGGTATAATGTCCGGCTTTTTTTAACTTTTCGGATACTATTATTATTAACATTGACGCAAGAATGCTGTTAATTTTGTGTAAATTTAAACAAAATACTCGGTTCATAGGATTTGTTTTATTTTGAGTTTTGTTGTGTAATTTCGGTTGAATTTTTACCAACACTACTTGAGACCCTAGCATAAAGTGCGAGCAGTTAGAAGGAAGGTAGCCTTATTGTTAATGTTTTTCGATGGTTTTAAAGAAAAACACCACCATTTTCTTCAAAGCCAGTGACAGCTGACTTGTCTATTGACTGACCTGACTAAAAACGATTTTAGTTATGTATATATCACTTGAAGTTGGCAAAGTTGACCGAATCGCCAAATGCCAGTCCATTTCAAAAGCCGTCCAGCTCGTCCCGCCATCGCCTACGTGGTCTAATAATATGTGATGTAGGACTAATTTTTAAAAATACAGGTAGAGTTATACGTCAGTTAATAATATAATTATCTTTTATGGGCTTGTCAAAAACAAGGACTGACATTTTTATTTGACGAATAGCGTTATTCCGTAGTTAAAAAATCAGGCCTTAATTCATAATATAGATAATTTAACCGGCCTTTATAAACTACAGTATTTTCCGGCTTTTCAGATTTTGCATTTCAACCCCTACTTGCATTAGCTTGTTAGGCCTATGTGATAAGAAAACAAACTTATTACAATGATGTTAAGGTCTAGTATACATTTTAAAGTGTCATTGGTTTGGTACAGCCAGCAAAATTCAATGATGGCAAGCTTTTTTAGTTTTATTAAGATTTTTTTTATTAATTTCATTTGGGAATGAAAATTTTTCATTTCTTGTTTTCTTTTTCTCATTAATAAATAATAAATAAATAAATATTTTTGGACAATCCACACAACACTATCTAGTCCCAAACTAAGCAGAGCTTGTACTATGGGAACCAGATAGCTGATAAAATACTTAAATACTTTTTTTTTTGTAAATACATACTTAGAATACAATATAACACCCAGACAGAGAACAAACATCGATGTTCACCACACAAATATTTGTTCTCGGTGGGGATCGAACCCACGACCAACGGCGCAGAAGGCAGAGTTACTACCAATTGAGCTGAGAGGCCAGTCATTGGAATTAAAAACCTTAGCAAAAAGAATACATTTTCCTATACATTAATGACAAACTATGGCCAGACTATGGTTGAACCTAATAACAAAACGAAATAAAATTACAAAGAATACCAACAGGTCACGCTTGGTATTTCAAGAGTTGAATCGGGTTTTTTTACAAGTTATAGGCTATCATTTGAGCGCAATCTCACCTGAAAGTAACGATCACCTATTACAAAGCATTGTCTTGTATTAGGTCTCACATATCAGGAACGAGCCCTACGATGCACTGCCTTAAATAAAATAAAAAATAAATAAATAAATAATGCGGATAATCCACACAACACTATCTAGCCCCAAACTAAGCAGAGCTTGTACTATGGGAACCAGGTAGTACTATGGGAACCAGGTAGCTGATACAATACTTAAATACTTTAACTAAGTAATACTTAATAATACTCGTACCTATGCTAATACAATGCTGATAATATAATACTTAAGTCTATAAACTTGACCTTTGGGTTAGTAAGTTAACTTTGATCATATTTCCATTATATTTGTTTTTCTTACCTTTTAGTTTTTGATCAAGATGGCTGAACTGTGCTACACTTCGTCACATCGCGGCTTATCACTAAAACAAAGAAACATTTAAAATTAATAAAAGTGGAAAAGAAAGAGAGACGGACAAATACCTCATACCAAAATACTCTACAACATTAATCTACTGTCAAAGCATTATAAAATAAATACGTTATTGAATAAAACTCCTTCGTTGACATTTGTTTTTTTTATAAAAGACGCGCTAATGTAAAACGAGTATACAGGCAGACCTTGTTATCCTTGTGACAAGAATCTTAGCATAGAATTATTAGAATAACTATGAAAATAAAGACAATTTACATTCAATGGTTATTCAGATTACTTGATGAAGCAAACACGTGTGCTTATTGATCATTAACTAGTAAATTTAATGATTCATTATTAGCATCAAAGCCACTGTTGGACTTGGACCTCCATATTTCATGGGAGTTGACGTTATACGTTTGGCAGCAAAGAAAGGTGATAGAAAATAAGTCTGCTATCCCGGTCTTCTGATGCACAGAACAGCAAAATTAAATACGCTTTTGCTATTCTGTGGTCTGGTGCGTTCCCCTATGCCTTGTATATTTGACGTTCAAATTCGATTAGCGTTTCAAATCAATGTACTTTGCAAATGCTCTCAAACGGGGAGGAAAACATCGTAAGGGAACCGGCATGTCGTAGAACTTAAAAAAATCGAAAAATATGTGTCAAATGCACGAAAAGAGCCTCTTTCAGGCGCACTTAAAATCCTTTCACCACACTTGGTTTGACTAGTGTCACGTTAAGAAGAAGAGGCTTTATTTGCCTTTTATACATCCACAGGAGTTGATAAGACAGGATTGAAGGTTTTCTATGTCAGGGCATATAGCCTGGGGTGGTATCAAATACGCGCACATACCTACCGATAATGTATGAGTAGGTGTTTACTGTTCTTCATTCATTGATATTTTTTGTAACTAGCGCCGCATATGTTTTATCACTGCGAAGCAAAAAAAGTGTACCATTTACAGAAGACAAATGATACAAAAAAGTGTCATCTTGTCAACAATTTGTATACAAATCTTTCTTTGTGTTAAAAAATGTCCGGAGGCCTACTCCAAAAAACGAAGAATGGTGCGTGATAGTATTTTTGGTTACACTGCGTGAAATGCATGGTAATGACAACTCGATTGGAGCGCGGTTTTTACCTATAACAACCAACAATAGCAACAGCAGTAACAGTAGCAGTTAAATTCTTCGTTTCAGATAACCGAGTTTAATTATCGTGCGCTATTCAATTATCGCAAATCAATAAAGCATTTTATCAAAAAAGCTTTAATTTCTGCCTTTAACCATGCCTATTTCTGCCGTGAAGCAGCATTGCTGTGTTTCGGTTTGAATGGTGCCAGCGAAATTACTGGCACGTGAAGTTGAACACTGTATGCCTCAAGCTGATGGACGCAGGGCATGGCATCGTAGGGCACGATCCTAACGTGCGTGACCTACGAGGCAATGCTTTGTTATAGGCGATGGTTACCACTTAATATCAGGTGGGTGGGTATCTTTTTTACGCACAGGAGCTAGTTCATCAACTCATTTGTGTTAGTGTTACACATAAATTTCATATTTTATACTATTTTTATGAAACAACGGGATATTTACCATGATTAAATTTTGAATTAAATTTTCATCATTAAATTTTCATATTTTATGTCAAAAATTGACATATGAAATTGTTTTTTGAAGTGATTGTAAAATACACGCCTATCGCTTCCTTCTCGTAAATGCTTCGTAAATGATATATAATATCCTAGCGAAGTGGTCACAGCATTGCCGCGCAATGTAACTCAAAATGACAATACTTCTTCGTTTAGAGTAGACCCCCTGGTTTTAAAGACGGAAGGCGGTACTGACAAGTATGACAGGTGTGAACTGATATGATTGTGAAGCTGTCATCACATCTGCATACAAAAGGTGTAGAAATGGAGCATCAAAAAGCCGCTTTTCTATTTGTCACTTTTTTGTGAGGCTTTTGCAGTGACAAAAAGAGGTGGACTTCAAAGGATTTTTAAAAATTCTGATACGTAGTTATTTAAAATTATTAATAGGTATTAATGGTTCTTCTGAGCGTTTTTCCTATAGCCTTTAACAGCGTTCTGCGTTTAAAAATAAACAAAAGCATAAAACTACTACAGAAAAAAGTCTTTGCTGCGCCGTAGTTTTCAACCTCCTTGATTTCCGCCTCGTTTTTGACATTTAATACAAAGAATCGATGGAATATTTGTATTGGACAATCAGACGGGTTTACTTGCGTAAGAAAAAGCGTTTTTGCTTATCTGTGGGTTTACTCTAGGAGTAAAATCCGCCTTTTCAACCAAATCCTCAGAAAAAGAACCTACAAAAAATGGTTACATCACAACTCATCACAAGGATCACTGTAAAACATGTAACAATAGTTATGATAAAGCTCCGGCCACTGTTTTTATGTAGGTTTGTAGGTAGTTGCTATTTATGATGATAGTATAACGGAGCAGTTTTTGCTGTATCGAGATCAGTATCGATTGTTAGTGTTGATCTATTCGAGCTAATCGTTTTTTGCTGCTTTTTCTTAATGGTGATTCAATGTTTGAATATAATAATGAGTTTCAAACACGTTTCCTGGGAAGAATAGATAGTATCTAATCTAGGTAGTGATATGATATTCGCCTATAATGTGAGTGTGACACATGATATTTTTTAGTACCCTACTTTGGGTCAACGACCTAGGTACAGCCACTATGAAAATGACTAGTCGTTTCTTGTAAATGTGTGGTTTGGAGTTTTTAAAGCTATTTCTTAGTAACGCCTTTTCTAGTTAGTATACGACTTGTTTAAAAAAAAACTCTTTGGAATACCAAAGAGAATATAGAAAAATATAGCAAAGAAGGAGTTGAGGAACTCCTTCTGCGCTTTATTTCTCTGGTTGTGGATTTAATTCACACTTAGGGAAATACTTGTATGATGGGGATATTATTTGTTCCTTGTGATAAAATAAACTAGATAAGTTATTACGAAAAGACGTAATGTTTTGTAAAAAAATGCGTTATTTCTTTGGTCACTAATCAATATTCTGACCATACTATAAGCTTGAAATAGTCATGATTCAATCAAATCGCATTATAATTCTAGACGTATTACCGTACAATGTTTGCTTAGAGGCTGGTTTCCTTGATAGTGACAGCCTTCATCTGACGGCGATCATACAGCGGTGAATGCTTTTCGAGATCAGTGTTTTCAAGGAGGTTTTGAACTAAACTAAACAACGAATACAAGCGTGACATTGTTCACATTTTTTAACTTGGGGTGCGAATTTAAAAAAAAACAAATTTTAGGTGAGCGTATGCCAAATTTCAGACCAAATTTCAGATTCAAATTCAAATTATAACAGTAATTATTTAAAATTTGTTTAAAATTTGAGATTTCATGATGGATGAAGTGAAGAGAGTCAATGTACGGTAACGATATTTTAGATGTGTTGCATAAATAGCGGAAAAGCAATCCAATGTTTTGATCGGTTTTTCTTGATAGATTCAATATCTTTTATGCTTTTATGATACAGCCCATTTTGGTTAAACTATTTATGAGATTATTAGTGATGATCTTAATGAGCCTACGGCTCTTAAGTTCCCCATCACGGATTTAAGTCTTTATATCGATTGCGAAAGAACGGTGCTTTTAGAAAACGATAGGTATTTTTGAGTCACTATTGCCACTAGTCAACGATTCATCGTGAATACGATGACAAAGTATATAAAGACATTGTTTTACAATAATAATGTGTATGAGTAACCCGCGTCTTGTCGTCGGTCTGTAACAAGCTTTGATGGTATTCGAACTAAGAATGCATTCTTGAATGAACTAAACTATTTATAATACCTATAAAAAACAAACCTCTTAATTTTAATCAAAAATATACTTTTCATCCCACCAGCTCTGAAAGTGTGTTTTTGCTGTTTAATTTCTGACTGGAAAAGCCGTTTTTATCCGCTAGAGGATAAAGTAAATTTGAATTTAGAATATCGTGTTCAATAAGTTTGTGAATACACAACCTATTTACTTCTACCCCATGGTGCCGAACTTATCATAGAACCTTTTTAATTTTGTTAAAAACTCGCACTCGTAACCTTCTTGGTGTATTTGTGAATTCAAAACACCATTAAACCTATTTACTTCTACCTGCATGGTGCCGAATTTATCATACAACCTTTTTAAATTTGTTAATAACTCATACTCGGAACCTTCTTGGTGTGTTACTTGTTCTTTTTTGCATTTAGTCATTTCCTCGCTGAGGTGGGATGAAAAGTTACGTGTTGCACTCGAGTGCAAAGATTTTTCACCTTGTGCTCTTTTGATTCCATCGCCAACGCTTAGGATTCTAACTTTTAAACCACTCGCTACGCTCGTGGTTAAACTTTAGAATCCTGCGCTTGCTCAGTCATCAAAATTGAGCACGCAGTTAAAAAGCAGCTTTGCACTCTTGTATAACAAATAACTATTTTTTGTTATATTTCTGTAGTGGCCATATTAGCACTTGCAAGGCTGGCACTAGCTAAGTTGGTGGTTATTTTTCTAAAAACTAATAAAACGCGAAGATCCCTTGAATCAGATTTTTCATCAACATTACAATTTCTACGAAGATATCCGATGTGTGTTTCGTAGTCGGTCAAGTAGTCGGTGAAAGGAGAAAGCTTAGAATCTTTCTACCTGGAAATGTATAGGAGGCCTATGTCCAGTGGACTTCTTCAGACTGAAAATGATGATGTGTGTGTGATTTCTCATAATTCGTAGGGTAATAAGAGGAAAGTTTTAAACTCATCTAATGAAGTGGAACATGCAAGGATATTGCAGAATCTGTAGAAAATCACGGCAACAACCTTCCGGTAGACCGAGGTGTAGTTTACATAACAAACGTATTTGATTGCACTTCAAATGCCAGTAATTTGTAAGCACTGTCATTGATAAATAGATAGTGCCAGTAATTTTATCCCAAAAAATTTACCCCAGGCACTATAATTATCGTCCCGTAGGCTTAAGGGGCCGGCGGAGGGCGAGTTTTCATACAAACGTAATACCAAAATGATTACTAATTTAAGCATATTTTCACTACATTATTGTAATAATTGTATTTGCATAGTATTTATCTAGGTTCCTGAACAGTTTTTATTTTAAATTACTTACCTCAAATGAAATTAACGCCAATCACATTTTTCAATGAAAAAAATGTGTAAAATACGATTTGTGTTTATTTCATTTGAGGTAAGTAATTTAAAATCAAAATTATTCAGGAACCTTGATAAATACTATACGAATACAGTCATTACAATAATATAGTGAAAATCTGCCTAAACTAGTATGAAAATTCACCCTCCGCCGGCCTCTTAAGTAATCACTAGTTGCCTCTGACGCTATATCACACTAATATTATAAATGCGAAAGTTTGTAAGTATGGATGGATGTTTGTTAATCAATAACTCTAGAATTTAGATGAAATTTGGCACAAATATTGATTATGGTCTGGAACAACACATATTATAGGTTTCTTTCTATCCCGGTAAAATGTATGGTTCCCATGGTATGTATTTGTTTTTAATCATATGCATAAGAGGCAGTCGTCTCTATATTATAACTCAAGAACGACTGAGCAAATTTGGCTGAAAATTGGTGGAGAGGTACAGACGGAAATTGGATACATTTATCCCGAAAAATTAACGGGAACGGGGCGAGCGAAGCCGCGGGCACCCGCTTGTAAATCATATATATACAATAGACACAAAGACCTGTTCACTGTACGTAAAACAAAATGACTGGAAATGAGAGTTTTATAAAATACCTAGGAAGAGGACGTAAATAAAATACTTACGGCATCAGTCATTCACATCAGTCATTCGAATTCATAACACGTGCGTGACCGTTCGTCATCCACACGCCAACGCAACGCATTAGCGTGACGTAAAGACTCCACAAGAATGGACTTGTCCACGCGTTTTTCTTCCGTGAGGATTAGGATTTGAACTTTTTCAAAGTTCCTCCTTGGAGTTCGAATCTAAAGCCCATCGAATCTATAGTAATCGAATCTATAGTAGTGGAGAAGGCAGAGCTACTACCAACTGAGCCGTGAGGTTTGTTTAGAAACTATTTCCATCTTTAGTCCAAGTGAAGGCTCAGATTGATCAATCGATCACAAAACAACTGGCTTATTAACATGTGGTATCAGTACACCTGCCTGATTGATCGAAAACGAGAATCACGGGAAGTCGACGAAGTGCAGTTTAGGAGTAGTAGAGCTCTTTGTAAACGGCTCGTCCGGGGAAGTACTACCACCATGCTTATTTCTACCGTGAAGCAGCATTGCTGTGTTTCGGTTCGAAGAGTTTGGGTGCCTGTGAATTTGCTGGCACGTGAGGCTGAACATCTGTATGCTTAAGTTGATGGACGCAGAGAGGTGCATCTACGAGGCACTTGACATCAAGTGGGCCATATGCTTGATCAAACTGCTAATTGTATAAAAAAAAACAAAATCCTTCTCCAAACAGTTTGACCGAGGTTATAGGCCTCGCTCAAACTGTTTGGAGAAGTCCAGCTATAGACTTCTCCAAAAAGGCTAGTGATGATGATAATCTGCATGCATCAGGCGTATTTCCAACATCATTTTCCAGAACAGATAAAGACAGCTATTGACATATTCTAGGAACGACGCCGGCGCAGCCTACGTTCTGACATACGTGATGACGCGTGGATGGTTTCATGCTGTATATAGCCATGAATTTTTATTACTGATGGATATTTTTTTATGCATATGTAATAATATGAAACCTATACATAGAGCTACATAATACCAATAGTAAGTATAAGTAACAAAGGTTTATAATGTCCCAAAAGCCCGAAAGTTAAGAGCTGAGCGGGATTTGAATCCGTGAATCCCTTGGTACGGGAATGTGCCGACAGATGGCGCCATTGGATCCTAATCACACTTTGATGAATAATACACTTCACTTCACTTCTTTTTTTTTGGCTGCTACCACTAACTGTCACAATTCTGGAACTCAATTTTATTTTAACACTAAAGGGCAGTTATGAAATTGTAAAAAAAAAACAAGATGACATCTCACGTCGACTCAACTGTTTTTTGCCAAAGTGCTGGCATGGCTACTGTAATTTCGTATCATTCTTTTTGATCCAAACTATAAAACAACTCTACATAACATATAGATAGATAGATAACACTTTATTGTAGGTACACCACAAGAATAGGACATTACACATAGCGGAAATAGTAAAACTATAACGAAGCACAATGAGCGGTCTTATCACTATGAGCAGTTTTTTCCACACAGACAGACAGTTTTTACAGTAATCCCTAGGATTCGTGTGGAACTGGCACCTAGACTGGACTACCTTTAAAACGCAGCCACTAAACTCAGCAACTAAACAACGTCTTATAATTAGATGGAGCCGGCTGCACGCACGAAAAAACATGTCTCATGCGGCGTTACCTCTCTCTGAGGCTTTCCATTTAAGGCTTGAAGTGCAAGCGAGAGCGCAGAACGAGCGACAAAGAGGCACAATCGGCTTCCGCGTTCGGCAGCGTTTGACATCTGTCTCTCTCCTACTTGAGTGAGCGATGCGTCCGCGTGGACAGCTGTATGACGTTGTCTCGTTCAACTATCGTCAGTAAACCGACTTTACAGACAACCGATTTTTTTAAATTTGAATTTATGACCCACTTCCAAGCTATTTATACAATAGTTTACTACAAGTTGTAATAGTAGGGTATCGAAACATAAAAGTTCGAGCAAGTTAATTAAAACATGTTGATGAAGACTTTTACGAGACTATCCGATCGAGTAGTTCCAAGATCTAGTAAAATAATGAATAGTATTTACGCCGCCATTAAATTAATTGACTTAAGTATTTTTCGAACACTACTAGCGAAGAATGCTTCTAAGTAATAGAGTTTTTAATTCTCTATAGTGCCGCCTTTTGTACGATTGAGCCTTCAGTAGATAGGAATAAGGACGAAAATATGTTGAAGGTTTTATTTAGGTGCAAATTAAAACGAATTGATGTTCTTGACGTTCTGATGACTCTACTCTCGTTTAAACGTGCCTGAACCGTCGTTAAAAATATATAGTTTTCAGAATAAATAGGTGTAAACATTTTACTGGTAATAGGTCAAATTACATGTCATAGAAAATATAAAATTATAGATAAAGTTATAAGAAATCTTGTGCCTAAACTACTTAACCTTCGCAGTAGGTAATTCATTGAATTCCTCAAAACTATATAATGTCTTTTCGACGAGCCAGTTTTTGAGCCTAAATTCAATTGAATTGATGAGTTCATTTCAATATGTAGTCTAGTATCATCTTTGAGGTAAATAATAATTGATGGGGGCCGAATTCGCGCATGACTAATCGCCCGATTAAATTTGACTACTGTGTTTATGTAAAATTTTTGCTTGGAAAATAAGAGTTTTTTTTATGCCATAGCTGGCAGACGATAAACAACTGTCAAATATTAAATCTTTTGACGTGACAACGTCTTATAATTCGATGGAGCCGGCTGCACGCACGAAAGTACATGACTCATGCGGCGTTACCTCGCTCTGAGGCGTTCCATTTAAGGCTTGAAGTGCAAGCGAGAGCGCAGAACGAGCGACAAAGAGGCACAATCGGCTTCCGCGTTCGGCAGCGTTTGACATCTGTCTCGCTCCTACTTGAGTGAGCGATGCGTCCGCGTGGACAGCTGTATGACGTTTTCTCGTTCAACTATCGTCAGTAAACCGACTTTACAGACAACCGATTTTTTTAAATTTGAATTTATGACCCACTTCCAAGCTATTTATACAATAGTTTACTACAAGTTGTAATAGTAGGGTATCGAAACATAAAAGTTCGAGCAAGTTAATTAAAACATGTTGATGAAGACTTTTACGAGACTATCCGATCGAGTAGTTCCAAGATCTAGTAAAATAATGAATGGTATTTACGCCGCCATTAAATTAATTGACTTAAGTATTTTTCGAACACTACTAGCGAAGAATGCTTCTAAGTAATAGAGTTTTTAATTCTCTATAGTGCCGCCTTTTGCACGATTGAACCTTCAGTAGATAGGAATAAGGACGAAATTATGTTGAAGGTTTTATTTAGGTGCAAATTAAAACGAATTGATGTTCTTGATGTTCTGATGACTCTACTCTCGTTTAAACGTGCCTGAACCGTCGTTAAAAATATATAGTTTTCAGAATAAATAGGTGTAAACATTTTACTGGTAATAGGTCAAATTACATGTCATAGAAAATATAAAATTATAGATAAAGCTATAAGAAATCTTGTGCCTAAACTACTTAACCTTCGCAGTAGGTAATTCATTGAATTCCTCAAAACTATTATAATGTCTTTTCGACGAGCCAGTTTTTGAGCCTAAATTCAATTGAATTGATGAGTTCATTTCAATATGTAGTCTAGTATCATCTTTGAGGTAAATAATAATTGATGGGGGCCGAATTCGCGCATGACTAATCGCCCGATTAAATTTGACTACTGTGTTTATGTAAAATTTTTGCTTGGAAAATAAGAGTTTTTTTTATGCCATAGCTGGCAGACGATAAACAACTGTCAAATATTAAATCTTTTGACGTGACAACGTCTTATAATTCGATGGAGCCGGCTGTACGCATGAAAAAACATGACTCATGCGGCGTAACCTCGCTCTGAGGCGTTCCATTTAAGGCTTGAAGTGCAAGCAAAAGCGCGAAACGAGCGACAAAAAGGCACAATCGGCCTCCGCGTTCGGTAGCGTTCGACATCTGTCTCTCTCCTACTTGAGTGAGCGATGCGTCCGCGTGGACAGCTGTATGACGTTGTCACGTTCAACTATCGTCAGTAAATCGCCTATAAAGACAACCGATTTTTTTGCTTGCATTTGAGATAAACAAGTGTCAAATATTAAATCGGGTGATTAGACATCGGTGAATTATGTCTTAGGTATGTATTTATAAGCATCAGCTTATTCACTCAGTTTGGCCACGTAAACTTGTCCAAGACAAAAAGTCACCTATCCATTTAAACCCAAGGCCATGGATAAAATTTACAATAGGTTCGTATAATATTATCCATGAGCGGAAACTGACTCATTATAGTGACGCCATTTTGCGAGAAAAACTCATAAAAACATTAAAATAGGTACTAGATAGTTATCTTACTTTACCTGTCTTCATGCCATTCTGGGATTTTTTTGTCTGCTTTTGGCATGGCAAGAAAAATATGTGAGTAAGGATTTGTTAGTTTTTAATATTTTTGAATTGATACTTTTTACGTAAGAAATTTATGTTTTGAAATGATTGCTCTTGGTTTATGTACAAATTGAAATTCAAAATTTATTTACTTTGAGCTAGGTGCCAGTTCCACACGACCAAGCCTAGAAGAACAGGCAACAAACTACGGCTTGGTTTCTACTGCTTTTTGTATGATCCTTTTACAAAAAAAAATATAAAAGTATGTACCTAGGTAAATAATTCAATTCAAACAGGTAAGTATAAAAACACACGCAGATGATGATAATCAAAAATAAACTTAAATTAAAAACCCGTTACGATTTGCATCATTATAAATCCAATCATGAATGAACAACACACAAAGCAAAGCGTTCATTCTAATCAAAGCGCAAACAACCACAGGTTATAAAAGCTAATTTAAGGCCGAGTACACACCATGCGTAAACCAACGGGTCAGCTGGTTCGAAAACACAAAACGAGAAAGGTCAGATAATGTATAGTTCAAATAAAAAAAAAAGAAATAGTTGCGCTAATCATTAGCTGTCACTCATGTTGGCATTAGAAGGCAGAATATTATCTTTCACAAGGTAAGCGTCGCTTTTGAGATAAGATTTGTTTTTTTATTTGATATTTGATATTTGATATTGATTTTCTCAAGATGCCTTTACAAAATAAAATCTAACAGGCTATTGTAAATTGTGAAAACGTTTATCAGTCTGATACTGACTCTTGTTTAAAGATTTATCTACTTTTCTAACATAAGAAAGAATCAAAACTATTTACTAGGTTTAACTCAGCCACCATACAAAAGACTTCGACGCGCTCCGTGCTACGGATTGCTACGACTTTTTTGCAAACAAAAATCTTAGCTTATAAACTACACGTACCTACATTACCTAGGTTCTACGGTTGTGCTTATATGCAGAATATAGGGCTCAAAAATACTGTCTACCGCAATTGTGTACACTATTGTACTTCCACGACCAAGCCCGATGTTTTTTTATTGTACAAAATAAACCTTCTATTTTCAAACCGATTGTTCTAGCTAAACAAACATAATGGCTTAAGGAAACTCCATGCCATCTATATTTTAGTCGAAGCATTTGCATACGTGGACTCTAAGCTTTATTTTTTCTTGTTCTTTTTTCAAAACTAGTATTGGAATGTTGAATCAACAAATCGACAGCAAACATTTGCTGCGCCTGCAAACGTGCAAACAACTAAAACTGAGAAATAGAGTCGAAAGAAAGTGCAGGTGGGTTCTGTATAATTTTAAATGCTGGTTCGTTCTTTTTTGACAACTAGAACATACTCGTAGAACACCTTAGTACCCAGAGCACGCGCAAGATAAAGATGCGCGTGAGTCGGGAAATTTAATAAAAACTGACTTGAAATTATCTCGCAATCACTAATATGAATACAAGTTTAAAGAATCGTAATGCAGATAATTTATTTATTTAACATAACATACACAGAACGCAACATTGACAAACATAACAATAAAATATGCACAAATAATAAAGTAGTTAGGTTTTTTCTCGTTCATTTTTATAATTGAACATTAGAAGAAAAAAAACTCTGGGTTCCTCCTAGCCTGTTTGAAGAACCATAAGAGCGATAGGTGCAACAAACTTTACACCGCTATTGCTAATTGTCTCTCGGAACGCGACGATCCCACAGATAACATAAAAACCTGTAAACTCTTGGAAATAACACTTCGCCAGATAGAGTGTTACCGTAGAAGTGTTGGGCATCCTTATTCACAAAAACTAGCAATAACGCGGTGAAAGTGAGATAAAACCAGCCTGAACAGAACCCTTTGCACTTTTTTATTGCAAGGAATAAATTGGGCTAAAGTTTTGGTGAAGCATCCAGCAAGTTTTTGATCCTCTACTCATACAAAATAAGTCCTTACTTAGTCCAAACTTTAGTGACATTAACTTTAGAACATCAAACACTATCAAATACTTTCAACCTAGTTAACTTTCTCATGTAAGTGACTTAAAATTAAGTATTTTTGAGAATAAATCTTAAATCAGAGCTTGGAGATTTGATCTAGTCACCTCCTGCGGTATTTGCCGAGAGGGAGGAACAAACTATACTGATTTGCCTTATATCTTCTGTCCTTATATCACTGTTGTTTCAAAAGGTTACATTTTGCTGCGCATCATCTATGTATTATTGCCTCCTGATCTAAAGGGATAAGTAGCAAAATGTCCAACAGAGCAAAAGGTCTAATGAGCAGTAAGATTAATTAGCAAAATGACCAAATAGCAAAACGTCCAACAATCAGATGGTCTGTATAGCAGAACGTCTGTCATAGCTTCTTTGAGAATCAGGCGGCAGATGGTACAAATAAGTGTGACAAGATAAAATCAGATGTGTTACATCTCTTGTTACCTACATCGGCATAACAGTTGTAGTGTCAGATAGAGATTCATCAATGTGTTTACGGAGTGTCAAAACTATGACCATGATATTTTAAAGGAGGGCGTATTCCGTTTTTTTTAATCATAGCGTCAGGAACGTGCCCTAGAAAGTACCAGCTTTGGTTGATTTTTCATACCTTAATTCCATTTTTGAATTCAAAAGCCAAGTTACGGGAAGATGTTGCCTAAAAATCAATGGGCTTCCTATAAAAAAGCTCTTGAAACAATAAAGAAAAGATTTTGCTGTGGACGTCGAAAGGGTCAAGTCGAATTGCCTTACATAACCTTAACATGATCAGTTTCACCGAAAATTGGGAAATATTTATTCTTGAACGCACTCACACACATCAATTTAATGGCGTCACGTGAGTGTACGACACTGCTCCGCGCATGTTTGGGTGCGTGAGTCATGCGCACAAGCTTACAAAGACTGTTTCTGTTTATAGGCAAAAGCGTTCTTGCTTTTCTGTGGTTTACCAGACTGCCCTGAAGGAGGGTAATAACTACACTACGATTTCTCCGTTCGAGGTAAGTCACTAGTAATCATAGGTAAGAAATACAATACAAATCAACAAGAAACATGCACTGCGTAAGCAACAAATTATCGTATTAAAATTACACCAACCGAGTCGTGACTGTTTCGAAATTACCATTCACAAAGAATCATATTTTTCCCAATCACTGTCAAACCCTACTGACTTACAGAGGGATGATTACAGGCTTGTTATTACAATTACACTGTAATTACATTATTATGAGGTATTAAACCGTTGTTTTGTAGAATTATCGTATGTGAGTTGAATTTGGACGCACGATGTACAAACCACACGCTATGCCACCTCGTTGGTGTAATTTGGGGGCAATTGGAGTGTAATTTAAAAAAAAAACCATCGAAATGTACGAATGACTTTGCCACGGGTTGGACCAAACTCTTCAAGTGTGATAATTGCCTGGAAGGGTTTAATGATACCATCCATCGATACATTAAGCTGAACACGCCAACGTTTTCACAAAAATATGAAACCAACATTATTTTTTTTTTATGCAACAAAGTTAGCAAACAAGCATACGGCCCACCTGATGGAAAGCGGTTACCGCAGCCTATGGACGCTTGCAACACCAGGGGCATCACTCGCGCGTTGCTGACCCTTTAGATGTTTTAACCTTTTTGTTAGCGAATGAATGATCGGTAGGCAAGGCATTCAGATCCTCAAGACTGTATAGGGACGGTTGATGAGGCTGAAGTCTAGCTGTTAGACCAAAGAATCAGTATTTGTGGTGATTATACCTAACTATATCAAATGTCGCCAATAACAAAGCATTGCTAAGGAAGTAATATTTTTTTTGCATAAAATTGTGCCCATAGGGTAGCGCAAATTACATGACTGACGGTGCATTATGTTTGCACTAAGCTTTTGTGCGGAGTCGGCACGCTTGAACATTCCATTATTCTCATTAAACTCATTCTCATTTACTTCTCATTCTCCAGAAAAAATATTCCTAAGCGTAGTTAGGCAAATATCATGATATGACCGTAGAGCAAGGCTAGAGTTCCTAATTTCCTATACTTATGAAATTGAGTCAGTTGATATTTTGCTCATCAAATCAATGTGTTGTTGTGTGGATTGTATTTAATATTTATTTATTATTACTGCTATCTCTTACCACTAGGTAATGACAAACAGAGACAGGGCTAACTTTAAGCGGTGTGTCACACCTAAGTAACAGTTGTAAGTATTTAAAAATACACTTAACATTTTTTTAAATTATGCCACGAAATACGGCAATAATATAGGTAGAGTAGGGCTGGCTATACTCGCCCTATAAATTCGCGACCATAGACAACCAACATGGCCGCCCATTCTATATTGTCTCTGGCCCACATTCAATCCTTTTTCGCATAACAAGCAAACTGTTAACCTTAATCCTGGCTCTATTTTTTAGAGGATACGGTTGAGTTTGCCATAGACTTTATACAATAAAGTATTTCTTGGCTAAGCGATGACAATCGCTGCTGATCTCCTGCGGTTTTATTGAGTACAATGCGCATGTTTATGGCTAACAAAGGGATTTTTATTATTTATTTATAGTGTTTTGTTAGGAAGGCAAGTACCGTAAGATCGTTTTAATAAAGTATAAAGTAATTTTTATTAGTGGAAACAGGAACCTTGGAACCGTATCTATGGATTCAAGCGTTCAAACATTCTTAGATTAAAATTCACAATTCAAACAAACCTCGTTTGTTTTGACGTCTCCTCTGCTACAGACCTTGAATAAAACCTGCATTGAGGACGACGTTCGAAATCTGAAACAAAACAAAAGATCATTAGAACAGATTTTAAAATAATTATTGCATTTGAAGTTTTAGATAATTATCTACCTGTTAGGTTTTTTCTGTTCTGAAAAAACTTTAAATTATGATTATGCTTACATTAGATCATGCCCGAGGATCACACTTGGCCTCCAATCCAAATAAATGCATGAGGGTAACACTCAACGTGGCCACAGATAGTCAAAAAGAGTCGGCAACTTATTTAAAAAAAAAAATTTGCAAAGCGTCGAAATGAAAGATCCCCAAAACGTTTTTCCAGTTCCCAGAGGTCATAAGAATGTGACTCCTTTGACACTACCATCCGGTTTTGCAAGAACCTATAAATATAAATTTTCGAACTTATGTAATTAAGATAAGGTCGTTATTCGAGTGTTGGATGCATGTATGAGATGGAAAGTGATCGAGTAACCTTGAAAGTTCTTTGTTTTTTCGTGAGCAATGTGTATGTGTTCATACAAATAATAAAAGGTGCGGCAATTTTATTTAAAAATAAGCTTGGTACAGCTTGTTGTTTTAATCGCATTGTACCTACTTATCTAGATATAGGCTTATGTAAAGCTCTGTTTATTGCGAATAGGTTAGGTACCTACTAGTAGGTATACCTAATGTATTAGCTTGAAAATTGCGAAGTAGGTAAGCACGTAGATATCGTTGCTCGCAATAGTGAGCGAAATTAAAATAATCACTTAAAGTACACCCAGACAGAGGACAAACATCTGTGTTCACCACACAAATATTTATTCTCGGTGGACATCGAGCCCACAATCTACGGCGCAGAAGGCAGAGCCTTCAGCAGACCTGAGAGGCCAGTCAAAATGGCTGAAACCTATGTTTTCATTTTGAGAAAATACAAATAGAACACTATCTAGAGTCTATCAAATCTATTGCAATAATTTTGACAAACATTTAGTGCCAAAAAATATCAGGACCAATGGCGAAGTTAATTAACACGATGCCTGTATTTAGTTAGACGTGGGTTTGACTCTAGGAAGGTCGATAACTTTTGCGGTAAATTAAAAACTTTGTTACGCGATAATAAGCCCAAAGTCCAATGACATTCTGAATCAAACTCCTTAAACCGGTCAGCTTAGCAATCATATTGCTAAAATGGCTTGGCAGAGTAATTACGAAACAATTGTCCTAATACGGGCACTGGTCCTGCCATAGTAATGAGAAAAACATTTAGTCACTCACCATAGAGGCGAGATTAGTTTCTTAGAAACTTTACAAGTCAAATATATGCCTCAAGTCTATGAAACAGAATACGCTAAAGTGTTTGGCAACCAAAACTTCAGTTTCCTGTAAGTGTTTTGTTACAACGTCTTCTAGAAGTAGTTTTTAAAGAATTCCTGGTTCATAGTGCAGTGAGTACCAAAATTAAGCCAGAACACACTGCTAATAGGTCCAAGGGGCCGAACAGAGTAGCTAATAGTCCGTGGTGTGGGAAACCAAAGTGTCAAGAACGCGCACATGTTTACAACTCAAGATTATAAGGTCCTATCCAGACGAAGTTGTCGATTTCGATAAAATCGGTGACGCTACCCATTTATGCTACAACAACGGCAAATTTTAATTCAAAAATCGTTTATTCAGTAGTATCACAAGGATTACTTTGAAGCTCTTTTAAAGCTAGATGAGTCTAGGTGCCAGTTCCATGCGACCAAGCCTAGAAGAACAGGCAACCAACTGCAGCTTAGTTCCGTTTCCATCCAAATCGTCTAGGACCGGGAGAGGACCTACCACCACACAGTGTTGCTCTCTGTGAAGAGAAAAATACTCGCATAGTTTCCATGAATTTCATATACAAGGATGCACGGTGACAATTACAAGCACGTCAGCTTGGAGCTGATGTAACTTGTATTCTGTCCTCATTGAACGTGACTTGAGAGTTGTTTTACTTTACACGAGCTGGTATGACCGAGCTTCGCTCGGGGTTAAAAAAATAGTATTATTATTCGTCAATAGATGGCAGGAAGAGACGTATCGTTATTGGCTTATTTTTAATTAATAACGCCATCTGCTGGAATAGCTTGCAGTTAATTACTCACAATCGCCAATAGATGGCAGGAACAGTTGCTTTACCCTATACACAGGGTCCATGTGATACTGACTTACACCTAAGAACTATGTATGTACCTAAACTAAACCATGTTTATGCAATAAATGTATTGAGTATTGAGTACAGACATAATTATATTGAGTTTATGTTTGATTATTGCAAAACACCAACTTCTCATTTTCTAAAAATGAATCTTAGCTAGATCGATTTATCGCCCCCGAAAACCCCTGTATACTAAATTTCGTGAAATCGTTGACGCTGTTTCCGAGATTCTGATTATAATAAATACATAAGATGTTCTTGTTTAAAGGTATAAGATTATGTACGCATTTTGTTATCCAATCTAGCAATGGACCAAAGAAGCTGGAATAAGGAAAGCTGAAAAGGGAAGCCGGGTAGAGAGACAAGAAAAGCTGAAAAAACTGTTATAGACCGCGAGAACCGCTAAAACATCATCGGTCATAATTATTTTATTGATTTAATAGTGTTTACTACAGCCAAAGATTTTTATAATGTCCCAAAAGTTAAAAACCGTACCAAGGGGAAGGTCACGGGTTCAAATCCCGCTTGGCTCTTAACTTAACTTTTGGGACATTAGATTTTTTTTATCATCGGTCATGTTTATTTACTTTTAGTTTTTTTTTTATGTTTGGAGCTAGTGACAGATCAACTATTCGTTTAGGCTGGTTTACACTTTGATTAGTGCGAGTGCAGGTGATTAGTGCAGGTGATTAGTTGGCTGTGTAGTAAAGTGAATAGAAGCGTGTTCTATTTTTTTGCGAGTGGACTGCGAGTAGCCACGTCCCGCGCGCGCTCCCTTCCCCCTCACTCGCAGCGTGCCTGCACTCGCACTAATCACCTACACTCGCAGTGAATTGGACACTACTCGCACTACACACATGCACTCGCACTAATCACCTACACTCGCAGTGAATTGGACACTACTCGCACTACACACCTGCACTCGCACTAATCACCTGCACTCACACTAATCAAAGTGTAAACCAGCCTATGTTCTGGCACGGACCACGTAGGGCAGTTAAACTGAGATCATGATCGTCGCGTCGTGATGTATAAAAGTGTAAGGCAAGTCCCGTTGTACGGGAACGGTACCCACGCTCGTGTCTAACCTGCCATCGTTGTAGTTCACTCGGCAGTTGTTGATGTATGGTAATTATTAATGCTAGAACTACGGCCCTTATCATCATCATCATCATCATCATCAGCATGAAGATGTCCAATGCTGGACATAGGCCTCCCCTACACATTTCCAGGAAGAACGATTCTGGGGCAGTGACTTTTTTGTCACGGTAGATATATTATATCACAAGAACTGTCCGTTTCTTTAGTGAATTTGACAGTTCTTGTGATAAATATATACCGTGACAAAAAAGTCACTGGTCTAGAATTGAGCCCCTGAGCCGACTTCCCGCGATCTCAACAATGTCGTCGATCCATCTGGTGGGTGGGCGCCCTAAGTTTCGTCTTCTGGTTCATGGTCGCCATTCGAGAACCTTTATTCCCCAACGTTTGTCGGTTCTTCGAGCTCTATGATCTGCCCATTGGCAATTCAACTTACTAATTCTACGAGCTATGTCGGTGACGGCCCTTATTGTAGACTTTAAAATAAATAAATACTTATTGTGGACAATCCACGCAACACTATCTAGCCCCAAATTAAGAAGAGCTTGTACAATGTGAAAGATAGCTGATATAATACTTATATATTTTTTGTACAGAGAATAAACACATGCGTTCACCTCACAAATATTTGTTCTAGGTGGAGATCGAGTCCACGACCCAATGTATGATCTTAGAGCTGCCTCAAAGCCTCAAAGCTACACCTCAAACGAACTCTGGGTACTTAGCAACAACGATTGTTAATATGTAACCAAAACAATAGAAAGTCTCAATGAACGTTCACAAAGTTATGAAATCTTTTCCCATGCGGCATAACTCACGGTGAAACTCGTCTGTGCATTTCTTTGCACTTATTGTCTCGTTTATCATTATGAAAGTAGCACTTTATGTGAAAATCGAAGCCTTTCCCCGTTTTTCAATCCTTTTATAGTCTAGTAGTAGAGCTCGTTTTTTTTATAGAACTAGCTGTTGGAACAAGCATGGCGCACTTGATGTTAAGTGGTAAACAAAGCGTTGCCTCGTAGGAGGTCATGCACGTCAGGAACGTGCCCTACGATGCACTTCCCTGCGTCTATCAACTTGAGGCACACTTAATTTCAGGCGGGCCAAGCTTGTTCCATCAGCTATTATAAGCTACTATAAGAAGAATTCATGACTTTTTCTACAACTATAGTTGTATAAAAAGACATGAATTCTTCTTCTTGACTGCCCTCATAGCTCAACTGGTTGTAGGTCTGCCTTCTGCGATGGAGGGCGTGGGTTTGATCCCCACCGAGAACAAATATTTGTGTGGTGTGGTGATGTTTGTTCTGGTAAAATACTTCACCATCATCATCAGTCAGGGAAGCCAGACTTCCCGCGATCTTAATAGTGTCGTCAGCCTATCCACCTACCTACCTACCTGTGTTCCTACTTACTACCTAAACAATCAAATCTCGAAGGGTATAGAAAATCAAAGCGCGCGGCGACCAAAAAGGTAGCAATCTGAATACAAAAACCTGGAAGATTCAAAATGTCCACTTACGAGATCAGGAAGTAGAACTCGTCAGACTAGTCAGTCTAGGAATGTGCCTAGGTAGGTAGCGTAAATAGAACACTGGTTTCGTAATGCGTACAGCGTTCTGGTTTGCAGTTCGCAACCAGCGGGAATAATGAGTTTTGAACATTGTGTCCAACAAGTCGATAAACCAACTCTGGTTAGTTATAAAGGCTGCTGAAAAAGGCCTCCGTAAAAAACATGCCCTCATAAGTTCTTCAAAGCTTGGTCGCGTGGAACTGGCACCGACTCACGTAGGTATAAGACGTTTCAAAAAAACCCTTGTGATAGATACAATGTATAAATATTTTTAGCTGACTTCAAATAAAAAAGGAGGAGGTTCTCAATTTATAGCATAAAAGCCTGCGCACATCTAGGCGATGGCGATGGCGATCACGTGAAACGCTGTCAAATATGACAGCGATATTTGACAGCGCAATTGATTGTCTGTCATTTATTAGAATAAAATAAAAAAAAAAATATTAAAAGGTTTCACTTCCAGATCGGTCCCATTGATGGAATATCAAAATCGGGTCAGCCGTTTGGCCATTAAGTCGGTGTCTTAAGTTTTTTAAACTAATATTATTTTTAATTTGACTTACCCATGGGTAAGTCAAATTAAAAATAAGCGCTCAATTGAAATGCCAATAGCGTTCACACATCCAAATGGCGATTACGTAGAACGGTGTTTAGTTAAAAAGCTCAATCATAAAGAATGATTGGACTAATTTCTAAAGTCGTAGGTATGCTTTAACTCCAAGCAATCAATGAAAATGGACGGAAACGCACCGTGCGACCGCTGGCTTCGCATGCGTGCACGCACTAAGACACGCCACGGGTTTATCTACAAACAGTAGGCCTACCATGAGCTCTGTCTGGCTCTGTCTCTGGTTCATGTTCTGAGTCTGTGTGAGTTTTGACTAAATAAATCCTACGCCACACACAGTATAATGCACTGGTGAGCACTCACACAAACTCAAAACCAGAGCCAGAGACAGACAGAGCTCATGGTAGGACACATACAGTCCCACCAACTTAATCTGTTCATATAATATGACCAAGGATCGATGAGAGTATTGTTATTCTTCCTCCAAGCCAAGGAGTTCTTCGCTGACACAACTGCAGAGTGGACGTTACGATAGGCCAGCGTTTACTGCGAGGAGATCAGCATCATGACTTTGTAGAAGCCCGCTGCTGGTCATAGGCCTCACTTATATACATTTCCAGGAAAAACGATTCTGAGCCCTCTCCATCCTCCGACTTTCCGCAATCTTAACAATGGCGTCGGTCCATCTGGTGAGTATATTTAAACATAATAATATAAGATTTTTATAATGTCCCAAAAGTTAAGAGCCGAGCGGGATTTCAAACCGCGACCTTCCCCTCGGTACGGGGCTGCGCTGACCACTGCGCCATCGGATCCTAATCACACTCGACGAATAACTCTTAGGGACTGTTCGGCACTAACGCGACATTATAAAAATCTTTGTGATTTCCTTAAGTGTAGTAAACACTATAAAATTAATAAAAAAATTATAATAATATAAGCTTGTTCCATCTTGTATAAAAAAAAACATCGTAAACTTACGTGTAAACGATTTGTCTATGAGTCTGGTCGCATTGCGTACATTTTAGAACAAAAGCAGGTTGTAAACATATTGGTTCCACTTTCATAGTACAATACACAGCTCTACAAACATTACATAACTAATGTGGGTGGATAATACCACATAATGCTTTTGACTTGTACATGACCAAGTCATAAGCTGAAGCGGTTAAACTGCGAACTCCTACTTACATTTAAAAAAAAAAAATCGGTTGTCTGTAAAGTCGGTTTACTGACGATAGTTGAACGTGATAACGTCATAAGAAAATAATGATGGAATGGTTGCATTTTTTAAAAGAAAATTTTAGTTTTACTGAATTGAATTGAATGTGAATGAAACTGAATGAAACTGAATGGAACTGAATGAAAATCCGGACCCGGACCCGGACCCGGACCCAGACTGAACCCTTACCCTTACCCTCATTTACCCTTACCCATTACCCGACCCGGGCTCGGGCTCAGGTAAATGGAACGACGAAACGACGTAACGACGCATGAGTCATGTTTTTTCGTGCGTGCAGCCGGCTCCATCGATTTATAAGACGTTATCACGTCAAAAAAATCCGGGGGATAGTTATTCAGAAATGCTTAAGCGGTTAAACTGCAAACTACTACTTATATTTAAAAAAAATCCGGGGGATAGTTATTCAGAAATGCTTAAGCGGTTAAACTGCGAACTACTACTTATATTTAAAAAAAAATCCGAGGGATAGTTATTCAGAAATGCTTCAAGGCTTGGTCGCGTGGAACTGGCACCTAGACTCACCTAGCTTTATGACGTTTCAAAGTGATTTAGGTAGGTACTCTTACTTAGTGCCGGTTTCACCATCGACTTTTGTTCTTAATTGAGGCGAGGAGGTTAGATGAACATTTATTTGGTTTTTAAAGGTCAAGTATTCTTGAGTCACACACTTTTCATCAGTTTTGTTTATTTCAAGATCCGCATTGAGCAATGTTGTAGGTATTTGTAATCCAAAATTGCATTTCTTAGTAAAATCCAGAGAAAATAGGCAATGAATAACTCAAATTGCCGTATTTGCAACCCAATTGCAATTTCTTAGGAAATACGGGGAAAATGGGCATTGCCTATGTGTATCTATTTATGTATGATTGATTCAAATTGCTAATCTACTTTTGTCTGTGACTGTGCTCGAAGCTTGTCAAAATGTAAGGCTACATACCTACATACGCACTATGCGGTTACCCGCAATGCGGCTAGCTGTCCGGCTGACCGCAAGCATAATTATGTACGTAAGATTCATTTCTATGCGCACTGCGATGCGGCTACCCGCAGACCGCTCCGGTCGCTCGGGCTGCGGCTGCGGCCCGAGTGACGGCCACCCGGATGGTTGCTATACGCACTGTGCGGCTGCCGCATTGCGGGTAACCGCATAGTGCGTAGGTATGTAGGTACCCTAAGATTTTAAGTTTTTATTTCAAATTTTTAAGAAATGAAGTAAAGTTTTTTTTTTGTTAAACGCCAATTAAATTGTAGATTAATAGTCGATCATGACTCTGATATTATGTATTGTATAAATAAATAAATAGTACCTAATCATCTCGCTTTTGTCTTGTGTAATGTGCCATTTCAGTTCCAATACATCGTGTCGGTACTTACCTGTCACAAAAACCGTGTCACGGCCACCTCGCATGCCAATGACAGGATTGACTGGTTTCTAAGGCAGTGTCAACTATTTTTAACAATATGGTTTTGGTTTGTGCCACCATTTTAGGGTCAAATATTTAAAAATATATCGTAGAATGGCCTGCGCAGTGCGCACATCTGAAGATGGCGATCGGTGAAACGCTGTCAAATATCGCTGTCATATTTGACGTTTCCCTGCTCGCCACCGCAAAACGCTTAGATGTGCGCAAGGCTTAAGCAATGTTTAAACTATAGACATCGCTCAAGGCCCGGCCACATCATGGCGAACACAGCGATCTGCGATAGCACCGCGATAACATGCCAGTGATGCTTGTGTCGCCGTCATGTTATCACAGATCGCTGTGTTTTTGCCTTGATGTGGCCGAGCCTTTATACCTACCTACGGCTAACTTTTAGCAATGGTCTCAGCCTGTAATTTAAATAATAGTTTAGAACAGTTGGGTAGGTATTCGTGGCAAATGAAAATTCCATTATTTCAATTCTAAATGTTTATTTATTTATTTTTGTACAATAAATAAATGTCACGACTGTACGTACCTATATATTGTGTAGAATACATTTGTATGTCTAACAATACAAATGAAATGTTTTGAACTACAATTAAAATAAATCATTATAAAAATTATTATAATTAAATAGAGAACATACCAAATACCTAAATAGGCATTATTACATACATACCTAGTTACAACCAAAAATCACAAAAATATCTTTACTGAGCGATTTATAAACAACAGTCATACATACAATACCATAGTTCTAACCCCACACTTTCCCTAAGTCATGTCACAGTCCACACCATGATAACATTTGTCCTGCCGCAGGAATCAAACCCGCACCTGGCCTCTGTTAGTCGCCAGCTGCACCACAATTTTATAATTACTATGATTTACTGCTTAAAATACTACCTTAGACTAACTAACCTAACAAGTCTGCTAAAATCTACAAATAGGCCTTGGTTCTGCTATCGAATATAAACGGCCTCCCAATGACTAGACATTCAAAATCACTAACAATTTTAAACTTACAGAAACATGAAATACAGATAATATCTTGATTAAGACGCTGAAAACCGTCAGACAACTCGCTCGCAAATTGTGAAATTATAAAGTTCTGAAGATATAAAATCACTGAATGTAGTTATAAAAAGCGACCCGCTCCGCTGCGGCCCGGCATAATGTGCGTGAACCTTTAAATCTTCTAAAATGCCTAAACGTGGGAGGAAACATTGCCTGACAGCTTTCAGCTTAACTTTAAATGCCAACTAAATTTACTGTCAAGTAACTTTTTTTTTCTTTTTGATAGTGACTAAACTGACGATGTAGCAGGTAGAATAAAACTGTCAACTTTAGCCCTAATATTTATAAAGAACGGAAAAGCGTAGACAGATCAAACTCCTTCATGTTAATAAGACCTCTGTGGCCGTTGATCATGCAGTAGTATTCCGCGCCGAATATGTAACTAAACACCATCGCTAGAACCAAACCACCGAGAGTCGCGGACTTGTGTAGGAGTACCCCGGCAGCTACCATGAGGCCTGCGTAGGTCATGTACCTGGGAAAACGAAGGTCTTGTCATTCATCACAATACCTAGTGGAATCACAAAGATTTTTATAATGTCCCAAAAGTTAAGAGCCGAGCGGGATTTGAACTCGCGACCTAGTGGAATGTAAAGAGATATATTTATGACACATAAGATTTCGTTCCGAAATTGCCATCTTTACAGAACACCTATAATTTACCTAACAAATTATTTAAAAAAAAATGTTTTATTCAGATGTCCAGATTAAATCAATGGACTTATATTTGGAAAAATCGCGAGCAATAACTATTTTATGAAAACAGATTGCACATAAATATAATATATAAACAAGTTCTCCTTCTAAAAAGTTTGCTTTAAGTAATGGTTTTTGTAACTTGTTAGGATCATTTTTTTGGCTAAACTGTATGCAATGTACAAAATAAATTCGAGTTTTCATAAATAAGTCTAGAGTATCTTTCGACGGTAGTCTTCGCCTTAACTGGTGTATTCTTGCCCATCACCATAAGCAATAAAATATGATTAGTAATTTTGTTAGTTTTTTTATACACTGAATATTTACCCACCCCACATGCGTTTTTTAAAAGATAATTAGTGTATAAGCAACTGTCATCTCTTACCATCCGGTTCTTCTTCTTATCGTGTCACTGATTCTTTCGAACCAAGTGTGGTGAAAGGATTTTAAGTGCGCCTCAAAGAGGCTCCTTTCGTGCACTAGACACATATTTTCGAACTTTTTAGGTTCTACGATATGCCGGTTTCCTCACGATGTTTTCCTTCACCGTTTGAGAGCACTGGCATAGTGTACATAAATTTTTGCGAAGAAAAACTCATTGGTACACGACTGGATTTGAACCCACGACCTTAGGATCGGAAGGCGGGGCCGCTACCACTAGGCCACCAGCGCTCTTACCATCCGGTAATGTCAAACAATGACAGGGCGAACTTTAAGCAGTATGTCACACCTAAGTTACGGTTGTTAGTAAGGCCATTATTTGTTAGGTAATCGTTTAATCACATCCTACTTAAATGCTAAACCGATTTAGATGAAACTCAGAATAAACATACTCGTAGTTCTTAACCTGGATTTCTGCTAAATAAAAAAGTTAAAAAGAAAGAGCCCAGGATGAGTCTTAAATATTTGATGTGAGCAAACACCACTATCACGCAAATGAAGCTAGTTATAAATAAATAGATATAATTTAATCCCACCACCAAATAAAACCAAGAATTACCTATTTGCACTAAAGGTTCTATTTATCCCAAACATTAAAGTTCTTCGTTTCTGTAAAGAAATATGTTAAATTAGTTATGTACCTATATAAGTATTATATCAGCTATATGGTTCCCATAGGTCAAGCTCTGCTTAGTTTGGGGCTAGATAGTGTTGTGTGGATTGTCTATAATATTTTTTTTTTTTTTTTAATGTTTAATAACTTGAAACAGTATACAGTTGTTCAGGACTTCTGAATGGCTGAAGCAGTTATTAGTAATTATCACTAAAAACTGCTTAATTTTGTTAAGTACTTAAGCCCTCATCTTACATGTGCAGTACCCAACCTATCTCCTTATTACCCAAAGGTTAGCTGGTAGATAATGCTATCCAGCATTAATCTCGCCTGTGTACAGTACATTTTATTTATGCAATATTTTCTATCTATGTATTAGTGAAATTCAAAAATTGGATTAAATTGGTAATCTTTGTCTTTTGAAGTGGGATGAAAACAAAATAGATGCAGTCATGATTTATTGTGACTTACCTCGCTGTGGTGAGTTTCTCCGACGACTCTGTAAAGTCACCCTCCCGGTCGGACATACAAAATTCTCCTTGCAGCGTGAACCCTTTAGCACATTTCCGGCACATGTCAGGGCCGTCTCCATGGCAACCGTTGCATGCTTCATGGCACCGGAAGCAACTGTAGGATCCAATAGAATTCATGCAGAACTGGTCGTTCTTACACTTCTTGGAGTCATCGCACTCGTTGACATCGAGGCAACCCTCATCAGAGTCGAAAGAGAAGCCAGGCTTACAAGCTACACAGTCTTTCAAAGTGCCTGCCCGGCAACCTCCCATACATGATAGGTGGCACGGAGAACATAGAATCTTATTCTCATCTATGTAAGATTGATAATGGCCAATTGAGCATTTACTACAATCATCCCCCCCATAACCAGGGTCACACAGGCAAGTGCCATTACCTTTGCGTGTTCCATCACCTCGACATTTGCCATTCTCTGAGCAGATTTTACCCTCGATTTCTAGACAAGGTGAGCAGTCTTTGCCATAGTGATGAGCAGGACAGCAATACTTCAATTTATCTATGCAAATGTACGGAAACAAGTCGTCAGTTTTTGTTTCATCTTCAGGAGTTTGCGTCCACCATTCATCAATGAACTCTTCCGCCTTTTCAGCCATGTGGTGACACAGGGTCGCGTACTTGCTCTTTTCTCTGCAAATGCCCTCTTGTATATCAATCAGTCGCATTTCACTGCGTTTGTACGATTTCTTGAGCTTTTCTTCCTCCCACGCGGCGTCACCGCCCTCGTAATTCCCCCTGGAAGTACGCTCCAGTCCATTTTTAAAGGACTCTATGAATAGCTTGCAAGCTTGACACTCTCCTAGGGTCCTGGTCTGCGTTAGGACGTCATTGTTAATAAAATTATTGGGCTGTACGCAAAAAATTGCAGGCATTACTATGAACGCGAAAATGAATGACAGCGCATGGTTTGTGTAACTTCCCATGTTGGATGATCCTGGAAATATATTTCAACTGATATATAAAATAACTTAATTCTAACGTATAGTCAATACTGAAAAACCTTTAGATAGAACCGGATCGAAGTAATGAACGAATCGACATTATTTTTATACCTTTGACGAACTTTAGGTAGGTCTCTCTATAAGTAGGTACCGTTACTTTTTCACACGCTTAACATAAACTTAGTGATTTAATTTACTAAAAATGCATATGGTAATCTTTTCCAGTGATAAAATAGAGACTAAACTGACGTGGTCCATTTCCACTTGCACTTGCAGGAAAATCTGACGTTTACGTTTCGTTCGTTTCGCACACTTGCCCGCTCAGCTGTTTGGTTCGATTTTGTAGAAGTAATTACGTTCCGTTCTACGAAGTTGGCAATAGTCATTTGGGAGGCCCAGTTTACCAGTGATGCCAGATGGAGAGATTTCTTCCAAAATTTGTGGTATTTCTGGTTTTCAAAGGTCAATCGGGATTCGGGGAGATTTGTGAGGAAAAAATAAGAATGAAGAAGAATCCTTTAGATATGTAACTACATAGGATTGCGGGTTATGAGATGGTGGGATGTTGCTGTTGACCTTTTATTCTGCAATACGTAATAAATTCGCTACCTTGATACACCTACATTTATTCACATTTTTGAGGTCGATGAGAAGCTCTTCGTAAATTCAAAGAAAACGTTGGGTGGGTATTAATGGTACAGTCCGGCAAGTATAACTTGGCGGGTCTGAAGCTAGCCGTTTGGCCAATCTTCCATCAGTCATTGGCCATTAACGATCGAACAGATCACTTCAGCCAAGTTATACTTGCCGGACTGTAGTATAGTAATCTTTGTAATCAGGTACCCAGAATGACATGACTACCTACATGACAAAAAACTGTTGTAGGTGTTTGACTGCATCATGCATGGAATGAATATACTGATTATTGTGAGCTATTTCTGAACCATTAGGATCAATTATCACTGGTTCAAAAAAATAGCTGTGCGTGATTTTAACTTACTTTACCTACAATTATTAACTCATATTTTTTCTCAATTAAAAATCTTTGTGAAGGTCGAGGAGAGTTAATGCAAATAAAATAATATTTTATTAAAATAATATTTTATTTGCATTAACTCTCCTCGACCTTCACAAAGATTTTATATTCTAAGCTCTCCCTAAAGTTGGGTTATTCTCCAGTTTTACCAATTCCCTAAAACGATGAAGTGGTAATCATAGTCACTTGTAGAGGTAGATACCTAATTACAGCACACGGCGGCAATGATACTTGCATAATGGTTTCCTGCTTTCACTACAGCAGAGACGCTTCCTCCAACAATTGCAAGCTCTACTTTGCACGTGACAAAACAACGAGTCTGCGGCCACATTCTTTTTAAGGCCTTACTTATAAATATATTAATAACTGAATTAAAAAAACTTGTCAAAAGATAAACAGTGCCTAAACAGGCCTAATACTGGCATCTCTTACCAATGGGTAATGTAATGATAATGACAAACAGTGACAGGGCTAACTTTAAGCAATAATTAAATTTAAATTGCATTTTACGTACCTAGGTATGGCTGCTGGCATTATGTGAGTAGGTACGTCCGTCACACCACATTACACGTAAGCTGAATATCACATTGATTTAAAGCCTTCCAATAATCGTACAAAATAAATTATTAAATAATAAAACAAATGTACCTAGGCGGGCCAAACTACGGTTGGAGCTAGGATAAAAATAGAAGGGGGCTGGAATATGCCTCGATCGTGTCTTCTCGCTCCACAATATATTTTTATAAGAATTTTATCTCACCAATACAATACTACACACCTGCCCACCATCTTTTACTTTTTCCTCTTTTTGGCGTAGTCGCAATGGCAAAGAACATCCATTTATACCAATATATAAAAAGTGAGCATTTGTTTGGTTGTCATGGCTATATAAACCACTGAACTGGCTGAGTCTGGAAAATAATGAAGGACATCATGCTTATAAATATTTACCCCCTTACTTACAAGAGCAACTACAACTACCATCTCTTACCCCAAGGTAATGACACGTGACAAACAATGATTGGGCTAAATTTAAGCAAAAAACACGCTTGTAAAGACATTTAAGCCTTGCGCATATCTAAATGATCTACTATGGCAATCAGTGAAACACTGTCAAATGTGATAGTGATATTTGACAATGCGCAAGGCATTAGTCGTAAAAATTAAAACGACTTTGATTAACCCATAGCTTGCTACATCCTTTTTAATTTTGTCAGTGATAGAGTTTAAACAGTAAAACCGGGGTAAGTCCTAGTGAAGGATATTTTGATTGCAGTATTGCGATCTGAGAGGCTGAGATAATAGCCATACAATTTAACTCACGCAATTCACACCGCGAGCTTATAACAATAAAATAGACACATTATTTTTATGCCTGGCTGATACTAGGCTCTGATGATTATCTTAGATATTTAATGTAGCCTGTAGGTTCTTCTAGGCTTGGTCGTTTAAATTCATTTATTTTTTGTTGACTGTAATCATATTTAACTTATCTATCCGCAATTAAAAAAAAACTCAAGCTATGGTTTTGTGGCTTCTTAGATAATGAAGATGTCTGAAACCTTTTTGGTATCACAGCAAAATGCTTTTGACTCAAATAACTGATTCAACCAACTTAGTTTACGCCTTAAAGTATAACTAAAAAAAGGTTTACGCTGAATTCTAGAGTCAGAGAAGAAGTCATGGTTATATTATACAAAAGCCGCAACTTCTTAATTCACCAACATACAAATGTTATCAATAAGTATCAAGCAATACTTAGGTAGGTAATGGTAAATGGCAACCATCAGCTAAGATTCTTTTGTCAACACAAAGCATCCGCCGCTGTCATGGACGGTAGGGTAGATTATCTCGATGAGATCGGGATGCTGAAGTCTTTGTGGACATAATGCATCGTCATCTCAGCCAATAGGAAATTCACTTATCAGATGCTGAAGTTATTGTAATGTATTATGCCTTTAGAGCAGCAAATACGGTGGTATATTTTATCTCTTGTAGCATTTTTTATTTTTTAGATTAAACCTCAAGATTATATAGATTGATGATTTCAAATCTAAGATAGATTGGTATTTAATTGGATGCAGGAATCTAAGATGTTCTGATACCTTGTTGAAGTAATATAGGTATTTCAATATATAAGGTAAAGGCATGTTTCTTGAGTTATTCAAGTGACATGACGTCATTCTTGCAAATACCAACTGGCTGGACGGGTGGAGACCTTGCGACAGCCTACAACAACACAGATACAATCACAGTTACTAGGTATCTACACGACAGTACGAATGGTAAATCTATGAAAACTCGATTCGCTAACAACCAGGATGTTCGTGAGTTTATTGTTATTTACTTTACAAGGCTCTCTTTTACGACAATTTATAGTGGCTCGTGGTCAAACAGAGCCCTAGGCAAATACTGCAATAAAACTACCAACTCTAGACTCGAAAATAAGTGCAAGAGTTTACACTTTATTGCTAAGACGACTTTATTTTACTAGTGTGAAATACAAATACGGGAATACTAAAAGGATCGTAAAACGGTTAGGGCAATAATTTTCGCTGCGGGAGTAATTCTGATCTTCCTTCAATATCTGATATTGTGAAGGTGCAACGCAGTGGGCGCGCCACCGCCCACCGCACGCTTCAGCCTTGCACAGTCTCTTTGGTTTTTGTTACGCAAGCTATGCTAAGTATTTTGGCACTGCCTGATTTTATTATTTCTGAAATCAAAACTGTCAAGAGCAAAAACTGTCGTACCTTCTCACGATATCGTTAATGGCACTGGTTTAGGTACTTTTTGCACAAATAAGATGTGACACTGAGATAATGTAAAAATCGATTGATCGATCTTGATGAGCCTTTTCTTGCGAGCTTTGCGACACCAAACCGAGTCCATTAATTTTTTCACCGACTCATATTGAATTGCGAAGCAGGGGTTCAAGCTAATAAATAAGTCACGTACAAGGTTTCCTTTGCGACGCGTCGTTCTCCTTAAAAAATACAGACACGGCTTATCGACGACGAAGCTCTTATTATAGATATTACATTTAAAAAAATATTTTAAGTATAACTGCTGCCAGACTCGGGAAAGACAAGTTTTATGTCGGGCTGTATCACTGTTTGCACAAGTGTTTGTCTCATATTACCTAATTTGGAACGTTCGAAGTGGACAAAGAGGTTTTGTTCCGCTTTTTAAAACATACAATGCTGTAAATAAGGGCCTCGGGGCTATCTATGCGCACAAATCGAGGAATCGACGTCGGCGGACGGTGTTATTTGCCTAAGTGGTTCGGCGTAGGATAACAAGTTGAAAGCTGAGCCGTGGGCCAGACTCTCCTTTGTCTGGACTCTAAACTGCACTTAAGCCATAACACCTTGAGGCTAAATTCTAAAACGTGATGTGTAATCTACTTGCATGCAAAATTACTATTATAGTAGGTAAGTAGATATTATACATGTAGTTAATGTATGCTAAGAATAAAGGAAATGACGTCAGGTGCTTATTTAAGCTTATTAAAAAGCCTTGCGAAAATTTAAGCGCTCTGCGGTGGCCATCAGTGAAACGCTGTCAAATGTGACAGCAATATTTGACAGCGTTGCACGATCGTCACCGCAGAACGCTTCGATGTGTGCAAGGCTTTAAAAAGTATCTACAGCAATTTTGGGGTGGGTAAAAAGGGTGCTCACTAGACCAAACAAAGTGTCCCTCAAATATGAAGTCAATGCGTGTAACGCTTTTTGTGCTATTAGAGTGACTAGGAAAGCAGATGGTGCAGAGTTACTTTTTTTAAGTACTTTAATCGTACCACAATGCAAAACTTGCTCTTGTGGTGAGGTTTTGTGGTTGCGTAAAATGACAGAGAACTTTATAAAAAAATATCTTGCACGCTTATTATAGGAGATCTTTTTGACTGGCCTTTTAGCTCAGTTGGTAGTACCTCTGCCTTCTGCGCCATATATCGTGGGTTCAATCCCCACCGAGAACAATTTTTGTGGTGACCACAGACGTTTGTTCTCTATCTGGGTATACAGTATTTACAAAAAAAAATTAATTATATCAGCTATCTGGTATAATACTTATATACATTTTCATACAGTACAAGCTGTGCTCAATTTGGGGCTAGATAGTGTTGTGTGGATTGTCCACAATAATTATTTATATCTGTTCAGATCTTGAACATAATCATTTGATACACAATCTTAAAAACGGGCGTCAATAAAATAAGCAGTTGATGCGATAGAACCTTAAACTAAACAAGTTTCATAAAAAAACCTTTACCTTACCTTCACATTAAAACCTTGGTGATTAAGAAGCAGACAACGCGGTGAAAGAACTGTCGCACCAGTAAAAAAACGATTACAACCGACTTCCAAAGTCATAAAAAGTTTGGACTCTTCGTACTCAATTCATCTCATAAGAGAGTAGAATTCTAGCAAGGCTGAGTTGATTTGGTAGTAAGACGGAGTTACTGATTAGATTTTATGCCTATATTAAAATCCGTTCTAATGATTGAAAAAATGCTGCAATAAATGATCGCTGCATTAAAAAAACAAGCTCAAACAGCTAGTTATAATTATTTTGATCATAAAAAAATTAAACCAAGGTTCCTAAGTAGGTACTTTAGGAAGTAAACACATTTTGACCTAAACACATAATTGTTATTTTTTTGTGTTGAACTAAGTATTTTGACGTTATTTTTCATACTTTTTTGTATGAACAATAATGGCTTGAAAAAAAGATGATAAGACTATTCATAAGATATCAGGTGTAAATCTTACATATCTCAAGCCGAAACGTCCAAGAGGCGGAACTCAAGTAGGTAATAGCACATTCCACAAGCAAGTGAATGCACTGCGCTTAGAACCTTTGAATGGCTTAGGAAAGAGATTTTCAACGTTTTCTATTCACCATAATTGGTGAATTGAAACTTAGGCTTTTCTACTTATGCAGTTTTGTGTAGAAGACTGAAGTAGAAAAGAGAATTCAAATGTTTTCTATTCATCGGTGAATTGAAGCTTAGGCTATAGTTATTTTTTTATTTTAATCCATTCTTAATGCAGTTTTGTATAGATCACCAAAGTACTTGACCATTATATAAATGTTTTAATAGAAATAGAAATGTTATGTAATAGAACAAACACCCCTGTTCGCAACGCCTACTACCAACTAACCTATGCCCTTTAAAATGTAAAAATGCATTAAAAAATGTCAGTATGATTATTAAAACTTTGAGATGCCGTGGTCCAAGCAACCATTAACGACTCGCTGTTCCGTGCCTAATGCGCAACTACTACACCTTTGTTTATCGTTACGCCGATGAGATTGGGCGTGATGCCTTACTGCATTTTTCTGTGCTCTTTGAGAATGACCCACCGGCCGCGCTGTGTTGAAATTCTCTTTTGTGCATAGCATAATTTAGTATTATGATGAAAAAGATAGTACTATAATCTTAAATTTAATGTATAAGTTCCATAGGTATCCATTACTTCAGTTAGTAATATTTTTGCGACATTATTTAAAAATCCGGAAGAATAATAAGAATAATAGGTTTATCAAAATAACTGAACTGCTAACAGCATTTTTACAGCATTTTTCTCTCGTGTCATGCTCATGTCACACATTTGATTGTCACATTGATGATCCGGCTCGAAGGAGCAAGCAGAAATCAATACCAATCCACACAGAATTTACAAAAAGCCTTTCTAAGCTATCATGGTTAAAGTTATATTACTGTTGGGAAATTTTTACGGTCTTAACTCCAATAAAGGGATTGCACGGAGTAAGTAGTTATAAAATAAATTCTTATATTATGTGGGTTAGAAGAAAATAATTGGAATCTACTTTTATGGGACCTTAGATCTATAATTAAATATTTTATGGAGATACCATAATAGTTCAGGTTTTGATAGGAAGACATTTTATAGCCGATCTATCCAATTCTCTACCTATCTAATGTAAAAATGATCTACGCACAGATTGTTAAATAAAATTGGTATTTGAGAAGCATTGAGGACGTGCATGACGTGACCTACCTTTAAGTACCTATGCTAAGTACCTACATTCTTAAAGTATACTTTGTATACTTTGTCTATGCTAAGACTATACTAAGCCACATAACTTTATAGTAAACATAATTTCTTGAATCTAAAAATAAGCACTGTCGCATGTCGTAAGAACTCTACATTGTTGTGTCCATAACTTTGAAGCTAATTACATAACTTATAAGTGACGTAGCAAAACTAGCGTACAAAGTAAAATTATAGACTCTAGTATTTTTATTACGACGTCGTACAATAATCCTTGCAACCAACCGTAACAACTAATGAATGGTTTACAAAACGATGCAAATGAACCAGCCAACTGGGTCCAGCCTATTATCGATCTAAACTATCGGCTACTTCGACTAGACCACACTGTAAAAGACACGGTCAAAGAGTATAAAATAGAACATAAACAAACCTCTATGAAGAGTCGCTGTTTTGCAGAGTCCGAAAATTTGAAATTAGAAGAACCAGCACTGTTATGAAACACTATTCTAACGGGCACTTCAGTTTACGACACGAATTTCGGGATCGAAAGAGGCGGGTCTGAAGCAGCGACGTGCGCTGGCGCCGGCCGTTCCGCACTAACTGCTCGTTGCTGTACGGTGAACGTCAAGCATGACCTTCCTGCCCACGAAGCCTAGCACTAGAGCCTCTTTTTCTTAGAGAACAGTCCCAAAAATCTGTGGGCTGAGGCCTATTGCTGAAAATGGCCTTGCGATTGCTCTAATGTAAAGCCAAATGCAGCAGGTGCCACCAAGGTGCCACTCCAACAGCCGCCAAGTGTACACCTACAAACCGTCTCAAATCATAAATTTTATATTTATCACTGTTTCTTTAATTTCGCTAAGACAATAATGCACTTACCTAAAATTATATACCTATGTATGATCAGGTGGGCAGGTAGTAGGGGCCTACCGAATAATTCTAATAACTAAATACCTACTATATCGTTTAAGGCCCATTTCCTATAGATAATCTTTCTATTTTACAAAAAAATAAGTGAGTAGGTTTCTTATTATTTAAGGCCTTATGGCCTGCGCACACCTAGGTCGCTGGCGATAGCGATCAGTGAAACGCTGTCAAATATCGCTGTCAAATTTGACAGTGTTTCACTGATCGCAGACGCCAGTGACCCAGGTGTGCGCAGGCCTTTAAGCATTATGGCTGATGTCATAATGCATGGGAAACATGTTCAGATGTTTAGATTTTATTTTATTTATTTGAAGGGACTCGTACGAGTCCCGAGATGTCAAATTGTCTTTTCTGTGGGGATGGGGAATTTGAATTGATTAGCTTGCAGCACCAAATCATCAAAACGTCAATACCATCATAACTGTCAACGCCAAATATTCTACTTTGCTTTCGCTGTCAATTTCTGTCACAGATCCAATGTTTACCAAAAAAAATTGTTGATCTTTCGGCCAAACAATACAAAAAAGGGATCCAAGTTCATCAAAATTTAACATGCACCACTTACGGAAGATAAGTTTATCTTGTTGTGAGTCTGAGGTGGATTTCTATCAAAGAATTAGTTGTTTTTGCAATGTCCTGTAGAAGGTGCATAAAAATTCTATTTTTTCAGCTTCAAGGCAGTTACAGAAGGTTTTCAGGCATAGTTTCATACAGAGAACGGCAAGATGCTTATCGACAGTGGATAACCCGCCTAGTGTTAAGCCTGCACCCCAGTTTAGTATACCTAAAGGAATCATGGGCCAACCCACCTGCCATACTCACCCACACATGGTTCAAAAAGATAATGTCACCTGTGGAATCAGTCAGGCAGAGTTCCGAGAGAGGAGAGAGACCCTGGTCAGGAAACTGGCTGCAGAAGTGGAGAACATGCACAAAACCCATATAGTAAGTTTCAAATTCCAAATTTATTTTATTAGTGAGTGAGTGCCACTTCTTCAGGTTGATGATAATGAAGTAATGTATTCTTTCACAAGTGATCTTAAAAGGCCGGCAGCGCATCAGCACCACCTCTGGTGTTGCAGGTATCTATGAGGGGGGTGATCGCTCTCCATCAGGTGGCCCGTTTGCTCGTCTGCCGTCTATGGCAGTGTGAAAGTGTGTTGTGTGAATTGTCGCCAATATTTATTGTTAAAAATAATTAAATCTTTTTATTTTTCAGATTGTGATACCCGCAGCCAGGAAGCAATACATGTCGGATAAAATCCCCTATGCGTTCAGACAGAACTCTGATTTCTTCTATCTCACTGGGTGCTTGGAACCATCCGCTATCCTGGTGATGGTGAAGTCAGCTCAGACTGACAGTTTTAAGGTGAGGTTTGCAGGTTATCCGACAGAACCAAGGTCGACATCGCTCAAAGGATTAGTAAGCTGAAGTGGCAGTGGGCCGGTCATGTTTGCCGAAGAACAGACAATCGTTGAAGCAAATGAATACTAGAGTGGAGACCGCGTTTAGTTAAGCGTAGTGTATGACGCCCTCCGGCAAGGTGGGGCGACGATCTGCGAAATGTAGCTAGCACTGCAGGAGAAGAGCCGAAGACCGGGCTCAGTGGCACGTCTTGAGAGAGACCTACGTCCAGCAGTGGACTAATATAATAGGTTGATGATGATGATGTGCAGTTGATGTTAAGTGGGCAACATCACTAATTTTTTATTGATTTTACAATATTTTGGAAATTACAAAGATTTTTAGCGCAGCAGTCCGCAGCCCCGTTCCAAAGGGAAAGTTGTGGGCCCAAATTCGTACGAATGGAATTTGTACGAAAACAGATCCAAAGTGAGCGCAGCCTTATGCAATGCAATAATACAAAAGCAAAAGTTTCAAAGGCAGCAAACGCTACGCTTCAAAGTTATAAGAAAGTATCTACACAGCATATAAAAATAAGATAAATAGCAGGTACAGACATTGCAAATTAACATGTTAGCTTCTGATGGGTAGGCACAGTTTTATGGTAGTATAGTGTTGCATCCACAATTGTTATTTCAGAGTGTGCTATTCGTCAATGAAAAGGACTCTCATGCGGAGCTCTGGGAAGGCCCCCGGACTGGCTGCGCAGACTCAATGAGACTCTTTGCCGTAGACGAGGCACGACCGGTTCAAAACTTTGGTGCTTTTCTAAACAAGTATGCATAACAAATAACACTGACCAAGAAAATTAAAACATGACTAAACTGATTTTGATGCAACTTCCTTGGGACCAATCTGAAAAAACGTATAGAGTCTGTTCAGAAAGAGAACCGTCGTGGAATTGGAGGGCGCTGCTGTGCTTAATCACCTTTTTTGTTTAGTGTGCAATACAATAGCGCGTCTGTTGCGTTTTGATCCTATCACAACTAGTGTACTATTCCTTTATTTAATTTTTATGATGCAAAATGCTGACAGAAAGAAAGGGATAAGCTGCCTTATAGAAATCGAAACGTTAGTTCTCAATTTGGCCACGACGGTTCTCTTTCTGAACAGACTCTAACTCTGTCATTTATTAAACAGAGCATAAAAAAAAATCTGATTCGTCCTTTCAAATTTCATTAAAATCGACTTAATAATTCGTTAATGGATTATTTTTTTTATTGATTTACGAAAACAGACAGACAACAACAACATTTCCTTGACGAAATGTTCTAAATGAATTGGGACCAGCCGGTGAGTCCCAATTAAGTTTTGACGTAGGATTTTTGTCAAAATTCCGTCAAAACTTAAGATTGGGATCGGAATCGCGTTCAAGAGTAGACCGACAGAAGGGCGGTGAACTTAATTTACGACGCCAATAATGACATTAACACGAATACTTTCAGAATGACAGCAAAATCGAAGCCCTCAGTCCTCTGGTACCACAACGAAAGTCCATCGAACCCCGACATCCACTCCACTGTGCACTCGGTCCTCCGTCACGACAACCTGGTGTCGTTAGGTGATCCGCAGCGAGCTTTGCACTTCATGCGGGTTATCAAGTCGCCCGCTGAAGTGAAGCTTATGCAAGACGCGTGCTATATCGGCGCGCAGTCTGTCAATATGGCCATGGCTTGCACCAAACCCGGTGAGTGTTTATTGACGTGACAACGTCTTATAATTCGATGGAACCGGCTGCACGCATGAAAAAACATGACTCATGCGGCGTTACCTCGCTCTGTGGCGTTCCATTTAAGACTTGCGGAGTGCAAGCGAGAGGGCGGAACGAGCGACAAAGAGGCACGCACGGCCTCCGCGTTCGGCAGCGTTCGACATCTGTCTCTCTCCTACTTGAGTGAGCGATGCGTCCGCGTGGACAGCTGTATGACGGTGTCACGTTCAACTGTCGTCAGTAAACCGACTTTACAGACAACCGATTTTTTTAAATCAAAATCAAAAGTGTATTTATTCAGTAGAATCGCAAGGATCACTTTGGAACGTCTTAAAGCTAGGTGAGTCTAGGTGCCAGTTTCACGTGCCCAAGCCTAGAAGAACAGGCAACAAACTACGGCTTGGTTCTTAACGTCCTGATGAAATAAGCGCCACTAATTCAAACGAGACCAGTGCCTCCATTTTTCGAATATTTTTTTCCGTTACCGTTTAAGAGTACTGGTATAGTACTTTTTATTTTGCCCGCAACCACGGCTGTTGTAACACGGTTGAAACGTCGGGAAATATAAAAAGGTAATCGCTATAAATACCTAGTACGAGTATTTAAAAGTGTTTTTGTGACATGTTTGCAGACTTACAGTCTGACAGAGTATTTTAAAATGATCTTATGACATGTTTGCAGACTTACAGAGTATTTTAAAATGTTCTTGTGACACATGCTTGCAGAGGCGTCTCTAGCCCATGTAGCGCCCGTGTGCAAACATTACCCAAGCGCCCCCTAGTAATGGCCTGCGCACACCTAGTTCGCTGGAGGTAGCGGACAGTGAAACGCTGTCAAATATCGCTGTCAAATCTTAAATCTAACAGCGATATTTGACAGCGTTTCACTGATCGCTACCGCCAGCAAACTAGGTGTGTTCGAGCCTTAAGTGCGCGTTCAAAATGGAATGGATACAAAGTACCTACAAGTAACAGCACATCAAGTTACAACAAACTGTCAAATTTCCCCAATGGGTAATTAACTCTATTGCTTGGAGATTTTTAAGAAGAAATGCAGTTTGGTTACCACAATGTCCTGTTGACTATATTTAGAATTATTATGCAAGGTGTTCTGGTGTAAACCCTAACAAGCCAAAACTTATCGAAAAAGAACTTAGAGAAAAAGGGGGGAAATGGTTTAAAATAAATTATAGTTTAAAAAACTAAAAAAAAACGCTTTTATAACAAATTGAACTAAAAAGTTAAAAATAAAACTGTAATAATCAATTAAAAATTTATATTCTTGTAAAAAAGCGTGGGGTGCTTTTTATAATAACTTCAGATAATAATAAACTATTGATAAAATATTTACAACAATCAAAATCAAGCCCCCCACGCTTTTTGTACAATAATATAAATTTTTAATTGATTATTACAGTTTTATTTTTAACTTTTTAGTTCAATTTGTTATAAAAGCGTTTTTTTTTAGTTTTTTAAACTATAATTTATTTTTTACTTTTTAGTTTTTATTTTTTCATGTATTTTTTTTTCCTATTATTGCATTGTCATCGACCTTTGACAGGTGTGCAAAGTTTGAATCAAATCTGATGGTTCAAAGTAGGTTTTTTTTTTAAAAAAAATATTTCTTTTCATTTTTTTTTATTTTTTTTTTCATATTATTGCATTGTCATCGACCTTTGACAGGTGTGCAAAGTTTGAATCAAATCTGATCGTTCAAAGTAGGACAAAATCGAGCTCAAAGGGGTCGGTTACATACATACATACATACAGGTGAAGCTAATAAAAGCGTTATAAAAAATCAACGCACAGCCCAAACCGTAAGTTCTAGAAGCATGAAACTTGGAGGGTGTGTTTCTATTATAGCTTAGAAATGCATTTAGAAAGAAAATTTGAAAATTCTTTCTTTATGAGGAGAAAAAAGGGGGGGGGGGGGAGGGCGCCGAGTGCCAGCGGCGCTCGTCGGCCCCTATGATGTTATTCATCAAATATTAGAAGAGCTCAAGATGCTATACAAAATCTATGCAGAGCGGAGCTTTTTTACGTTGGTCATTGAAAGTGCGGCGCCCGGCCAACGCGCCCACCAAGTTGAGCTCCTTAGTGGTCCTAAGGGGCGCCGAACGCAGAGCGGAGCGCTTTTTACGTTGGTCATTGAAAGTGTGGCGCCTGGCCAACGCGCCCGCCAAGTTGAGCACCGTAGTGGTCCTAGGGGGCGCCGAACGCAGAGCGGAGCGCTTTTTACGTTGGTCATTGAAAGTGTGGCGCCTGGCCAACGCGCCCGCCAAGTTGAGCACCGTAGCGGTCCTAGGGGGCGCCGAACGCAGAGCGGAGCGCTTTTTACGTTGGTCATTGAAAGTGCGGCGCCCGACCAACGCGCCCGCCAAGTTGAGCTCCGTAGCGGTCCTAGGGGGCGCCGAACGCAGAGCGGAACCCTTTTTATGTTGGTCATTGAAAGTGCGGCGCCCGACCAACGCGCCCGCCAAGTTGAGCTCCGTGGCGGTCCTAAGGGGCGCCGAACGCAGAGCGGAGCGCTTTTTACGTTGGTAATTGAAAGTGCGGCACCCGTCCAACGCGCCCGCCAAGTTGAGCTCCGTAGCGGTCCTAGGGGGCGCCGAACGCAGAGCGGAACCCTTTTTACGTTGGTCATTGAAAGTGCGGCGTCCGGCCAACGCGCCTGCTGATAGTGACCGAGCGCCCCGCCGTGGCGCTCGGCGCCCCTAGGAACGCTGCGCCCGTGTGCACCGCACACCCTGCACAATAGGTAAAGACGCCGCTGCATGCTTGCAGACTTACAGAGTATTTTATAATTATCTTGTGACTGTTTGCAGACTTACAGAGTATTTTAAAATGATCTTGTTACATGTTTACAGTCTTACAGAGTATTTTAAAATGATCTTGTGACATGTTTGCAGACTTACAGAGTATTTTAAAATGATCTTGTTACATGTTTACAGACTTACAGAGTATTTTAAAATGATCTCGTGATATGTTTGCAGACTTACAGAGTATTATATCCTGAACGCTCAATAAAAGCTTTATATTGAGAAGGCGACATCCTTTTCCGGCGAATTTCTACCAGTTTTCATACTTTTATACAGTCTACATCCGCTCAAGTGGCGCCACCTGGCGGCCGCGCGCAATTTTACTTCGTGAAACATGCAGCGCCATATTGAACTCATTGGCGTTTTGTTTTCCGTCGAAGCAACACGTGTCCAGCAGCTATCTCTGCGACGACCGTGGTTGCTAATAATATCTTAAATCTTTGTTCTTACAAAAGTGAATAAATAATTAATTTTATTTAGTGAAGTGTTCTTCTTTGAGCAGTGCAAGGAGGGAAAACCGTGAGTACCCTCATAATAATAAAAAATTAACGTGATTAATTTTTTTAACGAATTTTTCGTTCGGATCACGTTCTTATAGTTTAAAAAATCCAGTTTATTTATATAGTTAAGTTTCATTTTCAGTAGTACATTTTATTGTGCACATAAGCTGTGTTTGGTATACGTGCCGTTCTTTGAGGCAAAAGCCGGTACCGCTGCCATAGCTATAAAATGAACAAATAGGCATGACGTCGTTTGAACGTATTTTTAGAATTGTTTTCCAAACAATTTGCTAATATTTATTTTTCATAGTAGTTCTGCCTTCTGTGTGATCGTGGGTTCGATCCCCACCGAAATACGTGTGATGAACATGGGTCTTTGTTCTGAGGTTACAATGTTTTTCCGAGGAGGTTAAATCAAAATCGTAGAAGGAATAGTTATTTATTAAACCCTTATTTGAATATTCTCATTCATTCATTGCTTCATGTTGACTGCTATTTTGATATCCAGTGCATTTTGCTTAAAGTCTTATACCCTAATATACTCCAGGTTTCATAGACTTGGAAACAAACAAAGAGGGGTAAAACGTATGATACCTGACGTCATCGGGCCATACCTACCTATACGGTAGGGTAGGGTAGGTACCTTACTGCATGGTAAAAATAATATTAAATTTTATTTTGTTTTTGATAAAAATTATGCCTACCTTCCCAAAGCAGAAATAATATTTGTTATATTCTCTCTTGGGTTTATTATACGAATACGTTTACTTCTAGAAAAATCTTAAGAAACTTTTTTCTTAATACCCACTTTATTATTTTAAAACTCTGTTCATCACACCATCGCTTTCAATCAGTTTACTGGTCACCGACTCGAAGGTTTATTATAAAGTTTTCAAGTAAAATGGCTTACTTTATTAGCAGCAAAGTATTTTTGGTCTTGAGAACCTACCAGCCACCCCTCGCGGGGGTAAGGCGTTTGTGAACTAGCTGCGTTCTATGGAATGAAACTCTATAGACTTCCAGTGAAACTGGCCTGTTCCTGTTAAATCTGAAAAGAGAAACTCAATCAACCTAACGACCGCCCCTCGCGGGGGTTAGGCGTTTATAAACTGTGTTCTATCGAGTTGAACTCTCTAAACTTCTAGTGAAACTGTCTCGCTAAATCAAATAGATTCTCGCAAGAGAACCTCTATCAACTTAACAGCCACCCCTCGCGGGGGTTAGGCGTAAAGCGAAAATGTGTTCCATCGCGTGGAACTCTGTGAACTACAGGTAAGTGAATCTAGTCTCTGAAATGTGGTGGTTCTAACAAGAGAAAATCAATCGTACAACTGCCTCTCGCGGGGGTTAAGTGTTTTAACTGTGTTCCATCATACAGATTTGATACAATTTTAGCAAACCTGCCCTCTCAAATTATGTGCCTGTATCAAGTACAGGCCTCGCGGGGTGAAAATTTTAGCCACATTGAAACTCGCACAGGGGTCAACCCTCGAATGTGCAATATACGAACTGTGTTTTTACAATGGGAAAGGTAAGTAACGAGTCGCAACTCGAAAGAGAAAATTATAATGACCTCGAGTGCTGGCTTAGGCATATATAAAATAAAAATAAATATAACACTATCTAGCCCCAAACTAAGCAGAGCTTGTACGATGGGAACCAGATAGCTGATATAGTACATAGATACTTAAATAAAAGAAATATACTCAAGGTAAGGAAAGCCAGTTACACACTTCCATCCAATAAAGTGTTTTACATCAAAAGCCTAGTCTTGTTTGATCTAATGAAAAATGGCTCTTATAAATCCACTGAATTCCTTATCATAGTGTAAGTAGACCCTTGTCTGCTTTTGGACCCAAACCTAAAAGTGCAACCCTTAAAGTATTTGCCAAAGATAGGAAGTTCTTAATTTCCGAGTTAACCTAAACCGAACCTTACTCGTAGATTTAAACTGTACTGTGTTTTTTGGAAGTCGCACACATAGGTGCGTTTCACATAACCTCATTCAGGCTAAGCACGCTTTTTAAACAAATATTTTTCGTGAATCTCTACGATCACTTGTCTTGAATGGGACAAAACAAAGACATTCTTTGCAAACATTTTCAAGCCTACCCGCTTAAAAGCTTCAGACTTTTAGACTTTGCCAGCCTTGTAGTTCACCATGGTGCTAAATTAATGTTTATACATTTATTAAAACTAGCAAAGACCTACCCTACCTAAGGATGCCTTAAAACACATCGCTAAGTTAGGTACCTCTCGAATCATTTTTCTTATAGATGTGTTAAAAATCAGGGTTCAGGAACAATTAAAATGAAATGAATGTTTTATAAAAAGCAATTTCATGCGATCATTTTTACGCATTGAGAAAAGATACCAAGGAGGACCATGTTTTTCCTAGCAAGACAGTGTCTTTTGACGTTTCAGTATTTGACAAAGTCGTACCAATTTGTACCTTATTTGTACTTTGCCGTTTGGTTTTTGACACTAATAAACCGGTCATTAGTGGCGCGTGGTACACGCACAAAAAATGCATTACTGCCGGTCTATCTGCGTGAGCAGGGGCCTTATTCGCTATTACATGTGGCGGCCAACTTATGCTACTATAATGCTTGTAAAGTAAGGAACTTCGGTTTTTGACCTGTTTGTCTCTGAAATCGCACGTGAAGTCTTTAGTCAAGAAAATATTTTTTGAGAGTCGTTGACATGCGGTCTACCTGCAATTATTTTAGTAGGGAACCGTCAAGGTTTACAACGCGGTCACTATACTATGAAACTACCCACACATGCTCGTGGATGTATCTACCATCTTAAGTACACACTCCCCAAAGTGTGTATGCTATTGTTTCCTAGCGAAAAACTGTAGTTTGCCGAAATAATTTCTTTATATAAGTAAATAGAATACGGACCAATACCGATGTTTAAAAGGTACGTTGCGTTGATAATTGTTACCGTTGCTTGATAAAAATTTGCTTAAGTATGTAATAACGTGTGGTTCGTAACCATCTTTAGTGTAGCACTAAAAGCTACTTTTGGGGTCACAACTAATAGTGATGACCACATTTTCTATGTTATTTACACTTGATTAGCGCTAGCACATAGATCCATATTTCCTATGTTATGAAGCAAACACTGTCTTTGTGTTTTTTATGCTCGACTTTTTGTATTTTGTTCAATACAATACAACACTAATGCTAATTACGACGAATGTTCTCATGTAAGTGACATAATATTATGTCTTTTTGAGAATAAATATCTTAAACCAGAATTAGCATTCAGTTAGCCTGTGTCGCTGTGTGTTCGCATTTTATTGTCCAATAAATAATTTTCTTATCTTATCTTAACACTCATATAAATTCGTACTTCCTATGACGCAGACACTGTCTTTTTGTCTTTCATGTTTTACTTTTGGTATATTCTATACAATACGACACTAACGCATGAATCTGTACTCCTACGTTATATAACGCAGACACTGTCTTGTCTGTTATGCTCTAAGTCCTGAATATTCTTGAGTCAATGATGATGGTTTAGACTTTTGACAAAACAGAGTTTCCGATGGGACGTTAGCAAAAGTAATTCACTAAGATACTGCTAGAATAAGTATAAGAATAAAGAATAAGCTTTATTATATACTACTATTGATAGGTATAGGTACTGCTGATAGTACATTGCAGTAATATTCTTAGCTCCTAAAGGTCCTTACAGGATAAGTCCTTATTCACCACAGATCTTATTAGCATTTGATTTTATTCTGGGTTAGATCTAGATACTAAGTAGTAACTATTTTATCCAAGTATACCTAGTTAGAAACTGATTGCAGTTATTATTTATGCAATAATAATTATATACTACATATTATCAGTATTTACTGATCACAATTTTCTTGACAGGAATTTATAATTAGAGTACATAGGTAAAATAGCCTTACATACCTTTTAATTTATTTTTTACAATAAAACGGTAAACTATTAAGCATAACTCGTTTTGCGCAACGTCATAGCAGACGATCTAAATGTTTATTAAGGAGGCTGTTATTACAGCACTGCAAGGTAGCATGTCAGCTACGATTTATTGTTCTAAGCATTGTTTTAAAAATAACTTGACGATATCTACAGGAAGTAAATAATTGTTGAGCTTGATTGTCGCTATCTATCATTCTTTACACTAGCTACATAGCATTTGACAAAATTACGCGACCAGTACACACAATTAGGTATAGAGTTTAACCAGGCTTATCGCGCGGCTTGTTTGAATGCATTCAATTAACATGGCATTATGATAACTTCATCATTATGATCAGCCTAAAGAAGTCCATCGCTGGATTTAAGCCAGGAATTTGGGGTGGTTTGACTGTTACCATGCTTAGCAGATTTTTTAAGATTACTTACAATCTCTTATATAATTTAAGATTATAGTAATGTCTGATAGAATGAAAATAATCATGTTATTATTAATAATATAATATAGTCAGGTACTATTTTGTGCGTAATGGATTAAAATACGGTTTTATTTACTATTGTAGGCAAACTTACCTACATTATGAGTAAAAAAAAAAAAAAAAAATATAACATCACATTGGCGCTAGAGTAACCCAGATCTTACAAGTGGCGTCACCAGGCGATAACAAACAGGTCTCAATATAAAGCTTTTATTGAGCGTTCAGGATATAATAGCAGCGTTTTACCTGAAATAAAACGCACATTATATACTTACCTCAATAAAAGCTTTCACTTTAATTGCTGCCTGGTGAAATAAAAAAGCCAATGAGTTCAATATGGCGCTGCTTGTTTCACGAAGTAAAATTGCGCGCGGCCGCCAGGTGGCGCCACTTGAGCGGATGTAGACTGTATAAAAGTATGAAAACTGGTAGAAATTCGCCGGAAAAGGATGTCGCCTTCTCAATATAAAGCTTTTATTGAGGTAAGTATATAATGTGCGTTTTATTTCAGGTAAAACGCTGCTATTTTCAGACTTACAGTCTTACAAGAGTATTTTAAAATTATCTTGTGACATGTTGCAGACTTACAGAGTATTTTAAAATTATCTTGCGACGTGTTTGTAGACTTACAGAGTATTTTATAATTATCTTGTGACTATTTGCAGACTTACAGAGTATTATAAAATGTTTTTGTGACATGTTTACATTATTCTCCAGGTGTATCAGAGCACGCTATAACCGCAGTGCTAGAGTACAGTTGTCGTCTCTCAGGCGCCGAGTACGCTGCCTTCCCGCCCGTGGTAGGCGGCGGTGCTAGAGCCACGCACATACACTACGTAGCTAATAACCAGCTGTTGGATGAGACAGAAATGTTGCTTGTAGACTCTGGTGAGACCTTGTTTTTAACATACATACATACATAAAATCACGCCTCATTCCCATGGGTAGGATGAGATCACGGATTTCCACTTGCTACGATCCTGACACACCTCTTTCGCTTCATTCACTCGCATAACATTCTTCATACATGCTCGTCGGTTCAGGGTACTCCTAACCTGTCTTTAACACTAGCAACATAATGCTACAAAACTCACATGCAAAACATATCAACAGTGGAAAAAACCAGAATAGAATAGAAAATTATTTATTGCACACCTTACAACTAACAATAGAAGAACAAGTAACAATAATCTTCAATAATGTACTATGGGTGGTCTTATCGCTAAAGAGCGATCTCTTCCAGACAACCTTTGGATGGGGAGGAGCGTACAATAGGATGGTTGGCTGACAAGTTGTCCTTGCAGCAGCAAAAGTGTCTCTCAACAATATTATAATGTTGAGGCATCATCTGAAGAAGTTCACTGCTGCCTCCTATATACATTTCCAAGAAGCTTGCCTCTTGGAAATAGACCTCTCCATCCACTGACTTCCTACAATCTTTACTATATCGTCTGTACATCGGCTAGAGTCCTACGTTTTGTCTTCTGGTGGTTGACAAACGAGAATTTTTATTTCCATAACGGTTTTTGACGGTTCTTTGTATTCCAAATTACTTCGCCCTTAAAGAAATATCTTGGTTTAATTAAATCTACTATATAAAAATAAGTCGGGTTTTCCTTCCTGACGCTATAACTCCAGAACGCACGAACCGATTTCCACGGTTTTGCATTCGTTGGAAAGGTCTCGGGCTCCGTGAGGTTTATAGCAAAGAAAAATCAAGAAAAATTCAGGACAAACGAAGCCATCTGGTGGCGAAACGGAGTTCGCCGGGTTTGCTAGTTAATATATAATAATAAACTTTTTTTTTGGGTTAGGCTGTCAGCGCTGGATGTATAACTCAGACATATCTCGCACTTGGCCGGTGTCGGGTCAGTTCTCCAAGTACCACAGGATATTGTACGAGCTCGTTCTATCAGTGCAGGTGCGTATCGTTAAACATTTTTTTTTTATATTAGTTTTTCTGATTAATAATTAAAATTAAAAAAAAAAAAAAAAAAAATATTTCTGTAGCCAAAATAATTTATAAAGCTATGGTTACTTCTAACTGGTTTTAATGTCGGGATTCTAGACATAATAATATTTTGTATTAATCCGTAGGTGTGCACTTAAAGATTGCTTTTTAATTATAAAATAACATGGTGAATTTGTGAAAAAATTATGGATTTCGATCAATTTACGCACCAAGAAATTTTAGGGATCTCTCACTCAGGGAGCTCTCGTACCTTTTTGGTTTTATTGAGTTGACAAGTTCCATATTTCGATTGTATTTTCCAGAAGCGTCTAATAGAGTTGGTGGGCGAGCACCGACCGCCGTTGGATCAGCTGTTTGACAGCATGTGTCGACTGCTGGGCGCCAGGCTACAGGCTGAGGGTATACTACCCAAGGATATCGACCAGCATCGACTTATTGGTGTAAGTATACTTACTCACTTGGTGCGTAGAACTGGGTGCCTAGATTCCATTTAAGATTTTTATAATATCCCAAAAATTAAGAGCCAAGTGGGAACCCGCGACCTTCCCTTTGGTACGGGGCTGCGCTGACCGCTGCACCATCAGATCCTAATTACACTCGACGAATAACTCTTACTCTTAAGAACTGTTCGGCCCTAACGCGATCGTGGCTCCATCTACAGGTTTGAAGTTACACTTGGTTCTTGCCTTTTTTTGTATGATCCTTTTACAAAATAAAAATAGCAGTGAAGGAAGTGGATTCAAATCCCGCTCGGCTTATAACTTTTGGGACATTATAAAAATCTTTGTGATTTCCTTTGATCACCAGTTTGATCATTGATCACATTTTAAGTTAATTCCCTACCTGTGGTTCCCAGGAGGCATACAGACTGTGTCCCCACCACGTGTCTCACTACCTGGGGCTGGACGTGCACGATGCGCCGCTAGTTCGCCGCGCCACGCCACTCAGAACTAACATGGTCATCACCGTCGAACCCGGTGAGTATATCGGTTAGAACCCGGTGAGTATATCGTTAAGAACCCAAAGAGTATATAGTGAAGAACCCGGTGAGTATATCGTTAAGAACCCAAAGAGTATATAGTGTAGAACCCGGTGAGTAGATTATGCAGAACCCTGTGAGTATATCGCTTAGAACTTGGTGAATATATAGCGTCAAACCCGGTGAGTATACAGCGTAGAACCCTGTGAGTATATCGGTTAGAACCCGGTGAGTAGATTGTGTAGAACCCGGTGAGTATATAGCGTAGAACCCGGTGAGTATATAGCGAAAACCTGGTGAGTATATAGCGTAGAACCCTATGAGTAGATAGTAATTGGCGAGTACGTGTACATAGTTAAATACGGTGAGGACGCAACGTAGAATCTTGCGAACGCATAGTAAATTCCTATGAGTGCACAGCGTAGTACTTTCCATTACTCTCATTATCAGTACATAAAAGATAGAACACATTTCATAGAACCTGTGAGTTACTCTCACACATGTAGACCCGAAACGATTAGTAATGCAATTAGCGTAGAACCCGTTAGATCATAAAACATGGAATCGATATGTACAATGGTATTGTGTATGTGTATGCTGTATGTTTGTTCTCTGTCTGGGTGTTATATTGTATTCTAGGTATGTATTTTCAAAAAAAATATACATGTATTATATCAGGTATTTGGTTCCCCTAGTACAAGCTCTGTTTTATTTGGGGCTTGATAGTGCTATTTGGGGCGATTTATAGCTAGAACCCGACAGTGCTCTCAAAGCCAGCGTTGAACCCGTCAGTACTCTTATTTCATTTCTCATCAATAACTCTTTGGTCATGCAGGTATTTACATCCGTCCAAACGACGAGAAAGTTCCTCCAGAGTTCCGCGGCATCGGCATCCGGATAGAAGACGACGTCCTCATCACCGATAGCGAGCCACTCGTGCTTACCGACTCATGCGTCAAAGAGATCGCGGATATTGAGGCCATTGTGGGGAAACATACGCTGTAATACACCTGTTTCGTAGGAACTAGTTGACGACAACCTTGGATAAGTTACCTCCTTGGTATGTTTTGGAGTAAAAGATTGTTCCATTTTTAAATTACATGACAGATATGAGTTTACTATTTACAGCCCTACTTATAAACGCAATTTAAATTTAATCATTGCTTAAAGTTAGCCCTGTCACTTTTTGTCATTACCCAGTGGTAAGAGATGGCAATAGTTTAAGCACTGTTTATCTTTTGACATATTTTTATAAGTAAGGCCAGTAATGTATCTGGCCGCTCATACAACTTCTGTCGGTCGCTGCGCTGCTCGCATGTACACTGGCCTCCAAAAAAATCGACCCACCTACGTTTTTTCGCAAAAAAGTGTCCTATGGGTTTTTACTACAATCGATAGATATTTTTTATGTTGATAATGAAAAAATGCAATTATGGGGTTGTAAAACACCTAAAAATCTCGCGTGGTACGGGATATTTTACATAAAAATGTGATAAGATAATGAAACTATAACATTTGGCAAAATTAACGATTTTACTGTAAATGGCAAAATTTATGTTTTTTGACATTTAAAAACATTTTCGCTTCACCTTAGTATGGGATGTTTCCTCCTCTTGCTTTAATGACTGCTGCCATACGCCTATTCAGCGAACGGATCAGCTTTTTGATGTCTTCTTGGGGTATCGGTTCCCATTCTTCTGTTAAGGCGGCTTCCAGCTGATCTATCGTCTCTGGAACTGGATTTCGGGCTCTAACTTTCCTTTTTATCTGATCCCAGAGATGTTCGATCGGATTTAGGTCCGGACTATTGGCTGGCCACTGCATAACTGGTATGCCAACCTCCCTAAGATATCCGGTTACAATTCTGGCGACGTGTGGTCTTGCGTTATCATGCATGAGCTGGAAATTTTCGCCAATATATCCTGCGTATGGCATCACATGAGGTTCCAGAATATCCGTTATGTAATTTTCAGTATTAACCGCACGATTCCGAAAGAAAACCAGTTCCGTACGTCCGGTTAAAGAGATGCCTCCCCAAAACATTGTAGAGCCTCCTCCAAACCGGACTGTTTCTCTTATGCAGCACTGAGCATAACGTTCTCCTGGTCTTCTCATAACGTTACGACGTCCGACAGAGCCTACAAGGGACATTCGGCTCTCATCACTGAACAGAACTGTCTCCCATTGACCAAGATCCCATTGGATGTGTTGCCGAGCAAATTCTAACCTTGCTTGCCGATGAGATGCAGTGAGTTTTGGTCCCGTGGCAGGCTTGTGTGGTTTCAGGTTTTGCTCCCGAAGTCTTCTTCTCACCGTATCCTCACTTACAACCACTCCACGAGGGTCCCTCAGCCTGCCCTGCACATCAACAGCAGAAAGATGCCGATTTCTTAAGCAAGTCAAGGCAATAAAACGGTCATCCGTCGTGTTTGTGACACGTCCTCTTCCAGATCCTGGTCTCCGGCGGTACTCTCCTGTCTCTAAGTATCGTTTATAAACTCGACGCACTGCTGATCGACTTAAATTTAATCTTCTTGCCACATTTCGCTGACTTAGCCCTTCACGAACGAGAGCTACCACTTGAGCGGCTTCTGCTTCAGTTGTATCCATATTTTATGGTTAAAAGCAACGAATATGATTGCTCTAACAAAGGATTAAATCAGTACGATGCACGGTGAACGACTAAAGTTTGAAATAAACTAACCTTGCACTCTATGCAAAAGTCATTAATTTTTATCAGTGCTTTTAAAATGTTACAAATACTCACAATATCACTTTTATTCCTCTAGAACAATGTCAAGTGGGTACTCAGATGTTTATTTATAAAGCATAAGCAAAACATACCAATATGTCAACGCATACTTAAGATAACAACTTTGTTACTCAAAATTAGCGGGTGGGTCGATTTTTTTGGCGGCCAGTGTATTTGGCCAGTAGGTACAGCTATTTCGATTTATATCAAAAAAGGTTGTCATAATAATGCTCAAACTTCCGAACATGTTTGAGAAAAAGTGACGAATTTGAGTGACTTTGACTTTAGCCGCTAGAAAGTCGCCAGTCGATTGACTACCGAGATCCTTTTTGTCAGAAAATTGATGTCTAAAGAATACTTTGCACGAAGTCAAAGTTCAATAAAGAGTTTACTATTTGTAATACCGATATCGCTACTACTCGGTATTAGGAAGTCGCAACGTCGGTATTGTACAACTTAAAAGTAATCGTAGAGTTAATTGTAAGCTTATTTATTCTTGCAGCGGCGGTCGAATCCCATTCTGAATTTTAAGAACAAAATGAACAGAAATATGAAAACAGGACCCCATTTCCCTGTGAACATAAAATTGAATATTTTGTATACAAAACTGTATTCGAAATAAATTGAAGTATTATGTGAGTTTATATATTTTCTTAACTAGAGATAGTATGGATGACCCATATTAAAACAGAAAACGTGCTGTGTCGTTGTCGTAGTCAGAGGTAACCGCTCAAAATCATGTAAGTACATTTGTTTGTTCTCATAAAAATGACACAATCTACATTATGTACGTTCTCGTATAAATTGATGATAATCAACATTACAATACTCTTTTTAGTACTGGTTCTTTCAAAGTAGTGTGGTGAAAGGGTTTAAAATTACACTGAAATAAAAAAAAGGCTAATCAATTAATTATAATCCCCAGTGCATGGATCTCTTATACACAATATATTCTCTCGGTACAAGTCTGTATTATAATGCCGTGTCCGTTTCCCTTCCGATGCAATGTGTGAGTTAAATTTTGGTGCCTGAGTATCCAGACATTTTGAGAATCTGACTTTTTGCTACATGGACATTATGCTAATTAGACTTAATGCTCATTAGACCTTCAGATAAGGGGCGTCTTAAGGGGGTAGTCACAGGCACGTTTACACTTGTGGCGCGGATGAAATATGATTTTATAAAGAAACGATGGTATAGATAGTAAGATACTAAAATTGTAAATAGTGTTTCTATTCCTATTAGTTTTTGTAAATAAATTGTATAATATCAATCAGTGTTTTATTAATTTCCAGAAATTAAAATGTTAAATCATACTTGATTCCCACCCTTACGTCATACAGCTGTCCACACGGACTCATCGCTCACTCAAGTAGAAGAGAGACAGATGTCGAACGCTGCCGAACGCAGAGGCTGATTGTGCCTCTTTGTCGCTCGTTCCGCGCTCTCTCTTGCACTTCAAGCCTTAAATGGAACGCCGCAGAGCAAGGTATAGCCGCATGAGTCATGTTTTTTCGTGCGTGCAGCCGGCTTCATCGAATTATAAGACGTTGACACGCCAAAATGTATTAATTCAGTTGTATCACAAGGATAACTTTGAACACAACCACACTTTGCACGAAATAAAACAATACAGTAAATAAATTGATTTTATTTATTAATAAAATCTGTATAACATTGGCACTAAACAATAAGATATTTCGAGACAAATATTCGAAAAATCATCTTTTTTTACGTCTTGTTAACCTCGAGATTCAAAAACAAAATCACACAATAGATTTTCTTTTGTTTTGATTCGGATCTATAGCAGACAAGAGATTGATTTGAGAAAGTGTTAAACTACAAATAGTCAAAATTTCACATAAATAGCTTTCTTTAAAACTAAAATGGCGCATAAATTATCTGCGCCATTTTCTTCAAAACTTCAGAGTTGGGTTTACAAAAAGAGTAGGGATTGTAAAACCTCTGTATACATTTTAAACAGTCACTGACTTCATTTTATTGTCGAGCATTACATAACATTTATGTATAAAAAGTTGATTATATTAATTAGGTACATAATAATTAGTATTTCGAAGACAAGGCACTTGATTTGAGAAAATTCTAATATAAAACTATTAAATAAGGCCTCTTTCGCTACCTGATAGTTAAATATATCTTTAAATACCTTAAAACTATATAGGAGTAGGTTCGATTCCTGCAAGGGACATTTTTGGATGATCAAGTATTTTTTGAGCATTAGGTTCTACTGTAACCCATCAAAACATTAAACCTCACGTTATCCAGGCACGGTAGGCATCCGTGCGATCAGAATTTCAAGCAATCAATAGAAATTTCTTAAATTCATTATAATCAAACAGAGAATTTGTATACGAGTACATTTTTATACAATCTGGTGAAGCTTCAAAAGTAGTAAAAAATATATTTCCTAAATGCCTGCGCACATCTAGGCCATGGCTATGGCGATTACATAAAACGCTTTCAAATATTTCTGTCATATTTGACAGCATTTCAACTGATCGCCATCGCTTAAATTATGTGCAGGCCTTAACCACTACATGCATAATTATGTCTCTTTTCTCACACACTTGAAAGCCAAAAACCGGGCTAAAATAATGACAAAAATCAATTATGCATTGAAGTGTTAATATATTGTTAGACAAACGGGTATCTTATAATCTAAATTGGTCCCTAATATCAAGTCGTAGCCAGCACGACCTTTAAAAAGTGGTTAGAGTCCGCGCGATAACTGCGCGCGTGAATGATGGCGGAAAATGTAAAAAGTCTTCCAATCACAAACAAGCATTAAGCGCAATGCAAGTTCGATTCATGTTTGAGATCGAAATATTTCCAATCAATTTTTTTTTCTATTCTTGCGCGGAGTCTACACGAAGCTTAACAAGTCAAGCATTTGTTTTTCAGATGTAATTAATATAAAACTAATTGTCGTTTTACACATAATAAGATCGCTTTTAGTTAGTGAACGTCTTAGTATTACTACAATCTAGAATGTAGAGATAGTACAATCTTAAACTGCACGCCCCACTACTGCAGCCAGTCAAAGTAAATTGTTCTTTATCACTTACAATATAAGGATCATTTTGAAGTACTTTGCTGTGAGTCAACGCCAAGAAAACTTGGTGGAGGGGCGTGAATTTAAAGATTGATTTATCTCTACTAAGGTATTAAATTATTCGAGGAATGTTATAAAAGGAACACTTTACTAAACTAAGTTTCTTAAAACTAATTTCCTTATATTCTTAATCAGTGGTCCCTTTGTTAATGTTTAATTTACTTATAAATACAATATAATCACTACTTGAAAGAAGAGCACTAGTGGTAGCAAACCAGCCTTCCGATCCTAAGTGCACGGGTTCAAATCCCGTTGTGGACCTATGGATTTTTCTCTTGTGCTCTCAAACGGTGAAGGAAAACATAGTGAGGAAACCCGCAGCTTGCAAGTCTGACGGCTTTGGGCTTGCGGCTTGTCACGTGTGCCACCACAGTACTCGAAATCGGAGGTTTGCAACCACATTTCGTCTACCAAATGTTTTCATGTGAGCACGTCTCTCTTTTTCGTATGGAAAACTGATGAGACAGCAACTCGTTTCGATCGTAACGTATTTTTGCTGTCTTTTCTTTTCTCCATACAATAGAGAGAGACAAATAGACGAAATGGGACTTGCTCTTCTGATCACTATAATAAGTATTCGAGCGGCGGCGATTGGCCTGCAACCTATATATATAGCCCAGCACATGTGTGTATCACCAGTCGTCTTCCGGCAGTCCTCCGGGGTAGTCGCCGGTGAGGCATGCGGTGCAATGACCTCCGACGCCGTCGCTAGGTGTAGACTTCATGTTGTAGTGGATAGCACTTACTAGTCCTTCTACGCTTAGGTATTCTAATGTGTCTGCGCCTGTTGGAGGAAAAATACAAATATATTAGCCAAAACTTTCTAAATACAAACCGACATTACTAATTTTGCAATAAAATATGACCTCTCCATGTGTCGTAAGAGGCAACTAAAAAATAGTCACCGAGAAGTAACTAAGAGAGTCACTGAGTTAGTGACCCAATCGAAGAAGCGGACCGATATGATATAATGCATGCATGCAGATTGTAAGCAGTCTCTGCCAATACTATTTTGTTATAGTTCAGCATTATGGGCTACCTCTTTTTGTTTCGAAAGTATAACAGAAACGTAGTAGAAAAAAATTGCGAAACCAAAAAAACAAATATTGATGATATTATAAATATTGGCAACCACCGAGTAGCCAATAAATAATGGTAAACTTACCGACATGCTCGGCTAACTGGAATGAGTCCAACTTGTTAGCGATGAGCTCTTCCTTGGTAGGAATGTTGATTCCCATGTAGCATGGGTACTTTAGCGGCGGAGACGCTATCCTGATGTGGACCTGCCAATATAATACAACTTATCATTATTTATATCCTACGCCCTCACTTATACAAATATCACATTATCATCTTCATAAAGATTTCTATAATGTCCCAAAAGTTAAGAGCCGAGGGATTTTTGCGGGGTTATAGGTAGATAGTGCAATCCACGAAGACGCGCCCCACTATTCCTCCTAACCGTTTATAGTTATATGTGTGCAAGCTTCCGTCAATGTTTGAGTGTTATCGGTACACATTAATTACCTATGAGTGCACACGCACACTACAATGAATAGACTACGGTTCGCGACTGTCGCTCGGAGCAAACTCCCCGCACAATTGGTGGGGCGCGTCTTCGTGAATTGCACTATCTGTAGTTGACTGTAACGTCAAACCTGTAGATGGAGCCACGGTCGCATTAGTGCCGAACAGTCCCTAAGAGTGATTCGTCGAGTGATTAGGATCCGATAGCGCAGCGGGCAACGCAGCCCCGTACCGAGGGGAAGGTCGCGGGTTCAAATGGCTCTTAACTTTAGGACATTATAAAAATCTTTGTGATTTCCATAAGTGAAGTAAACACTATAAAATCAATTAACATCTCAGCCCATTTTTTTATTAGTTTTTATGTAAATGATAGACAAACGGGCTTACGGCCCACCTGATGGTAAGCGGTCACCGTCGCCCACACTGCTGAGTGCATTTCCACCCACTGCTGAGTATAGGCCTCTTCTTTAGCGCCACTCTTACCGGTCCCTCGCGAGTCTCGTCCACTCACCAGCATTAGCAACCAACAATGTCGTTCGACATTATCCTACTTTTTATTCCGAAATGTTACGAGAATGAGCCACCACGAGAGCGAAGCCGCGAGCGGCAGCTAGTTATCAATATATTTACTCAAAACCAATATAGAAAATAAAAACGTATTAAAACATACAGTAACACACAACCTACAACGCAGAAAGCAGAGCTACTACTTAATGGGTTGTGAAGTCTATTTCTGTTGCCAAACAGTGGTATTAGTACTTCCCCGGACGACGTCTACAAAATGAATAATTATAAGTTTAAAAAACTTGAGAAACCGACTTCATTGTCAAACGGCTAAACCGATTTTAATCAAATTTGTTTGGGACAATCTGGACGTAAGCATAACCTTCCAAATAAAAAAATAATTTTCTAAATCGGTTCATAAATGACGGAGGCATGCAGTTACAAACATTAAAAAAATTATTTAAAAAAAAATGGCAACACCGATTTTAATAAAATTAAAATGGGACCAATCTGGAAGCAGTACCTTTCAGATAAAAAAATAATTTTTCAAATCGGCTCACAAATGACGAAGTTATGCGGTAACAAACATTTAAAAAAAAAAAAAAAGTCTCCTCCTTTTTGATTGGAAGTCGGTTAAAAAGAGAGAAATATCCAGAAAAAACGATTTTGAGCTTCTAACCTCTAATCTTTAAAATATAAGTTAGAATTTTACCTCGGCGGCTCCCGCGTCTCTCAAAAGCTTGATAATCGGTCCAATAGTGTTCCCCCTCACGATAGAGTCATCTATCAGCACTATTCTCTTCCCCTTCACGTTTTCAGATAACGCGCCAAACTTCTTGGCCACTCCCAACTGGCGCAGCCGCGTGGATGGCTGGATGAATGTGCGTCCGACGTATCGGTTCTTGCAGAGTACTTCCATGAACGGAATGCCGGACTGTTGGAAAAATCTAAGCTATAACATGGTAATGAGTACGATTTCTAAGCATTTTAAAATAAACTATTTAGAGCCGTAATCTGACTTTAATCTCCAGTCACGGTGCACTAAAGGTTATTTTAGAATGTCTGAAGGGGGCGGTCCAATTTACCTACTTTACCCACATTTATTAATGCACTAGATTTGTGCCCGTCAAGTTGTTGGGTTGTGTCGGTATAGTTGCAGGGTTGTCAGTCAAGCTGCAAGGTTGTGTCGGTCTAGTTATAAGGTTGTGTCGGTCTAGTTATAAGGTTTTGTCGGTCAAGTTGTAGGGGTTATGTCGGTCAAGTTGCAGGGCTATGCCGGTCAAGTTGCAAGGTAATGCTGGTCAAGCTGCAGAGGTTTTGTCGGTCAAGTTGTAGGGGTTATGTCGGTCAAGTTGCAGGGCTATGCCGGTCAAGTTGCAAGGTAATGCTGGTCAAGCTGCAGAGGTTTTGTCGGTCAAGTTGTAGGGGTTATGTCGGTCAAGTTGCAGGGCTATGCCGGTCAAGTTGCAAGGTTATGCTGGTCAAGCTGCAGAGGTTGTGTCGGTCTAGTTCTAAGGTTGTGTCAGTCAAGTTGCAAGGTTGTGCCGTTCAAGCTGTAAGGCTATGCCTATCAAGCTGTAGGGGTTAGCAGTGTCTCTCAAGTTTTAGGGTTGTGTCGGTGTAGTTGCAGGGTTGTGTCGGTCGAGTTGCAAGGCTGTGTCGATGTAGTTGTACGTTACCTGTCGTGCATATCCGTGTGCGGCGGCGGTGCCAGACTCTGGCACGGAAGACACGATGTCTGCGTCGACGGGAGACTCGCGCGCCAACATGCGTCCGCATTGCATGCGCGCTGAGTATACCATCTGTCCTACAAACATACACACAAACTATCAATCCTCCTAGTCTTTTGACCCACACAACTTCACTGTTTGTTTAATTTTGTAAAAGAATTATACCAAGAAAAAAAACGGTAAGAAGGAACCAAGACGTAAGTTTCTTGCCTGTTTTTCTAGACTAGGTCTCGTCTAGGTTTAAAACAGGGATTCCCAAAGTGGTCGATATCGACCCCTTGGGGTCGATTTTGGTTTCCTAGGGGTCGACATAAACGAAAACTGATTTTGGGGGTCGACGAGGTCAAACAATCGACCCCTATTAAATTAACACAAGTTCTTATTTCAAAGTTTTAAGATAGGTATGTAGGTACTGTATTGTTTATATTGTGTTACGTGTACTAAGAATAATTAATATTTTTGTAGAAAATAGCATTGCTGTAGTAATAATGTAAAGTCTGAAATTCGTACAACGTACGTTTATTTTGTTAAATTTTGATGAGAAAATGAAGTCAACTTTACTCACTTAACCAAGTGCAAAGTTTTCCAATTGGTACCTTAGTACCTAGCTATTTTGCATCATTAAGAAAAAAACTAAAGATAAGCCCCCTTATTCATAATAGTCTGCTAAATTAAAGCATTGCTAATTTTCACTCTGTCTTTTTATATTGACCTTAGTCGAGAGAGACCTATGCAAAAATAATTATAAGTTTAAAAAACTAGAGAAACCCGACTTCATTGCCAAACGGCTAAACCGATTTTAATGAAATTTGTTTGGGGCAATCTGGATGTAAGAATTACCTTCCAAAAAAAAAAAAAATTTTCTAAATCGGTTCATAAATGACGGAGGCATGCAGTTACAAACATTAAAAAAAATATTTAAAAAAAAAATGGGCAATCTGGACGTAAGAATAACCTTCCAAATAAAAAAATAATTTTCTAAATCGGTTCATACAGGGTTATTCATAATTAGCTGCAAATACTCAGGAATTAGGTTCAACAAATAAAATAAAAAATATTTATCAAATGATTTTTTTTAAGTTTTGCTATGAAAATCCCGAGAAAATCGATAAAGAATATCCTTTGGAATCATTGGCGCCTGACCTATTTTGACCTTTGATACGCGCCCGCGCGACGTGAGCGACACTCTGCGTTCAGTCACCGTCTGGGTGGGTCATCGTCATGTTCTTCATGGCAATCATTAAGCAATAGCCGTATAGAAATTGAAAAAAAAAAATTTTGATACAAAAACTTAAATCAAAACTTAAAAAAAAATCACTTCATAAATATTTTTTATTTTATTTGTTGAACCTAATTCCTGAGTATTTGCAGTTAATAATGAATAAACCTGTAAATGACGGAGGCATGCAGATACAAACATTAAAAAAATTATTTAAAAAAAAATGGCAACACTGATTTTAATAAAATTAAAATGGGAACAATCTGGAAGCAGTACCTTTCAGATAAAAAAATAATTTTTCAAATCGGCTCTCAAATGATGAATTTATGCGGTAACAAACATTAAAAAAAATAAAACAACCGAATTGAGAACCTCTTCCTTTTTGATTGGAAGTCGGTTAATAACACACTGTAGCAGCTGTTTTAAATTAGCGGAGCATTGTGAATAGGGGGGTTGATCTTAAAAGTAGGTAATTTGGCCATGGGGGTCTGAGGTAACCGTTCATTTTGGAAAAGGGGTCACTTGTCCAAAATAGTTTGGGAATCCCTGGTTTAAAACGTTTAAAAGTTATCCATTACAATTAAATAATTTACTTGCGAAACACTGGTTATAATTACAGGATGATACAAATTAGTGGCCTCACTTATAAAACTATGCCAAAAGATAAACAGTGCTTAAACTATTGCCATCTCTTACCACTGGGTAATGACAAAAAGTGTCAGGGCTAACTTTAAACAATGATTAATTTTAAATTGCTATTATAAGTTTGGCTGCAAGTATGTTCAGCCATGTTCTGCCAAGCATGCAATATTTTTTGATCAAGTGAATAAAGTCTTTGAAAAAATGCTAGTTCTATAAAGACCAGTACCCGAAGTCGGAGTTTTGCTACCACATTTCGTTACCAAATGTTGTTTTCGTTTCGCCTATTTGTCTCTCTCTATTGTATGGAGAAAATATGAGACGGCTAAAATACGTTACGTAGTTAGAGTTGTTGTCTCATCTTTTCTCCATACAATAGACAAATAGGCAAAACGAATACAAACATGGTAACGAAATGTTGTAAATGCACTGGGACTTCGGGCTCAGATAAATGATATCATTAGGTATATTTTATTTAATACTTTGTTTGTAAGTAAAATTGTGTAAATAACCAGATAGACATACCTTCAAAGATACTATCAGCGCGTGCGAAGTACACATACTCGAAGATGCAGAAGGCTTGATGACGGGTGGCAGGCCGCTCGACGACGTCCACAGTTCGGATGCCAGTGCGAGACATCTCCACTATCTCTCCCGGTAACACCTCGCGGACATAACGGGCGCCTGAAAATTATAATATTAGAAAGAAAGAAAGAAAGAAAATTTATTTATTTACATACAGTAGGTACATTGGCAAACATAATACTAAAAATAGGCACAAAAATTATACTACTCGTGAGTATTTTGGAATCAGTGTAGTGAAAGGATATGTAAGTGCACCTCAAAGAGAATAACGTGCACTATTTTTATTTTTTTTCTATTTTTTAGGTTCTACGACATATTAGTTTCCCCACAGTATTTTCCTTCACCGTTTGATAGTAATTTGCCCTTTTTTTTGACAGTAACTCATTGGTACGAGTATATCATATACATATAATATCAACTATTCTTTACTCTCTCAAAAAAACACACCACACCATCTTTTCACAGGAGAAGACTGGTAGACAATGCTATTAGCATTAAGTCCTCCTAGCATTTAAAAAATTTAAAAATAATAAATTGGTGCACGACCGGATTACAACCACGGATCACCTTAGGATCGGAAGCCCTGGACGGTACCACTAAACCATCAGTGCTCATTGTACGTCTAAAGTGGGTGATTGGCGGTTTACACCTTTGGCTCGCAGGCTTGTCGGTTTTAGCTCGCCAATGGATCACCCACTTTAAGAAGACTTAGAAAATGATGCCATTATATTATGCTCTTTTTCTCCGTCCAGCCATAGATTGTCAATTGAAGTGTCACTCACCGATGGATAGGAATCCACAGGACTCGGACGATACAACCCAGCCCTCCGCTTTCTCATCCACTCCGTTTTTGGCGCAGCCGTTTGTCAAAACTAAAACCAAACTTCATTTATAAACTGGGTACTAGAATTTAGGCAGACTAATATCTTACAACCTACTCTTAACCTGCCACCTAGGTATGTGTTCTACAACCGAATTGAGAACCTCTTCTTATTTTATTTGAAGTCGGTTAGCAAGAAGTCGGAATTGGAATATGGATGATGATGATTTATGAAATGTAAAAGATGATTTGATTATTCCAAGATGCAAAAACCCTTTTTTGTTTATGGACGTGCGTTACAATGCACGTGGAAAAAAAGCTTTGTTACAGGCAAGGATCACCACAATTATTGTATAAAAAAATGGAGTTAAGACAATCGCCTCTAGCGGGCGTTTTAAAAACTCCATCGTATCGTAACTCCATATAAAACCCAGACTCAGGAGATAATTACAATGAAATGGCATGCAATGAAGGTGAGTATGTGTAATGTAGTTAAAAATAATGCAATGAGAAATGAATTACCCGTGCCATGCCGCTCAGAAGACTTTTTGTAGACATCTGGAAATAACGCAGGCGTTAACAAAAATACATGTATTATTAGTTATTACACCACGATATTCATAATGGTCCTATAGATAGTGCAATCCACGAAGGCGCGCCCCACTATTCCTCCTAACCGTTTATAGTATATGTGTGCAAGCTTCCGTCAATGTTTGAGTGTTATCGGTACACACTAATTACCTATGAGTGCACACGCACACTACAATGAATAGACTACGGTTCGCGACTGCCGCTCGGAGCAAACTCCCCGCACCCGCGAGGGGCGCGTCTTCGTGAATTGCACTATCTATAATAGCAGTCATTCAGCTTAGCAGCTGTTGCCATCTCTATTTGTTAACATGAAAGTGACAGAGACAAGAGTCTTTTTAGCGATTGTTTAGTGTGTTAGTACGAACCAAGATGAAACGTAGGTAGGTTATCCCCAGATGAACCGACGACAGTGTAAACATAAGTCGGAGGATGGAAAGGACTGTGCATGGCAGGGCACGTCCCTGACATGCGTGACCTACGAGGCAATGGTTACCACATAACATCAGAACCCCTAGACTCGTTTCTACGTAACGTACTATTGTTGTCTCATCTTTTCTCCATACAAAAGAGAGTGAGACACGTAGGCAAAACGAATAGTTCAAACTGATCGCATAAAACTGCGACTTGCTCTTCTGATGGGCCAGTGCTTGCTCCATCAGCTAGTTGCAGGAAAAAATAAATATTTTTCCTATTTTTTTAAATGTAGATTGTACAGGCCTTTAGATTTATCCCTCAAAGAGCGATAGAAAAAACTTACTTGTTTTCGTTTCGCCTATTTATCTCTCTCTCTCTCTCTATTGTATGGAGAAAAGATGAGATAGTCAAAATACGTTCCGTAGAAACGATCGAAACGAGTTGTTGTCTCATCAATTTTCCATAGAAAAGAGAGAAACACGTGCGCACAGGAAAACAACATTTGGTAGACGTAATATGGTAGCAAAACTCCGACTTCGGGTACAGATGCGTCGTCGAACGAATCGTCTCATGACAAATGATTTGATGACACGTTTGACGGAATATCGATGGGCTTTTAGCCGGTTTGGTGGTAAGCCCGTCAGATCTCTGCTCTCCTCAGGCCGGGTGAGATGCCTAATGCATTTTCCCATCGAAAAAAAAGTTTAAGGATACTTACATGAGGATCCCATCGGTAGAATCTTCCCGAGACAGAGCGGCCGGTTGCCGTAAGGATCCCGCACGGCGTATATCTTATCTTTCAGCATTATTACTAACGAGTAACTCAGCGGGGCGAGTCTGGAAACGAAACGTCTTATACATACACTATCTTATTATACGCTTCTCTCCATCCAAAGTTTCTTTATTATTTATTATACACAAGGATACGCATATTAGTTCTTATGACCTTGCAGAAAACATCATTCTCATTTTTCTTTACTTTTAGGTAACTTGAGCTGTATCCCATTGTACACATAGAACACTTAAAATGAAGACGCGTACAAAGGCGAGCTTAACCCTAAAAAGAGTTCTCTTACAGCAAATCTTGAGCATAGATAGAGATGTGATATTAGAGGTGGGTATGTGCACAAAAAGGGGAATTGAGAAATAAGAATCTATCTTATATTAATTATAAAAGAAAGTCGTGTTAGTTACACTATTTATAACTCAAGAACGGCGGAACCGATTTGGCAGAAAATTAGTGGCGAGGTAGCTTAGAACCGGGAGAAGGACATAGGATACTTTTTATCCCGAAAAAGCAACGGGAACGGGCGAGCGAAGCCGCGGGCGGCCACTAGTATAACATAAGTATGGTTAATAGCCCCTTTCCACCGGTGTGTGATATCGCGCACGGAGGCGGATCAGCTCGCACGACACACCATGGGAACGGTCTCGTGCGCCGAGGTGCGCGGTAGCAAAGGAGCCCTTTCTGTGTGCGTTGCCGTGCGTCGTCGTCGGCTGTGCGTGATGATCTGCAGAACCACGCACCGTAGGAAGGCAGCATAACATAAGCCGATGTGCAATATTTATTGCCTACAGCCGTAGAATATAATAAAACCCAGACAGAGAACATAACATCTGTATTCACAAATATTTGTTCTCGGTGGGGATCGAACCCACGACCTACAGCGCAGAAAGCAGAGCTACTACCAACTGAGCTGGGAGGCCAGTCAGAGAAGTATATAATAGTAACCTCATGAGATGGTTGATCCTGGCAGGCCAGTCGGGTCCGTTGGTCTCGCCCTCCGGCGGGTTGAGGCACAGAGCTTGCGTGATCAGCTCGGAGTCCGAGTGAGTGGACAATCCGACCCCGCGACCTAACACCTGGAATAACAAACAGTTACTTCTATAGTAATCTCTTTTTAATCAAAAGATGTACAAAAAGATACATCGGGTCAAACCTTTGATCAGTTTATCAATATTCGAAAGCTCGGCGCATTTTACAATTTGGTGACCCCGACGTGATACGATGTCGCCAGTTTTACATTTCCACTATTATATTTAAAATACCACTAAATATGAGGATTCTAAGAAAAAGGAAGATGTTAAGAAAGTATTTCTACGTTTTATATTGTCGCTAAACTCGGAAAGTAATTCTTGCGCTGCTGCAAGGCATTTTTCACTTTACGACTCTCGAAAAAACTGTTGAATTTGTATGGAGAAAGGAGCATAATGCTCATGTATTTTGGCGACACTTATCCGGCCACATGGGCGTTCTACTCTGTTCAGTGGTATTTACCATCTTCCTAAGACTGCTGCAGTTGACCAGCTCTCCGTTATGTGCAACGGCGAGTGCGCCGTGTGCCGTGTGAACCACAAACGGCTGGCAATTCACTTCCTCAGACGCTGCTGAAGTCGAATATCTGAAGAGAACCAATCTTACTTGTAAAGAAAAAAAAAAGTATATTTTTTTATACAATACTAGCGGCCTGTCCCGGCTTCGCACGGGTGGACATTTATTTTTTAAACACATAAGGACAGCCTATGATACTCAAGGTGAATGTAGCTTTCCAATGGTGAAAGAAATTTGAAATCGGCACAATAGTTTTTGAGTTTATTCATTACAAACATACACACAAAATACAAATCTTGCCTCTTTATAATACTACTAGTATAGACTAGTATAGATACATTTTTCCATACATAAATGATCTAGAATTCTCTAGAAAGATCATTATTATTGATTATCATTTATGACAATAAACAAAGGTATATAAGAAGGCTGAGGTGCGAATGTTGAGGATGGATGTGTGGAGTGACAAGAATGGATAGGATACGGAATGAGTATATCAGGGGACGTTTGAAAGTAGCGCCAGTGTCAGAAAAATTGAGGAGCAATAGACTGGCGTGATACGGGCATGAGGAGGGATGAAAGTCATGTGACTAGGAGAGTGATGTGTATAGATTTGGATGGATATGTGAGCAGAAGTAGACCAAGGAAAACATGAATGAAATGTGTGAAAGAGGACATGGATAAGAGAGGAGTTAATGCAGAGATGACGGCTGGCAGAGAATAATGGAGGAGGAAGACATGTTGTGCCGACCACACATAAAGTGGGATAAGGGCAGGAAGATGAGAGCCAATAAACATACGATGTATGCTACCCAGGTGAAGCCGAGATACACTGCAAGTTTGTTTCTAAAATAATATATTATACCTGGTGTGTCCAATGCCCAAGTTCCCCTTTAGTTTCTTCATGGCTTCGTCGTTGAATATATTGTTGATGAGGCCCATGCCTTTGTGTGCGTTGAAAGTGCGGGCACTCTTCCCCTCTGACGTCACTATGCCGGCTGACTCCTGGCCTCTGTTAAAACACGTACAGTTTTAAATTGCACCACACTGGAACTTTACTGTTATTATTTTAGATTATTTTTGATTTGTAAAAGGATCATATAAAAAAACAGTAGGAACCGAGCCGTAATTTGTTACCTGTTCTTCTAGGCTTGGTCGTGTGGAACTGACGCACCTAGACTCACCTAGCTTTAAGACGTTTCAAAGTGATTCTTGCAATCTAAATGAATAAATACACTTTTGATTGAATTGTATTCTTATAATGTTTATTGTTTCTTACTAATTGTATAGAACTGTCTTTATTTTGTTAATCTATACTGTATTTGCATGTTATTTTTTTAGTTTTTAGTAGGAATTATAGTCACTGTTCTTATTTTTATTATTAAGGTTTATTTACTGTTCTTTAGCCTTTTAAATGACGTCTTTTTGTTCGCCACTTAACGCATTTTGTAAACTCATAGGTCTCCCGCGATACAGGCCAGTCCTAGTGCGGGGTCCATTGTATATTTTGATTTTTTTACAATGGATTTCTCGAATAAATAATTTTGTATTTAGTATTTTGCGAGAAGGCGACGCGGCAGACCAAAACGGAGATGGCGAGACGAGCTTGATGGTTTCCTGACGGATTGGGCAGGCGTAGCCCAGGATCGCGATGTCTGGAAGGAATGGGGGGAGGCCTTTGCCCAGCAGTGGGACCCGGAGGGCACATAATAATAATAATAAATTAGTATTTTGCAGTTGGATGAGGGTAGCCCAAGGTTGTGGCAAGAGCAAAGAGAGGCCTAAGCCCAGCAGTGGGTTAAGTCAAGCTGCGGATGATGATGATGATGATTTGTATAGTTGAAGCTCCACGCAACACGTATTACCTCATGGGGCAATAAAGATTATAATAAAAAACCAAGAACACACGTGTAGCCTTGGTAATCGCATAACTAGTAGGTATAATTGGCGAAAAGATATCGCCACAATGTCTAATATTTTCTTGTGAAAAAACAATGAAAAAAACAATGTCTAAAGTATTAAAAATTGCCGTTTTTTTATGACAAACCCAAATAACAAAGACCGAAAAAAGTCCGCGATTTTTTTTCCTGACCTCCAAAGTGATAGCTTTTATGTTTTGTTAGTATTTTTTACTATAGTAATAGATAGCAAACAAAACTAAAGTAAATAATCAATTTTGCATCCGTTAGTAGATATTCAGATGACCTATGGCCGGATTTTGATGAGATAAACTAGACAAATATATTTCATAATTATTATGCAATATTGTAATTTAGTAGTTGTGTATTTAACCGACTTCAAATAAAAAAGGAGGAGGTTCTCAATTCAGTTGTTTTAATTTAATTTATTTTTTCATTTTTGTTGTCGCATAACGTCGTTATTTAATTTTATGAACTGATTTTTTTTAATGATAGGTAAATACTTTCAGATTGGTCCCTTATAAGTTTTATCAAAATCGGTTCAGCAGATTGGTTGTGAAATCGGTTTCTCAATTTATTTATACTTCACTTGTAGTATATAATTATGGTGGTGAGTTCAGGCTCAAATAAAAAAGGGCTAAAATAAAAAAGGCTCCTTTCGCGCTCTAGACACATGTTTTCGAATTTTGCGCCAAAATAAATGTTGCTCCTACGAAAGATCCGGATTTTTCACCACTGATCAAAGAGAAATTAAATTATGAAATTGGGTCTATTTCGGAATCGATCGAGAAAACCGGCGAGATATCAAAATCACTTTTGACGTCATCTCACGTATTTACATTTCTTAAACGTTTATTAATCTTCCCAACGAATGAAAGAAAAACAAACTACTTCAAAATAAAATATAAATGTATAAAATATATAAAAATTGCCTGTAGGTAGGCAATACAATAGTATTTTTGTATGAAAATAGAATTTTAGTAGTATTTATGTATGAATATCATGAATGTCAAGTAGGCAGTTCCACGCGACCAATCCTAGAAGACAAGGCAAGGAAACTTACGGGTTGGCCATACTTGTGTACGATCTTTTTGCTAAATTATTTTTTATTCTGATCCTTTTGTATGTTAATAATTATGCACAAAGCTCTATAACAGTGTAATTATAATCTCACCTGTGCTGTAACGCGACTAATCCTAAACATATGACCTGCCCCACGTCCACTTGCGTGGGCCAGTCGCCCGTGCCGATTGCACCGAAAACTCCGCACTCGTGTGTTAGACCTGGAAAAGAAGAAAGAAGTAGAAATTAATTTCTATAGAGCAAATATATTAAGCTATAAAGTCACGACTTAAATCCTCCGAGACGGTAGACACTAGACATCCCTTCAAATCTAACATCAGAGGCCTATGCTCGGTTTAACTGAGAAAACCTCGCGATGGAGATGACGTCAATCTGACGGCGCGATCGCCAAAAAGTCGTGACGACTACCCACGTCATCTCAGCTGTGAGATTTTCTCGTATCGTATCGACTCCTGGTGTACCATGTGAGAGACCTATGCCCAGCATTGAACTGCAATAAGTTGAGAATATTTCAATTTGCTTTGATGGGACAATAAACCAAATCTCAGCTGTGAGATTTTCTCGTATCGTATCGACTCCTGGTGTACCATGTGAGAGACCTATGCCCAGCATTGAACTGCAGTAAGTTGAGAATATTTCAATTTGCTTTGATGAGACACTAGACCAAATACACTTTGTATTTTACCGAATATCTCGTATTGAATGCATCTGTGATGTTTAATCTCTGTGAGTTGTGTAATTTAGGGTGTAGATAAAATTCGATTAAAATATATGAACCCAGGTCACGTTTATTCCACATATCGGTTCTCAAAAAGATTATTAGTCTTTTTGGGAAAGAAAAAATTATAAAGACGGTAAAGTAACTTGGATCTTGCATGCGTCTTTGCCGTGTTCTGATGGAGTTTAGGGTTGTCACATTGCTTTGTGAATTGTGACTCAAGTTCGTTTACTGCACAGTTTTGACAATATAACTCTAGGCTTGTGTTCGTCGTAGTCGTTCTGCGATGGCGATCAGTAAAATGCTGTCATATCTGACAGCTTTCACTGATCGCTAATAAATCGCAAAAAAAAAAACACTTTTTTATTATGTGGCACATAATAATAAATAACACATGATATGTGCTATCGGCAAAATACGCTGAAGCTGGTCTCAACAAACAGAGCAATAATGCACAAAGCTCAGCTATGAATAAGTTTTTGTTTTCATAACTGAAGGTACACCACAAAATATGGACTTTTAATCCCCATTTTGTGGCAGCCCTGAATATTTGATGGCATAATCATTTCATTCAACAATTAAGTTCCCGATGACCTCTGATTTCATAATTAGCGACTTAGTATAAATGATAATCAATACCTACATTTAACTTTTAAAAAGTCAATCTACTAATGTTACTATTAATATACAGCATCTCGTAATTTGGGGCGTAAGAGATATTCCGTCGAATAATTTCTTCGATAAATATATGTTTTGTTCTGCAATGCAATAAAATACTAACAAGATTAATAATTAATAAATAGCCAGCTAGATATCAGTACGTCCTAATGATGTTCCGTTGACATGTGTAAATCACGTGCCCTAGTGTTCATACATGTAATGAGCACTTAACAATATAGCAGTTGCAGTCTTTTTGAAAAAGAAACCTAAGGACCTAGGCAATTATTTTTTATGGGCGATGATTACCACTTAACATCATGTTGGCTATATGCTTGTTCCATCACCAAGTTATTGGGCAAGTTAGACAAAGTTGTTGTCAGTGTTGGTCACTCGGCAAGTTTCGGCAAGTTTATCATGCGCACTTGATGTGCGGGCGGAAGATAGAAAAACTCATTGGTACACGAGTGGATTTGAACCCACGACCTTCGGATCGGAAGGCGGGGCCACTACCACTAGACCACCTGTGCTGTTCTCCATGTTGGTCACTCTCACTCACTGCTAGGTATAAGCGCCCTCTATGATACTCTCATGAACTTGACCATACCCATACCTGATTGAACTGCTCCTCTTCCATGCCTTCGACTCCTAACTTTGACTTCCCCGCTGTCACACTGACAGTTCGACTGACAGCTGTCACTTGTGTCCCGTAGCCTCTCCATAGCTTCTTCTGTGTTGCCCACCCTCTCGTTTAGACTCGGCCCGGATGGACCATCCATATTGCTGCTTTATCTGTAAGAACTAGTGATGTTAGATTATACAGTTCAATCTAGATGTCCGTGAAGTCAACGCAGGTCTCAGTGGAAGACCAGCGCTACTGTATGTTATAATAATAATATGGTAGCATAATGCTGAACTGTAGGCCTTTTCACCACCACTTTTGCATGCGATTATTTTTATAGATTTTTGTATGCAGCTATGTTAAGTTTCCTGCTTCTTTTTTATGTTTATTTTCTAAGGTTTTTAATTGTGGTGGTTTGAATAAATGATTTTTCTTTCAGTTCAATGCTAATAATGATCATTGTTAATTCATTTTGAAATTAACTTAGGATTATTTTGTTATTAAACTTATAAATCTATTGTTAGTTCTTAATTAGGGAGCCTCTTAGAGGCACACTTAAAATCCTTTCACCACACTTGGTTCAAATGAATCAGTGACACGATAAGAAGAAGAAGAACTTAATTAACCTATACTATTTTGTAGGTTAATTAAGTACTAACAATAGGTTAGGATATTACAAAAATATTTTTGAACAAATATGTTTGGAGAAAACCCCGAAGTCTATGATACCTATTCCAGATAAGACCTTGTTAGGCATAACATGTCGTACAGCCTATCTGTGTAATTTTGCTTGCGATCACATGAATCATATAGCAAGGGTTCATGTAATGTCAATCATCTTACTAGCGAACACGTTCGGGATGGTGTTGGAGCTTTAGCCTAACTCCGGCTCATCTCGGATTTTGCAATTTTATTTTATTGCTTCTTTTCGAAGAGAAAATGGCAGATTTCCTTGAGTAATTCATAACGACCTCATCGTAGAAGCCTCGACAGCTACGATATACGGAAAACCTAGAAAAAGTGCGGGGTTGTGCAATGCCAATGTGTATATAAGGGACATTTAAAATCTCAGTCGGCCCGAGAATTAGGCTCCTCGGGCTCAATTCTAGACCAGTGACTTTTTTGTCACGGTATATCACAAGAACTGTCAGTTTCTTTAGTGAATTTGACAGTTCTTGTGATATATATCTACCGTGACAAAAAAGTCACTGGTCTAGAATTGAGCCCCTGGCCCGCACTCTGCGCACTATGGATGTGCAGCGCTTGCGCAAGGTAGCGTAAGGGTGCTCTTCCACCAGAGATGTGATATACAGCTATGCTGCGAAGATGTGAAAGCAACGCTACGTGAAATATGTGACCGTTTCCACCAATACTACCGGTACATGTGCGAGGAAGATGCGCCGCCGCAAAGTAGCTGTGCGAGAAAGATGCGCATCTCGAGCTATACTATACTATGTAGCGATAGTAGAGAAACGGCCCATAGCAAGCACCCATAGCATGCATCCATAGCACGCATCCTTCCATATAAAAAACATATCTTTGTTGAATTTTCGTTCGTTTCCACCAGTGCTAAGTATGTGCACCAATGAATATGATTGGTGGATATCAAACGCATCATAGCATCGTAGCATAGCACATCTCTGGTGGAAAAGCACCCCAAAAGCAGTCTACTCGCGCATCGGCGAGCATCCCGGATGCGCTGCAAAAACGCGGCAGCCCTACCAGCACTCTAAGCACGTTCAGGCCCATATTTAATAAAGCTGACAATTCGACATATCTGTCAAAATGCGACAAAATTGTGGTATTGTCGCGCTTTTGTGACATATTTGTCACTTTTATGCTTCGGCTACATTAGCGGGCGAAGATTCGTGTCGCGTTGGCGCGACAAAAACATCGTGTTCGGGTATTTATTTATTTATTTAGGGTATAGGCTATGTTCTTGTCTACATTAAGGCGGGCGAAGATTCGTGTCGAGTTGACGCGATGCATCGTGCTGGATTGTGTCTTAATCGATTTCTTAATTTTATTGAGATCGGCTCTGTAGTATGCCATCATCATCATCATCATCATCATCCACAGCCCGACTTCACCCACTGCTGGGTATAGGCCTCCCTTAGTTTGTGCCATCTACCTCGAACCTGTGCCAGTCTAAACCATTGCCGCCAATGAATCATTTTTCTTCTTCATTTCTTCTACTGTGGTAGGCCAACTGAGCATATTTTTAATTCGAATCCACGCATCATGTACCAAGTGTTTCTTTTTATGGTTGGGGTCACTATGATTCTATATAATACTCTCAGTTTCATAAAATTGAATGAATTCTAACACTTTTTCGTTACTCCACTCCATAGTGTAAAAAATTAAATGCACGTCCGTCTCGGTTCAAAGTCTGGATGACACTGAAATGACGTAGATGTAATGTAGCCACCTAAGCGAATATGGTCGCGACAAATCCCTTTGATTCGCGCCAGTTTACCGACAGCTCCCCGATACTACATCGTCTTCGTCCGAATACTACGCGAAGACACGATGTACCCGGCCACATTCATCGCGTTAACACGAATATTCGCCATAGCCCGCTAATGTAGCCCTAGCATTATGAATAGCCTAAGCGCGACAATTCCACAAATTTGTCGCTTTGTGACATATAATGTCGAATTGTCAGCTTTATTAAACAGGGCCCAGATGTCAGGCTGGAAGTGGGTTCGTATCAAATAAGTTTTCGGTAGCCAGCCACCCCAGGTTGAACCTGATGGGTATTTTTACCGCTACTTTATACTTTAGCACGTTATGTGCAAACATAATCATATTAGTTATGTTTCAGAAGACTAATACGTAACCCAGTCGGTACCTCTCCTAGGTAACTAATTATTAAAGTTTTAGGTAGTATATTTATTCTGCCTGTTGATAAATCTTTGAAAGCTTAGCAAAAACGAGGCACTTATGTTCACCTTAAATATTTCCAAGATCTTTAAATATATTAATTCAAGTGGGTCTCTACTTAAGATTCAAAACAGCACAATTTATCAGTGCAAGCAAACCACAATAATTATTCCAACTACCAACGCTCCATAGTAACTCACCTTAAATATTTCCAAAGCTTATGCAACTTCACTTATTATGTCATCGACTTAAACTGACTTAAACGAACTCTTGATCGATATAAAATAAATAAACAATTTATCACAGGAGGTTATTAGTCTGCTGTCAAACAGAGGCGCAAGATGACGATTGAAGACTAACTCCGCTCCACAGGGTGAATATTATTATGTACTCAACAATCAATAACAACATTATTATGCTGATAAAGAAGAGCAAAACATGGACTAGTTCTTTTAAGTGTTTTTCCCATTCTAACCCTCGTGATAAAGAAATAATCGAAATGACGTCAAACGGTTTTTAAGCGTCATTGATGTTTTGGAATTGAATGAAATACCGCTCGATCTGTCACCCCATGATATATTTAAAATTTCAAAACCATGGATTAATTACAAAATTTGCTCTAAATTCTTGCTAACTTGAAACAATTTATATCGACTGTCTAAGTTTGCTGTTCACGTGAAAATTTACTTCTATGCAGACAGACGTATCCATAGATTAATTAAATATGCACAAATTGATTTTTTTTGAGAAAAGAAGAAAAAGAAAAGAATGTTTTTAAAGAAAGGTCTATACGGTCAATTTTTGGAATGTTCTATATTTCGTTTAGTTCAAACGCCAAAGGTAAATTAACAAAGTAAAAGGAAAAGGTGAATTAGCTAGTATATATCAAACCATAACGTATGTAGGTACAGCTTTCTTGTTAAACACCGATCCCAAAAAAAATGAATGACGAAATACACAAACACAAAACATAATGTGTGGTATCAGTGGTAAAGTTAATTAACAAAGTAAAAGGAAAAGGTGAATTAGCTAGTATTTATCTAACCAAAACGTATGTAGGTACAGCTTTCTTGTTAAACACCGATCCCAAAAAAAATGAATGACGAAATACACAAACACAAAACATAATGTGTTGTATCAGTGGTAAAGTAAATTAACAAAGTAAAAGGAAAAGGTGAATTAGCAAGTATTTATCTAACCAAAACGTACAGCTTTCTTGTTAAACACCGATCCCAAAAAACGTGAATGACGAAATACACAAACACAAAACATAATATGTAGTATCAGTGGTAAAGTTAATTAACAAAGTAAAAGGAAAAGGTGAATTAGCTAGTATTTATCAAACCAAAACGTATGTAGGTACAGCTTTCTTGTTAAACACCGATCCCAAAAAAAATGAATGACGAAATATACAAACACAAAACATAATATGTAGTATCAGTGGTAAAATGGTAAACACAGCAATCGGGCCCCAACGTGTCGTCATAAGCAGAGCCGTAGGGGGTCAGATAACTACTGACACGAGTACATTTCCGAAGGGGTCGCGGTAAATAAGATAAGACGTCAATACTAACAAGGGACAGATACAGCATGTTTTGAAAACACATTTCTGAGAAAGTAACATCTCTGACTTCAATCATTGAAAAGATTATATAAATAAAAAATATGGTGGAAAATCCACACAACACAATGTAGCCACAAATTCAGCAGAACTTGGGAACCAGATAGCTGATACAATACTTAAGATACATTTCTTTTTAATAAGTACCCAGCGTACAATACAATAAAACACCCAAACAGAGAATAAACATCTGCGTTCACCACACAATATTTGTTCTCGGTGGGAATCGAACCCACGCCCTCCAGCGCAGAAGGCAGAGCTACTACAAAATGAGCTTTGAAGGCGGTCAGAATTTTTTATAAAGAAGATTGTTTTATATTATGCACGGGCTAACTGTTTCACATGAATTTGGATGTTTGAGAGTATCTGTCAGATTGCGTGTCCCGCAAACAAAAATTGCATATCACAGAATACTGAATACAGTAGAAAGGCGATCATGCGCCGTTTGTATGGGAGCCGATGTCACCAGTTTTACATTTCCACTATTATATTTAAAAATTTTTTTTTTTTTACATATTAACTTGCGTTTGACCGCAATCTCACCTGCTGTTAAGTGATGATGCGGTCGACGGTGTAGCACGCTTACCTAGAAGATACCTGTTCACTCTACTCTTAAAAACATCCAAGTTATAAGTGTCCGGAAAAACAGACGCCGGCAAGGAATTCCACTCCTTGGCTGTCCGCAACAAAAAAGTTGAAGCAAAGCGCTTGGTGCGGACAGTTGGAACATCAACCATGTATGGATGTCGCATTTCACTAAATATGAAAATTCTAAGAAAAGGAAGCAAGGAAGATGTTAAGAAAGTATTTCTATGTTTTATATTGATATTGTCACTCTACTTGTTCGGAAAATAATTCTTCTAATATAGTAGATCTTCATAGGGGATTCTTCTATTGTAGTCGTTTTGTAATAGTTTCTGTATTTATTTCCTTGTGTTTAATAAAGAGTTATCTATCTATCAAATAGTTTAGACCCCCTGGAATAGAATGGACTTGATAAAACCACGGAGTGAAACTGTGGCCAGACAGTGATACCTACGATCGGAAATGATTATGCTATCAATAGATGATCTGTCTGTATAGAAGACAATAAGTCTTCGCTTCTTGGCCCCGAAGAACTTTTATCTTATCGGGATAAGTCTAGGTCATTTCATATGCGCTTCGTTCTCCAACGAGATAGCAAATACTTAGATTATGAGAACCTTGTGTAGATGAATTAGTATCATTTTTAGGGTTCCGTAGCCAAATGGCAAAAACGGAACCCTTATAGATTCGTCATGTCTGTCTGTCTGTCTGTCTGTCTGTCTGTCCGGCCGTGTCACAGCCATTTTTCTCCGAAACCATAAAAGCTAGACTGATGAAAGTTGGTGAGTAGATGTATTCTGTGAACCGCATTAAGGTTTTTACACAAAAATAGAAAAAAAATACGGGTTGCACTCCGGGAGTGCCGGCAGAAGTGAAAACTTGATTATTAACGTTGAGCATGTTTGATATTTTGGAATGGTTAGGGGGGGCTTGTTTGTTATTTGGCACGCTGTAACATACACGAACATTCGCGCAAGCGCCCTGCGCTGCCTAAACGAAACAGTAGGCCCAGGCATACATTTTCGCCGCGCCGTAGAGAGGGGATAGCTGTCTACTCTCCATCCGTCTTACGCTTTTTCGATCAGGTCACGTGTCCTGACGCGCTGACGCGAGTTTAAGATTTTATACCCATTACAGAAAAAGTGCTCAACGCCGCTAAAGAAGTTTTCACTTCAAAAAACTATAAATTTTGGGGGTCCCCATACTTGAAACTGAAACTCAAAAAAAATTTTTTCATCGAACCCATACGTGTGGGGTATCTATGAATAGGTCTTCAAAAATAATGTTGAGGTTTCTAATATAGTTTTTTTCTAAGCTGAATAGTTTGCGCGAGAGACACTTCCAAAGTGGAAAAAAGTTGGTCCCCCCCCCTCTAACTTCTAAAGTAAGAGAATGATAATACTAAAAAAAATATATGTTGTACATTACTGTGTAAACTTTCAACGATATTTGGTTTGAACGAGATCTAGTCAGTAGTTTTTTTTTTATACGTCATAAACGGAAACTCAAAAATTTTTTTTTCATCGAACCCATACGTGTGGGGTATCTATGAATAGGTCTTCAAAAATGATGTTGAGGTTTCTAATATAGTTTTTTTCTAAACTGAATAGTTTGTGCGAGAGACACTTCCAAAGTGGAAAAAAGTTGGTCCTCCCCCCTCTAACTTCTAAAGGAAGAGAATGATAATACTAAAAAAAATATATGTTGTACATTACTATGTAAACTTTCAACGATATTTAGTTTGAACGAGATCTAGTCAGTAGTTTTTGTTTTATACGTCATAAACCGTAAACCGCAATTTACCTTTCAACGAACTACAGGAACCTTATTATGTTACATCAAGTAACATATATAATGGTTCTTGTAGTTCGTCGTGCTACGGAACCCTTCACGGGCGAGTCCGACTCGCACTTGGCTGCTTTTTAGGGTTCCGTAGCCAAATGGCAAAAACGGAACCCTTATAGATTCGTCATGTCTGTCTGTCTGTCTGTCTGTCTGTCTGTCTGTCTGTCTGTCTGTCTGTCTGTCTGTCTGTCTGTCTGTCTGTCCGGCCGTGTCACAGCCATTTTTCTCCGAAACCATAAGAGCTAGACTGATGAAACTTGGTGAGTAGATGTATTCTGTGAACCGCATTAAGGTTTTTACACAAAAATAGAAGAAAAACTATAAATTTTGGGGGTCCCCATACTTAAAACTGAAACTCAAAAAATCTTTTTTCATCGAACCCATACGTGTGGGGTATTTATGGATAGGTCTTCAAAAATTATGTTGAGGTTTCTAATATCGTTTTTTTCTAAAACTAGAAATTTTGGGGGTCCCCATACTTGAAACTGAAACTCAAAATTTTTTTTTTCATCGAACCCATACGTGTGGGGTATTTATGGATAGGTCTTTAAAAATGATGTTGAGGTTTCTAATATCATTTTTTTCTAAACTGAATAGTTTGCGCGAGAGACACTTCCAAAGTAGAAAAAAGTTGGTCCCCCCCCCTCTAACTTCTAAAATAAGAGAATGATAAATCCAAAAAAAATATATGTTGTACATTACTATGTAAACTTCCAACGATATTTGGTTTGAACGAGATCTAATCAGTAGTTTTTTTTTATACGTCATAAATCGTAAACCGCAATTTACCTTTCGACGAACTACAAAAACCTTTATACTATGTTAATTGATGCTACGGAACCCTTCATGGGCGAGTCCGACTCGCACTTGGCTGCTTTTTTTATTATCTTGACAATTCTCTCAGACGTAAATTTTTGGGAAGCGTGAAATAGCAAACAATATTTTGTTCATCTTTTGATCGTATTGAGCGTTGCGTTGCTTAATCTATCAAGAATGTATCTGTATCTGTATATTCGAGTGCGCTACGGTTCAATAGCCATTCTTAAAAGGCACGAAAGTTTCTCTGATTACAAAACCTATCAGGTTCCATGTTAAAGCAATGTCGGTGTCAGTTACATAAGCTATGGCGAAATCTATATCGCGCCTAGCTAATCATTTAATAGAGGGGTATCAAGGGTATGTAGATAAATTACAAAGATAGTTACATAGGCTCGCTGAAAATTTATAAGAATCGAATTATAAATAAATAAATATAAATAAATATTCTGGACAATTCACACAACACTACCCAGCCCCAAACTAAGCAGAGCTTGTAATATGGGAACCAGATAGCTGATATAATACTTGAATACATTTTTGTACTTAGAATACTATGTAACACCCAGACAGAGAACAAACATTTATGTTCACCACACAAATATTTGTTTTCGGTGGGGATCGAACCCACGACCTACGGCGCAGAAGGCAGGACTACTACCAACTGAGCTAGAGGCCAGTCAAATCATATGAGTGGATGGACTTTTTTTAACATTCTAGTTTTAAGCTAAGCATGGTAATGTTTTTCATTGCACAAAGCGTAGGTACTATGGGAACCAGATAACTGATGCTTGATGATTTTTTATATAATTTAATTTTGATGCCAGATTAGGTAGGTTTTTAAATACTTTTTGTACTATCATTTACACAACTACCGATCCGCCCCAGCTTCGCACGGGTAGAAAATTTAAAGAAAGTGAATTCCCATTATTAATCGTTATAAATATAGCATAATAAGTTACGTGAAATATTTTTTGCAATCGATCCAAAAGTTTTTGAATTTAATCGTTACAAACATAGAACCAGAATCAGAATAATTCATGACAAAGATAGTACACTCTAACAATAAATTGCTATGTGTCCCAAAACTTTGGCTCGTCAAGCGTGATTAATTAACAATTTATTTACGACATACAAAAATACCCCTTTATAATATGTATTAGTAGGTATGATATACCAGCCAAAAACCATACAAACATGTAAGTATGTTCATCACACAAATATTTAAGTATCGAACCTATCACACAGAAAGCTACTCTATCAACCGAGCTGTGAGGCCAAGGGGCCAATTCTAGACTTTTAGAGATTTACGCTCGAAATAGAGATTTGAAATGTCGCGAAAGCAGTGTCATATCACCAAATTTGTCGAAGATAATATCGAACCGCGCTAAAATGCGTATTCTAGCCACCGCTAGACTTTTACGTTAGACTTTTACCTTAGAGATGTCAGAAAGAAGGTTCATTCTTAGAACTTCCACAGACTATCCCGTTGTTGTTCATGTTTATCTACGCTCCGTTTCTATCGATAGAATAGTTCGATAGCACTAACTTTATTATTGTCTTCAAATAAACACATATCCTATTAAACGGCGTTTATAATGCGTTCTTGTTGTTGTTTATAATAGATTCATTTTCATTCGATAGTAATCAATAGACTTTTCGCACAAAATGTTAGTTACAATAATTAATTCCGGAAACACACGGAACGTTATGTACCATAAAACTGTAAACTTTGTTGTTTGTAATCTATGGTCAGTTGTCTATGAAGTGTTGTAGATGTGTCATTGTCAGGATCATTATTAGGATATGTTATTGTCAGGATCATTATACTCAAGAGAAGGACTCCGATGACTTGAATTTTTAATTCAAAGGTTAACAACTAGATGGCCATTCCATGCAAAAAGATTATTTCTCTCGAAGCTTGAACCCCGGATACAAGTATAGACGTTGACTGTCTGAGTGACTGCTCTTCTAACTGCGCCAATGAATAATTACTAAGTACGAGCTAAATTCAATCACTCCTCACTTATTGTAGGTTTATGAGAAAGCATTATTCGCGTTCTCGCTCCCAACTTGTATCCCCTACAAACAAGTAAACATCATTGACTTTTTATCAAAAAGTAAGACTAGGTGGTATGGTCTTGGTACTCTAGCCTGCTCCAAGGACCGAAAGAAAAAAAAAGCCTAAAGTCACCCAAAGTATATTAGAGATGCCAATGTCGACTACTACTCACCACTCGACACATATCTAACGGCCTTCGCTCGATAAATGTCTATAGTGATATTGCTGGAATACGATATCTATTGAAAATGTCATGTCTATTTAAATTTGACAGTTCTTGTGATATATATCTACCGTGACAAAAAAGTCACTGGTCTAGAATTGCCCCCCAGTTCAACTTATAGATCACTTGACTAGTTTAGTAGGTACCTAAAAATAGCCTGCATGAGATCATTTACTTAGCTACTCGCAGTTTAAAGAGACCATGATAGGGGCACTGATCATAGATAATGATTCGCTCTGTGGTGTTATGCAATATAGTAGACAAGGCGATATGAATGAGGGCGGAATGTTGGAATCAAGATCAAAATAAATAGATACCTAGTATACTTACCCATATGGGCTTTATACCGCATAATTTTGTAACTCTACCGAGATCAAATCGTACGTAACGCAAATTTCGGGCATTTTTCCTTATGACATTTCTCGAACGCTTTTTAGGGTTCCGTAGCCAAATGGCAAAAACGGAACCCTTATAGATTCGTCATGTCTGTCTGTCTGTCTGTCTGTCTGTCTGTCTGTCTGTCTGTCTGTCCGTCCGTATGTCACAGCCATTTTTCTCCGAAACCGTAAGAGCTAGACTGATGAAACTTGGCGAGTAGATGTATTCTGTGAACCGCATTAAGATTTTTACTTAAAAATAAAAAAAAAACGATAAATTTCGGGGGTCCCCATACTTGAAACTGAAACTCAAAGATTTTTTTTTCATCGAACCCGTACGTGTGGGGTATCTATGAATAGGTCTTCAAAAATGATGTTGAGGTTTCTAATATCGTTTTTTTCTAAACTGAATAGTTTGCGCGAGAGACACTTCCAAAGTGGAAAAAAGTTGGTCCCCCCCCCTCTAACTTCTAAAGTAAGAGAATGATAATACAAAAAAAAATATATGTTGTACATTACTATGTAAACTTTCAACGATATTTGGTTTGAACGAGATCTAGTCTGTAGTTTTTTTTTTATACGTCATAAACCGTAAACCGCAATTTACCTTTCAACGAACTACAGGAACCTTATTATGTTACATCAAGTAACATATATAAAGGTTCTTGTAGTTCGTCGTGCTACGGAACCCTTCATGGGCGAGTCCGACTCGCACTTGGCTGCTTTTTGTTGTAAGGCCCCGCGGAGATTCAAGCCTAGCGTGCACGCACATGTCTGATGCATCGTAGGTATAGGACGCATCGTATCAAACATTATTTAAATAGTCACACAATTATTTTTTTATAATATTTTTATTAAATTCATAAATCACTTTTGTTTAATAGGCACCAATTTTAGATCTACAGATTTTATCCGTCAGATAAAATTTATTGTGTAGATGCAGGGTCGTAGCCACAAGGAGGGCTAGATGGGGAGTGCCCCGCGGCCTCTAAGTTAGGCTTATTCCACTAATCCCCGTTAACGGGGATAAGAGGCCCCTTGGACTCTGATTTACAAACTATAAATTCAACTAGTGACTCCCTCATTACTTTTATAATGGCAACCTATTTGAAAAAATACAGGGGATTTCCCAACACCTTTGTTTGAAACTCGAACACCTTTGTTTGAAACTTGCAGGGAACTCCCCTGTATTCCTAGGTTCTATTATAGTTTTAACCAAAGGTTACAGTTTAAGTGTAACCAAAGGTTACAGTTAACTTACATTACCTACTGTAACACCTTTATACAACATAAGTGCAATAAAGAAATTGAATTTGAATTTAAGTATGTTACGTTACCACTGTAGAAAAACCATAATTCATTTTGTATGGGCATTATTTTTATGTCGCGTTTTTATAGGTCGCGTGGAACTGGCACCTAGACTCACCTAGCTTTAAGACGTTTCAAAGTGATTCTTGTAATTCAACTGAATAAAGACTATTTTGATTTGATTTGATATGCTGTACTTTTGTAAATCTTATAGCCTAGTGTTTTTTATAGCACCTAGATAATTATGTTTTGCATTTACTGCACAATATCTGCAACCTATTGATAGACAGGGCAACTAACTAGGCCAATAACGTTTTAGCAATTAGCCATTGTTATTCAGTGATAACGTTCACTCAGATTAATGATTTCTGCTAAATTAACTGTAATAAGCATAGACGCGTTGAACCGAACTGTAGTAAGCGCAGGCTAAGAAATGAGGAAAAGAAAATTTTGTTTTTGATCTTCTGATGAGTGTCACTGGTTCGTTCGAATCAATGTGATGAAAATGCGCCTCAAATAGGCTCTTTTCGTGAATTTGATACAAGTTTTTTGAACTTTGTAGGTTCTACGATGTCTTCACGATGTTTTCCTCCACCGTTTTGAGAGTAAGTAGGTATATTATACCTACTGGCATAATTTTCCCTACATTTTTTTGTATTCTGTATTTGATCGAGTGAGCGAAGCGAACGAAGATCTTACATACAACTTGGGCAATTTGGCATTGTATGTGTGTATGTGCGTATGTATGTATTTATGTATGTTTGTCTGACGATAACTTTCGAACCATTGATCAGATCTGCATGAAATGAAGTAGGTAGCTTGTACTTGAGAAATTTACTGGTAAGTATTATGAGTAAAATTGGACGAGGGGTTATTAAGATATGGGGTTTTTAAAGGGAGCAAAAATTAAAAAAGTGACACAAAAAAATCAAGTTACATGTCATATGAAAGACCTTTGCTTGGACATTCCAAAACCGTTTTTGATTTTTTTCTAGGACGCTCAGTTCTCGCTACAAAAAAAAGAAGTTAAATTAAGGTAACCAACGATCCAAGAGCCCGCATCTCTAAAAATTTCGTTGACATCAAGGTTTTTCTACTGTTCGGTCAATTTTTTTTACTTTTTCTTATTTTTTTTTTCTTGAAATAATTTAAGGAGGTACTCAGCTGTCATAAAATGGTGGAAGCGGCGTGGTCTGATGATGGAGCCAAGGTCAGTCCAACGGAACTCTTCAATCAATTGGCCAATTGAGTTAAAACTTGTTTATCATACAAAGTTAGTGAGGGATAGTCAGAGGCAAGGTCAAACAGTAAATCTAGACAGAAATCCTTCTCAAAGTAGATAAAACACAATGCGTGATGGTGACACATTTTTTCTGATTAGGTATTTATTTAGGTACCTATGTACTTAACTTTTCAGAGCATTTGGATGGCATCACGAGATCTCAGTTCGGAGCGAACTACTAATGTGGTTTACACCCTAAACAGTCAATACATATAAGAGGTACTTATAGGTACTTCGTATGTAAACACGTCAAAGTTTAAGAAATTGGTTGACAGGGGTCAGTCGATCTGATTAATGGGCATACGTCAATCGTTGGCGCAAAATATTTATTCTAACATCATCGCAATGAATGACCTCGATATGACGATAACCGAAATAGCAAGCACCAGCAAAAAAATACAATGAATAGAACCTACCTACTACCTACCTATTACTTTTAAAATGGTACTGAACGACGTGCAATAATAACCAATGGACCAATTTGGAATATAGTCTTCTTCTTCTTCTTATCGTGTGACGGGTTGTTTGGAACCAGTGTGGTGAAAGGAAATGCACCTCAAAGAGGCTTCTTTCGTTTACTTGACACATGACATAAATACCTATAGTATTCACATGATAGGTACCTACTTTAATCCCCATATTATCACAATAATTTAAGTACCTAGGATTCAACTATTATAATCATTTTTAAACCTAAGTATTGTTACGAACCAGTGTGGGAAAAGGATTTCAAGTGCGCCTCAAGGAGGCTCTAATTCTAATTGTGTTGGGGGAATAAGATCTGCACTGACGTCCCGTGATGGGGTGTATTGTACATTGTCCGTCTGCTAAACCTTACCCCAGCCAGCCCAACTCCATAAAATAGCGGAGAGGGTCCTCAAGGAGGCTCCTTTATACTTTAATCCAAACATTATCACAATATTTTTAAGTACCTAGGATTCAACTTATAAAATCATTTTTAAACCTAAGTCATGCTTATGTTAAGATTTACTATAATTTATTGATGTTTTAATTTAGGCATACAGTCTGTTCCAAAAACAGATAAGCATTCTACCTATTTATTTGTAGACTTTACTTTTTAAAACAATTTTGAACTTTATTTGGAGATCCTATCTTTTGCAATTTTTTTCTTTTCTTTGCTCTTCAGAGATAATGTGCATAAGAAGGTTAATCTACTTTTATATTATACTTATCTTACTAATTAATTCTTTCAAATATTTGAAAAACAGCTCCCTTTTACTACTAAAAAACTTACTATGTCATATATTTATGGATCCATCTAATTTTGTCGCTAACTGTATCACTTATGTAGATACTCTAGGTACCTGTCTCACACTTAACAGGTACAAAATAAAACGTTGGTCTCTATTATCTATTGTAACGCCTTACTCGGAACTTACACAATGTATTTGATTATTATTTTTACTGCTATGCTATAAAAAAATAAGGGTGTTGAATTATAATGATTATAAATGGGTACTATTAAATAATAATTACTAGGGAGCTAGGTACTTCAATAACGTAGGTACGGCTCAAAATATCCTACTTTATTTCATCTCTCCCAGACTCGGTATGCTGTGTTTGATGAAACTAAACAAATAAAATACACTTAACCCTCTAGTTCAATAAAAATACATGATACGACCATAATAAAACACCTAGACAAATTAATTCACACTTCTTCCTAAAGAAATACCTAAAATCTTGCTTAAAAGTTATAATTAGAAATAAAAAAATAGTTTGACTGCTATGCCATGTGGTATTTCATTGATAAAACGAGGATATAACCATGCCAAAACCAAACGTAGCTACAAGCGATAAAATCTTAAAAGTGTCCAAGGCACTGCAATTTTGCTGATAGTCAAAATTGAAACCTCTGTTGCTTCAAGTTTGTAAAACTTATTCCACCATTTAATTTATGTAATTATAAAAAAGAACTCACCTGGACAAAGTGGATAGAGTGATCGAACCAGTGTTTTTTTTATATTTAGCTTAATTTTTACAAACTGTAACTTCGCGTACTCGTACCGGAGCAACAAGTTATTGAAATAAATTGAAGCTGGATTTAATTCGAACAGTTTGACAGTGTTTGAAGCACGTTTGACGTCCGTGACATCTGTGACGTTTGTGTTGGCGTGAGTGGGAAAGAATTATGAGAAGAAGAGAGACGCAATGTCGGATGCCGAATTATACGAGAACAAAAAGCTCTTGATATTTGAAGTGATCAAGAAAATGCATAAATAATTATCATTAACAGTGTCGTCAATGAGAAGTGAGGAAGGTGGTGATTATGGGGGAAGACAAAAGAGTTTTAAGGTATAGCTAGTTTACATAATGACTTTTCATACAAAGCTTGTGAATAATTCAACGGTAAGATATTGTTTCAGTGAACTATATCCTAGTATAACTTATGGCTTGAGTGTCGATTGAAACTGAAGCGTTGATTCATATTAAGACACTGACAACCACCGAAACAGTTCATGCTTGGATGTTTCAACATTGATGATGTTATAAATCTCTAAATATGATTTACAATAAAATATCGCTCATAGCCAGTTTCAAAGAATAACCTAACAAAGACTCTGAGTTATTATCGTAACGATGGAATACAATTTTCTTACTTGTAAATATTGTTTTTTTTTTTTTTTTTTTTTTAATTAGTTTACACACTTATAATTAATTATAAATAATGTATCCTAATAAGATTACGATCTAGCCATAATGTAGGCTAATGAGCAATTTTATGCTGACTTAAATTTCTATATTGCTATTCTAAGAATGTGTCCATAAGCACGTTTCTTATTGTCTCTATTCACGTAAGGGGAAACACTTTGTTCTTGTGTTCTTAAAACGTAGCACTAGTTTACACTTACACTACAGTTCACTATTGTATATACACTACACTAACTCAAAAGGTTTTTTCCTTTTGAGTCTTCTCACTAGGTCCGTGTTGTCAAGGAGCTGGATTGCCTCGACATTCACATGGTGAAGAAGCCTTTTTTCATGAGCTTCTGCGTGTTTTTTTATCACTTTATCGACGATCTCAATGTTAAGGTCCCTTTGGAGATCGTCGTTGCGTATGTACCAGGGAGCGTTCACTATGCCCCTGAGTACTTTGTTTTGGAATCGCTGGATTATTTCTATGTTGCTCTTTTTGGTACAGCCCCAGAGCTGTATACCATAGGTCCATACTGGCATAAGGACTTGTTTGTACAATAGTATTTTGTTGTGTACGGACACTGGAGAGTTTCTTCCAAGTAACCAGTACATGCTTTTGTATCTTAGTTCCAACTCTTCCTTTTTCTTCTTGACGTGAGCTTTCCAGCGTAGCTTTGCGTCAAGCGTCATGCCTAAGTATTTTGCGTTATTTTCATATGGTATGAGCTTGCTATTAATAAAAATAGGATGGTAATTTTCTTTTTTGTAGCTGAAGTTAACGTGGACTGATTTTGTTTCATTTAATTTGATTCTCCATTGTACTGTCCAGTCATGGATTTTATTAACTGCTACTTGGACCTTTTCTGCTGCTTCTGCGTAAGAGGCTCCTACAGCCATTATGGCAGTGTCATCAGCGAAGGTTGCTATAGTATTATTTTCTAGTTCTGGAATGTCACTGGTGTATAAAAGGTACAGGACGGGACCTAATACACTTCCTTGTGGCACCCCTGCTTCAATTGGTTTTATTTCTGAATAGGCATCTTCATGCTTTACTCTGAAGACTCTGTTTGTTAAGTACGATTGCAATATTTCTGCGTAAGGCATAGGTAGGATTTGCCTTAATTTGCGTATAAGGCCTTCGTGCCAAACTTTATCAAAGGCCTGTGCTACATCAAGAAATATGGTGGAACACACTTTTTTTTCTTCTAATGTTTTCTCGTGTAAATATTGTGATGTTAAATTTTATTTACCTCACAGTGGTCATTTTTGAATCTAAACATTTTATTTATACTTATTTATAACAAGTATGGCATGCATGCTGTAAGTGGTACCTATCAGAATCACAAACCGTACCATCTTGTTTACATTCATACTGTAGAAAAGTATCAAAGTGATACATTCGCACTATAACTACTGTTATCAATCGGCATAGCGGCAAGCGCACGTGGATATTTCAGTCAGATGTTGGAAAACAAAACTTATAAAAGGCCCTCGTCGTGTTCAAGAGTCATCGCGCGATCCCCTCAGTGTTGAAAACCCGCCTGGTGGTGTTCTAATTTTGTGCAAAAAAACAACGAAAATGTCTCATCCCAAAGAAGGTAATTTTTTTATTTACTTCCATCTGTCAGTTTTTAAAACGCTATCAAGTTGAAAAGTACTTCTTTGTTTGTTCTTCGTTCATGTGAGCGTGCTATGCTTTTTGTGGGCTTACTTACGACCAAAATCTTTCGCCAATCGCCACAGATTAAATAAATAGTTAGAACCCCATTGACCTTGGCAATAAATTACGACCGTGCCTCTCTGCGTTTCGTTATACTGAACTTCGTGATGGCAAGGCAACAATGTGATGTGCCTAATAGAACCCGCTACCTACGCTACGTGTAGATGAATGGGAAATTAGCCCAAGTCTAGGTTAAATAGGTACCTAGCTAAATAACATGTCCTTATGTAGGTAGGTATGAGCAATTTAAATTCTGATCAACCTAGCCTACCCGCAAAACCCACCGATCTACCTACGTTTAAACACAGAATACCGTAGGAACTTATGTGTAACTAGACTACCTATTATGAATAACTCCATAGCATATTGCCCATCCCTAAGTGGAGTAGGTGTCTACCTACCCATTCCTTTCTGCCAATGTCCATATCTGGACACTGTTCTATGAAGGGTATAATAGTCTATTATACTGCCTAGATTAGCAAGCGTAGGATAAAAAATCTGGGACGAACTCAGGCACCTACAGAAAGGGGGGCGGAGGAAAGCAGTAGGAAATGTATGTAACGTAGCATTTTCAAATTGCATTTACAGTTGGTGGTTTCAAGCTTGGCAAGCTTCTAATCGAAGGTAAAACCAAGCAGGTTTTCGATCTGGTCGACAACAAAGACCAATGCCTTCTCCTCAACAAAGACCGGATCACCGCTGGCGACGGAGTAAAAGCCCATGACCTGGAGGGGAAAGCTGCCATATCCAACCAAACTAACGCAAAAGTGTTCGAGATTTTGAAATCTGCTGGTAAGAATTTCAAATCTACAGAAAAGCAACCTTTTAACCTACGCTTCGACTTGGTGATTTCTTTTATTTAAGTACTTTCTTGTTTGTGTGTACAATTTATTTCCCTTCATAATTGCCTTTATTTGTTTTTTATCGTGAATTGCTTGTAACTGGCACACATAAACTGTGTGGTCTTCTTCTTGTTATTTAAGAACAACGCTCTTGTCGGCGTAATGTTTGCATTTTTCTCCAGGTACCTATTTCTTTTGAGAGCAACTTCCTTGACCTCCCTAAAGGGTATTGTAAAATATTTCATTGTGCCGAGTGTATGCAAAGTTGCGCTGTTGTCACCTTACCTAGAGAAAGGTAGGTACCCTTTTACAGACTTTCTCAAATATTTAATATTAGCAACTATGACAGAATTTTTAACCTTCCTGTAACTTTGTTTCGTTGTTTCATTCAAAATGTTTTCTTGATCTCGTCCTGACCTCAGCGACAAGTAACAAACAGATAATCACAACGTAATAATTATGAAATATCGAGTATTTATAAGGTCGTAGTTTGCATCGATGTAAGAATAAACATAAATAATGTCATTGTTATTTGCTTTCGATAGTCTACTTACAATATTTTTCAATACAGTTTGAATAACAGTTTTACAGTATTTTAAAACTTATTTATATAGAGACTTCTTTCCTAATCGTTATATGATGTTTGGTTGGATTTAAAACTACCTTTTGTTACGTTGGGAAATTCTCAAGGATACCTACTCTTTCGTCGTGGCATGGCGAGCAACGGAAAAGTTATGTGCCCTTGGTCTGATAAGACTCCTAATGACTAAAACCCAAAACCCAATGGCGGTCCTTCTCTGCACCTTTATGTGCCGGGACTATGGGTGCGCTTACGGGCTCGTCCATGGCCCTGACAGTGCTATTCCTAGATTTACTGTATTGGTTACATTCGCTATCCTGTCATACTACCACTACATTAGCCTCTACCTTTTACCTACATCAAGACTAACATTTGGTGGTATAGGCATATTTTGATTTTAAAAGGTCATGCACGTCGTTATTCCATTATCTAATAGCTTAACAATATCAGTGAACTTGGGTGGTCTTCGGTCAACGACATAATAAATAACAATAACTGTGACTCGTCGTTTTTTTATCGAGAATAATTTATTTCCAGGGATCAAAACTGCCTTTGTCAAGCTAGCCTCACCAACTGCTTTCATCTCGAAGAAATGTGACATGATCCCTATTGAGTGGGTGACCCGCCGTCTAGCCACCGGCTCATTCCTGAAGAGGAACCCAGGTGTTCCAGAAGGATTCCGTTTCACCCCTCCGAAGCAGGAAACGTTCTTCAAAGACGACGCAAACCACGACCCGCAGTGGTCTGAGGAACAGATCGTATCGGCCAAGTGGAACATTAATGGACTTGCGATTGGTAAGATATCTGCTCAGCCATTATTTATGAACCTGTGGTGTCCCACTGCAGGGCAAAAGCCTCCCTTCCTTCTCTCCAGTTGTCTCTATTTTGTGCCACTTTGGACGTCTATTTCATTCCTCCATCTTCTACCGCGAGGTCGTTTCCCGTTTTTAGGCGTCCAATAGGTTGTCGGATGCTCAGCCATACAAATCGATAATTACTGGTAGAAAAAGTCTGGTTTTAAATATTTGTATTTCAGGTCAGGATGAGGTAGACTACATGAGGCGAGCCACAATCCTTGTATTCGAGATCCTGGAGAAGGCATGGGCGCTCCGCGACTGCGCACTTATCGACATGAAAATTGAATTCGGAGTGGATCTCGAAGGTGACTACTAAGTTAAAGTCTGTCAAGGCGTTTATCTACTTACCTTCTAGTATAAAATGATCTTCGATGAACCCTATCTCATAATGGTTTTGTTTTGTTTAGGCAACATACTACTGGCTGATGTAATTGACTCCGATTCGTGGAGACTCTGGCCTTCTGGTGATAAGAGATTGATGGTTGACAAACAGGTTAGATTACATTTAAATATAATTTTCATCATCGAATCAAAATAATACGACGTTGTTTTGTTATTTTTCTCGAAGGTTACATTTACATTTGATGATATTTTTCTTGTATAGGTTTACAGAAATTTGACTACAGTAACAGCAGCTGACTTAGATACCGTGAAACGTAACTTTTCCTGGATCAAGGATCAGCTGGATTTCTTGAAGCCCAGTATCAATCACAAAGTCGTTATCTTCATGGGCTCCCCTGCTGATCAGGAACATTGCCAGAAAATAGCTAAAGGTAATCAAACATCTCAAAAGTTTTTGCCAACATGCTAAATTTATTCAGAATACACACATAAAACCGCGTCTCTTTCCCCAGAGGGTAGGCAAAGATCACGGATTCCCACTTGCTACGATCTTGACATGGGTATCTCTTTCGCTTCATTTACTCTCCTTGCTAGACGTGGTGATGGTCGGTGGAGTAAGGCCTTGACCGAATGGTGGCCGAAGTCGGGCCGAAGAAATCGTGGATGTCCGAAAGCGCGATGGGTCGACATCGTGAAGGTCGCAGGAAACACCTGGACAATAGACGCGCAGGACAGGGGAGGCTGGCAAAATATGAGGGAGGCCGGGTATACCCAGCAGTGGGTGATACCGGGCTGAAATGATGATGATGATGACTCTCATAACTTTCTTCATTCTTCACAACATATTCAGAAGACCGCAAGAAGTATAAGGTTCTGTAAGGAATAAAGAAACTGCCTGAAATAATTAAAGTGATATTTTTTATTTAGAAAATGCAGTTTGAGCTAACAGCGAGCGCCAAAGCGCCCAAATGCTACAACTACATAATGATACACTTAGGTACCTGGCTAAAAACATATTTTTCACGTTCCCAGCGGCTCGTGAACTCGGTCTTGAAGTAGACCTCCGTGTGACGTCAGCTCACAAGGCCACTGAGGAAACTCTTCGCATAATGCAACAGTACGAGGATACTCACGGAGCCTTGGTTTTCATCGCTGTTGCTGGCAGATCTAACGGACTTGGCCCAGTGCTGTCTGGAAACACTTCGTACCCTGTGATCAACTGCCCACCTCCTTCAGACAAACTTGTTCAGGTACCTTTTTGTAATTGCAGGTACCAGTCATCGATTAGCTCTCTTAAAACAACGTGTAGTTAGTAGATTTTGTTACTTACACTCAGGGTTATTGTTATTTTAAATTAATTATTTGTATCCATTCTGTCTACAAAAGTCACGCATAAAGTGGCGTGTTTTAGGTCCTATGCAATGGACAGTGATTGTGACGTTATTGAGTGGTCTTGTATCTTGTGTGTGGACTCCTGTGTCCGCATTAAGACTAAAAGGCGGTCCATTGTGCTTCAGGATGTACCCACTGTTATTATGATAGTCTTAAAAGGTTGATGAATATTCGTGGTGGTGAATGATACCAAGGGCCTAATTCTCGGTCATCTCAAGAATGTATGATTTCCTTGAGTAATTCATCAACGATCTCATCGTAGAAGCCTCGTCAGCTACGATATACGGAAAACGTATAAAAAGTGCGGGGTTGTGCAATGCCAATTTGTTTTTAGGAGACATTGAAAATCTCGGTCAGCCCGAGAATAAGGCCCCTACTAGTGATGACTGATTAGTGACGTACCTAAATTATTTATTTCCAGGACATCTGGTCGTCTCTCTCTGTGCCATCAGGCCTAGGCTGCGCCACAGTCATCTATCCCGACAGTGCCGCGCTAATGGCAGCTCAGATCATCGGTCTCCAGGACTACATCATCTGGGCCCGTCTTCGCGTCAAGCAGCTCGACATGGCTGCGGCCTTGAGGCAGGCTGACAAGAAACTTAGGAACTAGGATTAGTGTGTGTTTACATTTTTAAAAGTGCCTTTTAGAGTGAATGCTATGGTCATAAAGAGATGATGTGTGATTACAAAAATATCCTCGAATTCGTTTGTAAGCTTTTTATACCGCTGTATTAGAACTATGTATATCTTATGAAATTGTGCAAATCAACTTTTGAATGCAGCAAAAATCTACATTCCGTTATTAACAATAAAAATCAGATTATCCTTATTAATATTATAAATGCGTTTGTAACTCTGTCTGTCTGTCTGTCTGTCTTCCTGTCTGGCTTTCACGCCAAAACTACTGAACCGATTGAAATGAAATTTGGTACACAGATAGTTGAGGGCCTGAGGAAGGACATAGGCTACTTTTTATTGCGAAAAAAGGGTTGTAAGGGGTTGAAAATAGGGGTTGAAAGTTGTATGGAAGTATCGTCATTTATAGAGCTAGAAACTTAAAACTTATTTTTTAGTCTGTTGATTTGATATAAAAAAATATGACATTCAAAGTTTGTGCTGGGGGGGTAGAGGGAGGGGAGTACAGGGGGGAGTGTGGAGGGGAGTACAGGGGAGAGTGTGGAGGGGAGTACAGGGGGAGTGTGGAGGAGAGTACAGGGGGAGTGTGGAGGGGAGGTGTGGGGGGAGTGTGGAGGGGAGTGCGGGGGGAGTGTGGAGGGGAGTACAGGGGGAGTGTGGAGGGGAGGTTCCGGGGAAGTGTGGAGGGGAGGTTCGGGGGAAGTGTGGAGGGGAGTACAGGGAGGAGTGTGGAGGGGAGTACAGGGGGGAGTGTGGAGGGGAGTACAGGGGGAGTGTGGAGGGGAGGTGCGGGGGGGATGCAGGGGGAGTACAGGGGGAGTGTGGAGGGGAGTACAGGGGGGAGTGTGGACGGGAGGTGCGGGGGAAGTACAGGGGGATTGTGGAGGGGAGTCTGGGGGGAGTGCGGGGGGAATGTGGGGGGGTGTTGAAGAGAGTGGGGGGAGTGTGGGGGGAGTTCGGAGAGGAATGCGGGGGGGATGAAAGTGTGGCGTAGTACGACGCCATATGTCTAAGTTTAGTAAGAGGGCAGACGACTGTGTCACGTGCACGGGAATATGACGTTGTTATTTAATTACTGTTTTCTTCCGCTGCAAATTAAAAATGCTACCCATAGACATTATACCACGCGGACGAAGTCGCGGGCACAGCTAGTATAAAATATCTATTAAAGATGTATTATTCTGAACCTACCTAGAGGACCTACCCCTATGCCCTTATTATTACTGAATACATCACTGCAAACAGGTAAATAGGTTCAAAAACACGACCTCATTTTCAATTCTAAGTATAAACTTATTCTAGGTAAATATCATGAGTTGAGATCCCCTATTAGGGAGTTATGGAAATAGGTACCAACTTAGACAATTTACATCTATAATAGATCATTTAGATCTAGATTGTCCAAGGCTAAAACACAAAAATGTTTAAAGTCTGGCAGCACAATGGCAATTATAACAACTAGTCACACTGAACCAATAGACGTGAGTAATGTCAGTCAGAGTCAGTCATGTCAGTGTCATCAATGGCGGCGGTAACGTCAATGTCAGCTGTTTTACGAAGTGGCCGTTCGGGGTTGTGTTGTGGAATTGTAGGTGTAAGAAATTCGCTTAGATCAATATTTACGCAGAGAATGGCAGAGAAACCGGCGGAATACTCTTCTGCCAATGGCTTCGAGAGTAAAACTCCGTTTTTGATCGGTGTGGCGGGCGGCACGGCCAGTGGGAAGGTGAGCATGAGGCGGCCCTTTTCGTGCACTCCAGATTTATTGATTTTTTGAGCTACGGTTCGAATTACGTAACAGGTCCTATGAAGAGTAAACCTATGGGATTGCTAATGGTCAACGCTGGCGAAGAATGAACACTGGAGAGCTTTTTTTGCAACAGTCATGCAATCCTAACCTCTGATATCATCACTGACCAAAACAAATCATTGAATGAATAACATAAGCGTTTGTATAATTATTTTATAAAGAAATGAATCAGCATACTATACCAGGTCCTATTTGAAACTGATAGTTTAAATTACTAAATATTCTGCTGAATGGTTGCATTAGATTGGTAAGGTAGAACCATAATAGTACCTTCGTCTACATAAGTAAATTTAAATAGGCTAGTTTTAGTCCCAATGCTAACGCCAAGATTCTCTGTGCAGTCAACAGTATGCCAGCGAATAATGGAGAAGCTCGGACAGCAACACAAAGAGCGGACCGAGAGGAGAGTGGTCTGCATCAGCCAGGATTCATTCTACCGCACACTCACCCCTTCAGAACGGCTCCGAGCTGAAAGAGGCCAGTTCAACTTTGACCATCCCGATGCATTTGATGACAAGAATCTGTTGACAGTGTTGAAAGATATCTTGGCAGGGAAAAAGGTGGAAGTACCCGAGTATGATTACATCACAAATTCTATCAAGTGAGTCATATTTATTTTGATTCAATGCTTAAACAGGTATGGTCAGCACCAAAAGTAAATAAACATAATATCTGGTTTGTAAATTTTTTTTTTTATGTAACTAGCTGATGGAACAAGCATATGGCCCACCTGATGTTAAGTGGTAACCATCGCCTATAACAAAGCAATGCCTCGTAGGTCACGCACGTCAGGAACGCACCATACGTTCATTAGATCAAAGGTTCAAGCTTAAAGGTTCAATCAAGTCAAGGATCAAAGGTTTAAGAGTCATTTTAGATTCATTTAAGGCTGGTTTCATGGATTGCTAATTTACAAATTAAACACTGACAACTGTTTTAGTCAGTAAATAGTTGTCACTTTAATTTTGAGAGCCCTAATTCACACGGATACAAGTTTAAATGACAAACAGTTAAATAGCTAACTTTAGGCAATGCTGCAACTTATTTGGAGAACAGGAGGTACTTGATGAGCAGACTGGTTTCCGCAAGTAGGCCGCAAGTGGGCCCTTTTTGCGTGACGGGTGGATGCCGCTAGGTCAACCACCCGATGTCTTCCAGGAAGGCCAGCAGCTGGTGAATTCGGGCGCAGGCCTCCCTAAGTGTCTTCGGTGCTCCAAGATGTTGCTCTCGTTGAGGCGCCATACTGCTGCACTCCAGGAGTACATGCGCGGCAGTTTCCTCTGTGCTTATACATCCTCTGCAAAGAGGACTGTCTGTAACACCTAGTGTAAACAAGTGCTTGTTCAGCGAGCAATGACCTGTGACAATTCCGACGATAAGGCGAAGTTTGTCACGCTTCAGGCTGAGGAGTTGGCGGGAGTATCTCGGGAACAAGAATTTATATTTTTTTTTTTTTCCACCAGCCCACACCGCTCGCACACAATCTACCCTGCTGATGTGGTCCTCATCGAGGGCATCCTTGTGTTCTACTTCCCAGAGGTCAGAGACCTGTTTCACATGAAGCTATTTGTTGACACAGACTCCGACACCAGACTCGCCAGAAGAGGTATGTTCTACTCACCACTTTTAGATGTTATAGTATTCTAAGTATTTTCAAGAAAATTGATTATAATAAATTATGTATTATATCAGCTATCTGGTCCCATTGAAAAGCTCTTCGTAATTTGGGCTAGATAAGTGGATTGTCTACAATAGTTATTTATTTATTACTTGAAGAAACTTACAATTAAACAAATATTTACAAAATGTACAAAATACACAAGAAACAGTTGAGCTATCTGCAGATCGTTACAAACGATCTAGAGATAGCTCAACTGATCCAAATCAGTGCCAGACGGAAGCGTCCCCAAGAGACTGGCCGCATTGCCACGCTGAATAGCAATGCTTATACGCTGCGCCAGATACCCACCAGCGCTTTTTATTACTCGCAGCCTGTCCCGGCTTCAAAAAAAAATAATTAGGATATTTATTTTTTAAACACAAATATAGCCTATGTTACTGGGTGAATATAGCTTTCCAATGGTGAAATAATTTTTAAAATCGGCACAGTAGTTATTGAGGCTATGCATTACTATCATACACACAAAAATACAAATCTTTCCTCTTTATAACATTAGTAAAGATTTATTTCTAGTCTATTCAAGGTTCATCTAAAACAGGGGTGGCCAACTTGATTAGACATAAAATCTACTGTTTACTAACGAAACCCTGTGCGATCTACCACTTACGTAATTCGACGTTTCGACGGAACAGCGATTGAAAAATGATACAAGGTGCTGTAATAGTTAGTAATTACGCTGCGCAACCTCGTCTACTTATTTATAATTTTTGCCTTGCCACGATCGACTGGAAATAAAGTCGCGATTGACCGGTTGGCCACCGCTGATCTAAAATGTTTTATTGTTTGTTTAACAGTACCCCGCGATATAATGGACCGTGGCCGGGATCTGGAGCAAGTGCTCAACCAGTACATGAACTTTGTGAAGCCGGCGTTTGAGGAGTTCTGCTTACCGGTGAGCATTCATTATTTTACTACCTTTTGCGGCTTTCATTCTCCTGGCAGGACTGAGCAGGATGTATAATATATTACACACACACAATGTAGCCTAGAGAGCACTGGTGGTCTAGTGGTAGCGGCCCCGCCTTCCGATCCTAAGGTCGTGGGTTCGAAGTCGGCAAGTTTATCATGCGCACTTGATGTGCGGGCAGGTTTTTCTGCAAGTAGGCCGCTGGCGGGCTCTTTTTGCATGACCCTTGACACGTGTTGCTCGAACTTTTTTAGGTTCTACGACACGCCGGTTTCCTCAAGATGTTTTCCTTCACCGTTTTGAGAGTGCACTATATAGTGCACTATATAGTATAGTGCACATAAATTTTTCGACAGAAAAACTCATTGGTACAAGAGTGGATTTGAACCCACGACCTTCGAATCGGAAGGCGGGGCCGCTACCACTAGAACACCAGTGCTCTCTAACACTTCTCCAGTGCTTCACTAGCCAGGACTGAGCAGGATATGTATTACACACTCACAATGTAGCCTAGAGAGCACTGGTAGTCTAGTGGTAGCGGCCCCGCCTTCCGATGCTAAAAAAAAAATACAAAATCATTTATTTACCAAAGAACATAATATTACAGTCTTATTTACTGGTGGTCCCCGCACTAGGACAAGCCTGTATCTAAGCTAAGGTCGTGGTTTTCCTATCCTGACGTGCAGTCGTGCACCAATATGATTACCATTATTTTTTTCTGTATGTGCACTAAGACAGTACTCAATGGGTGAAGGAAAACCTTGTGAGGAAACCTTCATGTCGTAGAACTCTAAAAAATTACAAAAAATATGTATAAGTTATTATATTAGCTTCTGGTTCCCATAGTACAAGCACTGCTTAGTATGGGCTAGTTAGTGTTGTGTGGTTTGTCCAAAATATTTATTTTATCGTGAATTTCGCATGAATTTCGTTGTTTTGCGGCCGGAACAGGCATGAAAACATTACAACTTTGACGCCCATAGGTCCAAGTTTTTAAGAAATCTTAGCTCGATCAATTATTGTTACTTAAAGTTATACTTTTCTTTCAGACCAAGAAGTTTGCTGATGTCATCATACCCAGAGGCGCAGACAATTTAGGTGAGTCTTATTTGTGACCATTGTAGTTTCCATTGTTTTGTGCCGTTGAATTTATTTACACAAAGAAACTTACAATTAAACAAAATATTTACAAAATAAACAAGAAACTGTTGAGCTATCTGCAGATCGTTACAAACGTTCTAGAGATAGCTCAACTGATCCAAATCAGTGCCAGACGGAAGCGACCCCAAGACGCTGGCGGTATTGCCACGCTGAATAGCAATGCTTATACGCTGCGCCAGATACCCACCAGCTCCTTTGTACCGTTGTATTTCCTTCGTGTTTGTTCTTCGTTCGTCATTCACGCGTAAACTTGACTGACCTCCCAGTCTGTCTGTGCCATTGGTCGTTTAAATAAAGAATTATAAACTTATCCCAATCCCACATGATGATAAGGAGTCCGGTTAATGTACGGCCAGTTAATGTACGCACTGTTAAAACGATGCCACTTTTTTCCACTGGAACATTGTAAAGGCCCGTGTACACTGTCGCAGATTAACATTTCGATTATTATTATTTTTATCTAGCGATGAATAATTGTACTAAACAGGCAGCCCCATTGAGGTTATTGGGAAAACAACATTCTCTGGTACTGCGGCGGCCGCTACCGTGGCACGCTCGCTCTGCTCGCTCGCCTTGTGCGTAATTTTTATGTTCTAACATAACCTAACCTATCCAAGTCGTATCCGCCCTATAGAGTATCAAGGACAAGGTATAAGTATCGAATGCCAGAACAAAAAAGTAAATGATCATGTTTGAATTGCTCCAGTGTGCATGTGGCTTAACTGGCATCGTAATAACAGTGTGTACAATAACATGATGTACATTATCGCTTCCCATGGTAAGTCTCCAGGTAATAGCCACTGCAACGAGTCCCCTTTCCCCTTGCAGCGGCTATAACCTCCTTAGCTGCTATCTCACAGTCCGTTTCCTTGTTGCAGTGGCTATTGACCTAATCGTTCACCACATTTGGGATATAATGTACAAGAAGCGACAGTCTACGCCGAAAATGAACGGCTGCAACGGAACTCATCATGAGGTGGAGGAGAATGGACGTCGCTTGTCTGGCAGCTCGGAAGATACCCTCAGTCGATAGTCAATGACTCTCTCTGTGGCTTTTGTGTGCAAGATTTTCAAGAAGATGTGCCACATCCAAATTATAAAACCCGCTGTTTAAAGAACAAAGAAAAACGTTAAAAAACTCCTCCAGTTTGTAGGTGTTGTTGGTGTCTATGGGCGACGGTGACCGCTTACCATCAGGTGGGCCGTTAGCTCGTTTGTCTATCTTATAAATTTATGAGACAATGCTTTTTATAGGCGATGGTTACCACTTAACATAAAGTGGGCCATATGCTTGTTCCACCAACTAGTTGTATAAAAAAACAGAAACAGAAAACCTAGTACCTAACCCTAAAAGGTTTTTCGATGGTCGGCTCATCTATGAAAAATAATAAATCTTGAAATGAACTAACAAAAGCCACGGAAATTGTTTAACAATACAAAAAAACTAATTCCTCAATTTGACTACATTTATGTGTTGTGTTTGTCTGCCACTTTACGTTCGCGCACACAAATACTGAATATTGTAGGCCAGGGGCCTAATTCTCGGGCCGACCGAGATCATTTTGCAATTTTATTTTATTGCTTCTTTTCGAAGAGAGAATAGATGATTTCCTTGAGTAATTCATCAACGACCTCATCGTAGAAGCCTCGACAGCTACGATATACGGAAAACGTAGAAGTAAAGTGCGGGGTTGTGCAATGCCAATGTGTATTTAAGGGACATTAAAAATCTCGGTCGGCCCGAGAATTAGGCTCCAGTATTATTATAATACATTATTAGAAAATAGAGCTATGTAAATAATGTAAAAATAATAAGCAAACAGCTATCATAATTTTATTTACATAGTTCTATTTTTTGGGAAACTGTTGTATTCGAAGTTCAAGTCTTATTAAAAAAATAAGGAATTTCCTCTATTCCTTATTTTTTCCTTATGAGAGAGATATGAATATTTAAAAAAACTTTAGTAAAATGGAAATAAGAATCAAAACTTGTTCATTTTAACCACAACAATACCTAAAACATTTTAAGATATATTAACCTTTTTTTTAATTACATTTTAAGTCCAGTGGATAATGAGTGTATTATGTATAATTCTGTATTTCTACTAAGTATTTGTATGCGCGCACAAAGCAACCTCCAATTATGTTGAATATCAATGTATTTCCTATCTATTTTTAAGTTCCAATTTACGTTTACGTACTTTATTATATTATAAGGCTGATGCTTACAAAAGCATAGGATAAGGTATTAAATTATGGCCGTCGAGTTTTGACACTACGGGACACATTGACTGGCCTCTCAGCTCAGTTGGTAGTAGCTCTGCCTTCTGCACCGTAGGTCGTGGGTTCGATCCCCACCGAGAACAAATGTATGTGGTGAACACAGATGTTTGTTCTCTGTTTATGTGTTATATTGTATTTTAGGTGTTTCTACAAAAAAATATTTAAGTATTATATCAGCTATCTGGTTCCCATAGTACAAGCTCTACTTAATTTGGGGCTAGATAGTGTTTTGTGGATTGTCCACAATTATTATCACCCTGAGTTTCAACGTGTTATAACATTTTTTTTGTCAAGGTTTATGCATTTTTCATACCAATAACGTTTTTTGCATGTTAGTGATACAAGTATAAAAAAGATTGACGTACCAATGAGGTTTGTTTTTATAGCATTTAGTACTTTGATTTCTGTTTACTTCTATGATCGCGTATATTATTTTATTTTTGATTAAAATAATGAAAAGTCGAAACTCGTCGGCTTTAGTATAATTGGTAAATGGTTTAAGAATAAACAATAAATACGAAAAAAAATATTGAAGTGCGATGTAATTTTCAAACACTTTATAATTACTATGTACTTTATGAAGTAACCCAGTAGACACGCATTTTTTGCCAAACAAAGCCCAATGCAATACTAAAGAAGAAATAACCTAAACCTAAGTTCCTATGATAGAAAACCGACTAGAATGTACTTGGTTCAAACCTTGGGTTTGGGGATTTTGGTAAATTTACTTTATTGTTGTTCGAAGGTTGTTTCAAAATAGTGGTTTTATAACTTTTATATTTTGTTTTGGCACGATTTATATGTATTGGGTTATATAATTACAATCTTTTTGACACTGTATCTTCAGAACTACAAAAATCTTGTTGTTCTGTACGCACGTGTCTGTGTGCGGTTCTTACACAGACACTACACGAATGTTGTTCAGTACATGCGCGTCTTTGTGCGGTTCTTACACAGACACTACACAAATCTCGTTCTGTACACGCGCGTCTATGAGCTGTTCTTACACAGACACTACACAAATTTCGTTCTGTACACGCGCGTCTATGTGCTGTTCTTACACAGACACTACACAAATGTAGTTCTGTACACGCGCGTCTATGTGCTGTTGTTACACAGACACTACACAAATGTCGTTCTGTACACGCGCGTCTATGTGCTGTTGTTACACAGACACTACACAAATGTCGTTCTGTACACGCGCGTCTATGTGCTGTTGTTACACAGACACTACACAAATGTCGTTCTGTACACGCGCGTCTATGTGCTGTTGTTACACAGACACTACACAAATGTCGTTCTGTACTCTCGCGTCTGTGCGGTTCTTACACAGACACTACACTAATGTTGTTCTGTACTCGCGCGGCTGTGTGCGGTTTTTACATAGACACTACACAAATGTCGTTCTGTACACGCGCGTCTTTGTGCGGTTCTTACACAGACACTACACAAATGTCGTTCTGTACACGCGCGTCTATGTGCTATTCTTACACAGACACTACACAAATGTCGTTCTGTACTCTCGCGTCTGTGCGGTTCTTACACAGACACTACACTAATGTTGTTCTGTACTCGCGCGGCTGTGTGCGGTTTTTACATAGACACTACACAAATGTCGTTCTGTACACGCGCGTCTTTGTGCGGTTCTTACACAGACACTACACAAATGTCGTTCTGTACACGCGCGTCTATGTGCTATTCTTACACAGACACTACACAAATGTCGTTCTGTACACACGCGTCTGTGTGCGGTTCTTACACAGACGCAAAACAAATGTCGTTTTGTACATGTGCGTTAACTTTTGAAAACGTTTGTAAGTTTGCTGATGTATAATTTTCTTTGACCTGCCCTATTTTGTGGTGTACCTTATAGGTCATCCTTTTTGTGGACTAGGTACATAACTAGTTTTCAGCTTTTGACAACTTATTTTATGCATTTACCAATCAGTATACATACCTACATTTATAGTTAGGTAGTTTTGGAAGCCCAACTCTACCGTGTGTTTTAAAATAAACTTCTGTGTACTTTATGCATTTATATTGCACACAATCTTATATGTTATAGTTACCTATTACTGATAATTATGTTCAATCTTATTTAACGCGCAAAATATATGGATTTCTTTTTTTATATGCATATTTATATTTCTACACAAAAGAGTTGCAATTACTTCTCATTTTATTTACGCTGCAGCCTTATTCACAAAGACATAAAAATAAAATAAGGCTTCTTAAAAAGGGATCTAAAACAGAAAATTGAGTTTTAAAAATAGCTGTAAAGCGTAGCATTTAATTCAATGAATTTATAATTTGTATTCGATAGGGTTAATAAATATGTAATTAATATGTACTACTAAGTAAATGTGAAAATATTCAAAATCTAAAAACAAATATGTACTGATTTAGATTATAGTAATTGGCCCCAATATCTATGTATATCTTGCACGGCACAAAATATAGGTACCTTACCTATTTTCATGTTTCCCCCTAATGTTTCTTAGTTTATAATACAGTGTATGTAACCTAGTTTTAGGTGTAACTATGAATATAACTGTTTGTATCCGCATTATCGTTTTATTTAGGTTTTGTACTCCTCTAAAAATATTTTATACTATATTAGTTTGCCCCGAACTGAGATCTCGTGATGCGATCCAAATGCTCTGAAAAGTTAAGCAGGTACAAATATATACATAAATACATACTACGCACATAAAATTCCAAATTGCTCAAGTTGTTTGTAAGATCTTCGTTCGCTTCGCTCACTCGATCAAATAGGTAGTGCAGTATCGAGATTACAAGTACCTAGATAAGTTAAATACAGGGAGTAAAAAAAGATCTCCCAGAAACTGAAGATGATATTCAGACAGAATTCGTGGGGTGATTGGGTATCTTTTGTTGCAATCAAAACGTAATCGTAGTCGTGTAGCCGCATCTGTCAGTTTTGACAATAATTTGAGCTTAGATTGCAATACAAACACGAACTGAGACCAAGTTTAACTTTGACAAGGGACGATTGCAACAAGACTGAATGTTGATGTTATAAACATGAGATAGCGTATAGAAACTTCGCTTTGCAAAAGTAGTATGGCAACAGATTGGTAGATATCGAAAAAATATGGTAACAAGATATTATCTGATCGTTGATCCTTGTCAGTATCATTTATTTGTTAGCATGAAACTTTTGATTGCAACAGAAATAGACAATCGCCCAGCTGTTTTCATTAATGTTAACCAAAATCCAATCCACCAATGAGATTATAATATGTCCAAGAATTTATGCGCAATATGCCAGTAACTACTCATAAAAGGCGAAGGAACACATTGTGAGGAAACGCGGCATGTCGTAGAAACTAAAAAGTTCGAAAAAAAATGAACGAATCACACTATAATTTACACACATAGTTCGAAAGAACCGGTGACATAAAAATACTAAGGTGAAATAGACGTTCTGCTATACAGACCATCTGATCGTTGGACGTTTGCTAATTAGACTTACTGCTCATGCTTTGTTGGACATTTAGCTACTTAGACCTTTTGATCAGGAGGCATTTTTTTTCCAGTCATCAAAGATGTTTAACGTGTGATGTTGTTCGCAGTGGCGATAGATCTGATCGTGCAGCACATTTCCGATTACCTGAAGCGCAGCGCCATCGGCAAAGCGCGCGCACTGGCGGTGTCGGCGCCCGGCAGCCCGCAGCGTGGCGGCAAAGGGGGCCGCCCACACTAACGCACTTCGGTTTAACTATGGGTAAGCTTGTGCTGTTTGCACCTTGTATCCATTGGCGTAGCTATAAGGTAACCAAATGCCTGGGGCAAAATGAAACTAGGGCCCCATCAGCTAAATAATTTTAACTGGGGCCCTTTCGAACGAAGAACCCTTTGAACGTTGTTCTAAATTCGTACTCAAACCAGTTTTCTATAAGTATCTACCACCGCTACTACCTTGAATCTGGTTTATGTATTTTCCAAATTTGGGAGACATTTGCACTAGTTCAATTCATAGTTTGTAAGTCAGAATCCGAGGGGCCCCCTGACCTTCGGTTTCGGGGCCCCGTCTAGCTCGCCGCAGCTACGCCACTGCCTATACTATATCATTGGCAAATGACTCCTTATAAAGGGTTTAAATTAAGGTACATCACCATTTAATTTTAACTTGTTTTGCTACCTACTTTTATAACTTAACAAATAATTAAGTTACCTTTCTTCTTTTAACTCGCTTACTTTATAATTTGTTTAATAAGATTTCCATGTAAATATTCCATGAAAATTCAAATCATTTCCAACATAATAATATAGGTAAGTTTAAGGGACTCGATGAAACTAAGGGTTCCTTTCCGGATTTCAGAATCTTAATGCTCGTAATAAATTGCTGGTTTATTAGACTTCTTAATTATTTACCTTTTTTGTTTTCATTTGCAGATCCTGTGCTGGAATATTGTGAGGCAGCAATAATGCATAGTTTGTATTTGTATGGTTGGTAAGCACTAACGGTGTGTAAGTGTAACACGCTCGTATAGAGGATGTGGTTTGGATTACGAGTCAGTTTCCATGAGCGAGCGGCCAAGTCGGGGCTGAGTGGCGAAATAGATTATATTCACATGTACTTGCAATTTTTCAATAAACTAGCTATACTTATAAACACAATTGAAATTTAATCAATGCTTAAATTTAGCCCTGTCACTGTTTGCCATTACCCAGTGGTAAGAGATGGCAATAGTTTGAGCACTGTTTATCTTTTGACATATTTTTATAAGTAAGGCCATAGCTATCTAGTAAAGTAAGAATGTTACCACTACTCAGTAATTTTACGTATTTAGTTGTAAGTAACAAAGGTTGTTTCATATCTTTTATTAAACGTAATTCCTGGTAATTTTAGATTCATAGAGCCGCCTAGAGATGGATCAATGCAGCGCACATGCCATTTCGACGCCACTCGGCCACGATTTCGCCAATTTTTAAATTACAATCTTACAAAGAACCGTCATATCTACGTTTATGTACCTTATTACCCTGTAACTTCTCTAGTAACTAACTAGTCAATCGGAATAGTTACATGCTCAAATGGCTTTGCACTTATGGCAGAAAAGGGAGGCAATAATGTACATCCAGTTATTACGATGTCATTCATGTACACTGTGGCAATTCAATCATTGATTTCTGTTTTTTTATACTGGCACTGGAGACTTGTACGTGATAGTTTGTAAGCTGGATCCGACTTGGGTTGGTTAGGTTATGAAACATTAAAATACGCACAAGGCGAGTGCTGCGGCAGCGGCCGCCTGTAGTGCCAGAATATGTTTTTTTTTTACAATAGCATCAGCGCTATCCCCTTTAAGACAATTATCCAACGCTAGATAAACAAAGTAATAATTTAACTATTGAACTGCTATACATGGGCCTCAACAATTTGACAGTGAAAAAAGTGGTTTCGTTTTAATTGGCCGTACATTAACCGGCCCTGCAGAAAATAAATATCCTTGAATATAGTTCATCTTTGGATCGATCATAAATAAAATATCTATTTGTAGACTGCTAAGAGAAAAAATACCGTTGATCTACTTGTGATCTATGGAATAACCTCTATGGTAGTGGATTTAAAATGCATAAAACTATTGATCCAAAGATGGACCTTGAGGAGAAACACATTCATGGGCATGGATCCATGGAGGACAAAAAAACCGTAACTCCAAAAGTGGATTGAAGAGCATAAAAAAAACTAAATCCACAGGTGGACCCATAGACAATAATTTAACATTTTCTGTTTTTTTGACTGTACTTCAGGATACTTCACTAGCTGCAGTTCTATTTGGAATAAAATCTGTAATCCAAAATGTCAAACAATCTGGAATATTTCTATCCAAACAGATAATCGAACTACTTGTAGGGCTGGATATAATAAACGATCAAATCTATGGATTCACTTGTGGAACACGCTTTTAGATCCAATTTGATGGAGCGGTTGAATATACGTAAATAGCTAAAGTAAAATTGCCAACTAGCATGTGTAGGAATTTAAAGTAAAGGCTTTGCTTTATTTCAGAAAGATTTGTAAAATTACTAGCGACTTTATTCGTCATAATTGTATTCCAGGATACTTGGACGATGATTTTGAGGCTGTTAAATTTGACTTTTGTAATTTATATGTTAATTTTCATGTTGTTAATCGTTTAAAAATAAGGGAGTTATTTGTTTTAGTTTTAGATTGAATAGAGAGAGATAAGTTTGTCGTTTTAATGTCTCTCTTTCATATTTATTAGTAGATTAACGTAACTGGAGATTGGCGAATTGTTTCCGCCATTATCCGATTTAATGAATGCGTCTCCTTATCAATGCCTTATTTTAATGTAAGAGTAAAAAAAAATATTATAATTAAGTCTATGTACATAGTCCCCAATCCGAATAATCGAACAATTCACAAAAGTGTACCCTTATCGGATATTGATAATTAACTAGGGTCCTTTGCACTTTGGAATTCAAAGAATTTCCAAAAATGTTGAATATTCTTTTAATTTTGATTGGGGTCTCAAAGTACGGCTGTTATTAATTTCATTAATGTTAATTAACAGTTTTTAATTAAATATCGGAAGTCTAACAAAGAGTTAAAAAATAACCATATTTATATCTCCAACATAAATTAGTGACGCCTATATTTAAAATAACCAAAGATTTTATTTATATTTTAATATTAATTCGAGGCTATTAATAAGTATTTTTACTATAAAAAAAATGTTTATTGAGTTGTGTGAATTGTCCACAATGTTTATTTTATTGATAAATTATACCTAGCGGGAGATAACTTATCCTAGTAGTTCTGTGCTAGGGTGTGCTTTTTTAGTGACAGAACTTGTGGGAAAACATAATCCCAGTCAACAGAACTACTGGGAACAAAGATATTACACTTAAATTGAATTTGGTTAGTATTTTATTTATAGGCCTAAATAAAAATACATTTTCAGTGTTTTTATATCTTTGAAAATGTTGAAATGTGTTTGTTACATAATTATTCATTTTTAAAGTTTTATCGTTTTTATTATGCTTAGTGATTTTTATATTTTGCTGTAAACCAAATTAAAACATAGGCTTATATTCCAACTTAAGTAGTATGTTTAGCAATAGTTCCGTACTTATTCAAAGTTTTTTATGAACAGTCGCACAGTATAGTGTTTCTCATTAGTTTACTTAATATTTGTGTAGGATAGGCTGACTTTTTTCATGTTTTCACCTTTAATTAATTGAAATAATATTGATATTTACTGAACAGTGAGAAGTTTGTTGCTTTGACTGTGTTAATTGAAAAGGTCGAAACACATTGAGCGTGTTTTAGGTTACGCCAAATTTCTATAGAAATAGAGGTCCCGTGTAATTAGCCTTCGAGACCGCGCTTAAGTATTTGTTTGTGGCGCAACGTGCGACGCAAAACCCGTCGCGCGAGAAACGCTAAGAGTGTTTGCCTTTTTTTTTCTTTATTATTTTAAAGAAGTGCGGTGAAAGGATTTTTAGTGTTTGCTAAAAAGCTTGGTTGACGTTTAAGTTGCCAGAACACAATCACGTCAACTTTAAATTATTTAGAGTGGACACAGGACCGGGTTCATAATTTTGGGGTAAATTGGGGCCCCGCACCGACTAGGGGCCCACGGGGGCAAAGTCGATGCGGGCCACGCACCCATAGAAAAACGTTTCATTCCCCATTATTAACCTCCTGTAATGCTCGCCTAGGCAATCTAGGGCCCCCGGTAGGGTTAATCCGGCCCTGAGTGAGCACTTAATTCGACCATAACCTGGCTAAGGGTTAAATAGGTAGCGTGCTTCTCAAATTACTAACAGCAAATGCTTAGATCTCCTTCGACAGTGGTGAACTCCGTTTGCATGAGAACGGTCGGCCCTAATGGATAGTTAGGTTTGTTTAACTCGGATTTTTAATTAGACGAAGCTAGCTGACGTTTACTGTGTTGTCAGTTTTTGATGAAATAAAAATAGTGTTGTGACAAAGTGAATGATTGAAAAAACTCCTGAATGAATGAAATTGCCTCGTTTTTCTAGTGAATAGTTAGTGTGCCGAACTTGACTTGACGTGCTTGGTTGAGGATCCATATCGTTCGCGCGAAACAATATAGCGACAAACACAACGTAACGAAAAACTTTACAAAAACAATTACTAAACAGCGTGAGCGCAGAAAAACATTCGTGCTATCAAACCAGAGGTTAGAAGCCGAATTACAAACAAAATGGTGGCGTTCATCGGTGTTGGCACTAGTCGCCACGCCGCGCTTTGTAATAAACCGTTAAAAAACTGATTGTAGTTACATAACAAGTGACTTATATCTGAAAGTTCCACTAACAGAGAAGACCGAGGATGTAGAATTCAAACCACTTTATAGCCTTTTCTTCAATTTTATTAACAACTTGAGTACTTTATGGATCTAGATACATTAAGCTAAACTTGTACATGGCTATCGCCGAGACGAACTAAGTGGACTTGTCTTGTCGACGGTTCAAAACCGAATGCCTGCTTGAATAACCACTCGCTTCCTTGCAAACCCCAATCTTCCCCACTCTTGTTTTTACAGCTTGAAGATTGAGGCTTGAAGGTTGGAGTTCAAGCAACTGATGGAAATCCAACTACAGTATTGATTTATTGATCTCTGAATAATTGTGTATTTTTGTAACGGTAACAAAACAAATAATATTTTTATGAACCTAATCATCTTAATATTAATTAATAATACCTTCTATTAACAATTTAGTAACAAAGTCCACACTTCCTGTCAATTAAGGTACCAAAAGGTTTCAAATAACATCTAAAACTCATGGAATAATAACAGAAGCTTACATATCAGAGCACTTTTATAATTTTTTTTATACAAATTTCAATATTATTTTATAGTTTGAAATGATTAACTATTCACTCATTGTTCATTCATCTGATTGAACGAGAACTGAACGCAGCACTATTACTTTAAATATGGCAACATTATTTTACAAAGTGACATTAGCTACTGTCAGTCGGTATCGTCTAATTAAAAATCCGGCTATAGTTATTTTTGAGATTTGCGCCATTGTTTGATGTGGAAGAAACTAATTTATGAGAACGCAGACTCAAAGTTTGCGTTCTAGTAAATACGGTTCACCAAAGCTTTAGCCTCAAATATGTACTATTGTTTTGCTTTAGTGTGCACTCCGCCCTGATATTTCTAGGTAATTTATTTATGTTTTGTTAGACGACACAAATGTAATTTATTTTTGAAATAAAGCTATTTATTTAAATATCTTGTTCTTATTTTCAAACCTTCCAAACATTTATCAAATTTGTAGAAACATTACAACCACGAACGGACACACACACACCCAGTGAAGATTACTTCTGTGAAGATACACATCACATAAATAAGAGTAAACTGGCCTTTGCATCTATTGATTTATATAACGTCAGGGGCAACTGGTGATCATGATCACTCAAGCCTTACTTACGGGACGCTATAGCCCCTGGGACAGGATTTTAGATGGCATAGGCTTGCCCAGCACCGATACCATCCTGACAGCTTAGTCGGCTTAATCCACGGATATTCATGGTCGATACGTGCGGAGCTGAAAGCCATGGGTTTCCTTGCGATGTTTTCCTTCACCATTATGAGCACTAGCATTGTACATATTTTTTTCGAACAGAAAAATCCATAAGTACCTACACAACTAGATTCGAAATCATGACCAGGATCGGAGGGCGGGTTTCCTACCACTAGGCCTCCAGTGCATTACTGCCTGCTTAAAGGACATTAATAAAACATCTAATAAAATTTGATCCGCATTTATTACAGTTCATAAAATTAATTATTGCAGTAATAATAAAAATCGAGTTACATCGTTGTTTTAAAATAGATTTTGCTTAAATTCTCATCTTATTCTAAATGTTTGGTTGAAGCGTACCGTACGGACTAGAGGACGCTTTTCTTTGCAGAATAGACATTTTTAAATAATCTGTTCAGACCTCTATTAAGAAATTGAAAAAAGAAAATGATGATTTTAGATGAACTGAAAAGATAAGATAAAAAGGCACTGTACGTACATAACGGATATTTCACGGACTAATCGACCAATTCAATATTTGACAGGCGGTTTAACTCAAATTTTGTAAGCAAATTTCGCAAACACCTGTCAAAATATTTAATCGATCGATTTGCCCTACGTTCTTCTGGTTTACAAAATAGGTCATCTACATAGTTGTGTTGTCAAATGTTTCAACTTGGAAATTTTTAAGAAGATTTTAGAATATATTTCGATTTTGTCTATTCCATGCGCCCAGCGTATCGCACGACGCTCCATCAAACATGTAATATTTACAGATCACGCCGGGCAGTTTCCAAAGAAAAACCAACTAAAAACTATACAAAGTAAATTCGTATAAAAACTGCCCGATTTGAAAGTAGCGCCTATGTTTGTAGTGCCAGGGTGTTTTGAAAATTATTTTCTTTTGAAAGATGCATTTAGGAATAAAAGCTGCGTTAAATCGAGTACTACTAGCACACTTAATTTATAATTTTTTACACTTCATTTCAGTAAGTAACTTTATTATTCTATTTATTATTTGCATCACCCTGTATAACGTTATTATTTAAAACAAAAAAACAAAGGATAGTTTTAACTGTATGTTAAAGGTACATTTTACAAGTACCTATCAATAAGTTTGCAAAAAAATATACTATCCAGTAACACTTTCAACAATTTTTTTATACATTTATAGCGTAATTTTAAATAAGAAAGTTACAGCCTGTTGCACTATTGATATATTATAATCGTAGCTTATAAATTGGTGACCCAACATTGCGTTGACAGGGCAAATACTCAGGGGGCTAATTCTCGGGCCGATCTCGATCATTTTGCAGTTTTATTTTATTGCTTCTTTTCACAACCCCGCACTTCTTCTACGTTTTCCGTATATCATAGCTGTCAAGGCTTTTACGATGAGGTCGTTGATGAATTACTCAAGGACATCATCCATTCTCTCTTCGAAAACAAGCAATAAAATAAAATTGCAAAATGATCGAGATCGGCCCGAGCATTAGCCCCCAGATTTCATGATTTTTGAGCATTTTCTTTGTAAAAGTGACACAATTTAGAAAGTTATTATAAATTCTGTGGTCATAATTTTGTAATCTCGTTACTTAATACAACACAAGCGCAATTTATTTGGTCATAAAATAATATACAGATGAGGACACAAATTCGCAACCAACGCGCATCTATAAACAAAATGGCGCATAATTATTTATAATCAAAATAAAGATTTTTATAAGCTGATTCTACATTTGTACAGTCTGCGCTAACTGAGCATCTAAGTTGTTACTGTACCAAACGCAAACAATAATTCATGTTGAAAATTATAGCGTACATCTTCTGTATAATCATCAGCGTCAAAAGTAGATTTGCATTTCTGCTTGGTAAAGTTCGAATATTTCTAAAACTAGTTCATAAATACATTTCATTTCATCGTTTCATTCCACTTTAGATTGAAGTTTTGAATTTTATTAGAAAGGTTGCTTTTATGCCACAACTATTTGCAAGCTAAAGTTGCCGCACCTCTGATAAATCCCAGAGAAAAGAAGAATTTAATAATTGAAATTAACAATCTACTTTTGATGCTGACTGTACGTACATAACCAAAAACCAATACAGGTGTTTTGTCGCTTATATATTTATAGTACAAATATTTACAGCATGTATAATATTTAAACTATTTAACCGTTTTAAATATGAATTTACTTCTTTCATGCTTTTTCAGGCTTACGTCCGCTAGAGCGCTGCTGTCCTTAACTTTACAGTAAGTTCGTATGAGCTAGTCAAATGTGGTGTGGTTTCATTAGGCCGCTCCAAGGCCTCCTTCGTCACCCATTCAAAAGACCGGGCAGAACGTTGCCGAGTCGATCATCAGAACAAGCAAAGCTACCAACGCTTCTAGTAAGATTTACAGTATAACAAAACTTTAAGCGTCAGCTTTAAATTTTGATTCACTGCCGCACTAAATTGAAGAATTGTTATATTTCTAACAGTTCCGTTTCAGTGAGCTTCTAATTATATCTCTCTCATGGTAACCAGTTGTTACTTCACAATAAACAAATTAAACCGTTATTTGTACTTTTCGCCCTAATGTAAATAAAAATTCTGTATAAGCAGATAATTTAATTACATATAAATAAAAAACTACCCTCAGTAACAAATCTCTGATTATTGTTACAATTTCTCTATTCAATATTTTGTCTAAATTTAACTAACTCGCCAATTAATAACATCGAGATTTAAATAATTTCAATAGCATTTAGGAATCGCTCACCGTTTTTAAATATTACAATTCCAGAAAATAATATGACTTTCTAAGCTCCTAACTCTTCAAGAAAAACTGCGCCCACAAACTGTTAACTAATTTTGAACCTTAATTCGAAAAGCATGGCATTCAATATCACTTGTACAAAAATCTATATAATACCGCGGTGCTGAACTATTTACACAAGCTTCGCAATTTACATAGTTTATAAATACATTAAGTTATAACCTTTATAGGCGTGAATATAATATAATGTATGTAAAATATTTGGATTTTAGAAATTGATTCTTATTGTCTGACTTCACTGAATGTAGAAAGGGGAGACAATAATGTACACCCAGATAATGTACACCCAGTTATTGTACACCCCGTTATTACAATGCCAGTTAGGACTCATGTACACTGTAGCAATTAAATAATTGTTTTTAGCTATTTTGTTCTGGCACTGAATACTTGTACAGTGGGATACAGCTCAAGCTACCTAAAAACAAAGAAAAATGACGCTTACTGCAAGGACATAAGAGCTAGCAGTGTGTAGTCTGATGCGTATCCTTGTGTACTACAAAGATAAGTTTTGTTACAATTCGTTTATTGCAATCGAAGCTCAAAATAATGTCAAAACTGACAGATGCGACTGACAGACTGCAACAAAAGATACAATCAACCTAATGGTGTCCTTTTCCTATTTCCCCTATGCAGCTGCAACAGAAATTATGTTCTCAAATTGTATTGTTTTTATGTTATACCTTTGACGTAACTAAGTGTTCTTCAAGCCCCTATGGTTTTAATAAATGAACTGAATTGAATGACAATTACTGAATCTATTACACGGGTATTTATCGCGCTAATTACCTTATTTTATTTATTTTCCCAAAAGTAGACAGACAATGGTATCTGAATCTTCTAATAATAATATATTTATTTATCATTATTATGATAATGGTATTTTTTTGACGTGACAACGTCTTAAAATTCGATGGAGCCGGCTGCACGCACGAAAAAACATTACTCATGCGGCGTTACGTCGCGGTGAGGCGTTCCTTAAGGCTTGAAGCGCAAGCGAGAGCGCGGAACGAGCGACAAAGAGGAACAATCGGCCTCCGCGTTCGGCAGCGTTCGACATCTGTCTCTCTCGAACTTTAGTGAGCGATGCGTCCGCGTGGACAGCTGTATTACGTTGTCACGTTCATCTATCGTCAGTAAACCGACTTTACAGGTAACCGATTTTTTTCTTTTTTGAATGACTACTGCTTGGTACATATTCATGTAGTAGTGAAGATATGACTCGGGGTGCTTCTAGTCGCTAGGTCGGGGCGGCGGGCCGCGGGGCGGGAGGGGAGATGCAGGCATGCTCCAACTCTCGGTGGCACCCCATCTAGAGACAATGCTACATGTTAGTGCGTGTATAGTGGCGGTATGAAAATGTTCGTCGATTTTCAACTTGATTTGTTCAACGTATCAAAGACATATACATTTATTTATTTACTACATAGGAAGTAAGGTAAGCACAAAAAAACCAGTAAAAAACAAGGACACTAAAAGAAGAAAGATACAAACAATACATCGATACTGGAGAAGTGCGTCGTGTTTCTGTGTGCTACAGCAGCAAAAGGGCCTTGACTCAGCATAATGCCTAGCTTCTGTGAGGAAGCTATGCACATATGTACCACAATCACATACTTCCTTTTGAAACTGAATATACAGAATACACCGATAAGTTAACGTCACAAATTATGTTCATGTCAATTGTGTTCATGATCAAGGCACTGGTGCAAGCGAAAACAGACTCTAAGATGACGAACATTTTCATACCGCGACTGTACACGTTATACACACATCAACATTGTCTAGGGATATTCCATTTCGAATAGATTTTCTGTTTTTTTGAGATTTCGTTCCTACTTTAATTTTTATTATTAAATAATATCAAACAGTTGTATATTTTTATTATTAATAATTAACACAAAATAAAGATTCTTGCCATACCTAGTTTCTAAATAAATTATTTTCAGTTTTTGTAAAAATCATCAAAATGTTGAATATAGACAATGTTGATGAGTGTACTTTGAAGTTATCTTGCTGATAAAACCGGAAAAAGCTCATTAGGCTGAGGCCAAACGAGCGTAATTTTGTGAGTCGTGAGTCGCGTATTTTTGGTCGCAGAAATTCTGCCTGGCAGAAATTCTGTTGGGATGCCAGACGAGCGCATTTTATTCAGTTACTATCGAACGTTTATAGCAGATGTTTGCGTCGTGCAATGGAACCGATGAAAATTTTGTGTATTTACGAAGCATATTTAGAAGACGAAGAAGTAGATAACACCAGAAAACAATTAAAATCAAAAAGCTATGTGCCTTCTCGAAATGACAGAAAACGAATCCCCCCCGCAAACTCTATTCGGTCCGAATAACGCGTGTGAGTCGACAGACAACTCATTTTGCGTCGCCGTGTGAATGAAATATGACTTTTGTATGAAACCGAATGCAGCAGAATTTCTGCGACCGAAAATACGCGACTCAGAACTCAAATTATTACGCTCGTTTGGCTCCACCCTAACTCAATACAATTATGGCCTTACATAAAAGCGTTACTTAGAAGTGGCGCACTGCTTAAAGTTCGCCCTGTCATTGTTTGACATTACCGGATGGTATGAGATGACAGTTGCTTAAACACTGATTATCTTTTGAAAAACGCTTGTAAGTAATGGGGTTATTGCATACACATGGGTTACTTTAGGTACATACTAGTTCTTAGATGCAAGTCAGTATCACATGGACCCTGTATAGGGTAAAGCAACATGGGGGTAGGCCAAGGTTTATAGACAGTAGTAGGTACGTACGTATATATTATAGATACACAATAGTGTTGTTCTAGTAATCAAGTTGGGCCGTTTCTTTGTAGTATTACTCGTAGTTGGCGCATGTCGTGAGCTTATATTTGTGTTGTTAGTTAATTTATTATAGATTAATAAGCTTTATGACAGCCGTATAGTAATAGTAATAAAGACAAAACGTTCTACCAAGGTCACCTTGGTAGAACGCTTCGTGCGTCTTCGAACGTCTTCTTGTTCTGTCTTTGTGGTTTTAAACCGTGTAAAACATGGTAAAGGGTGTAATAAAGCAGTGTACAGACCTGTGCCTCGGCGGATGCGCGGCATGCCTCGCGTGCGCTGCAACGTGATGCCACTTGACGTAACCGCTGAGCCGGCGCTTCAGCAGCCCGGCGAGCGAGTGCAGCCAGCCTGCACACGTGCGCGCCTTTACCCGCGGCCCTTCCCCCGCGTCCCGCCCCCCCACGACACGCGAGCCCTCTGCGCGCTCTGCCCTCAGCCCGTACGTGCTCTTTGGTCCGGCCAATGGGGGCTCACTTCATCAGCAAAGATGACGGCAACATTTTTGTATTTCGAATGCTCAAGTTTGAAGTTTTTACTTTTTATCAGCAAAGATGGCGTCAACATAAATAAATAAATAAATAAATAAATAAATAAATAAATAAATAAACATTTTCGTATTTCGAACGTTCAAGTTTGAAGTTTTTACTTTTTATCAGCAAAGATGGCGACAACATTTTCGTATTTCGAATGCTCGAGTTTGAAGTTTTTACTTTTTATCACCAAAGATGGCGTCAACATTTTCGTATTACGAACGGTCAAGTTTGAAGTTTCTACTTTTTATCAGCAAAGATAGGCGACAACATTTTCGTATTTCGAACGCTCAAGTTTGAAGTTTTTATTTTTTATCAGAAAAGATGCGACACCATTTTCGTATTCTCAAGTTTGAAGTTTTTTCTTTTAAAAATTCCGAGCATTTTTTTTAAAGATTTTATTAGAGAATTTATGGTCTAGTATAAAATGAACCCCCATCGACAATGATAAATCAGTGAGTACACTCGTGAGATAGACTGTGATGTGGGTGACCAAACAGCACATAGCTAGTTACGTATGCCTGGCGTTATTGAGCGAAGCAGACTCCTTGGTAATGGGTGATGGTGACACAGAGGCCTTGCACCTTGCTACTAAGCTACATCTAGACTGTACGCTTTTTATATACAAGCTTGTTGATTTGTATAACTCTTTGTAGCATCTTTCATATCTCAAAAGTGTATATTATGTATATATAAAAACCTTGACTTTTATTCAAAAAAGTTATTAATTTATTAATTTTATTCCAGAATCAAAATAATAGACGTAACATCTATTGTTTTAAATACCCTCAAATCGCAAAACAGTGAGGAGAAAATCGAAAATACAGCAAATAATTGTATCGATAACTGCTTTAGGAAAGATGGCGTACTTTTGAAACGTCACTGTCAATTTTGGATTATTGCATATTGAATAAAAAGCGGTACAGACTAGCCCATACAAATATAAACCTTACCAGCCAGGTGTTAGGGTCGTGTTTAGTGTAGCGAGGCATGTGACAGAGCGACAATGGGCAGGCGATGTGTGGGACGTAAGGACAGCGGCAAGCACAAGGAACCAACATTCATTGAATTTCAAAAAAGGTTATAATACTCAAGAGATACTAATGAGGTCTCATAAGATTTAGATCACGGTTGAAATTCAATGATTGTAAATATAAATACAAATGTACACAAATGAACAGTCTGAAATGTAGAAGAAATCATTTTAAGCGATACAACACTGAAGTGGTTAGGTTTTCGATACATCATAGCACTAGTGAAGAGCTGACACGGGACTTATCGAAATTGTTAGCACAGAACTTTCATCGATAAAAGTATCGATACCGATAGGCTCGTACAGAACCGTCTACATATTGGTCATCTCAAAATAGTAATAAAACAATTCAAGTACTTTAATTTATCCAATGTGAGATATACTATGAAAATACAACAATGTCCCAAAATTTTTTTATTAATTTTTATAGTGTTTACTACACTTAAGGAAATCACAAAGATTTTTATAATCAAGTATAAAAATGTCCCAAAAATTAAAAAGTTTTTTTATATTTTGATTTGTCGAACTATTTTGAAATAACCCAGAGACAAGCGACCTTTCTACGTGTCACCACACACGGGCCTTTAGCCACAACCTCAAAACGTCGCCACCGACATATTTTCTGTAGTTTTCATACATTTTATATGGACTTGCCGCACACGGTTGACGCCGGTACACCACACGCTACAAATCGTCGCTATACTAAATGTATGAAAACTACAGGAAATATCGACCCTTCTGGGATCAAATGTCGTAAAAGCCAACTCATGAGTTGGCGTTTACGACATTTGATCCCAGAATGAGTTGGCTTTTACGACATTTGATCCCAGAAAGGTCGAATGCCAGTGGCGGCGTTTTGTGGTAGTGGCCGGAGACCCGTGTGAGCGAATAGGTTCGACGGCATATGTTTACTAGTACTGTGTTGTAATGTAGCTTGTATTTCTTTACAGCTTAGCTTCCTCCGAAAGCCAACCGCTAAGCACATAGGATTGCCGTTTAAGCACATAACTCCCATGTCGTTTGTCGACAGAATATATACATAAGACTGAAGAGAGTTGTGAGAATGGTATGGAAGGAATTGTGAAATGATTGTATTGCTTTTTTTATCGTCCGAGTTTTTATACATGTTTATATTGAATTTCATATTGTAAAGTATCAAAAAAATTCAATATAAAATGTGTTGCTTTAATTTTATGATTTTTTAACGTTATTTATCACTACAACAGCTATTTAATAAATCTAGTTAATATTGTGTATGTAGTAGGTATATAGACATGCGACTACAGATCAGTTGACATACCCGTCGCGACAAACAAATCTCGGGCACTCTGTAGTTAAGAGAGTCTAGTCTGAAGTTTGTTGCCTGTTCTTCTAAGCTTGGTCGCGTAGAACTGGCGCCTAGACTCACCTAGCTTTAAGACGTTTCAAAGTGATTCTTGTGATGCAACGGAATAAACGATTTTTGAATTTAACTTTACATTATTACAAGGTGTCGACAAAACCAGTTGTGACCTCCACAGAGTGTCCGTGATTTGTACTGCGTTGAGTACGATTAGATTAGTTACTAGAAATTTGACTAGAGTGTGAATACAGCCTAGCTAAGTATCGATTCTTTGTAAAAAGCCTGCTTTGCTCGACTGCGCTAAGCGAGAGCATGCTACACCGAACTTTATTCCCGTGCAATTCGTCGGGGCATGACGTACGCGCGTTCAACGCACGCACACTCTTGCGTGTGAGTAGTACATCTGCGAGAAAGGGATGAAAGATGTGACGTCATACTACGGCGACAAACAAGATGTCCGCCGGTGAACCATGTGACTAAGCTGCGCAAAACGCAATTTTTAAATGAATTTTCGTTCTGCGCAGCAAGTTCAGCCAGCGGATAATTTAAATTTTGTCCTTAGTTGCAAATAAATTTCGCCCAACACGGTTTTATTTATATTTTTACGTGGATTTCTCTTCTTACTTATAATAATAAGTTTGACGCATCAATGTTATCGGAATGTTACACGAATGGTTCGACGAATATTTAAAATTAGTCCTGTCAGCTGTCACTGTCATTACCATTTGGTACGAGACAGCAATAATATAAAATTGCTTATCCATAGACAAGTTTTAAGAGCATAGACAATACAATCATTTCACATGACACACATACGTAGCCGTGACAAAGAGTCGCAGGTAACTACTGCCGGTAACAGACTGGCTGCCTTCGTACGCAACACATATCAATAAATATAATAGAAAAAATATTGTTTTTTATATAGCAACCATTGCTAGCAATTTAGTAATAACTGCAGGGTGAATTAAAAAGCCGTTTTCTATGGCAATTTATATTTCGGTAAATGATAGCCAATATTACTAGAACTCTTCTGTTGTCAACTGAAAACTATAATATTATAAGTACATAAAGTATTTACCAGAAATATATAAAAATAAGTACTCTCTTAGTTACTCGTTACTCTGTTAGCCCTTTTTAGTGTGGGCGCAACACTTAGAATCTTTTAAAGATGTCTAAGGGATAGCTAGAGACACGTCCAAACATCACATTCGGCACATGACTATAAAGTAAACTTTAGATTTATCTTGTCTGCGTTCTAACATTTTTTATGAAACTATTTTGTTTTAGTCAGAAACTGAACATAAACAAACTCATAAACAATTTTTCATAAAACCAGCTGCATTTAAAACGAATCCAAAATGGCGCCGGTAATCATTAATAAATAACTGTTTGCGGATAATCCACAAAACACTATCTAGCCCCAAACTAAGCCAAATAAATAAATATTATGGACCAACAATTAACACCTATGTTCATCCCACAAATGTTTTTCTCAGTGGGGATCGCATCTCTCCCTCGCACACTATGTAACCGATAGTTACGTCTCACTCTCGCGTGAAAAGCATTGGACGCCATTTTGGATTCATTATTTTAATGAAACGGGTTATTTATGTGCATATATAGCTAAACTAATTGGACCAGCAAACCATGATAAGGCAGCAATGGCTTTAAATCTCCCGTAAAGTGACTATAGCGTCTTATCCACCTTGTAGCGACTACTAGAGTACATACGTAACGGCCTACGAATACATTTTTAACACTAAGTAGTATGCCTGTGGTGTTTTATTTCTCTTCTGTCTGTAGAAAATAAAGAGTTATATAAGAACGGTGATAAAGAGGAACATTCTTATGAAAACGTCATCCTAGATAGCGGTAGTAAGATAATATTATATATTGGTAGAATGTAAACAGGAAATGCGTATTTTTATGTTATCTGTTCCGAATAAATTGAATGAAAGAAAACTTTAATTTCCCGCCATTGCCAACGCCATCTAGGAATCGTTTGAGAAGCTTTCTTTAAGTTCCTCATTCTTTTGCTACCCAATTAAATTTGACAGCGCTAAAACTGTTGTGGTCTCTTTCTTATGGATCGAAATAACAAGGACAGCTACAATCTTAGCGCTGTCAGATTATTTTAGGAAGAGTCTTGGGTTCAAATCAAGTTCATAACTTTTGGGATATAAAATCTTAGGCTCTTCATACTTCCCGCCATTTCATAGCGGCTCTACTAAGTACGCTCACGCTCAGCGCTGACGTCCACATATTGATCAATCAGCGCTGACGATCAGCGTGTCATGAAAACCAGTAGACCTTACACCAATATAGCAGCCGTTATATAAATACCTTGGTCTTCGTGTTTGTGTTTGTGCGGCAAAGGCGAGGCGGTGGCGAGTTCTGACCGGTAGCCGTTACGCAAATCCGCGCGGGTTAGACTTTGGCTGCGGGGTTCTGATAGCCTGGGATATCATAATTAAAATAAATATTGTGTACAATCCAAATAACACTAACTAGCCCCAAACTAGGCAAGGGGGCGTTCAAGTATTACGTAAGCGCTTAAGAGAGGCGGGGGGTCTTTGCTTTGCTTATTTTTGATGACATGGTGGGTCGTAATTACGTCAGCAATTACGATTTACTATTTTACACAAATGGCAACCCACAAATTGCACAGCTTGAAAACAAAACACACATGTCGGGGATAAACGCACTGCTGCTCACGAATCAATAAAAAAACAATACATTAAAAGAAAAATGCATATAATAGGTACCAATGATTAGGGGGGGGGGAGACGAGTTAGTAGTTACCTATCGCTGAGTAGTAGTGGCGAGGGCGGATGCGGATGCAATCTGTCGTGTAGTGACGTTGGTTGTTCGAACTCCATACTGCCGTTCGCTGTAACAATATCGTATTTTTATGCAGACAAAGTCGTGAATTGTTTTATACAAACTTCAGAAAGGCAAGTACCACTTTGATATACAACATTTCGTCTACGAAATATTGTTTTTGTTTCGCCTATTTGTCTCTCTCTATTGTATGGAGAAAAGATGAGAAAGCAAAAATAAGTTACGTAGTTAGAGTTGTTGTCTCATCAATTTTACATAAAAAATCACTATCAGTCTCCCCGCGACCACGGCTGTTGTAACACGGTTGAAACGTCGGGAAATAATAAAGGTAATCGCAATAAACACCCGTGTTTTCCATATAATTATAGTAATACGACTCTAATTCGACTCTCAAGCGCGATGACGCCGGTAAGACTTCTTGTGACCAACAGTAAACTGATGTCTCTGTATGTTTGAAAAAGCCGTTCAAACATCGCTATGAAAGCGTAGGGCTAACATTCAGCAAATTCTTTAGTCTGCACTAGGTGGGCGTTCTGGTTTCTGGAAGTAGGCCGCTGGCGGGCTTTTTATGCTTGACATATTTTTTCTATCGTTTTAGGTACTACGACATGCCGGTTTCCAAGATGTTTTCCTCCACCGTTTGAGAGTACCTACTGACATGTACAATGTACATGCATAAATTTTTATAATGTCCCAAAAGTTAAGAGCCGAGCGGGATTGATTATAACGTAAAACCTTTAGATGGAGCCACGGTCGCGTCCCTAAGAGTTATTCGTCGAGTGTGATTAGGATCCGATAGCGCAGCGGTCAGCGCAACCCCGTACCAAGGAGAAGGTCGCGGATTCAAATCCCTACCCCCACTACAACTAGACCACAAGTGTTTTAAAAAAATTAGGCTTACTAATTACCTTCATGTCCGAGCATATGATGTTGTCTGTGCATCCTCGGTGGCGGCTCAGGAGATCTGCCCGCACTGTGTTCTCTACTTAAACTGGAAATAAAAATAACAATTCATTCAAAATGATACAGATACATACTGGATAAAAAAAAATCTACATAATGCTAAAAATGTTTAAAAAGTAACAATTCAGTCAAAATGATACAGGTACACACTGGATAAAAAAAATCTACATAGTGCTAAAAATGTTTAAAAAGTAACAATTCAGTCAAAATGATACAGGTACACACTGGATAAAAAAATTTACATAGTGCTAAAAATGTTTAAAAAGTAACAATTCAGTCAAAATGATACAGGTACACACTGGATAAAAAAAATCTACATAGTGCTAAAAATGTTTAAAAAGTAACAATTCAGTCAAAATGATACAGGTACACACTGGATAAAAAAAATCTACATAATGCTAAAAATGTTTAAAAAGTAACAATTCAGTCAAAATGATACAGGTACACACTGGATAAAAAATTTTACATAGTGCTAAAAATGTTTAAAAAGTAACAATTCAGTCAAAATGATACAGGTACACACTGGATAAAAAAATCAGTGCAAAAATGTTTAAAAAGTAACAATTCAGACAAAATGATACAGGTACACACTGGATAAAAAAAATCTACATAGTGCTAAAAATGTTTAAAAAGTAACAATTCAGTCAAAATGATACAGGTACACACTGGATAAAAAAATTTACATAGTGCTAAAAATGTTTAAAAAGTAACAATTCAGTCAAAATGATACAGGTACACACTGGATAAAAAAAATCTACATAGTGCTAAAAATGTTTAAAAAGTAACAATTCAGTCAAAATGATACAGGTACACACTGGATAAAAAAAATCTACATAATGCTAAAAATGTTAAAAAAGTAACAATTCAGTCAAAATGATACAGGTACACACTGGATAAAAAATTTTACATAGTGCTAAAAATGTTTAAAAAGTAACAATTCAGTCAAAATGATACAGGTACACACTGGATAAAAAAATCAGTGCAAAAATGTTTAAAAAGTAACAATTCAGACAAAATGATACAGGTACACACTGGATAAAAAAAATCTAAATAATGCTAAAAATGTTTAAAAAGTAACAATTCAGTCAAAATGATATAGGTACACACTGGATAAAAAAATACTACATAATGCTAAAAATGTTTACCTTCTATGCCTAGGCGTGGCGTGTAGGTCTACCCTCGACCTCCGTTGCTGATTTTGGTGGTAGAACCTTTGTAGGACTATGGGACTAGTATTGCCGGAGCTCTGTGAAAAATGTTCTATTATTATTTTGATTCCCATCATACAGCTGGAGGTTGTATAGGTGTTTCGTTACGATTAAAAAGTTATATTATGTTACTAGTGTCCATACAAGACAAGATGGCGTCGTAATGCGTAGTTGTATTGTTTTGCCGTGTACTAAAGTAAAAGAGTTCCAGCTATATTCAATGAAGAGTTTCGCGCTAATAATACATACATAGATACATGTCTTACATTGGGCGAGGCTCGCCACCGGGCGTCGCCGGAGACGCGCCTGGCGGGCGGCGGTGGCGATGCGCACGCGTCTATAGTGCGGCGCCGCGGGAAGGGAGACTGCTTACAGAAGTCCATCTCCAGGCTAGCCGGCTGAGAGCTGCTGCCGCCGGCGCTGCTGCCGGACCCCCAGCGCGCTCTGGATAGACAAACAGTCAGACAAATCGTTTCCTAACACAGTCCTTTTTTATTAGGATATTTGTGGACCATATGCTTGTTCCATCAACTAGTTGTATAAAAAAACCCTAAATCTAAATAAAATTGTGTACATCAATATCAAGCTTATCCAAGTGTCTCTATTCTATACACTGTGGTGTACCCGGTACCTACCTATGTAACCTAGGCTAGAGATCAGTTAGTAATAAACGGACTATTCCAACATGTAGTCGTTTGTCTGCACATTCTCTACTGCATTCCCTACAACTCAGAACTACTTTAGAGACCTAACTTTAAGACCACCTTGACATTATCGTTTAATCTGTTCTACCAAGCTTATTAATTTAAAATCAAGTAACAAACTATCTACATTATAATGCCTGGAAATTCTCAATCAATAATAATATATACGTACCAACTACTGTGTATAAGCCTCGGCCTACCTCCATGTTGCTTTACCCTATACACAGGGTCCATGTGATACTGACTTACACCTAAGAACTATGTATGTACCTAAACTAAACCATGTTTATGCAATAAATGTATTGAGTATTGAGTACTAAGATTACCTGCCAGGAGTAGGCGTCACTTGCTCCGGCATCCAATGCTGCGAGCTCGTCACGAAGTTCCGCACAGGTTCCATTCCATTGCTGGGCGGATGCACGACGTGCGACGCCGCGCTAACTAACGCAGGCTTGGGCAGCGCGCTCGGCGATGAGCCCGGTAGCTGTGCGTACCAGTCGCCCACTGACACGGGGTTACGCATCGCGCGTACCACGAACGGATGTTCTAGCAGTTTCGCGTATTTCGGCCGTTGTCTGTAGTTCTTTTTAAGGCTGGAATAAAAGATGATACTGAGGTTTTTTCGACAATTGTCTTGTTTTTGAATATTATGTTTTCTGTATTGATATGTGAACGAAAACATAAAACAAAGAATATGTATTTATTTTGGACCCATAAATATTTAGCACGAACAAATCAGAGTAGGTATCCGCGTTATATCATTGTATTATAATTTACACAAATAGGGATAAAATAAGAAAAAAAAACATATAATTTGTGGTGTCAACCAAAACTCATTTTATTTCTATAATTTCCATCTTATTTTTAAGTTAATTGGTAATAAATACGCAATATTTATTCGTGGCTCTAACCCCCGAATACTGAAACGCAACTCAGATTTAAGCACGTCTCAAGCGACGAATATTTGACAGTTTTCAATGAAAATCTGTCAAATATTCGTCGCTTGAGACGTGCTTAAATCTGAGTTGCGTTTCAGTATTCGGGGGTAAATAAATTAATGGATGGTATGAATTATGTGAAAAATGACAAGGATAAGAAAGGAGTGAATACAGAAATTACGGCTGATACAGGGGAATGGAAGAAGAGAACATGTTATGCAAACCTCACTTATAGGGCGAAGAAAAAGAAAGCTCTTTAATTAATTAAATGCAATGTCTTTACCTACGAATATAGTTGATGCCAAACAAATGTTAGTTTCAATTACTTACCACTGTGTGACAAATGACTTGAATTCCGGTGTGAAATTACTGTCTTCCGGTAAATGGGGAGGATCGTCTGCTATTACCTGATATAGAAATAAATAAATAGGTTATAAAACTTGACACTTTACACCGTCGACAGCATCACTTAACATCAGGTGAGATTGCGATCAAGCGTAAGCCTATAAACTGTAAAAAAGACTTAATGTTCAACTGCTGAACGAATTTTGATGTTTATTTATGGAACTAATCTTTCACATAAAAATATGTTTTCAAACGACCAAGTTTAGCGATAAGCAACACAAAAAACAGCTTATATGGATATAGTTTTATAGTTTTTATTAAACTACTAGCTGCCTGTCCCGGCTTCGCACGGGTGGACATTTATTTTTAAACACATAAATATAGCCTATGTTACTCAAGGTGAACCTACGTCCAGCAGTGGACTGATATCAATTGATGATGATGATGAAAGAACATTCTATAACGTTTAGGAGCACTATTTTCTAGAACATTTTGTCCAAATCTAGAATTCAGAACCGTTTGCATGGGTATATTTGAGTATTCTAGATAATTCTGGATTACTAACGTTTGGATGCATTCCGGATGCTAACCGACTTTAAATTTGATTATTCCAGATCATTCGAGAACCATAAATAACATTCTAGAGCGTCTATGTGCATTCTGTTCTCGTCAAAGTCGAGAATTTTCTGAAAAATCCCTAAGCGATAGAAAGGGATAGACATATATAAGTCCCTACGTGATAGAAAGGGATAGACATAGATTTCGAAACTTTTGCCCATTATAAATTAATAATACCTAAATATTGAATATAAACTATCCTATATTTTAAGTCCGACCATATTAAAGGCAGTTGCAAAATTTTATCGAAATCCGTTCTGTAGTTTCGGAGTTTATCGCGTTCCAAATTGTGACACGAAAGATTTATATATATAGACTAGCTGCCTGTCCCGGCTTCGCACGGGTGGACATTTATTTTTTAAACACATAAATATAGCCTATGTTACTCAAGGTGAACCTACGTCCAGCAGTAATTGATGATGATGATGAAAGAACATTCTATAACGATTAGGAGCACTATTTTCTAGAACATTTTGTCCAAATCTAGAATTCAGAACCGTTTGCATGGATTACTAACATACTAACGTTTGGATGCATTCCGGATGCTAGCCGAATAATTTCAGTCTTCGAATTAAATTTGATCATTTCAGAACCTCAAAGACATTCTAGAGCGTTCTTTCCTCGTCAAAGTCGAGAATTTTCTGAAAAATCCCTAAGCGATAGAAAGGGATAGACATATATAAGTCCCTACGTGATAAAAAGGGATAGACATAGATTTCGAAACTTTTGCCCCTTATAAATTAATTACACTTAAATATTGAATATAAACTATCCTATCTTTTAAGTTGGACCATATTATAGACCGTTACAAAATTTTATCAAAATCCGTTCAGTAGTTTCGGAGTTTATCGCGTTCCAAATTAGGACAGGATTTTTTTATAGATATAGATAAAACTTATATGGATAAAGAACTTATAACCATAAAGTCTTCTTTCTTCTTTTTTAATCTGCAATCAGTTGGTAGACTATATAGCCATAGCATAGGCATTTAGGATAAATCCGAAAAAATACTCTAGTCTAGAGACTAGTCTTTTTTCCACCTATTATTTTAACCTTTTCAGGATGTAACTCCTTCTCAACGGCTCAATGTTGCGTCACAGCACAAACACTCACCCTAGTAAGCACTTCAAAGTCGTTGGTACAGTCTCGATAGGGGAAGACGCCGGTAGCCAGCTCCACCAGAGATATCCCGAGCGACCACACGTCCGCGCGGATGTCATAGTCCGGTTTTGCCGGGTCAGGCGGGTCTATTCGTTCGGGCTAAAACATTCAAACATTAATTTGTAGATATTGATAACCGGTTTTGGGAAAAGGACATCTCTAATCGGAACAAGCAAAAGGACACATCCCTAGAGCAGGAAGAAGAGGAAGAAGGAAGATGGCGTCGTGATGCGTAGTGGTATTGTTTTGCCGTGTAATAAGTGAAACAGAGTTCTAGCTATAATCATTGCAGAGTTTTCGCCCTATTAGTATAATGATAAAAACAATAAATGCGAAGTAAAATCTAACAAACATTTGTTTAGTTTTCTCAAGTCATAGAGAATCCATTTTTGCAGACCGACGATTTTTGTCGCTTTTTTGTCATCGACGCGAGTTGCAAACTTAGCTAATACGCCAAAGAACCGCATCCCTGATGGCCCGCTTACGAGGAGGCACCAACAGTCTGCTGAAAGTCGTTGCCGAGGACATGTACTCATATTTTATGAGACACTGGCTGGCTGTGCTTGGGTCGATCTCTCCCTTAGTGTCTAAGCAGTTGTGTGTGCGTGTATACCTATTTGTTTACTAACATAGTTTCTAAATTATTTTGTCGTGTTACCCTTACGGATCAAGGTCTGAAAGCAAAAGTTTTTTTTTTATTTATTTTATTAAGCTTGGTCTAGCTATATGCAAGTATCTTACCGCCATATAGGCCGCACAGCCCGCGCTTCTCGTCTTCGCCTTGGAGTCGACGAGTCGGCCGCTGATGCCGAAGTCACATAGCTTGACGTTCCCGCGCTCGTCCAATAAGATGTTGCTCGGTTTTACGTCGCGGTGTATCACGTGGTGCGACGTCTTTAGGTACGATAGTGCGGTCACCGTCTGAGAATGTGAAATCCTATATAAATTCGGTAGAATACGTGAAATTAGGAAATTATTCTGTCATCGTACCGCAGATCGTAATTATTCTCGGGAACTCTCGGAACTAAGAAAGTTGAAGTGGCAATGTGCAAGGAAAATAGTTCAAAGAACCGAAAACCGTTGGGGGAAAAAAGTTCTACTGTCTATTTGGCTAAAAAACGTTGTTCCTTGAAATATATAAGGGACTAGCGGCCGCCCGCGGCTTCGCTCGCCGTTACCGTTCCCGTTGAAAAAAAAACCTTTTAAACCTTCTCTGGACCTTCACAAATCATTCAAGACCAAAATCAGCCAAGTCGGTCCAGCCGTTATCGAGTTATAGCGTCAGGAAGGAAAACCCGACTTATTTTTATATATTAATAGAAGATTAATCACTATTTTCAGAAGTGGATTTTGAGCTTTAAACGGCTATAAACCCTTCTTTCCCAGGGTTTGTCGTTCCAATCGTAGAAGCTACTAATACTCACGGCCACAGTGACCTTTCCCAGTATCTCCTCAGGAATGGGTGCTCTCAGTCTCTTCAGCAGCTTGTCAAAGCACGAAGCCATCAGCTCCATGCAGATCCAGACATCGGCGTCGGTTACGAAGCAGCCGAGACATCGCACTATGTAGGGGCAGTCGTGCGAACGGACCACCACGTCGAGGTCCATTAGTATGCGTTTTGTTTCTTCACAGTTGCCAGATCGACGCATTTGCTGTAAAATTTATTGCATTTAAAATTAGCTTAGATATTATTTAGCTTTAAGGTGGACATGTACCCTGTAAGTGCGCAGCAATCAACCTACAAAAGTTGAGATTGGATTTGAATGTCATGCATGATATAGAAATAATAATAAGAGCTAGTTCAGTTAAGGCCTACGCAGACCGGGATTGCATGGCAAGGGATTTTGCTATAAGTCAGTGCACATTAGCCGCTTAAATACCGCAGCGGCAATCCAGCGCCTTGCCACGGCATGCCACGTCTCACTCCGCGGTATGACAAAACGAGCACCGGAGTCCTTGGCATGCCGTTGCCTACCGCTGTACGCCACGGCATCCACCCGCGGGAGCCCGTGACGCGTCTTTCAATACCGTGCAATGAAATTCCTTCCGATGCCACGGCATCATTTTAAAGCATAGCCATTTATGTCGTATTTCTATATCGATATGTTTGAATGTCCAATAGTAAAGTTTTAATCCCTTGCCATTTCGTCCCAGTCTGCGTAGACCATTATTCACGAAATTTATCTTACAAAATGTTTTCATGAAGAAAACACTGTGCATAGACAAGTATGACAAATTATTTACCTTAACAGCTATAACAGCTCCGGAAGGTTTGTGCAGCATCTTGACGACATGGCCACACGTTCCACTGCCGAGCTCACCCAGTTGTTGAAGCTCATTTATGTGCGAATCATACTTTTTTCCGTCCACAGTCAGTTTGCCACTCACCTACATGAAATAAATTTTAAGATTAACAGTTGAAATAGTAAAAAACTAAATATTCTAGACAATCCATACAACATTAATAATAAAGCCATTTTATTCCCAAAAAATATTGATTACATTATATCATGTTTAATTATGTATAAGCACTAAAATTCAATTCTTTATTTTGGGCACCCATCTATGGGTGAGAGCCTCCTCCATACAACATTATCAAGCCCCAAATTAAGCATAACTTGTAACTACCATGGGAACTGATAGCTGATATAATCTATCTATTTATTTACCCTGTATCCAAGGCCTATACCCAACAGTGGGTACCTGTTGGGTATAGGCCTCAAATTGGCAAATGGCAAATTTATCATCCGCACTTGATGTGCGGGCTGGTTTTTCCGCAAGTAGGCCACTGGCGAGCCCATTATACGTGATCCTTGACACGTGTTGCTCGAACTTTTTTAGGTTTTACGACACGCCAGTTTTCTAACGACGTTTTCCTTCACCGTTTTGAGAGTACTGGCATAGTGCACATACATTTTTCGACAGAAAAACTCATTGGTACACGAGTGGATCCACAACCTTCGGATCGGAAGGCGGGGCCGCTACCACTAGACCACCCGTGCTCTTACCCACTGCTGGGTATAGGCCTTTTTTTTACATCTATTGAAAATACCACTTACATACGATGATAACGACGTGCGAGTACATACTTGCCAATAGTTAGGGAGGCGAATAGGGGAATTTTCGGAAATACTCGAGCGTGGCAGTTTAAGATATGAGAGATACCTTAGACCTAATAGAAAAACCTTGTAAAGTATTTAGCTCTATATGTAGTGACGCGCGCCTAGGATAGACGATCAGATTAGTAAAAAAAAATGGATAGTCTGAAATACTCGAGCGCGTCAGATTTAGATATTGGGGGTCGATTTTAGTGTTTAAAGACTAAATTTAACTAATCTGACGATAAGTCCTTGACGCCGCCGAGTTATAGGGTCGCGAACTTTACAAAAAAAAAGTTTAAACGTTGGTTGTATTTATCGCTTTATTGTCATTCTTAAATTCCCCATTTTATCAAGGAGAAAGAAAGGAAAAAAAAGAAACCAAAAAACCTTTTTCGGTCAGATTAAGAGAACCCACCCACATTTTTGTCAGATTAAAAAAATATGCTTTCAGGATACCGAGATAAACCTCCCCTATGAAAATCTGACGCGCTCGAGTATTTCAAAAAAACTTTTTTTTTTTGCATTTTCAAAAATTCATCGTAACTTATCGTCACGCCGAAATCGTCAGTTTTTTTAAAGGGAGCTTCCTTGGGGCCTACTTAACACCCCTTCCGAAAATCTGACGCGCTCGAGTAAATTTTTTTTTTTTGCATTTTTGACTACTTTATATGCCTACACCCACCACGCAAACCGGCAGATTAGTATACCATTGTTATCAGAGGTACTCGGGGTATACGTAGAATGAATATCTGACGCGCTCGAGAATGCCCAAGTAACTGTTTTTTTTAACATTTTTGAAAAACCGTACACGCCAAACCCACCGCTAAAATGGTTTTTGCCATAAGAGCTTTTCTTTTCGAAATATCTTTATCTTTCGATTTTGATAGGTCTCGACGGCGCCGTTGAATTACGCCATTTAGCTACCTCGCCTCCCTAACTACAAGTGCTAACAATAAATTTAGTGAGTATTGAAGTATTATACCTTGTAGACTTCCTGCATCCGAGATTCTGTTTCAGTAGCCTGTGGAGACTTTGGTGGGAATGCCTTTATACTGTTTGGTCCCCAAGGAGCTGGAAACAAAGGGATTTTACAGTGATAAGTACATATTACAAGTTCCACTATTAGAAGTGAAGTGCGGTCCATCTAAATATACCCATAAGTTAGTGGCTAACTCTCTCTATCTCTTCGCTTTTTTATCTTTCTTTCTCTCTGCCCCTTTATATCTGCTTTGTCTAATAACAATAGTAAATCCATTGTGGCTGGAATTTCCACAACCTTGTCAGTCTTAACCGGAAATTATTTATGGAATCTTTCCAAGAAGTGTATTGAAATTCATGCATGAGAGATAAGAACACAATAGTGTATAAAAACAAAACAAATTAACACAAAATAGCATAACCAATGTCTCATAATCACAAGCTCAGTTCAATGTCAATTTATGCAAATAATTTGAACACAATGAACTGAGACACTACAAAGATACGAGTAGCTGCCATGCCACCATGCATAAGTTTCCGCAAGTTTTATCATGTGCACTTGATGTGCGGGCAGGTTTTTCCGCAAGTAGGCTGCTGGTGGGCCTTTTTTGCGTGATTCTTGACACGTGTTGCTTGAACTTTTTTAGGTTCTAGAACACACCGGTTTCCTCACGATGTTTTCCTTCACCGTTTTTGAGAGTACTGGCATAGTGTTCATAAATCACAAGTGGATTTGAACCCACAACCTTCGGATCGGAAGGCGGGGCCACTACCACTAGACCACCAGTGCTCTTGCCACCATGCATAAGAAATCAAGAATAAATAATGTCCAAAAATTTAGTGGTATAGAGGTAACTATCTCCCTCAATTTCAACCTGATTCATACACTCATTAAGGGTGAGGGTTAGGGCCAACGGAACTTATTTACTAATTATTTGTTTCGCACTCAGTGTGCGGACTGGTTTCTACTAGGTAGTACTTCAACGTTTGAGAGTACCTACTGGCATAGTGCACATACATTTTCAGACAGAAAAGCTATTGGTGCACCACTGGATTTGTACCCACAACCTTAGAATATAAGCTGGGCCGCTGGCACTAGACTACCAGTGCTCTCCAAGGACCAATATTTAAGCCATTATCAGACCATGTTCATACATTGCTGGGACTAGGCATCTGCATAAGCATGCTACTGCTGTTTTAATTAAACCCAGATCTCCAATCACACTCGCTCAAAAAACAGAAGTGCTCTCAAGCAACAAAGAAAACTATGATAAGGAAATTCCCAGTTTGAATGACTCCGCATATAGTCATGCAGTCTTTCCTATGAACTAGGCTGACTAGGCTGAGATATACTAGGCAAGACTCGTCAATCTAAAGCTGTCCCAGGCACTACAGTATCCTGACAGTTGTAAAATGGGGTCTTTTCAGTGTAAAGATCCATCTTGAACAGATGATCTGGTCTGTTTACATTTTCATTGCAATTGAGTATGACAGCCATGTTTGCACATAGTATTGATTATGCACCTACTTTTTAAATAATCCCCATCAGAAACCATTGAGTTTGGATAGTCATATGAGCAGGAGAGGATACAAAAGGCCTTTTATATGTCAGCAGGAGACAGGGATGTTGCCAAATTCTGGCAACAAAAGTTAAACATTTTGTACAACAAAGAGATACAAATCTGAGGCAAAGTACTTACTAGGTTTTGGCCTTTGGCCTCCCCCAGGTCTAGGGGCACTCATTCCACCACCAGGGTTGGTAAAAGAACTCCGTATAAGCATTTCATTTTGGAAACGTTGTTGTAAACCTTTTAGCCTTCCTTCGATTGAGCTGTTTGACATTATATCAGTTTGTGCAGCAAGCTGCTAACATTAAAATGGTGAAAGAAAAATCACCATATCTTTATTTACATGAAAATTACAGTGAAAAACGAAGCCATTCAAGGATTCTCTCCGATTTTCCTTCTTTTTTTATCGAACGAAACTTCAATTTCTTTCGCCAAGCAGCCATTACCCCTCCAGCTATTCGTTCGGTCCGAGTTCGGTCAATTCAGTTTTCTACTCACTCTTGAGTTCTTTTTCGTGTCACCTTTTGTTGTAATCTATGTTTTAATAATTACCGAACGAAATAATTTATGTTTGATTTCGTTTACATTAAAAGTTTCTGTTTGATTTGTAAGACTATATATTTGTAAATGAAAACATAAAGTTGTTACTCAGAAGTGCTTAATTATCTGAATTAAATATATTTTTATCTGATTCAATTCAGCATCTGTCTATATAACTACTGGATTTTATTTCTAAACGAATCTAGAGCTTTCATGTTCCTTATAGCTATCACTCAGTATCTCACTCAATCATTCTCACACTCAGCAATCCAGTTCTTTCTGTTCGGGTCATATAACTTTGTTTGAAGCTGTGAAGACTACAAAATATGGAATAAGAGTAAGTGGGGCAGAAGATATTGAAATATGCAAGAGGAAACGAGACAGAACAAGAAAAAGTTACCATTATACAAAAGTCTTGTGAGGAATATCAACAATCGATGAAAACGATTATTAATATCGATACTAACTTTATTTTCTATAGTTTATTTTACATGTTAATGATATGTTTACACTTATTTTAATTAATAAATTACTAAATGAAGTTTATTTATTATTTTATTAAAAACCTACACATTAATACGCTCAATATAAAAAAAAACTATTATTTTCAACAAAGTGAGATGTCAAGAATCGAGATCAATATTTTGATAGATTTGTTGGATGGGAACCCTAATTTTAACAAAATGTCAACTTCAACTGAAATTCTAACAAAGTTTTTGTTTTGTTGTTCGAGTGTTTCTAGAGTTTGTGATGAAAGCTTCTACAAATATATGTTTACTATCTTCTCCCCCTGTTTGCTTGAGGCAACTCGCAACACTGTAGTTGAGAATAGTTAGTAAAAAAGTGAGAAATAATATAGTGACTTAAAGAAACCTTGTGTAAGAACAGTTCTGAAGAGAAAACAAATAAAAACCTGTTCTTGTCCAAATATATTTATTATGGTTGATTTGAGATCTTGCCTACAATGTTAAATCCTGATAGTTATTACATAAATAAAAACCAAAAAGTGAATTTACGATTATACAGGGTTATTCATTATTAACTGCAAATACTCAGGAATTAGGTTCAACAAATAGAATAAAAAATATTTATGAAATTATTTTTTTAAAATTTGATCAAAAATTTTTTCAAGTTTTTGTATCAAAATTTAATTTTTATTAATTTCTTTACGGCTATAGCATAATGATTGCCACGGAGAACAGGACGATGACCCACCCAGGCGGTGACTGAACGCAGAGTGTCACTCACGGCGCGCGGGCGCGGATCAAAGGTCAAAATAGGTCAGGCGCCAATGATTCCTTTATCGATTTTCTCGGGATTTTCATAACAAAACTTAAAAAAAATCATTTCATAAATATTTTTTATTTTATTTGTTGAACCTAATTCCTGAGTATTTGCAGCTAATAATGAATAACCCTGTATTGTTGCCGTTATTGACAAATACCTCACGTTGAATTTGGCTGTGTTAATAATATATACAGAGTGGATACGACAGATGGGCATTAAATTACACTACGTACACTATACGTGTTAAGTATTAAATCGATACGGTATAAAAATAAAAAGCTACAAAAATGAGATTTTTTTTATTTCAAACAAACTAAATAGCTTACCGATCCGAGTAAAACGCAAACACCCTTGATAGGCGGCGCGGCGGCCGGGGCGATGACTTGGAGGCCTGAGCCGCCTTTGAATTGGGTAGGTACGCTCACAACAACAAACACTAAATTTATAAGTAGTACTTTTGTATAGTGCGGGCGTTTCTAGAGCAACTGCGGCTGTCACTAAACCTCTCTCTGTATGTTCGTAGAGCCAAAGATGCGTTTCCACGCCATTCGCCGTAAATAAAAATCATGTCAGTGTATTCTGACGCCGTGTAAGTTACACGAGGCATTGTTGAACACACAAAACCAAATTTTAATAACGTGTCTTCATCACATCACAATAAAAAACAGTCAATCACAATAAAAACACTAACACTAAATAATAATAACCCCAAGTTACGTATCCTGTCACAATAGAGAAAAGAAATACTGTCCTAAACTTATTTAGTGTCCTATCACAAATTGCCTGTCTTCGTTTTCAATTCGTAAAAATAAAAACGTAAGCTTCCGTGTTCCGGTAGGTAGGCACATCCGTTCCGAACGGTCAGCGGTCGCAAACTGAAGTTGAAAGTAGTTAGGTAGCAATAAGAAAGAACGCACTGACCTAGGTCTATTTCTTTTACCCGCGGGATTTTTGCTATGTCATTGTCTCTCTCTATGTCACTCTCGTAGTGAAAATGCAAGTCTGTGTGTGTATTACTTGCGTCGGAGTGGCAAAAACGCTTCGTAGGTATAGGTAATTATCTGCTATGAAAAATACATCGTGTTCAAAAAGTGAAAAAACTTGAAAAATTATTTGCGGCTAAACTACTGCTCCTAATTAAAAGATTTTTGGTACAGAGCTTGAAAACGGTGCCTAGTATATGTAGTTTATTTTTTGTCTCATCAGTCGTATCCACCCTGTATAGTAATTGTACTTCTGTTTGTTGTACAACAATTTATGTATTTCGATTTTAGACCAATAAACGAAGCATCATCATCATGATTTCGTTTTATTTTATACCTACCTATAGTATTGCAATAACAGTAGTGCGTAGGTACTAATGTCAAACTACCCGCCAACTCGCCAGCACTCGCAGTTACTGTGGAATCCCTAATAGATGGCGTTAGCGTCTATGCGATATTTCGTTTACACTTTTTATGTATGGAGTTGTGGTTCTTCTCTCGTAGAGAGTATTATTATTCCTTGTTCTGTTCTGTGTGGTTCACTCATTCATTAAATGGCAATTGAAATTTGCATTCATTTTCTGGATTTCCTGATTTACGATTTCGCGGAAAACTAAAAAACTTCGCAAAATAAGAAAAAATAGATAATTATCAATCATCTTTGTATGTGTACATTTGTGAAATAAATATTGTATCGTTGTAAGACTTTTGATAGATTGTATGCGAAAATAAATAAGGTGAAAAGTGTCTAAAAACTTGTTTTCGTAGACGATACGAAATGTTGTGAAAATATTGTTCTACTATCATTTTGTATGCGAAATGCGCTCAAAAATAGTTTGATTGGAACCAAACATGATGCAGTCAACATCCGAGGGATGCATGAATATTGCGGAGTTAGCGAACCATCTCCGACGTGAAAAGATTTTTATAAACTCCGAAAGGCTACTGTTGCAAAAACTTAACGAAGAGGTTGAAAAGAGAGCTTTGGAGCTCTTGCAGGCGTCGTGGATATGTTCTATGCAGCGGCAGAACCTCACCAACTTGATAACTTCGAGGTGTGAAGCTGATTCTATTGCCACTTGCCAGAGAACTAGCCAACTTGAAAGAACTACATTTGTAGATGTGTTCAAGGTCCTAAAATTCAAGGTGAGTTTTTCTTTTCATACTATTGTGATTCACGATATAACTAGGCTTTTGCTTCAACCTATTTGCTTTAGCTATACTTGGGAGTTGGAAAGTCATTCTATCTGTCCTACTATCACTTAACTGTGAAGGTTGTGCTCGTATGTTTTGATATAAATAAGTATAGACAAATAACTTCAAGTTGAAGTGGGAGTGGGCTGGCCATGTCTGCCGCATGCCTAATGAGCTCTGGGCCAAAATAACCACGGAGTGCTGGCCGCAAGAGCCAAGGCGTCGCGGCAGACCACGAGCTAGATGGCGAGACAAGCTCGACAAGTACAGGCCACAATGGAACATCTTAGCACAGGACCGCACAGAGTGGAGGGGATTGGGGGAGGCCTTTGCCCAGCAGTGGGACATTGAAGGCTCATAATAATAATAATAATAAGTGACACTAAGTACCTAGTTACAGTTATATTAGAAACTACTGTACTTAACTGACAGCCATCTCTTTCTAAATACTGTAAGAAAATATAAAAATAAAATTTTACATCTATATTTCAATAAGATTACTAAGTTATTTATAGCTACCCTAAAAAACTGCTATTAATTAGAAGGAATGATAAGAAGCTTCTCCAAACTTAGCATACTTAGTCTCAATAGAATATAATACGAAAGAGCGAGACTCTATAACACAAAGAGCACTGGTGGTCTAGTGGTAGTGGCCCTGCCTTCCGATCCGAAGGTCGTGGGTTCAAATCCACTCGTGTACCAATGAGTTTTTCTGTCGAAAAATTTATGTGCACTATGCCAGTACTCTCAAAACATTGTGAGGAAACCGGCGTGTTGTAGAACCTAAAAAACTTCGAGAAACACGCGTCAAGGGTCACGCAAAATGGGCCCACCAGCGGCCTACTTGCGGAAAAACCTGCCCCCCGCACATCAAGTGCACATGATAAAACTTGACTCTATAACACAGGTATTTCCATACTTAAAAGAGTCTCAAACCCATTTAAGTATGAAAATACCTGTGTTGCATTAAGTTTACTGAAATAAATTATTTGTATTGTATTCTCTTCCAATTATTATCCATGGTATAACTGCATTTATAAAATATGTTGCTATTAATCAGTGAATCCGCCCACTTCTGAGATAACATGTGGCTATGACTGTAATTCTAGATCTGTATTGCCAACAATATGCAAATAGATTACTAGGACAGTTCTAAAATTCAGCGTGAACAGAAATTATTGGATAATATTTATTTGGGACAATTCACAAGATATAATAATAATAATATAAACAAACTGGAAGACAAAGCGTAGGGCGCCCACCCACCAGATGGACTGACGACATTGATCACAAGATCTCGGGAAGTCGATGGATGAAAAGGGCTCAGAATCGTTCTTCTTAAAAAAAACATATTTTTTCACCTTTTAAACCTTCTCTGGACCTCCACAAATCATTCAAGACAGAAATCAGCCAAATCGGTCCAGCCGTTCACGAGTTTTAACAAGACTAACAAACAGCTTTTGTATATATTAAGATAAACAACATAAAATAAAGATTCTTGCCATACCTAGTTTCAAAAGAAATTATTTACAGTTTTTGTAAAAATCAACAAAGTATTGACCCTAGACAATGTTGACGAGTGTACAACTGAATAAACATACTTTGACTTTGCCTTTCATGGAAGCTTCTACTAGAAGCATACTAGAAGCCTTCTAGTATGCTGCCACATGATACTAGAACTACCCATCACAAACTCCCTCGCTCACTTCACTTCTAAATAAATTATAAAAACTAAAAAAAAAACGCTTTTTTAACTAAGTAATTGAATTAAAAAGTTAAAAAAAAAACTGTAATAATCAATTGATCAATTGAAAAATTTATATTTTTGTACAAAAAAGCGGGGGGTGCTTTTTATAATAACTTCAAATATAATAAACTATTGATAAAATATTTACAACAATCAAAATCAAGCCCCCCACGCTTTTTGTACAATAATATACATTTTTCAATTGATTATTACAGTTTTATTTTTAACTTTTTAGTGCAATTAGTTATAAAAGCGTTTATTTTTAGTTTATGAAACTATAATTTTTTTTTACTTATTTTTTTTTTCATATTTTTTTTTCATATTATCGCATTGTCATCGACCTTTGACAGGTGTGCAAAGTTTGAATCAAATCTGATCGTTCAAAGTAGGTCAAAATCGAGCTCAAAGGGGTCGGTTACAAACATCCATACATACAGGTGAAGCTAATAAAAGCGTTATAAAATCATCACTTTATACAGGAAGCGAATGCACTAGGAGAGCTGCTAGGATGGCTCCGGGACTCACCACACTTGGTGGCCTTGTGCCTGCTTCTCGGCGAGGAGCACATGCCACCATCCCTGCCTTCTGCACTCGTGGCGGGGCTGTACGGCAGCTGCAGATCGATCAGCGACCGGACGAGGCTTCTGGCGGTGATGCGGTCACTGATCAAACATCAGCTGGTGAACTCCGCTGATCCTAGAAAGTGAGTCAACAATTTAAACAATAAAATGAGGTAACTTCGTCTATAGTTTTGATGTTAGATCAGCTTAGTATGTAAAATGTCTGATAAAAACGTGGAAAGAAGTGAAATACAGTGAAATTGCACCTTCGGGTGATAGCATATCTTTAGTTGCAATTAAAACCTAGTTGCATCTGTCAGTTTTGACATGGTTTTGACATCATGTGATGGATGCAAGGGAGTTCATCGTAGGGTACGTTCCTGACGTGCGAGGCCTACGTGACAATGTTTGTTATAGGCATTGTTTGGCGTTGTATTGTTACAACTTAACATCAGAACGTCCATAAGCATGTTCAATCAGCTAATTAAATTAAAAAAACTCATTGCTTGGTGTAAATCATGATAATTTTCAGATTCCTGCGCACTGGTAAATGCGCGCTATCGTCGCTATACGCGATAGTCCGTGATGGTCATACGCCGGCGCGGCAGTTCCTCGTAGCGGCCTTACAGGCTCCAGTCATGGCGGTGCTGCATGAAGACGAGTTCTTCCTCGACATCGATCCCGATAAGGCTATGGATCGGTGAGTCTTTGCCATGTTACCAGTGCACTGAGATCACATCTATACTAATACTATCGAGTACTGGTACTGATCGAGTGAGCGAAGCGAACGAAGATCTTACAAACAACTTGGGCAATTTCGCATTTTATGTGCGTATGTATGGGTGTATGTATGTATGGGTGTATGTATGTATGTATGCATGTATTTATGTATGTTTGTCCGACGATCAAACCATTGATCCGATCTGCATGAAATTCGATAAGTAGGTAACTTGTACTTAAAAATTTTACTGGTAAGTATATGAGTAAAATCGGATGAGGGGTTATTAAGATATGGGGTTTTTAAATGGTGCAAAAATAAAAAAAGTGACACAAAAAAATTAAGTTACATGTCATATGAAAGAACTTTGCTTGGACACTCCAAAACCGTTCTTTATTTTTTTTTTTAGGACGCTCAGTTTTTGTTATACAAAAAAAAGGTTAAATTATTTTATAACCAACGAACCGAGATCCCCCGTCTCTAAGAATTTCGTTGACATCAAGGTTTTTCTACTGGTCTGTCTGGTCTACTGGTTTATATTTTATCGGTGTTGGATTTTATCACCTACCTAATAGAAAGCACAACATGTGTACTAATAACATATTTGATGTCCAGGTTTTCAGCACCAGACCGCCTAAAGAAGTTTGGTCAGCCAAACAGCGCGGAATACATCGCCAAAGTCGGGCGATATCGCAAGTGGACAGTGCAGTCGCTATACAACTTGACGAGCAAGCTTATTGCGTCTCTGCGGGAGAATTGGAACAACTTCCCCTCCAGCATAGCATGGATTGTGCAGCAAATTGTTCATCAATTGAAACAACACTCCAGGTAAATTGTTTATCAATTGAAACAACACTCCAGATTAATTGTTTATCAATTGAAACAACACTCCAGATTAATTGTTAATCAATTGAAACAACACTCCAGATTAATTGTTTATCAATTGAAACAACACTCCAGATTAATTGTTTATCAATTGAAACAACACTCCAGATTAATTGTTTATCAATTGAAACAACACTCCAGATTAATTGTTGATCAATTGAAACAGCACCAGATATATTAAATCCACCATGCCTATTTCTGCCATGAAAGAGCATTGCTGTGTTTTTGTTTGAAGGGTGCCGGTGAAATGACTGGCACGTAAGGCTGAACACACAGAATACTGAATACTGTAGAAAGGCAATCATGCGCCGTTTGTATGGGAGCCAATGTCGCCAGTTTTACATTTCCACTATTATATTTAAAATGTCACTAAATATGAGGATTCTAAGAAAAAGGAAGGAAGGAAGATGTTAAGAAAGTATTTCTATGATTTATATTGTTGCTAAACTTGTTCGGAAAGTAATTCTTGCGCTGCTGCAAGGCATTTTTCACTTAACGACTCCCGAAAAACTTGATTTTGTATGGAGAAAGGAGCATTTGCTCATGTATTTTAGCGACACTTTTCCGACATGGCCGTTCTACTTTTTTCTGTGGCTGAACGTCTGTATGTCTCAAGTCGATGGACGCAGAGCAGTGCATCGTAGGGCACGTTCTTGACGTGCGTGACTTACAAGGTAATGCTTCGTTCTAGGCGATGGTTACCACTTCACATCAGGCCATAACTATATGCTTCTTCCGTCAGCTATTAGCTATACACCATACGTATACTATTTTGTAAGTACCAAAAAAAAATAGGGTAATGTAGTAAGGGTAGAACATTATGAAAGTGCAATCAGAATTTTTAGTTTCGATAAAATGACAAAGTTATTAAATGTTAAAATTTTCAGAAATCCTGCATAAAATTATGGACACATTAGTTACGTAGTACTAGAGAGAAATAAAATTTCGCTGTTCGGTTCCGCTTGGTATTTAGCGATTATGAATGAAATGATTTTTGCTTGTTGAATAATTTCTCAATATTTGACAAAAAATTTTGGTTATTTAAACATATTTTTTTTTGGTACAAAAAAATTTTTTTTTCATGGATGTGTTCAGTATCAGCAGCCAATATCGGCATTTTTTTTTTGGTAATTACAAAATAGTGGTGTATAAAAAAAACATCTGCAACCATTTAAACGTGCCATCGTTTTCCAGGACGAGTGAACGCGAGATCCACGCGATCTGCACAGATCTAGTACTGAACTACTTCATCTGTCCGGCAATCGTGAACCCGGAAGCGCACGGCGTGGTCGAAGTGCCGGTGTCATACATCGCGCGGTTCAATCTCATTCAGATCGCGCAGATTGTACAAATGCTGTGCCTTGCTAAGTTTCAAGAGGTAAGGATCTTTATGAAAAATGAAATGAAATGAAAAAAGTTTATTGAATGAACACAAATATGGAAAAAAACAAACAAGAACCTTAAATACAAATAAAGTATAGGTACAGGGTGAGAGGTTTAAGACAAAAGGGAATATATGAAAATTGGCTAACTACTAGGTAAGAGTTCCGCGCACCCACCCATCCACCTATGAGCTACAATATGTTGTGTTCACTGAACAGGTTTATAAGGTTAGGTAAGGTTTACAGATTTATAAGGTGCAACATGAATAGCTTTAAGAAAAACGGTAAAAACTCCTCCAGGGTGGGTACCTATGCAACGTAACGATATCACCCTTGGGGTGTCTTTGGAGGGTTGGGTGTTGGGTTAATAGCTGTGACACAGTTTTTACTTTCAAAGTTTTCAGCGTTCACTTCAATATTTTATTCACCTGTACAAGTTCACCAATATCAAAAATAAATAAATTTAAAAATTTGAAAAATTTGGGCGGTAGTGACCGCTTAACATCAGATGGGCCGTATCGTTTGTCTATCTTTTACATAAAAAAAACCTTTAAGGTGTTTATCCAGCTGCTTGCCATCAGGTGGGCCGCAAGCTTATTGTTTGTCTACTTTTTCGTATTAAAAATAAAAGTATGGTATTGTTTCCCAAAAGTGTAATATTAACCGATGCGTTAACTGCTTCGCCATTGGCCAACGCATCGATCAAAAGGTTATAGTAGATTGAGTCGTAAATAATATTATTATATGTATTTAAGGCAAAAGCGATTTTTTGAATCCAGAGCGAAGTGAAGGATTCTACAGTATAATCCTGAACCTGAACCTGAAACAGGCACCCACACCCTTCAAACCGAAACACAGCGATGCCGCTTCACGGCAGAAATATTCATGTTAGTACTTCCCCGGACGAGCCCTTCACAAAGAGCTCTACTACTGCTACTGGCTACACTGTCGGCAAATTCGGCAAATTTATCATCCGCACTTGATGTGCAGGCTGGTTTTTTCGCAAGTAGGCCGCTGGCGGGCCCATTTTGCGTGACCCTTGACACGCGTTGCTCGAACTCTTTTAGGTTCTACGACACGCCGGTTTCCTCACGATGTTTTCCTTCACCGTTTTTCATTGTTGGATTTGAACCCACGACCTTCGGAAGGCGGGGCCGCTACCACTAGACCACCAGTGCTCTCTTACTATACTGTCTTTTTTTTTTAAAACTATCGCGATCATAAAACATATTAATACTATTACACGGGTAATTACCTTATTTTATTTAAACGTCGGGAAAATAAATAAAATAAGGTAATATACGCGATAAATACCCGTGTAATAGTATAAATATATACTGTCTTAACTTATTCCTTTCGGCAGATGGAGCCGAAAGTCCGCGATCTATACACGAAGTTTGAACGATCGTGCGTGTGGTCGCTAGTGGAGCGAGTGACTATGGAGACACACGCGCCCGCGCCGCCGCCGGCCGTCGACGCGCCGTTACGTACAGAGGCACTGTTGCATACTACCGTCGCATTGTACGCGCCGCACGATGCACAGCTATTGGTAACTAATTTCTTGGTTAAACACTTGGGGTCTTATTAATAATCCTGGCGTAGCGTTGGACTAGTTGATCCGTGTTTTGTCTCTTGCATTGAAATGCAATTGTCAACTCAAACAAATGTGACAAAACACGATTTAACTACTCCAGCGTTGCGCCAGGATTATTAATAACACCCTTGGTGTGCGGGGAGGCGATAATGTACATCATGTTATTGTACACTCAATACTCAATACATTTATTGCATAAACATGGTTTAGTTTAGGTACATACATAGTTCTTAGGTGTAAGTCAGTATCACATGGACCCTGTGTATAGGGTAAAGCAACATGGAGGTAGGCCGAGGCTTATAGACAGTAGTTGGTACGTATATATTATTATTCTTGGATATGCACTTGGTGTGCGGACTGGTTTCCGCACGTAGGCCGCTGGCGGGCTACTTGCTGCGCAAACTTTTTAGGTTCTATGACATGACAGTTTCCACACGATGTTTTCCTTCACTGTTTGAGAGTAAAGAAGAGCTAGTCCCAGTGCATTTACAACATTTCGTTTACCAAATGTTGTTTTCGTTTAAGCACGTGTCTCTCTTTTGTATGGAAGATTAATGAGACAGCAGCCCGTTTCGATCGTTTCTACGTAACGTATTTTTGCTGTCTCATCTTTTCCCCATACAATAGAGAGAGAGAGAAATAGGACAAACGAAATGTTGAAACTAATCGTGTAAAACTGCGACTTGCCCTTCTGGCATAGTGTACATAAATTTTCGAACAGAAACTGTTACCACTAAAAAAAAGATTTTATTGAATAAATTGCTTGTTACAGATAAACTTCTTGAGACGCATATCCTCGAAACTGAACAACAATACTCCGAGTCTCACGTCTCCTGACGAGCAAGGCAGTACGTCTGCTCTTATTCCTGATAACGCTCTCAGGTAATACTCCTTACATCTGACTTCAGTATTGTTGTAATGAAGAATAGAATAGAATAGAAAATTCTTTATTGCACACCTTTAAACTAATAATGGAAAAACAAGTAACAATCATTTAAAACATACTAATGTACAATGGGCGGTCTTATCGCTGAAGGAAGAGATCGCTCCTCTTCCAGACAACCTTTGGATGGAGAGAAGCGAATAATAAGATGGTTGACTAGGAAGCTTAATTTAAATAAAATAAAATAAATAATGTAGACAATTCACACAACACTATCTAGCCCCAAACTAAGCAGAGCTATGGGAACCAGATAGCTGATATAATACTTAGATCCATTTTTGTAAATACTTGTAACACACAGACAAAGCAACAAACATCTATGTTCATCACACAAATATTTATTCTCGGTGTGGATCGAACCCATTATTTAATAGCATAGAAGGCAGAACTACTACCACTCAGCTGAGAGGCCAGACTTTATCTGTGTCAGAAAAGAAGATATAATGTATAACCCTATGAGGACCCCCTTTTCAATTACCATTTTCACGTGTCTCGAAGTATACTCATTAAAATTGTCTAGGGATATTCAACATTTTGTTGATTTGTACAAAAACTGTAAATAATTTCTTTAGAAACTAGATATGACATGCATCTTTAATTTGTGTTGTTTATTAATAATAATAAAATACAACTGCTTGATATTTTTTAGTAATAAAAATTAAAGTAGGAACTAAATCTCGAAAAATCTGAAAATCAATTCGAAAATGAATATCCTAGGCAATGTTGATGTGTGTAGATAAATAATATAACTTTTTATTTTATTTTTTTATTGGAAGTCAACTCAACAAAATTTAATCATGGTAAATATCCCGTAGTTTTATAAAAATATAAAAATAATACATAAATAATGTTATTTGATTAGTGAATCAAGCAGTGAGGATTCGTCGAGCGGCGAGGCTTGCGCGGCGCGCCTAGCCGCGGTGTTGCAAACGCTGGAGCCGAACTATCGCAGCCGCTTGCACGATCTACTCAAGAAGATGCCGGATTTCAGCAAGTACAGGTGAATACATTTGTGTTCTGCAAAGAGGGCTTATACATTTTTTTTTATTCTGATGCTTTTTTATTAGTTTTGGTTTGTTGTAATTGGTAGAGGTAGGCGAAAGAAAACATGGATGAACACTGAACAGTGTGAAAGATGGCATGGATAAGAAAGAAGTGAATACAGAAATGACGGCAAGAGGAGAACATGTTGTGCCGCCCCCATAAAGTGGGATAAGGGTAGGAAGAAAAAAAGGTTTGCTCTGTTTTGCTGTGATTGTATGTAACCTTTAGAGCACGAAAGGAGCCTCTTTGAGGGGCACCTAAAATCCTTTTACCACAATGGTTCGAAAGCGTTAGTGATACGACAAGAAGTGTGCTATTAAGACTCTACTCTGCCCTATAGAGATACGGCCTACGGCTTACCTATCAATAAATTATATATTTTTATTCTGCAGACCATCCCCACCGCTGGAGTCCAAAGACAGCGCCATAGAGAACGGTCACGTGACCAAGAAGAGCATCCTCGCCAAAGTACCGAAGCCTCGCCTGCCTCGCTCGGCTAGCTCTACCTCCTCGCTAGCGCTGTCCGCAGACGATAAACTAATCAATGGCAATGCGGATAAGGATGATAGTTGCCTGGAGCATATTGAAGTTCTGATCATTAAGTTGGCGAATACGGAGGAGCATGATTATGTTGGTAAGCGATTTTACCATGTATTTATTGGAATTTCCTTAATTTTCCTGTCTTAAATTATTGCGACTTGTGAGCACTGGTGGTCTAGTGGTAGCGGCCCCGCCTTCCGATCCAAAGGTAAGTTCAAATCCAGTCGTGTACCAATGAGTTTTTCTGCCCAAAACTTATGTACACTATGACAGTGCTCTCAAACGGTGAAGGAAAACATCGTGAGAAAACCGGCATATCGTAGCTATAACCTAAAAAGTTTGAAAATATGTGTCAAGTGCACGAAAGGAGCCTCTTTGAGGCGTTAAAATCCTTTCACCACACTTGGTTCAAAAGAACCAGTGACACGATAAGAAGAAGAATTGCGACTAACCCAATAAAGACTGTCGCAATAATAAAATCTCCAAATAAGAATTCATATTTTATTGCCATCTGTTTAATGATATTGCTTTTACCATTCGCATTGCGATTTGCATTCTTTATCATCATCATCATTATCAGCCTGAAGAAGTCCACTGCTGGACATAGGCCTCCCCTACACATTTCCAGGAAGAACGATTCTGAGCCCTTTCCATCCATCGACTTCCCGCGATCTTAACAATGTCGTCGGTCCATCTGGTGGGTGGGCGCCCTACGCTTCGTCTTCCGGTTCGTGGTCGCCATTCGAGAACCTTTATTCCCCAACGGTTGTCGGTTCTTCGAGCTATATGGCATTCTTTATAATTTGATTTAAAACGCACAACACACATACAACCACAACAGAACCAAAAACTCCTCACCACTACCTAAACATGAATGTATATCTAGGAGCAAGTACTACGAGACCAAGCCTAGTAGAACAGGCAAAAAACTTAACGACTTGGTTCCTACCATATTTCCAACTGTCCACACCACGTCAATTGCTCCTCATTACATACATACATACATAAAATCACGCCTTATTCCCATGGGGGTAGGCAGAGATCACGGATTTCCACTTGCTACAATCCTGACACACCTCTTTCGCTGCTCCTCATTCCCCCGAATACTGAAACGCAACTCAGATTTAAGCACGTCTCAAGCGACGAATATCTGTCAGTTTTCAATGAAAATCTGTCAAATATTCGTCGCTTGAGACGTGCTTAAATCTGAGTTGCGTTTCAGTATTCGGGGGATTATCACACTTAATTGTTACAGGTCTAGTTCCTGAGTCAAAGGTTCTAGAATGCTACTACGGGGGCTCGGAGGCGGGCGATGCGGATGAGAACGGCTCAGCGCTCGCCATGGCCGGCGCTGCTCCTGTACAGAAGAGGACTAGGTAAGAATATTCAATTCATTTATTTCCATAGGCATGAATACAATGCGGGATGAATAAATACTGAATAGATAGTAAGATAAAAAGGTGATAATTTTACCAAAAATCAATCAATACTATACTGTAAAAAGCGGCCAAGTGCGAGTCGAACTCGCCCATGAAGGGTTTCGTAGCAACAAGTAACATAATATAAAAGTTATTTTAGTTCGTCGAAAGGTAAATTGCGGTTTACGATTTATGACGTATAAAAAAAAACTAAAAAATTGAACTGTTGGAGGGGAAGACCTAGGCGCATGTATCACGATCAGATCGCAGACGTTTTAGAGTAAGGCCAGGTTAGGAGTACCCTAAACACACTACTACAGTCTCCCGCTGTGAGTAGGGGAGTTTAGACGGCATTGATGGAAGTGGGAGGCAAAAGTTTCGAAATCTATGTCTATCCTGTTCTAACGCGTAGGGACTTTTCTATCACGTAAGGATTTTTATCTTAAATTTAAGAAGAGAAGATTTGTATGGGGAAACAAGGTTTGATTAACTCATAAAACGTTTTTCAGGTTCTCAGTATCGCACGATGAGGTATCACTGGGCAATACATCGGATAATTTGGAGGCGGTTTCCGAAGCGGCGTCTAACCACAGCGTCACTTCTAGTCTCGAGCTGGAGACTGAAGATCAGAACGATAATCTCTCTGATATGGTGAGTTTTGAAGGTTCAAAACACATTGAATAACTCGCGAAAACTTCAGAAGTATTATGGTCCTTATAGCTAAGGGCATTTTAGATCAACATAAAGGCAGAGGTTTACTCTTGTCTTTTGTGTTGTAATGCGTTATCTCATAACTCAGAAGCTTATCGATCCCATAGATTTTGTATAGAAGTGACTTGAGCAGACGGTGCGTTTCTGCTCTCTATCTCTGTCTGTTCCATACAAAATGACTGAGACAGTCGACGCGGGACGGGCGTACTGAGATTCCGTAATGGCGTGACCGAATGCATTTACCATGCAAAATGGTCGCCTGATGGCATATATTGGTTGCAGGTATCGGCCAATGTGAGTGGACGCGGCAGTCCGAATATATCCGGTCGAGAGACGCCATCCTCGCAGGTCACCGATGGAGACGCCGCTGGCGATGCCGCGCCTCGACGGTAAGTTGCAATTTCATAGTTTAACCTCCTCATTCGCTCGCTAAAAGTTTCTTGTCATTGTCACTTTCATACCAACAAATAGAGATGGCAACAGACTTAACGGCCGGCTAAGCTAATTGACGGCTATAGGACTATTATGAACTCTTCTTTCTGTCCTTATCCCACTTTATGTGGGGTCGGCACAACATGTCTTCCTTCTCCATTCCCCTCTGTCAGCCGTCACTCATCTCTTATACTCGTTTTAAAGCTAGGAAGAACAGGCAACAAACTTACTACTGGTGGTTAGTCTTGAACTGAGATTTAGCAGCGAGCTATGTAAAGTTCATTTAAAAAAAATCGGCATATTCTTTGATTCACTTAGTGTGCGTGTGTAGTTTTTGCAAGTGGCCGCTAACGGTCCCTATTTGCGTGTGACACGTGTTTTCGAACTTTTTAGGTTCTACGACCATGCTGGTTTCCGGTTTCCTCACGATGTCTTCCTTCACCATATATGTGTACCACCATACACACCATGTATGCCAGTACTGGCATAGTGCACATACATTTGCATGGCTGGATTTAAACCCCTGATCTTAAGTTCGGAAAGTGGCACCGTTGCCACTAGATCACAAGTGCTCTCTGCAATTCATTTAAAAATTAACATGTCTTATCAGGTTGCCTCAAAACGTGCCAGTGGTGCAGGCCGGTAGCGCTCAGGCAAAGCTGCTGAAACAAACGCGAAACGACATTGAAGACAAGTTCTGCAAGTTTGAGATCAAGGTATTTTGTACATACATAAAATCACGCCCCAAACTTCCCCATCAAATCTATACTAATATTATAAAGCTGAAGAGTTTGTTTGGTTGAACCCGCTAATCTCGGGAACTGAATTGAAAAAATATTTTTGTGCTGGATAGTCCAATTATATCGAGGAAGGCTATATGACATCTCGCTACGACCAATAGGAACAGTATCAATGCCAAATGCTGCCAACATCTATGTCTATCCTTTTCTAACACGTAGGGACTTTTCTATGTCTATTCTTTTCTATCACATAATGACTTTCCTAAAAATTCTATTTTAATAAAAATAGAATGCTCATAGACGTTTATGAATGTTCTTTAACATTCTGGAATACCCAGGCAACGTTGGGACTCGCGGCTAGTCAGTCATGTTATGTAATGTTTGTTCCAGAAACTTCTAGAAGGCGATGAGACAATAAGCATAATGTCTGACACGTGGAGCACTGACGTTCTAGCTTCAGACTCTGAGACCATTGGGGAGTATAATGATCATGCACAACAGAACAATCAAGGTATGAGTCATGTTATGGAGTTAGGAACTGTAGAATTTTTATTGTGGTAGGGATTCTCATGTTTGAGGAAAAAGCCGCCCCCTAAAAATTAGCGTTTTTGACACATTAACCCTCAATCTTTTAACATTATTACTTTTTTAACTTAACTTATAAAATAAAATACTAATTACTAATTACTCTTCCTATTACATCTTCACCATACATTGTGTTCGCTACCTACTTTGTGAAAGAAAAATAAATGCTTTTATTATTATTATAAAAAAAGAGATTCTCAATTCGGTTGGATTTTGTAAGATGGCGCTTTAACGAACGCTTCTCTTTTCCTTTGATATCTGTCTCCCTCATACAGTTCGTAAAATTTTTATCATCCGCACTTGATGTGCGGGCTGGTTTATCCGCAAGTAGGCCGCTGGCGGGCCCTTTTTGCGTGAACCTTGACACGTGTTGCTCGAACTTTTTTAGGTTCTACAACAAGCCGGTTTCCTCACGATGTTTTCCTTCACCGTTTTGAGAGTACTGGCATAGTTCACATACATTTTTCGACAGAAAAACTCATTGGTACACGACTGGTTTTGTATCCACGACCTTCGGATCGGAAGGCGGGGCCGCTACCACTAGACCACCGAGTGCCCTCATACAGTTCAGTGTTGTCTTCGTAGCCAGGTGGCAAGTTCGGCAAGTTTATCAAGCGCACTTGATGTGCGGGCAGGGTTTTCCGCAAGTAAGCCGTTTTTATTGGTCAGGATCGAACGTGAACAACAACCAAGTGGTGCCAGATGTATCGGAGACGGCGAGCGAGTCCGCTTGGAGTATGGACGTGTTGGCATCAGATAGCGACAGGAACACTGAGGTATACATAGGTTCGCGTGCTACTAAGTTTTTTTTTTTTTTTTATTCTTAAATTTATTAGGGACTTTTACCTACATGGCATGCCAGTCCCTGCTACTAAGATAAAAAGTAACCTTTGAATTTCTTTACTCAATACATTTATTGCATACGCATGGTTTAGTTTAAGTACATACATAGTTCTAAGGTGTAAGTCAGTATCAAATGGACCGTGTATAGGGTAAAGCAACATGGAGGTAGGCCGAGGTTTATAGACAGTAGTTGGTACGTGTATATTATTATAGATTGAGAATTTCCAGGCATTATGTAGATAGTTTGTTACTTTATTTTAAATTAATAAGCTTGGTAGAACAGATTAAATATATCCGGAAGTCGCTGCCGAATCAGACGCAGGAAGCGTTGGCGGGATGACCTGAAGGGCAAGTCCCACTTCATTCACAATATTTCGCCTATTTGTCTCTCTCTATTGTATGGAGAAAAGATGAGACGGCAAAAATACGTTACGTAGAAATGATCGAAACGAGTTGTTGTCTCATCCGTTTTCCATACAAAAGTGAGAGAGACGTGCTCACACGAAAACAACATTTGGTAGACCAAATGTGGTAGCAAAACTCTGACTTCGGGTACTGGACGTGTTCTGCAGGGAGTAGCAGAGTTTGGGTCAGAGATGAGTGGAAGAAACGCGGGGCGGCTTTTGCCCAGCAAATGACAGATCAGGCTGATCCAACTACCCTTAACGTGGGGCAAGTTCCTGGCGTGCGTGACCCTGAACTAGAAATGTTTTATTCAGAACAATGTTACATAGTGTGCGAATTAAAAGCTAAACGATGAAACTGCGAAAGTTATACAACTGTGTTGCAATCTCAACGCTCACCTCCTTAACCTATGAGTATTAGTTCTGCTATTTAATACAATACAAAGAAATGAAAGGTTGTATGTGGATGTGGGGGTGTGTGTTTGTATGAGGGGGTTATGTGTGTTGTTTAGATAGGTGGTAGTTATAGTTTGTTTGTATGTACACCTAATTACACTAGTCTCATGAGAGTCTAGGTTTACCTAGACCAATAACTCTTAGATAGATCTACGAGTATGTACCAGCCTAATAATAGATTGGTTATGCGATTGGGAGAAGTAGTCATATTTATGAGGCAATTCTTTTACCACTTAACATCAGCTGGGCCATATGCCATCCATCTGCTAGTAGTATAAAAAAAACGCCCAATCATGTGGCGCACACAAAGACTAGCCATAATTTTTTGGTAATTTTAGGTGGACACAGATGATTGTGTATCGGTGGCGGCCAGATCTGACACGTCGTGGCCGCGGCGGCCATCGCAACAGGAGGAATTCCAACCTATCAGACATCCGACACAGGTAACACATCCAAAGCGTCTTAATAGTTTTTGACGTGACAACGTCTTATAATTCGATGGAGCCGGCTCCACGCACGAATAAACATGACTCATGCGGCGTTACCTCGCTCTGAGGCTTGAAGTGCAAGCAAGAGCGCGAAACGAGCGACAAAGAGGCACGCACGGCCTCCGCGTTCGGCAGCGTTCGACATCTGTCTCTCTCCTACTTGAGTGAGCGATGCGTCCGCGTGGACAGCTGTATGACGTTGTCACGTTCAACTATCGTGAGTAAACCGACTTTACAGACAACCGAATTTGTTTTTCTTCAACCATAGATTTTTGATAATGGAGAGCTGTCAGAAAATCTACGTGCTTGAGGCTCGACTAAGACTTAAGCACTGTTTCTGAATACGGGCCTTAATAATTTTAATCTGTTTACATAGATAGTATTGATATAAGTTTTTTTCTCAGAATGGCAGTATTAAGCGCCCTGACGTGGGAAGTCCGCGACACTCATCACGCCCCAATTTACCAAATAGGTAAGCTTGCCGATATTAAAGATCAACTGAACTATTCTTTTTAATTTTTTATCGTCATTCTTTGATATTATTGCCACTTCAACTTGCTCATTCTGCGAGCTACTTCGGTCTCTTGTCAGCGAATTCCTGCGGTCTTTACTGTCCATCCATCTATTGAGGGGCCGTTTACGCTTTGTAAATGTCCCTATTTGTTTTAAATACTTGCAATACAATATAACTCCCAGACAGAGAACAAACATTTGTGTGGTGACACAAATATTTGTGTTCTTCGTGACGATCGAACCTACGGCCTACTTATATGAAAAAAAACGGGTGTTTATCGCGATTACCTTTATTATTTCTCGACGTTTCAACCGTGTTACAACAGCCGTGGTCGCGGGGAGACTGGAGTTCATTGGAGTTACTATCGAGAAGCCACGGCCTACGTCTTAGAAGGCAGAGCTTCACCAACTGAGCTAAGATTAATAATGATAAGCCTACTTATTTACTGCTCTTGGGGCTGAGACTCTGGGTCCGTGGGGAAACGAGGCCTTGTGGGTCTTCAAAATGTTGTTTAGGCGACTGCGGGGCTCAATTCTAGACCAGTGACTTTTTTGTCACGGTAGATAGATATCACAAGAACTCTCAGTTTCTTTAGTGAATTTGACAGTTATTGTGATCTAGGATTGAGCCTAGAATTGAGCCCCTGATCGAAACGACGCGTGACCCGAGGACTGGTGGGTATCTGGCGCAACGTATTAGCATTGCCATTCAGCGTGGCAATGCCGCCAGCGTCTTGAAGACGGAAGCGTTTTCAAGACGCTGGCGGCATTGCCTGTCTGGTATTGATTTGGATCAGTTGAGCTATCTCTAGATCGGTTGTAACGGTGCAGATAGCTCAACTGTTTCTTGCATATTTTGTAATCAAAATCAAAATGTTTTTATTGAAAAAATTACAGGTAGGACAAATAAAGGGTTGGGTCTCTTCTTTTAAGTTGTTAAACCTGTATTAGAAGAGATCCCCTCTTTTCTGTGGCTCAACATTGCCTTGTAATTTAATGTAAGTTTGTTTGTGTAAGTAAACTAAAATAATGATTGTTCAAACGTATTAGGTCCGGTAGTGGTCTGTATCTGAGTGCCACGGCGGCGTTGCACCGCGGCGGAGAGCTAGACCTGTCCGCGCACGCGGCTCCGTCCGCGCTGCACTATCCCATGGAGAACCGGAAGAGCATTCTCGTCAACGGATATCCGGTGAGCTCTTCTTCTTCTTGCCCTTATCCCACTTTAAGTATATAGGGTCGGTACAACATGTCTTTCTCCTCCATTCCCCTCTGTCAGCCGTCATCTCTGCATTAACTCCTCTCTTATCCATGTCATCTTTCATACAGTTCATCCATGTTTTCTTTGGTCTACCATCCCATTCACACACATATCCATATCGTCACATATCCATCCAAATCCATACTCATCACTCTCCTAGTCACATGATTTTCATCCCTTAATTAGTAATTTTAAAGAGAAGAAGCAAAAGGATATGTTTTATAAAAATTAGCTGTTCCGTACAAAAATCTGTACTTTTGGCTAAAATGTATTAAACTTGTGATTTTTTCTAGCTGACGTTTTCATATCCATGGGTCTTCACCTTGACATACTTAGAATATAATATAACACCCAGACAGAGAACAAACATCTGTGTTTACCACACAAATATTTGTTCTCGGTGAGTATCGAACCCACGACCTACAGCGCAGAAGGCAGAACTACCAACTGAGCGATAAGAGCTGACAACCTTGTATAATTAGTGATTGTTGGTATAGGTGATGACATGCTACGCAACATCGGCGCCTGAGAGTCCCAGCACGTCCGCTCCTACGCCGCTGCCCAACGACGTGTTTGACTACGTGCCACGGGATGATAGGTAAACTATACTTCTTCTTGCATTCTACTTACTACTACTACTTGCATTCTGGGGATGAAAAAGATGTTGAAGAGAGGTTGGAGTAGAAAACTCAATTCATTTTTTTTATTAATAAATAAATAAACACTTCTTTAATCAACCTTTTCTTCTTTGAGGATGATCTCAGTAAAATCCATGATTGTATTTATATAAAGCTTTTGTAACAAACGCTAAGTGACCATATTTAGTTTTGTTGTGAGTTTTCTAGGTTATCGTGTCAGAAATAACAAAATTTTGGTAAAGAAAAATCTGTGTTTATCGCGATTACCTTTATTATTTTCATTTATTACCTATTTTGGGAAATAATAAAGGTAATCGCGATAAACACCCGTTTTTTCCATATAATTATGTATAACGATCGCGTTAATTTAAAAAGTGCTAAGAAAGATCTGATAATTTCAGTCTAATCACAAATTGTGGCGATGCAGATTTTATTTAGATAACTTGACTCAATAACTACACAAATCTGCATTATTCTGTTTACAGACGCGAAGAACCAACCGAAAGCGTCCAAACGGAATCGACACTCGACGCGAACAGCGACGCGACCAGCCAATGGGTTGACGACTCATTCCCCCCTCCCCACCACTCCGCGCGTTCCTATCCCTCCACCTCCAAGTACGACCAGCCCTCCACCTCAAAGAACTACGACAATAAGAACTACGAGAACAAGAACTACGATGATAACGATATGGATCGATCGTTGAACTCTAGCGAGAGCTCGTTTAACGCGCTCTCAGTGTCGCAATATGATAGGCGGTTCGATTCGGGAATAGAATCGGAGCGGCCGGAAGAGGCTCGATCGGCTAACTCGGCTATCAATGATCTTATGACGCGAATGAGCTCAGGTTGGTTCACAATTTATTTACTGTACTTCAAATTTCGAACGCTTTTTCTTAGTGATGTAGTGAGTAGTAGATACGGATGTAGGCAATAAATATTGCACATTAACTAATTTCGGTTTCATAGAAATTCTGCTTAATTTGGGGCTAGATAGTGTTGTGTGGATTGTCCATAATATTTATTTATTTATTTATTTATAGAGTGAGTGTGTGTCAGAGAGAGATAGCACTCTACAAAGCCGATGTGCAATATTTATTGCCTACAACCGTACATTATTTTACCTTTTGAAAAGTTTTATGACACGACGACAAACCTTCAAAGATTAGCCAAATTTTTTTGTGAAATTAGGGAATTATTTAAGAATTATATTGTTAAGTAGTCAATTAATAGTGAATGTATACAGGTAGGTCCTCAGAGAAGAAATATAAATAGTCTTAGAATTTTTTTTTACGAGCCATAGGCTTGATTTTAATAAAAATAAGAACTGAAGGGCAAGTGCATTTACAACTTTCTTTTGTATGTAAAATTTATGAAACAACAACTCGTTTCGATCGTTTACTACGTAACGTTTTGCTGTCTCATTTTTTCTCCATACAATAGAGAGAGACAAATAAGCGAAACGAAAACAACATTTCGTAGACGAAATGTTATAAATGAAGTGCAATTTTTTTCGAAAATGTTTTTTTAACTTTATGTTTTAATCCTCATGATAAACTATGTTGCAGCTACAATATCAACGTCCAACATGGTGAACAACCTCACCTCCCGCATCGGCAAGTCTGAGATCCGCACTGTCGTCAGCATATCGTCGTCTCGCATCGACTTGAAGCGAGACGGCGCTAGCGTCATGTCTCTCTCCACGCTCTCAGTCAACAGTGCCGATACCTCCGTATCAGACAAGAGTTCCAGTCAGGTTAGTCTTTCTAAAGGACTTTATTGAAAAGTATTTTTTATCAATAATTTAAAGTTTATAAAACTTGAGAAACCAACTTCATGGCTTAACCGATTTTGATGGAACTTCTTTGTAACCAATCTGGAAGTACCTTTCAGATAAAATGGTCTTTATCAAATCGGTTCATAAATGATGAAGTTATACTATAGCAAACATTAAAGAAAAACAACCGAATTGAGGACCGTCTCCTTTTTTATACCAAGTTAAAAAGGTATTTTTTTATTGGACAAAGTAACTTTCAAATAAAAAAAAGAACACTCTAAATCAGTTCTCATATGGTGGAGTGGAGCCCTTTTTTGCCCCTTTTTGGAGGAAGTGGCCACATCCTCTCCAATCGGTTTCCTCACGACGTGTTTCTTCACCGTTTGAGAGTACTGACTTAGTGCACATAAATTATTCGATAGAAAAACTCATTGGTACACGAGTGGATTTGAACCCACGACCTTCGGATCGGAAGGCGGGGCCGCTGCCACTAGACCACCAGTGCTCTCATGTATAATACCAGTGTTTATTCCAGGACGTGAACTCTGAGAATGTGACAGAGCGACGCGTGAGTCCGCCGCCGGTGAAGGCCAACACCGGCGCTATACCCAAGAGTATCAGTTTCGACGCCACCGCTGAGAAGTCGCAAAGGTAGCTTACCAGCACTAATATACATATATCTATATTTATACAACGTGTATCAAAATATGTGTACTATCCTGAAGGGGGATGAATTTCCACCCCCCGGGGAACAACTTTTGTTCAACGACTTTTCGAACTTCGATTGGTATCTCTGAAAAAAACTGCAACGAAGTTTCAACATGAACAGCTGACTTTATACAAAGTGACAACCCTAAACTCAGCTACAGAGGTAGTAGGTAGTAGTAGTAGACCTACAGAGGTAGTAGGTCAAGGGGTCAAGGGGTTACAAGGATAGGGTTGTCAATTTATTTAGGCATTATGAAATTAAATATTTTTGCATGGGAAACTGAAAATAGGAATTTTTAATTATCTCCCCCCCACAAATAATCACCATTGTGGTCTGAAACCCCCCACCTTCGCATAGTACACATATTTAGATACACCTTGTATAAAAGAAAGTCGTGTTAGTTACACCATTTATAACTCAAGAACGGCTGAAACGATTTGGCTAACAATTATTGGGGAGGCAGCTTAGAACCAGGAGAAGGACATAGGATACTTTTTATCGGGAACGAGGCGAGTGAAGCCGCGGGCGGCCGCTAGTATCTATATATAACTATATGTATACATAGTGTGTCTGCTCGATCAGAGAGAAATTAAACAAAACGATAAAGACAAAGCGTAGGATCCGATAGACTGCTAATGAAGATCGTGGGATGTTGGAATTATGTAGACGCTTCAAAATCGAACCGGTCAAATATTTGACAACTGTTTAAATGAAATCTCTGCAAAAATTGAGATAATTGGCCGTTAAATATTTGATTTAGAGAAAATCTTCTTCTTCTTATCGTGTCACTGATTCTTTTCGAACCAAGTGTGGTGAAAGGATTTTAAGTGCGCCTCGAAGAGGCTCCTTTCGTGCACTTGACACATATTTTCGAACTTTTTAGGTTCTACGATATGCCGGTTTCCTCACGATGTTTTCCTTCACCGTTTGAGAGCACTGGCATAGTGTACATAAATTTTTGGGCAGAAAAACTCATTGGTACACGACTGGATTCGAACCCACGACCTTAGGATCGGAAGGCGGGGCCGCTACCACTAGGCCACCAGCGCTCTCGATTTAGGGAATGATTTAGGGAAAATGATTCCCTCAAATTGCTACACATCCATTTTCTTATCCCCCACTTCCCCCACTAGTTATGCGTTTCGTTGCCCGGACACAGTAGGGATGTCCTATTCCCAAAACCGGCTAACCCTACCGATACTTTCGTAACTTGTTGTGTGCAATAAAGTATTTTCTATCTATTCAGACGGCGTATAACCGGCGAAGACGGCCTAGTAGGTAACCTGGACGAGTTAAAGAACAACGTGCGTCGACAAGGTGGGAACCTACTCAACCGGATCAAGATGTTCCGCCAGAAGGGACGACATCCTCAACACCAGAACGGTACCTATAGATAAACCAGTCTAAAAAGACACGCCCCTCCACCACGTTATCTTGACGTTGGCTCACAGCAAGGTACTTCAAAATGATCTTTGTGATGTAGGTAATAAAGAACAATTTACTTTGACTGACTGAAGTAGTGGGGCGTGCAGTTTAAGATTGGACGATCCCTACCTACATATTGTTATTACAGACTGGCCTCTCAGCTCAGTTGGTAGTAGCTCTGCCTTCTGCGCCGTAGCGAGGGTTCGATCCCCACCGAGAACAAATATTTGTGTGGTGAACATAGATGATTGTTCTCTATCTGGGTGTTATATTGTATTCTAAGTATGTATTTACAAAAAAAAAATAGTATTTAAGTATTTTATCAGCCTTCTCTAGGCCTTATACTTATGATACAATACAGCACCCAGACAGAGAACAAATATCCAGGTTCACCACAAAAATATTAGTTGTCAGTGGGGACCGAACCCACGCCCTCCAACACAGAAGGCAGAGCTACTACCAACTGAGCTATAAGGGCAGTCAAAGTACACTTCTTTCCATTCAAGGCATTCCATAAACAATTATCCCACAGATGTGAAACTCCCAGAAGAGGAAGTCCGCACTGAAGACCGCGCCGACGCAAGCACAGAGAGCTCTGAGGAGATCCTCGCGAAGTACCGCCGCAAGTGTTCAGCGGACAGCGGCGTCAAACCGCGCCGCTCGCAGCGGACTGAACCAACGTCCGCTGACCTAGAACGGTATTTTAATTACACATCTATAACTAATAACCTTCTATCTATCTTTTTAGCCCGTATGCATCCACTGCTGGGTATAGGCCTCGTCCCTAATACGTCCTGTGTAGTACATTGTGCCATCTTACATATCTTATACCTTTAAACGAGAAAATCTTGTATATATATATATATATTTAGGATCTCAGAAACTGAGCCAACAATTTTCACGAAATTTACTATACAAGGGTTTTCGGGGGCGATAAATCGATCTAGCTAGGATTCATTTTTAGAAAATGACGAGAAGTTGGTGTTTTGCAATAATCAAACATAAACTCAATATACGACTGTTTCTGCCATCTATTGGCGATTGTGAGCAACTAACTGCAAGCTAGAAGGCGTTGTTAATTAAAAATAAGCCAATAAAGATACGACTCTTCCTGACATCTATTGGCAAATAATAATACTATTTTTTTTTAAACCCGAGCGAAGCTCGGTCATACCGGCTCGTATGTATAAAATTACGCCTCATTCCCATGGGGGTAGGCAGAGATCACGGATTTCCACTTGCTATTATCCTGACATACCTCATTCGTTTCATTCACTCACGTCACATTATTCATATATGTTTGCTCAACGGTTTGGGGTACTCATAACCTGTGCCATCTTTTAATTTTTTAAAATGTTTATTACCTAATATTGCTGCATTTCAAATCAAATTTTACCAATTATTATTGGTGCAAAGACGCTTCGTTCGTTTGGATAATTAAATATTATTGTAAGATTCGAAGTTGAATTGGAACGTGTATCTTTGCAGTTGCGAAGGTGCGGTGGATTTGAATGATCCCGAGGTATTCAACAGCATGAAGCGTAAGCTACGAGTGGTGTTGTCCAATCCAGACCTGCACTGCGTCGAGTATATACCCAACGTAAGTTTCAAATAAAAAATCGGTTGTCTGTAAAGTCGGTTTACTGACGATAGTTAAACGTGACAACGTAATGCAGCTGTCCACGCGGACGCATCGCTCACTCAAGTAGGAGAGAGACAGATGTCGAACGCTGCCGAACGCGGAGGCTGATTGTGCCTCTTTGTCGCTCGTTCTGCGCTCTCGCTTGCACTTCAAGCCTTAAATGGAACGCCTCAGAGTGAGGTAACGCCGCATGAGTCATGTTTTAACGTGCGTGCAGCCGGCTCCATCGAATTATAAGACGTTGTCACGTCAAAAAGGAAGAGACTTAATTCGGTTGTATTTTTTTAACGTTTGTTATAGTGTAACTTCGTCATTTATAAGATTTAATTAGCCGAAAAATCTTTTTTTTTATCTGAAAGGTATACTTTTAGATTGGTCCCATAGAAATTTTATCATTGCTAGCGATTGACCCGAAAAGACGTAGTGTAGGACGCCCTCCGGCAAGGTGGGGCGATGATCTGCGAAATGTAGCTGGCAAGCACTGGAGGAGAAGAGCCGAAGACCGGGCTCAGTGGCACGTCTTGGGAGAGACCTACGTCCAGCAGTGGACTGGTCTTTTTCTTCTCTTCTTCTTATCGTGTCACTGATTCTTTTGAACCAAGTATGGTGAAAGGATTTTAAGTGCGCCTCAAAGGGGCTCCTTTCGTGCACTTGACACATATATTCGAACTTTTTAGGTTCTACGACATGCCGGTTTGCATTCCAGCTTCCAGCCGGTTTCATTTCCGGAGCACTGGCATAGTGTACATAAATTCTTGGGAAGAAAACTCATTGGTACACGACTGGATTTGAACCAACGACCTTAGGATCGGAGGGCGGGGCCGCTACCACTGGGCCACCAGCGCTCTTACTAGTGGGCTCGTACTAGAGGTTGATGATGATGATAGTGATGATGATGATTCGAAAAGCTTTCGCGATCGACCGTTTGAGCACCCCTGCTTTATTCAATATTCTGTGTTTACGACGACCCGTTGAAGGTTATCTGTTGTTGTGGTTCAGCGTTGCTCGAGCACGTCCCTGGCGGAGTGGATGAGCGGCGCGGGCGCGTGCGCGGGCGGCGAGGCGGGCGCGGCGCACGCGGCGGGCGTGGCACGCGCGCTGCACGCCACGCCCGCGCCCGCCGCCGCGCGCCTAGCCGCCGCGCTACGGGCCGACCTGCAGGCACGGAGACCCTACGCCGCCTATCTCACCTCCTGCAGGGCCGCCTTGGCGCACACAGACCATGCGCTCCGAGCGTGAGTACACTATCTTATTTTATTTTTTTATACAATTAGCTGCTGGAACAAGAATAAGATTAAGTGGTAACTATCGCCTATAACAAAGCATTGCCCCGTAGGTTACGCACTCCAATAACATGTCTTACGATGCCTTGTGTCCATCAACTCGATGGCATACAAAGTTACAGTTAAGATACAGTTGGTTACAAGTTGGTGCCGTGACCAGGATTATTTTATTTTCGGTCCATTAGTCATCGCATTTGTCTTCCAAAAAACTAACGTACTATCAGCAAAATTTCCGCCTTATCACTTTTGAAACATATTAGCTTGCAAGCGTTTTAGCTAACTGACTCCGCCTATTTCTATGTTCACAAATTTTCACCAATGGGAGACGTAAATATCTGTTTCTGGTTAAAATTCATTTCATCATCTTCATTTTATCATCGGACGGCTCGCCATAGGGAGAGGGCTCATCCACATACCTTGGAGCCGGCATGGTCGCGTACCGTCCGGTTCCAGAGGAACTTCCTTCCGCGCACTCTAAGGTTGTGGAATACTCTTCCTGCCGAGGCTTTCCCTATAAATTACAGCATGGGGCTTTTCAAGAAGGGCGTTTTAAAATTATTAAAGGGTCAGCAACGCGCGAGTGATGCCTCTGGTGTTGCAAGCGTCCATAGGCTACGGTAACCACTTTCCATCAGGTGGGCCGTATGCTTGTTTGCTAACTTTGTTGTATAAAAAAAAAAAAAAAAAAAAAAAAACTAGTCACAATCAAATCACAGCGGGATATCGATAATCGATATGATATTATATTATACGATAATAAGATGGTAAGGCAGAACTTTTGCTGATAGTACATGTATGTCGAATACTCTGTAACCTCCACAATTTCATGTACAATTTCTTAATACTTTTTATCGTTCCAGTCAAATAGCGCAAGTCCGTTCAGAATGTGCGATGTGCGCTCGGGCGGCGGCCGCAGCACGGGTGTTAGAACAGCTGGAGCGCGGGAACGCACTGCGGCGGCTTGCCAGGCATCACCACGCACACAACAACCACGCCATCAATAATGGTGAGCTTACCGTACTTATCTTTTAGCGCTATTTTAGAACGGTTTAGGCGCTACATGCCGGTTTTCCTATCAGCATTCAAAAAAAACAAACCGCATCCATATCGGAGCTTTGACCACTGACAAAAAGAAGGGTGTTATAAGTTTGAAGCCGTAGTGCTTCAAACTTATAACACCCTTCTTTTTGGTTGGGAATTAAATATGTACTGAATATCGATGCCTTTCCATCGAATCAACGCCATCTAGCGACAGCATTGTGATTTATTGTTCATCGTACGTTTGCAATTTTTTTTAGTAAAATTAGTTGGTTTTGAAAAATTGATGGAGACAAACCATGCCGTGGTTTGAATATCGTTTGCCGATTACATAGTTAATAAATTTAAAAAAAGCAAAAAGTGTGTCAACCAAATCACATTGCCTTGCACAAATTGTTTCCGATAAATTGTTTGTGATTGATATTATAACTATAGCGCTCTGACCATAGGGCCTCTGTTCGCAGGCGCCGAGCTGATGGATGAGAAGGCAACCAGACTGACGGCGAGCATCAAGGCTATCACGGCCGAGGTCAAGGCTGATCCCTCTTGGGAAGGTATTATTTAACAATACAATTTTTTTATTAAACTCAAAGAACTCTGGGTCTTATTAATAATCCTGGCGTAGCGTTGGACTAGTTAACCCGTGTTTTGTCTCTTGCATTGACATGCAATTGTCAACTCGAGCAAATGTGACAAAACACGATTTAACTACTCCAGCGTTGCGCCAGGATTATTAATAACACCCTTTATGTATACGCATGGAGGCTAATCGGTCCCATACATTTTGTATCGAACGAAAATTTAATTTAAACGGGTCCATGCACACTCATTGCTTAATTAAAAATAATCAATTACATGGAGTCACCATTGAGAATAAAGAAGTTTATGCGGAGTAGAAAAAGAAAAACATAATTTGTCAATAACAATAATGTGCGCGGGGTGTCGTATCGGTGCGGGGAGGGGAATGCCGACCGCATCATCACTTAACAGCAGGTGAGATCGCGGTCAAACGCAAGCCTATATTATGTAGAAAAAAAAAAAAAAAATGCGACCAGAGAGTCAATCGAGCGCTACGCACGCCTGCCCTTCATTCCGCTAGCCCCCCTCAGGTACCTTATTTTTAACTTCTGCGCGATCAGCGCTAAAGTTACGTACCGCTACCTATATCAAACTCACAGTGGTGTGTTTCCAGGCGCGTCTTCAAGCGTCATGGAGATGGCGGAGATCACAGTGGAGCGCGCTGCCTTCGCGCGGCTTTATCTCCACGTGCTGTTCCCGAACGGCGACGGAGACATCGCCAGAGACCAGTGAGTGACGTGCTAGCTGCTTTGAAAGGCGTGCAGTCCTTTTTTCAAAGTGAACTTTGTGATTGTGCCTGTTTTTATGCTCGCGGTTACGTTTGCACCATTGATTTGCCCCATTAATGGTGCAGACGTCTGGTGATGCAAACTGGTTAGTTGTGTTCGCACCATTCAAATTAATACAACTACTAAACCTTGCTTTCCTCGCCGTAGGGCATCAATTATTGGCCCGGTTTTAATTAAAATTACGGTTGTTGCCTAAAGTAAATAAAAAACATAAAACTGACTGACCACTGAAAACCAGCGCCATAAGCCCTTGCGCTATTATAGGAAATGCTGAGTGGTAGCCTTTTTTTATTATATGTTTTGTGACGTTAAATAAATATTTTTTATATTTCTATAAAACTAAAACTAAAAAAGTTTTAGTTCATACTTTTTTTTTCGCTCTTTTACTGCCGCCGCAATTGCCGACGAGGAGCGTGACGTCACTGCGATTATTCTTACGGCTAGAAATGTTTCGAGAGCTCCGAAATTATATTTTAATTCATTGTTCCTGTTTTTTTCGCAGTTCGAATATCATGAAGTTAGTAAGATTTTCGTCATGTTATAGGGTGTTGAGCGAGCACATCCGTCGGCTGAGCGGCGCGGGCGCGGCGTGTCGGGTGGGGGTTCCCGCGGCGCACATGTGGGCGGCGCCCTTCCCGCGCGCGCAGGCACATCTGAGGCATCTACCCGTCTACCGGACCCCGCGCGATAAGGTACTCTAATCAAATCAAAGGTGTATTTATTCAGTAGGATCGCAAGAATCACTTTGAAACGTCTTAAAGCTAGGTGAGTCTAGGTGCCAGTTACACGCGACCAAAACTAGAAGAACAGGCAACAAACTACTTTTTTGAACGCTGGGAGAAATGCGTTACGCATCTCCCACCCAATGGACTTCGACTGGCCTCTAGCTCAGTTGGTAGTAACTCTGCCTTCTGCGTCGTAGGTCGTGGGTTCGATCCCCACCGAGAACAAATATTTGTGTGGTGAACGCAGATGTTCTCTGTCTGGGTGTTATAGTGTATTCTAAGTATGTATTTATAAAAAAAAATGTATCTAAGTATTATATCAGCTTTCTAGTACCCATAACACAAGCTTTGCTTAATTTGGGGCTAGATAGTGTTGTGTGGATTGTCTATAATATTTAATATTAATTTATCGTGTCACTGATTCTTTCGAACCAAGTGTGGTTCGAAAGAAGTGGAGGAAGTGTTCGTGCACTTGACACATATTTCCGTTTAACATAACATATTAACGTTTTAGGTTCTACGATATGCCGGTTTCATCACAATGTTTTCCTTCACCGTTTGAGAGCACTGGCATAGTGTAAATACATTTTTGGGGAGAAAAACTCATTGGTACACGACTTCAACTAGGCCACCAGCGCTCTCATTTATTCAGTAGGATCGCAAGGATCACTTTGAAACGTCTTAAAGCTAGGTGTCAGTTCCACGCGACCAAGCCTACCAAGGACAGTAAGTAAGGAGGGTAGTTTGTTGCAACAGGCAACAAACTACGTCTTGGTTCCTACCGGTTTTTTTAATATGAACCTAAATGTACATATTTGTGTTACAGTTGTCGTGTATAATGCGATGCGTGACGTCGATAATGGCGCTCCTGGCGCTGAACGACGGCGCGACGCCTTCCGCAGACGATCTCACGCCGGTGCTCATATACGTCATACTCAAAGTAAGGGATTTGTTGGTCGCTTTAAAACCAGCACATATATAATTAGTTATGAATAATCACTAGCGACCGTCCGCGATTTCGCTCGCCCGTTCCCGTTAATTATAAAAAAATTGTAAAGAATAGGACATAAAATAACGACTTCTTGGCCAAATTATAAACCGGTTTTTGATGGAATTTCAATGAGACTCTGGAAATATTACTTTTCATATTAAACAAGAATTTTCAAATCTGTACCCGAAGTCGGAGATTTGCTTCCAAATGTTGTTTTCGTGTGAGATGTGTCTCTCTCTCTTTTGTATGGAAAATTAATGAGACAAAAACTCGATCGTTTCTACGTCACGTATTTTTGCCACCTCATAATATTTTCTCCATACAATAGAGAGACAAATAGGCGAAACGAAAACAACATTTGGTAGACGAAATGTGGTAGCAAAACTCCGACTTCGGCTCATAAATTACGAAATTATAGGTTAGCTTTAAAATTTAAATAATCATTTTTTTAAATGTTTGTTATTTAAAGTTTAAAATAATAATAATAATTATATTATAATTAAACTTTAAATAATAATAATAGTAATAGTTTAAACTTTAAATAACAAACATTTAAAAAAATTATTAAAAAAAAAAAAAAAAAATTTTACATATTATGTTAATAAGTTTAAATTTAAAGTTTAAATAACTAACAATTAAAAAGATAACACCGAATTAAGAACCTCCTCCATTTTAATTTTAAGCCAACCTTAAAATAAAAATGGAGGATGTTTTCAAGTTTTGTTCTTTAAATGTAATACATTGCAGGTGAATCCCCCGTCCCTGCTGTCGACGATCGAGCTGGTGAGCGCCCTGGGCGGCGCGGCGCTGCAAGGCGAGGCGCTGTACTGGTGGACGCAGTTCTGCGCATGCGTCGCTTACATCAAGACCATGGACTACCCGCCGCACTCGTAGCGACACCGCACACGCCTGGTAATATAACATACTTACTACGTCACTATGCCCTATTATAGAACGTTCGAATATGTTTCAAATCGGAAACAGATTTGGACTCATATACATTTATGGCCTTAGTACTTTTTTAAACTTTCGCGATCATAAAACATATTTATACTATAACACGGGTATTTATCGCGTATTATTTTATTTATTTTCCCGACGTTTCGGCTATGTTGCAATAACCGTGGTCGCGGGCTGACCCCCCCCGACAGAGTCACCCCGCCAGCCAGAGTCCCAGAGAGCCAGAGAGAGAGCCAGAGTCGGGCAGAGTCAGCCCGCGACCACGGTTATTGCAACATAGCCGAAACGAATACATCACGTATTCATCCTTCATGTCATGTCATGTGTGTGTGCATGTCTTTCCTGTAGATTAGACCGACTAAGCTGTTCAAGTTCAGTTTTTCTAACTATATGATCTGCCCATTGCTACTAAAGCTTGCTGTCAGTATTGGCAACAAAAACTATCGTCAATTCAACAACTAACTTTAAATTACAGAATTCAGCGCGTGTCTACGGATCTAAATTGGAAACACCCCAGTGGCCGCCGTTCCCTAGAGATCGCCGCCACTCCATATAAACATACTCGAAAATCATACAGCACTCCGCTAACGAGTAGGCTGTAGTTAAAAAAAACAAAAAAAAAGAAAAGAAAAATCAGCAAAAAAAAATATTTATTTAGCTAATAACATCTTTAATTTTATTTGTTTAAAGACAGGAAAGTTAATTTTCGTCACATTAAAATCGAATTCCTATTGCATATAGATTAAGTCACATTATTCTATAATGCAATAATTTCATAGCTTTCATTAAAAAAAAATATATTAACCTATTGTGTGTCCCACTGCTGGGCAAAGGTCTCCACCAAAACCTTTCACTCATCCCGGTCTGCGGCGATTTCCCACCAATCTTTCCCGGGAACGTCGAGATCGTCCCGCTAACGTCTTCTCAGCCGACCGAATGAGCAATAAAAAATTAAAATCAACAAAAAAAAACTAAAAACACTATTACTATCACTCGAATATTATAACTATTTATAACTTATGTGTCTAGACTGTGATAGTTCAACATAAAAATATATTTTCATAATTATTACCATCTTATAGGCCGAAGTTATTATACACAAAGCTAACAAATATGTAAAATAAAAATAAATAAATAAAGCACAGTGTTTACCTCGGGTGAAAGACTTATTTAAATCCCTCGAGCTCCATTGGCGCCCTCGCTGCGCTCGGGCGAAGAAAATGAAGTCGATTATTATATTAGTGCATCTCACTATCACCATTGTTATATAAAATGTAGATAGATAGATAGAAATAAAGATAATTAGCATAAAAATATGAATTTGAATTTGAAAAAACCACGCTGAATTTGAATTCTGATACTTCATAAATATAGAACAAGCTTGGAAGTAGCATTTAGCAATGAAAACAACCTTTCAATTTGATACTCTAAGAACAATATACAGGGTTATTGGTAATTATATAAGAAACCAGTTAAGAGCTTTTTCTGCACATCATAACAAACAACTTTTGTTCTACGACTTCCAATAATTCGTTAGTCATTACCATGAAACGTCTACGCTGTACAGAGTTAAAAAGTGTTACAAAAACATAAAATATTTTTTTTTGGGAAGTGTATTGATTTTTGGCAAAAGTCGTAGAACAAATATTGTTGTTAAGATGTAAAGAAGGAGCCCTTAACTGGTTTCTTATATAATTACCAATAACCCTGTATTTTGCACGACAAATATAAATACAGTACCGGCGTAACTTGGTGGGGCTTTTTCTGCCATGCCAAGGTTTTTTTTTGCAACAAACGCAAGGACACCACTTACGTACGAACCTCTGCTTCGGGTGTTGCTGGGGAGGGGGAACGTTGGAAAAAAAACTCGTATCTAGCTTTTATGCGAAAGGCCGCAACGTTAGCGCGATCTAGGATCGTGATCATTTTACTAACGCCATCTAGTTACGCCGGCCGTAGTTCTAACAGTAGAGTAAGTTTAATTTAATTACAATATTTGTGTAGTTGTAATTACTATTTATGCCGTATTACCTTTAAAGACCACATCCACGTATCCTCACTTTGTCTACCTAGATGCCTCTTCAAATAGAGTCATTTGAAACTACTATCTTTGAAACGTAGAATTAAGCTGCACTTGTATGCGCAACTTTTTAATGTATAATGAAAGTTATCGACCGACAAAGCGTAAAATGTGCGTGCTAGAAACTGTCAAGATATAAAAAATCTGTATTTTATTTATCGTGGATATTCCGTCACGAACACGATCGTGCACGTAAGAGTGTACGTACGCACGCGTACACAAATGAAATGTGTGTGCACAATTTGTACACAATATTTGCCTTTTCTCGAGATAATTACGTTTGTGAGGTAATATTTTTAAGCCATAAAAGTTGTCTCTATTTATTGCACTAACTGTGATGATAAAATCGGATACTCAAAATGTATTTTTGGAAAGATATAGGCTTTGAATGTTTGTGATACAAAATTGATAATTAGACTGGGTTTTTCGATTATTATTTTAGTAAAGTCGTCTACTTTTTTTCTGAGACCGATCACGACTATTTATACAGTCGGCTGCACTAAAATGTACACAATACATAAATCTCAAATTGAATACAAATTGAATACATCCCAGTGCAGCCGACAGAGTCCAAGTTTTGTAATTCAGCTTACGCTTTAGTGGAGATTTCTTAGAGTTCCCAAGTGGTATTCTCAAGTGTATATACCTATATTGCAAATGGATCAAATTATCTGTGTTCTTTCTTATGAATTTTAATTAAGTTGGGGCTTCTATCACTACGGAGGCGAGGCAAGATCAACTATGTTGAACACGCCTGGAGAAAAATATAATTATAGAAAATGACAAGCTAATGTCATTGTCATGCGTCATTTTCATGTAACTTGTCTTTCCGCGGGTGTGTTCTGCAAGTTTAAGATGGGTCTTGTCTAGACCTTCTGGTTGCTGGTAGTCTTAGGGTCGTATGCAAAAACAATGCTTGAGTCTGAGTAGAGCTTTTAAGCATAGATTTTTGACACTTTTCAATGAACTGACAAAAAAAAGATGATCGAGGCTAGACTCGACTCAAGTATTGTTTTTGCATACGAGCCTTAGACTCTATACATCAAGAAAGATTACCGAATGTGTAATTTTAGATTCAGTCGAGGCCCCTAGACAAGTGGGCTGTAAGCCTAGAGTAAAATATTTGAAGTAGGTACAGGCAGTTAACAAATGCAACTATTTTTGTGTAGGGTTGCATAGAAGTAGAAACACTTAACATAATATATTCTGAATAGATTAAGAATAAATGAAATAGTAGCATATATTTTACAATAAGCACCAGTTTATTTCGCACTGTAAAGTCGTTAAAAAGACACTATTTTTTCAAACTAACACTAAATTGTATTTTAGAGAAATAAGGTTATTTAGGTTTCATAAAGACCCGCACTGATCGTTATGAATTGGAATCATTTTCATTGTACAGTCAGCGGTAAAAGTAAATTAACAATTTTAAATAGGTAGTCAATTTCGGCTTGCTCAAAGCGGATTTAAACAATCCAAAGATGGCTTTGATTCTAAATCTGTAAGGTCAAAAATTCATTTTTGAAATGCCAACTATCTCGGGAGGAGTTCTAGGTAGTCTCGTTACAATTTTAAATTTTTGCTAGTGACTAAAATTGCTTGGCAATTAGAGATTTATTTTTTTATTAATTTTATAGTGTTTACTACACTTAAGGAAATCACAAAGATTTTTATAATGTCCCAAAAGTTAAGAGCCGAGCGAAATGCGAAAATAGAGATTATTTCGCAATTATAGTCTATTTCATTTTGTGATAAGGTTGAAAATTAAATGCGGATAATTGACGGCAGGAAACTCGAGGCGATTCGATCTTTTTCGTATATTTTTACAAGTTAGCTAGGATTGTTCATCTATTTTTGTCGCTGACTGTATGCCGAAGTGTGTTGGTCAAATCCCTAACCAGCAGTTATTCTCTTGCCTATATTAGATGTAGACTTCAATGTATAGAAGTTTAGATCCTTAGAGCGTATTCTTAACCACTGTTGAAACTAGCATAATTCAGATGTACCTAATATAATCAGAGCAATGAAATTATATTTAGCATTAAATCATGGTTATTATTTATTTTCCCCCTTTTTTTGTACCCGCTTAGAAATAGAATAGAAACCTATCAAATTAAGTGAATCAGGCACTTTTGGTAAGGGAGCCAGCTCGTAACAAACCGCCTAACAAGTCAAAATAGTGACTTTAGCGGCACATAAACGCGTGTTTAGTTTTTTTTATACTACTAATTGAAAATAAGATGGCCCACTAGATGTTAAGGGTAACAATAGCCTGTTATAAAGCATTGCCTCGTAGATCACGCACTGCACGTGTCCTACAATACACTGCCTTGCGTACATCAACTTGGGGCATAAAGATGTTCAGCCTCACAGCTCAATGCTCTCCTAGCACCTACACTCAGAGAAGGAACTTCATTACACCAGCACCAAACGCGTGTGAACACCAAATAATTCTGGACTTTGCTCTCTGCTCATGTCAATTTAAGGGCAAACTAATTCACTAAACACGAGTAAGCACCCAAGTCACTGATCTCTCCATACATACTTCGCATAGATCTGTGTCCTCATTGGGCATGCGCGATGTCACGTAGTAACGCAGGAAACCACGTGGCGTATCCCATCGCGCGTGGGTCGAGGCGTCACGTAGATAACACGCCGTGTGTAGGTCGGTGTACAAATAGTTTACATCAGGGTCCCCCCCGCGAGTTAGAGCTATTAGCGCCATTCCTAGGGCACCGTAATACCTATACCTAGCCTATGTAGTGCCTGGCTGGATCAGTAACGTTTAATAGGACAATTGAATCCAGGTAGTCATTTTTTGCATATTTAAAGTCTTATCATCTGTCAATTTTGTTTAAAACCTTTCACTTTGCCAGTGCCAGCAATATGAAGTCTTGAGAACACTACTCGTGTGAACTATTTGGGTAAATGAATAGAGTTATTTGGGCGTACACAATGTTTATTATGTACGAGATTTTACATATTATAAATGTACACTTATAAACAAAAGCTTCCGAGCAGGTCACTGAAACAAAATAAAGTTATGTTAGAAGCTGGATCGGAAGATTCTGTAATGAATGAATTTTGGATGTTTCAATCAGAAATTTATTACATGACGTCATGGCATTCAGAAGTAGCAAATAAGTAAACATCATTTTCATTATTTTCTTTGTGGATTTAACTTAAAAATAATATCAATTACTGTTCAATTGTTTAATGACATGTATGTATATGTATTAACCAGTAGCATAGGCATTGGTTTTTATGGGGTAGTAAACATAATAGAATTTGCATAAAACTTTGCTTACGGGGAGGCACCAACAGTCTGCTGAAAGTCGTTGCCGAGGACATGTACTCATCTTTTATGAGACACTGGCTGGCGGTGCTTGGGCCGATCTCTCGCTTAGTGTCTAAGTAATTGTGTGTGCGTGTATACCTATTTTGTTTATTACTAACATAGTTTCTAAGTTATTTTGTCAACCCCTATGGATCAAGGTCTGAAATAAAAAGTTTTTTTTTTTTTTATTTTTTTTTTTTTTTTTTTTATAAAATAAAATATTGCAGACTATCCACACAACACCATCTAGCCCCACACTAAGCAGAACTTGTACTATGGGAACCAGATAGCTGATAATACTAACCATATATCATATGTGCATATGACCTAGTAGACCTAGAGTACAAACTAATTGTATGGTTCTCACCTTATCACAGTGTTGGTTGCCTATGATCGTGGCCTCTCCTTCTTTTCTTTGTAAAGAGCTAGCAGTGACACATTGGCTACCTTGACAACCTGTGAAACAATGAAAAAATAAGTTTCTTGCTTTCAAATAAAAAAAACTAAAGAGATGTGAACATTTATCATTGAAGACTGGTATTTCATAACTAGGAACATTGGATTTGAGTTTGTCTATTTGCTGCCATGGTCCAATTTACAAAAAATGTATTAAAAAAATATAAAATGCTTATTTCAGAGAACTAAATAGAGACAACTGGAGAGAAGGAAGGGAGGCCTTTTCCCTGCAGTGGGACACCACAGGCTCATAATAATAATAATAATATTTCAGAGAAAACATGGGTGAAGTATTACTTTTTAACAAACTTCAAATAAAAGAGGAGGTTCTCAATTTGGTTGTATATCTTTGTTATCGCATTACATTGTCATTTATGAACCGATTAGAAAACTATTAATTTGGAAGCTTTGCGTCCAGATTGGTCCCATAAAAACTTCATCAACAAAAGCAGTTTGGTGAAGCATGAAGTTGGTTTCAAGTTTTTGTTACTTTTCTTGAAGTGCTACTGCTGTCCAGACCACTAGCAGGTACGTGAAGCAAGACTGCTCACATACTTTATAATAAATTTATTCTGTTGCGTTCAGAGTTCAAAGCATTTACCTTGAATCTGACTCCAGGAATATCTCCGACGGCGTGACCTTTACGACCGAATCCCGCTACTAGCACTTCGTCGTTCTCCTCAATGTGGTTAAGACAACCGTCCCGGGGAACGAATGCAGTCACTTTCTTTCCGTTCTTGATGAGTTGCACTCGGACGCACTTGCGGATGGCAGAGTTAGGCTGCTTAGCTTCAACACCACTGCGGAAATAATTGCCATAAAATATAAAGGCTTTTTAAACTACAAAGATTTAATATTTTCCCAAATGTAATAAGCTGAGGGGATTTGAACCCACAACCTAACCCTTCATACTAGGATGCTATTACTACTTATAAAAACTGAATTCTATTAATACATCACAGTATTTTTAGATGATTTCTTCAGTACAAGAAATATTAAAATACAAACAACAATAGTTGTAGTGGTAGAGAATGCAACTTCAAAGCTCATCTACCAGTTATTTGGCACACATGCAGGTAAGTAGGTGTATAACTGTTTATTTTACTAGAATCAGTCAAGCAGCACAAGTAACTGAACAAATAATCCAGCTTTCTTCCACAAAAAACAAGTTTCCAATGTAGGTAAACACCGTACATGCGTATAACCTCAACAGAGTTCATTGACCCATGTGTTATTTATCTAAGCATGTATTATCGATTTTACTACCGAAGTTTTATGTTTCGGAGCCTTGATGCGCAATACGTAACCTCTTCAAGTGCGTCATATTTACATTTGGAGTTATCGAGGGGCGGGTCCGCCGCTCGCAGTATTATCCTGTGATTGTAGTGGGAACACATTCACAGGTATAATACGACGCGCGGAAGAGACGCTAACTCGCCAACTGATGCATCTTCGAGTCACTTCCACGACTCCCGCCACAATTTTCCCATCACCACTGTAATGTTTGCGGTGAAGTTCTAAGCCTAAGAGCTGGTTCACAAGAATAACGTTAGTAGGTCAGGCTTTAGATGTCTTCACAACTAAATAATCATTGGAGGAACTTACTTACACTTTCTCCAGGACGATGCCCTTTGCGTGAGATGCTCCTCCGAAGGGGTTGGCCTTCCACCTAGTTCCCATGTGGGCTTTCTTGAACTCCTTGTCTGCCCATCTTTGCTCACGACGGTGGTTCACGTGCTTGCGCGCCGTACGAATACCACGGGGTTTACCTGAAACGACCAAAGTCGCCGGTTACCACTCATGTTTACAAGGCACTGAAATCGACACTCCATGACCAAAACGGAATATCATGAATGGGGAAACAAGAGTTTCACCTCGCAACCGACGCGGTCGTAACGAGATGGAAACCGATTAGTTTAACACCACGAGAAAAACATGTCTCCGCCATGGCCGACACCTTGGCATGCACTTGATACGAGATTTTACGGGATTTCTGGATGGAACAATAACACTTCTACATAATTTACACATTCGTTGCACTCATACACACTTCGAACACAAATTTAGTGATAAAATAAAACTATTTTGGGTGAAAACGACTCTTACCCATTTCGATAGCACAACACGAATCGGCTACGGATAGGAAAAGAACTTCGTCAAGCGAGCAAGCGGCCAACCACGGGCTTTATTTCATCGGTTCTGCCAACATAAAAACAAAGTATTAGTGTTACCACTCTCTACAAACTATCGTTGATCACACTTGAAATGGGTAAGACTGATCGTCTGAAAGAAGCTTGACTTAAGTCATTCGTTCAGTTCAACGTCTTTTTGACATTGGCTGTCAAAAGTCTGTTGGCTATGGTTGGTTGTTTACAATTTACAAAATTGATGCATTCATCAATCATTATTAGCCAAAATTCCAAACTGCGTGAATTAGTAAAAAGGGATTAGCAAAAAGGAATCGACAGGAATATTATTAAAAAAATGACTCTCAACCTCGCTAGAAAAGACGGTGGACCTGGATACGTCGGCATACAGTTTTGTCAAGAATGCAACAACATGCTTTACCCGCGCGAGGATAAAAACAACAAGGTTCTTCTGTACGCCTGTAGAAATTGCGATTACAAGCAACTAGCCGACTCCAACTGTGTGTACGTGAACAAAATTATGCACGAAGTCGATGAGTTGACTCATATAAACCCGGATGTGGTGAGTGACCCTACGCTGCCTCGGACGAAGGATCACATGTGTCCGAAATGCAACCATCGGGAGGCTGTATTTTTCCAGGGACAGACGAGACGCGCCGAAGAGGAGATGAGGTTGTATTATGTGTGTACAAGCTGCAAACACAGATGGACGGAGTGAATTATATCCTATGTTTTAAGATTATCTGGTAAGACGAATAAACCTTGTTTTTTAAAACTGTAGTTTATCTTGTTTTTTAAAACATTTGATACAGCCCTAACTGATGAAATTCCGTAGGTTGTATACACAAACACTACTGCCCGCTGTCTTGGAAGATCAGTATTATAGTAGCATAGAAACCACAATAACATTAATGCCAACTTGTGACCTTTTTTCATGTCACTGTTCCTTTTACAGGTCCATTCTTGTATGAATCAAGAGGTTTTTGAGATAGGGTATTCAAGCAAACATACATCCCATATATTCCTAACAGTTAGTGGGGATTTGGTTAATAGGAAAAAAAACAATGTGAACATTTTAAAATAATTTACTAGGTAACTAAAAATATTGCCAAGCCATATTTAATCTAATAACAATAACAATTCACAGCCCTTGATCAATAATTTAATAACATTGAACATATTCCTACAAATCCTATGTTAATTTTGTATGAATACTAATTTCAACAACATAACATTTTCATACATAATGTTTTATATTCATATCTAAACAATTTATTCTATTGAGGATGTAACAATTTTATTATATATTTCTTAGAAAAAAAAGTGTTCAAAATAATTGATAATTTTTTTCAGGCCACATTTTATTAAATATTTTTAAAAGTTTTTATAGCTTTGGAAAGAATTTGCAAAACAAAATAATAATGGACAATCTATAAGTAATCATAAGCTGCTATAGTTAAAGTCTCTCCAACAGAGAAATGAAAGATTTCAGTATAGACCAGGTACTTATACCTATACCTTCTCAAAGAATGTCTACAAATCTACTTTAAGAGGGTATCGTGCGAAAATTTGAGATTTGTTGTTAAAAAATTCATAACTAAATAACTAAATGACATTTTAAAAATCGCAAAAGGACTAATTGTAGACTATACATTTGAGATTAATTCAAATTTAAGTGTGTTAAAAAAATATACTATTTAACATGACATTCTAGTTAACGCTAATGAAAATCGTATGTCAGCGTTAAATAGAATGTCATGTTAAATAGTATATTTTTTTAACACACTTAAATTTGAATTAATCTCAAATGTATAGTCTACAATTAGTCCTTTTGTGATTTCTAAAATGTCATTTAGTTATTTAGTTATGAATTTTTTAACAACAAATCTCAAATTTTCGCACGACCCGCTCTTAAAAGTTTTCTACTTAGGACCGAAGAAAATGTTGCTTAAGTAAAATCTAAAGACTAGACAACAGACTATAGATAGTAAACACAAGTAAAGAGGTGCTTATTAGTAAGATTAAGTAGAAAGTCTATAAAGTTTTTTAGGCAAAGTTAGATTAAATTACAAGCTTAGAGATATTTAGAAAACTGATCCTAGTAAGTGCAAAAGCTAAAGGCTGCATGTACCTATTACTATCGTCGTTCCCACAGTACAAGCTTTGCTTAGTTTGGGGCTAGATAGCGCTGTGTTTAATGACCGCCAAAATTTATTTATGTATTTATTACACATGTATGTATTAACAGTAAAAAGGCAATTTCAAAAGTTTGGCACTGTTTTTATCATTTTTATTTCTAACTGCATGAGTTTGACAACAATGTCTTTTTAGTTTATTGAAACAAAAGTAAGTATGTAAAAAAAATTATAAACACAAAAACAATATCAACTTGTAGGAAAATTCCCTTCGGCCGCCATCGCAACTGTGATTCGTTACTAGTTGCGAATGCAGAATTTTTACCTTTGATGGCAACTATAGTTGCGATAGAAGATTTTTTTCATAATACCTACGCAACCAGTTGCAAATTGCATAACAACTTAAACCTAGCCATCGAGATATAAGTACTACAACCTAGCTAATATTCTTTAACATTGATGAATGTAGGGTTGTTGATTGGCGAATTACCTAAAAAAAACCTTAACAGTGGGGTAACAATCTATAAATACTTGTGCCAATAACTTTAGGGTTAAGCACCAACAACTTGATCGTACCTAAAATTGATGGATTCGGTAAAAGCTCATAATAAAACATTTCTAAAACACCCCAAACCAGTGTACTGCTTGCTACATTCTAAAAATACTATAAAATTGAAGCTCGGGCAAAACAACCTTTTAAATTCTTAACTAGACTATGCACAAAGCTAAATTGGACAACTTGTGGACATTAACAGTGTCTCTAGTGGGATCTACTTCGCGAAATCATAGACGATTACTTTTTTTTTGAGTTACATTGCGTGGCTGCATAGTAACTTTTTCACAGTGTAGTATAAAATATTAATACGATTGGTTTATTTATGTGCAAAGTAGATCCCAGTTCCTAATTATTTTAATTACGTATATGTTCGTTGGATTAATTCAGTTCTAACTTAACCGTGGTTTAAATAGAGTCGCGTTATTGGACCTTTTTTACTGTGAGCATGGAATAAAAGTTGAAATTCAAGCCACAATCATAATTTTTGTGTGTGCTTCCATACCTCGTCGCTCATTATGCTCGAGTATTTCTTGCTATTTGTCCCTTGACAGACGATTGGGATGGAACACTCAAAGATTCAAGAATATGGACTATTTTTACTTCGTTGTTATACGATATAAAACCACTCGGGAGTAGTCGGGACCCTTCAAATAGGTACAGCTATACGCATGACAAAAAAACAGTAATAACCAGCTGGTTACCTACAAAACCGATATGATACTACCGCAGTTCGAGAAAGCTTAGCAAAGCTCTAAATCTGTCCAATCAAAATCTATATCTAGAAATAGATTTACTTAATACTTTTGTATTTGTACTCTGTACCTAATTGACGCGAAATGCAAAAGCATTTTTGAAAACTTCAGCTTTTGGTAATAATAAACTAATGTTATTTGTAACTTAATCTAGGTCCAACTTAACTTCTTCTAACTCAACCTAGCCCTTCTGTTCGTCTGCACTGCAATGTTGGTTTAAATATTAATCCTACTTATTAGAAGTCAATTAGGTACTTTTAATTGCACTCAAGCCACGTAAATTGACGTAAACGTACTTCGATCATAATATCATCGAAAAAATACCTAGATCTTATTCAGGTACCTCATAACTATTTAGAGTCTGTCAAAAGACAACTTCTGAAAACTGAAAGTACTTAATTCGTACCTGTGACGATTCTCATAATCATATTTATTCAGAGACCTTTTTTCTTTTCAAACAAGGACCCGATAAAAATGGTTATTTTGTTGAGATTCGAAATATAAACGCATCCTTTCAGCTTTCGATAATAGTCAGATCCCACACTATATCTGTTCTTATTTTTCTTAACCAGACGGACTCAAGCACCACACAACAATAGACTTCCACACATTCGGTTATATCTTAATATCTAAACGTGGCATCGATCCTCAGCCTGCGGCCACGAATAGAGAACCTTTGTCAGTGTTCGGGGGGCGGTGGTATGTCGGGGAAGGTTTCAGGTATCGGGGGTAGGACGTTGGCTTCGAACTGGCCGGAGAAGTTCCCTGGTGGGGAGTAGTTGGCCACCACTATGACCTTGCCGGCTCTGGAGCGGGCTTTCCCCACGCCGAAGAAACGTGTTGCTGCCCATACCATTTGCGTGAAGTGTCCTGGAAGTTTTAGATTAAGTTAATAATTGGTACACCCAGCATCATCCACTTAATAACTGACTTTAAATAAAAATAAAAAAAAGACGACGTTCTCAATCCGGTTATTTTTTTGATTCGCGTCTGAAGTTCTTTATTTATGAGCCGATTTGAAAAATTCTCTTTTTTATCTGAAAAGCAATACATTAGTCCCATAGAAATTCAGTTCAGCACATGGTTTCTCAAGTTTATTACTAAAACGAAAAAAAAGTATAAATAAACTACTATTTTATTATTCATACACCGACTGCCTGCCACCAGAACCCTAAAGTGGAACAAATATTTACAGTCTAGCTTGCGTTGGTGGCGGTAAACGCAAACATTAAAATTCAATGCCGTTTTCCCCCAGAGTCCTTTTGTTTTTCTAGCCTGTACATTCTGTTAACTTCAAAGAGGTTGGAAACTCATTGCAAGGAGTTTCCTATGTCTATGGTTAGCTTTCAAACGCGGAGTGAACGTTTTGCTGACGTCGTTTCCGGTTCTAGCAGACTCAGATGGAAATTATCGTCCAAGGATATTACCTGCGTTCACGTTAGCGTGGAGTACATCAGCCTCTTTGTAGAAGTTGTACTGTCTCACCGCTGCGTACCAGTATGAAGAGACCTCCTGTCCCGTGACGTCAGGCTGGATGGCGCTCACCGGCCGCAGATACAAGTTCTGGCCGACGTCTCTGTCGTTCCTGTAGTGGAACTTGTTCGTGTGAGCGAGATGGTTGGCCCACGCCTGGGCGTAGTCGCATAGCTGGAAGGTAAGGTGCAATTTATACCTCAGGAAGTAAAGAATGATGATGAATGCCAGCGCTAAGCCTGGTCCAAGAAATATAAAAGAGGAAACTAGGGGGTGACATCTTTTATTTCCTTACCTCTGGCGCCATATAAAGTTGTGGCGCCCCATGCCTCTGTCTATAAACATTGTGCCAACACAGGCACTCGGTGATGAAGTCACTGTCCTGCCAGGCGGTCCTCACTTCACTCCACTGCACCACCATGCTCACAGGCCGGCTTAAAAGTATCTGTAATAATAATAAAAATCGATCAACATACGGGTGAGTCTAGGAGTAAAAAGCTCTTGCTCTACCAACCGTCAGTTTTTCTGGATTGCTAGAATATCTACATTTTGCAAGTCAAGAGTAGTGTATTTGCCAATATTTCCTACTTTTCTACACGGGAGGTGATAATTGAAAAGTGCAACGGGCGGCCTATCGCTCAGAAACGCTACATAGGTACAATTAAGGAACCAAAAATATGCAATAAGCTATTTCCTGGGAGAAATAGCTGTTATCTATTTAGATACCTAAGGCCGATCAATAAATAATTAAGTATCCATCTAACTTCCATCATCATCATTATGTTACAAACGAAACTTTTGTTAACCCTTAGGAGTTCTCAGGTAAGTATTTCATTTGTTTATCAAATTAGAATTAATAAATTATTATATACCTATATAAATTACATAATTATTTATATTTCTAGCACTCAGGTGTAAATTGCACGTCCACGTAGGTAGGTACTATAGGTAGGTATCTATGAGTCCAATGCCCCAAGCAGCGGACGCGATTCGATTGTAATAAATTGAATTGAATTCGTTATGCAATGCAATTCAATAGAATAATATCGATAGCTTGGATTGGACTGACAACGACAATTTATACAAAGCTAGGTCTCTATCTTGAGCACTGACGGGGGCAGTGTCTGACTGGTTTGTCGCGATTTCACCATGCTCTGTTAGAATAACAAAAGATTAGCAGGCCGTCAAAATAAATTAAAAATATGCCGTTGGCGTTGAGAGGAAACAGCGGAGTCCATGCAAACTACGTTTGCATGGACTCCGCTGTTTCCTCTCTGGATAATGATACTAGATTATTTTTATTTTGCCATACAATCTTTGAGTTCCGCCCTTTGTTGGGATTTTCTCTAAAAAATGTTAATAAAAGAACTAGAAACCTTCAAAAAATTACCAATTTTACCGAGCTACTCAGACGTCCTGTAAACAAAATATAAACTCTGTATAGAACATAGCTAGCCAAAGCCCCACTTAATATTATTTTGAAAAAAAATATCAAAATCCATCCAGTTTTGGAGGAGGAAACCGGGGAATACGAAATTTAGGCAAAATCAGTCTTAGTTGTCTACGTCGCCCTTTTTCAGGCACAACAATACATTTATTTTAAATTTCTTGAAGCCCGTTTACGGCCTATAGTCCAGACAACTACTAGGTGTCAACAATTCAAACCTTTGGCAAAATCTATTGACATAACAAATAGATCACCCTATTTGCAATGCATATACCTACTCTGTGCATGCTCTGTCGGTAATAGCCACACTGAGGCGGGTTATTAGAATTTACGTGCACGCAGGGGCCGTAACTCATGCTGTCGTAATTTATTTCAATAACCTGTAATTATAGTTAGTGTACAGGAACAGTCCTGTACAGTACAGTCTAGTTTTTTTTTTATCTAGTCATTAAATAGTACCTAATCAATAAAGAGTTATCTATCTATAGATAACTCTTTATTGATTACTATGACACATATAGGAATACAGTATTTAGCTTAAAAATAAAAACTCACAGTAAAACAATAGGCGGCCTTATCGCTAACAGCGATCTCTACCAGGCAACCTTGGGATGGACAGAAACATCCCGTAACTCGAACATAAACAAGAAGCCTATTCCATTCTATTAAGTCTTATTAAGAAGAAGTCTAGTCCATTCTTTGGGTTAACATAACTAACCCTATATTGTTACACAATGCGCCAGAAAAACTTCCATTGAAAGTATTTTGAGGCTGACCCTAATCCGACTTAGCAATTTAGCTAGTATTTAAGTATTTCAGGACAATGCAGTAAGGAAACATCCCGACATGGATACATTTTGGAGTGATGCAAGTTACAAACTATAAAAAAGTAGGTACAGCATCGAAAGAGTAAAAAACGAACAGGCTTGGCACTAGAGGATAAGTACGTTCAATATTTTTATTAATTTTTAGACACTACGTGCGGAAGCTAGTAAAATACATTTTACCTAGGTACGTAAAACAAATAAATATTACCTAGGTATACCTACTAGATCCGAAAGTATCTGCGGAGCGTATTTGGCGCAGCGCCAGGCGTCGTGCCAACTTCGTGAAAAATTGAATATCTAGATTCTAGGTTCTGGAGTATATTGCAGCCGCCTACGAGGTACATCGAGGGGCAAAGATAGATGAACAGTTTTAGTTATTTGATGGTATTTTGCTCTGGAATGCTCCCTATCTAGTTCTTGAGTTATAGACCAGCCTTACAGCCAAGTTTGGTGAAGTGTTCACCAGGCATAGACAAATTCCTAATTCAAAACTTGAAAAAATATCTGAGGCTGATTGGTTGGAATCAGGTGTTTTCTATTTTCAAAATGGTGCTTTGATTTTGAACTGAACTTTGCGTTTAGAAATATTAAACGTGTACAAGCCCGGTAGGTAAGTATACATTTTTTGGCTGTCCCTGTCACGTACAGGGACAGCCAGGAAGGCCATGCCTGGTGACATTCTACAGAATCTCACCAGGCATGTTAATCTACTTTTGTCGTTGACTGTACCTACGTGCCTCTACACAACCTAACGGGCTTATGAAGTACCTCCATAATTTTGCAAATGGGAAGGCATAAACTTTTCCTTTAGTGGAAATGGAATGAGTTAGGTATTCCAGGCCTTGGGAAGGTACTACATGGAATGGATGAGTAAGTGGAGTTTTTACAATATTCGTCCATGTACTTTTGTTTAAAACCCCATTATGGTTTTACTCCCCAGCCACGGTGTTTATACCCTAGAATTTCTCAGTTCTGATTTTTTGATGTCTAAGAGAAGTAGTCAGAAATTTGAAACCAACTGTAAATCTACCAACTGCAAAATATTTGTTGTGTTTTGCTATATTTCACACGTGACAGATTGCAAGCCTTCTATAATATGTATTCTAAGTATGTATTTACAAAAAAATATATAATGTTAGTATTATATCAGCTATCTGGTTCCCATAGTACAAGCTCTGCTTAGTTTGGGGCTAGATAGTGTTGTGTGGATTGTCTATAATATTTACATTTATTTATATTTATAACTAGTGGCCGCCCGCGGCTTCGCTCGCCCGTTCCCGTAACACCCCGTTTCCGTTGCTTTTTCGGGATAAAAAGTATCCTATGTCCTTTTCCCGGTTCTAAGCTACCTCCCAACCAATTTTCAGCCAAATCGGTTCAGCCGTTCTTGAGTTATAAGTGGAGTAACTAACACGACTTTCTTTTATACAGGGTTATTGGTAATTATATAAGAAACCAGTTAAGAGCTCCTTCTGTACATCTTAACAAACAACTTTTGTTCTACAACTTTCAATAATTCGTTATTTTTTTCCATACAAAACATAATAAGTTATTTTTAACAAACTTGTCATTCTAAATAATTATAACTCTATGCCCCGTGGCGCGGCGCGCGGCAATCTCAATGAAAGGGGCGCGTAGTGCGGGGTCGCGATGCGACTCCAGTCACCGGTCATTACCATGAAGCGTCTACAATAGACAGAGCTAAAACGTGTTACAAAAACATAAAATATTTTTTTTGGGAAGTGTATTGATTTTTGACAAAAGTCGTAGAACAAATATTGTTTGTTAAGATGTAAAGAAGGAGCCCTTAACTGGTTTCTTATATAATTACCAATAACCCTGTATATACGCTAGAAGTCCGCCAAAGCGCTCATATTAAAGAAACATGAATTAAAAATAAGTCAACGCTATATAAACCGTTAAGTTTAAATAGGAATTAAAAAACCTGTTGTTGTAAACATTACTTAGGTACAGTAGTTGGGTTATTAAAACTGAAATGAAAAGTATTCAACAGTTAAAAGTTCGTAAAAATAAAGCGAACTCTTGAAATTGTTAAGTACTTAAAAGTACAGTAAATAAGTGAAAAACTATCCAATCTGAAAACTATTTGAATAGGAATAACAGAAAAGTGGTACAGTCGTCAAAAAAAAGTAGTTTTAATTTAGTTTCATAAGAATTATCAATTTTAGGCAAAACGCGATTTAGACTGACAGAGAACTCGGTCTAAAGCTAACTTGACCAACGGCTAATTAGAGCCAACGCTTTTTTGACTCGGCTTCTCAATGCTTATTCAAAATGACGTTTAGACTAAACGCGAATTAGTCAGATTGCGTTAGGCACACCCGGACAGAACGCTTATAGCTTGGTTCGACCTACGATTTTTTTCATCCTTTCTACAAATACATCATTTTCAATTCTGATGCTGAGTAGGTCACAGCGGCCTCGTTTAAAAGGTTGAATGCAAATGCAGTTCGTGACAAAAAAGAATTGGCTCCAAGTGGCGGCGGCACGCGAACTTTACCCGCACACCACACTGTAACAGCGCTTTGAGAGCTCTACCCGGGACGGACAAGACACGGGATCTTTTTTTCGACAAACAGCGCCATCTCGCTACGGCTATTTCTAAATCAAAAAAGTATCTGGATTACCTATCGATCGCTACCGTAGCAGAATTTTACATCGAGCTGTGCGAAGCTATTATGCATAATTTAATTTTGTAGTGGTGCTTTATCGAGCGTAGCATAGTGCTACATCATTCGTAAGGGTGCTACAACGAGCGTAGCAATGTGCCATATCGTTCCTAGTAGTAGTACACTGTTTTGTAGCAAAGTGCTACATATTTCGTAGGGGTGCTACAAAGATCGCAACTAAGTGCTACATCTAGAGATGGGCGCTTACCCGGTAAAAACCCGAACTTTGGGTATTTACCCATTTATACCTAATTTTACCCACCCATTTTGAATTAATACCGGGTAAAAATTCAAAACAACTTTTCTATTACTGAAGTTTAGTTTTAGTAGGAATATTATGTTTTTATTGGTAAGTATTCATTCTGATCTACAATGGTTTAGTATTAAAGGTAAAATAAACCAATAAAAATACATTTCACCAGTGTAGGTAACTATTAAAAACATATATTTTTGATGAGGTGTAGTTTTAACTAGGTATATAATTATAGATCGAGTGAGCAAAGCGAACGAAGATCTTTCAAACAAACCGACTTAATGAACAAAATTGTAAGAGAAAAGAAAAGTGGCGAAACGTTAAAGTTGCTGGTGAAAGACACGGTGGGGTAGTCATGTAACCGCACTAAAAAGTCTAAAAAATACAAAAACAGCCTTATTGGTCCTAGCTATACACGAAACCACGGTACTATTGCCTTCAGAAACAAAGTCTACACTTCTGGATGAAGATTTTTGGAGTATGATAGAAGATTGCATTGCAATTTTGGAACCAGTTACAGGACCTATTTTCAAACTTAAATCAAATGAATTTAATAAACACATTTAAAGATATCAAATCAAAGATGGAGTTCATTTTACCCAATATGGTGATATTGGGTACAATGAACTCCATCTTTGATTAAAAGATCGATTGTTTGTGATCATCACCTAACTAGCTGTTACCCACGACTTCGTCATCGTGGATATTTGAATTCGTTTTTAGGGTTCCGTAGCCAAATGGCAAAAACGGAACCCTTATAGATTCGTCATGTCTGTCTGTCTGTCTGTCTGTCCGTGTATGTCACAGCCATTTTTCTCCGAAACTATAAAAGCTAGACTGATGAACCTTAGCGAGTAGATGTATTCTGTAAACCGCATCAATATTTTTACACAAAAGTAGAAAAAAAACAAAAAATTTGGGGGGTCCCCATACTTGAAAATGAAACTCAAAATTTTTTTTTCATCAAACCCGTACGTGTGGGGTATCTATAAATAGGTCTTCAAAAATGATATTGAGGTTTCTGATACCGTTTTTGTTTATAGTTTGCGCGAGAGACACTTCCAAAGTGGTAAAAAGTTGGCCCCCCCATAACTTCTAAAATAAGAGAATGAAAAATCTAAGCAAAATATATGATGTACATTACTATGCAAACTTTCAACGATATTTGGTTTGAACGAGATCTAGTGAGTAGTTTTTTTTTATACGTCATAAATCGCAAACCGTAATTTACCTTTCGACGAACTACAAGAACTTTTATATTATGTTACTTGTTACTACGGAACCCTTCATGGGCGAGTCCGACTCGCACTTTTTAGTTTGACATGACCAACTGCTAGTTATCATTGTTTTGAGCTTGTACTTAGAGTGTATTTGAACTTGAAGGCGAGTGCTGTTGGAGCTGACTTTTTTCAGCAGCGTTTAGATGTTTCCCGCGATTTTGTCTTAGTGGTTATCATCGGTTTTTTTGTTAACCTTTGTGTGTATTCAAACCTGGTGACAGATGCTGCGGCAGCTGACATTTTTTTAATGTTTTTTTTTGCGTATTTTGTAAAGATCTTTTCGTGATTTTCTTCTATTGGGTAATTTGGGTAATATCGTATTCGTTGGTGTATAATCGAATCTGGTTTTTTTATTTGACATGACCAACTGCTAGTTACCATAGTTTTGAGCTTGTAGTTTAGAGTGTATTTGAATTTGGAGGCATGTTCTATTGTAGCTGATTTTTTTCAGCGGTGCTTAGCTTCGGTATGATAGGTGTTTTCCGTGATTTTGTCTTAGTGGTTATCATCGGTTTTTTTGTTAACCTTTGTGTGTATTCAGACCTGGTGACAGCTGCTACGGTAGCTGAAAATTTATTAATGTTTTGTTTGCGTATTTTGTAAACATCTTTTTCGTGATTTTCTTTTTGTGGGTAGGTAATTTGGGCTTTTGGCAATGGGCGGTCTTACCGCTATGAGCGATCTCTTCCAGACAACCTTTGGATGGACAGGATCATTTGGATCGATTCACGCAATCTCAGTTCGGGGCGAACTACTAGTTATTGTGATGAGTTTCATTGATGAGCACTTAACTGAAACGATAATTAGTGCGCTATTTATTTATATTGGACCAAATAGCACACTAATTTATCTTCTGTCATTGGTTTTATTTGTCAAAGCATGTATCATAAAGGTTTAATAAGATGATATTTACCATTTAAATACATTGTTAGTACTTTTTTAAGTATTTAGATTTTCTAGGATTATAAAAATGCAGGCCGAATTTTTACCCGGTATTAATAAAATTTACCCGGTATAAATGGGTATTTTTAATTTTTAACATTTCTTCCCTTCCCTTTCCTTTTTTACCCTTCCAATTTTTACCCACCCGCCCATCTCTAGCTACATCAGTGGTGCGGTGTTACATCTGTCCCATACTACAAAAATCGTAGCAAAATGCTACATATCGTTCCTAGTGGTGATACAATTTTCGTAGCAAAGCGCTTTATAATTCGTAGTGGTGCTACAATGATCGTAGCTAAGTGCTACATCGTTCCCAGGGGTGCTACAGACATCGTAGCAAAATGCGACATCGTTCCTAAGTGGCTTCATCATTCGCAGTAGTGTTACAACGTTCCTAAATTCCTAGTCATACTAAAATATTTGTATCAAGAGAACGAAAGGTGTAGAAAAAGAAGGTGTAGTACTTTCTAGTTGCTTTTTATTTACTGAATCCAAACAACGACAAATGGTCCCTTAATTGTAAAACTAAATATGTGTCAAGTGCACGAAAGGAGCCTCTTCGAGGCGCACTTAAAATCCTTTCACCACACTTGGTTCGAAAGAATCAGTGACACGATAAGAAGAAGAAGAAGACCAAACTAGACAAAAACTATAGGTTTTCAATTCCTCGCTCCGTGGAAAGGTTAATACCCTCAGAGTGGGGGGGGGGAAGTGAAATGGGCTTCTCCCCAAGGCTGAGCTAAGGCGTTAATTGAGGTTTTGTGCTGCAATTGGCACTCCATTACCAGCTGAATGGCTTTATTTAAGTCTATTGTGGGCATTATGGAGAGCCTTTTCGTGCTTCGGACTAATGAAACTAAATTATATTTAAATTATTACGTCACGATAATGTTGTGGAATCATTCCGCACTATCTTGTTTAAGTACAACAAATAAAGGAAAAGAAAATATATTACGTACTGTTATTATAATTAGGGAATTTTGCTGTGTTGTTCTGTATTGCTGCCTATAAAACAATCCTATAAGTCGACATCTACAAATTTCCTAGTAGGTATAATGGGAGAATGAGTGCGGCTGGCGGTTTTGTATACATCCCCATTGAAGCAAATAAATTATTTATGATTATTCTAGGTGGTTTTTAGGACAAAGAACAAGGACAGCTTTCGAGCTAGAGACTTGATTTTTTTTATGCCGGATGTTCTAATTATGCTTTAAAATTTTGCGTTTACTATATAGCTCTATCGTTAGCCGTTTGCCCACACCGAATGAGGAAGCTGTGGAGCCGTTACTAATACAGCTAACACTCCTATAAAGTCGCATAGAGTCGTTGTTTTTTTTGCTGCTAAATTTTCCTTCAAATCAATGATTGCTGTAATTATGCTTTAAATGTTGGCGTTTTCAGAATTCGCAATTTCCATATGAGGAAGCTGGAGACATGCACATCAATTTCGATTCAGAGTTGACGTTTGAATTAGTTCCTCTCGACCACGTACCCGGTGTTCTCACGTATCTGTATTCATCAAGTACAAGCCCGTCGCTGTTTCAAAGTTTATCTAATTTAACTTTCTCACACTTCATTGTCCTACGTTCCTCGCGACGTTACTTTGAAACTCCAGTGGCTGTTGGAAAACTTCCAAAGAAACAGCTCCAAAGATAAGTACATTATTCAAGACTTTATCAACTGAGTCTGAAGAACTATCTAAAGTATTCAGTAATTAAACGACTAGTCAAGACTACAGCTTACCCAACTGCTTGCTCAGAAGAAGCAAGGTTATGTTTCTTCGTAATGTAGTAGGGGTATTAGGGGGGGTGTAAGGGGTAATCATTATGAATGTGCAATCAGAATTTTTAGTTTCGATAAAATGACAAAGTTATTAAATGTTAAAATTTTCAGAAATCCTGCGAGAAATTAAGGACATACGAGAATTAGTTACGTAGTACTACAGAGAAAAAAAATTACGCTGGTCGGTTCCGCTTGGTATTTAGCGTTCATGAATGAAATGATTTTTGCTTGTTGAATCATTTCTCAATATTTGTGGTTATTTAAAGACATTTTTTTTATGACTTGAATTTTTTTTTTTTTGCGTGGATGTGTTCAGTATCAGCAGCCAATATCGTCATTTTTTTTTTGGTAATTACAAAATAGTGGTGTATATAGCAGCCAGTTTAACCGAACGATAAAGCCTTGCGCCCATCTAGCGCGATGGTGATGGCGATCATGAAACGCTGTCAAATATGACAGCGATATTTGGCAGCGTTTCCCTGATCGCCATCACCTAGATGTGCGCAGGCCTTTAAACTGTCTACATAATTTATATTTGGCCACTTAGAAAGTAAGCACAAGCCAAAAAATAATGGGTTGCAATCGAATACCCCTTTGCTGAACTTGGAATAGAGCTAAAAGGAAAGTCCTTTCTCTCTTCAGTTTCGTTCCTTTGCATAACAATAGGAATCCGAGACGCAAAGCTTAATAGGAAAAGTTCTAGAAAAGTTGCACAAACCTCAGCCAGTTGTGTGAACTTGAAAGGGGAAGGCCTGAGATACAGTGAACGAGCGGACGCTGACAAAATCAGCAAGAAGTTTTAATAAATAAATCCTGTACTTATATACCTATTTTGAAAGCAAGCACAATTTAGGCAAGGTTAAATGGTATAATGTTGAAAATATTCGATGCGTTAAAAATCCAGGGGTTTTTCCGATCATTTTTTCATGAGGCAGTGAAGATCTGCGCCTATCTATATGGCAATCAGTGAAACGCTGTCAAATATCGCCGTCATATTTGACAGCGTTTCACTGATCGCCACCGCAGATCGCTTAAGTAAAGGTAATTAATACTTTATACATGCAGTAAAGTCCGTAAATTGTTGTAATCAATTTTATTTTGTCCCCAAAATTAAGAGCCGAATGGGATACGATAAAAAAAAGCCGGATTGCCCCATCGTTCCGTACATATTTAAATTATTCTTCTTTCTATTGCATTTTCTTTTCTTCACACTCTAGTGAAATCGCGCCCGCGTGCGCTTAACTTCGCTTTGCGTTCCAGAAGTTCGACCGCCAAGACCGAGTGGCGCACAAGTGGTGAACTTCCAGTGAGGTTCGCCCTCATTAGTGTTAAAACGAGGACTCACTTGACACACGAGGCATTGAAGAATTCTACTTTGAGGTTACAATGTTTATGTACAGTAAAAATGTGTCTGAAATTCTGTCCTTTCGGAGTATTAAAAATATTTCCATATTAGCGTTTAAAATTTTCGATGTGTTATTAAAAAAAAGTAATTTAGTTAGGTTCGCTATAATTACCAATGCCAGAATCGAGCTACCCTTTTTTTAATTGACTTCAAATAGGAAGGAATAGTGTATTTAAGTAAATGTGTATTTTTTCGAATAACTTCGTCATTCATGAGCCGATTTGAAAAGATATTTTTTTATCTGGAAGTAAGTTTCAGATTGGTTCCATAGAAATTTCATAAAATTTTTACTACCTATCTGTACCTCTAAAAATTGAACATATTTGAAGATACCTAAACAGTAAAACTTAGTTCATGTAAGTATAGTTTATGGAAATTGTTGATCCACCCAAATTATGAAACCTATCTCAAGTCAAAACACCCTTTTGCTGTTCGAAACAGCTATTTTCTTTCTGATTTACTTCAGTGGAAAGCACAAGGTCGCTTCAGTACAAATTAGCGAGGGGAGGCTGAAAACTGACAGGGCCCCAACCCTTGAAGGTCGCCAAAACATTTCCGTGAAAACGTGCCAAGGTCCTTCCTACCTCTGGTCTGGCATTGTTGCTATAATAGGGGTGAGATGACTCTTGCTATTGTAAGAAGGAACAACTTTCCTGAAAAAGGAGTACAATACGATGAGATACATTGTTGTGAAAGAACTGTGGCTGGCTTTTAAATTTATCTTTTTTGTGGTAGAAAGAGCAAAACAAAAAATTTCATATAGGCATACATTACAATTTAAATGGCGTGGGTGATTTTTTTTAAATGTAGGTTCATTTAAATGTAAAAAGCGTGGGTAGTTTTATTTGCGGCTCTTTCAAAGAGTAGGTACATAACTATTGCATGTTTATTATATGAGTACTAAAAAGTTATTGTGTATTTACACGATATTATTAAGCGTTGTTTATATTGGACCGACGGTATTTTTAAGATTGCGGAAAATCGGGGGACTGATAGGACTCAGGATCGTTCTACCTGGAAATGTATAGGCGAAGCCTATGGTCCAGCAGTGGAGCTCTTCAGGTTGATGATGACAATGTATTGACTGAAATTATGTCAGGTGCAGAAATTGGAATACCTTTATGCGTAGTATGAAGTAGTAGTATACAGACTGTCCGCTATAAAAATAAATCTAATGCTATGTTCACACGCGCGCGTTCTACTCGACATTCAACGTGCACATTCACATTCCCGAAAGTGTAAACGATACGCCCGAGCCCGTAAACGCGCCTGTGAACGTGAATGCCGCGAACCGGGCGAGTGTCGGTTTTTTGACAAAGTTCAAAGGAAGAATGTGCGGACGGCCTGGGACGGCTGCATGCCACGCAGCCCGCCAGGCAGCCCGCTGGGCTGCACGGCATGCATGTGAACATAGCATAAAATCGACTGCATCGCGCTCATGGCAACCTGGCATTTTGTACTTTTTATTTGCAGTGAGTCACAGAACGCTCGCGAATCATTCGTGCTGGAAATTTTGCTCACATTTTGCTTCACAGGATTAGCTACGGTTTTGCTCTTTTTCTCATGAAAACCGATACGAAAGATGCGATACGGAAACCGTGTGCGATTAAAACGACGGATTATTATGTAATTCACGACAATTGCAAAAGGTATGTATAATTTTAATAAAAACAACTCACCCGCTGCAGGAGTTTGGGCCTGTTGTCGAGTTCCTCTTCCTCCTTGGGGGGTTCGTTGTTGTTTTTGTTAGGCCTGGAACAAAATTAAACAATTAAAGTTATATGCCGGCCAGGATGTATGGTTATTAGGATTCAAACACGAAATGCATTTTATCATGGTTATTGTTTATTGTTTTTTTGATGAATTTAAAATCATAAAGAATTTTTTTTGTAAGATTTCTCGCGGGCAGGCGGAGTTACTAATAGTAATAATAAACTAGCGGCTGCCCGCAACTTTGCTCGCCCCGTTTTCGTTACCTTTTCGAGAATAAAAGTACCCTATGTCTTTTTCCTGGTTCTTAGCTACCTCCCCACCAATTTTCAGGCAAATCGGTTCAGCCGTTCTTAAGTTATAAATAGTGTAACTAACACAACTTTCTTTTATAAATATAGATATATACAGGGTGTCCCATAAGTCAACGTCCAGCCGAAAACGGGTGATGCGCCAAGTCATGACAGTTATCTGAAAAATATATAAAAAAATATTTGCTAAGTAACTTTTGAGTTTTGAGTATTTTAAAAAAACAGGAAAAACTGACACCCTGTGATGATCTTTTAAGTCCTGTGACTACAAATATTAACTTTTCATGAAACTTTTTTCTGCAACGTAAGCATGAATAACCCTTCTGTAAATTACAATTCCAAATTAAGCCATAACTGCCTCAGTTTTCAATGAAATCGTGAAGTTTTGGCCAACGTTTCATTTCAGATAATTACATTACCCAACTTTAACCGTCTGTACCGCAAAAAAAATGTACTACACTATCATGGCATGTAACTTTAAAAATTGGCGCATTTATCCAGGATTCCAAAATGGTATAATACTTGCTAGAGTATTCTTTAGTTTTGGAAATAAAAAATGTTTTTTCAACTAAACCGGATTTCCAATCAATTTTATTTCATGAGATAAAATGTTTGTACCCTTTAAATTATGAACTTAAAATGCCTACGCTGCGTTTTTAAATTGCTCACAATTTACAGGTACAAGTAAATACCATTTTGACAATGCAAGTAAACAGATAGAGCCACCATCTTGTCGAAAGAGTAATAACCATGGGTGTTCAAGTAATTTGTTAGTTTTAGGTGAAAGTTTGAAATAAAATTCAATCATAGGATTTCTTCAATCGTGATTTTAATTTAACTACATCATGGATTTACAGCAAATGTTCAAACTGTTAGCCTTCAGCAGTAATGCAAGCTCTACATTTCCTTAAAAAAAATCAGCTGTCTGTAAAGTCAGTTAACTGACGACAGTTGAACGTGACAACGTCATACAGCTGTCCACGCGGACGCATCGCTCACTCAAGTAGGAGAGAGACCGATGTCGAACGCTGCCGAACGCGGAGGCCGATTGTGCCTCTTTGTCGCTCGTTCCGCGCTCTCACTTGCACTTCAAGTATTAAATGGAACGCCTCAGAGCGAGGTAACACCGCATGAGTCATGTTTTTTCGTACGAGCAGCCGGCTCCATCGAAGACGTTGTCACGTCAAAAACCATGTAATAAGACCGGCGACGGGCGAAGGCAAACTTTAGATTAAAATCACGATTGAAGTAATCCTATGATTGAATTTTATTTCAAACTTTTACCTTAAACTAACAAATTACTTGAAAACCCATGGTTATTACTCTTTCGACAAGATGGTGGATCTATCTGTTTACTTGCATTGTCGAAATGGTTTACTTGTACCTGTGAATTGTGAGTCACTTAAAAACACAGCGTAGGCATTTTAAGTCCATCATTTAAAGGGTACAAACATTTTTATCTATTGAAATAAAGTTGATTGGAAATCCGGTTTAGTTGAAAAAACATTTTTTATTTCCAAAACTAAAGAATACTCTAGCAAGTATTATACCATTTGGATACAGTTATGCATAGTGAGTCCAAGCGCCATTTTCAGTTTTTTGGGAAATTACATAAACGCGTTTTTATTGGTAGAAGATTTGCATTTAAATCGTCAGAAAGTAAATCTATGTACATCGAAGCTTATATTTGTAATTTAACATGTTACAAGAAAAAAACACAAAATAAGTTTTTATTTTGGAATATATCGTTAAAAATGCACTTGGACTCCCAATAAATTTGATGTTCTCATTTTGCAAAACGAGTCCAAGAGACAAAATAATTATTTATTCTGGAAGATTAGCTTTAAGTGCACGTGGAAACGAATTAATATGATGTACTCATTTCGCAAAAGGAGTATAAGTATAACATAAAAATGTTTCCTGGACTATTTTCCTATCGTTTAATAAAAAAACCTTGAATTTCCGTATTTACTCAGCATCTTATGTTAGATGTTACAGAGGATTGATAAAAATAAATAAAAAACTATTAAAATGGCACTGATAGTATGTCCAGAAAATAAAACAATATATCATAATTTAATAAACAATCATAATTTAAAACAAGATAAGGACTATCTCAGATATATCTTCAGCTTTCAGACAGACAGAAAAATGATTGGTCAACACCAACCCCAACCCAAGAACATATCGGGTAGGATGTTAGGATGGAGTAGGTAAATAATATATAAATCTACTCTTCTTCAATATGTTCCGGATCAAAAACCTAAATGGCCATCAACAACACCTTCAACAACAATATCATCTTCAATCGTGTCATCAGAAATCAAATCTTTGTCAAATGCTATAGCGTCGTTTGGGATATTAAGAAACAGTGATTTTAAATCTTTTAGTTTTTTCTCTGAAACATTTTGTCCTTTCCTACCCTTTCTTCTCTTTACATCAATTTATAAGCTTTCTTCCTCTTCTACTGCTCCTGCCTTGATCAATGGATGATTTTAGGTTTCCTTTATCTGGTTTATTCTTAACCAATTATTATTGACCTTCTCGCCCACTGTTATGTTTTTTCTGTTAACAATAGCTTTTTCCTTTTCTTCAGTATATTTTGTGATTCTTTGTTCTGCAGCTTGCCATAACTTTCTTGTAGTCTTGTGGAGTATAAAGTATTAATTGCAGTTTCAGAAATATAGGGTGCTTTTCGAGGAGAGATCATCACGTCTATTTACTTTTTTGCTATATTGTACGCCCGAAATGGGTAAGCTGTTGGAACATAATTACTTTTAAGATCTTTTATACACAGTTTCACAATAAAATATTTTTATCTTTATCTTTATACGTGTATTCTGGCCTTTATTTTTTTTATTCTGTTCTCCGCAACAATTAAGTTGACCAAAGAATTAAGTTTTTGACTTTGGTAAACTAGTATAATATGTGCTTCCTTAAACATGACTTGGGTTCTTCTGCCAGCCTCTCCTTCCACCCAAACAAAGATTACGTTCAGAAGTTACAAACAACTGTCGCGTAGACTACTGATGCGTAACACTACGTCGTTTGGACTAGTAATGTATAATGGAAATGTGCTTTTTCATCATAAAATTTGGTTGTTAGTTTTAAATTGGTTGTTGGACTTGTATTGCATTTCAAAATACTTAGTTTGCTATAGAAGGCGCTTGGACGGGGTATCAAAAAATACCACTTAGAGTGAAGCTGGCTGCAAGAGTGTTTTTTCTATGGCTTAATTATGCCCTAGTGATTACGAAAATGCAAAAAAATCAAAAAATGAAATTTGGCGCTTGGACTCCTTATGCATAACTGTATCCATTTTGGAATCCTGGATAAATGCGCCAATTATTAAAGTTACATGCCATGATAGTGTAGTACATTTTTTTTGCGGTACAGACGGTTAAAGTTGGGTGATGTAATTATCTGAAATGAAACGTTGGCCAAAACTCCACGATTTCATTGAAAACTGAGGCAGTTATGGCTTAATTTGGAATTGTAATTTACAGAAGGGTTATTTATGCTTACGTTGCAGAAAAAAGTTTTATGAAAAGTTAATATTTGTAGTCACAGGACTTAAAAGATCATCACAGGGTGTCAGTTTTTCCTGTTTTTTTAAAATACTCAAAACTCGAAAGTTACTTAGCAAATATTTTTTTATATATTTTTCAGATAACTGTCATGACTTGGCGCATCACCCGTTTTCGGCTGGACGTTGACTTATGGGACACCCTGTACATATATAAGATATAGATATAGATAATATTGGCTCCAATATTCCAAAGATTTTATTACACACCAAACAATTTTACGCCTATTGAAGCGTTAAATACTTTCATAGAATTCCTCGAAATATTCCTCGCCCCAGTCCAATTTAAATTACAATTTCAAAATTGTGGGGACCAAATTGGAACTGTAAATTACCGGCCCTGTTTAACAAAGCTGACAATTCGACATATATATGTCACAAAGCGACAAAATTGTGGAATTGTCGCGCTTAGGCTATAAATAAAAGTGACAAATATGTCACAAAAGCGCGACAATTAATTTTTAGTAGTAGTAGAGCTCTTTGTGAAGGGCTCGTCCGGGGAAGTACTACCACCATGCCTATTTCTGCCGTGAAGCAGCATTGCTGTGTTTCGGTTTGAAGGGTGTGGGTGCCGGTGTAATTACTGGCACGTGAGGCTGAATATCTGTATGCCTCCAGTTGATGGACGCAGAGCAGTGCATCGTAGGGCACGTTCCTGACGTGCGTGACCTACGAGGCATGGCTTTGTTATAGGTGATGGTTACCACTTAACACCAGGTGGGCCATATGCTTGTTCCATCAGCAATATACATTAAAAAAAAAAAAAAAAAAAAAAAATTAAACAGGGGCCTGCTGTACCTCTGACAAAATACGGCAATGCGGTATCGGAAACTGCGGCTCATCCGATACCTACGCACACACATGGTGGCCATTGCCGGAGAGCAGACGCTTATGTTGCACTACAAACTAAGCTATTTGCTATGTCTACCATTTTCGCAAAACATTTAGTTGAACAACTGTCAAAATCTTTGATCGTTCAATTAGCAAACCGTGAAACCGGCCCCTACTATGCTTTTATAGTGTTTTATAGAATAAGAATAATAGTTTATTGTAAACTGTGTTAAAAAGATCTTAAAAGTAAGTTTGTTCCAGCCTACCCATTTCGGGCGTATATACAGTATAGCTATCACTTAAATAATAATTAGCTAAAATAGGCCTACCAATGCCCACAGGCATTGCCAATCCATTCGTTTTGCATTGTAAGATGGCGTGCTCAGTGCCAATTCAATGTGTTCATTTTAGCGTGCCTTTCAAAGATGAACGTAGAACCCGTATACCCCACATGACCTAATCGCATGCATTGTGGTAACAAATGTGCAGTTGACGTGTGTTCAATAGAAATGTTATTTGTACGAAACATAATTTTAGGACCATCAATCAATTACTTCAAATAAAAAAAAAACAAAATAAAAAATCTAAAGAATTAAATCCCTCGTGGAGACGGCTGCATGTATTTTTAACAACAAAGAAACAGATGAATTTCTACCTACTTGGCTCCACCTTCTCAAGTATCAACTATCAACTTGTAACAAAAACCCGTGTATTTTCAAATCGGAGCATTTGTTTTGGAGCTAGCCTACTACTAATATTTTAAATAGTAAAGAGAGGTGTCTTTTAGGTTTTATGACCGGTGTATTATCTACTATTTGTGTACCTAAAGCACAAAACATAAAGCCTATACATAAATATTGTGATCAATCCACGCAACACTACCTAGCCCCAAATTAAACAGAGCTTGTAGGATACTATGGGAACCAGATAGCTTTTAATAATACTTACATACATAAATTTTTTTGTAAAGACTTACATACTTAGAATACAATATGACACCCAGACAGAGAACAAACATCTGCATTCACCAAACAAATGTTTGTTCTCGGTGGGGATCACCCACGACCTACGGCGCAGAAGGCAGAACTACTACCAGCTGAGGTGAGTCCAGTCTGAGAGGTCAGTCGGTTTAACTAATGAGGTGTACCATTACTATTTAAAAAATTAAAGAAACTTATGAAACCAAAAAGCTACATTTTCTTTTCCACGGTCAAATCGACAATAATAACGCGCCAAATCCACAAATAATATTTATCGCCCAATTTCTAATTACAATTCAGAATGGGAGTTCAGAACAAATGCAGGGGCGTATTTACCCTTATGCCAAGAGGGCCATGGCCCGAGGCGGCAGACTGCGATTCGTGCGCCTTTTTTTACTTTACATCATCATCATCATCATCCACAGCCCGACTTCACCCACTGCTGGGTGTAGGCCTCCCTTAGTTTGTGCCATATCTACCTCGATCCTGTGCCAGTCTAAACCATTGCCGCCCCACGACCCTGAATATATCTGACTTTACATCCCTGAAGCAATTTTAAAAAGCCTCCTAACCAAAACTAACCTCGTTCGTCGAAAAAAAATATTTTTTTAATCGGCTCACAAATGACGAAGTTATGCGGTAACAAACATTAAAAATAATAATAATAAAAAAATACAACCGAATTGAGAACCTCCTCCTTTTTGATTGGAAGTCAGTTAAAAAAACTTTTTTTCCGAAAATTTATGGGGCGGCATATCTTTTAGGCCCGGGGCGCCAAATCTTTAAATACGCCTCTGAACAAATGGCGGCATTGTTCCCATTTTATTGCAGAGCTCCTGCATTATTGATGTGGGTGAGGGTGCCAGCTGCCGGATGTCAGCTAGAATTAAATAAGTTTGTTCGGTACCAACTTCAACTACCCAGACAAATTAGTGGTGTAGATAGGCGACGCAGCAACTTGTAACTTGAACTGAAGTTGAACGCTGCAAAGCTGCGATAAGTTAAATCCAAGAAATATCTTAGAAAATAAACCATTCATCATGAAGTTTAATGTTTCATGAAGTCTATGAAATCATTGCCAAGGGCTGATAAGCTATAAACTTCCAGAAGCTTGTTTATTACTAATGTTGTAAACAATTCAATATTTATTTACACAAAGAAACTTACAATTAAACAAATATTTACAAAATGTACAAAATACACAAGAAACAATTGAGCTATCTGCAGATCGTTACAAACGATCTAGAGATAGCTCAACTGATCCAAATCAGTTAGTCTATGAAATTGATTAAAAAAAGATTATTCGACATTTACATTTGTACAATATTGACGCGTACCTGTCGCCCAGCATTGCCGGTGAGACCTTCTTCCTAAGGTTGGCCATGGCTGTCAGCTCCTCTCGCTTGCGGGATGGGGGCGGCGCCCCACATAGCGTCAGCAGGGGTACCGGCGTCGGCTGCGGCTTTGACAATAACCTGGGAATACATACGGCAAGAGGTTAAAATAAATATTTCAGACAATTCACACAACACGATCTAGCCCCAAACTAAGCAGAGCTTGTACTACGGGAACCAGATAGCTGATATAAAACTAAATAAATAAATAAATATTGTGGACAATTCACACAACACTACCCAGCCCCAAACTAAGCAGAGCTTGTAATATGGGAACCGGATAGCTGATATAATACTTGAATACATTTTTTTTTTTTGTAAATACTTACTTAGAATACAATATAACACCCAGACAGAGAACAAACATTTATGTTAACCACACAAATATTTGTTCTCGGTGGGGATCGAACCCACGACCTACGGCGCAGAAGGCAGAGCTACTACCAACTGAGCTAGAGGCCAACTGATATGTATATGTACATATATCATATTTTTTTTGTAAATACATGGGTACTTTGATTACAATATAACACCCAGACAGAGAACCAAATTAAATATCTGTGTTCACCAACCACATTCAAGATCTGTTCTCGGTGGGGATCGAACCCGCGACCTACGGCGCAGAAGGTAGAGCTACTACCAACTGAGCTGAAAGTCAACAGTCACCATCAGTCAGTCTAAGTATAATTTATCTAATATTCCCAAAACAAAGAACAACCACGTGCGTTGCTTACGAAATTAAGTTATTTCCGGAAATATCGGGAAACATTCAAACTCTTGAAATGAAATGAAATGAAATCAATGGTAGGCAAATATGTAGTTTTTAGGGTGTTATTTGTCAATATTGCCGCAGAGACAACCGCCGAGTGAGCTATAGAACGCATTTCCCTTTTAACACGTTAGCTGCGGCACCAATTTTTGCATACTTTCCGTTCCTGCGGCACGAGGTATAATCGGCCCGTACCGTGACCAGACGTTAGGGCGACACGCGGTCTATTAGACCCCACCTCCTTTTACAGACTAAAATCCATTTTCTGGCGCGAAATCAAAGATAAATGAGAATTTTGGTTCTTATTGATATAGACAGTGAATTGATGAACCCTAATCCACCGTCGCCCCGGGATCTGATGGCTAGTTTAGGAATTATAAGCAAAACAAAATATGGGATCTTATATACCTCGTAACGCACTGAAATAGGGCAAATTTTCGCTGCGATTAGTGATGGGAAAAATAATATCGACGTTTTTAAACTGTCTTAACTACGCAACGACTTGACCGATTTTGATCAATTATATCTCATTAGATCGTTTTAAGGGCAAAACCTGGCAAAACAACACAAAGCTATCAAAGGATACATTTTTTTTTAAATAATCTAAATTGTGCTTGAAGGCTCCATAAAGAAAAAAAAACCGGCCAAGTGCGAGTCAGACTCGCGCACGAAGCGTTCCATTCTATACCATTAAGAGGCACCTATTACAGACTTATTATTGGAAAATAATGGATTACGGTTTATGCATAAGGTTTATCTTTCTATTTGTATATGAAAATCTTAATGCGGTTCACAGAATAGAAAAAAAAGGCAACCAGAAGTAGAAAAGAAACTGTCCTATTTATTCCAATCGACGTGATGCACAACACTGGTCGCGGGAAGCTCGCGTTGAGTGCGGTACGAGGCCAGGGAGGATATGGGACGTTTTAGCCTCGTTCCGCACTGCATTAAAATTATATTAATTCAGTGCGGCACGAGGTCTAAGACATCCGGTACCAAGGTAGGTATACCACCAAGTCCATGAACCATTAGTGATCTCAAATATATATTTATCTCTTTCCTACACTGGACCAAACCAAAGCTATGCCATTCGCACGACAGAGAAATTCACTTTTTTGCTTGCCGCACCACAGGGAAGTTGCATCAGGGGTGATTTAGGCCTCGCTTCGCACTTAACGTGTTAAGGAAAAGGTCATGATCAAACCAAAGGAATTCAGAGTATTTACATATAAAGTATGAGTTGAGCATTTTCCTCTGGTGACGAATATTTTGCCGTCCAGCTAGACGCCTCCGTCGGCTTAGCGACTGCTAGTATATATAGCTATTTATGTAAAGCATATATTGATTAGGGTTTTTGAACTAACCTGAAGCACAAAAGTGTTTAGTTAAAAAACTTAAAAATACCAATAGCGGTCACCCATCCAAAGAATAACTGCGCTAATCAGGCTAAGGTTTCGTTTAACGGTACAATTTAAATCATCTCTTAAATTAAGCACACTTCAGACTTTTTTAGAAATCACAGTAAATTGTATTGATGAAGATTAATAGGGTGCCGTAGCATCAGCTACGACAATGCTACGGGTCGTAGCAGTGCGTAGCGGAGCACAGAAATGAGCTATTACCGCTACGAAGCCGTAGAGAAAGCTACGCTTATAATGTTGGTGTAGTACTTTTGTTTATTCTATGGTAATGAATGGACTACAACATCCTACAGCTGGCCTACCACGAGCTCCATATGGTTATGGTTGTGGCTGTCAAAATTGTGCCAACAGTGTCAACACATTCAAACCCAAGAAGAAAATGAATGTGTGGGTCAGCCTATCTATACACAATTTGTCAGCCATAGCCATAACCATATGGAGCTCGTGGTAGCCCTGCAGGATTACGAAAATTACGCTAAATATTAACACGAAACCTTCATTTGTTTTAGCTCATTTTTATTATAATCAAAAATTAAAAAGTACGACCTACCTTTTGGCCCAGATTTATTTCTTTGACATAAATAAGCTAATATTAAATATAAAGCGGTATCCCGGTCCTCTTAGTAAACAGTTGCGGAGATCTTAAAATTCTTTACAAAAATATTTTCTAAAAACATGAATGAAACAAACACCCTTTTACCGAAGACCCTCTTTTATCACTTTACCCATTCAAAATTCTTTGATTTTTTTGAAAAACAGGACCAAAATTTGGAATCACCATAACACTTTCAACATACCGTTTAGACGCAGGCGTTCGCTTCGACAGCAGCGTATAGTCGTTCGAGTTGGACGTGGACGGCGGACTGAACGGCGGCGGATAATACGCGTCATCACGGCCGTTGTTGACCAGCGCTGACTTCAACGGCAATAGTTCCACAGTGTCGCGTGCGTCGCGTGCCGCGGTCATAGCGCCACTGCCGGCGTGCAGATGTGCCCTTGAAAATGCTGCAGTGTAGGGAAGGGATGGTGCTATCGATAGCACGGAAGGCCGGGAGTCCGGCCAGTTTTCTTATCTGTTCATGTCTACTCTTAACAGAGCACATACATACATACATACATACATAAAATCACGCCTTATTCCCATGGGGGTAGGCAGAGATCACGGATTTCCACTTGCTACGATCCTGACACACCTCTTTCGCTTCATTCACTCTCATAACATTCTTCATACATGCTCGTCGGTTTAGGGTACTCCTAACCTGGCCTTTCTCTAAAACGTCTGCGATCTGATCGAGATACATGCGCCTAGGTCTTCCCCTTCCAGCAGTTCCATTCACACTCGCCTGATGCAATTGTTTTGTTAATCTCCTTTCATCCATTCTCTCTACATGTCCAAACCATTAACAGAGCACACATAGTCAATAATACTGTAATGCATGTTGTTTTTGGCAAAAATATCAATTAAATACGAAAAAACGAAAACGCTCCTTTGAAAACCCTAGCTGACTTGATTTCGTGTTGCAAAAATGCAAAATTGCCAAAAGATCCAATTTACAGACCAACACCAACACCTCTCGGAAATTGGCACAATTTTGAGCGCTTCCTTGTTCTTATTCGGTGGCTGGTTCGTTCAGCCATAGCGCCGCTGGCACAGATGAACTTAATGACTACCTTTCGAGCTGTATTCCAAAGTAAAACCAACACGATTACGCTTGTGTATTGTGCCTAAAAAACTTTTGACTCGGCGCTGCTCTCAGATAGTACACAACCCCACTAAAGTTTCATGTTTTTATAAGCCTCGCCACCTCTCTCTCATCTTTCCAGCATCTATCGTAGACGTGTAGCATCACTAGCGCTGTACCAAGCTGTCCCGGGGCGAACAGACAACTCTCTCGCGAGCTCGCGCATGCGTCCTATGCTGCGCGTTGCAATGCAAAGTCTGCCTCTTGTGAAGGTAGGAGAAGCTGGCTTGCCGGAAGATCTAAAATTTAGAGCTTCCGTTTAGAGTCCATAACCATTTGGACTCTGGCAGCGCTGTCAAGACTGACCCATGCGCTCAAACTTTTATTTTATTTTAAAACTATGTGGGCTTATTAATAAACCTACTTTACTACTACTACGTTGGACTGGTTGATCCGTGTTTTGTCTCTTGCATTGACATGCAATTGTCAACTCGAACAAATGTGACAAAACACGATTTAACTACTCCAGCGTTGCGCCAGGATTATAAATAACACCCTGTTAGTGTACCACATCTATTCGGCACCCTAATAACATTATGATCAAGCCAAGTAGGCTAATGAGTTATTTTGTTTTAAATTAGTTTTATGGAATAAGTAGGTGTTAAGTACTAAGAATGTGTCTATTGACACTTTTCTTCTTTAAGTGTTCAGAAAAGTAGCATTTTTATCACTAAACTATTCTTTTCAAACTCATGAAGAAATGAAAGTGTACTTGTACACGCTAAGAAAATTTGCCGTTCCTGCGGCAGACAAGACAAATTCTTCGTGTAGACGACAAGAATTTTGTCTGTTCCACACACGAAAACTTTTCGTGTCTTCCGCAGACAAGACCAATCGAAATGTGTACACGACACGATTTTTTTCGTGCAGTCGTCAGTCGGGCGTAGGGCGCGCAAGTAATAACAAGCACAACAAAAACTATCTTATCTTATCACAAGAAAAAAAATGCGTAAGAAACTCTAATAAACTGCTTCCGCTCCAAGAACTAATAGAAACTATAGATGTCTTCAAAACTAGACTAACTAGTATGTTGTTGAATGGGTGATAATTTAGAATAGTATACGTATATTATATTAATTGTTAAATGTAATTTCAACTCTTAATATTTAATTTTAAATTTATTTGTGTCATTGTTATTATTATATTTAGTTTTAAGTCATATTCGAATACGATTTTTAATTGTTTAATGAATAAATAAAAATAAAAAATAAAAACTACCTGGCTGGGTTGGCTCAACCCTACTACACCGCCCCCCGCCGCTCCGCAACAACGTTCGCCGCGTCGTGTCTTGCGCAGATAAGATTTTTTTCGTGCACCGCTGCGAACAGTGTACACAGTTATTTTCTAGTTACGACATGAATTCTTGGGTAGACCCGGCGTTTTTTCTTAGCGTGTACAAGCGCCCTAAGCTGATCAGTAGGCCTACCACAAGCTCTGTCTGGCTCTGTCTCTGGCTCTGGTTTTGAGTCTGTGTAAGTGCTCACCTGTGTATTATACTCTGTGTTTGACGTTTCGACGTAGGATTTATTTAGACAGCACTCACACAGACTCAAAACCAAAGCCAGAGACAGAGCCAGACAGAGCTTGTGGTAGTCCTACTGTACACAATTTGACAGCCATAGCCACAGCCGGAGCTCCCGGTAACCCTTCTGTTTTTAATTCTTTCACGGCATCCTTTGTGTCGTGAGATTCTGGCGTGATTTACTGTCCTATGGACTGGGGACTATCACAAGAACTGTCAGATTCACTAAAGAAACTGACAGTTCTTGTGATAAATATCTACTGTGACAAAAAAGTCACTGGTCTAGAATTGAGCCGCGCGCGAAAGAATATAAGCCTTCCTTATTCTTCTTCTTATCGTGTCACTGATTCTTTCGAGCCAAGTGTGGTGCAAGGATTTTAAGTGCGTCTCAAAGAGGCTCCTATGCCAGTGCTCTCTAACGGTGAAGGAAAACATCGTGAGGAAACCGGCATATCGTAGAACCTAAAAAGTTCGAAAATATGTGTCAAGTGCATGAAAGGAGCCTCTTTGAGGTGCACTTAAAAACCTTTCACCACACTATTGGTTCGAAAGAATCAGTAACACGATAAGAAAAAAGTCTCCTAAGCTTAGGAGGAGACTTTTTTCTTTTTTAATGTTCATCTCCAGAAAGAAAGAATGAAATCTTTCATTCTGATCATGTGTGAGTCTCGTATTTGGTCATGTGTGTCTCATATCATATTATGTGATAACGCGCGAGTCTCATATGTTGTCATGTGTCTAATGTGTGATGTGATGACTGATGAAGTGATGAATGACTCATATGAAGATGTGTCTCGTATGGGATCACATGTGGTGATGTGTGACTCATATGTGAACAAGTGTAAGTCGCATAATGTGATCATGTGTGAGTCTCATAGGTGATGGGATTGCTTGATTTGAATGACGACTGGCGTATCCATCTTCAGTTTACGTCCAGGTTACGAATTTGTTCAGGTTGGGAAATGACATGCCGGTTTTTGCATCCGAGATTTCGATCGTGACTAATGCTAATGAATGATCCCTAAAAAGCTCAAAAGTGCCATCAATGAGTAATAATAATGTATGTATATGTAACATGTAACACTGCGCTAAGAAAGTGAGAGTGTTTACAGCGCAGAAATCGTGTAGAAATTATAGAAAAATGGCACCACGGGCACGGGCTATCGAAACCACGGGGCCAAAAGACTAAACGTACGGTCAAACCAGGTCAAACTATCAATACCATTTTTGAATGAATGAGTATGCGTTAAATATACTCTGTGTCTATCTTTATGATAATATGTTATCTGTGGGTATAACTGTCACTCACTCGACGGTTATTTTGTCTCTTTCTTACACACCAAAATCATCGCTCGGTCTCTTCTCTCCTGGAGAATGTCCCTGCATGCCTCGCCTCCTCCTTCAGCCTTTCCTTCCGTCAAGCGTGGCTAATAGAGGCACGAAAAGGTGAGGCTTTTATCGTCGATATTTCAACAATTTTGCTATAATTCCAAGTAATACAGTAAATAAATCACAGTGCTGTGTATTTCCTGTCCAGTAAGTATAAAGTAACATTGCCATAATCTACTAAACTCATGTTTTGTTGTGACTTTTTGTTGACGCAGTGTGGGCACAAACTGAATTTCTATGGCCGAAATTTTTTATTTATTCTTTAATTTCAGAAAAATGAGCAGTTCAGAGGAGGTATCATGGATCTCTTGGTTCTGTACCCTGAGAGGAAACGAGTTTTTTTGTGAAGTAAGTTGGAAAACTTTACGCTTTGACGTGTATAGTTTGCAAAGGAATACAGAGTTGATACTGATCGATGTTTTGTTTTAGGTTGACGAGGATTATATAAATGATAAATTCAACTTGACGGGCTTGAATGAGCAGGTACCGCACTACCGACAAGCCTTGGATATGATACTAGACCTGGAACCTGGTGAGTTAGTGCTTGTCATCTATGAGTATCAGATCTATTCTATTTGTATAGTATCTTCTGGGTGATTGGATCTAGATGACCAATCACCCAGTAATCTGTATGTAAGTATGTGTTTGGGTTCAGACTGGTACATAGATTGATAGATAGAAAATTCTTTATTGCACAAATTAAAAGTACTGTACACAGGCAAACTTAATGCTAGATAGCATTATCTACCAGCAATACTTTGGGTAATAAGGAGATAGGTTGGGTAGTCCACATATAAGATGAGGGCTTATGTAGCACATGAAAGTGTAAATATCCAAGGGAATTCTAAGTGTCCTCTAAAACTTAATTATGTGTGTTAAAATTGTGTCCCTGACCTAAAATAATATATTTGTTATAGATGATGACCTTGATGACAATCCAAACCAATCAGATCTGGTGGAGCAGGCCTCCGAGATACTCTACGGCCTAATTCATGCTCGCTACATTCTAACCAACCGGTAAAATAAATATTTTAATTGCTTAGTAAAACTAACACTAGTACTAAATACTTATTAATATTAGTCTTGGACACTATTGAAACTATTGTTATGTAACTCCAACCAACTCAGTCAAACCTCATGTACAAGTCTAGTGCTCTTAAACGGTGAAGGAAATCATCTTGATACCTGCAGTGTAGTCAGCTCCGCACATATTGACTATGTCTTTCCTGTGGATCAGGCCGACTAAGCTGTCAGTATAAGTTCTGAGCAAGCCTATTCCGTCTAAAATATCAATATCCCACAAGTAGGGCTTGTGTAATCAGTAATCACCAGTTGGCTGATGAAATCATCTACAATAGATGCAAAGGCCTGTTTACTGTATATTTTTTTATAATTGAGTATCACGCTGCCATTTTAAAATTTCAGTGGGATCGGACAAATGCTTGAGAAATTCCAGGCTGGTGACTTTGGACATTGCCCTCGGGTGTACTGCGAGTGCCAACCTATGCTTCCACTTGGTGAGATACATTCATTTAGATCAAAAGGTTAAGGCCTAGTGAAGTTCTGGGCTTGTATTGTTATGGAAAGGATACATGATCCATTAAAATGCTCCCTTGCACAAAAATGAGCTACAACTCATTTTGCTACTATTTCTTGTTCTTAAATAGATAGATAGGCAACTCTTTTTTGATAACAATGACACGCTAGGTAAGTAGGATATAGTTTTTAGCTTATAAATAAACAATCACAGTAATGGAATAGGCGACCTTATCGCTAACAGCGATCTCTGCCCTAAACATGTACTTTAATCAAGCCTCAAAGATCTTCAACTTGCATCTGCGAGTTTTTGAAGTTTTAGAATCTGTTTCTTGAATAAAATCGGAATGTAGGGCGGGCGTGCGTAGCGCTGATTGTCTCTCTAGTCGCACTCCGCTCTCTGTACCAATAGGACACTCTGCACACATCTACACATCCAGTGTGCGCGTCATGCGCACATTACGACGCATGCGCAGCTATCCCCACCGCGTATCGCTCAGCGCCAAAGTTATGTGCCAGTTTTACCAGTAATTGTAATTAACAAAGAATAATATGCAGGTCAAGATATGTCAATAATATGTAGGCAAAGAATAATAAGTTGGGGAATAAATAAAGGTTCTCGAATGGCGACCACGAACCGGAAGACGAAAAGTAGGGCGCCCACCCACCAGATGGACTGACGACATTGTTAAGATTGCAGTAAGTCGGTGGATGGAACAAGCTCAGAATCGTTCTTCCTGGAAATGTTTAGGGGAGGCCTATGTCCAGCAGTAGACTTCTTTAGGCTGATGATGTATGATGTAATATGCAGGTCTATCGGACGTCCCTGGTGAGGCTATGGTGAAGCTGTATTGTCCACGTTGCATGGATGTGTACACACCCAAGTCATCTCGCCACCACCACACTGACGGAGCCTACTTCGGCACTGGGTTCCCGCACATGGTGTTCATGGTGCATCCAGAGTACCGGCCCAAGAGACCCGCCTCGCAGTTTGTGCCGAGGTAAATTCATTATTCATCAAATTAAATAATGCATGAAATTTTTGTTGAAGACTGTTTGGAATTGGTGGTCATTTGATGAAGAAGACTATTTGATGGACTATGCAAAGACAAATTAAAAAAAGAATTTTGATGTTTCTAACCTCTCATACCTACAAAAAATATTTTATCTTGTGTGTTCTGTCTGTCCTTCTAATGAGGTCACGCGGAATCAGCATCCAGATTCAGATTTATTTTATTTCAAATTTATTTATTAGTGAACATGAACTGAAATTCGCCTAGCTTTAAGACGTTTCAGTGTGATCCTCGAGATTTAGCTAAATAAATGACTTTAATTAGAATAATGATGCTTCCAGGCTGTACGGGTTCAAGATCCACCCGCTCGCGTATCAGATACAGCAGCAGGCGGCGGCGAACTTCAAAGCGCCTCTCCGCACTCTCACCTACAACAACGGTAAACGCTAGCCACGCACACAGACCCATCCCGTCCACACACACATGTGGACGACTGCTCGAGGTTTAGACTAGGTTATTATATACTAGCTGCTAGGAAAATAACTTCAACTTTGTTGAACTTTATTGAATTGAAGACTCGATAGCGCGACCAATGCGAACTTACAGGGGCGTGTTTAGTGCGAGATGCTAATTTCTAGCTGCAACTATAGCCGTCCTGCTTACTAACCGTTTGCGTGAACGAGACGGGAGTAGCAGCTGGAAATGAGCTTACAAGTACCTTATGGATATGCCTTCAGATGTATACCATAATAAAATAACTTTCCGGCCCTGTAAACATCGTAGGAGTGGTCTTACATGATTCAATAGACGTATGTATAGTGGCGGAATGAAAATGTTCGTCGATTTTCAACTTGATTTGTTCAACGTATCACGATCATATACTACCTTTTGAAACTGAATAGACAGAATACACCGACAAGTTAACGTCACAAATTATTTCAAAATGTGTTCATGATCAAGGCACTGGTGCAAGCGAAAACCGACTCTAAGGTGACGAACATTTTCATACCGCGACTGTACGTACATTGGCATATTCGAATTTAGAAACAAAAGGTTCACAGAGTTCAACTTATTTTCCTGTCCAGTCATGTGCTAGGTTTAGTCAACAAGCGGCTACTAAAAGGTTGACTGTTTACATGATGGCGCACTGAAAATTCCCATGTAGCTCATTAAAAAGATAAGGTCAACATTTAGTTACCTCGCTAGTGTCATTTGTATCTAAATTTCAAAACTTTTAAAACCATAGTGCAGAATGCTCCAAAAATTCCGTGACAAAAGTTGGCTGCTAGATAAGAAATTTGAGTTGCCATTTTTTGAAACAACTGCCACGCGCGGCCTATCCATAGGGCCACCACACCGGACATAGTGCCGTGGTGACTGAGTTTTGATCAGTTTTTATCAACCTACGCGTAGGTCGCTATAAATCTTTGAACGAAAGGGGATGTAGAAAAATTCAGTGCGCCGCGAAGGGCTCTTTAAAATGAACTTATTCAATTATCATCAGTTTTACATCAACATTATTCCTGTAAATAAATACACAAAACCCCAATCTTGTCTAGACCTCAGTGATATTACCTGCATTCTAACATTTGAGTGTGTCTGTTAACATTAATATGATCTCTTTGACTGTGTCGTATCATGATCCTATACACTCGTGAATAAATCCTAAAATTAATTTCTACTTTTCCATGTATTTTAATCATGTGAAATATCTTCATTTAAATGTATTTAACCATTTCATAACTTAAATTCCTTAGTTAGTATTCTTAACCGGGTTTAAAGAACCAACTTGAGGTATGGTGGCCTCAATTGGCCCCAAATAAGACCTTAGAATCTATAAAATTACCAGTGTAAGAAAAAAATAACATCCAACATTTTCTTTTTTTTTGGCAATGTTTTGTTTTTGGTATGTCGCTTTTAACATCACTGTACCAAGTAGCTTACACCCCTGCAAATATGTGAATTAATATGAACCCAAATTCATCTTGAATTGAATGTACATTTTCTAAACCCTAACCCTCACTTGTGTGCTTCTATAGTTGGTTGTTGTCGGTTAGAACCCTTAGAAACGCCGGTGATCGGGACGTGAGAACGATTCAGTACCATTTCACTTTGCCGATTAATACGTGTTGCTTTGTTAGTATGTTGATGATAGTCAACGCATTTCATACAAACGTATCAAATCAACTAAATCGCCCAAAAAAAGTGAGCTAGTCTAAGCCTTCATTCTAGAATTTGCACCGTTTTGCTATTAGTCGTGATCTCTTGCAGATTTTTTTTTTATCAAAAGAAGATCTTCAGAAACATTGCTTGAGTCTGAGTCGAGCCTCAAGCATAGATTTTTGACAGTTGAAGTGTCAAAAACTCTATGCTTTCGAATCAGACTCAAGCACTGTTTCTGAATACGGGCTTAAGATGCCGAAACTGTTCGCAAGACTCTTGTCTCCATTCCCAAAGTTAGCGTTCAAAAGCTGGAGTTTTTCAACCACGTAGCATATGGTTGCTACGGTTGCAAAACTCCAGTTTTTTATCACTGGTTATATCTTAATTACTCGCCGTCTTTAGGCCAAAGACTCAGTTGCCGTATGGTAAACTCTTGCTAGGGTTTCAAACCCCCCTGTCTTGCGTCTCGGTCCTAAGGTTTAATTCTTATTTTCCCTTTGATCAGTTGTCTTGTTTTAATGTACCTAACAGAACTTATAGAATATCTGTATCAGCAATATACTCGTTAAATTAACATTTTGGTGTACCTTCTAAATAAATTTTACAATTATGTAGTAGCTAGGCCACGACTGAACACATTTTGATGAAACTTGTTAGTGGCTGTTGCTGTTTTACGTAATGTTGCCGGTTTTGAGGTTCCCAGTCGAGCTCAAAATGTAGACTTCGTTCGATGCTGCCAATAATGTGCATAAATTATTTACCTTAGAAAATTTTATAAAAGAAGTAACTATATTTTTGTATTCGAGAAGCGTATTATCTTAAACTTGTATTTCAGCAACAGCAGATGTAGGTAATGTTGCCAACATTAACAGTAAAAACACATTTAAATCTTAGATGCAGCTACATAGCTCTCGTGTTATTAGATATATAGTAAACGTTGGGCTGTATCCAGACAATTAGTTTTGTAGTTTCAATATTAAAGCTAAATGTATTTCTGTGGAACATTTTAGATCGAATACGAGGGTTATGTATGTTTTTATTTTTATATCCAACTTCACTAGGATGTAGGCACTCATTCAAATTATAAACGCGTTTTTCTTTATTGATAATTATATACATACTGATTCGCTGTATCGGTTCCACTAATAAACGATAAAAGACAAATATGGGCCTTTTTTTCTTGCTTATCCTGCATGATACCACGTTTTCCCGCGCTCTACTCGTTCATACCAGAAGTTAAGACAAGTCTAGAACTCAAGATTAATAAGACATCCCCGAGGGAATCAATTCAATAAGTAGTATCATTACTTACATAACAGCTAGCTGTAGGTAATGTAAATACACCTATCGCTGTTGTAGAATGCTATTCCAGGTACCGAGAAGTACCAGCTAACAGTGGCTTTCAGTGTCGCCTACTAAGCTAGCTTAAGCAAGGAACAGCTGTTGGATCTGCAGCTAGGTAGCTTGGACGTTGTGAACTAACATTTTAATGGAGTAAAATGTTTGTTTGCCGCAGAAACGAAGACGTCGAGTAACATTCCAAAATGATTAGATATTGATCGGCGCCGCCGCTCCGCGACCACGCAGCGCCAGCCTCCCGCACCTAACAAATAGTATTTATTCTCCTTATGAATAACTTACTCCTATTTAACTGAGCAGTTATGTTTTAATTAAATTTAAATAAAGTTTATTTTTACGTTTTCTGTATTATGTTTTTCATTTTTTTTTATTTGTTAACAACGCCTGTTAGATAAGTACCATCCTAGGTACTCAGAATTAAGAGTTTTATGTATCAACAAAGCGCAACACTACTGCCACAAAACATTTAAAAAAAATACTATTTAGAGTCCGGACACTGTGTTGTAGGGATTGCGCTCAAAAGAACATCTTGGGTAAGGAGTGACAAAGATAGCTATAGAGATAGGAATGAGAGAGAAAACGTAGCACTGGCAACTCTGGCAAGTACTGGAGAAGAGCCGAAGATCGGCTCAGTGGGCGCGTTTTTTATGGGAGAAACCTACGTCCAGCAGTTAACTGATATAGGTATTATTATGATGAGCGACAAAGAAAATAATACTGTTTAAATATTTATTATTCTCTATCTCATAGGAATTAAAAATCTCATATTAAAATATATAATTAACCCAGTTGCATTGTTGTTAATCTCAATATGACACACTTATTAACAAAATATGTTCTACAACTCGTCATTATTTTTACAAACTTTTTTCTTATATATTTATTTTATCTAATTACCCTATCCATAAAGGAGTATCCTTAAACGATAGTGCAGCCTTCCATTATCAGAATTTTAGTTTCTATAAATTATACATTACAAACAATTAATACATAAAATAACCATTATAATATACTTACACCAAATCCAATCAATATTATATATCAAAACATAACAACAATAAACTATATACATTTAACATTATACCCGTCAGATTATAGCTCCAGGATAAACAGAGAAGCTTTTAAGAATTTGCTCAAAGAACAATGAAATAAGTATATTTATCTATATTTTCTGCCACCAGATTTAGGGTTCTAATGGTTCGAGAGGTGTTTTGCCCAACATAATGGTTTTAGCACGCGGAACTTCCAGTGGCGGTCGCCTACGCCAATATTGGCCACCTTACCCCAGAACACCTTGAACATATACAGAACAAGCGCCAAGTCCCTCCTAACTTCCAACTTATTGTATCCAACCATGCCCAGAATGAACAAGGTGGGATACATTAACGGGTAGAAAGGATAGACCCTGTGTTTCCAGTAGAAGTACCTGGCAAACTTGTTCTGTATGCGCTCTATCATGAGGCTATATCTCGCCTCATGCAGAGCCCATATCACGGCATTACACTCTAATTGGCTTCTAACCAGCGCGTCATAAAAAGCTCTCACGGCTTTATATCTTGTAAAATCTTTGGCGCGACGAAGTACAAACCCCAGAGTTCTGTAGGCTCTTTTACAGATGTTCATCACATGATCTCGGAAATGTAGCTCTACGTCCAGATGAACCCCAAGACCAATTCAACTCTCTTCAAATGTGCTCCGTTCTCTTGATAGTTGTAATGGAGTGGTGCCCTTGCTCTGCTTAAAGTCATTATTGAGCATTTACCGACATTGAACTGCAGTTCGTTTTTTTTGGTTCCACTCCACTACCCATCCACATTTTTCTGCCGACATTCACAGTCTCCTACATTCCTAAGTTCTACTTCGTTCTTATTCATTCCAAATGCAATCAGTTCTTTATTTACGCTGTAGTCTCTATTCCTCTCTGTTTCAAGAGTTATATTTTTAATTATCCAACTTGTTCCTTATTTCATGACAATATGCATTATCTCCGTCAACAAACTCTTGCTATGGATTTGGTCAAAACTTTCGTTCATGAACAGGTCCATGTTTTTCTTGATATACAGAAGAACACTGTGCTTAAGAGCACCACACCCAAACTGGTCAGCTATATTCAAGATGTCCACAGTGTTGTTGGGTGCCAGCTCATTAAAAAGTATATCATCTAAGAATCTCCTCATACCTACAATGTTGTATCTATCTGCCAACATGACCAGATTAGCGAGCCTATCTTTCTGTATTACTTTAATTGTGGCAGTGTAGATATATTCTAACAATATTTTTAAATCTTCGCTGGAAACATCTACTAATGTGACACGGCCAGTACGGCTCTCTGTCATGTCTTCCTGGAGCATGGCTTTAAAAACCTCACTGTGGCCAGAGATCAGACTTCTATGAACGAAGAACTCGTCACCCTCTTCACTTTTAATGATAAAATCATATCCAACAGGGTTCGCCAATAGTGACGCATAATCGTGGTGTATCAAGATAGACTCAGCAATCTCCTTATTACTATTATTTTTCTTTTTTTCTGTAAACTCCACTGCAATAAGAAGGGTTTTGTTTTTCAGAACGTTTTCCACATCAGCATTTTTAAAAGTAATTGTAGTGATGTAACTCTGAACCATCTGCTTACAACTTAACTGAACAGTTTTAATTTCTCCAGTCAATTTAACAATATCATCATCAACATCTTCCAATATTGAGCCCAATCCTACGGAGTATTCACCTTCCATACGGTTCCCAGCGTAAATATGTAACAAGAATATACCAACGGTCTTGTCTATTTTGCAATTGAACCACCAATCTGGCACGTTTTCGATGTAAGTACCGCCGATGTCATAGAAGTTGGGCTTTTGTAATTTTTCGTAAATGTTTCTTAGACACAACCATTTTGCATTTCTTGTTTGGCAGAGGCGATGACCATCTACTTTGTTGGTAGGGTCCTGAAAAATACAGTACTTTTAGGACCTATATTTAAAGTACTTTAGACTACAAGTAAGTACCTACTTATAAGGGGAGATTTGCGTAAGCAAAAGCGTGTTGGCTGCTCTGTGGGGGAGATGGCAGTGAGACGAATATACCCTGACAAAAGCAGACCAGGATCACAGCGTGTGGAAGGAATGGGGAGGCTTAGGCCGGCAGTGAGTGACACTCAGTCCGGAAGATTTTGTCAGTCCGCTACAAGCTTTCGAAGGCTTGCGAGGTTGCAAAAATTATACATGCACTGTATAATTTTTGCAACCTCGCAAATCGGGGATGTGAATCTTGATTTCTAGTATGTTTGTTTACATACCGCTACTATAGGTTTCATAGTTTCATCGATTGGCTGCTCCATTTTCTCAAATTCACAAATTTTTAATTATATTGTGATTCAGAATTTCTATAAAGTGTAAACAAAGAAATGTAAGTCACTGTCATAATGACAACTCAGGGTTATAAAACATTTCTCAAAGGTCACAATTAGTAGTAACGGGGCGGCGCGCGGTTTTACTTGTGCAATAGATACCTACCTGAATACTTCTACTACTACTTACCTACTAGAGAACACTGAAAAGTAAAACCTCATTTTCCTGTGCCTGTTCAAAAGGAAGTACAAATAAAACAATCATGCTATAATTTCATATTTTTATTGCATAAGAAATATTATATGTGCCTGTCCCTAACCTTATGGAAATACAAATAAAACATTAGAATGAGATGAAATAAGATGCCAGATCAAATCAAATCAAAAGTGTATTTATTCAGTAGGATTGCAAGGATCACTTATCGTCATAGGAGAACGATATAACGTTAGATGAGTGCCAGTTCCACGCGACCAAGCTTAGAACAACAGGCAAAAAACTACGGCTTGGTTCCTACCGTGTTTTAGTATGCTCCTTTTACAGAACAAAAATAAACATGGCAGTGAAGTTCCCCGTGTAGTGCCATTCCAACTTAGGCGTAGGCAAAAATTTTATTGCCAAAATGCACAAACTGTTTCGTAGCCTTGTGATTTTCCCCCATGTTACTCAAATAATACCAGTGTCGTAAAATATTTTCTACTACAATTTCTTCATAATTTAGTAACATTAATAGACACTAAAACACCACTAATAGTGGTGCAGTTACTACCACTATTAGTGGTTTTTTAACAATATGCAGGTCTGCAGGTGTACCTACAAACTAAACGGCTACGTTTAGTTTGTAGGTACACCTGCAGACCTGCCATTGAAATGGAAACGAAACCAAAGACGAGCTAAGAAGATCAATCAACTTGCTAGCTAGACTAAACAAGACGGCAAAAAATTACGAAAGGCTATTTTCACACCAAATTGACAACTTGTTTTATTATTCTGTGTTTTTGGACAAATTCGACTGGCATGGCATGGCAACACTAGATACACCTTGCTCGATTCGATTGTTTTTTTCGACTTTCATTAATTATTTATTAATTTTTCTCTTTCCCATGCTATTGCTATGACAATTGTTGAGGCTTTGAGCCTCTATCATTATGGTTTTAAACGCCGCCGTACAGATGCTACGGTAAGAAATTGCCAACCTGTTTTCTTCCTGTTTTCTACATGGTTCTGCAATGCACTGCATATAAGCCAGACCTGCATACTGTTTCCTCCTCGAATTTGAGAGATTTCAATGGTTTCTTTACAGAGAAGCGGATGAGCTGAAGGAAAAGATATCTAAATTTAAAAGTGGAACTTCAATGTTGCAAGATCGCAGTCTTTGGACCACACAGCAGCAGTTGCAGAAGGTACAGTCATTCCATTCCTATTGCATCTAGAAAAGTACTATAATGTACACACACATGCACACATTTTGTGTAAAGAGGTTTGATGAGTCTTCATGCAATTTAAATTTGGTGCAACCTTGATTTTCCATAGGATTGTTATCACTCATCACGCTACTTAGGCAAAGCAGTCAGTATCACAATATATATGATAATATTTTCTTTTATGTACTTAATGGTACTGTTGGGAGGGAAGACCAGATCTCCTGCAGATGACAGTGAAGCAAAAGACCAGTAGGGCGATTGTCTAATTCAGTTGCAATCATTGGTTTGATACTAACAGCTAAACGATACTATCAAGGAATAGCGATCATGTATCTTGTTGCAATGCCTTTTTGACCGCTATCTATCAGTTGCAATGATAGTTTTGCAGCGTGAAGTTCCTGCAAATCAATTTAACCCGACCAATTTAAAAATCATAATCTTATGTAAGAAGCCGTGTGAAAACGATTGGCCCACTTTATTTGACTTTCTAATAGACCTCGTTCACTCATTTTGTGTTGTGTTTCTGTCAGTCTTCTTCTTCTTTACAAATGTTTCGTAAATATCGAATAAAATTTACTTTTTCAAGTTATTTAGTCTGATTTCGGTCAGAGTATACAAAACCGTGTGCAAAGGTAAAAAAAGACTCTGCCGAAATTTCAAAGCGAAAACACATAGCCGAAATTTTGATAAAAAAAGACTTAGAAAAATATCAACAAAAAATATTTTATTTTATAATGTTTTTTACACATTTGACGCTGCCGAAATTTCAGAGTAAAAACACTTAGCCAAAATTTAGAAAAAAGAACAAAAATATTAATAATTATAAATACGCCAGCGTCTTGGAGACGCTTCCGTCTGGCACTGATTTGGATCAGTTGAGCTATCTCTAGATCGTTTGTAACGATCTGCAGATAGCTCAACAGCTATCTGCAGATCGTTACAAACGTCAATCGTTCTTTGTTTCTTGTGTATTTTGTACGTTTTGTAGATATTTGTTATTTAAAAGCTTATTTATCAAAAAAAAAACATTTTCTGGCACTGCGGCGGCCGCTGCCGCGGCACGCTCGCTTTGCTCGCTCGCCTTGTGCGTAATTTATATGTTCTAACATAACCTAACCAATCCAAGTCGGATCCGCCCTAGAAAGTGATCTGCAGATAGCTGTTGAGCTATCTGCAGATCGTTTTTTGTTTCTTGTGTATTTTGTACGTTTTGTAGATATTTCTTATTTAAAAGCTTATTTATGTAAAAAAAAACATTTTCTGGCACTGCGGCGGCCGCTGCCGCGGCACGCTCGCTTTGCTCGCTCGCCTTGTGCGTAATTTATATGTTCTAACATAACCTAACCAATCCAAGTCGGATCCGCCCTAGAAAGTTTTAAGGACAAGTCCACAAATATTACGAAACCGCAATTTTTTATTTACAAACTGACCTTGATATTTACATTCACCACAAAAAAACATAATGAAAAAAAATATTTTTTGTTCTAAGTCTTTTATTATCAAAATTTTGGCTAAGTGTTTTTGCTTCGAAATTTCGGCAGAGTCGAATGTGAAAAAAAACATTACAAAAAAAATATTTTATATAATTTTTTTTAAGGCTTGCGGTTTTAAATGTATAAAAAATAATTTATTTGTTAAAAAATTTCTAAGTCTTTTTTCTATCAAAATTTAGGCTATGTGTTTTTGATTCGAAATTTCGGCAGAGTCTTTGCACACGGTTAACTATACTCCGACCCTGATTTCAAGTAAGTAAAGTCTAACATTCTTAATTCTTTATTCCTAGCTTGCTCAAAAGATTAATATGTTGTTTCTATTTGTTATAAAGTTATGATCCCAATCCACCAGTGTTCGTCGAAGCAATCAACCATAGCCCTTAGTAAAATAAGGGCACCAACAATATTTGAAAGCTGGGAAAATCTTGCAAGGATGTTAAATGCCGTGGGTGGCGGCTACATAAAAACTGGTGAAAATGGAAGGGATTAAATAGTAGGTAAATAGTTTTCAATAACCCTAGTTTTGTGCAGCTATTATTCATCATTTTTTTGTGCTCTATATGGTAAAACAACAAAGTTCTATGTTTTTTGATTAATTAATGGTAATATGTAGATACCAAGTGCCCCATAAAGTCCAAGGTGGTGGATAACCGGCGAAACGTTGGGGGCACTGGGGGTGGACCCTATACGCTGCATCCACTCACACTCACAGGTTTTATTTAGCTTACCTACTTTTGTAGATGTTAATTTTTTTGTTTTTAGATCACGATGACAATGTGCTCCGCTGGGTGTACAGTATAGAGAAAAGGCACCTTGTGGTGGAAGAGGGAACGTGAAGAGAGGGAATGGTGGATGCTGTCGCTGCTATAGGCAGATCGTTTAATGAAATGGCGACACAAGAGCCATGTGTGGAGTTGCTGCTGCTTTAAGTTCAACAGCATCCACCACCATTAAATAAAACAGTTAAATAAAATACATTATTTCTTTTAATAACTCGCCTTATTTCTTTACCACAATACATAGATAAGGCACCTACTGCTTATAAATCAGACTAATTATAGCATTTTGTATTTTAATTTGAAACAGCTTCTATCCTATTCTAGTCATTAGTACATAATTGATAATGAAATATTGGAAGTATGTAATGTAACATAGGCAGGAGCCGCGGTTTTGACTGATTCTACACATGGCTATGGTAGAATGAGGATGATATCCCAGCACAGGATATCAAACGCTTTCTTCGTCAGGCGAAAGTTCGAAATAAACTCTCTCTGAGGGATTTAGAACGGATTGCTGGCATCCTGCATCAATCTTCTATCAAGAATGCGTATTTTTTTTGGCACTGTTCCTTCTCTAGCCAAGTAGGAATCCTCTTGATATGATAAACTGAAATGAATTTAAATACTTAGTTGAAACGGATTTGTAATAGGTACGCACTAGATTTTATTTGATTAGGAATGCAATAATAACGTTGTTTATCATTGTCAAAACACTAAAAACTTACTGTAAATAACTTACTTTATTCAATTTCTATCCATCGCAACAGCACCTTACTTGTTTCTATTCGCGATTGATATGATAGTAATCGTAAGCTGTCATTTCCATTGAAACAGCCTTACGTGATCGCTGTTTCATGATATCTATAGAAACATTACGCTCATGTTGCAATCGTTCATTTTCAAAGATGGTTTCAATTGCAATGCGCTTTTGATTGCAATCGAAGCTACTACGTGATCGCAAATTTGACAGTTTCAATGGATATCAATGGAAACCATTGCAACAAAAGTTACATGATCGCCCTGCAGGTCTAGAGTCTCCTAAACTAATCATAATGTGACATGTATGAGAAACATAAAGCCAAATAGAACACCTATGTTGTATCTGTACTGTAACCCTTTGTTCTTCTATGAAATTGTGATATAGAATAATGAACTTGAGATGTTGCAGATCTATCAAAAAGTGCTAGTATTAGAGTTGGACTATGCTTTGGAGAAGAAAGTGGAACAGGATCTGTGGAATGTCGGTTTCAAGCAGCAGATTGAGGCGCTGCAGTCCATATCCAAGGACAGAAAGGTATGGGGTGGCATTTTTTAAACAATCTCTGCAAATAAAGAGCTGTTTAGTAATAATGATAAAAAAAATGTAATATTTAAATTATTTCTATAAAGGCATACTTTTAGTAGTAAAAGAGCTCTTTGTGTATGTCTCGTCTGGGGAAGTACTAACACCATGCTTATGTTTCTGCTGTGAGCCAGCATTGCTGTGTTTCGGTTTTAAGGGTGTGGGTGCCGGTGAAATTACTGGCACGTGAGGCTAAACATCTGTATTCCTCAAGTTGATGGACGCAAGCTAGTGAATTGTAGGGCATGTTCCAGATGTGCATGACCTACGAGGCAAAGCTTGTTTTAGGTGATGGTTTACACTTTACATCAGGTGGGTCAAGTGCTTGTTACATCAGCTAAAAAAAATTGGTTAGTGATAAGTCCAAAATGCCTTTCTGCTTAATCTTGCACTATGTATGGTGTGGGTAAATTTTAGTTATGTTTTTAAGGATGTAATAAACAGTATTTTGTTGACAGAATCCCCTCAGGAGTGAGGGTCAGGCGATGCTGTCGTGGGTGCTCCAAACAGCAGCTGGATTCTACCTGTGTCTTCTGCATCAGATATGCACAACCTTCCAACTGGATTTACCTTTTAGGTACCATGTTTTCCTCCAACAATTTTCTCTAAATTATTTTTTTCTAAACATAAATTCGTCCAATCTTAAACTGCACGTCCCACTACTTCAGTCAGTCAAAGTAAATTGTTCTAGATAATACCTACATCACAAAGATCATTTTGAAGTACTTTGCTGTGAGCCAACTTCAAGAAAATGTTAGACTGGTTTATCTATAAATGTATTTAATGTTAATTTATTTATGAAAAACGGTTTTAAATGTGTCATTGTTGTAATTATTTAAAGCTATACCTATAGTGACCTTTAGTGACCTACTAAACAAAAATAAACACAAGCTAAGTGACAATAACAGCTAGCACACATATCAGGCAATTCCAGCATAACTGTTGAGCAGAAAGGACTATACTATAACTATTTATAGGACTATACTAAATCGGCAAATTTTTATCATCCGCACTTGATGTGCGGGCTGGTTTTTCCACAAGTAGGCCGCTGGCGGGCCCTTTTTGCGTGACCCTTGACACGTGTTGCTCGAACTTTTTTAGGTTCTACGACACGTCGGTTTCCTCATGATGTTTTCCTTCACCGGTTTGAGAGTACTGGCTTATTGCACATACATTTTTCGACAGAAAAACTCATTAGCACGACCTTCGGATCGGAAGGCGGGGCCGCTGCCACTAGACCACCAGTGCTCTCTAGGGGTGTTATTAATAATCCTGGCGCAACGCTGGAGTAGTTAAGTCGTGTTTTGTCACATTTGTTCGAGTTGACAATTGCATGTCAATGCAAGAGACAAAACACGGATCAACTATTATTAATAAGACCCTAGGGGTGTTATTAATAATCCTGGGCAACTCTGGAGTAGTTAAATCGTGTTTTGTCAGCGTTGCGCCAGGATTAATAATAACACCCTAGGACTGTACTATAACTATATGTTTTTATGTTCGCAGACGGCGTGCGTCCCTCCTCGGCTGGGTGGAGGGGTGGAGCGGCGGCTTGACGGGGGGCGCACGGCTGCCCGCGCCCCCCGCCGCGCGGTACATCTGCCAGCACTGCCTCGTGCACCTCGGGGACCTGGCGCGGTACAAGCACCAGCTGCGCGTCGCACACACATTCTACAGGTGAGCGGTAGGGCCTCCCTCCTCGGCTGGATGGAGCGGGGGCGCGGTACATCTGCCAGCGCTGCCTCGTGCACCTCGGGGACCTGGCGCGGTACAAGCACCAGCTGCGCGTCGCACACACATTCTACAGGTGAGCGGTAGGGCCTCCCTCCTCGGCTGGATGGAGCGGGGGCGCGGTACATCTGCCAGCGCTGCCTCGTGCACCTCGGGGACCTGGCGCGGTACAAGCACCAGCTGCGCGTCGCACACACATTCTACAGGTGAGCGGTAGGGCCTCCCTCCTCGGCTGGATGGAGCGGGGGCGCGGTACATCTGCCAGCACTGCCTCGTGCACCTCGGGGACCTGGCGCGGTACAAGCACCAGCTGCGCGTCGCACACACATTCTACAGGTGAGCGGTAGGGCCTCCCTCCTCGGCTGGATGGAGCGGGGGCGCGGTACATCCGCCAGCACTGCCTCGTGCACCTCGGGGACCTGGCGCGGTACAAGCACCAGCTGCGCGTCGCACACACATTCTACAGGTGAGCGGTAGTGCCTCCCTCCTCGGCTGGCAAAGGGGGGCGCTTTGCTGCCCGCGTCTTTGCTTTCCCGTAATGGTGTTAATTACGTGATAGTGTCGCGGTTTTATTGGTTTATTCCTAACGCATGAAATGCTTAAGCCTGCTTTAAGAATTTTTCACTTAAAAAATGTTAGAGCAATATTTGTACAGGTTTTCTCCCGCGGGTATCTTAACACCCGCCCCCTATTGATTATGTTATGCTGCCAGAAGGACTTCCAGTGGGTAGCCAACTCCTTGTCAACCTGGAAGTCTCTGAACAGACTTGGGAGCCAGGTGGGCCGCTGCAGGCATAATTTAATCCAATAGGGGTACTCCGACCACGCGTACAGCAACTGCAGAGCCCCACAGTCTCTGCCTCATCTGCTACTCAGATTGCCCTAATACCTGCACGCTGAAAGATCTGACGCCACGGAAAACGCAATTAATATGACCTTTTTCGGGGCAAAAAATAGGAAAAAATAACATGGAAATCATCGACACGACGAAGAAGACGGGCTTATCTTTTTAAGGTGTGTTTAATGAGTCCGGTTAATGTACGGCCAGTTAATGTACGCACTGTTAAAACGATGCCACTTTTTTCCACTGGAAAATTGTAAAGGCCCATCACTGTCGCAGATTAATAATTCGATTATTATTATTTTTATCTAGCGAAGAATAATTTTATTAAACAGGCAGCCCCTTTGAGGTTATTGGGAAAAAAACATTCTCTGGCACTGCCGCGGCACGCTCGCTCTGCTCGCTCGCCTTGTGCGTATTTTTTATGTTCTAACATAACCTAACCTATCCAAGTCGGATCCGCCCTATAAAGTATCAAGGACAAGGTATACAGTGCCAGAACAAAAAAGTAAATGATCATGTTTGAATTGCTCCAGTGTGCATGTGGCTTAACTGGCATCGTAATAACAGTGTGTTCAATAACATGATGTACATTATCGCCTCCCTGTTTAATGAATATTGCAGACACGCGCTAGTGGTGTCGGTGTCGTGCGGTCAGCCGTACAACCAGTTGGCGCTGGTGGCGTGGCGGCGCGGCCGGCGGCTTGGCGCGCTGTACTGGCATGTGCGCTCTCTGCTCGTGCGGGCGCCATTCCCGCCCGCTAGAGCCAACCTCGCGCGGACCTTGCATGCCGCCGCGCAGTGAGTATGTCGCACAACCAGAGTCGACCTCCTAAAGAGTTCTGCTCTCCTGGTACTACGCGTAGTATCAAGTTGTTTGATTTATTTTTGAAAATGACACCAGAAGAACAAAAAACTTAAATATTTTAACTCACTAATTCAAATTACTGAAAATTACAACAATAATTCATAGTTTAATGTTGAATTTAAACATACGTATTCATTTATTTACTGCTTCAGCACTTATACACACTATTAAAATAAGAAATAAAAACAAAGAAGTAGAAGATAAGAGGATATTACAAAAACATAGGTAAACTAGAAAAAATACATTAAAAAATCACAAACAACAACACAAACAAAACAACAATTAAACATTACGACAGAACAGTGTTCAGTGGACGAATGTTTTAATTGAATTTAAACATTCGTCCACTGAACAGTTCTAATGACTTATTTATTGTTGCTCCATTTTAACAAAAAAGTTGTCAGACTCGTATCTCAGGCGGATGGCACTCGCACTAATCCCAACTGGTCCGAGATATCGTGTTCGGAGTCGCGTTGCTCGAGCGCACTTTGTATGGAAATTGCGTTCTGTACCTATCTGTTTTGTGTTTTGTGACTACTCAAATTGTACCACCTTCCCTCCTCTCTTTACCCTCATGGTTCCTGAACAGTCGGCTCCTAACTTCCTCGATAGACTAATTCATCAGTTATGTTATTCCCACAGGCAGGACAGTATACCCATTCCGGTATTGCCCGGTATGCAAATCCCGCACAGTCCGGTCCCGGTCGTGAGCACGCGTCGGTACGACGCACACACATACGTGTCAGAGTTGATTCGCGCCGCACACTTCATACACACTAATGAAGAGTGAGTGAAATACCTAATAATCAATATTATATTATAATAATAATTATAAGTTTAAAAAACTTGAGAAACCGACTTCATGATCAAACGGCTAAACCGATTTTAATCAAATTTGTTTGGGACAATCTGGACGTAAGCATAACTTTCCAAATAAAAAAATAATTTTCTAAATCGGTTCATAAATGACGGAGGCATGCAGTTACAAACATTAAAAAAATTATTTAAAAAAAAATGGCAACACCGATTTTAATAAAATTAAAATGGGACCAATCTGGAAGCAGTACCTTTCAGATAAAAAAATATTTTTTCAAATCGGCTCACAAATGACGAAGTTATGCGGTAACAAACATTAAAAAAAATACAACCGAATTGAGAACCTCCTCCTTTTTGATTGGAAGTCGGTTAAAAAGCAAGTGTATGTAACGTATTTCCAGGGTTTCTCTATCACCGCCGACTACGATGTACTCCCCGTTTTGGTGGTAGACTCCTCGGCCTTTTGCTGAGAGTTTGGACGAGGACTTTTCTATGTCTCTCATTTTCTATCACATAAGGGCTTTTCTAAAAATTTTAGCGTTTGCCCAAATGTCTCGAATAGAACGCTCCTAAACCTAGAGTTCTAGAATGTTCTTTAACATTCTGAGTTACTTTATTGGTTCTTACTATATTGGTTGTGTTGCTTCTGGCATAGAATGAGACCTCTTCATAATATCAATCAAAAATTAGCTTGCATATACAGCATATCTTTTTAAGTTTTCAGGTCAATAATTATTACAAAGTTTTAACATATTTGCTTCGAATTTTACAGGTTAGACAAAGCCAAGGTTTTGGTGAACTCCTTGAATTCGTCTCTGACTACGCTGATCGCTACAGACAGTTTCGAGTCAATGACCCTTATCAAGGTAAGCACATGCACAATCTACCTTCATATTTTTACTAAAAACCTTTTTTTTATGTTTTTCCAAAATCAATTAAAGATTTTCTTATAAGTAAGTATAACTTATAAGTATTGTGGCATGGTAGATAATGCCTTGACAGGCAGCCAAAGCTGAGTCGGGGCGTATTTGGCATATTATATCTACCACTATCTATTGTGAACGTTTACACCACACATGCATTGCATATATTGTATATTTATGGCATAATAAGGCAATAAATATACTGTATACACCATGTATGTGTGTATATATCACATGTAAGTATGTCAAATCAATGTGTTTTTCTTCTTTCTTTAAGTACATTATACATTACCTCTCAGTACATTTTTGTATAGAAATATTATTACAAAGATTTTTACATCAGAAAAATTGTTGAAACTAGATGGCGTGCGTTCTAATCTGGCTAGTGCACTCTTCGACGGAGGACTTCACGATGGAGTTGAATGCCATGACGGAGTGTGAAGCCCTGGCGGCGCACCTCAGCGCAGCGCTCGCCGCCGGAGCCCTGCTGGCGCTTCTCCTACCTGCGTACACGGCGGACGCGCCGCCAGAACGGACGCTGGCGCCCTGTGAGTTGTACAACCCTACAAAATCTACTAGGAAAAAAAAAATAAGGACTGTTTCTATAGTGCTTGATGTCTTTAAAAGCACGATTAATATATTTTTTAATTTTAAGTTTGACTTTGTGGCAATTTTGTACGTATAACCGTACAAAATTGTCACTTTACTTTTGGTTAGGCAAGTAATTAGTGCGCAAACCATTTTTTTATTTTACTACTTTAAAATATTTGTATGCAGCCAGGTGCACATGCTCTTGTATTTGGCGATACTTTTCCAGCCAAATGGCAGCTCTAATGTTTAATCTGTGAGTTGGTCACTAGCTCATACAAATTTAATATTGCAATTCAATGCGCAAGTATTACTCAGCTTTGGTATCACGTGACAGTTGCATGTATGTTCCCAGTAAAGGTGTGGCTCGAGTGGACAGTGGCGCACGCACGAGTGTTAGATAGCGCAGCGTGGCGCGCCAAGCCGGCGCTGTGGCCCGCATTGGCGCATACGCTCAACTATCTCTCCACCAACACTGAGCCGAGGGACGCAAGTGAGTGTTAGATAGCGCAGCGTGGCGCTCCAAGCCGGCGCTGTGGCCCGCAATGGCGCATACGCTCAACTATCTATCCACCAACACTGAGCCGAGGGACGCAAGTGAGTGTTAGATAGCGCAGCGTGGCGCTCCAAGCCGGCGCTGTGGCCCGCATTGGCGCATACGCTCAACTATCTCTCCACCAACACTGAGCCGAGGGACGCAAGTGAGTGTTAGATAGCGCAGCGTGGCGCTCCAAGCCGGCGCTGTGGCCCGCATTGGCGCATACGCTCAACTATCTCTCCACCAACACTGAGCCGAGGGACGCAAGTGAGTGTTAGATAGCGCAGCGTGGCGCTCCAAGCCGGCGCTGTGGCCCGCATTGGCGCATACGCTCAACTATCTCTCCACCAACACTGAGCCGAGGGACGCAAGTGAGTGTTAGATAGCGCAGCGTGGCGCTCCAAGCCGGCGCTGTGGCCCGCATTGGCGCATACGCTCAACTATCTCTCCACCAACACTGAGCCGAGGGACGTAAGTGAGTGTTCGATAGAGCAGCATGGCGCACCAAGCTGGTGCTGCAGCCTGCACTGGCGCGTACGCTCAACGATTTCTCCACTACTATCGAAAACACTATAATTGGCAAAAAATCTTAAATTTTTGTATTATATTTCAGACGCCACGGTACCTTTACCTGAAGACGAAGAGTTGCACGGATTCCTGCCGCTAGAAGACTCGTTAAACAAGCTGCGATTCCCAAATCACGCGTCGTGGGATACATACGGCGACCGCGTACCCTCACCGATACAAGAATCCATTCACAATGAGTAAGCAAACGAACTGATTCTTCTTCCTGCCCTTATCCCATAAAAAAAGGAAAATTTATTTAATTTTTATTTGTTTATTAAGTGCACAAAACAGAGTAGAATCGACAAATTTACCGGCCATAAATACTATTAACTATGAGCTAGACAGTATCCCAAAACATGCGTACACAGAATGCATAGAACAGGACAGAAATTAAAGGAACCAACACTGAAAATTCTTTAGAAAAATCGAAGTTGCTGTAAAGTAATTTTGTTTTTTTTTTTTAATGTTTGAACCGAACTTAAAAAAATTACTTTTTTTAAGTTCCGTTGTCATTCATTCAATTGATCCGGCACAGATAACATAATAAAATGCATCTCCTGTTTCAATTCCTACCAATCTTACTGCCATCTGGAATGAGTTAGGGAAACAAATATTTCTTTGTTTTAGGATTGTTTCTCCATTCCATTGTCATTTGTGTCCATTTTTGAATAGAATTCAATAGTTTCAATAACTCATTGTTGGTTTAATTTTTATTCCTATTCACTATGACTCTCTCATTACCTATTCATTGACTGTATGTATCCAGGTCCCCTCCTGAAGCGCCAAGGGTGTGTCTGTCTGACGAGCCGGAGTTACAGAGGCGAGTCCGCGCGCACAGACTAGTGCGGCTTGGCAAGCGGCTGGCGGAACTGAGGCCTGACCACTTTAGTTATACGTGAGTACCTGGTGTATCGGCGGGTAGGCATGGCTATTGAAAGACAAACAACCGTTCTAGTGCAAGGCTGGTTTATTACTGTCACACAGATAAAAGACAGGTATAGATTAAAGGTGTCAATATAGGTTGAAATAAAATATTCGAATCGAGTTGAATTTTTTTTCTTATACGTACCTTACAAGATAGAGTTGAAATCTAAATGCAGTACATAGTGTTCGAACTAAAGAGTGGATTTTTATATTCAATATTGTTAGTTTTGAATAACAAATATCAGTGTTGTATGTACTTGTTAGTTGAATATGTTAGTTGGTAGTTATATATTAAGCACCTCTAGTATAGATGATGGAGTGTAGGTACATACATACAGGTTAGAGAAGGCACAGGTAATTAATTGCTACGTTCATATTCCAATGCGTACGCCTTCCAATCCGAGGTTCGTGGGTTCAAATCCACTCGTGTACCAATGAGTTTTTCTGTCGAAAATTTTATTTGCACTATGCCAGTACTCTCAAAACGGTGAAGGAAAACATCGTGAGGAAACCGGCGTGTTGTAGAACCTAAAAAAGTTTGAGCAACACGTGTCAACCTGCCCGCACTTCAAATACGCATGATAAAACTTGCCGAAATGTTATTTATTTACGTTCATACACATCAGAACCTAACCTAAACAGACTAACCTCTGACTACCATGAGTAGTAGTAGAGCTCTGTGTGTGGCTCGTCTGGGGAAGTACTACCACCATGCCTATTTCTGCCGTGAAGCAACATTCCTGTGTTTCGGTTTGAAGGGTGTGGGTGCCGGTGAAATTACTGGCACGTGAGGCCGTGTATGCGTCAAGATGATGGACGCAGAGTAGTGCATCGTAGGGCACGTTCCTGACGTGCGTGACCTACGAGGCAATGCATTGTTATAAGCGAAGGTTGCCACTTAACATTATGTGCTTGTTCCATCAGCTAATTACTATTCGGTCGGCTAATAAAAACTGTGTTTACAGTAAGCGCACTTACTGAGATTTAGAGTCAATTTCTGAGCGGATTTTGTTTGGGGTCGCCATAATTGGGGCGTAGCAGGCGTGTTGAATACTCTCGTAACTCCGTAATCCATCCAAAGCCCACTCTGCCTAACCCACCCCTACATTAACTTCTGTTTACTTCCAGTGAAGAAGAAAGCATAACGCGGTTCACAGCGGCCTCTGTCGGCGGCGAAGAGCTATCTCTCGCGATCGCAGAGCTGTCCGCGTCGAAGGAGGCAGGCGAACCCGCGGGCGAGAGCGACTCTACCGACGGAGATAGTGACGAGGATGCGCCGAGACTACGCCCGCCTATCGTTATATCCGAGGCGGACTTTAGGGAGAAGGGTGAGCTTTTATTTACACTGAATCGCCTCACCAGTACCCAAAGTCCCAGTGCATTTACAACATTTCGTTACCAAATGTTGTATTCGTTTCGCCTATGTGTCTCTCTCTTTTGCCTGGAAAAAATATGAAACAGCAACTCTAACTACGTAACGTATTTTGTCTCATCTGTTCTCCCTACAAAAGACAGAGACACGTAGGCGAAACGAAAACAACATTTGGTAACGAAATGTGGAAGGAAAACTGAGACTTCGGGTATTGATTGTAAAAATAATAAATTTGAAAAACTTGAAAAACGAACTTCATAACTGAACTGCTAATCCGATTTTAATGATGGTTCAAATAGGTTTATAAATGACCGTAGTTATGCGGTTACAAACTTTAAAAAATATCCAAATTGAGAAACTCCCTTTTTAGGGTTCCGTAGCCAAATGGCAAAAACGGAACCCTTATAGATTCGTCATGTCTGTCTGTCTGTCTGTCTGTCTGTCTGTCCGTCCGTCCGTATGTCACAGCCATTTTTCTCCGAAACCATAAGAGCTAGACTGATGAAACTTGGTGAGTAGATGTATTCTGTGAACCGCATTAAGATTTTAACACAAAAATAGAAAAAAACCTATAAATTTTGGGGGTCCCCATACTTAAAACTGAAACTCAAAAAATTTTTTTTCATCTAACCCATACGTGTGGGGTATCTATGAATAGGTCTTCAAAAATGATGCTGAGGTTTCTAACATCGTTTTTTTCTAAACTGAATAGTTTGCGCGAGAGACACTTCCAAAGTGGAAAAAAGTTGGTCCCCCCCCCTCTAACTTCTAAAATAAGTGACTGATAAAGCTAAAAAAAATATATGTTGTACATTACTATGGAAACTTTCAACGATATTTGGTTTGAACGAGATCTAGTCAGTAGTTTTTTTTTATACGTCATAAATTGTAAACCGCAATTTACCTTTCGACGAACTACTAGAACTTCTAGAACTCTATGTTATATTACTTACTGCTACGGAACCCTTCATGGGCGAGTCCGACTCGCACTTGGCCGCTTTTTTTAAGTAAAATTTTAAGTTTTCTTCGTTTTAGCTTCATAAAACTTTTCTTTACATTCAAATTAGGCGTTTTATATGCAGTTCGAGAGAAGCGAGCCGGTATCCTGAAGCCGCAAGGTTCGCTAGAGCGCGCGCGAGAGGAGCGAGCTATGGCGACACAGGATGACATCCAGGTTAGTTCGTCTTATTCTTCGTCTTTATTTCTATTTGCAATTTAGATCTGTATAGAAAATAATGTGAAAACTGTTGTGTTTAAATCTACCTATGGTTGTAGGCAATAAATATTGCACCATTGGCTTTTCTGCTTTCGTAGAGCGCCATCTCTTTCTGACGCACACTACGCTCTATGAAGCCGTAAATAGCCGATGTGCAATATTTGTTGAATACTACTGTACATTTTTCAAATTATGATACAAATACGTACCTACCGAAATGCAAACTTAATCTAATAAAAATAGTACATTTTATCACTGCAGCTGATTGAAAAATGTTCCGAGCAGGTAAATATTTTAACGCAAATATTACAAATCATCGATCAGCGATACTTAAAATGGATTTATTTATCACAGGAAGATGACGAAGGCAGCGAAGACAACAGCAGTAAATTCGACGACAAGAAAGAACTACGGAAACCTCGAGTCAACATAGCGATGGCTGCCATTATGAGGAAACAGGAGGAGACCAATAAACAGGTAAAAAGTTGCCGCTATACCAGAAGCATTAAATATTAGAAGACTGATCACATATTTCTATAGAGAATGGCACATCACATGCATAAGTTGATATTATTAAAATATTTCAGGTGAAATTCATAACGCCTCCACCTCAAACGCCTGACTCCACAGCTGATAGCTCGGAATCTAAAGAAGAAAAGCCCAAAATCATCCAACCAAAGGTCTTGAAATCCCTCGCCAACATTCCGATCGGTAAGAAAACCGGCGGCATCTTATCACTCAAGGACAAATCCGGCTACCCGCATCTAGTGAACACAGATCCTGAACCCAAGAAAGAAAAAGAGGAAGTCAAAAAAGAGCCGAAAGCGAGCCAGACCACCCAGCCGTTCCAACCGAAGCGGGAACACTCGCCAAACTGGACGAATTCCTCACAGAACTTCTCCGAAGCGCCACGGATGACATTCCAGAAACACTACGGTTTACAGAACACTGGAATCAGCTACAACCCCAACTACCAACCCGGCGTCAACAACCAAGGGATCCGACTGCCCGTTGTAAACCCAAAAGAAATAGACGTCAGATCAGCGGCTATGCAGAAGCAGAACTCGCGACAAGATATGTTCCAAGAACACAAATTCAACCCGAACTACCAGATATCAGGAGATAAGAAGAACTTCCTGAACGATCTCCCTCCGCGGTTCGCTAACCAATACCGCTACTGGCAGAACGCCCAGGAGAACCAGTACAACGATAACAAGTTCAGAGATGACAACTTCAAACCTTCCAGCAGTCCGATGTTCAACCAGCAACGTTCCAACTGGGTGGGACAGATGCCTGAGAATTTCCAGCAGCCTCCGTGGTGGAAACCAGAAAACGCGCCAAACTTCAATTACACTCCGAACATCCAAAACTTACAGCCTAATTACTTCGCTCCGGTGAACAACTTGCCTTACCAAGGAGTGCCTTACAACGCGCAAATGCCACCCACCAAGACTGAGAACCAGCCGTACCTTCCCTCGACTATCGGCCAGCCGATGCAGACGTTGCAAAGCTTAGTTTCCTCACAGAACTTCAACTCTACGCTAAATAGCTTCAGTGCTTACCCGCCGGTTACATACGACTCCACAATGTACCCTCAGTTTACGAACAAACTTGGATATCAGCCGATGCAAATGAAGCCGACGACCTATCAGACCAAAGAAATGATGGATATGGGTTACGTCAATAACGGCGTCGATATGCAAAGGAGTATGAACTTTGAGCAAAAGGATATGGAACAGAATAAGGTGGGTTTTCTTACTAAACCCTCCCTAATTTACTAGACTGTTTTAACTAATTATAAGTTTACGTAAAGTTTGTTTTTGTAAAGTTGAAGTCTTGTTTCCAGGGTGGTGAAGGGCCAAGCGAGGCTCCAAGCAATACTTACTCCTTGTTCAGCGGAGCACCTAACGTTTCCCAATGGGGAGCCGTGCCGAGTCATCCACCGCCTCCACAGGTAAAAGAATCTGCGTCATGAAAATCTTTTTAACCTTTAAGTATTTGATTTATAGCAGGTCATCTGATATTGGCATATTGTTTGGGAGAGGATCTTTGCTCACGTCCGTAGGAGTCGCTCTATCAGTATTTCCTGGGTGGTGCTAAACGAATAACAAACTTTCGGCTGTTGTATGTACAGTAGCATAAAGCTCAAGTTACCTAAAAACAAAGAAAAGTCACGCTTACTGCAAGGACATAAGAGCTAGCAGTGTATAATTTAATGCGTATCCTTGTGTACCTTCTACACCAACCTCGCAAGCACCTTCGTTCAAAAATGTTAAGATTTGCAAAGTTTCTAATAATTATATGCTCCAACCTGCACCATATTATGGCACTTTTCCTTTATTCTAAACAAAAGTGCAATCAATATGATCTAAACTTAGAACATGACTGTAGTCAAGTCTTGCCTTTGTTCCAGTCACTATGGTCGGGCCCTGGGCCTTCGCCCTTAGAGCGGCTGCTCGAGCAGCAGAAATTAATGAAGCCGCCTCAATGACACAGGCTAGCGCGCATGCGCGGCCTGGACTTGCCTCACACCGACATTAGATGAACCCAACTCGCACGGTCTTAGATCTACAAGCTTGATGCACATACTGTAGGTAGTCCATTTATACATTTGCAAAATAACACATACTTTTTGCTGTAACTGTGCTTAAAAAATGTTAAAAATCTAAATAAAATACTAAGTTTTCCAAAGATCAAATTCGAGCAAACCGAAGAGAATTTTGGTAAAGACAAAGAACCCCTGAGATTTAAATAATAGAGTACAGACTAGACTAGCAAAGTAAGGTTATTGTTTGTAAATGTATGGATGCGATAGCCGATGTGCTGATTCAGTGATCTTTCTAAAATTAATTGCTTTGAAAAAGTGCTAGAAATAATTTTAGAATTACTTCCACTAGAAAAGATTAGCAATGTTAGTTGGGGCCTTATTCTGAATGTAATGGTTTTAAATGTTTCTAATAGCTTTTGATAGATTCGCTATTTTTGTACTTACTGGTATCTCTTCTATAATACTGAGTACAGGACTCAGTATTATAGAAAGATTTTTTTAGCGTTTTTAATCATGTTTGAATTAATTGTTAATACTGCAATAATAATAAATTTTTTTGTGACGTAGCAATATTGAAAAGAATAAAATTGTCGGGTAGATGCGTGCGCATAATAAAATGTATATTTTTGTATTCAAGTGTTTTCCCAGACATTATATAAGTATAAATTGACTAGTAAATATCGAGCTGATATAATGCTACTGAAGCATCATTCCAGTGAATTTTTGAAAGATGAAACATTGAACTTGCTTCTACAAATACCAATCTGTCAAAAATTGTAATCGTTGTTATTCGGATCGATATTTATTAGCAGAGTTTACGTTATGCAATTTTGTTGTGATTTTAAGTGAAACTATTTTGTATGAAACGGTATTTGTAATAAAATTATTATTGTTGAAGTATTCATCTGTTTTCATTTGTATTTCGAGGCTGCTGCCTCCCTAAGTGTACGGCCTGAGTGAAGAAGCGTCTAGCGGAGCGTTCAGCGTTGCGTGCATGCGGCGAAAGAGCGTTCGCCGAATGGCCTTAGTGCACGCTTAGCGTTCGTGTGAGCCGGTCACATTTTTCATCATGGCGTCTGCGTCGTACGATATTATTGATATGTATTTAGAAGAAAATTTGTGGCTTAAATTTAATTATGAGTCAAGACAAGGTCCTAGTAACATTTTGTAGCAAAGAAAACAATTTGGAGAGTTTTCTACGTTATTTGAAACATTAAGGGTGAATTAAGATAAATTTCAATAAATTTGCGAAGATAACCATATTTCAGGTTTATTTTGTATTTCTGAAATTATTTCTTCAAACGACATCCTTCAAGAACGCACCTATCACCGCTGCAAAACACAAACTGGTTTGAACTTGCACGCGACGACGCCCCGCTCGACGCAAACAAGCCCGCTGCTGCCCACGCTCCGCTCGGCCGCACTCAGGACGGCCACTACGGGTAGCACGTGTTTAACATGAACGCTGCACGCCCCTCTCCGCCCGACGCTCGAATAGAGCGTGCACTCAGGCCGTACACTAAGGCATTTCAGAAAAACGAAGGCCAGATCAAAAAATTATGTCTTCTTTCCCAAAGTATAAAGTGACTGACTGTTATAAACACACCACCACATCTAGGCGATAAGTGACAGCGATACCTGAATCGGTGCCTAGATGTGGCCTGTATAATACAGTGATTTTATAGGATAGGTACCTATGGAATGTTAGGAGAGTTAAAACCACATCATTTTGTGTTTATCCCACTTCATGTGGGGTCGGCACAACAGGTTTTCGTTCTCCACTCTCCTCTATTAGCCGTCATTTCAGCAGTCACTTCCATTCTTATCCATGTCATCCTTAACACAATCTATCCCTCTTTTCTTTGGCTTTAATTAAAAAAACAAGGTATAATCAGTCAATAATTTAAATTTATTCTCAAATAAAACTATCATTTTAATGATATTACATCTCTAGTGCGTAAAAAAGCCGTACTATTCACCTAATTGCATATATCATAGAATATTTACAAGTATCGCTAATATAATTGAGTGAAGCGTAATTACGAACATGGAGATGTAACTTTAGTAACAATTCTTCAGCTAAGTTCTAGAAATTTCTATTTCAACAGATATTAGCTAGGAAGGAACGGAATTCCTCATTTGTTTAAAACAGATTATTATGTTGTAATTATATATTCAATGCATTAATTTAAAACATTCCAAATAATTAAAAAAGTACGTCAATAAATTACATAACATCCAAAAAAAGACGTGAAACTTTGAACCTAAAGAAATCTAGATATTTACACAAATAATTGACGAAACACACAAGTAGCACATTTGGGCGGCATAATCAATAATCATAATTTATACATTACTAGAAAACTTATCAAAATACTCAATCATATAATGATATTGGCTTATAATAATTGCTACGTGATATTTTTTTAATAAAAGTATGTGATCTAATACTAACGTCTGTATGGCTATAAAGTCTAGTGTGAGTTGCAAACGTACATAATATTGCATATGTAACAGTTACCCTGTAAATAAATAACTACATTTGTTCAAAGAGGTTCGATATAAAATCTTATTATGTTGATGAGCAGTAAGTAAGAGCGTATGAGCTAGCCAACTCTAGACATGCCTTTTTTTAGCGGCATGATGGTATTGTACGACTACTCACTGAGAGGGCTAGAAAAACTTCGATTGGTAATAGATTTTTTTCACATAGTTATTGAACTTTATTATGACCTAGTTCATAACTTTTTTAGGATAAACCTTACAAGCGTTTACTTAGGTCTGAGACGTTGCGTTAGCCCTGTCACTGTTTGTCATTATACAATGATAAGAGAAGGCAGTTGCCGACACAACTGAGCACTGCACTGAGGGCGATTGATTGTAAGTAAGGGGGAAAATACGTAATAAAAACACGTATACGTCAAGTGAGCGAAATATTCCCTGTCCAGGAATAGCACTGGATATACACCAGTCAGTGTTGCGTAGGGATCGAAAAGGTATTCGAAAATCGTGCTTTCTTATAACTAATCACTATTGTTCTCGTTGACTAGCTAACTTGGCTGGCACCGCCCGGTAACCGATTTTAAAACATCAAAAAGGTTGTACTGGTATTGGCACATTATTTAACTAAATTGGTCAAGTCTGCACCCACGGTTGGGTTCCTAGTTCACGCTTAAAAATGCTCTAAATTTTGAATATTTATAAAATTAGCGCGAGAACAAACTCACAATAAAATAATGGGTAATAACCATATCATAAAATAAATCATTAAAAAAATTAAAATTATATTTTACAGAGGCACATTATAACAAATCTAAACACAACATGGTAAAATTAAGTAAAAAACATTCAATTGAATTTTTATGATATTTTTTTATACGTAATCTTTACGTAAGTAAATATTTTTAGTTTGTGACCGCACCAACTACACAACCATTTTAAATGATATCTTAATTCCGATTATTCGTCAATAAGTTATGCGGTAATTATACTTCATTTCAATAACGCATTTAGAGTTTTTATGGAAATCGTAAACTAAACCTTTAATAGACTTATTTAAAAAGCTTATAATTCCACAAAAGAGGATTAATTTATGTCTAATATTTCATCAAGAGTTTACTTTTCCTTTCCAAAGTACTAAATCTATAAACAAGTTTATACGTCCAGTTACACTCGTGTGTAACAGTAAAAATCCCTTTCAGTCACAATTCGGAATCTTTCTGCATTTATTTCATTGAGCAGAATGTATGAAAACATAACACCATCAATGGTTTAATCAGCCGTTTACAAATCATTAATGTGTCCAATAAACCTTCGCACAGTCCGTTTTTCTGAGCGTGACTATATCATAGATTTATCGATAATAATTTACTTACACACCGCCTAGCCAGCCTAAAGATATACCCGCCACTGCTTCAGTGAATCAAACTGTAAAGTTCTTTATTCATGATCTTATAAGGATCATTTTGAAATGTCCAGCTTTGCGTGAATGTACAGAAACGCGATGTAAGGGCGTTCATTTTAAGCTAGACGGTCTCTTATAAATTTTACTTCCTACAATGACGAATTTTTTTACTGAAACTGTAGATCGTGTTCAATAAATTTACAGCTATTCAAGTCATGATTTATAAAGTGCAAGGTACAATGTACCGTATGTCGATGTAGTTAGTGCACGTTCACGTCTGTCGCTCCACTGAGAAGCTATACGAGTAATCGCGATCGAGGTCGAAACGTGTGCGACGCTGGATGGATGGTAGCATTGCCTGGAATTAAAATAATTCAAGGTTAAAAAATCTAGATTTTTTTATGAGAAAAATATAAAAGAAAACGGGATTTCTCAAATCGGCTCATAAATGATAAAGTTATGCGATAATAAACATCGACTAACGAAATGACGGGCATATCAAATATTTCTTTATTCAATTGTATCACAAGAATTGCTTTAAACATATTTTGACTGGCCTCTCAACTCAGTTGGTAGTAGCTCTGCCTTCTGCGCCGTAGGTCGTGGGTTCGATGCTCACCGAAAACAAATATTTGTGTGTTGAACACAGATGTTTGTTCTCGGACTGGGTGTTTTATTGTATTCTAAGTATGAATTTACAAAAATGTATTCAAGTATTGTACCAGCCATCTGGTTCCCACAGTACAAGCTCTGCTTAGTTTGGAGCTAGATAGTGTTGAGTGAATTGTCCACAATTTTTTTTAAACTAACGTAATGACGAGCAAAATATTTTTTTCATACAGTTGTATCACAAGGATTACTTTGACACATCTTAAAGCTAGATGAGTCTGGATGGCAGTTTAGGAAGGGTGAGTAAACTGACCAGTGCGTCGCTCGGCAACCCCCGCAGCTTGGGATTGAGTACGAAGGGCACGCCTTCCATGCCGCTGTAGCCGCCGAGTGTCTGGTACATTGTGTTGTTCCGCGGAAGGGGCGCGGGGTTCTTCTTGCGGGAGGGGGCGGTCGGTGATGTGGGGAGGGCGGCTGGAGATCCTGTCAACAAATAGAATACAAACTTATTTATCTACGGTACTGTACTTTGTCTTTATTTTGTCGGAGGGCGACGACCGACGGAACCGGCCGAGAAGACTTTGGTGGGCCGGTACGGTATCGGCCTTCACCGGAAAGATTGATGGGATATCGCCGGAGATCGGGAAGGTTTAGAGGGAGACCTTGGCCTAGCAGTGGGATACAAAAGGTAAACAAAAAAAAATGTTTAGGTACTTTTTTGTATTTGGTATTGTAGAAGTTTGAGGGAATATCTACCATGCCTGGGGGGTTTACTTTTTAACCGACTGTCGATCTATTCGATAGGAAGATCCATAAAATTCTGGTTATATCTATTTTTAGGCTAGATTTTACAATCTACGGAATAACAAAAAAAATCAGTCCTTTTTTTTTGACAAGCCTAAAAAAGAGATGATTTTTTTATGTGACGTAAATGTACACTTCAAAAACAAAACACCTTGATCCAAAGTTTTATACTTTATAGACTAATAAGTTAATAACATACATAGCATAAAAGAGAAATTTCTGATTAAATCTTAGAGGCTTCATTATCATAGAGTACTCCTGTAACTAAAGAAAACTTCAGTAGGTTTGAAATATGTCAACACCGCAAAGAAAGAAGCATGTTAAACGTAAGAAGAAAAGATAAGATAAACTTCAATAAGATAAGATAAAGTCAAGGAAAAAAACAAAAGTAACAGACATAACTTACACAATCAAAAAGCTAAAGTGGAATTGGGCTGGCCATCTAATCAGGACAGTGAGAGAAAAATGGGCGAAAGATGTTACCGAATGGTACCCTAGAGAAGGGAAAAGAGCCCGAGGTAGACCATTCCGAAGGTGGGAAGACGACTTCAAGGAGACAACTGGCGTACATGGGAGGAGGAAAGCGCAAGATCGACAATTATGGAAGAGTTTGAGGGAGACCTATGCTGGAAAGCAAAATAACCTTACCCGATGTCATATAGATTATTAAGTTCTTTTTATTTTGTAATACTAGTATTAAGATTGTTAATAAAGGCTATTGAAATTGAAATTGAACTCCTGTAACACATCTTATTGTATCATCAAAAACAAGTTCATACCTGGTATAGGTGAGTTGATGGAAGGCGGGCGAGGCGCGGGCCGCGTGGGTTTGATGTTGTACGCGGGGCTGAGAGCCTCGTAGTCATGCTCCGTGGTAAACTCCTCGATGCGAGGGCTGCCTGACAAGTTCAGATGGTTCAGCTCCGACACTAGCGGGGACAGCTTCGGAGGACGCTCCGGAACTGCGCGGAGTCTGTGGGGACAGGCTTAGTTAGATAGGCTTCTGCGTCCCAGCACGTGGGTTCAAACCCCACCGAGAACAAATATTTGTGTGGTGAAAATGTTGATTCTCTATCTAAATATTAAATAAATAATGCGGACAACACAACACTATCTAGCCCCAAACTAAGCAGAGCTTGTACAATGGGAACCAAATAGCTGATATAATACATAAATACTTTTTTTTGTAAATACATACATAGAATACAATATAACACCCAGACTAGGGCTTGAGACTCGGACTAGTTTTTAGCTCCGGAGTTGGGTTTCGATGCTCAGCTTTCAAACTCCGGAATTCCGGAACTCCAATTTTGATCGTGATAACTCCGGTTTTACAAACGATGCTGTAATCATTCGAAGCTCCGGAGTTACAACAAAACCGGAATTCCGGAGCTCAAGCCCTAACCCAGACAGAGAACAAACATCTATGTTCACCACACAAATATTTTTTCACGGTGGGGATCGAACCCACGCCCTCCAGCCCAGAAGGCAGAGCTACTACCAACTGAGCTGTGAAGGCAGTCGATCTGGATGTTATATTGTATTCTAAGTACGTATTTCTGAAGTTGAAGTGGCAATGAGCCAGTCATATAGCTCGAAGAACCGACAATCGTTGGGAATTAAAGGTTCTCGAATGGAGATCACGAACTGGAAGACGAAACGTAGGGCGCCCACCCACCAGATGGGCCGACAACATTGTTAAGATCGCGGGAAGTCAGTGGATGGAAAGGGCTCAGAATCGTTCTTCCTGGAAATGTGTAGGACTAAGTAGTAGGAAAAATTCTAAGACTGCTGATCCAAGAGTTCTGACACTCACCTCCTGTTGGCTTCCGGCGTGATGTTGGTGACGACGTTCTCGTACTCGTTGTGAGTCGGTGAGTTGTCGGTGCTGCCGCCGCTTACCTTGTAGCACACCACCTTGCCGTTTATCTCACTGAAACAATTCATTACTACGTAATTATTTTGTACTCAAATCAAATCCAAAGTATTTATTCAGTAGGATCGCGAGGTATCACAAGATCGCAACTAAACTTTAAAATCATCATACGCAGCCTTTGGGGCTAGATAGTGCACAATATTTATTTATTAATATGTTAACCCACCGAGCTGTTGGTCTGCCAAGACCTCTTAAATCTTGCCTAATGACCTATAATTACTTCTTCTTCTTAAATTTTAGAGCTTAGCTTTTGTCGGTGTTTCGATGCAGTTTTCTCCAATTAAGTCTTTCGAATGCGGCTTTGACTTCCATAAACGACACGACAGCAACTTTTTTTTTTATCTGGCTTACGTAACTTAGTCTTGGCCTTCCTCTTCCCCGTTTCCTTTCAACCTTTCCTTCAATCATGTTCTTTATATAGCTGTCATGTGGTAGAAGAAGTAATTCTTGGCCTTCGTCTTCCCCGTTTTCTACAACCTTTCATGTCATGTCCTAGAAGTAATCACTTACCCGGCTAGAATGAACCCTTGCGGCGCCTGCCTCATCTTGGAGCAGACGATGACGTCAGTGACAGGTGGGATGGAGGGGCTGACAGCGGGGCGTGACACGCGCGTGCACAGCCTTCGCTTGCCGGCGCGCCCCGCCACGCTGTAGCCGGGCGGGGCGGCTTCCCTCTCGCCGACTACCACCATGCCGTCCATCACGTAGCCGGGGACACCTGGAAATGATCAAAAAATGTGAAGTTCTATGCAATCATAGGGCCTTATTAATAATCCTGGCGTAGCGTTGGACTAGTTAATCCGTGTTTTGTCACATTTGCTCGAGTTGACAATTGCATGTCAATGCAAGAGACAAAACACGGATTAACTAGTCCAACGCTACGCCAGGATTATTAATAAGGCCCATAGAGAATAGTACTTTTTGAACTTTCGCGATCATAACAAAATAAGGTACGGTTGTAGGCAATAAATATTGCTCATCGGCTTTGAACGCTATCTCTCTCTGACGCACACTACGCTCTATGAAGCCGAAATTAGCCGATTTGTTGCCTACGACTATAATATACGCGATAAATACCCGTGTTCCATGATAGAGAAGTTTGTACTTAAAATCATAATCAACCATTTTTGATGTGCAAATTCAACAAACAGATGAAAGATTGTAGAGATTTTTCAATGTTTAATCTATAGGTACTTTTAAATTACATTATATGAATAAACGTAAACGTAAACATGATGATAAATAAATTCCACCTATTCCGCTAATATGATATATGACTGGCCTCTAGCTCAGTTGGTATGGTAGTAGCTCTGCCTTCTGCGCCGTAGGTCGTGGGTTCGATCCCCACCGAGAACAAATATTTGTGTGGTGAACATAAATGTTTGTTCTCTGTCTGGGTGTTATATTGTATTCTAAGTATGTATTTACAAAAAAAAATATGTATTCAAGTATTATATCAGCTATCCGGTTCCCATATTACAAGCTGTGCTTAGTTAGGGGCTGGGTAGTGTTGTGTGAATTGTCCACAATATTTATTTATTTTATTTTATTTTATATCAACGACCTATACCCCTTATCCCCCGAAATTTCATTAAAGTATCAGACGAACTCTCATTACAGTATCAAGAGTTCAACACCCCAAAGAAACTTCATCTCAGACTTATTCAAAAGCGCCGAGGCGTAGCTAGCTTGTCTATTCGTTTTTAACAATAATCTAAGTTCATCGACTTTCAGTGCATTCACTGGATAGGTGACTGCTAGTCCACATCACAGAGCATCACGCTTTTGCTTTGCCACATGGAACCCAAGGCTAAAATCATAATGTGGTTTTCTGCTAAATCTAATCTAACTTTGTGGTGCAAAGAGCACGTTTGTAACGTCAGCTCAATCACAAAACACGTCAGCTCAATCACTTCAAAACGTCCTAAAGCTGAGTCTAAGTGTCCAGTTCCACGCTACCAATCCTAGAAAAACAGGCGACAAACTACCGCTTGGTTCCTTACCGTTTTTTGCATGATTCTATTACAAAACAAAAATAAAAATAGTAGTGAAGTTCCATACTCCTCCAGACTTAGTGAGACGTAGGCAACAGTTTCAAAACTATAAACAACTAGCTGTACCCGCGACTTCGTCCGCGTAGAATAGTGTCTTTGGGTAGCATTTTTATTTATTTAGGTTAATTATTTCACAAATAAAACACTTATTATGCATCAATACTTTAATGAGCTACTCACAGTGTTCCACTGCAGAGCTTAGCGTAGCTTACCCCCGAATACTGAAACGCAACTCAGATTTAAGCACGTCTCAAGCGACGAATATTTGTCAGTTTTCAATGAAAATCTGTCAAATATTCGTCGCTTGAGACGTGCTTAAATCTGAGTTGCGTTTCAGTATTCGGGGGTAAGTCGGTCTTATATTTATAAACTCGTCTCATTATTCGAGCTCAATCTACGCGCTCTCTAGAATGAGATAGAACCATCCGAAACTTGTGCTAACGTAGTAGTTCCACTACTCGTTAATAGATGGCGCTAGGAGTTTGGCAAACAAAACCTCTATTTCTACATAGTATTCACGCTTCGTTACAGTAAGTACACATCACACTTCCGTAGCTTATAGAAAACTATCTGGCAATCTGATCGGTCCTGTATTTATAAACTCGTCTCATTATTCGAGCACAAACCACGCGCAGAACTTTCTTGAATGAGACAACCGTCCCAAACTAATGTAGTATAGTTACACTAATTGTCAATAGATGGCGCTAAAAGTTTGGCGACTACGCAACTATACCCATTCCTTTCGCATAATCGCCGCTTAGCAAGCAGAGAAAAAGCGCTTATGCAAGGTTCGATGAATATTCGTCTCGTCATCGAACCTTGCGCTTTTTCTCTTCTATGCATGGAACCAAAAAAACAAACAGACTTTACGAAGTGAAGTACAAACCTACATGACAGTGACAGTTCACAGACACACAGTGGCAGTGTTGCCACCTTAGCCTTTTTCGGGCTAGATCTAGCACTTTTTACTCTTGGTAAACTCGATTTTTCATGATTTAGCCCGAAACTCTAGACCTTTTAAATCGATACGAAAACTTTGCACCACGATTACTAAGTTATAAAACAATGCGCTCAATGTAGTATAGATATCGTCAGTTCACACTTTATGACCATTATTAATTGAGCATAGTATACCTAGATAGGCTATGCAAAAATTTCTGCTTCTTGACTGGAGAATTCTCCAAGTTTGTTTCTAGTTTTATACCGACTATTAGACGAGCGAAATGAACACTTTTGTGTCTTCAGTTTTGATACATACGGTGTGTACCTACATGTTTTGAAAGTTTAGTTAACAGTAGATAACAAAATAAAAAATGACGGATCTACCAATCCAAAAAAATAACTTCTGTGTTCACTACACAAATATTTGTTCTCGGTGGGGATCGAACCCACAACCTACAGCGTAGAAGGCAGAACTACTACCAACTGAGCTGAGAGGCCAGTCACCACAACAACAAATAACTAACAACAACAACTTAATTATTGTTAGATTATGCACTTTATTTTAATACATTTCATATAAATAATTTGTAAACCTTTGCATTTTTTATTATTTAGTCCTTTCTAGCACCTCTTTTGTTGACAAAATTTGCTAAATCTAGATCTTTCTAGCCTTTCCGACTGCCTCTTTTCTTTTCAAAAGCTAAGGTGGCAACACTGGTCGGCAAACACTGAGCACGTAAAAAGTTAAAAACAAAAACTAATTCGCAACAATGCGAGGATCGTATGAAAAAAGGTGTTTTCACAAATTGTTTAGCATTAATAAGTAGCTTATGTGCTTCGTGTTTAATTGCGATCGGTGTGTCGGCATGTGATCAGTGAAGTGGAAAAAAAGTCAGTCAGTCACGTAAGCACACAGAAAGTTCGAGATCAAAGTCGTCGAATTTCTTCAAAAAAAGCGAAATTCTCATGAAAAATGATGTTTACAAAAAGTGTTTTGCATTGATAAGTTGCTTAAATGTCCTTTCTAATGCTTTAGCCTATCTGTGTACCAAATTTCGGTGAAAATTGGCGAAGTGGTTTAGTGTAAGAGTGAGATAGAAACATCAAAGTGATGCTCTTTATAACGTTTTAAAAGGTTTGTAAACCTTTTTTCACAATAAAAAGTAGCCTATGTCCTTCCTCAGGCCCTGAACTATCTGTGTACCAAATTTCATTTCAATAGGTTAAGTAGTTTTGGCGTGAAAGCCAGACAGGAAGACAGACAGACAGACAGACAGACAGAGTTACAAACGCATTTATAATATTAGTATAGATTGGATTCTAATTCATAGATTAGTTTCTTTATATCCTCTATAAGGCTATTTGGACAGGTCAAAATCCAAGGTTCATCAGTTCATCTCCCTACGTTCTAGACGAAAAGGATTGAAGGACGACTGTCTATTGATTCGTCTAGGACTTTAGGGATCCAATCTGTCTGGGTCTTTGAACTTTTATGATTTTGAAGATATTTGGGAGATTTGTCAATCAATTTAAACCTTGGACACCGTGCAAAATAAAAAAAATATCATCTGGACTTGGTGTGCGGACTGGTTTTCGCAAGTAGGCCTCTAGCGGGCCCTTTTTGCGTGACGCTTGACACCATGTTGTTCAAACTTTTTTAGGTTCTACGACACGACGGTTTTCTCACGATGTTTTTCTGCACTATTTGAGAGTACCTAATGGAATAGTGCACATACATTTTTCGACTGAAAAAGTCATTACACACAGGTACACGACTGAATTTGAACCCCCGACCTTAGGATCGGAAGGCGGGGCGTCTACAACTAGACCACCAGTGCTCTTTTGGAGACCGTGCTAATATAATTTGAATGCATCGCACGTTAATTTGCCTTCATCGTAGCTTAGTTTGTATAAAGTAAAAAGAATAGTTAACTGGGTTACATTCGTCTAACTGCAATCTTGTCTAAATAAAATAAAGCCCGTTCACATTATAGGTCGAGGCCACAGCGCAGTGGTCGAAGCTCCTAGCTGTAACTAACTCAACGAGCCAGCCGTCATCCGTCATCGCTCATTGAGTAATCCCGAGATTGACGGCAAGTGCGACCTTCCTGCGCGATTCGGCGAAAGTAAACCGAGTTGTTTGTTTTATTTACGACTGGAACGAATTACCATTGGTATTGACTGACGAATTTTACATTGAAGCCTTGCCTAAGGTATTCTGTTAGTTAAATGGAACCAATCCGGAATTTTCTTGGTATAATATTCTTCACAAAAATTGAAAAGCAACAGGCTGGCGTGGTACGGGCATGTCATGAAGAGGGACGAAAGTCATGTGACTAGGAGAGTGATGAGTATTAATGCAAATGGATATTTGGGTAGAGGTAGGCCAAAGAAAAGATGACATGGATAAGAAAGAAGTGAATACAGAGCTGCTAGAGTAGAATGGAAGAGGAGAACATGTTGTACCGACCCCACATAAAGTGGGATAACAGCAGGAAGAGGAAGAATATATTTAAGGTTCACAAAAGAGTAACTATAATGAGGGTTTAGCTTAAAAATGAGTCAGAATTAAATTTTAATCGCAACAATAAGTGGTTCCTTTAAATGATAAAGGCTTGCCATAACAAAAAGAACAGGGCGGAGCATATCGGGCAGATCGGGAAAGGGTCCTGATAACATACCAGATGTATTCCTCAAAGGGCAGCCTGTTAAAGTAGTGGATAGCTTTAAGTACCTTGGCCACATCGTGACGTCAAATTTACATGATGACGCAGATGTGGAACGTCAACGAAGAGCACTATGTGTCGTTGGTAACATGGTTGCCCGGAGATTCCACAAGTCATCGCCTGACGTGAAACTAACGTTGTTTAGGTCTTTCTGCCAGACATTCTACACGTGTCAACTCTGGACTAACTACACTAAAAAGACGCACGATAGGATACGGGTTGCTTACAACAATACCTTTAGGCACCTGATGGGCCTGAGGCGCTTCTGTAGCGCCTCAGAAATGTACGCTGATGCCCGGATCGACTCTTTCAATGCTATCCAACGAAAGAGGATAGCGTCTTTTATGTCCAGAGTTGACTCGTGTGGCAATAGTATTATCAGGAGTTTGGCGGAAAGGCTTATGCAAACCAAAGTGTATGAGCGTTGGGTGAATATTGCCACCTAACATTATTAGGTACCTACCTATTTATAATGTTGAAGTACCTGCTTGTTTGTTGTGCTTGTTATATTTTTTTTTTGTATTTTTGTGTTAGTTGTAAGAAAAATATGGAACTTGTGTCTGAAATAAAGATATTTATTATTATTATATATTATTATATCTTAGAACAAAGAAATGAATGCTGTACTATTTCACTTTCGTTAGACAGGTTTGTTGGGCCCTGAATCTAAGTACCAATATAATATCATCGATCTCGAGATGGCGCTGCTTGCCCTGGTTACATTTAGCTCCGTGTAAAAATTTATTTATTAATACTAAAATAACGTTTAAAGGTTGTACTTTGGTTTAATATTGTTTATAAATCGATAATTTACAAGTGTGAGTGTTGTTATAAACTGTGATTCTATAATAATTCTTTACAAGTGATAACAAAACAGTGACTAAACAACTCGAATAAACAAAGCTAATTCTTTCTTAAAACTCAAGTGTTTCAGTGCTAAGCAAAGTAAAACACGATATAATCGGGACCAGTAAATAGTGAGTAAATAAAAACTACAAATGCGATGTAAGCAGTGCAATTTGACTCTTTGTTTACATCAAATGACCGTTAACTTTTGTCTATTGTGTCACGCTAAGTTCAAATTATCTGACCTTGAGTTGTTGGCATTTTACCGCAGACGTCACTAATCGTCGTTTGTGTTTGGTATTTTCGACCGCAACCATAAATCACTTCTGGCGGAGATAGCTTAGGGTCGACTGAACACATTGTTGAACGTCGTACCCATGCTCAAATCCCGGTGGCGGAAGACTTTTTGCATTTTATTTTTCTAATGCCTTGTACGCGCTTTCGAGAATTGGGGACTTATAGCGCCATCTAACGGCGTAAACCACAACACCGTATGAGAACTGCCTGATATTGCATTTTTCTTTTTTGCTACCCGTTACACCCAAAAGAGGGCATTACTTACTTACTATCGTCGAAAATGGAAGTCAACTATGTGACTAAAAGAAAACCTTTGCTAATAAGATCGAAATCATTTGAAGGATCCAGTGAGAGTAGCTCGAGTAACTCTTCGGGTGATATATTGGGAAAAAGTCTTGACCTTTCTGCACATGTTCTATCTTCTAATATGGAAGAAATGAAGGCAGAGATAACCAATTTGAGATCTAACCTACAAAGTACTCAGAATGAGTTAGAAAACGTTATACTGGAGAATATTGATTTAAAAAAACATATTTCACATTTGGCACAGGAAGTAGACGTGCTGAAACAAATCTGTAAAAGCCCGCTTTCACTACGAAGGAGCATTACGTCCTCCACTACCAAGAAAGGTGCGAAGCGCCGACTAACCGACAGTTTTTCCAAAAGCCCTCTTACACTCCGAGATGCAAGTAGCTGCCCTAAAGACATTTTAAAACCATCTGAACCGGAACCAAACCAATATTTGAAGCTTGCGGTTGAACCTACGAATATAAGCGAACAAAATGAAGGGCCACACTTGCCTGTACTACCATCTTTAGAATTACAGCACGATGTAGAGCTAGGTTTAAATGAGGAGCGTCTCGAATGTTTTTCGACTGTAGAGCAAGTCCTGAAGACAGAGCCTCCTCGTGTAGAGCAGAACGTGAAAGTGGAAAAAAATATTAGATTGCACACTGTGACCGGCCCATCCAAAAGGCTCTATATTTTTGGAGGATCCCAATGCTTGGGCCTGCCATCGAGCATGAGAAAATCGAGGAAACGCAGTAATTATGAGCGTTACGAAGTAGTGTCTTTTATCAAGCCTAATGCAAACTCAGAAGAAATACTCAAATGTGCGAAGCTTTTTGACATCTCTTCCAACGATCGGGTGGTAATTTGTATAGGTCAGCACGACCAGAACCCATTCAAGGTTCTGACGGAACTATGTGTATTTCTTAAATGTATTATATGCCCCGTGTTCGTGTTAAGAGTTTTAGGAAATAAGCACCTCAACGAAAAGAACTTAAATGATACTTTAAGAATGCTATGTAGTCAAAACGAAAATTGTACTTTTGTGGATTTTGACTGTACTAATAATAATTATCCAGTGTTCGATATGTGTCTAAAAACTAACTCGATTCTAGATCAATTTGACTATGATAAAACCTTTTTGACTTTTCGCAAAAGAAGGACGAATGCAAACAATTCGTCCGCAAATAAGAACAATAATAAATATCCACTATCATCTGTACACACCTCGACTAAATGTATCAAGTTAGACAAGGGCACACAAACATGCGGGGCTGGGCCCCAATCGGTTGGTACTCAAACTGATGAATTACCACCAAACCATAGCACATTGGAAACATTTTTTCGTGACCAATAGTAATGATGTAATAATTCATGGGGCCCCACCACCGTTCTCTAGTCTTAAATTACTTCATATTTTTTATCAAAACATTTGTGGTATATCCAATAAAAAAGATGAGTTAATAATTTATTTGAATGAGGGATCTGAGAATCCTGATTTTATATGCTTATGTGAGCATTTCCTAAATGAACAAAGCATGTCCGTATTCAATCTGAACGGCTACCGTGTTGGGTCATATAACTGCAGAGTTAACAAGACAAGGGGTGGTACCTTGATCTTAGTAGATAACAAGAATAGAAGCACTGAGGTATTAAAGGTTTGTAGACAGTTGTATAAATTGAATAGTTTTGAAATATGTGGCATAAGAGATTTAGATACTAATATAAATATTTGCTGTTTGTATCGAACTCCGGATGATAAGAATTTTGATGATTTTATTGTGAGACTAGAAAGACTCCTAGAACACTTTTTCAACAAAAAATGCATCATTGTAGGAGACTTCAATGTTAATTTTCTTCATGACAGTGGGCATCGGCGTGATTTAATAACCCTTCTCACTTGCTACAATTTTAGATATCTTATTAAATCTTATACTTTTTCTCGCAATGAGTCTGAGTCTTGTATTGACAATATTATAACGAATCTAATAGAGGAAAATGTTTTAGGCTGTGTTGTAGATCACAATAAGCTTGCTGATGGGCATGCAGGACTTTTCTGCGATTTGTCTCTGGAGCATAGGAACGCTAGAAAAGATTCGGATAATACTTATACAGCCATGCGTAGAAGTTTTTCAGAGAAAAATAAGTACTCTTTTAGATTTTCACTGATGCAATGTGATTTGGCTAATTATAACATTAACAGTTTTTTAAAAACATTTCACCAGGTATTTAATGAATCATTTAGAAAGAAGTCTGTTAAAGTTAATGCTAGCAATAAATATAAAATTAAATGGATTACGAAGGGAATTAAGACGTCAAGCAAAATGAAAAGATTTTTAAACTCAATGGATAAGACCAAATGCAGTGGTTCTATGACATTATACCGCAAGAATTATATCAAGCTCTATAAAAAAGTCATAGTAATGTCTAAAAAAAGAGCTATTCAAAATGAAGTAGAAAATGCTAAAAACAGTACGAAACAGTTATGGAATATAATAAATAGACAGAGAAACAAAAGTAGACTAGGAGTTATTGATAATTATAAACTAAAAATTAATAATGTTATTATTGACAACGCCCAAGACATAGCTGACATTTTTATAAAACAATTTGATTATAGTACTGAGGACATTGATAGAAATAATGATAAGCACGCTTTGACATTCTTAGTAAACAATTGTAGTAGAGTTAATATGGACATGGATATGGGACCTACTAACAGGAATGAGGTTAGGATCATTGTTAAAAGAATGGCAGTTAAATTATCTTCTGGGTACGATGAAATACCCATTACAATTATCAAGGACAACATTGATCTCCTTGCCGAACCTTTGTGTATTTTCCTCAATAACTGCATAAATTCGGGAATTTTTCCCGAACAACTTAAGATTGCACGAGTGGCTCCTATACATAAGAAGGGTACTAAAAACGACCCAAAAAATTATAGGCCCATCTCATTACTACCTATTTTGTCGAAAATTTACGAAAACCTCATTAAAGATAGGTTAGTGTCGCATTTAAACAAAAATAAAATCTTAAATGAACGACAATTTGGGTACAAGACGTGTGTTGGGACGGTAGATGCGGTCGACCAGCTGATCAGTGAAGTTGTGAGTAACCTTGATAGCAAAAAGAAAGTAGCTGGCTTGTTCCTGGACCTATCCTCTGCGTTTGATATGGTTGATCATGATATTTTGCTGGCCAAGCTAGAACACTATGGTATCCGTGGCAATGCGTTGGGTCTTTTTAGGTCGTACCTTAGTAACAGAAAACAATTTGTTGAATTAAAGAACATTGTAGATGGAAAAGAGGTAGTTACTAAGTCTAAGGCCATCAGCATTAAACGTGGAGTCCCACAAGGATCAATTCTGGGGCCATTATTTTTTGTGATATTTCTCAATGACCTCATTAATTTTGTGTGCAACTCAATTCCAGATATCAAAATCGTTATTTATGCTGATGATACAAATGCTATTTTGCCAGCCAACAACTTACAGGAACTCAAAACAAAAATAGATAATGCGTTGCAAGTTTTTAATGTATGGTTTCATGTTAATAATTTAAAAATGAATATTAATAAGACTCAAGCTATCTTATTCAGATCAACTATACGTGCGCATGATACTGTTGAGATATCTCACCAGGGAGTCAATATTGAGTTCTCCGAAAATATCAAGTTTCTGGGCGTTCACATTGATCAGCTGTTGAATTGGAAGAGTGAGTTAGAGCACATTGAAAATTCAATCAGCTCAGCTTGCTATGCACTTAGAAGCCTTAGAGATGAGGTGGCTATATCACAGCTTAAAACAGTGTATTATGCTCTTGTTGAATCCAAAATTAGATATAGCGTGAAATTTTGGGGAAATAGCTATGCATACAACATGAAAAGAGCGTTCATTATGCAAAAAAGAGCTATTAGAACCATAGTGCGCATACCCCCCTGGATATCTTGTAAAGAATACTTTCGATGTTTAAATATATTGACTGTCCCTAGTTTATATATTTTAGTGCTACTTCTGGACATCATAAAAAATCCTTACAAATATGAAAATGAGGAACAGAGAGCAGTTAGAGTAAATACTAGACGTAAAGACCTTGGGTCATCTCTACAGCCTAGGTTAAATGTAGCAAAACATTGTTCTCGGCGTAGTCAAATTGGCAAAACGTTATACATATTGGGTTTGCTACTTCTTCGGGCTAGAAAAAGTTTAGAGCATTTCGTCAACCTAACTGCTATCCTAAGTTGGCTATGCAAGGAGACGGACATAACCAGCTCAAAAATCATACAGTTTTGAGCAAAACGAGCCTAAATACAAGACGATCTCTTTGCACAAGTATTTTTTTACAATTTATAGGCTAACGCTTGACCGCAATATATGATGATGCGGTCGACAGTAGCCAAATATGCATTGAATCGCTAAATATTCAAACGTTTCCTTTTGCGATGGGCATTGGTTTGCAGGATCAGCCAATATCTGTGGGGCCTGTTGTGACACAGGTGAAATAAGTTATGTACCTAAAAACTGTAGTTTATAAACTAGAACTATAGATTTCCTGTAGAAAATCCGAGTCCGAGAGTTATTTACTTTCCTCAAATTATCATTTTCTGTTAGAAAATGTATGTACACAATGCTAGTGCTCTCAAGCGGTGAAGGAAAAAAACATCGTGAGGAAACGCGCGGCTGTAGGCCGACTAAGCTGTCAGGATGGTATTGCTGAGCTAGCCTATTCCATCTAAAATCCAGTCCCAGGCACTATAGCGTCCTGTAAGTAGAGGCTCATGCCTCGTTAGGGGAACTGGTTTACTCATGTAAACCAGTTACCCCTAACGTTATGTATAAATGACAAAGCCTGTTTACTTTAAATTTTTAAGGCAAGTACCTACCAAAACATCTTAAATATCCTGTTCCAGGAAATACCCAATCGCGAGCTTACTTCAATTTTATTTAAGTATTTATATTAATCGCTGTCACACACGGCCCCGTTAACAAATCACGCATTTACAAAAAACATGGCGTATGGAAAAATATTATTTTAAGCTCAGCGGCCTGATTCATGTTCACTTAAACAGGGATAATTAATTAAGGAGCAGTCGAGACAGTTGAGCAGCTCGTCTGCAGCTTTATAGGTCTTTGAACTGCTAGAGATAAATTTTATCTATAAGTCCCTTTCGATTTGGTACTGTTAACTTACTTTATAATGTTATCTATCTGTATGTTCTTATTGCTTAGTTCAAATATTTAGAAAACACTTTCCATTCATACATATTTTTTGTGCACTACCGTTGAGAATTTCAAAATTACACAAAGGTGGAAACGAAAGCTTACAGTTCGCTAATGTACAATGCAATTTTTGTTTAAATGCAATAAAGCATTTTCTATCTATAATCATAACATCTATCGTTAATTATGTTCTTAATTTTAATGTGCCATGACTCTTTGTATGATATTAATATCCTGTTTTTAATTTCAAGTAATATGGCCTAGATATTATACCTACTTACCTTTTTCTTTGTGCCTAGTTATTAGTCTCAAGTTATTAACCGATCTATTGTTACTTTAGCCTTACGTGTACTTTTATAATAAAACTCGGTGTCTATCGATCAAAGCCAATGCCGGTTCCATGCTCAAAAGGATAATTGTTTATTTTCAATTCATAAACGGTTGGAATAAAATAGGGAAAACTAACAACAGTTTTTAGGGTTCCGTAGCCAAATGGCAAAAACGGAACCCTTATAGATTCGTCATGTCTGTCTGTCTGTCTGTCTGTCTGTCTGTCTGTCTGTCTGTCCGTCCGTATGTCACAGCCATTTTTCTCCGAAACCGTAAGAGCTACACTGATGAAACTTGGCGAGTAGATGTATTCTGTAAACCGCATTAAGATTTTTGTATAAAAATAAAAAAAAAACTATAAATTTCGGGGGTCCCCCCCATACTTGAAACTGAAACTCAAAAATTTTTTTTTCATCGAACCCATACGTGTGGGGTATCTATGAATAGGTCTTCAAAAATGATGTTGAGGTTCCTAATATCGTTTTTTTCTAAACTGAATAGTTTGCGCGAGAGACACTTCCAAAGTGGAAAAAAGTTGGTCCCCCCCCCCTCTAACTTCTAAAGTAAGAGAATGATAATACTAAAAAAAATATATGTTGTACATTACTATGTAAACTTTCAACGATATTTGGTTTGAACGAGATCTAGTCAGTAGTTTTTTTTTTATACGTCATAAACCGTAAACCGCAATTCACCTTTCGACGAACTACAAGAACCTTATTATGTTACATCAAGTAACATATATAAAGGTTCTTGTAGTTCGTCGTGCTACGGAACCCTTCATGGGCGAGTCCGACTCGCACTTGGCTGCTTTTTTTTTAATCTGATAGACTGCGTTATTGATCCATCATTATGCTGGACATAGGCCACCCCTACACATTTCTAGAAAGAACGATTCTGAGCCATCTCCATCTCTATGTCGACGGTCCATCGGGTTACTCAGAGATGGTGACATAGACTAAGAAAATTATGGTCGGCCCATCCACCAATTAGCATGATTAAACGACGCTATAGCGATGGCATCCGGATCTGGGCGAAATTCATACAATTTGTTCCGAGAATTCAAAACTGCGATTGTGCGAATTCCTTTGTTTTCAGCTTTGTTTCAGTAGCGGTAGGTATTTTACCCCTTTCCTCATAATAGAAGGAAAGGTGAAGGAGAACTGGTGGTGTACATAATTATATCGTTAACCATTTTTATTTATAAATAAGTAACAATATACTAGTCACTACAATAATATGCTACAATATACTACTAAGCTATAGATAACAATACTTGAGTCTGACTCAGACACAAGTATTGTTTTTAAGTTTCTATGCTGGAGGCTGTCTGAGTCTAGCCTCAAAAGTAGATTTTTGACATTTTTCAATGGAGAACTGTCAAGAAATCTTTGCTTGAGGCTCGACTCAGACTCAAGCATTGTTTCTGCATACGGGCATATGAATACCTAAGTCGCGCGTATCTTCCTCGATACAATGCCCTGCAATGCAACAAGACACCGCTTCGTGTATCTTAGATGATACATTGGCACGGAGCGTGTTAATGTTTTCATGCATGTTCGAAATGAGTTTATGGGCCACGTTTTATTAGTTCTAAGTGTTTCCTCCAACACAAGGAAAAGATTTCAGATCCTAAAAGATATGAATCGAGTGGGATTCACGGCCCTTTTATTCATACGGGAAAGTTCTAATGATTTGCGTATTTGTAGGTCACGACTTATGATAAAATTATCGGTGTTCTCCGTGTAAAAGAAGACCTACAAAACTTTACGTTTGACGCGCTGCACAATTATGAATGAAACCTAAGCATGTGTGCAGTTCAAGCCACTGTACACCAAATACTTAGCCAGTGGATCACATAACAATCGGTTAACTTTTTTTTACCAACATGCTATAGGTTATTAAAAAAACCTGTAACCTGTGGAGTGTGGACCCTTGATTTAGTCCGCAGTAGCCAAAAACAGTAACGAATGGAGAGAACGAAGAGAGGCATTTGCGTGCCTTTGCCCTGCAGTGTGACACAACATGCTCTTTATAATAATAAAGTATACTGTCCCACTGCCACTGTGCAAAAGCTTCCCCTATCAAAAAGCGTGAGATACCTCGTTGAAAGAAAGTGAGTAAGTGGAAAGCCAACAAAGTTATAACCATTTGGATGAATCGGTACGTGAACTGGAATAGGATATCTATAGAGAATTGTTCATACGGTTATTTTAACAGGAATTATGAGCCTGTGACGACGGTTAAAGTATGGTGAACTAAGACCTTAGTAAGACACCCGTATTAGAGGTTTAATTAGATGGAAAATCAATGAGCTAGAGTTACGGGCTTCAGTACACGTAAGGAGCTTGTCGAAGGCATTAAGTAGATATACTCAAGCGGATTAGACGAAATGATAGGATTAAAAAGGTAAACTTGAATTTACTTAGCTTAGCAAGTAAAGAAATTTCGTTTGAGCGTCGTACCAAAGATAGTACTGGAATTTTTATCGCGGCTTAGCATAGAAATAACATGAATTGGCTTAGCGACGCTAGAGGTTGGAGTTACAGCATAACGTGACCTTGGAAACATTGAAGCGCTTAGATGCAAATGCCAACTGAACTGTAACCTCGCAGAACTGAGTTGTTCTGGCTTCAACATGCTGTATCTGTACTCTGAACCACAAAATTTGTTAAATGTAAGACTAGATGTCAAAGTAAAACTCTTACCTTCAGACTTCGACAAGCAAATGTAGTGGCTAGGTTTCTTGCCAAAGAGTCCGTTCTGTCGGAGCAAGCCTGCATCAGCGTCCTCATCATACGTCCGACTGACGGCCCAGTAGCCCGTGGGACACTTGGCGACACTCTCGATGATCTGCAGGGAGAGTAATGGTCTCTCATCGGGCAGAGCCCCACCGAGTGAGCTTAGGACTTTAGACATTGTGGATTATGACATGTTCAGTCAATAGTCAGTCTTGGTTTGATTCAGTCTCTAGGGGTAGGGGGTAGTACCTGCAACAAAGATGTCACATCCTACTAATATTATAAATGAGAGAGCTAGGTACATTATTTGTGACAAAACTCCTTTTTCTTAAATAAAGATAAAAAAAAGGTACCTACTTAAAGGTCTTATAATAAAAATGGTGTACATGTTAGCACATAAAAACATTCAGTAAAATTAAACATAATATGTACCAATAACTGTGTTAAGTATGTGTGTAACATTTATTAAGTGTGATGGTGAACACAACTAACCCCCGAATACTGAAACGCAACTCAGATTTAAGCACGTCTCAAGCGACGAATATTTGACAGTTTTCAATGAAAATCTGTCAAATATTCGTCGCTTGAGACGTGCTTAAATCTGAGTTGCGTTTCAGTATTCTGGGATAAGAGATTTAAATAGTTTTTAAGGCCCTTACGCAGCCAATTGAGTTTATTACCAGCAGCTTGCGAGCTTTTGAAACATCGCTAATTGCTAACTACTTTGAGTTCTCCAGTTTCAAACAGTTTAGAACTTATGCCCATTTCATTTGCATGAATGATCTTATTTCGGGTATTGGTCTTAGGGCAGATTCTTACCTACAAGGCAGTGCTTTGATATAGGTGAGGATTACCAGGTGGGTTATCATATGGGCTTGTTCTATTAGCTAGTTCCATAGTATAACCAGCGGGTTCCACTTTTTGTGAAGCTTTGTTTTAAAAATCTTCAATTTTATTTTAATTGTAAAAATATGTAGATCCTGAATATATACATTATTATTAATACAGAATATAGTTTCTTCTTAAATCAAAACTAATTGAATGTTACAAATTTTTTTTTTTTTTTTTTTTGTTTTATTTTTATCTGCGATCAGTCTTCCAACTATGAGCAGGTTTGTTGTAGGTAGGTTGTAGACTTTCAAGATCCGCACTCCAGTGAGCGCTTCTCTTTATTCTTCGGCATTATATCTGCCCATCCAGATCGATGATGTGCTGTCTGCGCAGCCTCCTAGGGTAGCTGATGGTGGTAAGCTTTGCAGCCAGTTGGTTTGGATGTGAGTTTAGGCGTTTCTTGTATTTGGATGAGTTTAATTTTATTTCGTCGTTGACTGTGTTGACTTTAAGTTCGCTGTGCAGCTCGGTGTTCATAAGGAACCATGGGGCATTCGAGAGATTTCTTAGGATGCTGTTCTGTGCTCTTTGTAGTATGTTTTTGTTTGAGTTGCAGGCTGATCCCCATAGCTGTATGCCGTATGACCAGATGGGTTTCAGGTTACCCTTGTATATTAAAAGTTTGTTCTCGGTGGTCAGGGCTGAGTTCTTACCCAGAAGCCAATGTAGGCTACGGTATCTTAGGTTGAGTTGATCTCTCTTTTTAGTTATGTGTGTTTTCCAGGTCAGTCTACGATCAAGGTGCATACCCAAGTATTTTATAGAGTCTTTGTGTGGCAGTATGTTTGATTCGAGGGTAACTGGGGGACAGTCTCCCTTGCGGAGCGTAAATGTTGCATGGGTGGACTTTGACACGCTGGCTTTAATCCTCCACTTGGTTAACCACTGTCCTATTTTATCGAGCTCGTTTTGGAGGTGTTTGGATGCTTCTGTAGGGTCCTTGCTACTAGCTAAAATGGCGGTATCATCAGCAAAAGTAGCAGTTACAACACCTGGTGTTACTGGAAGGTCTGATGTGAAAATAGTATATAGGACAGGGCCCAGTACTGAACCTTGAGGTACTCCTGCTTGGATGTCGTAAAATTTTGAGGTGTATTCGCCGTCCTTTACTTGGAATATTCTCTTTGAGAGGTAAGAGTTTAATATTCCATAGAATGGGTGTGGCAGCAAGTTTTTGATTTTAGAGAGGAGTCCCCTGTGCCAAACTTTGTCGAAGGCCTGTTGTATGTCCAGGAAAGCCGCGGAGCAGTACTCTTTTTGCTCTAGGGATTTTCTTATTTGGTCAACGACCCTGTGGACCTGCTCAACTGTGCCATGTTCTTGCCTAAATCCGAATTGGTGATCTGGGATTATTGATTTTTCGGCAAGGGTTTGTAGTATACGTGACAGCAGAACTTTTTCAAATACTTTGGAGATTACTGGTAACAGGCTAATTGGTCTATGCGAAGCAACTTCGTTAGGTGGTTTTCCTTCCTTGTGAATCATTATTATTTGAGAGATCTTCCAGACACTTGGGTAATGACCAACTCTAAAAATTGCATTGAAGAGTGTTGTGAGAAATACAATTCCTTTCCTTGGTAGTTCGATTAAGATTTCTTTTGTTATTTGGTCGGAGCCTGGTGCTTTTTTGTCGTCTAATTTTGTTAGGTGTCTTATTATTTCTCTTGGGTTGGTTGGTTTTAGCGGTTTGTCTAGTTGAAAGTCTTGGTCGAGGATTGCGTCAATGTCGTTGTCATCGTTGTTGGTGTGGTCGTTGGGTTTGAATACGTCAGCTAGGTGGCTTGCAAAAGCGTCTACTCTTTGTTGAGCTGTTCTGGCCCATTTAGAGTCAGCAAGTTTAAGAGGTGGTCGAGTATTCTTGGGTTGGTTGAGGTTGGACGTGGCTTTCCATAGCGAGTAGTTAGTTGCCTTTGTCGCTGTTAGTGAATCCAGGTACTGTGTCAGCGTGGCATTCTTAGCGTTGCTTATGAGGTCTTTGAGCTCTGCCATTGCTTTGTTAAGGGCTGTCTTGTCCTCGATATGTCGACTGCAGTGCCACACCCTGCGAAGTCTTCTCTTCTCTTGGATTTTAGCTCTTATTTCCGAGGGTACACAATTGTGTCTTAAAGGTTTGGCTGGGGTGTCCGGAGTGGTAGACCAGCATGCTACTTGGATGAGGTTGGTAAAATTGGTGGCAGCTACCTCTATTTCGTCGGGGGTTTTCAGGGCAATCTGGAGCTCGAGTCTTCTTTCAATTATTTCTCTAAACGAGTCCCAGTCTGTGTGCTTATTGTAAAGTTTAGGTGGGGTCTCGTACTCCAGAAGCGTTGTGCCGATTGTTAGTAGCACAGGGGTGTGAGCTGAAGAGCCATCTAAGCATGAATGTATCATAGCAGAGTAATGTGACATTCCTTTACTAATGTAAAAGTCAATGATGTCTGGCAGTCTATTTTTATCTGTGGGCCAGTGTGTTGGCTCCTGAGTTGATAGAGTTGACAGGTTGTTTCTATCGACTGAGAGCTTGAGCTGTCTTCCTCTTGTAGTTGCCAGCCTTGAACCCCAGTGTTGATGTTTTGAGTTCCAGTCTCCTCCGGCGAGAAATCTTGGGCCTAATGTGTTAAAGTAGTGCGTCCATTGCTCTTCCTTGATAGCATACTTTGGTGGGCAGTATACTGCAGAAACGTTGAAGTCGCCTGTTCTCCCCTCAACTGCTATAGTGGTCGCCTGTAAGTGATCAGTCTTGTACGAAGGCAATTCATGGTGTTTTATTGAGGACCTGATTATTAATGCAGTTCCTGCATGTGCAGTTCCGTAAGGGTGTGGTGTGCTATAGGTCGTAAAGTTTTTGATGTTTACTTGGCTCCTGTCAGTGAAATGTGATTCCGATATTAATAGTATGTCGAGTTTATGTACGTTGATCAACATTTCAGCTTCATTAACATTTGGGGCTAAGCCGTTGATGTTCCATGCAGCTATGTTTAGGGATATTAATGTGGCATCTTTTGGACGAGGGTCACAATGAGCCCCATTAGTGTGCTTATTTGGTTGAGAAGGACATCCATTTTTTCCATTTGTTTTATTAATAAGTCTTGAATGACTTGGGTTGGCACGAGGTGATCCTCTTGTGTTAAAAGCAAAGAATTCTTTTGTGTTGTCTGTTGTCGTTGTAGAAAACCCTGTTGTGATGGTTGGTTTGTTTCTTTGATGTTATTTTGCTGTCTGATGATTGGTTCTGCTGTTTTATTTAGGTCTTTTGTTTTGTTATCAATAGGTCTGTTGTTACATGCTGCCTCTGAATATGTTAGTTGCCTTTTGTTCGGGTTATTTGCTATTGATTGCTGTGTATTGGGTTCAAAATATTTTTGTATGTTGTGGGTTTTTCCTGATTTTCGTTTCATGTTGTCTTGTTTTTTAGTTGTCTCTTTTGGTCTTGGTCTTGTCTGGGTATCGTCGAGTTTCGGGAAGTTGTGCTCTGTTTCGTTCGATAGGCCTGTGGGTGTTATTGGTCTACTCTGGTCTTCTTCGATCATCACAGTGACTTTGGGACGCCTCGACATTTTGTGTGTACTATTATTCTTTTTTCGATTCAGTATTTCCTGGTAAACTTTGCATCCTTTGTAGTTTGCAGGGTGTTCACCAAGGCACAATGCACATTTGGCCGGGGTGTTGCGGTCTTTCTTTTCGCAGTCGCTTGTCTTGTGTTGTCCTGCACATTTAACACATCTGTCGGGCCTCATGCAATTATTTTTAGAGTGGCCGTACTGTTGGCATTTATTACATTGGACTATCGTGTTTCTTTTCCTATGTTACAAATAAATTTAAAAAGATTAGTTTATTGATTAGTGTAATTTACCGTATCATTTCAGTAATGATGTTCATATTAAATTAAGGTATGATTCATGAGTAGAAGTTTGAAGCTTAGAATGAAATATAGGAAAATTGGTACACATAGGAAAATTGGTACACATAGGAAAATTGGTAGGTATTTTATGTCATAAATAGCATCAGGCTAAGGTACCTCGAAATGGATGAGTTATTCAGAGGACACTAAAAAACTTACAGAAAAATGGAAAACCAGAACACTTTGTTTTGAGATGAAAACATCCAGGTAGAATGAACTAAAATTGTATGCACATCAAATCACAAGTCAGATGGTAGGGAGTATTGTTATCCTCAAACTAGAACACAACAAAATAACCAACCACTTATTACAATGAAAATAATCCTGTACTATTCATAAGAATGATCTTTATAGCAGTTACGTTACCGACCGACTTGGCAGGATTCCATGTAGTAAACCCAGAGTGCGTGTGCACTGCCGCGATGGATACAAGGGAACTAAATAAATTAGTTTGGGTCTGTCGGCGGTCGGCCCCTCTACGATCTCGAGCAATGACCCCTACCTTATGATAGGACAATCATTGTATTGAACAGTTACGAAGGAAAACAATTACACTCGACTCACCGTAGTCATGACATCATTTCGATTTTGACGATTATGCAGCAGCTCGAGCTTTCTTCGGAGTAACAATGAGATCTTGATTACACTCGCGCACGATCACGAACCAAACTCCCGATTCATGTGTAAATAACAACAATACTGGTGTACTTTTCTAGGTAAAAAGTTTTTTACACGTTACTTAATTATAATAGACACCAAAATAGGTAGTTTTTGGATTAAAAACATCAAATCCAGTTCAGCCAGCACAGAAAACTCTTCTCATCTCTGACTGATCCTGAATTTTTGCTAAGAGCGAGCGAAGCGATCCGATTATCCGATTCCGAATATTTCTTCGTCTGTGACTGTCAACTGTCATTTCGAAGCAGTCAAGCCAGTGACAAATGCGTTTTCTAAAGGGGTCTCTACACATTTGTCCATGCTGGCCCACTACAGGCCAACGCCAATGTGTACAGGGGGTATTGGTGTATGTTGGCGGCAAGCATGGCGCGCAATCGGGGAGTTGTCGGTTTTTTGGGCACACTTCAAAGGAATCGTGGCGTAGCCTGGCCTGTGGTGTTTACACAATCGGCCAATGTTCAGTTCGTCACCGGCCGCTGACCGGGATAGAACACTTTTGTGTTGCGTTCTGTAATACTTGTAAACAGTATACAATAAATTATAGTTTAAAAACTAAAAAAAAAACGCTTTTATAACTAATTGAACTTAAAAGTTAAAAATAAAACTGTATTATTCAATTGAAAAATTTATATTATTGTACAAAAAAGCGTAGGGTGCTTTTATAATAACTTCAGATATAATAAACTATTGATAAAATATTTACAACAATCAAAATATATTTATTTTTTTCATATTATTGCATTGTCATCGACCTTTGACAGGTGTGCAAAGTTTGAATCAAATCTGATCGTTCAAAGTAAATAGCCGCAGCCGTAATTACTTCGACGTCCGTCGCAATTGGTTTGCCAGGCAGCAATGAGCCATGCGCCAGTGTGTGAACACCAAGTGATCGTGGTCTACAATTGTGCATTGGCGGAGCCTGGCCCAGCATGGGCAAATATGTAGAGACTGCTTAACACGCGGCAACCTATCGAACCTAACAGCTGTTCTTTTGTATCTTATCTTATACCTTTATACGAGAAAATCTTGTATATATATATATTTAGGATCTCGGAAACTGAGCCAACAATTTTCACGAAATTTACTATACAAGGGTTTTCGGGGGCGATAAATCGATCTAGCTAAGATTCATTTTTAGAAAATGACGAGAAGTTGGTGTTTTGCAATAATCAAACATAAACTCAATATACGACTGGTCCTGCCATCTATTGGCGGTTGTGAGCAACTTACTGCAAGCTAGAAGGCGTTGTTAATTAAAAATAAGCCAGTAAAGATACGACTCTTCCTGACATCTATTGGCAAATAATAATACTATTTTTTTTTAAACCCGAGCGAAGCTCGGCCATACCGGCTCGTGTTCCATGGTACGCGGTCACCCACCCAAATGTTAGAATTTATATTCTGTGATCCAAACTCAAATCGTTGCATAGTTTAGGTCAATCAAACCGGTAATAGCAATCAAAATTCTGATGATAATAATTTTAAAGGTGGTACAAAATAAAACTCATTTTATTGGGATATTTTCTTCAATTTTATTATTGAAATATCACATTACATAAATATCTACCCTACTAAACAAGGCTTTGACAGTTTATCAAATATCTCACTAATACTTCGAGTATACATTCCAAAAGCACTGCTGCATAACTGTTCAACTCAACAATAACGAACTAATAAATAAATACTTAACAAAATGAACGCAGGTCAATCATTTCATTGGTGAAATACTCGAAGTTCGAACAGTGTTTAGGTACACTTTTCTACTAAAGTAATTGATCCAACATTTACGATCCATGCTCTTCATTACAATAAAACCAGCAGGAAACAGTGCTCCAACACTCCAATCATACCTAAGGTTAGCAAAAAACTCATAAATCTCTAGTGTCAGTTTTCCCAAACTGACGTACTAACATTTTTATTTTGGAGCTAGCTTTTCCCATGTACAAGTTTTGCAAGGAGAGCACGTTATGCTAGGGCGCGTTCATTGGACACATTTTAAACGCGTGCACGAAGTTTTTTCTACAACTTATAACTTTCCTGAGTGCGATGCGAGCGTGGTAGTAGTAAGAAATAGCAGGTTGCACCAACCCTTGCCGTATGTACGCGCCCCTATACGGTAATGGCGGTACTACTCTAAAACCTTAAAAGGTAGATGTGTGGTATCAGCTGTTCCTGATGATGAGCTGAAGTAAGGCGTGACGTCTGACAGGTAGTTGCGAGGAATCAAGCCAATGAGAAGCGCTATTTTGGCGGCTATCGGCGCCTTTTCTTCGTCATCTATGATTGTGTCTTGATCTGGCATTACCTGAAAAAGAGTTATCAAAAGTTCAATTCAATTCAATTCAATTCAATTCTTTATTTGTGAAACACAGGTTTATAGTTGTTACAGTACAATTGTTGAGGTATCACTGTGATCTGCTCTAAGGCGTACAAATATTTAAAGTATGTATTGCTAAGCATGCAAACAAATAACACAGGTAAGATAAGACAACAGGACCAAATAAAAATAATGCCCGAGTATTGTATTATTAATTATTATGCTAAAAATCAATAAAATGATGAAATTGATAATTAATTAGTCAAATTAGAAGTAGGTAATGTCAGAAATAGTAAAAATTAGTTAGTTTTGTCAATATAATCTTGAATTGAATAAAATGTATTTTCTATTAAATAATTAAACAATTTTGTCTTAAATATTATAAACTCGTTGCACTTCCGAATTTCAGACGGTAGTTTATTATAAATTCTCGCGGCACTTACAAAGATGCTATTACTAAAAAGCGCCGTTGTAACGTTGGTTCTGTGTTGTAAGTAATCACAACGTTGCAAGTTGCATAACTTTTCCTTTTTAACATATCAATGTTTTTTCTACATGGATGGTGAAATAGAATTTGAGGAATTTTCATACCTTGGAAACAATATGCTTCTGAATTAGACCATCGCCTCCCACGTAGAATGTAGAAAAACCATCATACCACCTGAAAAAAAACAAATGACTTTCACTACATATAATTTTCTGTTTAGAATAATTGTGTCAGGTAAATTTTGGATGAGGTCATGAAATCTTGTTTTCTAGATTTGAACTACTATGGTTCTTATTTTTAGACGCTTGGAGCCATTAAATTATGTAAGTAGCCGCAAGTAAAGCACAATTTGGCCATAAGAAAAGGAAGGAACGTTACTCACAGCTCTTGATCTTTGAAAACCTGCTTCATGTCCCAGAGCTTGTATTTCCAAAACATGAAGAATACTTTGATGCCGGAAATACCTTTGATTCGCCAGCGCATCCTAGAAAATAATTGATGTTAGATCATGTGTGTACTTACCTAAAAAGATGAAACATTTGAAAATATGTCTGTGACCTCAAAACTTCGGTTATCACAATAGATAACGACACACGCCCTTACGAGCTAGGGCGGGTTTACCATAATAGTCATCTTAAAAATACAGGCGGCGACAATACGCCAAGAATGTGGCACAAGCCCGCACGTTTGCGACGCGATATGGGGGGCCCACATATTGCTTCGCAGCGGCCTCGCAAAGATCTGACGCCCGGGGCCTCGCAATGGGTAAGGCCGCCACTAATGGGGGCCATTTTGTATTTAATACTCACTTTATAGACGAGTCCTCAGGATGCTGTGTTATCTTCATGACGTCCAGCTTCACATATGCAAACTTCAGATGGCCAACCGTTCTCAATAACGCCACTTGTCTCACATACGGGAAAAGACCTCTGGAACAAGAAGTACATATTTTACAATATTTTATTATATTGCCTCTTCAAGGCAAGAGTGAATAGGTGTCTTCTAGACCATCCTGCTTCATCGTCGGCTACATCGTCACTTGTAAGTAAGGCCATCAGGTAAGATTGTAGCCTATGGATGGCCAATATCATCTAAAAAAAAAAATACGCATAGCTGTGGCGGATAGTGCGTGTACATGACACCATATTTTATTATCTTATAAAATACACCATATTTATATTATTAGTGTGTTTATATATTTTATATTATTACTTCAAATCCAGTCGTGTACCAATGAGTTTTTCTGTCGAAAAATGTATATGCACTATGCCAGTACTCTCAAACGGTGAAGGAAAACATCGTGAGGAAACCGGAGTGTCGTAGAACCAAAAAAAGTTCGAGCAACACGTGTCAAGGGTCACGCAGAAAAGGCCCGCAAGCGGCCTACTTGCGGAAAAACCAGCCACACATCAAGTGCGGATGATGAAAAATTGCCGAAAATTATTATTAGTGTGCACCACAGAATAATAAATTCCTACAATAACAAGGCTTTATTTGTCAAGGCGGAAAAGTGTCGCACTGGATACTACTGTGTGCTATCCTAATACTTATTCAAACCTGAAGTTTTCTTATGAAACTCTTCATTGTCGTTGACTCACGCGGTTTAAGGCGAATTTGACGATAGCAGTTACCCTAGAAAATTATTTTTAAATCTTCTTGTTGAGTCACTAGGTCTTGTCAACCAGTGTGGTAAAAGGATTTTAAGTCCGCTTCAAAGATGCATCTTTCGTTCACTTGACACACATGTATTCAAACTTTTCAGGTTCTATGACATGCCAGTTTCCTCATGATGATTTGTTGAGTGTAATTAATTTTTAAAATGCACTTTCACAGTGATGAGAGTAGAGAAAGGTATGCTGGGATGGTTTGGACATGTGCTATGTGGAAAGAATGGATGAAAGGAGATTAACAAAACAATTGCATCAGGCGAGTGTGTATGGAACTACTTAAAGGGGAAGACCTAGGCGCATGTATCTCGATCAGATCGCAGACGTTTTGGAGAAAGGCCAGGTTAGGAGTACCCTAAACCGACGAGCATGTATGAAGAATGTTATGAGAGTGAGTGAAGCGAAAGAGGTGTGTCAGGATCGTAGCAAGTGGAAATTCGTGATCTCTGCCTACCCCCATGGGAATAAGGCGTGATTTTATGTGTGTATGTATGTACTTACACAGTTGTTGTTCCTCTGATGTTGTTTACGAATATTAGATTTGGGTGATAGATGGAATAGTCCAATGGCGTTACGAATAGATTTGGCATCTGAAACATAAACAACTCAATCAGTTCTCAGAGCCATTTATAGTAGTAGTAGAGTCTGTCCAGAAAGAGAACCGTTGTGGCCAAATTGAGAACTAACGTTTCGATTATTATATGGCAGCTCATCCCTTTCTTTCTGTCAGCATTTTGCATCATAAAAATTAAATAAAGGAATAGTACACTAGTTGTGATAGGATCAAAACGCAACAGACTCGCTATTGTATTGCACACTAAACAAAAAAGGTGATTAAGCACAGCAGCGCCCTCCAATCCCACGACGGTTCTCTTTCTGAACAGACTCTAGTAGTATTAGTACAAATATTGACATAAACATGGCACAGTATACATGATTGAATCCATAGGTTCCCGAATTAGTAAAAACTGTGTGAGAGAGCACTGGTGGTCTAGAGGTAGCGGCCCCGCCTTCCGATCCGAAGGTCGTGGGTTCAAATCCAGTCGTGTACCAATGAGTTTTTCTGTCGAAAAAATGTATGTGCACTATGCCAGTACTCTCAAAACGGTGAAGGAAAACATCGTGAGGAAACCGGGCGTGTCGTAGAACCTAAAGAAGTTCCTGCAACACGCGTCAAGGGTCACGCAAAAAGGGCCCGCCAGCGGCCTACTTGCGGAAAAACTAGCCCGCACATCAAGCGCGGATGATGAATTTGCCGAATGTTAATAGTAAAAACTGTGTTTCAGGAAAGTAGGATAAGAACTAACTAAACTTACAGTTTCGGATAATACTTTGAATACTTTTTGCATCTGCTCTTCACTAGGCCTGCCGTCAGGAGTGGGAGCAACAGCCCGAGCCACGGTCGGGGGTCCCTGACAGTAGGCAATGGCATTGCGCTCAAAGTCCGAGAGACAGGTTGGTTCTAAACTCTGAAAGAAATAAGTTTTTATACTTTCTTGAACAGTCAATTGTGCAACCAATAGTTAGAAATACATTCATCCAATACATCACATATATCCAATATCTAAATATGCAATCTTCCATGCAACTATATACATTTGTAAATATTTCTATTCCCTTTACAGAACTATTTATCCCTAACTATTTACTCACATCATTGTCCAATTTTGTCTTATGAATATAACAAATATTTTCATAGGTTGGATAATCCAAGGTGTATGCTGGTAATCTTTCCTCAACATAGTCATCGCTGGTCAAGCTTAGGTGCTTGATTTCAATACCATCACTGTAACAATGCTCTCTCTCTACGGTCTCCCGAGAATGGTTCAAGTATCCCAGCTTTGATAACTTATATAACTGTCCGGTTGAAGTGCTGGCCAAATCATGATCCAGCACGTCTAAGTGAGACTCTGCGATGTTTCGCGAAGCTAGTTGACAACTAGATATGCGTCGTTGGTGGAGGAACTGAAACAATTCACCATGAGGTGATAAGACTGAATAATATAATGCCAAGAATTTAACATTCGCTGGCACGTAACTGAAAATATATGCGTACTGTGATACATTTATGGCGTAAATCGATTTGTAAAAACGTAGGACATAATTCACACCATTGAACACCTTTATTTGAACCAATGTCAAAGGGAAAACCGTAAACTCGATTTTTAGGACTTAATTTTTTGTAGCAGCATGAACACTTAATTAGCACAAAATAGACAAAATAACATAATTTATACTCACATCTTCCAGAAAATGAGTCTTCACAGGGATTTTTCTAGAGAACCGGTTCGAATGGTTTTTTGTAGAAACGATTCCATTTATAGGCAATATTTTATGCGAGAATGAGCGCAAACAAATAGCCATAGTTGCATGGAGTTATGATCATGAAAGACAAGAAAATTCAATTATTTTCGAAAATGTGTCGCAAAAATATTCCGACATCGCTCGTACGTACACACCGTATGTTGTGTGACTGACATGACAGCACACTGACATGACAAGACCACACAGACAGAACACTATACTTGACATGCAACCTATGAGAATGCCAGTTTTTTTTATTTAGTGCTGTGTTGGATGCAAAGTCTTTCCGCCATAGACCATCAAACCATAATACATCCTCAGCATCAATAATGCTCATCATATTCTTGATGTGCGTGCTGTTTAACCCTAATAAAGAAGATTGTTCTACTAGCAAATTAGAAAAAACCAGAACCACGTAGGTTTAAAAGCGGAAGGTTGATCTATTGTGAAAAGGCTGGTTAAAAAGCAAAAAAGAAATACATCTGGCAACATTAGGATAAAAAAAAACATTTTGAACGAATTTTGTACTGTCAAAAACACATGACAGCGGCGAGCGAAAGTTTTGAACGCAAATCTTTTTGGTAGCGGTGCGGTGGTGCCATCTGATGTTTTGAAAATATTGATTACAATAATTAATTATTACATTTCACAGAAAGTGTTTACTGACAAGCATATAATAAATCTATTTACAATGAATGTGCGAATAGCTTTTCAACGTATCTATAGCAATCTCGTGAGTGCTAATATTAACGTCGTAAGTACATTATTATTATTGATTTGCTCTCTCCTCGCCGCATAATGTCTAGCAACCTGCTGAAATGCAGCCCTAGTCAACATACTTAAAAATCGAATTCAAAATACATATATTACCTTTCTAGCAACACCATAGCATAGTTACCGACTTGAAAACTGCTGTATAACAGTATAATTTTTTTCCAGTCAATGCCATGTTTGAACACAGTAAGATCGAAGCACAGTGGCAATAGCCTGAACCAGCATCAAGCCAAGGTAATGGGTCGTGGCCTGCCAGAGAAAAAACCCCTCCCCGGAGTCAAGAAAATTATTCTTGTGGCATCGGGTAAAGGGGGTGTTGGAAAGACTACAACTGCTGGTTTGTGATATGCAAAAATGTTAATGTTTAATACATCAAATGTGTATTGTTAAATAGTTGGACTTACCTCTGACTACCTTCCTTAGACATGTCATCTTCCAAGCCTGAGAATTATAGTTGTGAAGCTGTTTTTTTCTTAATCTTAGAAAATTTAAAGCATTAAAAACTTAAATTTATTTAAAAAAAATTAAGTCTGTCTCTCTGTCTCTGTCATATAGTATTCTAAGTATGTATTTACAAAAAAAAATGTATGTAAGTATTATATCAGCTATATGGTTCCCATAGTACAAGCTCTGCTTAGTTTGGGGCTAGATAGTGTTGTGTGGATATTTATTAAGTAATTACAGCACATACCTATCCATTATTAACTAAACTGATTTATACATTATTTATATGTCATCTGGCTCATTCTAATTATAAGACTGATAACAGCCAGTTTATATACTTTCTCATAAGTTAACCTCGTAACCTGTTTACAGTGAATCTGGCATGCGCTATGAAAGTGATAGAGCCTGATAAGGAGATAGGGCTATTGGATGCAGATGTCTTTGGACCCTCGGTGCCTCTGATGATGAACATCAGCGGAGAACCAATGCTTAACGATGATAACCTTATTGAACCGCTTCTGAACTACGGAGTCAAATGGTAAGAATACAGTTTATTCACCTAAGTACCATTGTCTTGTGATGTATTATGTTTACTAGAGCACTGGTGGTCTAGTGGTAGCGGTATTCCGATCCTAAGGCTAAGGTTGTGGGTTCAAATCCAGATGAGCACCTGAAAATGTATGTGCATTATGCCAGTACTCTCAAACAGTGAAGAAACATCGAGAGGAAACAAAAAAAGTTCGAAAACACGTCACAAGCGTCACGCAAAAAGGGCCCGCCAGTGGCCTATTTGCGGGAACTACAAAGTCTGGATCAAAGAATTTCTAGTACAATTACAAATATTGGTTCAGCTATGGCTATCAGGGGATGATGGAACTGTATAAAACTTCAAACAACCTTCACAGCTCAGTTGGTAGTAGCTCTGCCTTCTGTACTAGATGACGTGGGTTTCATTCCCGCCAAGAAATATTATTTGAGATGTTCTTTTCTCTGTCTGGGTGTTATATTGTATTTTGAGTATGTATTTACGAAAACTCCGGTCCCCATAGTACAAGACTGCTTAGTTTGGGGCTAGATAGTGTTGTGTGGATTGTCCTCAATATTTATTTATTTATGAACTCATTCTTTTAAACAATTTCCAGTATGTCAATGGGCTTGCTAGTGAGCGGCGAGAACGCAGTAGTATGGCGCGGCTTAATGGTGATGCAAGCGTTGGAGCGACTGACGCGGCATGTGGCGTGGGGCCCACTCGACTGCCTCGTGGTAGACACACCACCGGGCACGGGCGACACACATCTATCCCTTGCACAGAACTTGCCTATTGATGGTAAGCTTTCAAATCTATCCCTTGCACAGAACTTGCCTATTGATGGTAAGCTTTCAAATCTATCCCTTGCACAGAACTTGCCTATTGATGGTAAGCTTTCAATACCAGTAGTAGAGCTTTTTGTGAAGGAATCGTCCGGAGAAGTACTACCAAGCAGCATTGCTGTGTTTCGGTTTGAAGGGTGTGGTGTAGGTGAAATTACTGGCATGAGGCTGAACATCTGTGTGCCTCAAGTTGAAGGACACAGAGCAGTGTATCGTAGGGCACGTTTCTGACGTGCGTGACCTGCTTTATTGGCGATGGTTACCGCTAACCATCAGGCGGGCCATATGCAAGTTAGGCAAAGGTCCCACACAACAAAATAAACCCGCACCTGCCTGGTTATTTTGGTTACTTTTGGTTACTTTTTTCTAGCGTTCTTTTTATCTATATGCTTCCACATTTAAGCTTCGCGTCTCCATTCAAATCCCAGAAAAGTAAACTATAATCTACCTACAGTATGGAGAACGAATGGTTAAAATTCACAACTTTTAAGCACCATAATAGAATACGGAATAATCAGTTAATTTATATTCCTGTCTCATTTATTACAGGTGCACTAGTTGTAACAACGCCACAATCAGCCGCCTTACAAGTCACGAAGCGAGGTGTCAACATGTTCGAAAAACTAAAAGTTCCTATTATCGGTATGGTAGAAAATATGTCGCACGCAATATGCCACAAATGTGGCTCAGTCAACCATATCTTTGGCAACGAAACTAAAAAAGCCGCCGAAGAAATGGGCCTAGAGATTATAGAAAGCTTTGCAGTCGATCAAAGCATGTCCGAGTGTATAAATAGCGGAAAACCAGCTATCTACGCACTGCCCGACAGCACACACGCGGAAAAATACAGACATCTCGCCAATAAAGTGTTCAAACACTTAGAAAATAAGGATAAAGAGAGAGCCCAAGCGCAAGAATAGGATAGCACAAAACATTTTACTTGTATGTAGTTGTTGAACTCGTGTTTATTTTACAAATAAATCTTGTTATAAAAAGAATGTTTATACAACTTAACACAAAATTATGGCAAATAGCATTTTTCGCAACCAAGCATAAGATAAGAAATACAAAAAAATAAGTCATAACATTTATTGGGAACTTTGTCATAAAACCAAGCTGGAACTTATGACTATGTAAATAAAAAAATATAAATACAAAAATATCTGTCTTTTAAACTCATTGTAGATTTTGTAGGTAAATGAAGGTATTGGAAGAAGTTGGGAAGAAGAGATGATTATATCTATGACACAAGAGTGGCACCGCTACGAAAATAAATACTAATACAAAATCCTAATGAATGACCATAAATCATCAATTTCAATAAGTACAAAATACACTATTTACATCACATTAATCGGAATGAAACATTTTAGGGGGAAATAGAGAAGCCAAGAATTTCAGTCAGATAACTTACATACAAATCTAACAGCACTAAACTTGCGGGAAGAATTAATAAACTACGAATTGGTTCTGGAGAAAGCGAGCTTAGGCTAGTACTTGACAACTCGTCTGTGCACTGTTCTCTCGACCACAACATTGCTTTAAAATAAACCTATAGAATTCACAACACCACTACGTTATATAAACTTATGAAAATACATTGTTTAACATTTCATGTACTACTTGATTATAAAAACGGTGCAAATCACGCATTTTATGCTTGTAGAAACGAAATTTGATATTTAGGCACTATATGGAAAACTGATTGAAAGTGTTTCACCTTTCTAACAATTGAGCTGGCAGAATTATATGGGTTTAAAGCCAAGATACAACGAATGCGTATTCAGATGTGCACTTTGTACTGTCCGCTTTCGTGTACGAGACTCAAAATATTTCGCATGTCTCCTACAGTTCCATACATGATACTGCAGTGGAAGTCTACGCGTATGCATTCCGTGTATCTTGGCCTTATCTCAATTGAGGGTAGAAGACAAAAGTTACGTTGGAAGTTGTTCCTGACAAACTTTCAATATGGCCGCCGCCGTGTTATACATAAACTTTACTGTAATTTTCAATTTAGGATTAGTTTTGCAAGAACTGCTTCAAAATATTAGTTACAAATATTTTACTTAGTTTACCGTCACTACATATTTTGTCATTACTATTTCTCTTTTGAGAACTTTCTATTTCTATCGATTGTAACTGTCATATAACCTCATTAATTACTAAATTGATGAAACAACTCCAAAATATAACCCTACCTCTACCGATTCTACTGTTCTTGTAAATGGATATGGTGTGTCGCGAGTAACCGACTAGTGACACCTGTCTGTTTTGCCGCGTAAACTATGTGGCATGTATATGGCCACGTAATATGCCTGTCATGCCACGTTTACTAAGAGTCTGTGCACTGGAGCCGTATACTACCACTTCTTCTTGTGTTCGTCCATACTGACGCCTCCGGGCCCGAGAGACACGATCATCAGTAGCCCTCCGATTACCGACAGTGTCTGAAAATTAAAATTGATATTAATGCAGTTAATATAATATTATTCATACCTATTTCATCAGTATGTACCTAGGTAATTCGTATTTAAATATAATATAATTTCTTTTAAAAAACACTCTAATTCTACAAAACATACTACACATTTACAAAACAATGTCTTCTTCCTGCCCTTATCCCACTTTATGTGGGATCAGCACAACATTATGTCTTCCTCCATTCCCCTCTGCCAGCCGTCATCTCTGCATTCACTCCTCTCTTATCCATGTCATCTTTCATACAGTTCATCCATGATTTCTTTGGTCTACCTCTGCTCGCATATCATTTACAAAACAATGTACATATTATTATAGCAAAGCTTGTACCAGATATGAGCTTGACCAGTACCCGAAGTCGGAGTTTGGCAACCACATTTCGTTACCAAATGTTGTTTTCGTTTCGCCTATTTGTCTCTATCTATTGTATGGAGAAAATATGAGACGGCAAAAATACATTACGTAGTTAGAGTTGTTGTCTCATCTTTTCTCCATACAATAGACAGAGACAAATAGGCGAAACGAAAACAACATTTGGTAACGAAATGTTGTAATTGCACTGGGACTTGGGGTACTGTATATGGAAACCAGGTAGCAGATACTATCTGGTTCCCATGCAGGAACAAACTTTGCTTGGTTCGGGACTAGATAGTGTAGTATGAATTACCCATCAATATTGATTCATTTACCTGGAAGAAGTCGTATTTTAGGAAGTCCCGTAGAGGCTTGTAAGAAGGCACGCTCCACCACGCGTTGTGCCACAAGTTGAGCACGGACAGCACCAGGACAAGCATCAGAGCTGACAGCTTGGTGCGGTAGCCGACCGTCACGAGGATCATGAGGCAGCTCCCCAGGAGGTCTTGCACGATCTGCGGACGAGCATCCACAAAGTTACTATGACATCACTATCTATATCTATACTTATACTAGTGCCACCCGCGGCTTCGCTCGCCCGTTCCCGTAACACCCCGTTCCCGTTGCTTTTTCGGGATAAAAAGTATCCTATGTCCTTCTCCCGGTTCTAAGCTACCTCCCCACTAATTTTCTGCCAAATCGGTTCCGCCGTTCTTGAGTTATAAATAGTGTAACTAACACGACTTTCTTTTATAAATATAGATAACGAGGAAAGATTTGTATTTTTGTGTGTATGTTTGTCACGAATAAAAACTACTGTGCCGATTTCAAAAATTATTTCACCATTAGAAAGCTACATTCACCCTGTGAGTAACATAGGCTATTATTTTTGTGTTTAAAAAATAAATGTCCACCCGTGCGAAATCGGGACAGGCCGCTAGTTCTATAAAATAGCTACGAGTACCCTTCTCGATGACAAACAGTTAGTCAGTAGCTACTTGAAATTTGGTAGTAGGGTAGGTAAGAAAGGAATTTCCCACCGCGCCAATTACACATTAAATGCACTTTTTATACAATATCATAGCTTTTTTAGATTACTGTTTATTCTCACCTGCAAGAACGAGATTTCGAACCTCAGCAGCGTGACAAACATGAAAGCGAGCAGGACTCGTCCCGCCAACTGCAGATACGACTTGGGCTTGTTCTCTCCGAGCGAGGGCACGCCCGCGAACAGACTTTTGCCTTCAGCGCGGGCCTCCGCTAACACGAGCAGTAGGGCTCCGATGAGTGCCAGGTTGCGGAGCAGGAACTGGAAGTCCCATAGTATGCTGTACGCGAATGTCTGGAAAATTATAAGTAAACTATAAATTTCGATACAATGCTTTGAATATCGAATTATTCATTCGGCGTCCTCCATCGCGCCGTTGCAACAGTTTTGATTTAGCCACTCGGCATACGTTATGTGGAGCGTCAACACGAGTTATTATATGATTTTTGGCCTGCATCGTCCTGCTGCGGGGCAAAGGCCTCCCTAACCCCCTTCAACACGAGTGAGCATTGAAAAATTCGTTTCTTCTTTCGCAGTCATTATCGCGCGCCAAGTGATTGGGCAGGTATTACATTCAAAATAAGATGTTTAATCGTAAAGTACATCCATATGTTTTATGGGTTTCTCAAGGTGGCGACGAGTAGGTAAGGCCGCGAAGACTCCTGGAGCAACGATCTACTAGACGCATTGGTAGAACAAAGCATTAGGTGGCCGTAAAGCTTAGAAGGATAGGCAGGACTTAAATTAATAAAAAATATCTCAGTAGTAGTAGTAGTAGGTATGCACAATGTCTCGAAGCTCGGCTCGAAAAACCGTCTACCCAACGGTTGACGGTTCTTCGAGGAACCTTTATTACCCAACGGTAATAAAGGTTCTCGAATGGCGACCACGAACCGGAAGACGAATAGTAGGGCGCCCACCCATCAGATGGACCGACGACATTATTAAGATCGCGGGAAGTCGGTGCATGGAAAGGGCTCAGAATCGTTCTTCCTGGAAATGTGTAGGGGAGGCCTATGTCCAGCAGTGAACTTCTTCAGGCTGATGATGATGATGACGATGATACACAATATTTTGTAAAGAGTCTCCTCGCAAGTCGTATGTAGCACACATTAAAACTCTTCGGATATGTTGAACATCATATTATAATCTTTCACATTTCACCTAACACCATAAAAATCCCATACCATAGCTATAGTCTGACTAACGTTTGTTTTGCCCCCAAAACCTGCCTCTAACTGTCAACTCGTTGACATTATGCTGTGCATGACAGGTGACATAACGGACGGTGATTCTATCTATAACATAGAGCTTGTGAATAAAGTTGCGTTACAGTCGGCCATCCTACTTGGGACGGGTCCCTTCGTCCCGTACGGAGTAGAAGAGTAGTCGTCAGTTATGACCACACAAAATAGTTGGTATTCCGGACTACTATTGAGTATTTCTAGAGATTATATTAATTCAATAACCATGTGTTCGCCTATAATATCAACTATTTCGTTCACATTATGTTTACATGTTTTTCCACTTTGGAAAAGCTTTAAGCTTCACAGCCCGGTGTTACAATCCTAAATCTAGACGACATTATACCAATATAATTGGTTCTAAAAGTTATTACAACAAGTATTAATGTTATTAGTCTCTAATTATCAATAAGTGTTTTACTGCTTGAGTATGCATAACTAATCTTAGTTTATCCAAAATCTAGATATTATACCAATATAATTGATTCTGAAAGTTCTTACAATATTAATGGTATTAGTCTCTAATTACCACTTTGTGTTTTACTGATTGAGTATGCATAACTAATCAAAGTTTCTTCAAAATCCAGATATCATACCAATATACTTGATTACAAAAGTTCTTACAATATTAATGGTATTAGTCTTTAATTACCACTTTGTGTTTTGCTACTTGAGTATGCATAACTAATCAAAGTTTATTCAAATCTAGATATCATACCAATATAATTGGTTCCAAAAACTCTTACAATATTAGTCTCTAATTATCACTTTGTGTTTTACTACTTCAGTATTTAAAACTAATCTTAGTTTATTCATTTACTTTTGACAAAACATTCATTTAAGTTTAGCAATAAGACTAATAACCAAGTAGGCTACAGATTAGTAATGTAAAACGTCGTTTCTTGATTGGGACACAACTATGAAACACTCGTTCACCATTGATAACATCGCAACCATTATAATATTCCACCAAACAAAACACCGCTAGCTATACAACTATATCTAGGTTGTCTGGAAAAGATCGCTCTTCAGCGATAAGACCGCATTGTACATTAGTATGTTTTCAATTATTGTTACTTGTTTTTCCACTGTTAGTTTTAAGGTGTGCAATAAAGAATTTTCTTTTCTATTCTTTTGTCTTTAGCCTTCTCTTCCTGGATCCATGCGCGCGAAACACTTTGACGCCTTTACATGACAGCGACAGATTGACAACCTACGTTAGGATCATAGTAAAGCCATAGCTTTTAGAATGGCATCGTTACAGTCGGCCATCCTAAAAGAACAAGTCCCTTCGTTCAATATAGTCAGTTAGTCTCATCTACACAAAATAGTTTGTTGGTACACAAGAATTTTAGCTAAGTTTTTAATATACCTACCTACATTCCTTTCAACACATCTAACGGTTCTGACAGAGTAACGGCGCTGGGCTGCCGCTGGTGGTGAAGCTTAATGCTGAGCCAGAGCCAATTTGCTGCAGTAGCATACTCTAGCTCATACGACAATCTCTTTCGCTGGTAATATTTGTAATTATATCTTTCTTTATGATTTTAATAATATACAATATTAGTCTTTAATGTTTTTCTTAATGTGCAAATAAATGCCTGTCTGTGTGTCGTCTATAATACATCGCATCATCATAATCATCAATAATATCATCAATAACTTAGCTAACACTATGTGAGCCTGAAAAGTCAATCGGACGGAACTAGATCAGGATCCAGACAAGTGCTCTGCTCGTAACTTAAAACTGAAGCCTCATCAATTTACAGTAGGTAGGTACCTACTCAAATAACTTTTATCTAGTCTTGGCGTACCAACATCTTACTTTAACAATTCCAATATTATTATTTTTATCATCAATGTCCATTAAGTTTTGTAAGTATAATATTTTCATCAATCGCGAAGTATCACAATGATAGTCCTATTTATAGTAGGTATCACGAGTATCAGGAATAGTGAGATTTGACTATCAGTCATGTTCAGATTTTCATGCACCTACTTACTAGTCGCTAAGTGGCAATATTTTTTCTTTGGTCTATATAATCAACCACACTTAGTCAAAACATGACCAATGCTTCTACGTTTAACAATCCTTATTCACCGAGAACCCATTGTATTGAAACAGGAATGACTTCCTTCACGTTGTGACTTACACACACATTTACAACTGTTTTTTTTTTTTTTTAATATATTTTATTCTCATTGACTAGTGTCTTACTAAATCCAATATTAATGGCATCACAACCTTCAGATCCGTCATCCACATAAATTTAAAGCAATAGAGGCCCCGAAGAATTAACTTTATAAATAAAGCTCATTGTTTATCCAAATACTCTGAGCATTACTATCAGCTACTTCAGAAAGGTCACCAAAGTTATACTTAATGGTACCTTAAATAATGTCATGGTAAATCCCAGTCACAGCATAATCTTGTTCGTTTACTTACGATTTTTTTTTCTTATTCTCAAAATTTCCATTTTCAACTAAATATGTACTACATATCTCAACTCTATGTTTTGAGGTACATGATGTCCCAACGGTTTACTTCAGTTAATTCATCACAGATGTTTTCATTACCTACTAATTATTTTCCAGTCCCGTATCATTTTATGTATGTTTATCGCGTATTCTCCATACCCATTCAATATAGTAAGTTTTTTTTCTATTTACTAACTCGAAAGTTAACTGCTTAAGTCGAATTGTCGCAAGGAATCTTCAAGGCATATAATTCAAGTAACCAAAAGTCATGGCCATAAGTACAAATTCACAAAAATATTTAGGGTCAATATTTGGGCTTTATCTCTGTAATTTAACAGGCTGAATCTCGATTATGGCATTCTCAAATTTTGCTTTAAAACAAGGTATAGTCGTAACATAAAGCTAAGCATTTAATATATAGGTATTTTAAATCTTGTTATTGTTGTCAACCTGTTAATTTAATTTTTGCTGGTTTTATAGTTTCCAATCAATCTTAGTTTTACGTTCATAGATTGAACAAAATTATCAGATCTCACTCAAGGAGCCTCGCAACATAATTTGTTTCGCATGAATCCTTAACAAAAGTTTCCAACCCATCGAGATATAACTCCAACCACAATAATCGTACCCGTAATTCCAGTATACACAAATGGTTGCTGTTTCAGCAAGAAGCAATCCATCAGATCAGTTTTTATCACCTCTTTTTTTTTTTTTTTTATCAGTGCTATCAATTTATTTACCTTTAGGCAAAGTCAAATCAAATGGCAGATCCGCCTCTGTATATAACCACTTTATTTGCCTCTAAGTCATCTATATGTGTTCAGTAAAGAATAAATAAACTGTTGCATGCCACTAAAATAATGGCACCTGGTTCTTTGACGCATTCATTTATGTTTAACATTAACTAATCATAAGATTATTAATCCGCCTGCAATCACAATTGGACGGCAAAATCATGCATCCGTCGTTCCTTCACATAATTACAATTTTAGGCGGCAAGGTCGTAAGTCACTAATAAGTTGGATAGCAAAGTCGTATGCCATGTTTCACATAATTACTTGGGCTGCAATATCGTTTGTCAGTTGTCTTTACTCGTTCACCAATAGGGCGGCCACTCTATATTACTCTTATTGTATAGCCAGGTCACATGTCATGTTCTCATTAAATAATGAATTGGGTGGCAACGTCGAATGCCAGTCATGGTCTCTATTGATAATCAATTGGCAAAGTCGTATGCCATTATTATCCTCATTCAGTCAAGCATTAAGCGGCGGCAAAGTCATATGATAATTGCCCTTCCTTAGTTATCAACTAGCAAGGTCGTATGCCATCCTTATTTTATTAAGTTATATATTGGTCGGCGGCAAAGTCGTATGCCAGTCAAGTCAATTGGCAATGTCGTATGCTAATCAGATCCTTATTCAGTTAACATTGGACGGTGGCAAAGTCGTATGCCAATCATGCCTTCAAATGTTTATCAATTGGCAAAGTCATACCAGTAACACATAAACAAATAAATAATAATAAGTAACAAATAAACAAATAAATATTGAGCGGCGGCAAAGTCGTATGCCAGTCATGCCACTCTCTGAGTTATCAACTGGCAATGTCGTATGCCAGTCAAGCCCTCTCTTAATCATAACTGACCAGCAAGGTCGTATGCTGGTCATGTCTTTACTTGATAACGTATTGGGCGGCAATGTTGTATGCCTGTCTTGCCCTTACTTAATCATAACTGACCAGCAAGGTCGTATGCTGGTCATGTCTTTACTCGATCAGGTAATGGGCGGCAATGTCGTATGCCTGTCTTGCCCTGTCTTTACTCGATCAAGTATTGGGCGGCAATGTCGTATGCCTGTCTTGCCCTGTCTTTACTCGATCAAGTATTGGGCGGCAATGTCGTATGCCTGTCTTGCCCTGTCTTTACTCGATCAAGTATTGGGCGGCAATGTCGTATGCCTGTCTTGCCCTGTCTTTACTCGATCAAGTATTGGGCGGCAATGTCGTATGCCTGTCTTGCCCTCACTTGATTATAACTGACCAGCAAGGTCGTATGCTGGTCATGTCTTTACTCGATCACGTATTGGGCGGCAATGTCGTATGCCTGTCTTGCCCTCACAGCGGCTCCTTCAGCCAGCGCTCCCTGTGTCGCGCCCTCAGCACCGCATGTACCCCTCCGCGAAGTGAGGCAGCCCCGCTGACAGCGTGAGGTCGTACCGCGGGCGCGGGGCGGCAGAGCGGGCGAGGGCGGGGCAGCGCCGCGCCCAGCACCGCGCCCACCAGCTGCATCGAGGTGAGCGCCAGCGCGCCACATCGAGCCTGTCGCGCCGTCGGCCGGCGCCAGGCGGGCCAGCGCCTCGCGCGCCACCTCGCGGTACAGCTGCAGCGCGTACAAAATCATCATTAGTAAAGTACCTAGCTAAGTCTGTACCAGCTTCTTCCATTAATTCTTCACACTAATGAAACACTTCACAACGAATGGTGTCACAAGGTAAGTAATATCTCATAAATAACATATTCATGAATGCGGGAAGTAGCATTTCAATATAATCATTCAAAGGTTCATCGTTCAATCGGTTTGATTATTTCAGCTAGTTTGAATAATAATTAATATTTGAACAATCACCGCAAAGCCCCAATGATTCAAATAATAGTAACTTACAGGTAGATAGTATTTTTATCACGAGTACTCTTATTTTAATGGTGGACGGAATGGTGGGTTGATGGAATCAACCCGAGTCACAAGATCCCAAAGATTTAAGCACTTGTTAGAGCCCAAAACTCGGAAAGGTCAGAACTCATACTCTACTAGAGTAAATAAATTATACCATTATTTATTATTAGGAACACCCTATTTGTCATAGCTGTTTGAACATTTCATTTCATTTCATTTATTGATTGCTCACATGTACACAAAATAAATAGCATTTGTTCTTAGAGTAGCTTAGGTCAGTACATGCACCCTGTTGGGCGCTGCAATGTCATAGCAGGTTTATATACAATTAGCGGTTAACAAACTATAGCACACAAACTATACATTCAATTTTGTCATGGAGCTTGCTCATGGTATTCAGATAAACTTGTGGCCTCAGACCAATTCTCAACAGACTTACTTATCCATAACTTGCTATTAGTCCCACAAAATTATTTATTTATTCATTTAAAACTTCCATCAAACTATTTAGTGATATGAAGACTTAATGCTAATAGCATTGTCTACCAGTCTAAATCTCTGAGTCTAAAATTAATATTTGCTCGGATATTCTCCGACTCACAAAATTCAGAGTCTCAAGTCAACTTCAATCTATAATAATATATCAAATCTTTGCAATTGTTATTAATGAAACCCTATATTTACCAATTTCCATCAATGTCATTTTGTCTTACCACACCAGGTCTATTTGTTTGCTGAGATGAGTTCCAACTTTAAGCTCCATAATATTGTGTAACTCAGCACAACATTTTTTCATTTTATCATTCAACACAATTCAGTAACCAAGCTTCAGGTTTCCAGGTTTGTAACTCTGCTCAGGCTCTGTGTATTTTGTTACTAACGTTGTCACATTTTACTGTTTTATTTCTTGTCGTGTACAGCTTGTATAAATGATTGTTTTTCATTCTTTCTTTCTAACAATATTGTAACTCGATGGCTCGTAACTGGTTCCATGAATAACTCCTAGTCCTTGATGACTAGAGTTACTACAATGAAATGAAGCCCAAACAAACAAGCTTGTTGTTGAAAATTGTTGGATCGTTGTCATAAATCATCACGACACGAACGGCGTGTAGGCCCGTTGATTCATCCATCTTCTGACTTGTAAAGAGTCTCCTCGCAAGTCGTATGTAGCACACATTAAAACTCTTCGGATATGTTGAACATCATATTATAATCTTTCACATTTCACCTAACACCATAAAAATCCCATACCATAGCTATAGTCTGACTAACGTTTGTTTTGCCCCCAAAACCTGCCTCTAACTGTCAACTCGTTGACATTATGCTGTGCATGACAGGTGACATAACGGACGGTGATTCTATCTATAACATAGAGCTTGTGAATAAAGTTGCGTTACAATTTCGTATTACTCAATTTATTTGTCTGACTCGTCCAGAGTAGATATTATAGGTATGAGGTACACAAACGCGTTGCATTATCGAAAGTATTTACGTAACCCGCTTTACGGTTTTCAATATAGTAGCACGGCGATAGTCCGATTTCCTTGACTAATCTGATATACTATTTCTGACACTCAGTCTACTGACTTTCTACAAATTCAAATGTAAACTTCTTTTTTTACCACAACTATCACTTTGAAACGTCTTAAAGCTACCTAGGTGAGTCTATGTGTCAGTTCCACAAGACCAAGCCTAGGAGAACAGGCAACTTACCTTGACAAAACTTGGTTCGTACCGTTTTTTGTATGATCCTTTTACAAAACAAAATAGTAATAGCAGTGAAGTTCCAGTACTACGACTACGAGCCACCATATCGCCAAGGGGTCACTGACCTAACGCAGGGCTATCAAGAAAGAGCCAGTATAATGACCGACTGACTGAACTATCCCAGATTAGTCTAAATTCGAAATGATTTTTGTACTTCTTCTGAGTAAATGGTAAAGCCCTTTTAGATTTAGACTTTTGCTCGACATTTTGTTAAGTTTTTTTTATAGGTACATAATAATATGACCCACCATTAAGTGGTAACCATAGCCTATAACGAAGCATTGCCTCGTAGGTCACGCACGTCAGGGGCCTTATTCGCTATTACATTTGGTAACGCCATCTATAATTAGTATAGTGAAGTTGCGCATCACCTGTCCCATCCGTCCATCCATAATCGCACGCACGTCAAAAACCCTTGGCTTACGTCAAGACAAACAGTCAAAATCTAAGTGTCGCCGAGTGCACATACCGCCGCTAATATAACCGCCACCGCGTCCTGTGAAAGTGATTTTTCTTGGGCTTTTTATAACCGCTTTTAAAAGGAAGAACCGTGCTACGTGCAGTGTCCAGCACATACAAGGTCAGTGCGTGCTCCATCTTCCTATCTATCCCTTTTATTCCATTGTGCAACTCGCTATCGAAGTTATATTATTTAATTATTATTTAATTATCATAAAAAAGCGACCCCATTGAGTTCGAGTCGGATGAACATACATCCTTTTAAAATCTGCCCTTATTAGAATATCTAATTTACTGATCTAATAAGTGTTTTACCGCTGTTCCCCGCTGTTTAAAATACATTGCGTATTTCAAGGTGATTTTGTCATTTTTTTCCGTCATTGTGACGTCCCGCCCGCGACATTGCGTTGCGTAAATCCGACAAAATCATCTCAATCCCGCTACATAATACTGTTTTATGGTGTTTTCCCTATTTTATACGGTGTTTACTTGCATAATATTGATAAATTATATACATTTATTTCGCTAAAAAATAATCTAAAATATATTTTACACGTACGAGTAATTCATATCTACCCGCAAGTGACCGGTCGGATAATAAGTAGCGACGGTTCTTGGTTCATTGTACGATCAGCTGAGGCCCAGCTAAACTTATTCAACGCTATAACCCGATCGAGTTAACAAGGTTACTTTTCGTATTCTGTAGGTTGTTATCTATTGTAGTCAACCGCGTAATATCTGATTGTAGGAAGTTGCGTAGGTAATTAAAATGACTAATAAGAAGGATACCGGAACTGTACCGGATACCGATAGCCCAGAAGACTCCAAGCTGTTAATATTACAAGCTAAAAGAGAAGCTATTTTTGAATTAATTCAGAATATTTATGATTCTTCATCGAAACTTACTTCTAGATCGAGAAACGAGTTTCTTGAGCAAAGTGCTAATGTAGATACGTTGCGCACCGATTTCATAAAGGTGCTGGATGATTACAACTCGCGTCTTTTAGTTGTAACTCCAACTGCAAAACCTGATTATAAGAGTTTGGTTGCGTTTGAGCAATTATATAGTCGTGTAAAACGCTTGCAATTACAATACTCCCCGCCATCATCATCATCATGTGATAATGTTGCTTCAGATTCTCTTAGTAAAGCTAAGCCTAGGTTACCTCCAATCGAATTGGTTGGGTTCTCAGGAGACATTAGGAAATGGCCAGTGTTTTATGCCTGTTTTAAGTCTACCATCCATGATAATCCAACGCTCACCGATGCCGAAAAGCTATATTATTTAGTAGGTAAATTGTCTGGTAAGGCTGAGATGCTATGTGCAGGTATTACGCCCTGTGCAGAGAATTATGAACTAATATTGCAAACGCTAGTTGATAAATACGAAGATAAACGCATGGTAGCATCTGCTTACTTAAATCAGATGTTCGACTTCAAACCGTTAGGTACTGCATCAGCTGCTAACTTTGATTTGTTTAGTGAGCAATTTATTAGCCCAGTCCGCGCTCTGAATAATTTAAATATAGAAAAATTAGGTGATTTGATTCTAGTTTACATCGCTTTAAAGAAATTAGATTCAAGTACTGTCCGCGCTTTCGAGTTGAGTGTCGGCTCGTCAATACCTACATTTGATGACCTTGAGGTATTTGTAAAAAATCGTGCTAAGGTTTTTGAACGCACGACGTCGGCTGCAACCGCTGTTTCTACTGCCGCCGCCACTAAAAAGGTTTATCCAACAAATAAGGTTGACCACGGCCGCTCGAAAGATTACACTAATAATAAATCAACGCCGCCAAAATATCACGCTTATATAAACACCGTTGATTCCGCTTCTAAATGTTTATGTACAAACATAACGCATCAGCATTTATTTAAATGTCCTGAGTTTCATAAATTAACCCCCCCAAGAACGATTTAAAGCCGTCAAGGAGGGAAACGCATGTGTAAATTGTCTTAGTATAAAACATCGAGTTTCGTACTGTAAATCAGATACGAGCTGCCGCTCTTGTAAATCTCGCCATCACAGTTTATTGCACTTTATGTCGGGAATCGAACCCGCACCTCAAGCCGTAGCTGCACCGCTGTCCAACGCAGTCACCACGCGCTTAGCGGACGAACCCGGCCCAGCGCGCTCCGAGCGCGCAGACGTTGCGTTATGTGCGACGTCCATTGCTGCATCAGTGCAGGCCCCGCAATCTAAGCCGCTTCAAAACGAGCAATGTACCGTTTTACTCGCGACCGCTCAAGTCGCAGTATACGACAGTACAGGTAATATGCATTTATTGCGAGCTTTGATCGACTCAGGTTCACAAAGTCATTTTATAACAAGAGAGGCATGTATGTTGCTAGGTATTCAGGTTCACAACATCGGACGTACTATTGTCAAGGGGTTCGGTGGGTCTGAAAAAATGATAAACTCAAGTTCTATAAGCCTAGAATTTTATTCTCGTTTTGATAAAAATATTAAATTTAATATTTCGCCGTTGGTAGTAGATCAAATTACTGACTTGCTACCTAGTGCTGTGGTAGATACGACTGTCCTATCACACTTGCACGCATTACCGCTCGCAGATGAATCATTTGGAACGCCAAACAAAATTGATTTGTTGATAGGCGCGCCATTGTTCGTCCACCTTTTATTGCCTGACGCGACTCAAGCACCTGATGTTGCGCAGGCCCCGCAGGCCTTACGTACGGTACTGGGATACATAGTAATGGGTTCCGTACCTACAATATTTCCCCGCCAGGCTTTAACATGCTGCCTAGTACAGGAGCATAGTATAGATAATCTTATTAATAGATTTTGGGAGCTCGAAGAGCCTCCCTCCGCGCCGCCCTCTCTGCGTCCCGCTGACGTAGAGTGTGAAAACTTTTACAAGCATACTACAACCCGCGATCCCATTAGTGGTAGGTATACTGTTGGCTTACCGTTTAGTGAGGATGTATACTCGTTAGGTAGATCCTACGAAATCGCACGCAGGCGCTTCTTGTGTCTTGAGAAAAAGCTAGAAGCTTCGCTTAGCTTAAGAACCGCTTACGATGGCGTGATTAAGGAATATTTGGAGAAAGATTATATTTCACCCGCACCTCCAAATATGTCTGATGACTCATCACCCATCTATGTAATCCCGCACCACGGAGTCATTCGTGAGGATAAGACGTCGACGCGTCTTCGCATAGTTTTAGACGCTAGCTGTAAAACTAGTTCTGGAATTTCGCTTAATAACATATTGCATCACGGACCTAACCTACAGGGTGATCTTTTCCAAATAATTTTGAACTTCCGTCTTTTTGCCGTTGCTATGACTGCAGATTGCCGGCAACAATTTTTACAGGTCGTTGTTCGAGAATGCGACCGTCGCTATCAATGTATATTGTATAGGTTCAAACCGCAAGATCCATTGACGCTTTATCAATTCAAACGTGTTTGTTTCGGTCTAGCTTCGTCTGTGTACCATGCAATGCGCACGGTCAGACAGCTGATCGAGGATGACGGCGCTAAGTACCCGCTCGCTGCTGAAGTAGCTGCTTCGTCGTTATATATGGATGATGTAGTTTTTTCAGTGAAGGATGAGGAGGAGGGGGTCGCCGCATCGAAGCAGCTGATCGAATTGTTTAAAGGCGCTCAGTGGGAATTAGTTAAATGGAATAGTAGTTCTCGTGTTGTCTTAGATAGCATTCCCGCATCGCACAAACTTCCAACTGAGGTTGAGTTTGATAAATCTATGCAGCATAAAATATTAGGTTTGCATTGGTCGACGGATTCTGATGTCTTCTATTATAAAATTACGCCCCCCGCAGATGAGAAGTGTACTAAACGCTCCATCTTATCTACTATTGCCCGCTTGTGGGATGTTATGGGCTTTGTAGCTCCCACAATTCTCTTCGCCAAGTTGTTAATAAAACAGCTATGGAGTTTAAGTTTAGATTGGGACGATACGCCCCCGCCCCACATTATTAATTTGTGGAGACAGTTCTGTATTGAGCTACCAGCCCTAAATGAGCTGCGCATACCGCGTCATCTTGGTGTGTCCGCGAACTGCGTTGTCACCCTAGTGGGTTTTTCCGATGCTAGCGAAAATGCTTATGGTGGTGTAGTGTACCTACACGTCAGTTCAGACGGTGTTAACACTATTCGCTTAGTCTGCGCCAAGTCTAAAGTCGCACCGACTAAACCGCTCACAATCGCTCGTTTGGAACTTTGTGGTATAGTTTTACTTACAAAATTGTTGCGTTCTGTGTTGAATAATTATGCTAATCGCTTCCCAATCAAAACGTACGCTTTCACCGACTCTAAAGTCGCCCTTTACTGGGTAAAAAGTTCGCCTCACAGGTGGCAAGCCTTTGTTGCTAACCGCGTGGTTCAGGCAACGGAGAATATACCGGAGAATATGTCTCGGGTACCGAGAACCCAGCTGACTGTTTGTCGCGTGGAGTTACGCCACAGAAGTTAGTTTCGCACCCTCTGTGGTTGCATGGGCCTTCTTGGGCCATACTGGACCCTTCCCAGTGGCCTCTTCGAGACCTCGATGGCCAGCCTATCGATGACATTCCAGAACAAAGGTTATTGTCTCATGCTGTATGTACGCCTGTGTCAGAGTGTGCAATCTACGATCTTGCATTGCGCTTGTCGTCGTGGTCTAAATTACTGCGCATTCTTGTATACGTTTTAACGTTCGCTAAATTGATACCCCGCCGCGTTACTATTGCAGTAACAGCTGATCAGCTTCAGCTCGCCGAAAATAAAATTTTACTCGCCCTGCAGATGAAATATTTTGCAGAAGAAATTGATAACCTCCGCAAAAATAAAGTAGGTTCTCGTACCTTTAATAGGTTAAGGCCTTTCATAGACGAAAACGGACTGATTCGTGTAGGCGGTCGTCTCGTTAATTCCGGTTTGGATTACGCTCAGATTCATCCGGTCGTTTTACCGCGCAGTGACCATATTGTCAACTTGCTGATAGACTATTATCATTTAAAATACCTACACGCTGGACCTGAACTACTAATGTCGCTTCTTCGACAAAAGTTCTGGATCCTATCCGCGCGCCACATTGTGAGGCAACGAGTCCACATGTGTAATACTTGTTTTCGACTTAACCCTCGTCCGACATATCCGCTCATGGCCGACTTGCCTGAATGTCGCACACGACAAACAGTCAAGGCTTTCACGCATACGGGATGCGATTACGCCGGTCCTATCGCTTATACTCCGATTCGTCGCCGTGGAGTGCGCAGCGAGAAGGCCTACCTGTGCTTGTTTACATGCCTAACGACGAGAGCTGTGCACATTGAAGTCGCCACTGATCTCAGCACCCCCAGCTTCTTAGCCGCGCTGAAACGTTTTCTCGCGCGTCGCGGTCCTGTACAAATAATGTACTCTGATAATGCGACTAATTTTAAAGGTGCCGCCGCGTATTTACGCGATTTGTATAAATTCTTGAACGATGAATATCATCCTAAGCTGGAACATGAGGTAGCTGAGAGTCGTTTTAGTTGGTCGTTCATCAGCCCAAGGTCTCCCCACAAGGGTGGAGCCTGGGAAAGTATGGTTAAGGTAGTTAAGACTCATCTGTACCGTGTAATCGGTCAACAGCTGCTTTCGTATGAAGAACTTTGTACTGTTCTCACTCAAGTAGAGTGTTTACTTAACTCGCGACCGCTGACAGTACTGAGTTCCGACCCCGCAGAGCCTGCAGCTCTTACGCCAAGTCATTTTTTACATACTGCGCCTTTATGCTCTATACCCGCGCCTGAGGTAGGGCCTGAAAATCTCAGCCTCCTACAAAGGCACTCGCTACTGGATAAATTAATTCAGTCTTTTTGGCAGCGATGGAGGATGGAATATCTGCATGGATTACAGGTTAGACAGAAGTGGAATACGCATTCCGCACCTATCACTCCAGGAGTGGTAGTAGTCGTGATAGAAGATAATGTACCGAGTTTAGCCTGGCCTCTAGCTATTGTAGAAAAGGTACATCCTTCAAAGGATGGAGTAGTTCGTACTTGTACAGTTAAGTTCGCGAGTGGAACAAGTCTACTTCGTCCGTCCGTTCGCTTATGCCCAATCCCGCGTCAGTAATTTGTTATTATAAACATAATTATTTAGTTTGTAAGTATTTAATCTATCAATATATTCTTTAACACCGCTTCTTATTTTTAAACATAAATTTCCCGCATTTGTGAGTCTACTGATTCTACTCTATTACAGAGCCCTAGAGTCATGCGATTTTAATTTTTACTCGTTTATGAGTTTTCTATATGAGATGTTGGGTTTCATCCTAGTCTCCCCTTACGCTGTGAGATATTAGGTAATCTAGTCTCAATTTATGGTTGCTTTTAAATGGTGACCCATCAAGGCCGGGCGGAAATGGTAACGCCATCTATAATTAGTATAGTGAAGTTGCGCATCACCTGTCCCATCCGTCCATCCATAATCGCACGCACGTCAAAAACCCTTGGCTTACGTCAAGACAAACAGTCAAAATCTAAGTGTCGCCGAGTGCACATACCGCCGCTAATATAACCGCCACCGCGTCCTGTGAAAGTGATTTTTCTTGGGCTTTTTATAACCGCTTTTAAAAGGAAGAACCGTGCTACGTGCAGTGTCCAGGACATACAAGGTCAGTGCGTGCTCCATCTTCCTATCTATCCCTTTTATTCCATTGTGCAACTCGCTATCGAAGTTATATTATTTAATTATTATTTAATTATCATAAAAAAGCGACCCCAACATTGGAGATTCCGTGCCCAAAACGTGTGACGTTACAACGTGATCTAAACGCAAACGCGCCTTGGTGTGGAATCGAAAAATGGTATTCTGTATGCCACAAGTCTAGTTGTCTATGCCCCACGTTTGATGTTTTGGTTATTTCACATGATTCGTTCAAAATCCGACGATTGCTAAGCCGATGTCTTAGCGTGTTCGCGTAACGCGCGTGGTTTGGCAATAGCGAATAACGCCCCAGGAACGTAACCTACAATGCACTGCCCTGCGCCCATCAAGTTGAGGCATACAGATGTTCAGCCTCACGTGCCAGTAATTTCCCCGGCACCCACACCCTTCAAACCGATACACAGCAATGCTGCTTCACGGCAGAAATAGGCATGGTTGTAGTACTTTCACGTACGAGCCCTTCACAAAGGGGTCTACTACTACATAATATACTTGGCCTTACCTGAAGAACGACAATGAAGAATAGAACTCCACATGCGATGTCCACCTTGAGCCTTAGCAGTACCATCACACAGCCTCCTAGCTGTCCGAAAAAGTTTATTATCTGAAAAAATAAACAAGATGTAGGTTAATTAAAAAAAATATAGGCCAAGTTTTAATTGATTTTGTAGTGTTTACTACACCTAAGGAAATCACGAAGATTTCTATAATGTCCCAAAAATTTAAGAGCCGAGCGGGATTTGAACCCGCGACCTTCCCCGAGTCCCCCTTCGTCGAGTGTAATTAAGATCCGATGGCGAAGCGGTCAGCGTAGCCCCGTACCAAGGGGTCGCGGGTTCAAATGCCGCTCGGCTCTTAACTTTTGGGAGATTTTAAAAATACTTTAGTTTCAGGTACAGTAGATATACCGTTAAATCTTTTGTTACTCAATATCATACGTACACAATTTAGATGGAAAAAATATGGAATTGTCGCTAACTTTGTTTTTGATCAGAAAAAAACAGCTGAGTAAAATACCTGTGTTTAGACCTATGATTATAGGCAATTATTTCGAATTGCTCTCAGTTTTTAGGGTTCCGTAGCCAAATGGCAAAAACGGAACCCTTATAGATTCGTCATGTCTGTCTGTCTGTCTGTCTGTCTGTCTGTCTGTCTGTCTGTCTGTCTGTCTGTCCGTATGTCACAGCCATTTTTCTCCGAAACCGTAAGAGCTAGACTGATGAAACTTGGCGAGTAGATGTATTCTGTGAACCGCATTAAGATTTTAACATAAAAATAAAAATAAAACTATAAATTTCGGGGGTCCCCATACTTGAAACTGAAACTCAAAAATTTTTTTTTCATCGAACCCATACGTGTGGGGTATCTATGAATAGGTCTTCAAAAATGATGTTGAGGTTTCTAATATAGTTTTTTTCTAAACTGAATAGTTTGCGCGAGAGACACTTCCAAAGTGGAAAAAAGTTGGTCCCCCCCCCTCTAACTTCTAAAGTAAGAGAATGATAATACTAAAAAAAATATATGTTGTACATTACTATGTAAACTTCCAACGATTTTTGGTTTGAACGAGATCTAGTCAGTAGTTTTTTTTTTATACGTCATAAACCGTAAACCGCAATTTACCTTTCGACGAACTACAAGAACCTTATTATGTTACATCAAGTAACATAATATAAAGGTTCTTGTACGGAACCCTTCATGGGCGAGTCCGACTCGCACTTGGCTGCTTTTTTGATCATAGCTCGAAACGTAGTTTTGCCTTTCAGTTAGCGGACGACAGTATGGTAAATCATACCTTTTGAATGGAATTTTTATTGTATCCCAATTTGTGCCTAGAACCGGAAAGTCTATTGTCCGTTAATCTACCTTCAATAGGTATAGGTAAGTATGTCGTCTATACCAAAAATATAATAGAAACCCGTACATTATTCATGTACATAATTAAATAATTTCATGATAACGAGTTGTGACGTCTCGCGCGTAAAGTGCCAAAGTCGTAATGCAAAGTGACATTTTGTTTTGAAAGAGGCAATGTATAAATACATATTTGAAACAGCAATAAATTACCAAACTGTGCAAGCATTAACACGTGTACCTACATGTAGTCAGTGATAGTGCCAAATGATTACAATGATAAGCTTTAATACACTTCGAGCTTTATAGGAATTGCTTCTTCAAGAAAAATGTTTACAATCTCTGTCCAATGAACTAGAGATTGTGGTATATCATTTGAAAGGTAATTTTGTAAACTATCATACATGACCGGGGACTAGACGTCCAACAGCAGCTCGGAGAAGTTCGAGGGAGGGCTGTGAGCGTGTTGATAATCAGACGAAGATTCAAAGAAGCGAACTTGACCCAAAAAGGCTAGTTATGGGACCTAAAAAGTCTCCAACCCGGCAGCTTATCCATGTAAACGTGTACGTGTACTTTGACTTCTAAGGTAGAACTCTAATTAATTTTAATTATTTTTAGCTAATAAAATTTCTCTTCAAATTATATACCTCAATAAAAATTATTCTTGATCAATTCGACATGTAGCGATTCCAGTTTATAGCTCACAAGTGTAGTTCATTCACATAAAAACACACACTTACATTTTTATGAACTGCAACATAAAGAAAATAGAATGCAGTAGTTACATTACAAGGAGACTTCCCTTGGGCTAGTCGTTATTGCAATAAAAACAGGCATTTGCATCTATCTACTTAGATGATTTATATAACGTCAGTGGGCAACTACCTTTTTTACTCAATATTGAAAGGATCTTATGTCAACCCCATCTGATGTTAAATGGTACCCGTCGCGAATAATAAAACATTGCTTCAGAGGTTACGCACGATAAAGACGTGCACTGCCCTGAGTCCATCAGTTTGAGTTTGAAATAGACACAATTTTATCTAGCAAAAGATCTTCGCGTAGAGTTTTCTTAATACGTAAATCACGACAAGCAACGAATGCAAAAGTATAACAAGTGATCTTGGGTCTTTGGTATGTATGTATTATACAGATAGTAATTGTATTAATTATTATTTTTACAAAAACTTATTCAATGTCAAAGTTTATCACTGTACATAAATCAATCACTATCGATTTTTTTTACTTTTTTTATCACCGTGATTTTTAAAATTTGTTACAGGTTAGTAACTAAAAGAATATTTTTTATAGTTATTTTATCCGGTTGCTAATAATGTAGTCAACGCTATGTGTGGTCTTTACGAGAGGAACAAAAAATACACACACTCGATAGTAGAATACTATCTAATAATCAATTTGGAGTGGCGCTGGGTAATAAACGAGCAAAAAGTCGCGACAATTTTGTTAAAGTACCAGAAATGTTCATGGCCCATATAAGTCGAGATCGAAAACTTAAATTAGATATGGCGAGACGAGTTCAAGGCCGCTTAGAAAGGCCAACAAAAGGTTAAAACTGAAGCCATCCTTAATACGGAATACGACCACAATCTAAGCTTTATCTGTCTCTCTCTACCTACTATTTACCCATTGCCCATTGTTTTGCCAAAAATCTTCATGAATCCTGTATTATGTTTCTGTGTGGTGAACAATAAAGAGAGAAGATAAATAATAAATTAATGGTACACAGTTGAATAAAATTTTGCCGGCTGACAGAGGGAAATGGAGGAAGAAGACATGTTGTGCCGACCCCACATAAAGTGGGATAAGGGCAGAAAGAAGAAGAAGTCGAATAAAATTTTGCCACCTCTACTGCATTGCCTGTGGCGTTGGCAAGATCGTTCCTTGTGCAGATGTTCGGGCACAAAGTCAGGAGATGTGCCATGGACGGAATTTGAGCTCTGCAGGGAGGGCTGACTTACACACTCTACCGACTTTTGCTGAATTCAACACAGGTAATAGCGGAGTGCCGACTTTAGGAAATTTATATGCAATTAATCGCACGATGAAATTTCTATGCCAAATAATAGTTAAGAACTATCCAAGAAAAACTAAGCTAAGAAACTAAGAGCTTTCTGTGTTTCATGATTTAAATAGAGTATGCTTGCCTAACTATCTATGATCTATTTCGTTCTTTGAGCTTAATCGGCCATAAACATAGGAAGAACCTAGTTAATACGTGCGAAGCTTTTACGACCACGAGTCAAAACTATTCTCCTTCTGGCTTGGCGCAACAGTTGCCATTCATTCAGCGTGCCATTACAGGCAATTAAGCCAGGGTCTTGGAGACACTTTTGATTGGTATTGTTCAGTTGTGCTATATAAAGATCGTTTCCATCTAAAAAAAAGGAAACAGGCCTTTGCATCTATTGTAGATGATTTATATAACGTCAGGGGCAAATGGAGTTTACTTAGCCGCCCCCCCCCCCACGACTTACGGGGGGCTATAGAACCTGGGACAGGATTTTAGATTGAGTAGGCTTGTCCAGCACCTTTATTATCCTGACAGTTTAGTCGTTTGCAGCTACTAATACGTACGAGTAATGATACGGAAAAAAAATCGGTTGTCTGTAAAGTCGGTTTACTGACGATAGTTCAACGTGACAACGTTGAAATGGAACGCCTCAGAGCGAGGTAACGCCGCATGACGTCATGTTTTTTCGTGCGTGCAGCCGGCTCCATATCAAATTATAAGACGTCACGTCAAAAATAGGCGAGGGAATTTATTAGATACTTACAACAAACATAGTAGCGAGGAATTTGCCGCAGCCCCACGACATATCCATGTAGTCGCGCTGCTCTGACCATTGGAACCACATACGCAGTCCATCTTCGAGGAATGTGGAGATGAGGCATAGTCGCGCGACTGTCGGCAGCACATTCTTGCCTTTCCGTATTACCTGTTTACAAAACATAATCACTATTAATATTAGTACGCCGACGCAAGCAGCATCATAGGGCACGTTCGTTAGGTGCGTGAACTGCGATGCAAAGCTTTTTTATATGCGATGTTTACCACCTAATATCAGTTAGGCCATACTTATGCTTGCTCCATCAACAAGTAGTATAGATAAAAAAATGTTTTTTTCTTAAACATGCGCGGAAATATTGTCATTACTTCTGATTATAGAACACGCGAAGTATCATATTTACGTAGACTGAAAAACCAAAATCACTTCCCGGCGCGTTCTCGCTCCGGCAATGTTGTATGAAACGGTGTGCTGTTTGAATTTAGAACTCTTTCATCTATCGTACACATTGCGTTCTCGTGGCTGTATAGCCACAGATGCGTTTAACTTTCGGCACAAATTGTAAAATAAAAAAAAAAATTACCTACGGTAAAGCGGAGTTCGTTGTTATTTGGTTAATAAAAAATAAATTTATAATTGTAAAAGACCCTGTTTTATTTCCTTGCATTTTTTTAAGAAAAGCACTATACATCGGCCGAAATGGCAATTGCCTGTCTCGTATCATTGAAGTCCTCGCCTGCGGCTCAAACTCATAATCGACCTGCAATTGCCTATTTCGCTGCCTTTGCAATAATAGATAGATAGATAGATAGATAGATAGATAGATAACACTTTATTGTACACAAGGATACATCACAAGTAACAGCGTATTATAATAAAGGGCAATGGGCGGCCTTATCGCACTAATTATTAATGTACTATTATTATTTTTATAGTGTTTACACAATTTTAATAATGCCGCGTTAGTGTCGTATTAAAAGTCCCTAAGAGTTGTTCGTAGTGTGATTGAGGTCCGATGGCGCAACGGTCAGCGCAGCCCCGTATCAAGGGGCAGGTCGTGGGTTCAAGTCCCGCTAGGCTCTTTATTATGGGACATTTTAGAAATCTTTGTAATGATAAAATAATTTAGCGCTCACACATCTCTTGCGCGGCAACTTGACGTGTATCCGACTGTACTCTCGCTTTACGAAGAACTTGCCACTTTGTGTGATCAACTGATCAATCATCGTGACTTGCTTTAATTTTTGACCTCAATAATTTTAATTAATAAAAAGCTACATACCTACTGTATAATAAATTATAGTTTAAAAAACTAAAAAAAAACGCTTTTATAATTAATTGAACTAAAAAGTTAAAAATAAAACTGTAATAATCAATTGAAATTTTATATTATTGTACAAAAAGCGTGGGGTAAAAAATATTTACAACAATCAAAATCAAGCCCCCCACGCTTTTTGTACAATAATATAAAATTTCAATTGATTATTACAGTTTTATTTTTAACTTTTTAGTTCAATTAGTTATAAAAGCGTTTTTTTTTAGTTTTTTAAACTATAATTTATTTTTTACTTTTTAGTTTTTTTTTTTTTCATATTTTTTTTTTCATATTATTGCATTGTCATCGACCTTTGACAGGTGTGCAAAGTTTGAATCAAATCTGATAGTTCAAAGTAGGTTTTTTTTTTTTTTTTTCATTTTTTTTCATTTTTTTTTGATTTTTTTTTTCATATTATTGCATTGTCATCGACCTTTGACAGGTGTGCAAAGTTTGAATTAAATCTGATAGTTCAAAGTAGGTTTTTTTTTATTTTTTTTTATTTCTTTACATTTTTTTTTATTTTTTTTTTCATATTATTGCATTGTCATCGACCTTTGACAGGTGTGCAAAGTTTGAATCAAATCTGATCGTTCAAAGTAGGACAAAATCGAGCTCAAAGGGGTCGGTTACATACATACATACATACATACATACAGGTGAAACTAATAAAAGCGTTATAAAATATACATAGCTTCCGTAGAAATTAATTGAAATAAGCATAGATTATGTAAACATAAGATAAGATCCTTTGCTAGTTATCAAGTTTATTACCGATAATATGCAATTCATAATGTCATATGTATTTTGTAACATGTGTGTTTATGTAACAGAGATAAGGTATAAGAAAGAATTAGCAAATACCTTTCAGGAATAAAAGTAACTATTTGAAATATAATTGTGAAAGGTATTTTGAAAGAGTTATCAGTACTTATCACGTCTTTGGAAACTAGCTTCGCTCCGCGATTTCGCTCGAGTAGTCGATACCTAGTTTTATTTTGTTTTTTGTAGATTGAAATTGAATTGAGCTTAGATTTACCTCATAGATGCTTCTTAATTCTGAGCATCTATGAGTTAATCTAGGATTCAATTCACATTTGTAAAACATCTCAATTCAAAATGGAATGGAATTGACTTGTGTTAAAGTAGAATTGACAAGGAACTGTATTACTAGCTTTAAGACGTTTGAAAGTGATCCTTGCGATCCTACTGAATAAATACTTACACTTTTGGTTTTAATTTTTATTTTATTGAAGTGCTCTTAGGAACTATGGAATTTTTTATCAGTCTTTATAAATGGACCTAGGCAACTCCTTTGTCCAGGTAGGTAACTTCGCGAAGGAAGCCGCGGGCAGATGCTTGTATCCAACAAAACAAACTTACTAATATTCAAATTTGGAAATCATTTCCTGGTTTATTAATTTTATATAGAAGTATTTATAGTGCCAACTTAAAAATACATTCACTAAAAAGTGAAAACTATGACTCACTATCAGGTGTACAAAGCTCAAAAGTGAAAGTGAACTGGCAAGTGTAGTTTGAAATCAGGTATATGGCTAAGGAGTCTATTGTGTGTGTCTATTGGCTTTACTTGCATTTAATGAAATTGGTAATTAGCTATATTAGTTCAAAAATAAGATGGTATGTTTGTATGAACTAGGTCAATGCATTTAGGTGACCACATTCTTGGCATAACAGTATGAGTACAGCTCTTAAAAAAAATCGGCAAGTTCATCCACACCTAATGAAGTGCGCACTGGTTTCCGCAAGTAGGCCGCTGGCGACCTTCTTTACGTGACTTCACATGTTTTCGAACTTTTTAGGTTCTACGACACGCCGGTTTCGTCACGATGTTTTTCTTCAGCGTTTTGAGAGTGGCATGGTGCACATAAATTATCTAACAGAAAAACTCATTGGTACACAACTGGATTTGAACCACCTTGGAAACAACCTTGGAAAAACACATATCAGTTGCACATCCAATGCCTGTAAGAAGTCGCTTTCAAAAGCTAAAGCATTTAAATGCGGACACAGGGTCCTATACAAGATACCGCTATTTCAGCAATAAGTCATCATCATCATTTTTAACCTCACCCAGTACTGGTAATTTAAGACCGATACTGAGTTCGGAACCTTTCTACTGCTGGGTATAAGCCTCTTCCATCTCTCTCTGAAACTGGGCACTCTCATCCACTTTCTGGCTCCAATCTTCTGGATGTTGTTAACCCATCGGGCAGGTGGTTAGCCAGCACTGTGTTGCCTACTCTAAGTGACCATTCCGTCAATGCCGTACTCCTCCATGTCTTGCTAAAGGTCCCGCCCAACACTATTTAAGACTTGCTATGATAACTTAGGCATTCGAAATTCCTTCATGTCTGATCTCGATTTATGAGGTTGATGAGGTATCTGCCTAACATGCAGTGACTTCTCTACGATTATCAGATCAAAGAATTGAGTTGCCTTAATTGTCTTGGACTCGCATTAAAGTATAAGGAAAATTATGCTAGCAGTGCCTACCCTACATTATTGTATTTACAATAATGTAGGGTAGGTACTAGAGGTTAAACTTCTCAGAAATAATTTTGTTTATTTTATGTGGAGTTGTCAGACATTCATTATTGATCTACAATAACAATTAGGTACACCATATCAAAGTAGAACCTATATAGGTACAAAAACACTAAAAAATAACAACAACACAGATTATCTTCATGCAGGCATATGCCTAAAACTTGCATGTCTGATGAAAACGATACAGAGTTTGGCAGCGATGCAAATCTATTTTAATATACAATTTTTGTTGTATTTAAAAAGTGTTCAAAGTTCTATACAAATGAGCCAACAAGAAAGTTCGGTGACGTGACAAACTCATTCAAAGTGTAAGCCAAAATTACAGGTCTATTTGGGAAGTGCATATTCCAGAGTCATACTGTTTTTATAAAGGTTTTTACCTGATCTGCAAAGTCTTCAGCTGCCGAAACATATTCATTAGGAATTAGCATTTTTATAACACAACCACGAGAATATTCACCGAAAACAAAATTTCACTGAAAACAGACAGATCGGCCAAACGATCGGCCGCAAACTAGTCACGTCAATCTGTTCTGTCACTGTCAAATGACGTGGACTGTTGGAATCCGTTTCTCTTTTGAATTAACATACTTTTTTATTGTAAACGTTTTTATGATGAACAATGATTTTAAAATAAGTTAAATTAATCAAAAAAACATATTTAATTGACTTCTCAACTCTGTGGCTAGGCTCCAATTTTCCTGGATCTGACTGGTATGACCTGTATGCCAATGCTGCTGGTGGTCGTATCCTATTTTGGCTCCGTTCGTATTCCTACTGGCTGGCGGGCTGGCGGCCGGCGTTGGCCTTGATCGATGGCAGGGATTAGAAATTGTTTCTTCAAGGCTTTAACGATTAAATTAAACGAAAGTCGATTTAAGTGTATTGTGAACGGAACGTAACTTATCCAAAAGACTTCCATCCAACGACAGAACAAAACAATATTCTATAATCAATCAAATCAACTCTACTCTATTCTCTTTGGTTTATACAAGACATTATCAAATCAATCAACAAAAATTCTGAATCCAACCAAAAAACACGCTGATATATCGCACCCCACAAGTAAGACTGTGTTATCTCAAAATTTGGCACTTTTGACTTAAGTATGCCATCGCAGAGTAGTTTTTTTTCTTTAAAAACTGATTATACATTTGTATTTTTACCTCCTTCCATCACCGAGAAAAACCCTAAAAATCTTTATTGACCGTTCATTACATTCATACTTCCAACAAGAAGCACTGTCACATCTCAACATAATCCGTTATCACTTGTCAGCGCAGGCGCTAAAACGTGTTTGCTCCGTTTCATTTCAAAATAACACACTGTGAGTGTTAGTTTTGGATACAAAAACGTAGCAGGTTAGTAATCAATACAGTGTTATTTGTAAGATAACACTTTATTACTTGTTAAAATAATATTTTTGTTGAATTTGTTACGTTATTACTTGTTAATTATTTGACTTTTTGAGGGTAGGGTGGAAAATAGTTTGATTTGACACTCTAATGCACCAAATTTTTTTGAGTTGTTACGCTATGACGCGTTAAAATTATTACATTCAGCTTGCGTGAAGGTGTTTATTTATAAATAATACAGTGTGGTTTATTAGAAAAAATCTAATAAACTTTATATTTTCACAAATAATAGGAATAGTATAACAATGAAGAGGTATAAAAGGGCTGCAAAAATGGTGATGGCAGCAAAGCGAAGCCGTAAATCAGCGGTCACTAGTGATGAGACAAGTAACGAAGACCCTTATGCTGATCCAACTTTTATCCAACCAGTCCCGAGAGAATCGTCAGGGAGCTAGAAATGTGAATATATTTGTTGCACTTCAGAGGTATTTTCCGCATTTAATAAATGTAATAGCTTTCTGTGTTGGGATCACTTTGATGATTTTGATTCCTTCAATAACTGCTCTCTTCACCTAAGTGCTGCTGATAAGTTGAGTTCTGAAGATATGCCAATGTTTGCCGATACAACTCTTACAGAACAGTATCATCATTTTGATGAGACGTTGATAATAAATGAATTTCATGAGATTTTTGCCGATTCAACTTTAAATGAATAACACGCAGTATCAGCAGATAGTTTGAGCGCGTTTGAGCACTGTGAATTTGAAAATTCTAAGCATTTCTTTGCATGATACATTATGAAAAATGGTGGGCAGATTCTAACTGTTCACTACACAAATCATTTGTTTTGGAATCGCTAGGCAAAGAAAATATACCTTTACTACTGCTACTACTGCTGTTCAATCTGAGCGCAGTAACAAAGCTGTAGGACCAGCTACAAGCTCTACTCAACACTGCGAGTTCTCGAATTGTTCTGCAGACGTTCCCACCACATGCACTCAGTGTCAAGCATTTCTGTGCATGATCCACTTTGAGCAGTGGCTTACAAATTCCGACTGTTTACTGCACAAACCGTTGGCTTTGGAATCATTAGATAAAGAATACACCGTTGTTACAAACGATGAACAGAGAGGTACGGCTAACGATGTGCAATCTGAACGTTATGATAATACAGGACCAGCTACGAGTTTTACTCAACACACAGATTTTCAACGAATTGAAGTCAGAAAGGTTAATACTAGAAAACCATTGCATTTTCTCTACCGGAGAATTTGAACAAAGTTTACAATGGTAAACCGAAAATCAAGAGAAGAAAAGAAGAAAGAAGACATTTTAAAACTTATAGAGAAAAGACACATCCCTCAAACATACTTTGAATTTTGCAATTCATTGTGATTTCCTATTCACGCAGAGACTGATGTTTACAAGTAGCCTAATGCTAAAAACTTGATTGGTATAACTTTAATCTTTCCTTTTATGATAACCTGTTGAGGTTTACTATATTTTACCTGTTATCTCATAAATTACAGAATCATCTTGCTGTGAATATTTATAAGTAGGTAATGGGTGACTAAAATACCTAAGTACTCTATGTTGAATGTGTTATAATACAAAATTATCGTTATTTACAGTATTGTTAGATTAGACACTTAGATAGTGATTAAAGATATCCGTTAAACACTTCTTGGTGATCTTTATGTTGATTAGTGGTCTTGTGACCTAGTAACTTAGACGTTGATTATTTATAAAAGAAGTATTATTGTGATAAAAGTACTTGTATGGCATTAACTAAAATAAAGACTGATTGTTAGTACTTAGATACGTTGAGTCATTAGTTTGTCAGATTACTATAATGGTTAAATTAAATGTGACCTTATCACATACTAGTTTATACCTTTAGTTTCTGTAAAATCCTGAACATTGAGTGTACCTTTCTACCATTTCCTATGAATAAGTTTTATTTTAATTAAAAATAAATCGAATTCTTTAAGATTGGGTGTACCTATATAAATTTAGTAACATTCAACCTATTTAATTACTTTTAAGTAAAATTTACATTGGAGCATTATAAATCTTTGATTCTAAACATTGCAAAATAGTCCAGTAGAGATACAATTTTTTTTCCACATAACCTTCGATAATTCTAAAGTTTTTTATTTTCTCTGGGTGGATAACTTTAGTGAATTCATTGCTATGTACAAAAATGCTAACAGTTTAGAGCTATGCAATAGGTATTAAGTAGGTATTTCCTATATTATTTCATATTACAACAAAAATATAAAATTTTAAATTAAATGATTTACTGTTTCTTTATTATTACCATCTTAACTATATATTAGTGGAAATGCTAACAGATAGGTACTGTGGAACAATGGAAAACTGAAAATGTCCCGTAACTCATTGTACTTTATTTATTAAACAAAAGGCATAGCACGTATTTGTTGAAACTTTTGTATGGAAGCATAGTTTATTATTACGAATATGTAGGCACAAAATTATAAATTTAAATTCAATATTTCGCATATCGCAAAGTAAAAATACAATTACTTGTGCAGCATATTACTCAGTTGTTAGAACTTTTGTTGTATGGTGTAACCAATACCTATAAGCGTATAGGAAATTATTTGAAAAACAATTTTTTTTTATGGAAAACTGTAAATGTCCCGTAACTCATTCAAGTTACGGGACATTTTCAGTTTTCCATTGTTCCACAGTACCTATCTGTTAGCATTTCCACTAATATATAGTTTAGATTGTATTAATAAAGAAACAGTAAAACATTTAACTTAAAATTTTATATCATTGTTGTAATATGAAATAATAAGAAATACCTACTTAATACCTATTGCATAGCTCTAAACTGTTAGCATTTTTGTACATAGCAATGAATTCATTAAAGTTATCCACCCAGAGAAAATAAAAAACTTTAGAATTATCGAAGGGCATATTCTTCTGGCTACTGGACTAAAAGTTCAGACAATAATCTTAAAAATTAAGTTAAGATTTTTTAATTATGTTAACATTTTCTCTTATTCTCGTACTTTAATTATGTAATATAGTGTGTATATTGTTGATTCGCTAATAAACGGTGTTTTTTTGGTATATTTTGCGTTTTAACCATCAAGAAAAATATAAAATCCCAGTATTGTTACACTTGTATTTAAGAAAATGTATAGCAAATGCTTTATGAACAGAGGTTCAATTAAATTTAAAACATCTAAATTCTGCTAAATCTTCGAAAAAAAGCAGGCAATACCGTGTTATTTCAAAATTAAATTATATCTAACAAGTAATACAGTGTCAACTCAAAGTGCTATTGAAAAAACACCGATTTCTTTTAAGATATTCATTTCATACTATACCAATACTAGTTAAAATGTAGCCAGATAACGTACCTTTAAACTTACATTCAAGGTTAGGCAAGATAACTTATAATTATGACGGTATGATTTTTTGAAGTTTCAAAACCCGTTTTCTCGAAATCACCTTTTTTGAGATAACACAGTCTTACTTGTGGGGTGCGATATAATAATTTTCATTGAAAACAAGTCATTCAACGAATACCGTGAGTGGAAAGAATAAATTCACATCTGTAAAATCCGTGCGCTTCATTCATCGTAATAATTATTCAAGAAATCTACACGAGCGAATCATTGGTAACTTAAAACTTTAGTAGTAGGAATCTACTAGAAGAGTACTCTGTGAATCATCTACTCTAAATACTATACTGCAAATAAATCACGCGTAACCTCTGCCTAATTAAAATACACAGTCTCCTCTACTTCTACCACATTTAATATTTCAGCAAGCCTGCTAATATGCTAGAAGTCACATGCAATGATCGTCTTGGCAAGAAAGTGAGAGTAAAGTGCAACCCCGATGATACAGTAGGGGATTTGAAGAAGCTAATAGCAGCACAGACCGGCACAAGATATGACAAAATTGTTCTAAAGAAATGGTACACAGTTTTCAAGGACCACATCAAACTATCAGATTGTATCCTTTTATAAAAGCTACTTTTTCCCTTATTATCCAAATATGCAGTATTCACTCTGTCATAATGTTTACCTGGCTACTGGTTATATTAAAAATAAACAGTGTCTGACAACAGAGATTTTGGTCTCTTTCTGTCTATGCAGAAAAATGCCAGTAAAAACTAAACAGCGACTGGCCTCTCACCTCAGTTGGTAGTAGCTCTGCCTTCTGAGCCGTAGGTCGTGGGTTCGATCCCCACCGAGAACAAATATTCGTGTGGTGAACACAGATGTTTGTTCTCTGGCTGGGTGTTATATTTTATGCTAAGTATGTATTTACAAAAAAATATACAATTAGTATATCAGCTATCTGGTTCCCATAACACAAGCTCTGCTTAATTTGGGGCTAGATAGTGTTGGGTGGATTGTTCAAAATATTTATTTATTAAAAACTAAAATATAATTTATTCAATGTTGTATTTAGATAATAATTATATTATAATGTTCCTTAGCATTCTGTTCTCAGATGAAATACATGATGGGATGAATTTGGAACTCTATTATCAATAAAAGGATGTTTTTTTTATTTAAGACTAAGTAAAAGTTTGTACTTATGTTATATTGATGTTTATTTACCTCTACTCACAAAGTTGAAACATAAAAAAAAGATCCTATGTTATTCTCGAATCAATAATCAATATAAAGCACTGTTTGTATGGTCACTCTTACCTACTTATTAACTGACTTCAAATAAAAAGGAGGAGGTTCTGATTTGGTTGTATTTTTGAAGTGAAAACTTCTTTAGCGGCGTTGAGCACTTTTTCTGTAATGGGTATAAAATCTTAAACTCGCGTCAGCGCGTCAGGACACGTGACCTGATCGAAAAAGCGTAAGACGGATGGAGAGTAGACAGCTATCCCCTCTCTACGGCGCGGCGAAAATGTATGCCTGGGCCTACTGTTTCGTTTAGGCAGCGCAGGGCGCTTGCGCGAATGTTCGTGTATGTTACAGCGTGCCAAATAACAAACAAGCCCCCCCTAACCATTCCAAAATATCAAACATGCTCAACGTTAATAATCAAGTTTTCACTTCTGCCGGCACTCCCGGAGTGCAACCCGTATTTTTTTTTTTTCAAGAAGTTATTGCTGACTCATCTCACATTCTTAATGACTTATCGTCAGTGTTACATTACAAGTTACTAGAAAAATAGTTCTAGCAATATGAAAATACCAAATCATACTAAACATTTATGGCCTTACTTATAAAAATATGTCAAAAGATAAACAGTGCTTAAACTATTGCCATCTCTTACCGTTGGGTTAATGACAAACAGTGACAGGGCTAGCTTTATGCAATGATTAAATTGATATAACGTATGGCTAATTAAAATTAAAATTATAGGTATGGCTAAGTGTTGTTATTTTCATAATTCTTCAAGTTATGGATCAGCCTGAAGATTCCTAATAGGCTATGGAGGTATAGTATCTTTCAACATTTTTGACAAATTATTCCTGAAGTAGCTCTCCTATAAGAATGCGTACGAAGTTGCGCGTAATCTCTAGCTTTTTAAAAAGTACCTCTTGCAGGACGGTGGCAAAAAGACTAGTATTCTTTGAGTAAATTGAAACAGTAAAACAATGTAGAACTTTGTTTCTCTATGGGTACGAGATTGATTTCCGGTTGAATGATTGATGTATTTATTTTGTTCAATCTAAAGTGGTGGACAGACGATCAATAAAATAAACGAAGATAGTTTATCTGTTTGTCTAGTTATACTCTGTGATTGATAACATATTTTGTTCATTTCGTTCGTTCATTTAACATTATTGCCCGCCATTGTGGTTGCGTTGTGTTGTTTGTGTTTTCTGTAAAAAACGGAAACTTATTTATTCGATCCATGACTTGCTGCATTTGTATGTAACTAAATCGGTGCTAATTATATTTACGTCGTAATTTAAGAGCGATAAGTATAAAAAATGACTGACGTCGAAGGTGTGTGTCGTCCCAATTCCTTCAAAATTAAATGCGAATTTGTGTCACTGATTATTTTCCAATTAATTTCAGAGTACAACCAGCAAAAACCTGGTAAATCTGGCAAGCAGCATAATATATTACCAGTATGGGGTAATGAACAGTCCATGAACCTGAATCCCCTTATCTTAGCGAATATTCAGGGTTCTAGCTACTTCAAAGGTAGGTAAGCAAACATAACGACCAACACAGAGGAGCTTGGACTTCGCTTGTACACGTAGAATACATTTGGATAAGCATTGGATTTGTCCAACGCTACATTTCCAGAGTTATTAGTGACTTTAGATGATATCATGCCACTTAACTTGTATGTACTTAATAAAAATAAAATGATACCTACTTGTAACTAGAAATAATTTGGAAAGTGCCTTTTAAGCTCACCACATCCATAAAATAATACAGTGAAATTTTGTTATATTTGTTTGACTCCTTTAGAGCTCCTGAAACTATTTTCAATTATAAATTAATGTTCATGACATGTATTCATTAAAAACACCTATGTCAACAGTTCACCTGTTCAAACTGAAGACATACCACGAGGTGGTTGATGAGATCTACTACCAGGTGAAGCACCTGGAGCCATGGGAGCGAGGCAGCAGGAAGACGGCCGGCCAGACGGGCATGTGTGGCGGCGTGAGTATGTTGTTAAACTTCTTTATTTGTTTCTCAAAGTGTGTGAACATAATTTACAATTTTCTAATGAAAAATATTAATAACATACATATAACCACAAAAAGTTGGATAAACAGTTTATACACCTAAATAAACATTGAAAAGACTAGTTGGATACTGATATACATTTAATACATTGTTTCATGACATATAGCTTGACCAAGCTTAGTTTGCACCTCACGTCGATTACAATAAATAAATTGTTAGTCTGCAAAAATAGATTTACTATGACTTAAAAAAATTAAACAAAATGTTTGTTAGGTTTTGCTTCGCATTTATTGTTTTAACATTATATTATACATAAGTTAGGTACATTAAAATATACACAAAAAAGTGAGATGCAAACTTAGTTTGGTAGTTATAATTGGCATGTTGGTTTGTTCATCAGGTGCGTGGAGTGGGTGCCGGAGGCATTGTCTCCACAGCGTTCTGTTTGCTATACAAGTTGTACACTCTGCGCCTCACGCGGAAGCAGCTCAATGGACTATTGCAGCATGCAGACTCTCCGTACATCAGAATGCTTGGTAAGTTCTATTTCATTTTGTTTTAACCAGTTCCAAATACAAAAGGCGGAGGTCCTCAATTTGGTTGTATTTCTATGTTGCTATCGCATAATTTAGTGATTTATGATCCGATTTGAAAAAAATATCTGAAAAGTAATGTTTAAAAGATTGGTCCCATAGAAATCTCCGAAAAATCGGTTTAATAATTTGGCCGTGAAGTCCGTTTCTCAAGTTTTGAAAACTTGTGTTATTTAATATATTATTCAGTAAAGCCTGCTAAGTAATATTTATGTGGTTAATTTACATAGATTTATTTAATAATATCATAGGAAAGAATATCACCAAGTTTCCAGTCAAGCCAGTGTTATCTTTTGCAGGTTTTATGTACATCCGCTACACACAGCCCCCCGCTGACCTCTTTGACTGGTACACGGAGTACCTGGACGATGACGAGGAAGTGGATCCCCGCGCCGGCGGCGGAGGCCCCACCACCATCGGGGCTCTGGTCCGGCAGATGATGATCAAGCTGGACTGGTTCAGCACTCTGTTCCCGAGGATACCAGTGCCCATACAAAAGCAGATTGAGCAGAAGTATGTGCAGTTTAATTTAAAAATTGATATTCAGACAACCAATTGCTATATACATATTACATCTTTCTAATATCGAGATTCGGTCAACACTCTGACCAAGAATAATTATTTTGGTCAATTATTTTAAGCATCTTTAAAATAAGTAAATATATTATATGCACTGCACCTGTATGTAAATGTAGAAACTACAATGTAATTATATCACAGGCACTCGTACAATAAGCTTATCAAAACCAAATACATTTTATTTGTGTATTATATTGCAGTTTCATGGAGTTTCTAATGATTTGGTGCTGTGGCTGCTCATCTAGTCAGCATGTAATTGTATATTTATCAAAACCAAGGGCTTTACGAGACACGCCTTTTCAGCCAGAGTCAAGGAAGTACAACACTATGCAATATACTGAACTGTACACATTAAAAAAATACTTTTTTTTCGAATCTAGGTTAGCGGAGCACAATAGGCAGAATGCGCCAGTGAACCCTCCCCCTCAGAACAACTTCCAGCGCGATGCAGGCAGAGGAGACATGTCTCGCAACGACTCCCGAGGCGGCGGCAATGGCCCGGGCCTTGGCGGCGGAGGCAATAACAACTACAACCCTGGACGCATGGACACCGACCGCCGGGAACATGATGATAGAGACAGGAAGGATTATGCTGATGATGTTAATAGGTGAGCTAAAAGAGGCTATGGATAGGGCTAGGGGTTTCGCGAAAAAATAAGCTGGTCATAATGTGTAAATGCACATGGGCTATATACCTATCACAATTATTTAGGTAACTACATATAATCCGGAAGGATTGAAGGCTAGCCCGGCCCTCATAACGATTGTCTGACGATGTTCTGAAGGTCGCGTAAAGTCGGTGGAGAAGGCTCAAAAACTCATCCTCCAAGTTGTTTGGCTAATATTGTAATTATTATTACTAGTAGACAAAGTCGTTCATAAATCAGCATGAAAACTGCAAAGATCATAATATTTGTTTTCTATTTTTCTAGGTATGCAAAAGACAGAGCAAAACGTGACGATAGAGACAGAGATCGCGAAAGAGGCGACCGGGATCGCGACCGAGAGCGCGACCGCAGCCACCGCGGCGACCGCGACCGCAGGGACAAGGCGCGACAGCCACGCACTCACACGCAGACTCACTCACGCGACAGGCAACGACGCCGGTCGCGCTCCAGAGACCGCCGCTATAGATAATGCTACGCCAACGCCCTACTTACTACTGCAAATGGTTGAAGTGTCTTGAGAATAAATAATTATGTTCACATTTTCGCCTTTTTCTATATTAAAAAAACCATCTTGTACGACATGACAGCTTTATCAGAAATATCATAGAAGGAAAGAGAAGAAGAGGAAGACCAAGGATAAGCTACATGAGCCAAATAAAAGCAAAGATCGCCGTCATGTCGTATAAGGAGGTCAAGGAAGGCCCTCAAAAGAAATACCTACCTGGAGAAAAATGCATACATTACGCCGACAAGAGCGTTGCTCTTAAGGTTGTTCGATTCCGATACAAACTGAATTTACACAACTATGGGCAAACAAAGTATAAATGTACACTGAAATAGCTGTAATAGAATTTTACAGTGGTCTTTATTGCCGGCCAGTTATATAAAGTTGGAGAAAACTGTAGGATAACAGAAATATTAATAAAAAACCAAAAAAGTAATTTTTTCGTCATTCTTTCTAACGGGTATTAGCTTTTAGCATAGACTCAATTTTGTACATCACTGTTTCAAAATAGACGTAAAAGTCTGTTAATTCTTTTTCTGAAGCCCCGACTGCCACGACCGACGGCTGACACTCCAACTTTATATAACTGGCCGGTAATAAGGACCACTGTAAAAGCCTATTACAGCTATTTCAGTGTACATTAATACTTTATTCGCCCATAGTTGTGTTAATTAAGTTTGTATGGAAATCGTACCCCCTTAAATAAGAAGGGTAAACGAAGAGTGACCGTGGTGGTGGTGTCTAGAGCTTCAGACATAATTACTACCTACGTCTTATCTGTATCTAGGGTTATACATAAACATTTGCTTAGGTTGCCTTCGCGTTAGGTAGTAGGTAGGTACTGGTAGGTACTTTGTTTTCGTCACTCGATTTCCATCCATTATTATTTGATTTTGAGGATAGGAGAAATCTCACGTACATAATATTGTTTCTTAACATTAAACACTTTCACAATTAAAACCATACATGTATTTTCATATTCATCTTTTTATTGCGTAAAACCTGATAGAAAGAAAACAGAAAACAGGAAAAATCAGATTTAAAACATTTTTAATAGAAAAGATTGCACAGTAGGTAGCTTAGCTAAAATAAATAAATACTTGTTTCAATGGAAATGAATAGGGGCAACTATTTTGAGCTATTCTATGCTGCAGCACTTTTAGCCTCCTGTTGCTCAAACTTGGGGTATTTTTGTTCAACATCAGCCCAAGCTATCTTGCTGTTAGACAAATCCCTAACCACAGTGGACACATCAGCCAATGGGAGTCTTACTTGACTCATGCTGTCTCTTTCTCTTAACGTCACAGTGTGCGGTTCTTTAGTGGTGTCAAAGTCTACAGTAACAGCATAAGGAACGCCCAGTTCATCAGTTCTCGCGTAGCGCCGACCGATGGAGCCCGAGGAGTCATCGACCTTGTGGGAGACATCTACAGATATAAGTTCTTGGGACAGCTCTCTTACAAAAGGCTGGAATTCAGCATTGCCACTTAGGGGCAACACAGCACATTTCATGGGTGCCACAGTGGGGGGCAATGAGAAGTATGTTCTCTGTTCATCACCTTCCCTCATCTTGAAGCTGTGTTCTAGAATGCAGTAGAGAATCCTGCCAATTCCAAATGAAGGTTCTATGACACTTGGTATAATTTCTTCTACATGGACAGTCTTTTGTGTTTTCTTTACACTTACAAGATTAGCAGTGAGCTTAAAATCTCCAGAACATGTGGAGAGTACATATTCTCCATCGCCAGTAATTTTACTTTCCAACTCTTCCAAAGCAGCAGGATCCATGGCTGCTAATGCATCATTGATTATTTTAGCATCCTTTTTAAATGCTTTGCCTATAGCTGCCTTGTTGGCAACGGCTTCTACAACTTCTATCTGCTTGGGAGCTGGTAGTTTCTTTTCTGCTGCCAATCTGATGCCAGTAGCTTTAGTATGCTGAGTCAGGTCATAAGCTGATCGGTCTGCACATCCCACACACTCAATCCAGCCATAGCTGCAAAGGATTTCTGCATCCCAGCAATCACAGGCATAGTGAGCCATTTCATTGCCCATGTGCTGTCTGAATCTCAGCTTCTTGGGGTCAACACCAACAGCCAGCAAGTACAAATAGATTCTAGCCATGAAGTATCCTAGAGTTTCATTATTTACAATTCCCTTGGACACTGCATCACCAATGGTCATAACTTCAGCAGCTCTACCCTGCTCCTGGTTGTCGGCAGAGTAGAACAGCATACCAGTATCTTTGAGAGTTTCAAACTTAGGATGGTCTTTGGTATCACAAAAGTGCTCAATTTCACACATAGTAAATTCTCTTACTCTGAGAAGACCAGATCTAGGTGAGATTTCATTCCTAAAAGAGTTGCCGATCTGGGCTGCAGCAAATGGCAAGCGGCCCTGGTTGAACTCCAGTAGACGTTTGAAGTTTACAAAAATGCCTTGAGCTGTCTCGGGCCTTAGGAAGCCCTTAACTAGGCCAGATGGGCCAATCATTGTGTTAAACATTAGGTTAAATTCTATGGGAGGAGTGAGGTCATTGCCACTAATGGGTGATTTCATGTCAAATCTCTTCATCAGAGCTGACATTTCATCTGCTGTCATGCCATCTAACTTAACAAGGATATCCTCAATTTCTACCTTTAATTCTGGTTTTGTGTTTTTTTCACTCTTGATTTTCTCAAGGTGGGCCTTTATCAAGTGGTCTAATCTGAAACATTCTCCTGATTTAACATCTTTAGTCATGAGGTCTGCAAATCTCTCTACATGGCCAGAAGCTTTCAGTACAGGCTCAGGAGTTAAGATTGAGCAATCAATTTCTAGCATCTGTTCCTGCAGTATGAAATATTTCCTCCACAGCTGGATCATGTTGCTTTTCAGGGCGCAGCCCATGGGCCCAAAGTCGAACTGGCCAGTGATGCCACCATAGATAGCAAATGACTGGTCGTAGAAAAACCTTCTTTTTATGAGATCCTCCATCTTTGCGCGGTCGAACAGCTCTTCAGAGGGTGCCAGACTCAGCTCCTTGTCTTCCAACACTTTCTTCCTGGTTTTTAGCTCCGCTACAGCTTTTTTTATGTCAATTTGTGGCGCCTTCTCTTCTTTCAGTTTTCTTACTAAATCGCCTTGTTCCTTGACATGGGCCCGTAGCGGCGCTAAGATTTCTTCAACCTTGGGATCAGCCATGACTATTTCTCGCAGGGGACTGATGATTTTTATTTTTCTGTGAAGCTTATTGCTGCCCCAGTGCTGATCGTGCAATAGTCTGAGTTGATGAAAAACCACAGGCAATCGTTTACTAAGAATACTACTCTTACACAATAAGGTGAGAAAGTTTCTCATTTATATATCTACGATTCAATGAAACTATCATAGAAATAATCACATCTGTTAGCCGGTAATTAACTTTTTGATCGCGTGGAAATGGATGACCCGGATGACGAAATTTAGATTTTGACAACTCATTTTTGCTTGAGCACGTCACGTTTCTGTCATTGACATTGACAGTTTAACATCTGATGACGTACCAGTTGAAAAAGAAGGTTCTATTCTACGAACCAAGATTATCAAAGAGTAAAAAAAGAGTAAAAAGAATAATATTTAAAATGCATAAAATCTTTTACCAAAAACAGTTTCTACCAAAACGCATGATTGCGAGAGATTCTCGAGCCTTTCCTCTCTGAAAAAGTTGAAGAAGTAGATGTCTTTGTTTGGTAGATTATTGGTAGTTTCAGTTTTAAAATAAATAGCAATAAATTAAATTACCTAACCCTATTACATGGCAACACTTCTTTATTTACTATCTCTTTCTCCCCTCTAAATCACAGCGTAAATTATTACGAGATGAAGCGTGATAGAACTAGTTTTAATTATTTGTTTTCTTTTCATATAATTCAGATTTGACAGCACAAAGGAGGCGGCCATTTTATTGCTGGTTTGTTGAACGGGGAAAAGCTGTAGCTTTTTACCCCTGTGTTGTATTTTTGGATTTATATTTTCCTAATCACAGTTTTCAACTACGTACAAAACAGTATACGGTTATAGTGTAAGTTTAAGTGTATTTATGCATTGAGTGGGCAGAATGGACGACCCAAACAGAATGATGGCGCACAGCGGTGGACTGATGGGGCCGCAGGGCTACGGGCTTCCCGGGAGTGAGGGCGCACCAACGTCGGGAGAAGGCGAATCGAGGAAGCAGGACATCGGGGAAATATTGCAGCAAATCATGAACATTACGGATCAGAGCCTCGATGAAGCTCAGGCGAGAAAACACACATTGAACTGTCACAGAATGAAGCCTGCCCTATTTTCAGTGTTGTGTGAAATCAAAGAGAAAACAGGTTTGTAAAATGATCATCATAGTATCGACTAAAATTAAGGCTTGAGCTACTTTTGTATATAAACTATCCTAGAATTTAAAACCAGTCAAAACTATGGTGCAGCAGGTTCTATCAATAAAAATGGTTTAGTGTTGAAAAAATGCTAGCAAAAATTCATTGTTGTAAGTTGTTATGTCAGCTTAATGCCTTGTACTGTCTCCAGTCCTGTCTCTCCGCAACACGCAAGAGGAAGAGCCTCCGGATCCCCAGCTGATGAGGTTGGACAACATGTTGATAGCGGAGGGGGTTGCCGGCCCTGAGAAGGGTGGCGGTGCTGGGGCCGCTGCCTCTGCGTCCGCAGCTGCTGGGGAATGGGGTGAGTTTATAATAGTTATGTATATTTCAAGCATGTGAGCATATTTTTATGGATTGGGAGCATGTGGACTAAAACCCTGGTGAAAGATTTAACACTTCCAAGGTTTCACAACTAAAACTAACTTTTGAAAAAAAAGCTATGAAATGTAAGTTTCGAAAGACAGGTTGTGGTGTTCGTTTGTGAAGAAAACAAAGTCTTTCAAACACAGTTTGACCATATTATTATGACAATCTCCATGAAAGTTTATGAACAGCATGAAAAGAAAATGGCTGAATTGTGACAGCCGAAGTAGCCAAAACTAAGTTTATTATTATTTATTTTTATTGTGAATTCAACAGGCTTTTCAGTGTGTGGAAACGAGAGAGCTAATTAATATAGGTTTTCACGAATATAACAATGGTAACTTAAACTTGATTAATTACAACTAAATGCTTATAGATAATGTGTACTCTACTCACCCTTAGAACAGTTTTGCTCGAAACTTTTGGTTGGTAGCAACGGCGTTCTCTAATTCTGCGCCTTGTCTCCATGCGTTACCTTAATCCCACTACTGGTCAAGCAGATAACGCGATCGAGCACTCGGACTACCGCGCGAAGCTCGCGCAGATCCGGCAGATCTACCATCAGGAGCTCGACAAGTATGAGAACGCTTGCAACGAGTTCACAACCCATGTCATGAACCTGCTAAGAGAGCAGAGTCGCACCCGGCCTATTACACCCAAGGTAAGACTTAGTTATGGGATTGGGCTAGACATGTTAGCCGCATGCCTCCGGAAAGATTTTTCCTGACAGGCGGTGGCTTTGTGGTCAGGCGAGAAACCGATGGTGGGACGATCTAGATGCCTTCGAAAGAAGATGGTGGGAGGACAGTTAAAATAGAGAGAACTGGAGTTCTTAAGAGGAGGCTTTTCTCTAGCAGTGAGGTAATACAAACTATGGATAATAAAAACCACTTTAATAATGGCTTGGGTGCTTCTACAGCATCTGTGAGTGATTTAGACTGCAGATAATCATGAATGATTACTACTATTAACAATAAACTGCAGTAGTAGTAGTATATCTGCAGTGGTGCTCCAGTAAGAGCGAGCCCCGCCTTCCGAACTTAAATTAGCGTCCAGAGCACTCTGTTTCGCAAACTTATTTTTAGTACATTTTGCAATGAAACACTTGAAAAGGCATAAAGAATGACATCATTGTACAGCTATTAGTAGTCAGCTATGAGGGGCACCTCAAAGTCACTAGCTCTAATTTAGGTATTGTTCTCCAGGAAATCGAGCGCATGGTGCAGATTATCCACAAGAAGTTCAGCTCCATCCAAATGCAGCTGAAACAGTCCACGTGCGAAGCCGTCATGATCTTGCGTTCTCGGTAAGCTTTAATACCTAATTATTATTTTAAGATTCTAGTTTTCAAGAAAAATACAAGTTAACATATATTCCTAAACAAACAAGACTAGTGCTAATCCAATTGTTGAAAGTAGTCTGATCATTGGAACTTGCCCTTTATTTCCAGCATCAAATTCTCGTAAGTCCCTGATCAGAAAAATTATTTCTGGATATAAAAATGGTAAATCTGTTTGTAGTTTCTTGGACGCGCGTCGCAAGCGGCGCAACTTCAGCAAGCAAGCATCTGAGATACTGAACGAGTACTTCTACTCGCATCTGTCCAACCCGTACCCCAGTGAGGAGGCGAAGGAGGAGCTGGCTCGCAAGTGCGGCATCACCGTGTCGCAGGTAATTACATAAACTTTTGAGTCTGAACCGCCCCGATCCGCTTAAATCGAACCTACGGCCGAATCGCTATCGATCCGATCGGCCAACTAAAGGTCGCTCGCACTTCATATAGTAAATCTCTTTTTGCCAATCACTCTATAATTACCCACCCTACTATCACATACACTCTCCCCCACAGTAGGTTTCACTGTTGTTGTTGTCTTGAAAAAACGAGATTTGCAAGCATTTGACCCTTTCTTACACATGTTGATACAACTAGCTCATGAAACAAGCACCTGATGGTAACCATCGCTTATAACGAGGCACTGCCTCGCAGGTCACGCACGTTAAGAACTTGCCCTACGATGCACTGCTCGCGTCCATCAACTTGAGGCTTATAGATTTTAAGCCTCATGTGCCAGTAATTTCACCCTCACCACCCTTCAAACCTAACACAGCGATGCTGCTGGGGCAATTGTTCAAGTTTGCACTTCTGTCTGCATTCCCGGAGTGGCACGATTTCATTTATACTACTTGCTGATAGAACATGTGCCTATATGGACCTCCTTACACACCCTCACATTTGTTATACAAAGCATCAAATCGCAAATAACGCACGATAGGAAAGCGTCCATAAACTCGGCGCATACAAGATTTAAAATAGCAATATGTTGTCAGGTGTCCAATTGGTTCGGCAACAAACGCATTCGCTACAAGAAGAACATCGGCAAGGCGCAGGAGGAGGCTAACCTCTACGCCGCTAAGAAGGCCGCCGGTGAGTCTCACTCCTATCCTCCGTCAACTGATAAGGCCTTTATGACTTAAGCTTGCTCTAAACTCACTGTACCTAATTGTAGCAAAATGGTTTTATGCAATATAATATACCTCTATATCAATAGGAGGATCACTTTGAATTGTCTTTCAAAAGTGTTTCGTTTAATGCAATCAGAAGGGCAAGTCCCAGTGCATTTTCAACATTTCGTCTACCCTAAGTTGTTTTCGTGTGAGCACGTGTCAATCTCTTTTGTATGGAAAATTGATGAGACAACAACTCGTTTAAATTTTTTTCCGTAACGAATAAACGCTGTCACATCTTTTCTCCATACAATAGAGAGAGAGACAAATAGGCGAAACTAAAACAACGTCGAACATCTTGACAAAGAAGACTTGGCGTCTTTCATTCCATCTTCCAAAGTCCAAATTGTCTAAATCTTTGGGGACAAAAATAATACCATCATTTTATTGGGAATAATCATGGAAGTGAGTTTAGAAGAGCATAGTCAGTTATGATCTGTTGTAATAGCACATCATCGGTTTTTAAAGAGTTATACGAATGGCGAGCTTAGATAGCTCAATAAACAAAGAGCTCGACCACGATTCGCTATTGCAACAACAGAATAGAGGAGTACCGAGTCTGGCAAGTTTCCGCCCCCTAACGAACGTGTTCAGAACTTTTGCCTATTTTAAACCTACTTGCTTTACTCAATTGAGCAAAAGTCAGACTCAGCACTCGTATTTTTATTTATTTTACAGCTAAGTTATTTTACAATGAGTTAATATTCAATAGACTCATTTCATATCCCTAAGTATCTTATGGGATTGTCGGGGTCTAACGCATCCCCAAATCAAATATTGTGGGTTCGAATCCCTAACGATAACTTCAGATGCTATATCGTCTTGTATTTGAAACTCCACTTGGCTCCAGGATATATAGGAACAAAATGTTTATATTGTCTGTAATTCTGGGGAACTGAAAACTTATTAGCTAGTAGGTCAGCTGGTAGACAATGCTATCAGTAAGCTCGCCTGTGTACAGTACATATTTGTGCATTAAAAATTCTAAATATAAGTGTCTAGTTTGTAGTGAATGAATAAGCAAGAGAAACATTTCCGCACACAGACTTGCCTTGGACAGGCGCGAGAAGAGACGCTAGCTCCCCCGAGGCCAGATCGTCTTCATATTACAGTAAACACTAATTCATTGCTTTCCACTAACAGGCATTGCCTATCACAACACTATAATCCAAATAGATCAATCCAACAACAATTGAAAAAAATTCTCTGACAGTACGGTGTAATCTGTATGCACTCAAAGAAATTTCTAAACGCAGTGACAAAAATCCCTTAACAAATGGGAGCAGTCTAAAGAAGAGGTCTCTCTTTTTTAGTGTGTGGTCATAACTATGCCACATAGTCCCTTCAGAGATATTCTAAAGGCAGCCTTTTTACAGCATTAAATATATATTAGACAATTAGGACACCTTTCACTGATCTTTTCTAATAATATGCCCATTTAGAGATATTTTTACTCAGTTATTAGTTAACGTAACGCAAACAATTGTATCTGCCATGATAATTATTTCGCAACAAAAAAAGATACTCGAAAATTAAACTTTATGGATCTTTCTTTTTGGTTTTGTTCAATCCAATTTACGGGGCCACGTTTAAATGCCTAGTATAACTAAGTATTTACCTAGTTAATTCTTAAACTATACATATTTATTAGTGTATGTTTATTTATATATTCAGCAATAAAGCAATTAAAATTGGTCAAGTCATAATGAAGCGGTAACAGGCAAACAAACGCACAACCTCTAACCCCTACGCATATTAAAGCACATTTGGCACTTTATTATCAGTTTGCATTCTACTGTTTATATGATGATGAAGTAGGTACACTGCAACTAAATGTAAATTTATCATTTATTTATTGCATACATGTTACATTTATATTAGCTTAGGTATTATTGAGCTATAAGGTGGTACATACCCACCTTATAGGGCCCTGTAAGGGCGCTGCAATGTACCTACATAAGTTGAGGTTGTGTTTAATGTCATGCACGTTAAAGGTTAATTTTAATAACAAGCATACAATTTGAAATGTCAATATTAAATTCTTAACTAAATGATACAGTCAATAAAAGCCAGTTAAGACTCGGGAAAAATAATAAACAAATTAACAAACAAATTTCCACCACCAAGATCTCAATGGGTAAAAGAGCTCATAGCTAGTAACAAAGATCAGTGAAAGACATCTCGCCCCCTCTTCCGATGGCATGATGTTATTTCGGTCGGCAGCGGGCGCGTCTCCGTACTCGATGGGCGCCGCATCGGGCACTGCCACGCCGCTCATGTCGCCGGCGCCCACGCAGGACTCCATGGGGTATTCCCTGCCCGCGCCGGGCTACGAGCCGCAGCCGGGGTACGACGGCTCCATGGGTGGCTATGACCCCATGCACCAGGACCTGTCTCCGTAGAGCCCGCAGGTAATGCATATCCCGCGCACCACTCCATCCTATAACTAGCAGCACATAACTTGAGCGGTGAGCGATACGCGCTGCGCATGCGTCGTAGTGTGCCATGTCGCGCACACTGGACGTATGGATGTGTGCAGAGTGTACTATTGGTACAGAGAGCGGAGTGCGAATGGAAAGCCAATCAGCGCTACGCACGCCCGCCCTTCATACCGCGAGCCCCCCTCAGGTACCTTATTTTTGACTTCTGCGCAATAACGGTCACCGCTCAAGTTATGTGCCGCTACCTATACTCGCTACTTGTATCGCTTCATTGTAATTATTCCATGGTCCAACTACCATGGTCATACAGACTTCGGAGTAAGGTGGGCTGCTGCAGGCATAATTTAGTCTAATAGGGGTACTCCGACCATGCGAACTGCAACTGCGGAGCCCTACACTATGCATCATTTGCTGTCTTGCCCAGAGTGCCCTAACACCTGCACTCTGAAATATTTGACTGTCGCCACGGAAAATGCTTTTAAGGCCTGCGCAAACCTAGTCCGCTGGCGGTAGCGATCAGTGAAACGCTGTCAAATTTGACAGCGTTTCACTGATCGCCGACGCCAGCGGCCTAGGTGTGCGCAGGCCTTTATGTGGCCCATTTCTGGGCAAAACACATGTAGGGAGAAAAATACCATGGGAACCATACGACGAAGAAGATTGTAAGTTGAATGTTACTTCACTGACGAGACGTAAGGTTTTGTAAGTGTACAATGTTTCCATATGAAGGTGTTGTTTATTATTGCAGGTGGCGTGCAATGACAATCGTGCAGCTTCCACAGATTTGCCATTTACATAACATACTATTAATACGTTAGTAGCTGAACTACGATATAATACTTGTTTTCGTGGACCGCGCGTCCACGGTACGCCTTAGGACTAGGACATTGTATACTATTGCATTACATACGTACGTATATTATATGTAGCGATTGTATTTTTGGACGGACATGTAAATTAAATGTATTTTATTTGTATTCATATTTAATTTTATGACTGGCAACTCAGTATTTTATTATGTTTTTACTTGTACAATTTTATTTTTCAAATGGCAGTTTTATAGTATTATTTTTATTGTACTGTTTGTATTTGGTTTCCAATTCAAAAGTAATTATTTGAACAGTATTAGTAATTTTATACGATAATGTTCTTGACATCGATTGGCGGGATCTCGTTTGTATTTGTTCACTAATTTAACTTGTCTATGGTGGATATAATTATACGATAGTTCTAAGAAAAATGTAGTTTAATTAGTTGTAAGTATTCAGATATTTTGTGCTGAATGTCTATGTGTGCGCGTCCGTTCTATGTATACTTAACTTTTGCGATCGCCGCTGTTTCCTCGGAGAAATACAACTTAATTGATCAGCTTATAAAAAGTTGTGAATAGGCAGCTTTTAATAATGTATATTTCACAATGCAGCTGTTTTTATTGGAGCATTTCTTGTTAGTGGCAAAATGTGTAGTTTGGAAACAGTACGGTATCGTAGGCAATTCTCTATACGGACGCGCGAACTTGTGTGCAATTTAATACGTTATAATATTAGCTATGGTTGTGTTTGTAATCGCACACGGGACGTTCGGGTCTGGTTTAGTTATTTACAAGAAATCTTCAATCATGTATTTAATTTGATGTTATTTCTAAGTTCTGGGGGCGATCTCAAATCTTTGCCATCAACTTGCCCTAAAGAAAATAATTTCAACTACTGATGCTGTCGTAAATAATGTTAATTATTAGCAGTTTTTAATGAAAATTAATTTACCCAATCCCATATTCGAGATTTTATTAAGAATTGTTTTTATTGATTTGAGACGCAAAAAGCAGAACTTGATTTCCCGCGGTGCTATATATTCTTTGCACTTAGTATATTTTGATATTTTATTTTAGCTTTAAGTTTTGTTTCACAGTCCCGAACATGCAAGCAGATCTTAAACTAGTTCCACTAGTTATAGTTCAAAGGAATTCGCTAGAGTTAAGTTGATGTGTTCTAAAACAAAATATCTGAAACAGTATACGAAAAACGAAATTTTAAATTGAAATGTTAATGCCGTGGAACGAAATTGCGCCGCCGCGTTTTAAATTTTATCGCACTAATGTATACAATAGTAATAAGTGATAGATTGTTTTAATTAAATTAATAATAATGCAATAAATGTGCGGCGGTGCGGACCCCATGTATACGAAGACGAGAGTTCAATGTTATTGCGATTTGCGACCATCTAATTGAATAAAATACATTTTTGTGTAGTTAACAAAATTCTAGTTTCATTTACCTACTTCAATCTCAAAATAAGCTTGACTATTTTAAAGGCATTACAGTCCTAGGTCACAAGGTTAAGAGGTCAACGGCCATAAGTTCATTGACTCATTGGAACCTTGGGCCCCTCGAGTTAGTGAACTGGTTTCTATTCCAAGATTTTGTTGTGGTGTATTTCTGAGAAAATGAGAGCCAGACTGACAATCTTTCTTTCTTTTCTTTTACTTATTATAGGGGGTTCCCGGGTTCCGTTTTCTCCTGTTTCATTCCTTTAAATTCCTTGTCCTGAACACTAAAAGAAAAGGATTATAAAATACTTAGTAGGTATATTAATATTAGGTAAAATATACTGTCTTATCGTAAGGTACTTACTGCGTGTGATTAGACCCCCCTTAAACCGAAATTATCACGTTATTGCAAAAACAACATTAAGATTCCTAGATTAAATAAATCCGCAACATGATTTGTTTATTTTGTCGGTCGCCGTGACCTTGAGGCGTGGCTTGAAGCAGGTGGTAAGTACACTGTACTTAGGTATATAATTTGTAGTAAACAGACATTGCATCGGACAGTGTATTGATACCACTCGGTAGAGTCGGCTGTGTAAATAGGTTATGCTGAAGAATATAGTCGGTTTCGTTACTACAACATCTAAAGGGAGATTCTGTAAGTAGTTACTTAGTTATCTTACATACTGTAGTTTACCTTTATTATTATTGTTAGTGTGTATAATCGATGCCAAATCTATCTAGATAGAGCTAATAATCGCAATTGAAATTTTTAAATGATGAATGTCAATGTTTTAACGGAACGGAAGTTTTTCCATATATGATGCAAATTGTAGATTCTTTGATTCCATTCATACGGATACTAAGATACCATTGTTCCTACTAGTCATGAGTCAAGGCTAAACTATACATTGCTAGAATAAGCCCCGTGACTCATTATCCTACAAGAGTTAAAAGCAATGCATTACAATAAGCATTTTTCATAATTATTAAACAATTGGCGTTTAATTATGTAATACTTACGGTTACCTTATCTGATGACGAAGATTATAATGCAATTCCGTTATAACGCAACTTGCACATTAGGAAACCGAATTTACAGCTATATGAACTTAGGTCTGCGAATAAAACGTTTATAGTAAAATGTGTTTTATCACAAGGTCATTGTTGGTGTTATCGATTGCAGCGAGGATGAGCAGCGTCCACAGTGCTTACAAGAACGAGGTACATGATGTGCCCATGTCGGTGATCATACGTCCGTTCATACCCGAGCTGGACGAGAAGAAAGTGGAGTCTTTGATGGAAACTATACAGGTAATCTATTTTTTTATAGGCTTGTGTTTGACCACTATCTCACCTGCTATTAAGTGATGATACGGTCGACGGTGTAGCACGCTTACCTAGAAGATACCTTGTTCACTCTACTCTTAAAACATCCAACAGAAAAACAGACACCTTGAAGGAATTCCACTCCTTGGCTTCCTTTTTACCTGTTACGGGTTCAGTTTAAGCGCGCTGGATGGTGCATAGCTTGCTTAGCCATTTCTTACCCGTCGACCTCAGTAGAGCTACGTTCAGTAGGTATGGCCAATAGTTGGATGGGTTAGTAGCATTTAGTTCAGATAGTTTCTGTGGTTCGGAGGGCACGCTATTTTCAATCATGCTACATGCAAGAAATTGCCAAGTAGGTGCCTAGTGTCAATTCCTTGAACATCATATCCTTAGTTACCCTTGATAATGACTATTATATTTCGTGCTACGTCCTCGATATTAGTAACCTGAAAAATAACTTTTATTAAAATATTCACATATTGTAGTAACGCCTAAGTACTACCACTCTTTTACACTAAATTTGAAAGATATTGGTTCCATTTCCTGTTTCCGGCATCCGGTCGGTCACACAGTTGCTCAGTCGTTCGTTCGTATCGACTCAGTCGTTCGTTCGCCCATATTTCGTCTTTTAGTGCTTCACCGCTCAACACTACCCGCACAATAAAAGTGAATTTTGTTCTACAAAGCGTACTTTAGATAAAATTGCCGAAAAGGAAACGATCGATCACGAATAATTTCGAGCGTTTTCAAAAGAAAATGAAGAAGCTCGATCGAGAAGTGATCAAGTCTCGTCGAGGTCGAAGGAAAAACCGCCATCAAGGGAAATGTCACCTTCCTCGCGAGAATAACAAGGTACCCATATTTATATCTTTATTAAGTGAACAACAAAATGTTGCCGGTACCTACGCTTTGCGTATACTTCTGTGAGGATTATATACCTTACTAAGTATATTTTATCATGTACCTACCTGCACATGATCTGTAACTCAAGCTGCTTTTAAGGACTGTCTCATCACAAGCAATTAATCTTTGTTTGCGTAGTTTTCTGTTGAAACTATGGCTTACCTTACTTATGTAATCAACCAATAAGAATATAATTTTATGTAGGTACCTAGATATGCTATGTAACTCGAGCTGCTTTTAAGGGCTGTCTCATCACAAGCAATTAATCTTTGTTTGCGTATTTTTCTGTGGGAACTATACCTTGCCTTACTCAGGTAATCAACCATTAAGAATATAATTTAATATGTAGATACTTAGACATGCTATGTAACTCGAGCTGCTTTTAAGGGCTGTCTCATCACAAGCAATTAATATTTGTTTGCGTATTTTTCTGTGGGAACTATACCTTACCTTACTCAGGTAATCAACCATTAAGAATATAATTTAATATGTAGATACTTAGACATGCTATGTAACTCGAGCTGCTTTTAAGGGCTGTCTCATCACAAGCAATTAATCTTCGTTTGCGGATTTTCCTGTGGGAACTATACCTTACCTTACTTAGGTAATCAACCATTAAGAATATAATTTATTATGTAGATACCTAGACATGCTATGTAACTCGAGCTGCTTTTAAGGGCTGTCTCATCACAAGCAATTAATCTCGGTTTGCGCATTTTTCTGTGGGAACTATGCCTTACCTTAGTTAGGTAATCAACTATTATGAATATAATTTTATGTAGTTACCTAGATATGCTATGTTACTCGAGCTGCTTATAAGGGCTGCCTCATTACAAGCAATTAATCTCGGTTTGCGCATTTTTTCTGTGGGAACTATACCTTACCTTACTTAGGTAATCAACCATTAAGAATATAATTTATTATGTAGATACCTAGACATGCTATGTAACTCGAGCTGCTTTTAAGGGCTGTCTCATCACAAGCAATTAATCTCGGTTTGCGCATTTTTCTGTGGGAACTATGCCTTACCTTAGTGAGGTAATCAACCATTATGAATATAATTTTATGTAGGTACCTAGATATGCTATGTTACTCGAGCTGCTTATAAGGGCTGTCTCATTACAAGCAGTTTATCTCGGGTTGCGCATTTTTTCTGCGGGAACAATACCTTATCTTACTTAGGTAATCAACCATTAAGAACATAATATTATGTGTAGGTACCTACCTAGATACGCTATGTTACTTGAGCTGCTTATAAGGGTTTTCTTATCACAAGCAATTAATCTCGGTTCACGTATTTTTCTGTGGGAACTATACCCTACCTTACTTAGGTAATCAACCATTAAGAATATAATTTATTATGTAGATACCTAGATATGCTATGTAACTCGAGCTGCTTTTAAGGGCTGTCTCATCACAACCAATTAATCTTGGTTTGCGTATTTTTCCGTGGGAACTATACCTTACCTTACTCAGGTAATCAACCATTAAGAATATAATTTTATGTAGGTACCTAGATATGCTATGTTACTCGAGCTAGCTGCTTTTAAGGGCTGTCTCATCACAAGCAATTAATCTTGGTTTGCGTATTTTCCTGTGGGAACTATACCTTACCTTACTCAGGTAATCAACCATTAAGAATATAATGTTATGTTGGTACCTAGATATGCTTTGTTACTCGAGCTGCTTTTAAGGGCTGTCTCATCACTAGCAATTAATCTCGGTTTGCGTATTTTTCTGTGGGAACTATACCTTACCTTACTTAGGTAATCAACCATTAAGAATATAATAATATGTAGGTTCCTAGATATGTACCTACATAAGATATGATCTGTCTCATCACAAGCAATTAAACCTGGTTTGCGTTTTTGCTTTGAGAACTATACCTACCTTACTTAATGCTGTGGCGCATCGACCCAAAGTGGATCTTGGTAGAAGTAGGCCTCCGACACCAGACTCCGCTAGGCTTCTTTGTCCAGGCTTCCGCGTAATTGCTGGCTCCGAGTTCTTTCAGGCACTTTTTGACTTCGTCGCCTTATCGGTACCTGGGACAACCAACGGGCCTACGTCCGTTGGGCCTGCCTGTGTACGCGCGCCTGACTGCACGATCCTCTCCCATACGGAGTACGTGCCCGAGCCATCGGAGTCTTGCGGCTTTAGTCTCTCCTATGATGCTAGGCTCAGCCACAAGGTCTTCAACCTCTTGGTTAATTCGAACACTCCATGATCCGTCTTCCCTTTGAGTAGGTCCTAGAATTTTGAGGTAGATCTTCCTTTCCGCCACTAGCAACTTTTTGCTCTTCTTTTTGTCCCTTACCTTACATAATCGACGGTACTTACAAAGTGTATGCGCGTGATTCTTTGAGAATTATGTCTTACGCCTCCGCCGAGGATGACCCGCCACCGATAGACTCCGTGAGGTACGCAGGTCAACTGGCTTTATCCCATAAGCAATGTTCTCTGATTAGGTACCTCAGATTCATTTATCTTAGACTGCATTAAATGCTATCAGATTAAATTCTCCCAGCCAGTCTTTCAAAACCAATTACCTAATCTCGTCAACTACTCTGACGTAGACGAAGGTCATCTTAATGATTCCATCAACAGCCTTCTCCTAAACGGAGCAATCACAGAATGAACTCTTTGTGATGGACATTTAATTTTCATCTCTTCAGTTTTCTTAAGACTAAAACCTAATGGAAACATGCGCTTTATATTGAACTTGAATAATCTTAATAAATTCATCAATACCAGCCATTTCAAAATTGAAGATCTTCATACAGCTGTAAAACTAGTGTCTAACGATTTTTACTTAGCCACTATAGACAATGAAAGACGCATATTTTCTAATAAGCAAGAACGACTGGAAGTACCTTAGGTTTACTTAGAAAGACAAAACTTATCAATTTGGGATAAATACTGCCCCATATAATATATTCACCAAGCAAAGAAGCTCGTGGTGAAATTATTGAGTTATGCTGGTTATATATTATTATCTACAATATATCTAGATGATATTTTATTGATAGGACGTTCTTACAATGAATGCATGGATAATGTAAACACCACACTCAATCTGCTTGAAGCTCTAGGCTTCATAATTAATTTGGAAAAAGTAGTTTAATACCATCTACTTCATGTAAATTTTTAGGGTATGAACCTTAAAAATGATTATGAAATCATGCTATGCAAATAGGCTTACCTACTGACAGATAAACAACATCGTATACAAAAGGAAATAGAATGGTTTCCTAAAAATATCACTGTAAAATCAGGAGATTTGCAGAATTCTTCTTCTTCTTCTTAATGATGGCATCTGTCCATTTCGGATCAATTTTGCCAGTGTCAAGTGATCCTCACTTGATAACAAGTCAGTCAATGGTTAAGTCGGCCTTAATTAGCTTTGGGAAAAAAAAAAAAAAAAAAAAGCTATGCGACTTTCCACAATGTCAGAAAACGGATTTGCAGAATTGAATTAATTGGATTATTAGTATCTTCATGTCCAGCTGTCTCTGTGCTACACATGAAATAATTTGAACGTCAAAAGTTCCTAAACTTATTGCCTGACAGCGATTTTGACAGAATCATGACTCTCTTACCGTCCCTAGCAAATGACTTTCAATGGTGGCTTCACACCATTAAAAACCCTGTCCACAGAATCCGTGAGAATAACACGACTGTAGGGATCTTTTCTGACGCCTCAAAGACGGGGTAGGGGACCGCATGTGGGGATGAACCGCGAGCGGCCCTTGGACCGGAAGAGAATCTGATCTTCACATTAACTAGCTTGTATTGTTAGCTGCCTACTTCGCCGTCAAAATATGTACAAAACACTTAAAGAACTGCCAAATTATGTTACGAGTAATTATGTTAACTCTACCGCTGTATCATACATCAACAAAAATTCTCTCACGTAACACATACTGCTAATAAGCTTTGGCAATGGTGTGACTCAAAAAGAATCTTTGTGTTTCCATCTTACATTAAATCTAGTTTCAACAACGGCTCCTCGTCTCAGATGTTATAAGATTCAGCCCTGGTGAACGAGTTTTTTCATTCCAGCAGCAGCCGAAACATCCAGTCAAAACTTTAAACCTTGGACGTAACCAACTTATCTTAAATAGCCCCTTTGTCGATGAAAAGCCACAAATATGTCCCGTTAAGTGCCTTATTAGCTATATTTATAAAACCAAATCTTTGCGAAAAAGTAATACCCTGCATGTTAGCTTCACATAAAACTGTAATCGCCCAGACGATAAGTCGCTGGATAAAAGAGCACATTGCAAGATAGTGGCATTGATGTATCAGCATTCTCAGCTCATAGCACGTGACACGCTGTTACGTCGTACGCCGTTGTCGTACGTAGAACTCAGGCATTAGCAAATGCAATTATATATCCTGCATAACTTCATGAAAATTATTATAACTGTTAAAATTATACATAGTTACATTATAACTAGGTATAAATTAGTGAATTACCTATTATTATTACTCTATACCATCTCTTAGATAGTAAGATATGATTTGATTGAGTAACTATTAGTTGTCTAGTTTTGTTTGTGAAAACACTTAAATATAATATTATATTTTTCTAAAATTTACAAACAAGCGTTATTCATAATATTTCCTGACCTTTCATGGCTCTCAAAGTCTACAATATGTGAATATTTTAATAAAAGTTATTTTTCAGGTTACTAATATCGAGGACGTAGCACGAAATATAATTAGTGATTAAACGAACTTACCTGTAAGTGAAGTTCTATCACAATTATATGAGTGCTACGTCCGAAGATATTAGTAACATACACCCTCCCACCCACCCTCGGAAAGGTCTAGGAAATAGCTGTTAGCTTGGTTCAGACTAAAACGAATGAAGTATGGGCGAACGAACGACTGAGTCGATACGAACGAACGACTGAGCAACTGTGTGACCGACCGGATGCCGGAAACAGGAAATGGAACCAATATCTTTCAAATTTAGTGTAAAAGAGTGGTAGTACTTAGGCGTTACTACAATATGTGAATATTTTAATAAAAGTTATTTTTCAGGTTACTAATATCTTCGGACGTAGCACTCATATAATTGTGATAGAACTTCACTTACAGGTAAGTTCGTTTAATCACTAATTAGCCTCGATAATAATTTTACCTAGGTACAAGGTATCCTAGTATGGAAGCCGTCACGGCAAACTGCCTCTAGAATTAACCCGTTATCTGAGTCTAACATTTCTATGGCATATAATGATTGTTAGGTATTAAATTATTATTCTGATCAGTGTTGGCAGCATGAAGACTAATTTACATCGTGTGACACGCTCATAAAATTGTCACTTGTTCTGCTGAGGTTAATTTATCATCAGCCTATGTCGGTCTACTGCTGGAAGTAAGTCCCAAGACACCACCTTGTCTTCGGCTTTTCTCATCCCGTGTTTACCATAGCTACATTTCGTAAATTGTCGCTGGGCGTGTCCTAAACTAGATTACGAGTTTTCATGCGCTGAATATTTTTGACGTGACAACGTCTTATAATTCGATGGAGCCGGCTGCACGCACGAAAAATCATGCCGCGTTACCTCGCTCTGAGGCGTTCCATTTAAGGCTTGAAGTGCAAGCGAGAGCGCGGAACGAGCGGCACAATCGGCCTCCGCGTTCGGCAGCGTTCGACATCTGTCTCTCTCCTACTTGAGTGAGCGATGCGTCCGCGTGGACAGCTGTATGACGTTGTCACGTTTAACTATCGTCAGTAAACCGACTTTACAGATAACCGCTTTTTTCAGAAAGAAGAAGAAATTGGCAATGTTCCTCCCATCGACATCCTCTGGATCACAGGCTCAGAAGGCGGCGACTACTACTATAGCTTTGGCGGGTGTCACCGCTACGCCGCCTACAAACGGCTGAACCGACCCTCGATCCCTGCCAAGCTGATCAAATCCACTGTCACTGATCTTAGGACCTATTTAGGGAGTAGCACGCCGGATTTGAAGTAATCTGTGACTTTAAGTGTAAAGATACGTACTACGTCGTATTATGAGGTCATAATAATACGTTAATGTACCAGGGACAACAAAATGTATTTGCAATGTAATTTATAAATTTAATTTTAAGTTAATAATAAAAATATGTACATAAACAAAGTAACCTACATTATTTACTTATCCGGCAATAGGTACCCAACTACATTCTACATAAATATATACCTACTACTACTAGAATAATATTACCTTACCTGTGTCATTAATTACTTCCTGAATAAATATTGTGTCATTGTTCAATCCACACAACACTATGTAGCCCAACTAAGCAGAGCTTATACGTTGAGAGCTTGTATTATTAGTAAAATGATCTAAAATCATCGACCTACAATTACATGGACCTCGGCTTTCGCACAAAAGTCACGAAAAAAGTGTACCAAGCTAACCTACTATAGGTGGATACTTATATATATTATATAAACTAACTTAAAAAAATATATATGTCTTATCACAATTAGCACAGAACTCAATTTTGATTGCAACACTACCAGCATATCGCATGACGCACTTCTAGCGAAGATAACAGAACATAGAATAAATGGAGTAGCTTTTATTCCTATTTTTTTTTGCCTTGACTAGAATGATATAAAATATATATGTTTTAGAACTTTATATTTACAGACACAATCGGGAAAGAACAAGAAAACGCTTCCTTTTTAAATGTTTATTGATATAATATTTACACAGTCATAATCATGGATGTATATTAATTGCCTTGAAATAAATTTAAATGATTGTATAGTTGTCTCTTCGATTTTTTTTTGCTGTCAAACGTTTCTTTTTTGCCAATATAATGCAATCTTACATCAATGTATTTTTCAATCACAGCTTTCAATAAACTTATTCTGTGATTGAAAGTAGGCGGCTGCTGTAATAAATGCAAATGTATATCTTGAAAAACATTGATTTGTATGAATGTTTTCATAACAATATGGCAGATTTCCCCTTTTAGTAACTTTAAGTTTTTAACAACCTTCTTCTTCTGCATTTATTTGTGATGTACATATCAGACTCTTTGAAATGGTCAGAACAAATGTGATTGGCCTGTTTTGGTTTAAAATGCTTGTCATTGTTGTATTCTGCTATTGTCTTTGTCCAAGCTAAACAACGTATTGGATCTCGAGTAAATCTGAAATAAATGATATTATTGGTACTATTTACCCGTAGCCTACTTCTTGCGTGGTCCAGCATAATAATCATTCTTACAAAATCAGCGGTCGTGCATCGGTGATGATGATGACGATAAATTTGAGTTTGAAATCTACTATTTAAATACCTACAAAATTCTTTACAAATTACGAAACCATACCAAATAAAAAAATAAACAAGCGACTCCATTGCTTTGAGAATTATTGTTCCGCAACTATCGTCGGCTTGGGTTGATGCTAAAACAATGCCGGTCTCTTTCTTTCTGCTGAGTACGTGAGCGTAGAAAAGAGATAGCAGATATTGTCTGCTGTTGTTTCTATCTTATAAACTTTTATTCAATACTATGAAAATATCGTATTTTGAGACAAAATATAGACATAAATTGGAATAAAAGATAACTCACTCACCGATAATATGATATTCCATCCTTTTTTTTAACTTTTGCCGAGTAATTCTTGCAATCTTTCACAACACAGTACGGCATTGTAACGTGCGAGCGGTAGCGAGGTTGAATGCGTAATGGGGCGGGATTGTCATCTATATTTCGTTTTAGTCCATAAGTTCAGTGGACACTTTTGAGCGCGGACCCGAAATCCATGTATTTGTAGATCAATGTCTAAAATAAAACAATAAAATCTCCAACCAGTATTTATTGTGGAGTCTCTTACAGACTAACGAACAGTGAGATATGCCATTTCTGTTTATTATTATAATACAACATGAACATAAATAATATAAAAATACATTTTCTACTTTCCACCTATTGCTTGCATTCTACGATACTCTTTAGGGTGGAGGCACACTGCGCCATTTATTATAAAAATAATTATTTAGATACAGCCAGAGACTTTTATAAACAATAAAAATCTGGATTTAAATGCATGTTTGCATTAACGTACATTACATCTTTATAATGCTCTGAATTTACAACAATTACAAAATCGCTTAGCACTAAATCAAAGGTGCAGTGCAGATGACAAAACGACAAATCCAAATATTTTATACATCTGTTTGTGCGTGGTAATAATAATAAACAATGGAGCACAAGATTGGCACCAAAGAAAACTACATGATTTCACATTGAGACTGCAAAGACAATCCATCATATTGCACTTATCTTCATGTGGTGTCGACATTTCAGTAGTAAAACGTACTAACTAAAAAAATACATAAAATAATTCAGTGCGCACGTAAAATGCGATTAAAACTTTCAAGTGTTAATAAGAGATCAGTGATACTGCACATATTTTTGGCACTTAAATGAACATGTTCAACAAACAAACCAATGGAGTTACAGAAATTGTTTCTATCTAATCTTTTGTCTAGAAATCTTTGCCGTTACTTCTTCAGAATTAACAGTTAACACTGCACAACCCTTTTTTAACTAAATAGATAAAATAATCTATTATGATACAATAACCACTATCTACTAGATATCTACGTAATTTATCAATTTATTATCGATATAATTATCGGTTTTAAGATAACAACGTCCTGTCATCATGAAAACTTTTGACGTGATAACGTCTTATAAATCGATGGAGCCGGCTGCACGCACGAAAAAACATGACTCATGCGTCGTTACGTCGTTTCGTCGTTCCATTTACCTGAGCCCGAGCCCGGGTCGGGTAATGGGTAAGTGTAAATGAGGGTAAGGGTAAATGAGGGTAAGGGTAAGGGTTCGGTCGGGTTCCGGGTCCGGGTCCGAGAGTTCGAGTCCGAGTCCGCGAGTATTTTCTTATGACGTTATCACGTTCAACTATCGTCAGTAAACCGACTTTACAGACAACCGATTGTTTTTTTATATGATTTGGATTAATAATTTAGCGCGTTCAGGCGTTTGGTCTTACATTTTAAAGTCGATCGAAGTATATAGAATTAACACACCCTAGCTTTCGCGTCTTAGCATCACTGTTAATGCTCTTTTGAAGTAACTGGCTACAAGTATGCAACATTAATTATTAAAATATTTCTTTTAAAGACATCTATCTTATTTTAATATTTGATTGTATCTTTATAATATTAAAGTTTTGATAATACATTAATAATAATAGATAGACATAATCATTAGGTAAGACACAATTTTTTTATCATATAACCATTACATTAATTTTATAAGTATATATATAAAATCTAGCTCTATACTTTAAGAATTGGAAGAAAGTTATTATGTGCATTAAAATTGCGATAAAACTACTAACAAGTAGGTTATATTGTACTAGATCAACAATGAGTAGAATAAGTTAACAGTATTTACAGAGAATAAATATAAAAGCATATAGCAATGGCAAAATTCATTTTTTGTTATAATAAGTATTGCTCAGTGTGTCCCTAGCTTGCATTTCCATGATTTAATAATTCTATGGTTTAGGATCCCTCATTGATACACCATCTCTACCAATAAAGGTTTTTCGGCTATGCTAAGGCAAAATCAACTTTTATACACATATACATTTAGCTAAGTTAGTAGGTACTAGCACAAGTACTACGCATTAGTAGTACTAAGGTACCTAATACGTATTGCACGATTATGTGGAAAAACATATTATATTTTTAAACGTGATGATGTAATTATTCAAAATGGTTCAGAATTCATTATTATTGGTAAATCGGAACCATTTACTTTTGTCCGGTTGTTTTGTAAACTCAGCAAGCGAGTTGAAATAAGCATTGGATATCGTCATTGTAAGAAATTGATTATTTAAAACTCTTTACTTCGATACAGCCATTTTTTTTATGCTGAGAATATACTTGGGCTACTAGTAGACAATATTGTTGGCCTCAAGTTCTTCAAGCACTGTATCGCCAACGCTATTAAATAACATGAACCTATTCGGGCAGGATTGCTAAATATTTTTTCTGCTATCTAGACTCAAACTAAGTTCTTGTAATATGGGAATAAGATAAATGAAAGATTTTTTTTTTTGTAAATACACATCTACATAAAATTATAAATATAAAGTTTGCAAAGAAGCAAAGAGAGTCATTTAACTTTATAAAAAAAAGATGATAAATTGTCAAGAAGCAAAGAGAGTCCGTTTTAAACATCTTCACCATCCTCTGGTATTCAATTTAAAGAGCTCCCAGCATAGCACACGCTATTGCATGAAATATCACAATATTTTGTGATATTTCATGCACAACAATAAAACATAAACGTTGGAAGATGACAACAATATTTTGTTGTCATCTTTCTATTATAGGTAGCGGCACATGACTTGAGCGGTGACCGTTATTGCGCAGAAGTCAAAAATAAGGTACCTGAGGGGGGCTAGCGGGATGAAGGGCGGGCGTGCGTAGCGCTGATTGGCTCTCCAGTCGCACTCCGCTCTCTGTACCAATAGGACACACTGCACACATCCACACATCCGTGCGCGACATGGCACAATACGACGCATGCGCAGCGCGTATCGCTCACCGCTCAAGTTATGTGCCGTTAGTTATACTACTATGCTAAGATGCTGGGCCTAAATTATTAAATGTCATTTTTTTAATGTCATGCGCATAAAACTTTAAAGTATTTTAGCTCAAAGCTAGATAATGTAACATATTATAGGGACCAAAAATATGTCAGAAATTGAAGAGAGATTTTACACATACACAAACAAACGGTCATAAACGCTTGTTATGGCGGCGAGTGTTAGCAAGAGAGAAATTTTTAAGAAAGCATTGACCCTCTACTAACATAGCAAATGCGTAAGTTTAGAGTGAGTGCATTTTCCCTACACAATTATTATAGTACTTTTGTATGTAATGGAGGAAGACAAAACTACTGAACCGATTTCAAAATTCTTTCACCATTACAAAGCTACATTATCCCTCAGTAACTTAGGCTATATTTTTCACTAGCGACCCTCGCCGGATTCATAGTGTAATTTAAAAAAATGAAGGTAAAAAATTTCAAATGCCTTTGAATTTTTCCACCCGTGCAAAGCTGGGGCGGATCGCTAGTTATATATAAGAACATTATCAAGAAGTCAATAATTCTATAGTCAATGCAGCATATAAAAGTATGTCACATGCATAATATTCTATTACTAAGGTGGTCTGTTGACAAAAATAACTAGATCTCTTTCTAACGCTAGAATATCCATTAAATATCTCAAGGACTAACAAATTATTGACCAGCGTTGTATCATACGTTTCATGGTAGCTCAAACATTACTTAAAATATCAGGCATATCTAATCTATTCATCATCAGTCTAGACTGAGCACAGGACGCTCCCACACATTTTAAGAAAGAACATTTTGAGACTTCTTCTACTGACATTCCTTTATCTTTACCTACCTGTGGGGGCGTCCTACGCTTTGTCTTCCCATTCCTGGTCACCATTCTAGAACCTTTAAGGTTTCTACCCTCTATCCCGTAGCATACCATGACCGTGCTAGGAACGTAGCGGCCAAACAATATTCTTCGTATTGTAATGTATAAACACTTGCCCTCTACATCGTTCCGTCACCGACCGACACCGTCGCGTGCCATGCACGGACCGTCAACTATTTGTCGGAGGGAAACGGGTTCAGAACGCTGTCAACGCGCTTCAGTGGGCGAAGTACAGCGTCCGGATTGCTTTCCGTGCCCGACACGTTCCTAGCACGGCCATGGTATGCTACGGGATAGTGGGTAGAAACCTTTACTCTCCAGTTTATCTATTCATGCCCCTATTTTAATATATTTACATAAAACATATACATTTATATTGTAGACATCAAATAACATTTAAAATATCTGATATAATTAATATCTTTTTCCAGCAACCGTTAATTCAGTAAATACATTTTGTAAATACTAATATACCATCTGTCTAGCCTTAAAAAGGTCACAATTTCCCAACACTGGGCGTTTTATGATTTTATTACACTAGGAAGAGATTAAGAAAAATATATTTGTATGTTTTATTGGTTATTTTATATGTATTTAAGTCTATAGAATGTACAACGAGGACTATCGCCCATTATATATTGCTAGAACAGCGTTCGAGTGACCATTTTGTGTCATGAAGACATGCTAAAGTAAGAATTGTCATATGAATAAACCCTGGCATTGATTTACAAATCAATATCTAATGAAATGGCCATTGCTACGTTTAACACACAAATGCATTTGTACACAATCATTCATATAAGTAACTGCATTTCAAATGCCTACACATATTTTATTGTTGAATACATTTTGACCAACATACAGGCAACAAGAATCACATAGAAGCAATATTTACAACTTTAATGTCAAGTTTCACCGGTGAGCCTCGGACACTAGTATTTATCGAAAATGGAAAACTATTGATTTTTGTTATACTACACACTCTCAATGTCACACACATTTGATGTCACTTACACTAAGATATATTAAGATAACAACGTTTTGAAAAAGGCTGCGCCAACAATCTGGCGCAGCCAAACCGACCATCAATTGCATTGCTAATGTTGTCGTCACGAGATCACTTGAATCTTCGTGTCTGAAAACGCGGCACAGCCGGCTTGAATTCAATATAGATAAATTAGACTACTTATAATTAGTAATTGTTTAACAAAGTATTTTTATTAAGAAGTATTGACATAATGCGGTAAAAGACAAACCTTTTGATAGGCCCACGTTTTACTTGTCAACATATAACGCTACTTTTTTCGCTTAGCACCAGTCAAGTGCTCTAATAGCCTACAAGAGTCACAAGTCCATATGCACCGGATCATCGAATTCATCATAAGCATTCACTGGTTATTATAATACAACCACCAATCATGTCCTTGGCTGCTTAGCCCAACACTTACAGGCGCGTGCAATGAAACATAGATAAAAGCAATGGTTCACGTTTCACTAGTCTACAAACACTACCACCAATCACAGTTTACTGCTTCCTTAGATAAGTGCTACAAGACAGTCTGATAAAAATCATCTTGAACCAATTACTGGTTTCACTAGGCTACCCAAACACTGCCACCATTCACAGTTGAGCTGCTTCGTTAGGCGGGTGGTATGAGAGGCGGATACTGGTTCAGATGCACCTAGGTAGCGTACTAAACGTCCACCGATGGGAATGCCGTTGTATATTCATACAAGATCTCCGTTGTCGTCGTCAGTGTGCGGCGGGCGGTCGCGCGAGGCGGTCGCCGCGCGGCACAGCTGACATCAGTCGAGCGCGCCGATGTGGTCGGGCTCCTCTCGCACGCACTCCTTGGGGAAGTAGCCGGATCGGTTGTCGCCCTGGAAACATATCCTATAAACTCGTGCCAAACATGCAAAACCTATAGGAACCAAGACGTAGTTTGTTGCCTGTTCGTCTAGGCTTGGTCGCGTGGAACTGGCACCTAGACTCATCTATATCTACCTACATCTAGCTATAAGACGTTTTAAAGTGATCTTTGTGAATTTATTTATGAATCAATCTAGAGTCTACTAGACCATGGCGGATTGGTGACTACAATTTTTTTGTGGAGTTGTTGTTCTCTCCCGTACGACATTCACGTAAACTGACAAAGACAGAGGTGCTCTTTTCTATGCGGTGAACTTGGCCACGATTATATTGTAGGTCAATGACTTTGGCACAAAATGTCAGCGCTGACTATAATAATGCCTCCAGAAATCCAAACTCAGGTTTAGCAGAAGTCTTCTAGTTTCTAGCCTATGAGTTTCCAAAGTCAGTAGCATACCTTGTCCAGAGCTCGTCCTTTCCACCAGCCCCGACTGTCGCCCTCCTTGCTAAGCACCAGCACTTTGGCTCCGGGGCGCAGCGCCAGTTGTGACGCGTCCAGAGGCCTGAAGTCGTGCACCACTGTGGCGACTATACGACGGAACGGCCAACGCAGGTTTGAGTTTAGTCTGCAATATACCCATTCAAATAAATCAATACTGCAGACAATCCACACAACACTTTTTAGCCCCAAACTAAGCAGAGCTTGTACTATGGGAATCAGATAGCTGATATAATACTTGCATACTTTTTTTATGTAGCGCCCCGTAAGTAGGGGCATGAGTAATCACCAATTGCCCCTGACGCTATATAAATCATCTACAATAGATGCAAAGGCCTGTTTATACTTTTTCTCGTAAATACTTGGAATACAATATAACACCCAGACAGAGAATAAACATCTATGTTCACCACACAAATATGTGTTCTCGATGGGGATCCAAATACCAAATGAGGGTTATGGTTCGTACCCTGCAACTGACACGACAAGAAGCAACGATTACAGTAGCCTATTTGATAGCAGAGTGTAAGGGAGCGTGGAGAGCCCTGGTGGTCTAGTGGTAGCGACCCCGCCTTCCAATGCTAAGGCCGTGGGTTCAAATCCAGTCGTGCATCAATGAGTTTTTGAACCTAAAAAGTTCGAAAACATGTGTTATGCGTCATGCAAAAAGGGCCCGGAAAACACACAAAGTGCGGATCAGAGAATTTGCCGAATTTAGTAGAGAGTATGAGTGTGTGGATGGACAGAACACACAGTAAGAGGAAAAGAGAAATGGAGCAAAATGTTGATGAATTGGTTCCCAAGATACAACAAAAGAAAGAGGGAGCGACAATTTAAAAGATGGGAGGACCAGTTAAAGCATACTGCAGGGAAAACATGGACGCGGATAGCGAGAGATAGAGAGGAGTGGAAGAGCTTGGAGGAGGCCTTTGCCAAAATAGGGCAGACAGATAGTGACAGTGTCGATGTCGTAGTGTAAAATAAAATTTAGTTATAAAAATACATCTGTAATTAAGGCTTAAAATAAATAAATAAATAAAAATGAGTGTGTTACCCCTCGAAGTTCTCTGAGAGGCTGGTCTTCTCGTAGTAGGCGACGAGTTCGACGATACTGCGGAAGAACCGCGACTCGGAGAGATAGTAGTGCGGAACCAGGTCGATAGGCTTGCGGCATACTCGCATGTGCTTCACTGTGTTGTCCGTTCTGCAATCAGTTAATCAAAGTCACAAATCATATTGTATAAGCGAACACTACTTAGAAGTAAATCAAGTATGGAAGTAAGTTTTCAAGGGTCGGCAACGCGCGTGTGATGCCTCTGTTATTGCAGATGTCCATAGGCTATGGTAACCGCTTTACATCCTTTGATTTTAGTTGTCCTTAGGTTTTTCCTCAGCAAGGAGATCATTCCACAGCCTGATCCTTTTAATTGGATTATATTTCGTACTTTGTCTTTCGATTAGTAACCCGAAAAATAATTTATTAGCATGTACAGTCGCGGTATGTAAATGTTTTATTTAGAGTCGGTTTTCGCTTGCACCAGTGCCTTGATCATGAACACATTTTGACATAATTTGTGACGTTCACTTATCGGTGTATTCTGTCAATTCAGTTTCAAAAGGTAGTATGTGATCGTGATACGTTGAACAAATCAAGTTGAAAATCGACGAACATTTTCATTCCGACACTATACATTGTAGTTACGCCTGCGTGTCACCACTCTTATACGTTACTAATCTCAGACGAATTAGAGATCGTCCAAGCTTAAAATGCACGTCCCGCTACTCTAGTCAGTCAAAGTAAATTGTTCTTTATCACTTATATTACAAGGATAATTTATAAATACTTTGCTGTGAGTCAACGTCAAGAAAACGTGGTGGAGGGGCGTGCCTCTTTAGACTGGTTTATCTGACTCATATAATTATGATAGAACTTCACTGAGTTCGTTTAATCACTAATAAATACAGCAATACTACTCTTATTATGTGTCATAAAATGTATAATGTGGTTAGAAACTGACTTGAGTGAGAGCGCGTAATGTGTGTCCGTGGGTGAAAGCGCGGGATGCGGCCGCACGCGCAGCAGGAAAGTGCCGTCCACTCGCCGCTCCAGCCGCGATGTCGCCGTGTCACGACCCATTTCTCCCACGTACCTGCCGAACAACACAACATACTTCAATCTACTGACACAATGTAGACAAGTTATACTTAGACCTTGTACGCATGGATATGCAGTCCTTGTGTACGCATGGTTATGCAGTCCTTGTGTACGTATGGATATGCGTTCCTTGTGGACGCATGGATATGCAACCCTTGTTTACGTATGGATATGTACACGCATGCATTATGCAGTCCTTGTGTACGCATGGATATGCAGCCCTTGTGTACGTATGGATATATTAACGCATGCATTATAGTCCTTGTGTACGTATGGATATGCAGTCCTTGTGTACGTATGGATATACGTTCCTTGTGGACGCATGGATATGCAACCCTTGTGTACGTATGGATATGTACACGCATGCATTATAGTCCTTGTGTACGTATGGATATGCAGTCCTTGTGGACGCCTGGATATGCAGTCTGTGTAGGTATGGATACGTTTACGCATGCATTATCGAGTCCTTGTGTATGCATACATATGCAGTCCTTGTGTACATGTGCGGGCATGCACTGCACAGTGTACTCACCACATGTAGTAGTGCAGCGCCTGGTCCGGTGGATGGTGATGCGGCGGCGGCGGCGGCGCGGGCGCGGTGCCGCCGCCGCAGCGTCCCGACATACATATGCAGTCCTTGTGTACGCACGCGTTGCATTCTGAGCATAGGTAACCCTGGAATATATGCAACGTACATAACTCTCTTGTATGCATGCATAGCGTGTACCTTAAATGATGTACCTATTCGATCATACTGTATAATAGAACATGGCGAACTGTGAACGCGACCAAATCCAGAGACGCATCTAATTGAGTTGTGGTAATAAGATCTGAACTGCCGTCCCGCGATGGAGTGTACTGTGCATTGTCCCCCTGCCAAACCTCACCCCAGCCAGAACAACTCCTTAAAATAACGGAATGCGTCTCTGATTGCTGCCCAACCCAAAGTCCTAGAGTTGGGCAGCAATCAGAGACGCATCGTCTTAGTGTATTTTACACCCAATAGGCACCTAGACTCACCTAGCTTTAAGACGTTTCAAAGTGATTCTTGCATCGTACTGAATAAAAAATTATTGACTTTGACTTTGACTACTCACTGCTAAGTTTCTGTTTCATAAATGAATTCTTTCCTTTCTTTTTTTTCTAAAAATCAAATAAAAAAAAGTCTCAGGTCTTTTGGTCTGTTTCACTGTTAAGACTCCTATTAGCCGAATATTCTTAGAAATATATTTATAAGATATCATTATTTCATTACCTGAAATATTCGTCCTTTGAGAAACTTTGAACAATAACTACACGGAGCCGGCTTCAAGAATGTGTGTAGGACGAACTTGTGGTTTGTACTCCGACAGCCGGGAGGCTCTAAGTTTTCTCTGTAAAGAAACACAATTAGATAAGAGAGAGGTGAACCAAAATCGTGGTGCGTTAAGTGGAATTCCGTGGTCTCTGCCTACTGCTAAGGGAAACAGGCATTTCCCAGCACTTGTTTACAGCTTATAGAATTAGATCATACTCAATACTAAAAATTGTATTGTCATCACATTGGTAGGTAAACTTTTAGTAGTTATAATAAATTCTCAATGTAGTCTGTAGTAGTAGAGCTGTTTGTGAAGGGTTCGTCCGGGGAGGTACTATCATCATCATCATCATCATTTCAGCCCGGTATCACCCACTGCTGGGTATAGGCTTCCGTCATTTTCTGCCAGCCTCCTCTGTCCTGTGCGTCTCCTGTCCAGGTGTTTCCTGCGACCCTTACGATGTCGTCGAACCATCATGGGAGGTACTATCACCATGCCTATTTCTGCCGTGAAGCAGCGTTGCTGTGTTTCGGTTTGAAGGGAGTGGGTGCCGGTGAAATTACTGGCATGTGAGGTCAGCCTCACATCTGTGTGCTTCAGTGGACGAAGGGTAGTCCATCGAAAGACACATTTCTGACGTGCGTGATTTACGAGACCATGCTTCGTTATTGGCAATGGTTTCCACTTAACACAGACAAATGGGCCATATTCTTGTTCCATCAGCTAGTTAGCTAGTAGGTTGGCTACGAATAAAAATTAATTTAATTTAATTTAATACTTGTTTAAGTGACCTACATCTAATAATCTATTGCATTGGTAAAAAAAATGCTTTTATTTCTTAGTTGTATAAAAAATGTGTTTATCCATATGGCCATTACAATAGAAGGGAGGTAGACCGAGGTTCTGAATGATTTCTAAGTATGATGTAAAAAAGGTACTGACATGGCATCGCGTATAGTTTTGACCCACTTCCTCTTGAAGTCCTCAGTGCGTGCGTAGAGGGTGTAGGTGGCGTCTTTCGTCCGCCGCACGAGGTAGAAGTGCGACGTCCACCGGCCGTCGGTCCGCAGCGCGCGCCGGTTGCAACCCTCCTCTATTCGGTACTCGGCTAACCGGATGCCGACGCGGTGCGAGTATTGATTATCCTAATTGTTTATTGATTTTATAGTGTTTACTACACTTAAGGAAATCACAAAGATTTATAATGTCCCAAAAGTTAAGAGCCGAGCGGGATTTGAACCCGCGACCTTCCCCTAGGTTAGTTGACTATAACGTCAACCTGTAGATGGAACCACGGTCGCGTTAGTGCCGAACAGTCCCTAAGAGTTATTCGTCGAGTGTGATCTTAACTTTTGGGACATTATAAAAATCTATTGATTATCCTGTCCATGTTAATTAACAGAACTTTATGTTAAGTTGACACCTGTCATGATAGTTTATGAGAGGTGTAAACTTGAGACCCATATCAGAAACACTGCTTGAGTCGAACATAGTGACTCTAGCATTCTTTCTGCATACGGTTCTTAGTAAAAAAATTTTTTGTTAGAAACTGGATATTTCTGTGATGGTTGATAGACATGTTTCTAGGGTCTGAGAATATTAATCGCCTCGGTCGGGGGTTTAATTTGTTGCGTTAGATTATACCCTATATGTGGATAGATAAGGGTAGAGAAAAAAAAAGAATAAAACATGTTAGTGATCGTGCCACTGGTTCTTACAAGCCAGTGTGAAAAGATTTCAAGTGCGACTCAGCTTTCGTGCACTCGACGCGTGTTTTCGAGCTTTTTAAGTACACAAGTATACGCATCAGACTATACACTGCTAGCTCTTATATCCTTGCAGTAAGCGTAATTTTTCTTTGTTTTTAGGTAACTTGAGCTATATCCTAATGTACGACATGCCGGTTTCTTCACGATGTTTTCCTTCCCCGTTTGAGAGCACAGGCATAGTGCACATACATTTTTGGACAGAAAGACTTATTGGTACATTACTGAATTCCCGGTTTGCTACGATTTTCAGGTGACGATATACCTTGACGGGTTTGCAGAGTAGCATCAGCTTGTCGAAGACGAACACGTATCGCGTCCGTAGCTTCTGGTCCTCATGCGCCTTCACCTTCAGCTCTCCGTCGAGTAACAGCCGGCCGTACGCCGCCAGCCCGCGTCCGTCCGCGCCCAGAGAGAAGCTTTCCCAGTCTATTATTGTCTCCTGTACAATTTTCAAACATCAAAGTCAAATAATTATGTCTTTATTCAGTAGTAACACAAGGATCACTTTGAAACGTCTTATAGCTAGGTGTATATAATTACTCTTAGTTACGAAAGTAGCAAAATAATTACATTTTTCTGTTTCTATAAATGTTTTTTTATGAATGAAAAGTAGCTATTAAGTTAAATATTTTTAGCTTACTATTATTATCTTTTAAAAAGAAATCTTTACAGGTACTTGCATTTGTGTTTTTTACTTGATTTTCTTTACTTTATAATTTAGATGAAAGGATTTTTTTATAAATATGTAACCATTACGTTACAAGTCTAGGTGCCACTTCCTCACTGCCACACAGTTCCGCACGCCATCATTTCGACTGGCCTCTCAGCACAGTTGGTAGTATCTCTGTCTGCTGTGCCGTAGGTCGTGGGTTCGATCCCCGCCGAAAACGTGGTGAATGCAGAGGTTTGTTCTCTTTTTATTTTTAATTTATTAAGCTCATCATCATCATGGATGATGATGAACTTGCTCGGAGAGTAATTATTGCGTAAAAAGGCATTTATTATTTTACGACTCCAAAAAATTACCTAATTTGTATGGAGAAAGGAGCAACATGGTCATGCATTTTGGCAACATTTTCCCGGCCGTTTATGTTCTGTGATTGCCAAGATTAGATAACAGATACCAGACATTGCTGTCCAGACAACTTACTTGTACTTTCGCTAATACAGTCAGCACTTCACTATCTCGCTTGACTTCATTGATGTACTGTGCTACATCCACCATCGCTTCCTTAGCTCGCTCCAACCCTCGGAACTCTTCATGACTCTGTCAAACAAAAAAAATATCTATTACACTCATTTGAAATTGCACATTGTTTAATGCAGGTTACGTTCCGTTCCATATTTCAGAATGTCGGGATTTTGGGGTCATTAGTTATATTTTTTGTTTACACCACATATTACTCCTAGTAATATTTTTTCACTACGACTAGAAAGTCGTAATGAAAAAAAATATTACTACTATTGTTTACTAAATATTAGTTTTTATTATCAATAGAACTTACTGGATGTGTTTCTTGAACCAACTTCTCTAGTAGAAGGTGATATTTGAGCACTCTCTGCATGGGCACCGATAGTATGTCTCGCAACTGGATTCGACCATCGCTGTGTAGGGTTTGGCATTTCTGCAACGAAACAGGGTATATTAAGGATATCTATAATACTAAGCATAGAACGGACACTGAGGCTCCCTACCAATCGAGGCTTTCCCACCTCACCGCCCGTTTTAAATCTTGACGTAAATTAGAACAGATTTTAGTACGAAATAACGCCGTAAATTCACATGTGCGCATGTACAAAACGACAATGTCTTGTGAAGTGTCTGTCTATCTATCTACAGGTAGTATTTTATATTTTTTATAGTAAAACCTGCGGTCTCCCTCGTGATTCTACAAAATAGTAGGATCACGAGAAACGTCTTGTAAGAACCGCACACAGTTGCACATGGCCAAATGGCAAATTCATTATCCACACTTGGTGTGCGGACTGGTATCCGCAAGTAGGCCGCTGGCGGACCCTTTCTGCGTGACGCTCGAAACGTGTTGCTCGATTTATTTAGGTTCTACGACACGCCGGTTTCCTCACGATGTTTCCCTTCACCGTTTTGAGAGTACTGGCATAGTGCACATACATTCGACAGAAAAACTCATTGGTACACGACTGGATTTGAATCCACGACCTTAGGATCGGAAGGCGGAACCACTAGACCACCAGTGCTCTATCCACAGTCACACATGTGAGGAGTCGAATTTAGCAGAGTGTCCGTGATGTGGTAATACTGTGTGTGGTATTTATTTATAGTTCGACCGTTCAGAGAATGCGTTTGACAGTTTGATCAGTTAGTCACAGTTAGTCACATAGTTAGTACAGCACTACAAATATAAAGCGCTGACATAACCTTGTAATAGCGCAGTATAGATTTAGAAAAATAATGTATAACAAGTTATTTGACACTCAGTTTGGAACAAAATTATAAAATTCATTGATTATTGATATATTAATGTTGTTTTAATGCTCATCAATTGTTAAAACGGTAAACAACCAGCAAAAATATTTTTATCGTAACTGCAACGCCATTACAAAGTTACGTCGTCAGTTCAATCGCGACGTGTCAGGAACGCATTCTCTGAACGGCCGAACTATAATATGATTATGTATTCGTTTGTAGGTATTTAGTTAATTATAGATTAGTAGGTATTATTGTACTTAGTTAAATTTACAATATAATTTATTATCATCCATATTTTTAGTTCCTCTCCATCCAAAGGTTGTCTGGAAGAAATCGCTTTATAGCGATAAGATCGCCCATTGTACATTTATTGAATAATATTCATGTTGTTAAATTATCTTTTTGTTAGTTTGTAAGGTGTACAATAAAGACTTTTCTATCTATGTATCTATCTAATACAGTACCCGAAGACGGAGTTTGGCAACCACATTTCGTTACCAAATGTTGTTTTCGTTTCGCCTATTTGTCTCTATCTATTGTATGTAGAAAATATGAGACGGCAAAAATACATTACGTAGTTAGAGTTGTTGTCTCATCTTTTCTCCATACAATAGACAGAGATAGGCGAAACGAAAACAACATTTATTAACGAAATGTTGTAATTGCAGTGGGACTTCGGGTACTGATCACTTACCCGTAACTGTTTACTGAATGTGGAGTCCCTCGAGTCCAGAGTCTTGAGGGTCTCCTGCGCGTGCGTGAGGTTGGAGCAGTAGTCTCCGTACAGCAGTAGCCGTTCCCGCCACACCAGGAACACATCCGCAAGGCGCGGCGCTCCGCTGCCCGGCACGCATGCCTCTGTGGCTAGCTTCAGCTGGCGCAGCAGCCCTGAGTGGATCTCATGCAGCTCCTGTTGAAGAAGCCAGTTTTAAAATACTTATTACTATACTTACCTAAGTTTCTGTTTATTAGAAATTTTTCTGTAGTTATTTATAAGCTATCGACTTTTGACTCTCTAGTAGCATTACCCCACAAACCTTAGTGGTTTCTTTAGTGCTGTTTATAATAATAAGATGATGTATTTTTTAAGAAGATAAACTCTGCTTTCTGCGTAGGTCGTGGGTCCGATCCCTACCGAAAACCAATATTTGCGTGGTGAACATGCGGGTGTTTGTTCTCGGTCTGGGTGTTATATTGTATTCTAAGTATGTATGTGTTTACAATAAAAAGTATTATATTAGCTATCTGGTTCCCATAATAGAAGTTCTGCTTGAATTGTGGTATGCTAAGGGCTAATAGTAATAGTAACGTGAAAAAAAAAATATTGAAGCAGTCAATTTAATAAACATAGTATGTCAACGAATTCAAACTTGCACGTGGTTTATTGAAGCAACAGACGATAGCTTATTACGAGGGCAACACGAGTGGTTCTTGACGTCACCATGCAAATTTTAACCCCTGCTGCATCCCTTATTAGGAGTTTAATTTCATCAGACTGCTCAAACTCAAAACTCAAACTCAATAATTTTTTATTCATTACGATGCAAGAATCACTTTGAAACGTCTTAAAGCTAGGTGAGTCTAGGTGCCAGTTCCACGCGACCAAGCGTAGAAGAACAGGCAACAAACTACGTCTCGGTTCCTACTGTTTTTTTATATGATCCTTTTACAAATCAAAAATAGTCTAAAATAATAGCAGTGAAGCAGTGCTTTCGACGCTATATGCATTTAAACAATGAGTGTGTTCCTCACAGTTGTCGAAAAATAATAAGTTGCGATTAACCGATATTCTATGATAAATCCTAAACGTGTAAACCCACAGAAGAGAAAAAGAGTACACCTCAGTCCAAGGCCATTGAGTATTTGGGATTACACATTTATGAATGGAAATGCCTATCAAGGGAATGAAATAGAACAAGTATATTTTCCCCTCAACGAACACCGAGAGGTTTGTTTTGTTAAGCCTAATTATAGCTTCGAATTCCGAGAATATGAATAGACTTTCCAAATATTTATACAGATTCTATCGACATCCTATAAATTGAACTCAAGAAACTGTTGCGTTATTGTTTGAGTGAAACAGTGCAGCCGGTTTTGAGGGATCTTTATAGGACTTCGAAACCTTTGATATTTAGAAACGTGTATAAGCTCAGACTCATAAAAAAATGAAAATCTTTCGATTGACGTGCGTAAGGGATATACTCGTATGTATACATTTTGAATTTTAGTAATAACCTTCAGAACTCGATCCGCAAGCAAAACTGGAAATTTGTAACATAAGTTAGGCTTACTGAAATTATACAAAGAGAAACTAATTCACAATTCGCAACTAACTACATAGTAGTATAGAATCCTATGAATGGAGTAGAGATTAGATAATTGGGAGAAAGATACCAATTCTACTGAAGGTCAGAGGTCAATTTGCGGATACAGGGTCAAATAACTGAAGGCCTTAATAGAATATAAGTTATGGGGTAATTTACTAAGGATTCTATTTCTTATGAAGATACAAATGACGTAGACGAGCGGCGCCACGAATTGGCGGCTTATATTTAAGGTTGTTTATCTAAATGGAGATTATCGACTGGTCTCTCAGCTCAGTTAGTAGTAGCTCTGCCTTCTAGCCGTAGGTCGTGGGTTTGATCCCCACGGAGAACAAATATTTGTGTGGTGAACACAGATGAACTTATTTATAATTATTTTTTCATCTATTTATGTATTGTATGTTGTGTGCTAAGGAGCAAATGAATGATTGTCATGTCTATGTTTGTTCTCTGTCTGGGTGTTATATTGTAATCTAAAGTATGTATTAACATTTATATGTACATGTACGTAAAATACGAATAAAATACGAATAATAATAAGTATTACCTATATCAGCTATCTGCTTCACATAGTACAAGCTCTGCTTAGTTTGGGGCCAGATAGTGTTATCTGGAATGTCTATAATATTTATTTATTTATGTGAGTTTGGTCCAGCAAACTGTTGTTTGCTGGCGTTATTATCGGATATATTTTTTGTTATGTTAGTTTGGTCCGGCAAACTGTTGTGTTACCGGATTTTCAGATCAGAGACAGATTATTCGATCTATTTTTATGAAACAACGGTATATTAACCGTGATTGAACAAAAAACCCGTTACCGTTGTTTCATAAAAATAGTGTTAAAAACCATAATATGAAGTTTCAAAAGTTATTCGATCTAAACAAGAAAAACTGCCGATAATTTGCAGTGCCGTAACTAAGTTAACGTTTGAATGCAAGTTATATAAACCAATTCGTCTTACTGTATATCCAATCTAATTATCATAGTTTGTATAAATTGGAACGTTTCAACACTGATATTGAGTTTCTACAGCTTATAGTATAAGTACTTAGATTGTATAAGTACTTAGATTGTATAAGCCTTATACAATTTAAGTAGGTACTGCAAATTTTGGCTAGCCTTAAACATTAAGGAATCTCGACTAGATTCCAGGGCACGGAATCCCTTCGACCGAAACAACAGATCTGATCTGAGCAGATCTGATTCCTACTTATCCATCGTGGGGATTAAAAAAAAAACATAACTCATGTAACAAAGAAGTTAAGTGAACTTACCTCGATTCCGAAGAATATGATGTGCAGATCGTTTTGCTTCAGGAATGGTACTAGAGGCTTCAGGAAGAATTCGACAATTTTACTCAGCACATCCACGTAGTTGCACTCCGTATCAACCAGCTCTCTTATCACGTAGTCTCTCTTCTCGAGACTGTGCGACGAATTAGTAGTCGTCGTGGTCGTTGACTGAAAATGTCCAAAGAGAAAATCGTAAAAGAATGCCAGCAAAAACGGAAATTAATAAGCGCAGGCATAACAGCAAAGCCAACGATCATTCTACACTATTAATCTACGCAAAAAAAATGTAAAAAGTGTGACGGCGAATTGACTACCGGTGAAAAAAGTAGCCGTGATCCGAGATGTAAGTCCATGAATAATTCAGGCAACGTCCGGTACGGCTCGCCAACTTTTACTTGCATCGGCGCGGAATCGGATGTTGGACACGAACACTCTTTGTATTCTTGGAAAGGTGTTTCTCGCGGTAATGTTGCAAATTACTAGAGATAATTTGAGTAATGGCATTCGGTTGGATCGGACCTCTACAATTATGTTTTCTGCCACGCCACCGCCGGTAACAGCGGGCAGTTGGCGTGAACAACAAGAGAATTGGTAGGTATTTTAAATAAGAATCAGTAAAAGAAGGCACTTGGTGTATTGTGTGTGTATTACTTGTGAAAAAGCTCCAAATAGGTTGTTTACGTTTATGGGGAATGGATAAGACGTGCACAGTACAGCGATCGTCATGATAAACGAATTAGCTAGAATCTGGAGATTTTACTTATAGAAATGTATTAATAGAATATCCATTTATATTATGTAGGTCAAGCTCATATACCGAGCTATTTTCCCTTTTAGCGGATAAAGTTTTCAGCATAAATGTTATTATAAGGGTCAAGGGTTTCGGTTTTGGATAACAGTGGTTAGAAACTCAAATTCTGTCCTTAGTAAGCTTATTTTCTCTAATGTTAGGCAGGAGTATAATGTAACGGGCTCGTGTTATTGCCCTCTGGAGAAGCTATAACTTTAATGTTTAATAACTTGGAATATAGCTAGGCCGTAAAGTAGGTTTATGCATCGTTCTTAGTTACCCCAGAGAATGGTATTTAAGATGTAGAAATTTAATTATTTAATAATGTTTTAGTTGTTACGGCACGGCAATGATTTATCAAAATAAAATAGCAATATTACTTTAGAGAATGTTTGAATTAGGGGATAGTTAAAATACTTCTGAGCAACATAGAACTTAAATTGTGAGTGGTGCGAGTGATGGAAGATATTGAACTAGAGTAGTTACGAAAATAAGATAGCATGTGCTTGACTGGCGCAACCTGAAGTATCAAAAAAAATTGGCGCAGCCAGTAGGATCAGAATCAGTGTAGGTCATAGGATAGTGCCGATAAGCAAATCATGGACATTACATCTCGGAGCACCACTAAAAATGATAAAATAAACAAACCGAGCGTACAGTATGTAAAGCGCGGTTGGGCGCGGGGAGCGGCGGGTCGCGCGCGGACGCCTTCACGGCACACAGGTCGTGGTAGATCTCCTCGTCGTGCAGCTGCTGCGCGCAGTAGCTGTCGTACTCCGAGTCCGCGTTCCGGGGGGGAACCGCCGCCACGCCGCTGCGCCGACCCACACGTTACCACACATTTCCACAATATGCATCGGCTTTAGAGGCACCCCATACTATTTTGTAGAAGCTTTTCATGTTAGATTGGTCAAACAATCTTACAAGAAACATGTCTTTTGACTAATCCATGGGAATCTAATTTAAGAGTCTATGACAGCGCTCGATTTTTAAAATTGAACATAGATTATTTGACAGTTTTTCATTGATATATCTTAAGAATGGCTTCATGCCTTCCAAATAAATGGCTTCTGTTTTAAGAGACGACGTCTTGTTGAACTTTTAAGACAGTATAGGTAGACAATACATTCTTTGATAAGTTAAGTTAGTAAGAAACTTGGCACTCTCAATCTTTTGTACCCCTACAATGGAGTATTTCGAGAATAAAAACGTGCCAGGATAATATCTTGTGGTAGCTATTATTGAGGTCAGGGTATTAACTCTCTAAAGCCGATGTGACGGCCACATGCACACTTCACATTAAACAATTCGAGATACTTAAAAATCTATGAAAAATTGTTTCACGAAGTTTTACTCCTATATTTCTAGACTTGGTCGCGTGGAACTGTTACCTAGATTCACCTAGCTATGACATTTCAAAGTGATCCTTGTGATTTTACTTAACTTTACTATAGACTTTGGAAAAATATAATTCCTTGTACGTTTTTGTTTACAATAATCCACTTTTCTGGGATTGTAAAGAAGTGCGCATGGGGCTAGTTATAAAAGTGGAAATGCCGTCCCGCAGAGATGCCTAATCTTTCTCAATGAGTACAATCTATACTGTCTTCAGTGAGAACGATCAGCCTCGCCAGCAACATGCATTGCAAGCCATTTGCATAATACAGTCAATAAATCAAACTAAATTAAATTAAAAAATCATTGAGCGATACTGATGTCAGAAAATAAAAAATGCTGAAATACTTTACAAATTGGGATGATAACAAAAGACAGGATGCAACTGAGTCGTGTAAAATAAATAGCTCCTAGATAACACGCGCGTATTTTATCGTAGAGCAGCCAAAATAATTATAAAAAGCTGTATAAAAATCAATAAGGAAACTTCTACGAATATGGTCCACATCTAAAACCACTCAAAGCAAATCATTAAATCTGTCATGCTCCTCTGAAAAGCTTTATCTATTTTGCGGTAAAATAAAACAAAAATATCGCTTAGTTCGGTCTAGGTGCGCTTGGTACACAACAACGCTTCAACCTTTGAATAATCATGTTATTTGTTTTCCTTCATTTTTTACTAAAATACAAGGCTGTATATTTTTATCAATCATTTTAATTTTTATTCAATCAGTTATGATTGAATGGGACTTTGAACCCACAACCCTTCCATTGGTCAGGGATGTAGTTTACATAGAGGTGATAGAAATAAAAAACTTATACACTATGGCAGATATCCTTCGATCAAAAATACTAGGATAATCAAATATAGAGTCTAATATTGTAGTTTGTCTACAATACCAACCATCTCTTAATTATTACGGTAAGCTGTTCAGCCGTGAAATGTAATAAATTGTCAAACAGACACACTTTCTCATTTATAATTATTAGTAATGGACCGTAATCCGTCTCATTTTTAGTAACAGTTTTTATGAGAAATAATGATAATAAATAAATAAATTTTTGTAAATACATACTTAGAATACAATACAACACCCAGACAGAGAACAAACATTTATGTTTACCACACAAATATTTGTTCTCGGTGGGGATCGAACCCACGACCTACGGCGCAGAAGGCAGAGCTACTACCAACTGAGCTAGAGGCCAGTATAATAATATTTGTTGCATTTATA